>CM067377.1:79454697-80756034 GCA_034510155.1 Eucriotettix oculatus | reverse complement strand
TGTGGTGATCCATGACCCTTACAGTCGGGTAAAGCAAAAATAATTTAGTTGTTATTTACGTATACAGGACGGAAGACGACAATGGCTTGGTGGGGCCGAGTGGGCGGGAAAACGTCACCGTTTGCCACATTATTGATGGCCTGGACGAGATTTTGAGCAGTTGGTGCAGTGAGGCTGGAGGCAGCGGTTGTTGCAGAGAGGCAGCAGTGGCAGAACAAGGCGACATGTATAAAATTTAGTTTCTGCACATTTAAGAGAGGAAATTCATTTGGTGGGAGTACAGAAAATAAAAAGACAACATTTGATGGTGAAGGAGAGGCGCTAGAGAATCTTAATGTGAAGAAGACGTGACCCAGCAGAGGAACAACCGGCATACGAGCAAGAACGAAGAACGACGTCATCAGGCGTTGACATCTGGTAACGGCATTCACTCGGTTTTTCCACCAAACCATTCTCGTCAGATTCGCGATTATAATTTTCAACCATATCGTTCGTCACCCGCGTTTCCCTGGAGCAGCAATTTAAGAAGCTGCGTAGAGTATTATTTTTGCTTTTTACCGACTGAGCTAATAATTTAAATTGATATCGTAAATTTATATGTTTTATATTATAACTTAATTTGAGTTATATTTCTATTAATAATAAATTCATTATTATTGTTATTGTTTGTTTGATTACAACAATATTTTTGATGGTGTAAACAACGAACACCACAAAATGGCGCCCAACTTGTTGGTTTGAGTTGAATTGAAAAAAAACAAATAACTCAAATTAAATTGTTTTGACGAGATTGGTTATAATTAAAATTTTGAAATACTCTCTAGTGTGCATGTTTATATTTATAATTCTGTGTGTGATTGTGACCCCAAGAATTTACTTAAATTTCTTTTGTTTTCCGTTTTATACTACATGTTGTTAAGGTCGGGGCGAAAAATGGAGCCAAGTAATGTTAATAATGTCCAGATGCAAGGTATTATTGAGGAAGGTGACGCAAATGACGTAGGCAAAGTGCAAGGTGATATGATGACGAGATTTGAGGCATTATTATTAGACATGGAAGCAAGATTGATGGCAAATTTGTCACGAGTCTGTACAAATAATTCATCTAAATTGGAGGCAAAATTAGACACACTATCTAAAAGGGTGGACGAAAATGATACTCAATTCAATGCGTTTAAGGGAGAAATCAATAAAAATATTGCATCAATGTGTGAGAATGTAGAGGGAAATTTAAGAAGGGAGGTGGAAGATGTTTCACGAACAAATAGGACGGAATATCAAGAGAAATTAGACGAAGTTTTAGTTAAATCTGGGAAAAAAATAATAGATCAAGGAGAGAACGCTAATAAGAACTTAAAGGGAGAGGTGAAGGAGATAGAAAACAAATTAATGAGAAAAATTTTGGAGTTAGAAAGGGGAATCCCAGCGGAAGGCAATATGAATAACATAGATATTGATGCTCCGGAGTTTGAAGAAAGGAAAGGAGTAAACCCTAAGTCGTTCATAATAAATATGGAAGAGTACTTCAGTATAAAAAGAACACCAGAAGGACAAAAATTATTAATTTTCCGAAAATCTTTAAAAGGTAGCAGTGCGAGGTGGTACGAAGCAACACTGATAAACATTTCCAGTTTTAGCACTGCTAAGGAAGCTTTCTTAAAAAGGTACTGGGGAACGAGCATTCAGGCGCAAGCGATGAAGAATTTGATTGACGGGAAGTTTAATAGGCGTGAGGGAACTATGGAGGAGTACATGCAGAAAAAAATAATTGAAAATCGAAATATGGATAATCCCATGGGGGAGGAACAATTAATTGAAGTTATAAGAGGACATTTTCCGAAAGAGATAAAAATGCTTCTTTGCGCCAGAACTATGAAGACAAGTGAAGAAGTCATGGCATTCCTCAGGGAAGCAGAAAGCGTTCTAGAAGATTCCCAATTAGGAAATTTTCATCCCGTTGAAAGGGAAAATCGTTTGACAAATTGGAATGCAAATAGAAATAGTGGCGCGCGGAATAGATATGTAAATAGTCGAGATAACTACCAGAGACAAAATAATACGGATTATGGGAGACAAAACGGGGAAAGGAATGACGGAACGGGTAGAAATGATGGTGGTTTTAGGAGCACACGTTACGAGAATCAGGATCGCACAAGGAATTTTAATTCGGTCCCAAGGACAAACTCCGCGGAAAGGCAAGGGGCGGAAAACTGACCGCGGCGGGTGAGGTCAAACGGCGGCCTGCATCCATGCCTATAGCCGCTATTCAGACAGGATACGAACATTGCATAAATGGAGAAGATTTATTGGAGGAGGATCAGCTGGACGACTACAGGAAGGAAAGTAAAGGGGGACGCGTATTAATGATCAAGTTGAATATTGACGCGGAGGATATTATTGAAGCCATGGTGGACACCGGTTCCTCAGTGTCGTGTGTAAGCGAGGAAATGTATTATCGTCTGAAAAAATCGGGCTGTATTTTGGCGAAGTTCCCCGTGACAAATTTAATGGCGTATGGTGCCATAGGAAGAAAGGGGACAAGAATTAGACATCAGGTTTTAATTAAAGTCAAGTTTCAAAATAGACTCGTAGGATTAAAAGCAATGATTGTGAAGGGTTTGGCGATGAATATCATTTTAGGAGCCGATTGGCTTGAAGAAATGAAAGCAAATTTGTGCATGGATAAGAGGATTTTAAAGGGAGTTTTAAATGATATAGAGAATGGAGAACGAATAAATGTAGAATGGTATATTGGTGATGCAATGGCCGAAACCGGCATGATACAAAGAATCAGTATTGGGGAATTTAGAGAGGAGGAAGAAGATGGAAAAGAAGAAATAGTCTATAACTGTGCGTCAGTTGGAGATAGCTGGGGAGATGAGAGTGAGCGTTTAGGTAAAGCCATGAGCGGGAATAAAGAATGTGAGGATAATAAGGGCATCCCGTCAATAGACAGATCAGAATACGAGATTGACGGATCAGGAAAAGAGGAATTGAAGAGAAAGTTTGAACGTATGGCCGATGAGATTGTCGGGATAAGTATCAATGAACGGAAAAGTTTCTTACGAATGTTATGGAGGAATCGAGACGTATTTAATAGCGAGCCCGGACTACTGAAAGGATATTCCCATAAAATTGATGTGAAACCTCATGTACCTATAGTTGCTAAACAATACCCCATAGCTTACGCAAAAAGGAGTAGATTGCAACAAACAATTGATAAGATGATTGAATCAGGGATTATAGAGCGCGGGTATAGTCCGTACCAAAACAATATTGTTATCGTCACAAAGAAGGATGGTAGTCTTAGGATGTGCCTTGACGCACGACAATTGAATAGTGTAATAATAAAAATCAGAGAACGTCCTATTGTGATCGAGGAGGCGATTCAAAGTTTTCAAGGGATAAAGTGGCTGACGAGTATGGACCTGACTCAGGGTTTTTACCAAATCCCACTAGACCCAGTTTCAAGACCTTTGACATCGTTTGTTGTTAATGGGCGACAATATGTCTATAAGGTTCTCCCTTTTGGACTTTCCATTAGTTGCCAGGTTTTCATCCAACAGCTGGACAAAATTATGGATGATGAAATAAGAAGCAATTCAGTAGTGTATGTAGATGACATAATAGTTTTCAGTAAGACTTTTGACGAACATGTGTCACATCTAGATAAATTGTTAGGAAGGCTAAAGGATTACGGGCTTACTCTGAATTTAGATAAGACCAATTTTGGTAAGACTCAAGTCCAGTTCCTAGGACATACTGTAACAGGAGAAACCGCGAGGCCTCTTGCTGAACGGGTGCAAAAGATCGTCGATGCTCTGCCACCCAGGAATTTAAAACAATTAAGGCAACTAATTGGATATTTTACGTTTTATAAGCGTTTTGTTTTTAAACATTCCGTACTTCTGAGTCCTCTATATGACCTTCTAAGGAAGGGTGTGAAATGGGTCTGGACCATGAAGCACACCGAAGCTCTAGACAAAATTAAGGACGCTTTTGTTAATTGCGTGCCGTTAACACATCCATTTCCTGATAGACCCTATATTATTCGGAGTGATGCCAGCATCCTAGGATTATCAGCAATATTGTCTCAAGTTGACCATGATGGACACGAGAGAGTGGTCGATTTGGCTAGCCGAATTTTGCGCGCAAACGAAAAATCGTACACGGTTTCCGAGTTGGAGTTAGCGGCAATAGTATACGCTACACAGAAATTTAGGACGAAAATACTGTGTAAGGAAACAATTATATACACGGATCACCAGGCTTTAACATTTATAAGAAAGTGTAAAAATATGAGTGCAAGATTAACGCGATGGGCGCTTTATTTGGAACAATTTGATTTTGAAATCAGGTATATAAGAGGAGCAAAAAACACGGCTGCTGATTTCATGAGCCGGTATATAACTGCAGCTAACGGAAAAATTAATTCTAACAGGGAGCAAGAGGTGATTATAGCGGCCATTAACTTATCTAGTACAAAAAAATTCGGACAAATTAAAGGAAAAATCAAATCGGCTCAAAGGCAAGACGAAGACCTTGCAAGAATAATAGAACGACTGGAGATGAATTGTCAAATGAGCGAGCACAAAATCGAAGGAGGGATCCTGTTTATGAAGAACGATAATTCTAGGAACGGATGGGTAGTGTGCGTCCCTAAGGCATGTCGAAAAGATGTATTGGAATTTTTTCATGATGGACAAGGACACGCTGGAGTATATAAGCTGGGGAAAATGTTGCGTAACCTTGTAACGTGGCGATATATGATGAGGGATGCGAAGAAATACGCGAAGGCTTGTCATGCTTGCCAAGTAGCGAAATTTCCTAATAAAACATACGAAGGAAAATATCAAGCTGTTATACCAAAAGGAGTTAATGAGCTGGCAACCGCAGATTTGTACGGTCCGTTGCCAAAAAGTCGATACGGCATGACGTATATCTTCGTGGTTGTCGATGCATTTTCGAAATTTGTTCGATTGTTCATGGTGAGAAGGGCCACCATGAAGGCATGCCTTTCCAAGATCGAACAATATGTAAGAACGACGGGGAGACCAGAAAAGGTCCTCACAGATCACGGTACTCAATTCTTTAATGATAATTGGAAGAAAGGATTAAGGAAACTGGGCATCGTTGCAAAATACTCAAGTATCAGGCATCCGCAGTCCAATATGGCAGAGAGATATATGCGGAGCCTAGGAGCGTTTTTGAGAATCTTTTGTAGAAATCGACATAATACGTGGGCAAATCACGTTAGAGAGATTGAGGACATCATTAATTATGGACATAGTTCCGCCACCGGGTGCATTCCTGCTGAACTACATGAAGGGAAAAAGGTTCTGGTCCCATTTGAAAGGAAGGTGAAGTTTCCACTGGGTGATGGGGAGACAATAGACTGGAGGGAAGAAATCGAGAAAGCCAGGGATAAAATGATAAAAAGGGCGGAGAACCGTTGTAAAAATCAGAAAACGAAGGATATCGCGTTCGGGATCGGGGATTTAGTACTTGTCAAGAACGCAAGGTTTTCTGAGGCTATCGGCAAGGTGTGTGCAAAACTCCAAAATCCATATTTTGGCCCAGTGACTGTTAAAGGGAAGATGGGAAACAATGCCTATGAAACGGAAAATCTGGAGACGGGAGTAAGGAAGATTTATAACGTCACCAATCTGATTCCGTATACTAAGAGAGATGATTGGTAAACACGAAATATATGGGTCAGGGGTGTACATTTCAGTAAATCACAAAACTCACGGAAGATCGAATAAATTTAAGTAAATTCATTTATAAACTGTTTAGATAGAGACTTATAAAAAAAAAGTGTAAACAAAATGGCATAAAAATGTATTAATTGAGATGTGTTAAAAAAATTATTTTGTGATTATTAATTTGACCAATTATAATGATATGTATAATAATTGTAGGAAGTATTATTATTATTCAAATAGTGTATGTAAAATATAGATTTATAATTTCCATAGCTTTTATCAGCCCCCAGGATGAAAGTTGTATGAATGAGGGAGAGTATATTGTTTTACGAAAATGGAACCAGAAATGCCGTTGCGTTATACGAACTGAAAAAAAAAAAGTGAACAAATTGTGAAGTGATTGTGATTTAGGACAGGTGATATCTCAAATAAGAGGACTTTTTAAACAAAATAATTTTTTCCAAAACAGGGGGAATATGTGGTGATTCATGACCCTTACAGTCGGGTAAAGCAAAAATAATTTAGTTTAGTTATTTACGTATACAGGACGGAAGACGACAATGGCTTGGTGGGGCCGAGTGGGCGGGAAAACGTCACCGTTTGCCACATTATTGATGGCCTGGACGAGATTTTGACGACAGTTGGTGCAGTGAGGCGGCAGGAAGCAGTTGTTGCAGAGAGGCAGCAGTGGCAGAACAAGGCGACATGTATAAAATTTAGTTTCTGCACATTTAAGAGAGGAGATTCATTTGGTGGGAGTACAGAAAGTAAAAAGACAATATTTGATGGTGAAGGAGAGGCGCTAGAGAATCTTAATGTGAAGAAGACGTGACCCAGGAAAGGAACAACCGGCATACGAGCAAGAACGAAGAACGACGTCATCAGGCGTTGACATCTGGTAACGGCATTTACTCGGTTTTTCCACCAAACCATTCTCGTCTGATTCGCGATTATAATTATCAACCATATCGTTCGTCACCCGCGTTTCCCTGGAGCAGCAATTTAAGAAGCTGCGTAGAGTATTATTTTTGCTTTTTACCGACTGAGCTAATAATTTAAATTGATATCGTAAATTTATATGTTTTATATTATAACTTAATTTGAGTTATATTTCTATTAATAATAAATTCATTATTATTGTTATTGTTTGTTTGATTACAACAATATTTTTGATGGTGTAAACAAAGAACACCACAATTCTATTTCGCTTATTAAAACATGATTTTTTTAAACTTTCTAGTACAACAAAATCTGTATTTTTTTATGGTCAGTTTTATGTGTGTTTTATATTCCAAGTATATCCAAAAATATGTCAACTTTCAATTTCTTTACTCTCTTTAAAGATTGTACTAGAATTGAAATACCGAAGAGTTTTTCAGATATATATTTGTATACATCCTGCGAATGAGAGACTGATAACCGAGAATAATTTTATTATGCACACTGCACGATTGAAATGAAACAGAATTTAAGGAAACATGATAATTGAATGTTTGAGTGTCCGCCGACAGAAGTAAAAGACCTTAAACCCGTGGTCTTGCGGCTCACGATATAAGATTGATGCCAGCAGCAGTTAATCGTTCTCCGGACAAGAACAGAAGCCATAATTCACTGACAACGGCACACACTCTCGAGCCCTGAATAGTTAATCAATCTCTTTTTGTTCCGAACACAAAACAAACGTTAATTGCAGCATTTTGAGTTGGGCAGTAGTGCTGGTGGAAGGGGTGCAATTTCGCTACTGACCAGCAGCAGCAGCAAAATAGCGGCTCTCGCCAAGTCGCCCATCATTCAGCTTCAGGATTGCACGGAACACGCAGACACACGCCACACAATTGGCAGGCCTGGCTGGCGCTTTACTACTGCTCTTATTATGAAGAAAACGTTCGAACATATGCTTACACTTGCAATGTGCTCGAAACTGCAGAGTAGAGCAACACAACAAGAAAATTTACTGTATCTACTTAAGGGACACTGGGACTCATATTTGGAATTCCTGTAAATGAATTGCTAATGAGCTGAAAATTTAACCGTGTGTTAACAGCACACGTGTAGCTGTGCACGGTTTTGTTTTTGTTAACTTTATTTTTGTTGAGATATTTTGAAAAATATTGTCAGATTTAGCACTTTTGAAAATGTTCCTTGCGTCATAGACTTGAATATATTTAAGTTTTTTTTACATTAATATGTAGGGTTGACATTTGTTATGAATTGTCAGTATTATTTTTGCAATTGAATAAAACTGTGGGGGAAAATAATTTTTTACAAGAGCTTTATTCGGTTACTTAAATATTGGTACTTTTTAGGACTTTGAAAATTCGTTTCACCTAAGCTACTAGTACAATTAGTAAATATTTGTATTTGACGATATTAGCATGTAGATTTGTGACGCATAGAAGCTTTTTAGTAGCAGAAATCATGAAGCAGAAAAACTTTTCTGAAAAAAGTAATAATTTATTAATTTAGAACCAAACATTAATTAAAATAGTCCTGCAGCATATGTTACACCTTCCTTATTTTGTTTGGCAACTTCTTTTCTCAGTTTACTGAATTTATAGGCATGTTAATTTGAAAAAAGTATAAAATCGTTTTTCTTAGATTTTGGCCGAAATTTCTGTCCCTGTGTTCCTTAATACCACATTCACGCTATTTAATTAACATTAATTACCTTAAAATAATAACAGAAGAATAATGATGAAGAAAATGTAAGTATAAAGTAACATGGGTATCAAAAAGTATTTCATGTTGCCGAAAGCGTTTCCGTAGGACCACATTGTGGAATTAAATAAAATATAAAAGGGGAGCACGGGAATTGAGTTGGGGTGTGTACTTTCCGGACCAGGTCTACCGTATCAAAAGCGTCCTCACTACGCAACGTTGCGTAGCCTCGCCTATCGATTGTTTGAGGTTTCACATTTCCGACGATGGACTAATAATCTACGTTTCATTTGTCTCTAAACGGCCTTGACACAGTAAGTTGATCCAATCGGTCTGTAAACCAGGACCCGAGAACGAAATCGCGAGACCTGATCACGAAGTACGTTCTAGACTCCATAGGCTTATTTCAAAACCATTTGCAATGTTCTAGAAAAAGTCATTCATAGAATTAATTTGTTGTAAGTAACGAGAGGAAACATCGTAAAACTAAAACTGAAACTGAAAGAGGATTAGGTCACGAGTCCTGTGCAAATAACCTACGTTATTGAGAATAAAAGAAGTTTCAGGAGTCTGCGTCGCCTTTTAAGGGAGCTCGTACCAACAGAATATCCCAGCACAAGGCACAAGGCCAATCGACCCTTGCTACCTGCGTGTCTGGAAAGAGGGGGAAGCCCGTACCGGTGGATGAATAGCGAAAAGTATAAAAGAACTGCCAACGACAAACAGGATTGAACCAGCAGCAACTTTCCAGCATAAGCATTCATAATTCATCACGGATGCGATTGTGGTTACAGCGAGAACTAGCGCACAAACCTACCTCATTCAGCACAGCCAACTGGATGCACTCGTCCTCTTTCGGATAACGAATAAAGAAACATTTCTTTAGAACCCGCCGCCTCGCTAATTTCCAATTGCATCACCTAACCTTGACGCATCCGAATGGTAGGCGAGATTATTTTAGTTATATTATTATTTCGACTTACCGAGCAATTTGGAACAAGGTATTTGACTACGACTAAACACGAATTGAAATTTCTATCAGCCAGTAAAGTCTATTTTTTACGGGTTACACTCGTAAAAAGGTCACTGTAGAAAATATTTGAAACACGAACTAAATCTTGCGCTATTGCTGTAAATAATAGAAATTAAATATTCATAACCGTACGAGTTATAGAATAAGTTTGGAATGAAATTTGAAGTATCCAGTTAAACTATATTCAACAACAGGACATCATTAGATTGTTTAAATTACAATTATAAATCATTTTTGACTGGTAACTACATTTTTGTGTGTAAATACAACACAGATATTGTTCAATGAAAATATTTTAACAGAAATTTGCTTTGGGCATTTGTGTTGCTAACATAAAACTTATTAATCTGTTAGAGGATTTCAACGAAGATATAAGATTTTGGTTAAATATTTTTATTTAACCAAATTTAGGAATGACATTTTAACCCAAAATATTGTAAGTTTAGACTTAGTTATTCATAATTACTATGCAAATCCACAGGTCGAGCATCATAAATTCAAACATTTTTCTAAGATTACAATAAATAACAAGACGGCGAATAGGTATCTGAAGTATGTTAATGGTTTAAAATCTAATAATGAGGTACTTAAGGCATCCAAATTTTTCATCACAATCTCTGCAAAGAAAGCGGACAAAGGATTTACATTGCAGATACACTTATTTTTGTTAAAATAAGCATTATTAAATGCGACGGAATGAAGGAGTGAAGCATATGAATTGCTAAATTTGTAAGCTTTTAACCATATTTTTAAATAAAAAAATTGTAACATACAATCCATGTTAAACCTTTGTAATGTTAAATTAGTAGTATACCTCATGATGCCTCATTTCTATAGGAATAAAATTAAATGCCGACTTATTGGCAATGCATGTTTGATATCAGAAACTAACGATACAACAAGGCTGTTTTATAGCGTTAAATTGATCCTATAAATAAAAGGTCTTTCCACAGTGTTTATAAAATTTCAATGATTGTGCTTTGTGTTACATTAGTCAAACAAAAAGGCGTTTGCGTTCTATAATCAATCAATAAAAACCGGAACAAATCTAAAACTATTCATTGATAAGCGTACACCTTTGTAGTAACATTGTATGCACATAAATAAAGTATTTGACTGTAGGAAGTCATATCACAACAGAATCATATCATATTCGTTATATATTTAAAGTAATACCAATTCTGTTGACGTGAAACTGGATACTGAACATAACGTTATAACCAGCTAAAACTATTGCTTATTGGACAGGTTAATCTAAATTTCGCTTTGAAACCAATGCTATTTAACTCTTTGAACTTAAGTTTGACCTCTATTTTTTAAGATTAACGCTTTTTGTTGGATGGTAGATTTTTAACGTGTTTTATACTATTTATTTAAAAAGTTTATTTTCACATTATTAATTAAGTGTCGATTAAAACACTAGAAACTAACTAAAGTATTTTCATCCCAAACAAAATATTTTTGTCAGAATTAATTTTTATAAGAGTGAGATTTTTAAAGTTGGTCATAATATTGAGAAAAATGGAATCCTCCATTTTTTTGTGAAATCATTGACATATATACGTGTATAGATATTTATATAAAATTTTAATTTAATTAACCGTCACTACTCTTTTGTAACCCACAATATTTTAATTGTGATTAATTATTTCTTATATCAACAGTTCGGAACGCAAGTTTTGTTGAAAAGTTAAGTCTGTTTAGAAGTTGAGCAAATTTAGCTGATGGCTATTACATGGAAAAGTTCTAATCTACTGTTCTCAGAGTGTACGCATGAGTCATGGGTTCGCCTGCGTAGCACAGTAAGCTCAATTCCAGAGACAATGCCGCCGCGCAGACATTCCAGTTGGGTATCTGCGACCTTGTCCTTGAATGAGGTCGTAGTTCTCTGCGCCACGGAGATAACACTAGCCGTTGTGTTCGTCCAGGTAACACGATAAACAATCGAGGGGCTAAACATAGTTTATATTCCAGTGGGACTCTCTTTTCCATTCAGTAATAAGCCCCGTACCTTACGTTCATCAGGCTTTGCCGTACTGTAGGTAGAGCTCAAACAATTTTTAGTAAGAAAAGTTGGAAAAGTTGGATATTTAAACCAATTGATTACTGTAAACAAAGCATTACAGAATGAAATCAAGGAAACTAGGAAGGATTACGCTTTGCGGGAAAAGAAAGAAGTATCTTCAAATGCGCAGCTCAAGAAAAGAAAGTTATCTTTAACAATTAAAACACATCCTATAGTGTGAAAATTTCACAATGTTTTCCATATATATATATATAGCCGAAAATAAACGTGAATATTCACAGAAAACAGAATAAGAAGTTTCCCAGTATAATTGTATCTGCTGTACAGTAACTTCCCTGAACAAAGATTTCAGAAGAGATTCCCAATAGTTTTGTGCTTCTCGATTTAACAACATAGAATTCTTCGTAATTTGCAACCACAGTGGCATTTCACTAATTTCCATCCATCACTGAAATAATTTATCGAGTATAAATATACTGTTAAATATTATTTTTAACTTTTAGTATACGGTTGATGTTACATAGTAAAATAATATTAAATTAGTTATATACAAGAGAGAGGAAACGTACATAACCTTATACAGGACACTATGACCCACTGATACACCAATCATATTTACAGATATAATTTCTTCTTTAGACGGTAGATTGTAATTACGTTTTGGTGGCTTCATACCCCGGAAATTTGAATTTCTTATTCTGCATGTCGTCGTGTCAGTATTCCAAGCGTAAGTACTAGGGAGGCTTTCAAATTCATTTTATTTATATTCTTTATAAATACAACTTCTCTTCGGCTAAATAATGCCTTTATATCTTTTATTAGCAGTAAACGCACATCAGAATAACTACAAAAAATGTGCTATGGTCAGATATTTTTTCAGCGTTGCCATGCATTTTTTACCTTTACATTTCCGTACAAAGTATGTTTAGTTAATAGTTTGATATTAGTAAAATAAACTAGTGCAAAAGCATATATACTCTATAAATAAGTGAAAACGTTTTTTTAATTTTCACTTGTTTTGCAAGATTCTTTAAGATATTCATGATACCCGAGGACCACTTACATTCTTGTTAATTTCTTTTTACATTACATATTTTTTATTATATCTCTTATTTCCCACACCATGGCATTACTAGTTTATTTACGGACTAGAATATTCGTGTGGGAATCTAGAGCATTGTTTTAACAAGACAATGTTTCCTGTGATTAAATATTAAATTAGGGATTTGTACACAATTGCAGACGAGGCAAAGATTTCTGTGGAGTGCTGGGAATGTCGTGAAGAAAGTTGAGTATTAGGGTTCATACCCGAGCATCAGTTCGTTGTGTAAAGCTAGAATCGCCTGCGTGACTAAAAAAAGAATATATATATATATATATATATATAAGCAGAGATTGTAAATATTTCACGTCTCTATCACGTCGGGTCCATAAAGATATTAAATCGAAATGATTTTAAAGGAACGTGTTAGGTGATGACTTGAATTCGTGATTAAATTTAGCAGTTAGGCACTCCCTATAAATATGTAACTGCCACAATTTCACGTTAAGTTGAACCAAGATTAGAGCAAGCAACATTATACAGTAGCATCGAAATTGACGATACTCAACCGGAAACAATTGGTCTCTAAAGTTGGTATTAACTAATTGAATTTACTCCCAAATCTAGTTTATATGCTAATGAAAATGTATGCCTGCCAATCATTTGCCTCTAATCTACTCAATGCTAAGGGAATAATGGCTATGTACGTTAACGTCATTGCATAGCAATTCAACAATAATGTTTTATAATTAATATCTGAAATGTCCTTTAAATAAAAATTTTCTGGAGGGACAAAAACATCCTTGAGGCACAAGGCATTCGGAGCGCAATACGAAAGCTGTTATGGAAATGTGTGCAGGTAAAGACGGGAGACAGGTCCAGAACTGCAACGGGAAACAGGATTTTCCCCTGCAAGAGGAAGAGTTAGGGGAGATGTTTGAAAAGGATTTCAAGGGACCGTTAGCAGCTGAGAACGGTTTCGTCATCAAGAGCGCCAAAATCAAAGTCGGCGAGCATCTTGTATGTCGGTGATTAATTATTGTCGTTGGTGCTGCGGTAATAGCAGCCATTACTCGGAATACAGATTGACTCATAGAGCATAATTGAGGAAATTTGATTATCTTCCATTATTATCATCTCGATAATTCTTAGTTCTGGAGAAATGGCTGTCATTTGCAGCTGGTACTTAAAACTCTGAATGGTTTTTAATTCATATATATATATATATATATATATATATATATATATATTATTTTTACTTTTCTGGTAATCATTTCCGTCTTAAATTTTGGAAAACTATAGGGGTTGCCCGAAAACTACAAACTTTTAGAGGTAACTGAGTAGATAGTATTTTCAATAGGTACCAGTGTCATAATTAATCTACATTTTGCACGTTAATGACACACTTTGTGAGAACTGGAATGCTGATATAAATTCACAAATATTACAGATGAATGCTTCAAACTACCGTCGATAGGTAGTGCAAAAGTCGTGAAACAGGGCTTATATTTTGGCGGCTAGTGAATGGAAACCTTGGAATGGAAAGGGGTTCGTCTAAATAATTGCAATTTATTACACTGAGAACAGGTTCGCCCGAATTTGTATTGGTTTTATGCGTGAACAGGGAATAAGTCATTCTTTAGCTATTAAAATACTGTAGCACTTCAATAAGAAATGGTTAAAAAGCACGTGACAAAATTTAAGATAGTTCTGAATAAATAACATTTTATTTGCTAAGCTAGCAAGTTATTAATTTAACAAAAATTTCCCTCTCGCTGAGCCAGATCTGATAAAAGGAAATGTATACTGCCTTCAGTAGGGAAATATTAAAAATATTGTCTTCATAGTTGTTTATAAATAGTTGTAGCATGGTTAGGCTACGATACAGTTCCATAGATCATTGGATTATGAATAATTTGATACTTCTATTATACAGTTCCTCCGCGTAGAACCTAGCTAGGAACTTATCGCCGCATGTGTTTGATCAGAAGTGTTCCTTATCTTATACCAGCAGAGCTCTGTCCTCTGACGGACGTGTCCACCCCTGATCACGTCTCCGCACTTTTTTAGTTTCAGCTTAGAAGGTATGAAAGTGAAGCCCCGTATTTGCTGCGCAGAGGATGCGGGTCGAACTTCCCGCTCATTGTGAATCCCGCACCTGCAAGACTTGTCGGATCTTCAAACCACTAATGCAGGGCAGAAGAAAGCGAAAACAAACTCCGGCAAGAATAACTTCTCCTATTACAATTCTGTAAATAGATTTCTCAGAGAAAAGATGAACGCTTCCAATAAGCCTGTCAATAATGCAGCAGTCTTCACTTTCCTGTAGAACTCGTTTTGTTTCCAGTAATCTTTATTTAAATTAATTGTTCGTAACACTCACTATGCATTTTTTGTGATTCGTTGTTTACTCTTTTATTGCGTAGATAAATTACTTTATTACGTAATCAAGAGATATAGGTTTCTCAATCGCAATGTATTCATTTTATTTGTCAAAGAGAAACTGGAAAGGAGAGTTCAATGTAGCCGAGAACAACGTATGCTTGATGACAACGGAAATTGAGAATTTCTGCAACACACTGTTTAAAAGATTTTCATTGATCCTCGTAAAAGAAGACTCGCTGAAACTGAAGTAAGTTCAATAAAAAGTGTGTGGAAGAACAAAGAATCGGTTACTACTGGATGATGACAATAAGACAGTGAACCGAGTGAGTTAACGGCCGAACATGTATAGAAGATCCGAGTATTCATAATTTCATAGGCAAATCCTATAAAGAACTCAAGATGCGAAGTAGCGGGGTCTAAGAAGAACGTGTATAACAAAGCTTTCAAAAATATCAATCGACATTCTTCCACCAAAGATCACGTGTCTCATGTAATTGACCTGGCTATATTGGGCGTATTTTTGGAGACCGTTTCATCGAACGTCTGTCAAGGCAGACTGTTTCTTCGCGAGGGCGCATCCTTTACTTTCACTCAATATTTGCAACATTGGATCGACGATTCGGGCAAATATGGATAGATCGAGGACGTTCAATTGCGTGGCCTCCATGATCACCGGATTTGACTCCACTGGAATTTTACCAGTGGTGTCGTATGAAGAGTTCGAACTTCGAGACTTCTGTAGGGCCAAATGAAGATCTGTGGCACGAGCTGTGGTCATCGCACAACTCATCTAAGAGACCAGAGGCAATTTAGTGATTTTAACAAAAGGTAAAATGTTTACAATGTTCGCAACATCGAACCGGAGTTGTAGTGGATCAGAATGAAGTTTAACTGTAAGCAAAAGGGTTTAAGAAAAATTATTTCCTTTTGTTTTTTGGCATTAACTAATAAGTCGAATTGTAATAATTGTATTTAGTCACGCCTAACGAAGTTAAGTTTGAGAAAATTGGTCACGCTAATAAGCTGTTCAGAACTGGCTGTAGCACAGTAACTTACTTTTCCGGTTATGGATTCCTATTCAAAACGTGATCTAATCCGTTCTCTCTAAAAGTTCTAAACGTGTTTAAGGAAATTTTTAACACCCTTCTCAGTTGACCGTGTTTCAAGGCAAGGGTGAGGGTGAGGGTTTGGAAGAAAGTCGAAAAATATTTGTGAATTATTAGCTACGAATAAATGCATAAACTTTAGATTAATAAAAATATTTTGTAATATAAGTGGTACTTCAGAGCAGTGCGGTTAATTGCCCGTAAAAGACGGGTACGCACAGCCATTAAGAAACCAACAAAACTATGACCCAGGTTTACGGGTAGTCGTGGATGGGTCAAACGTATGTATAAAATATATTTACCCAACAATAGATAGCATTACTTTGGCCAACAAACAATTCAAGTTTTAAATTTGAATTTTTACATTAAATTAAATGCCATATCAACGTAAAAGCAGTTCTTTTGTGTTGTAGGTTATAGAAAAATCCTTTGATTGATTTTTTTAATTTGCCGACTCAAAAACAAAGCATTATAATCGTTTAATATAATTTCTATAACCACATTCAGAACCCGTATAAATGAAGAATCAATAAGACGCCTTCTGTACTGTGAGCCGAAGTGTTTCTGCGATATACGAACTGGAAAGATTGAATGGAATATATAATTCACAAGTTAAATTCAAATTATGTTTCCTTCATTTGTTTAGGGCCCTCTTTTGATGTTATGTTATGTTATTAGACAAACCGTAAATTTATTTTGGAAATGTTTACATTGTAATAAACGATATTTAACTTCATTTTAAACCTCCTCTTCTGTCCATTGTAAAAAATGGTTTCTTTAATTAAAAGAGCTTCTTAAAAAGGGAAGAAACATTACATGAATTTTAACTTTTATTGTTCGTAACTTTATATTTTTACCAAACATGACTAGGCCATTTTCTATTAGTTTGATGATTTTTTTTGTGTGTCAGTTGTATAATCTGATACATTTTAATATAGTAACAGCAAAAAGAAAATTTGAAAGCCTGCACGGATTGCACATAAATGGTTTCACATTATTTCTTCACTTGGCCCAATAAATGTAATTTTCTGTATCAGAACGGAGTCATAATGTAGATGGCTGGTTATTGTTTAAATTTAGGATGTGGTTTAAAGGAAGTCGAAAGTAGTCTATCAACGTCTTGTAAAAAGAAAATTAAATAATTGTGTTAAGCCCAATTCACACTCGGATTTGAAGAGTTGCGCACATATTTCAAACATTATGACGGCTGACGATCGAGTAAAATATCAATAATTTGAAAAATACTGTTCTTTGAGACATAAATTTGACTTTTGTAATACACCGTCACCTATAAATTTGAGTAGTTGTGTGGTGCAGCGACTTATCGCGTCCCTCCGTACCAGGGTTCCAGAAACATCGCCAGACACGCAACGCTGTACACCATTAATCTCAAGGGAGTACGAATATTAAAAATTCAATTCTCTCGTTTATATTCGTTGTTAAAATTATCTTCATTTTCTGTTCATTATGGATATATATCCCCGTACATGCAGTGAAAAAAATAACCGGACTGATTGTCTCCCAAGAAGTTTATGAATTTTATTTACTGTGTATGACCATGAACTACATTCTACAGTCGAGAAACTTACAACTCCATTGATCGTCTCAGTTGTAGTGGATGAACAGTTTAATATAATCAGTTTTACTTTTCGCCGAGAAACGTCGGATCCGAAAAGTGAACACCGCGTTATCAGGAAATTTGTGAAACAAAACGTATGATTGCAGGGGAGCACATCTTAAGTATTGATACATTTGATGAGACTTGGATATTTACGGACCGCCCAAAAACGAAGTGCGTTAATCCATGTACTAAGTAGGACAATCTTCCCCAACATAAAAGCTAAGAATCGCGAGTTGTTTGAAGTTGTTTATAGTTTCCTTAGGATGGCAGAATGTGTAATCCAATGGTGAAAAAATATTTTAAGAAAAATCAGATAAAAAATTAATAACTTAAATTTTAACTCGTTGTGATTGCATAATATACTAGTTTATCATGGGTTTCAGTGAGCTCTTTAACTGTGGGCTTCCTCGACGAAGGATCGGCCGCTCTGGACAAAATTGAGTCTTATCACTCATGTCACCGGATACGTGTGATTATTTCCTGCGAGAGTTAATAAAAGTCAGTTATGCAACAATGGTCGAACTACAGGACGTACAACAAGAGCCGCACAAGCAGTAACTCAAGGCATGCTCCCTGGAGTGAGAGATTAATTAGAATACCGCATAGACCCAATATCAAGAGTCTCAATGGGGAATGTTGGAGTTTCCTTCATTACAAAATTAACATTGATTTTATGTGTTTATTATTTTTCCAAATTTAAGCTTGCAAAATCAGTCGAAATTGTTTGAAACTCTTTGTATTATATCGAAAAATAGTATGTGCTGGAAAGAACCTCCATAAATTGTGGAAGAAAGAGCACATCCAGCACCAATACAAATGCGTTACGACTCTGGCAAACCTTGATCATCATTCATCAATTTAGCACTGTGAGATTTCTACCTATTCCCCAAAATGTAGCCATTGCTAAAAGGGAGCCTTTTTTTGACAGTGAAAATGCTACAATCCAGTAGCTGCAGAGCTCTTGCTCAGCATCACGAAAAAGGTGTTAAACAGCAGCTTTGTGAGCAGTGGAAGTAATGTATGCGGAAGGGGTTGGCTCAACGAGGTCCCACTTTGAAAGCGACCAACAGTAATAGGATCAGAGGAAAAAACAATGCTGCAACATGTCTCTTTATTCTATTTTAGTTCTAGGTCAGTGGTTCTCAACTTTGTTAGGCTCCCAAAGGCCTTAATATATAAAAAGAAATTTCTAGGCGCCAAACATGGTCTACGCACATTTAAAATCCGCTAGCAGCGCGGTTAGGTTAAAAATGTGATAAATTAAACACTTCTTTTAAATTCACACTATTTATTGTACACGTATGATTGTAGTTTGAGAATCGGTGTTCCAGGCTATCTGTGTATTACTACATATAACTTACTGTTTAATAAATACAGAATATACTAGTTGCGATTATTTATATTAGACCGGAAAATTAATTAATTATTGGTCAACACGTGATTCAAATGTCAGGAGAGAGTTCCTTTTTATCTGACTATTGCCAAATGGACACACCCCGACCATCAAGATTTGGGGATGGCTTCAAATTAACCGGGCTGATAACTAGCGGTCCTTAATCGAATCAATAATTCTGCTGGTACATAAAAGTAGCATGGGGAGAATGAAAAGTATTCTCTGTAATTTAAAGGAGCTATATATTTGTGGTATATCAAGAGTCCAAAACGCACGCAGAATATTAGAAAGGCATAAGATAGATCCTGCACCTCAATGGACCTAAATATAATCCCGGTCTCTTAAAGAAGTCCGAAATACAAAGTACCTTAACGGAGTAAAAATTCTCCAGATACCTTAAGGAACTTAAGAATAGTTCCAGTAAAATAAGGGAGTCGTTGAAATACCTAAAGTGGGTGAAAAGGATTATTTATTTGTCGCTTCGTTAAATTATGGATCTAAAGTGAACTCTTTTCCTTAAATATATGAAAGAAAGGTTTCACATTTTTTGGCTTATACTCTCAATTTTTAAACGAATTGCGCGTCATCTCTTGTAAAATTATTGTACTAATTCACAAACTTTCGCGACGACTCACGCGCCCCGTATGGTAAAATGTTTGCAGCCGTGTTGAGTTTAAGGGGGGGGGGGATTACGGTAAGAAAGAGGGGGAACGAAGAGGCCTAACTCTTCCAAAGGTCGACAGAAACCTTCGCGGAGGTGTGCAGAAGAACTCACCAAAATTTCATCATAATCAGATTACTGGTATAGGATCACATACGGTACAAACAAAGATGCATTTATTGACACAGAAAATAATTGCTCGCTAACGTAAAAAATAGTTGCGAATATACACTGTTAAATGTTTTTATTAAATACTTAAAATAGTTCGGGAATGTACCAGAATCGTGGTGGAATATGTTTAATGACATCTCTCAGTGTACAAACGCTCACATGAAAATAAACTGAGACTTAATATTAACGTCAAAATTTCCACAATATTTTATGTAAGTCAAGTAAATGCGTAAAATTTTACTTCTCCAGAACTTTTACTTAAAATCAAAATTTGTTATAGACTTGTGTGAACCGCTTCAGCCTTTAAAAATTGCAGATTGGTAGATTAATTTACTCACTGTCACGGCCTGATGCGGAGTATTTAAACAAGTCTTTGTATTGGTTTGTAAAATGAATGAAAACCTGGGTTCTCTTACAGATTTCATCAAACTGTTAGTTTGGCAATGTTCTCACGCCTATCATGCGTCTTTGTAAAGGAAAATAAATATCCGGAATTTAAAATAAAATGGTTTGTACCTGTTAAGAAATCTCTTACTGATTTCAGTGTGTTCTGATTTACATGATAAATAATCTTTGTATGTGGTTTAATCTACGAAACATTTTCATTACTATGACGTTATTAGTTAGAATCCTCCTGAACATTTAGTTCAATTTCAGTTTAGTAGTATGGTTTACGGCGAATCATGTTTAACAGCGGATACCCCAAATTTCGTCAAGTGGAATTCTCGGCAGGTTCTTCAGGTATTGGCTGATCTTCCCGACTCCGAAAAGTGATATTGATCCTCCAATACAAATGCTGGACTGAGTCAGTTTGTCACAGAGAAAATCCTAAATAATGTTCGGTGTTGAAAATAATTTGTGAACAAGATTTATCAAGTTTCGCAACGAAACATTGGTAGTTTAGACAGGTTTTTAGGTCATAACGCATCAAGTAAATCTTTGAAAAGCACATTATCAAAATTTCCATCAGTAGGTAACAGTTTTATTTTCAAGATATTTCTTTAGAGGTTTCCTGTGTAAATACGTATATATTTCGAAGTTTTATTACAAAGTAATATTTAAGTGGGTTCGTAACTACTTTGTTTTCGGGACCATCAAGTATGCTTTTCCGATTGGTTTTAAATGTATTCACTTCCAGTTCAGAATTTGCATTTGTCGCAAATTTGTTTACTGGTTCTGCTATAAATTATTAAAGATAAATGTGCTTTATTATACCACCTAAACGATATTAATGAAAACAAACTGATCCCAAATTTAGATAGCACCAAGTATAGCATTTAAATATATGGTTAGACTGTTATCCGAAGCTTCAAAACTGACCTAACAAACCCAGAAGCCGTTAAATATTAGAAATTTTAATTCTGGTGGTCAGGAAAGGCGATCAATAGTGAGTGATTTCACCGATTAATTTATGTAATTTCTTAATTTCTATAAAAAGAAAATCTATATTTCAAATTTCTTAATACGAATTTTTTAGGGTAAAGGTACGAAAACGTCCATCGAGATTTACACGCTGAAGTAACTGAATAATACCAATAACGTCACTTGATTTCGACTTACTTGAAGTGACTCAGATATTCCCAGTTTACATAAGCCATGGTGGGTCTTGTAGGGTCGCCGTACCTACACAAAAGAAACTTTTTAAATAGTGATTGAGTCTAGAGATCTGCGAAATAGTATTCTCATTATAAATACAACAAAGAAATGATTTGTTGCAGTAAACGCTGAGTAACTTAGAAGAATTCCAATTATGTGGTGACGTAACATTCAAAGTTGTTTGGCTTTTAGTTCGACTCACCCCATAGGATTCACATACTCCCAGGTCCTGGCCGGCGGAAAATCTCTTGAAGGATCTCCGAACCTACACGAAAATAATTTTAAATAATTATAAATAACGTCTGTTTTCCTAAAAAACGTATGTAAACGTAAACACAGAAAATAGTTTTATTCAATTACTTCTATGTTTTGACCTAGCCTTTGGGACCTAACCAGGTTATTATTTTTACCTCAAGTAATTATAAAATTTGACAATATTTCTACGAAAAATAAATTGTTCAAATTTCTAGTCAAAATAAATATAATTTTGAAGGATGTATTTAAAAATTAAAGATCCTTGTATCATTCTTTTCGTCCTGTACTTTTCCTATGGACAGTTTCAACAGAAATGTGATTTAAGAATAAAGAGCAATTTGTAATTCTAGGCCGATAAACTCGACAAAGTGAATTTGTGAGAATTTGAAATAAAGGATTCATAAAATTAAATCATTATAAAAAGTGTTTAAAGAAACCAATATAATATTAAAAATAATACTTTCTCAATCTAAAACAATCAAAACAATTACAAGCATAAGTTTTAATGATTTATAACAATTTCAAGCTTCTATTTTTTGTAGTAAAAAACATAAGCTAATGAAGACTTAAAGGCGACGACGAAATGTACGCAGTTATAATTTAATACAACTTCTATTTTGACTGATTTGGTCGTTTTATTTTATCTTTAAATAATGTCATAAAAATAAAGTTGCAAAAATGACCATATTTTCGAGACCAAGAAAGAGATTCACCCTCTCCAAGTAATCCGCTTACCTATAGAAAAAAATATATAAGTGCAGTCCAGTTTGATTGCGGTTTTCATTTGTCACTAAACCCTTTTATTATATTACAAATATTAATTGTGTTATGTTGTTAATTATGTGAAATTATCACTTGAAAATATTTCGTTAGGGCTTCGTAACTAAACAATCCATAAAATTAAAAAGTAACAACCAAGTATATAAAAAATTATCATTCATTCACTTAACAAATCTATTAAAGACTGTTGCCTATTGTTACCTTTCCATATTTTCCAAAATATATGCGGGCAAAAGTTAAAGCATATGTAAAGTAATCAAAGCACCATATTGCGTGGATGAAATATTCCCCACTGTTCTCCGTTTCAATGGTCAGTGACGTCTGATTTTTTTATGTTGACAGCTCTATTTTTATTAATTATAATTACTTACACGTTTGTCTCGTTTTTTTTAAGAATATGCTCACTAAAATTTGTTGCTATCTATCCACGCGTTTAAATTTGTATAAAGAATTACCAAAAATAACATTATATATATATATATATATATATATATATATATATATTCATGAACAATTCTCGGGTTTTCAACTGGGTAAGTATAAAGTGTTCAAACTTTATACTTACCCGGTTGAAAACCCGAGAATTGTTCATGAATAATATACACCGGGAAAGCCCACGTTCTCTCATATATATATATATATATATATATATATATATATATATATATTATAGTTTTCAGCTTCTTTTTACACTAAATTTTTTAAACCTTAATTAATAATGATTCATATTATACCTATATATCAAACATAAAACATTTTATTTTTCAAAATAGATGCTCCCGAGTGGAAATGAAGTTTGCAAACTGTGGTTACTCGTGATCGTCCCATTTTCTAATTTCTTGCGATTGTTCGAATATAGTACATAGTAAAACCGCTCGTGTGTTGTTGCTGAACTTCAAGGCTGTTCTTTACAAACTAGCTGGTATTTCTTTCGTAATGACTGGATTCCTATATACACAAATGAGCGGGTTGCAGTAATAAAAAAATTGGAGAGAGAAAATTGAAAGTAACGTCCGATCGCTCCCTAGAAAAGTTGAGAGACAAAAACTAATTAAAAGAAACGTGTTCACCTGTTCAGGGGCGGGGGTAAGCCTAACCGATTTGAGAAGAAAGTAAAAGGGATAACTGCTCGTTATATGTTTAAGTCACTTTTTGAGAACCAACTGTAATGAAATGTGCAATAAAATCACCTAGGTCATGTTAAATTTTCAACATCTCGTATCCTCCGTCTCCGCTTGAAGTCAGGTTTTCGACAAACTTTTTCCACCGCGTGTGTCGCACCAATAATGCCTGCTTCTTTGACACCACAAAAACTTACAATCCGCGGATACAGTGACCACGTAATGAAATTAGGCAATTATATGTAAAATGAGTTTTCCAGAGTAAATAAAGCTGGCCTGATACACTTTTCCGGGGTGACGTGATTAGAACTGCTTCAGCAACGATTTTGTGCTTCTACATCTATAACTACTATCCCGAGTTTTCCTCGTGTAGAAGGAGGGGGGGGGGCTACATGGAGCAAAAAAAATTTCATAGAACGCCAAAATAATATTGCAGTTTATTTTAAAAATCTCAACATAAGTACAATTTACAAATAAAAAATGTGTATCGTATTTTATTCTTCGACAATTTCTCATTTGAGAAGTTTGTAGTAGATTGCCGACGTTGTTTAAAAGGTGACGAAATTTTTCACAAGAATGTTAAATTTTATTTCACACACAAAATATCTTTCAAAATCTGAACCCTTAATTGTGATTTTTCTGATGTCCACAACCAACAGCAATAATATTTTGATTAAGGGTTTTGTTTTATTTATAAAAAAATATATTATTTGTACATCTTTTTGCTTTAACTCCAAATTTTGCGCTCGTGTTGCCTGCACAATATGCAGTCATTTTATGTTTTAAATTGTTTTCTTTTTATTCAAAATTTTAATAATGGAACTGAATAATATTTCAGAAGTTTCGCCGGCCAAGGATACGAAATCTAAAATTCTGATTTGTACTCCAGTTTTAGAATCAAAAATTCTTATAATGTTTTTTTGTTTAATTCTAATAGAGTATATTGGAAAAACATTGCACACAATTGCCTCGGATATTGTTATAGCAAATGCAAAGTTTTTGTTGAATAACTTTGACAATTTGAAGGAATGATTGTGATTAATAGCCTGAAAGTCCTTCACCTTATGCTAATTTATTATCTTCGTCTGCATAAGTTGTTTTCTGAAAAAATTACTGTACTTTCGAGGAAGATGCAAAAGTATTTAAATAACTTTTATGTTTCTGCGTCTCCACGTGCTTTGAAAATCTGTTCCTGCCGTGAGAACTGGAAAATTCACCATTACATGTCTCATATGTTACCAAACAATTTTTTTAAAGAAAAGGAAATTTACTTTTTTCATCGTTGAATTATCAACCAAAAACAATTTTCCATTCCCGGTGTCCCACCACTGGTCGTGCATCCTTTCCAAAAATCAGGACAAACATAAAAATCGGGACTGTCCCGCCAGAGCGGGACGTCTGGTATTTAATGCAGCGCCACATTAGCAATTATTAGAGTTAAAGAAGAATATTGCTTGATCATCCAGCCTGTTCAGTCTACATAAATAGGATAAAAAGTTTAAAATATCTCGGGAACACGTAAATGAATTGGGACTGCTATTACAAGATCTCTTGAATAAACTTCCGATACAAACTGATGAAAGATTCACCGGAAGGACATTTGTTTCCTTTGTGTGAAACTTGTTCATACAAGTTTCGAGTTCCTCAATGTTACAATTTCTGAACGACATGGGTTAAGATCACTGCTCTGTTTTGTTCATACACGACACTAGAAATTAAAGTAATGCTGCTACCGGATTCGCTTCATTTGTTCTCGTTCAGCCTCCAATTGAAGTTTCTATTTTGGAATTTCAAATCTGGTATTGTACGCTAGTGACATGAAGTGATACGTCAGAGTCCCACCGACGCAATGGACTAATGACTTATCGACGGCGCTTGCGGCTGACGCTTGTATAATAGCTCACGCCTCCAGCTTTTACACTCGCAAATTGTTCTCGGACCACTTCAGACGTCGTGTCGGTCAATGCCAATCACGCTCAAACACCTATTCTCTATAAAGACTGTATAGTTCTTCAGTTAACCTTTCAATAGAACAATAACTTAAACCGATACACTTGAATAAAGTCAAGCTACTCAAACTGAATATTTAATAAACTCGAACAATGATTCTGCAATGATGACCAGATAACAAAAATGCTGTGCAATTCCATTCGGTTTGTTTCACTGAACTGATTTTCTAAAAAAATTACTTAAAGATAATTTAAAACATCACTTTACTGAGAAAAAAAGTTTTATTCAATTACTTTAGTTTCGTCCTCGTACTAGGGCCTTGCACAGGTATAAATAAATTTCTTCAGATTTTTTACTGCAAAAAAGGTACAAGATCTCAGTATGAATTTCGTGCCTTTACCTAGTCTTCAAATCGAGGAAGAATAACAGTTCAGCTTTGCTTAATATTTTTAACATAATTTAAAAATATATTTGAGTAATTAAAGATTTAATACTTAATTGTATTATTATTAACATTACGAATTCTATTTAAAATATAATTTTTGGCTGTTTAAACAATTATTTTATGTATCCTCATTTAAATTCACATAATTCCCCACTATCAAGTTAAACGGTCAACAATACATTCTTGTTCCGTATTGTTAAATTTCGGTTGTACGAGTCCTAAAAGATAAATTTTATATTTGGACCATTATGTTTTGACGAAAATAATGTTTCATTGCATACTTCTAAATTGTATGTTAAATTATTTTAAGAACATTAATTGAGAAACTCTAAATTTGAATCCTTTATTTTCCAACGAAATATTGTTACTTTAATTTTTTGTAGTAAGTAATGAAGAAATTTAATTTTAGCCGAAGTCCTAAACGTGAAGACGAAACAGCGATTATATAAAACTTTTTGTAAATTAATGGTTTTAATTTTTATAAGTAAGTATCCCTCGTACTCTCGCTTGCCTGACATTTCGTTTTTTCTTGACCTGTGAAAGGGTGGATGCGGAATGGAAAGGAAGGTAGTCAACTGTCATCTAGGGTCACTTCTTTATAGTTTAAATATTCACCTGAAAGATGCCGGTAAAACCTGCATTAGATAGGTCGGGATATTATACTACACAATTGTGTAAATAAAGTAGTGACCACAATAAAAAAGAATATCACTATCTTGAAGGCACGAGGTAAAAAGCTTTACGTCTAAGATGAAAAAAGAATAGGGAATGGAATTCAAGTGCTATTTGCACAGTGTTTGAATTAGGATACCAACAGGGACTCATCTCTGTTCAGGAAAATGAGCTAACTTTGCTGAGGTAATGTAATGCTGCCTTTGCTTCTTCCTTGCCGCACACAAACAGCAAGAAACCTTAACGCCTACGTAAAAACATCGTGGTTTGCTCTAAATACCGAGATGCTAGCAAAACAAACTCGCGGCGGTAGTTCTCTATTGTCGTACCTGGCTCAAAAGGAAAGTCTGCACCACGAAAGTGTGCTGCTAGTTGCCTTTGCCGTTATTTCAATTATCTTCTTTCAAGGCAAAGGTCTGCCACTGTATCGTAAGCACTGCCTAGGCGAAAAAATAGCAGAGGGAATATGAATTCTAATCTTTATAATTAAATGTTAGAGTTTCGCTACTCAATGTCTAATCCTGTAGACGCCTTTAGTTTTTTTCCGACATTTTTCAGTTTACAAGTATTAATAAATGTTTAGAGCACAAGTGTTAATTGTTTAATTCAGAAATCGCCGATAATATTCAGAAAACTAGACAGACATTTAACAACGATCCACCGTAACACGTCATCCTTCTATTATTCACCATTATCCACTCCCTTCACGTAATTTCTCCATCTATACTTCACTCAATGAAGAACGGTTCAAAGGCCACTGTTATTATTTATTGCGGCATCGTACATTTTTTTCCCTGATAAATCAATACGTCTGATTCTCGTAGGTCTAGAATGAACGGCTCATTCAAATAATTCCGGGCCTTTAGCGTAGTAGAAGTTCCACTTAATGTTAACAGTGATGCAGGAAATAACATTCATATTCAGCCTGCATTGTACGTAGACTACTAATGTCGATTGATTGGTCGATTGATCGGCGTTGTATCAAAATTGTCACATAGGTTACGACTGGGAAAGTAGCCAAGTTCGGCTCATATATCAAAATCCAGACAGTTGGAAAAATTTGAAAAACGTTTCAAGGTACATAATGGATCTCAATATTTTAAATATTCCTGCATCTCGAACTCACACTTAACATATAATAATAAAACAACGTGAAAATTACAATAACTCACCAGTCGTGAGATGCTGACAAAGTGAATTTAATAACAGGCTGAACAAATTTCCTGTAATTTCATTTCCAACATAAAGGGACATATCAGGAGCCTAAAAATTTGAGTATCGATCTCGTTAGTTCTCTTGTCAACATGCAAAATTTACCTCTCGTACCGAAATGAGACTATTCCTTTTCGAAGATCCAAACTGATGTAACCAGGACGAATTTCCAAACTATAGATATATAGATAAATGCAACTGTCACGATTCTTTTGGTTAACATGCTACATGAGGGTGATCCTGCAACAGGCAACTCCCCTTTAATAGCATAGGAAGGGAATTGAAAAGGGGGGATGCGGAATTATTTTCTTCATTTTCCCAAACAAGTTACAAACTTAAGAAATTAGTGGAACAATCAGAAATTCATCGGTCACCTTCAATAAGTATCAGTCAACTTCGGAAAACTCGTCATGAGAGTGTGTGTGCGTGTGTAAAGGAACTAAAATCTTAATACTTCTAATACTAGGTTTCAGTGATTCTGTGATATCTTGTAGAAACGGTTCTCGCGTTTCCAACCGGGTAATCTGAGTACACAGCGACGTTTCGACAGATAGCAACTCAGTCTTCTTCCAGGCTGAAGTGATATCTTCTTTAAAATATGTTGTATACTACTAATGGTCAGTACTAATGTGTTTTGTCTGAAAACCCACAATTTAAAAAATGAAACGTTCATTATTCAACTAGTGGAGTTATTTTCCAATGGCAGTTTTCTCAGGGGAAAGTTATAGTTATTCATTTATTTTTCCCATTTTAAATTTGGATTAATCTGACTATGGTAATATGGTTTACGAAAACATACCAGTGTCTATCTGAATTATGATTTAATCAATATTCCAAAATTTCGGTAATATGAGAGCATAAGTTAAGCGGAGTATAGTATTTAGTACAGAATTTTCAATTTACTTTAAAAATCCTGCTATTCCTCAAATGCGTGGGATAGTAGAGAAAATGTTAAAGCTCAGCCGTTGGGCTAAATACTCTCATTTTCCTTTCAGGTGAATTAGACCCTTTCGTTAATTTATATACACAAAAAAATAAACCTCCATGTAGCCTGTTATCAAAAAAAACTTTTCCATAGAGTGATAATGGGGCCTACCTTCGGGACGCCTCGTTGACACTAAGTTCAAGGTTTTCACATGGTGAAGTATCCAACTCTTTTGGGAGCATACGCTAAGAGCCGTTTTCTGATCCCATTGAATCAATCGGCCTAAAACTGGTTCAGGTACGGAGAAGGGAATGCTTCCACCCCATTTGCTAACACTGAATGCGATCTCGAACAGATCGTAATACAAATATAGATACGAATATAGATTCATTATAAATACTGTAAGAAAACTGCGTACTGTTCTAAAAATTTAATTTAAATGATCTTGCAAATTTTAAACGTATTAAAAATTGATAATAGGAATGGTAAATACAGAAAATAGTTTGAACCGTTCCGATCACATGCAATTTGCTAAGCTGATAGAAAAGTGGCTGACCAACTGTAAATACAAATTGCATAAATGGCTAATGTTTATGACATGTAAATGGCTGGGATAAAAATGAAACCTGGTTAAAGTTGTACATTATCACTTTGAAATAGTATTTACCAAAGAAATTTTCGCATATTTTTTCAAATCAAGCCTTTTAAATAATGCGAACATGTTGAAACAATTTATGATTGATTAGCTTTCTGAGTTGTACTTTTCTACAAATTTATCATTGAATACAATGTTCTTCGAATAATCAAGCTGCTCGACGTTTATTTTCCCTGTCGTTAAGCTGGTATAATAAAACCAGTGCAGAATTAATTATAATGAAATTAATTTGAAATTTAACTAACCTGTTATTATCCATCGCCATTCTTCGTAGTTATGAAGGGTCGAAATAGTTTGTGAGCTTCAAGATTATGCTTGGCGAACAATTGTATCCATCCGTCCCTCTTAACTTCGCGGACTACAAACTTCCAGTGCTACGGTGAAACGCACCAACCTTCTCAGTTAAACACAAAATAGAACCACTAATCCGATAGCAAACAAATAGGGAAGGACATCTATATTCTATCGTAAACACTGGCGTCCCCTTCTGTTTGTTCGACTACAAGGACACGTGAAAATAAAAGAAATTACTTTGGAAATTTTCACCTACTGCTATTACTGATGATATTAATTTAATAAAGCAGGCAACTTAAAATATTAACAGAAACAGATTTAGTCGTCAAGTACTATATACTTTCAAGTGATTTTAAAAGGTACTATATATAGTACAACAAACCTGTTTCTTGTTTGTTTCAGTAATTAAAATTTTTTATATATCCAATCTTATTGTAAAATTTCTGTGCAGTGTTGGAATTTCATTTCCAACATAAAGGGACATATCAGGAGCCTAAAAATTTGAGTATCGATCTCGTTAGTTCTCTTGTCAACATGCAAAAATTACCTCTCGTACGTAATAATGCTTGTCTATAATAGTTTCTATTATATAAATATATAAAAAGGGCAATGTATGAATTTAAATTTTAAAAGATTTACAATCTATTTTCGAGTAGTTTTGACGAGCTGTTCTTAATTATCTGGCTTAAGTTTTAACGTTACTGGATTATAAAAATAGATCATGGTTTTACATCAATCCATTTGTGACAACGCATAACTTCAGATTTTCTGTATGCACAGTATACAACAAAGCGTTCAACATGGTTGATCGCAAAATTTTACTGGATAAATTAGAATTCTACGGTATCAGGGGAAATGCTTCCTTACTTTTCAAATCATAAAATCTCAAAATCGTAAGCAATAAATCTGCATAGATAACAATGAGGGGAGTATTTATAACCCCCATGGGATAACAATAACTTGTGGGGTTCCGCAGGGTCGATTCTAGGACCACTGATTTTTCTTTTGTACATTAATGACGTTTCTGATTGTTTCAAACCCATAAAATCAGTTCTTTACGCCGATGACTCTAACTTGGTTATAACAGATAGGGAGGACAAAAAATTCAAAATAATGCCGAAAACGCACTCAAGTCACTAAATTTGTGGTATAGTCCAAACAAACACGTTCTGAACTGAAAGGAAACAAAACTGGTGCAAGTTTCGCCCGGTAACAACATTGCTGAATTAGTAAACCAAACAACTGATTATGCATAATTTCTGGGAATTCAAGTTGACGGAATGTTACGGTCGAAGGAACATATCCAGGCACTCTCTAGTAAACTCAGTTCGGTCTGTTACTCCCTTAAACAAGTTGATACGTTAACTGGAAAAACGATGTATTATGCATATTTCCCTTCTAATGTGTGTTATGTAATTACGATCTGGGGACTTCCTTCTCGTTAGCAGAAATTTTTTAAAATACAGAAACGTGCGATCCGGACACTATGCGGCAAAATTTTGAGCTGTAGTCCTCTCTTCAAAGCTCTTCAAATTTTAACATTACCTAGTGCATACATTCTACGAACTCTTAAATATGTAAAACATAATGGAAATCTTTTGATACCAATGGGGAATTCCATGATTATAATACCTAAACCACACGACTTTATGGACGGATGAACTTCATCTTTCACTTTTTGAAAAATGTATACACTACACAGGTATAAAGCTATTCAATTCCATTCCTCTAAGCGTCAAAAGTATAAATACTTTCAACGTATTTATTAAAAAATTCAAAACTCTACTCATGAACGGCACGTAATATTCTGTTAATGAATTTGTAAATCGATCTGAGCCTAACGCAGATTAGTTCCCTATAAAATACTGGTTATTTTACGGTGTGCCAAAATAAATATAATTCTATGTTTATCCAACTGATACTGCACAATTCTCTGAACTGCTAAATAGATACTTGTGACAGATGTGTTGTATGAGATATAATAATTCTTATTTTTACATTACGTATAATGCGTAATCTTTCTTATATCTGTATTATTTATTGTTGTAATGTATTATAATTAGTACTCATGTATAGTCTAAGTATTTACTATATTAATGTTATTATATTTGTAACTGTATCATTTTGACATGACCTATTTCCTCATCAGAGGACTAACGGAACTAATAAATATAATCCTATCTATACGAGTGTGCCTCCCGTGTGTTTTGTGTTGTCCAATAACACAAACTTTTGTGATATAAACTTTACAGACCTTATCAAAGTTATCGGCACGACTATTCAATTGTTTACTTTGTATACAACTGATTAACTACAGGATTTTTCAATAATGACAGGGGGAAGGGGCTGGTGTTAAAATAGAATAAAACAATTTGTGTGTGAGGTATTAACAAAATTATTTTTTATATCAAATGACATACATTGGCCTCTCGAATAAAAAAATAATTTAGTTCACACCTCTTACACAGTTTGTTTTATTCCATTGCAACATCAATTCGCCCTTATTGAAAACACCTAGAAAAAATAGTACATTTAAGAATTTATAATTAGTGTTTAGCTTGAAAAATAGATTCCCGATCCAGTCGTCATTTTTCCATCCTTAATCTGGCTTGCTTCGTGAAAAAAACATTTATTCTATTTTCGAAAAATTGAGAAATTTCATACCTCGTCGAAAGAGGTTTGGTATGAGAATGTCACGGAAATAACAGCAGAGTATTATTTGAAGGAATCTATGCCGTTGAAATACGAAAGAAAAATATACGTGACTTTATAGGAAAGCAATTCTGTTTTCTAAATTTCTCATAATCTGAATTTTTTGTCAACTATTTTGTGCGTGTGTGGCGGGGGGAGGGCGTAGTTCCTATCTGTTATGATTTTGAAAAACCTTAGGAAACCAACAAGTATTGCACAAAAGTATTCATTTTATACCTTAATTTTGCCTGTTATTGGTTACTTCTTTATCTAATTAGTATATATTTAACACAGACATTATATTTTTTGAGCTGAATGGTTTTGTACATCTGACTCATTCTATTTACAGGACTGAATAGTTGATAGAACGTATCAGTTATGTAGATCAAACTTTGAGCCGGATTTTAACAGGTCTACGTGATTTTCTTTCAGAATTTTGCTGTTGTAAAATACATCATTGTTAGTTTAGTAAATCTACGTTGTCTAAATTTAAATATATGTAATTTATACTCAAGTATAATTTAAACTGAGATTATAAATTGTAATTTAATCAGAATATATTTAGTGTTTTTGGAGTACCTCATGAATGAAATCATTATCAAATACCGCCATAAATAACCCTGGTGTCACAGTACTTCCGGAGTTGGGTTGAACATCTAAACAAGTATTCGAAACACAAATTAATCTTCCCGCTTAAAATAAATTCTAGAACTCAAATTTGGTCGGGACTTGACCAGAGCCACGAGATTGGGTACTTCTCAAACAGAAGGTTGTGGGGAATATTTTGGTCTAAACTTTCCCTAGAAATGGAATAAAAAATAGAATTTGAAACACATTTAAACTCAGTTTCATGTGGTTTAAGCTAACTAACACTCTGTTATTACTGATCTACCTTGAGAATTGACATTAAATTCTTCCAAGTTCAAAGAATATTTATATATTTAGTAAACAGTTTGAAAATGTTGAAAGATTTATATTTACAACGCATAGCGGTTGGAAACCCGATAACTCTGTCAACAAACTGCTGGAAAATCTTGCTATAATTCAACTATAAATGGGTCCTATTTTATTGATATTCTAAATGTAGTGTTGTCATTTTCTGTCTTAACGAAATATTATTTTAATACAAGTCTATGTTGATATATAGACTACTGGATGTCATTTTTCTTTGAAGTCACGTGTACTACGGTCTTCTTTCCAGCAGAGAGTTACCCCAAGCTTTCTATTGCCTGTTAATGCATTGGCTTATGCGTTTATTGTCGTTCGATTCCCAAAGAAAACGGTATTTTCGTGCACGCCAGTTGCATGAGAAGCAGTTGAAATACAACTTTATGACCATCCCTTACCCTCACAGTGACTATTATTTTGTCTCATATGATTCCTTCGTGACTATTCCATAAAGAAACTGATGTGCTAAATTAGATTGTTGTAAATTTATAAGTATGGACAAGTTTTCAAAAATATATCATCATTCCCGAGACCAGAAATAAATCATCAAAATATAAAATGGACGAGGTATCAGAAGAAATGTTCCACTTCGTTTCTCACCTCGGGGTTACATAATTAACACGAGAACTACAGCTTCAAATAGAATTGTTGGGAAAATTCAGGAAATGGGAGCCAAGTGTACTATTAGGTTTCGATCAATTGTTACAGAATAGTAAGTCTGTTAAGATGGGAAATATTACCTCAAAGGAGGAGGAGAGCAAGACTGCTCATGCTATTCAAATTTAAAACTTGCCAAAAAAGTCATGGAATTGGATTAGGTCCAAGATGCAAAAGCTTTGGAAACCTTAGTCAATAGTCAAATTTCTTTCTATTTAGGACGATAAGCAACGTCAATAATTAACCAGCAGAAGTAATTGCAGAAAGTTTTAAATAACATAAATATCAGTTAAATTTCAGGTGTTATTTTCTTTAGTGAATTAAATTAGTTTTAAAAACTCGTAAACTTAAATAAGAAATCTATTAGGTATGGGGTGCATTGTTGAACAGTAATTAATAAATATTTCACCACAATGTGCTTCTTTTCTGACATATAAATTTATAAACCCAATCGTTTATTATATTGATATAGACCAATTACACTTTAAATATTGAATTACGTAATTGGTTCCAAGCTACTTGCCCATTTGTAGCTATGTAATCATATACACACTATTAAATACCACCCACATTACTAGTTTAATATTATACATATAACATTGTGCTAAATATTTCCGAAGTAATTTAGATAATTTAGTCTTATCGATTACCTTAAAGAAATTGAAAGAATTATGAAATGGTCTTATGATTACTGATTTAGGTGTACTAATTTTATTATTATAGGTGGTTGTGGCTTGTATTTGTAGGATTGATAGTTCAAATATATTATTACTAAAATTGTTACCCGAAAGCACCTGAAATTGTGACATTAAACAAACTGCGGACCGAAATGTTTGGGTTTTTATTGATAAATTATTTTTTTAGAGTTACTTGATGAATATTAAACGGAAGCTATTTTGCTATGACGAGCAGAGCCATAAAAATATGAATTTAATCAAAAACTAGAACACTAGAATTTATGTGTTTGAAATTCACGCATGAGTTGAGTCAAATTAGAAATTTGAAGATAAATGAAGGAATGTAACGTAAAGTTAGTGGCATAACTATGCGAACGTGTTTCTTGAATGTAACGATCGCTGGAACGTTGAAGGGAAATATGGAAGTTGTACAGAAGTTTCTCAGAGTAGAAATGAAAGGAAGGACATTAAGGGAGGCGCGAAAGTCTCAAGAGGGAGTTATTAGTAGGGAGCCGGGTGGAACAAAGGCCACGAACAGAGAACAAAGGGTAACGAGACATAGATTTGTGAGGTACGGAGATAGTTTTGCATATTGGAGAGCAGTCCGTTGCAGAGAAACGATGAAGGACCGTCACGAGAATATTTCCAATAAAGTTCCGCACAAGTTATTACAGCGTACTCCAAATATTTGAAGACTACACGTCAATACACGCAACGCTTTTTTCTTTTCAAATATTTCCAGAATTCTCGACGTTTAATCAAAAGTTCTTTTTCAGGATAAATTGACTTAGTTGGTAGCGGCCCTGATGATAGAACACTGAAACAAAAATCTCTTTAGTTCAAATGATAACAAAATTAAATTATGAAACTTTCGGTTGAAAACATTTTGTTAGTGGTATGATTGTATTGACTTCAATATGCTCTATTTAGTGGGTGGTTCAAGTGTTGTCGTTAAATATGAATTATACAAGTTGAGGAACGTCACCGCACACTGACGACAAAAGGTTGCTGGTAACATTCTATTCAAATTCGAAAAGAGCTAACACGACCTTTAATATTGAATTATTTATTTAGGAAATTGAAACGAGTCATGCTTTATGTGAAACTTAAAGGGTATTCTGATAAGTAAAAAAATACATTATAGACCGAATTATGCGTTTATTCTCGGCAGATCCCTGGGTCTAATTTATGGAACAATTCATAGAATTTGCCATTGAAAGCCTAGTACTAATTATTAGATGAACCAAAACTTTCGGGGCTTTTTCTTTCGTCTTAATAACAAGGCTGAAGCATAGGCATTCTTGGCGAAATACATTTTAAAATGAGTGAAAACAACCATTTGGTTACTATTGTACCCTCAAAGCAAACAATTAAATCCCTTATATCAGCGCTTCCAACCCCTTTTTTGGTACCAATTCCCACAAAATTTTCTGATAGACCCTATGTGACATATACATATTTTTAAAGTTCAAAAGTTGAATGCTGAATAAATGAAGCCTTTTATAACTTGTTCAGGAAAAAACTTCGGTTTACGAAGCAATAGCTACGAAGTTATTAAGATTAAACAGTAAGTAATCTTTAAAACATATAATCCATATAAATAAAAGGAATGTATACTTCTGTTTTTTTTAAGAAAGACTGGTTATTTGAAGGTTTATGCGTTTCGGAGGAAGTGATGAAAACGGTGGGATGTGGATGGTAGTTTGGTAGGGAAGGGTTGTAGTTTAAGGATCCTACCTGGTGATTCACATTAAAGTGATGCAGGGAAAACCCTTGATCAACCTGCGTCAGGTAGGTCGGGCATTTGGTACTACTCCGACCCCTTTTCACAATGGGAGACTGCGTTTGTTGTGGGGACGCAACAAACCTAACTCACTACCACGATCATATTTGAGTAGCAGATGGTTGATTGGTCCAGCGAACAATTCTAAACGTATGCCTTAGGTCTGCGACCCCATATCATCACCCCTCAATTTAAGGTCGTTTCTGGGAGACTTAATTTAAAATTTGTGGCCTAGGGCCAAGCGGGGAGGAACAACCAGTAGGTTTACACACCTTACGGACTTCCTTGTACTCATCTGGGATCTCCTCTGTGGTTGCCTCACCTTTTGTATACTGTGGTTTGGTGGGTAACAGGCTACATGAGGGTGATCCTGAAGTAGGTAACTCCACTTTAATAGCAGTGGAAGGGAGTTGAAAAGGGAGGATGGGGAAGGTAGAGCAAGGTAGCCAATGGTTGCCTAGGGCTCCCAGGCTATAGTGTAAAGATCCTACTCGGATTTTACCTAAATGTGATGCAGGTAAAACCCTAGAAAACCTGCATCAGGTAGGTCGGGCTAGTGGGTACTACTCCTGCGCCCTTCTGATAACAGGAGACCGGATTATTGTCGAAACGCAACAAACCCGCCTCCGTGCCTTGATCAGTACTGAGAGGCAGTTAGCCGACTAGTCCAATGGGATCAGCAAACAACTCTTACTGTATACCGAAGGTCTTTGACCCCCATATCCTATTTCCTCAACCGAGGACTAATGAATTGAATAATAATAAATCTAAATCTAAAACACCTCTCAAACTGCTCAAGGTCGTTTCAGCCTGTAGAAGTCTTAAATTAATTATCTTGGCCACGGACCAAGGGGGGGGGGGAGGAAAAGAGGAAAACCAGGAAGGAGGAAGTCAGCCCTGACGGACTTACCAGAACTGCACCTGGCTCTCACTATTGCATTCATCCAATTGCCATAATTTGGTGTATTGTTAGAGCTCATACCACTTAAGTTTTCTGTGGAGTTTTGAAGATTTAGATTTCTTCCTATCCACTTTCAGTCCAAAATAGGTCCTACCCTAAAGACAAATTGAACTTGTAACAGGTGGACTGCAACGCAAAATTTTCACATGTAATCCATTTAAAATTTACCTGATGAAGTACATTAATATGGACGAAGTGTTGTAGATAAATTGAATAAATATAAAACTGTATTGTTAGTTTATTTTTTTTTGTATAAGCATAATCATCGCAGGCGGTTAGCGGGAGCTCAATTAAAAAAAATTAATTTTCCCCTGTGGGGCGTGGAACCCACGTTGGGAAACACCTACCCAGATCAAAATACTCAAGTAATGGGGAGCGTAAAGCCGTAAAAGATTCCGTTTATGAAAAGTTATTGGTTGCAGCCTGATCGTAAAACGAGCCTTTAATACAGATACATTAGTTACTGTAGATAGACAAGCTATAACTGATATAAGACCCATCGGAGTGGAGAGGCAATGTAACTTTAGTAAGAGTATCGGTAATGACGTCGGGAAGACAGTTATGGTTAGTGGATAGCAATAAGAAAATAGAAAGTAAAAAGCTGAATTGTTTCTTGTTGAGGAGGAAAATGGACACCCCTGTACCTGCCTTTGTAGCTGCCTTAAGGAACTTCTTGCCATTAGAAACGATTCCAGGAAAACAACGCTAGTAAAACACTTTCCGGGTATCTTAAAGCTAACTGCAAATATTGTATTCAAATAATAAGGTATTAATAGTCATTACCGTCTGTAAGTTTAAATTAATGTTTATTTGAGGCCATAAAAAGAAAAAAATTAATAAAGAAAACCAAAATTAATTTTATACAACTACATGCTTGGATACTGATCAGGATCAGGTTGAATTAAAGTAAAGAAGCGCAAAGTTTTTACATTGCAAAGATATAAAAGTTCTTGTTGTTGTTTTACAGTCCTAAGACTGGTCTGATGCAACCATTCATGCTAACCTATCTTGCGCAAACCTTTTCATTTACTTATAACTAACGCAACCCACATCCTCCCTGATCTGCTTAGCGTAATCCATCCTTACCTCCCTCTTCAGTTCTTACCCCACACACTTCCCTCTATGTTTACTTTACTGCTACCATTCCTAGTTATTACGCTTCCCAAGTAGCAGAATTCCTTAACTTCCGTCAAAATATCCCTTCCCAATCTAACACCCTTTGTTATTCCACTGTTTCACATACTACACTCCATTACCTTGGTTTTCCCTCTATTAATCCTCCGTGACTACGTTCATACTATTTATTATGGTTTGCAAGTCTTCTGACTCCCCTAATACTAGAATATAATAAGTATGTGTTATAAACTTTATATTGCATGGATTAAGACATTTTATAACTACTTAGAATATCAATGTATTAGTGTTTCGTTTAATGTTAAACTAAACGGAATTTGTAAATGCTGTCTTTGTCTTAAATTTGGAAATTATCCTAGATATGATTTGTAGTGGCAGATAATTTTTCTTGTGGAACCTGTGTTCCTTAATTCTGGTCTTGGTGGCTCGTTTAGTTTGGCCTATGTCTATACATGGACAGTCATTACAAATTAATTGATAAACTAAATAGCGAATTTTGTTTTAATCAACTGGGATTTTCAAGTGTTTTATAATGGCTGATAAATTATTGGATGATTTAATTATGAGCTGGATGTTATAAGTGTGAAATAGGTTTTTCAGATAATTATGTAATGGTTGGTGGAATTGTATAGTAATGTAATTTGTTAAAGGTTTCGTGGGTTGGTTTTGGATATGTGGCCTTTGTGTTTAAGAAATAATTTTTTAAAATAAATTATATGAAAATTTGTGGATGAGAAATCCAATGAATTAAATTTATATTTTTTCTAAGATGTTACTTTGCTGTTGAAAACCTTCTAGTACAATTAACCCGCATTAAATCTTAATTAAGAAGTTACTTATCGACGCAATAAGATAAAATTATATTCCGCCAGTTCCTAAAGACGATTACGGATTTAGTAAAAAAAATGAACAAAGACATGTAGTAAAGTATTAAACAGTATGTTTTGACTCTTTCTGTGTCTCCACTGTTTTTGCAGGTCTCGCTGTAGATTCCTTACTTGTGGTAATGCACGAGTGAATTGGCGATTGCTTACGAGCCGTGAACGAAGTGGGGGTCAAAGCTTTGTAGTGTTATCCGAGTGGCTGGACAGACGTCAATCACAAGCGATTAGGCACACCTCACCGAGAATATGGTGAACGTTCCCAAAATACCGTTTTCTCATCATTTGGAAACACTTGACTAGACCTTATTTTTAAGGTAATGTCTTTTGTATGTAAATTTGAACGTTTTTTCACTGATTGATGTGAATTTCACAGGCTTTAAAAGATAAAGTTATAGTTTTCACAGCGTGGAAAATAATCCCCATTGAGATTTTGTTTCCTAGAAATATATGAGCAAAATTTAAATGTCTAAAACTTATTTAAAATAATTTTTACGTTATTTTAATGCAAGGAAATTTGTAGCATATTTTGAGCAGAATTTCAAATAGATATTCTACTAAAAAACTGATCTCACGGTTTGTTACAGATAACGTAAATTGAAATTGATACTGCCGTTTGTCATTACTAGGGGGCTTCACTCAATGCTCGTTTCGCTACCAACCTTCCTGCGACTGCGTAGAAAACTCGGAATAAAATTACTTTCCATTTTAACTTACGGTTTTCACTGCGCCCTACTTCGTCCTCTATTGCATTTTAAGCTAATTGCCAACGATAATTTTACATTTATTCAAGGTTGGGTGAAGAATGACTAATAATTTTAAAAGTACGAAAAATAAGCGAAAATCTCGAGGTTATATGCATTATTAGTACAGATCCCTTCATTCTTCTCGCCATACACATTGGAACACAGGACATAAGGATACAGATTTAAGTCTGATATTCTCTCTTCTACGTTGCTTATTTAACCGATTTCTCTATCTTCGTACTGTTCTCTCATTTTGTCCCACCTCATTCTCTGATAAGATAAATCTATTTATTTATCGTTCCTCATTTCTTTCCATATCACTAAATAATTCTTGTCGCTTCATTTGTTGCTTTATGCTTACAGCATGACGATTCTCATCAAATTTGTTATTTTCTACTTCCCAGTAAAATGCCCTATGGACCCCGCTAACGAACGGTGTTGTCACAATATGCTAAAATTAACATAGTTAAAATAACACGACTACACTGTAAATGAGCTACATAAACAGTTAACATAACACAAGAATTAACTGCTGTATTTAAAAAGAATTAATTTCGACTCTAACTGTCCTTGGATGTTTCGATTAAAGGATTATAGCACGACATGTCTTTCATTTTAACGGTTAAAAAAATATAATAACTGAACGCAATCTGGCAGTCACGTAGGAGCCCATTGCTTTTTACAGTATTGAATTTTTATTGTTATTTATTAACATATAATATTCACATTCTAGGGCGATTGATTGTCAGGCTATTGCGGCAAAATGTGACGAATTCAGGGGGAATATTAATAATATAAAAAATGAAACTATTGAGGGATCGAAACGCCACCTACATTCAGAACTCCGCAATACTATCGACGACATGGGACCAGTCCACATTTAAATGACTACTACATTGTTGTCGGTAATGTCCGTGGTGCCATCTTGGTGTGGATGATGGAAATAATTAAAGAAAACAAAATTTATAGATTAGTAAAAAGACGGCCAATAACTCAGCATAAAAATTAATGACTATTTATTAAAGAGGATGTTTCGTCTCCGTTTTGAGACTTCCTCAGGCGTCATTTTGAAAGGATCATTTCAGCTATTGGAGATGATCCGTGCACAATAATCTTTTCGGCTGAGGGAGTCAAGGAGTAAATATGATGAATTGCTAAATTCTCTTTTTATTCATCGTAAATTTTAAAATCTGAAAACTATGCTGTAAAATTTATAAATACTTTTATTCGATTTTAGCGCAGTTGGATCTCTTTATTTAAATATAGTATATAAAAAGTACGAGAATCTTATTTCAGGGATAATTTGAATCAAGAACTACTGAACCAAAAGATTAATTAAATATGGCTGAAATAAATATATCTGGAGAGAAATAGCAAGTCTTGTCAAAATCCGAAGCGAAGTGGTTTATTCCTCTGTAATTGTGTTGGAGGTACAGCGGAGCTCACTTTAATAGGAACATGTCGTCCGGAAACTTCGAACTGTATATTTTGAAAATATTGACGAACGGAAACATATTGTGTTTAAATAATGACACTTCAAAAATGGGTGATAAGTACTGGGTGCGGTAAAGTGACCTGGGTTTTGTCTGTAGATGCCGCTCGTAAGAATATATGTAAATATGGTAGTAGCTTCAGCATCACGTCAACGGCTGTTCTTAACTGACGACAATACACCCCCACATTCTCACCTTGCAAGCCATACTATTTCTCGTGACCAATACATACAATTAATTTTTATTTATACTCCTCACGAGTTTCGGCGTGCTCTGCGATTTGCGTAGGCGGTGCTGTAATCGTATTCCTAGAAGGAAACACTCCGTTTTGGAATGTGTGTAGTGGTTTACTACTGGAGTGGAGTTGATGAAACTAGCTTAACAATCTGGTTTCCCTCTCATCACCCTCTCTATCCTCTACTACCTTATCATACTGGAACTGTATCCCATTACTGCTTTTTAATTGCTACTCCTACTTTTCGTTTCGATCTCCTCTTCCTGAGTCAAACTTCCTTTCATCACTTTCTTACTTTAATGTCGATCTCGCATTAGTGCTTACTCCTTACTCGAAAATCTCTCGGCCTCATCCACTACATGGGTAGTTCCCTGAACTTTCCTCGGTTTATCTTTTGTTCCTCGACTCACGTGGTCAAGAACTGTTACAAAATTTGGCTTTTTACAGATTTATGGACGGTGTTATGTTATTATGCAGCTTCGATGTACTCTTGTTTTAGTAACCAAGTACCAAATGGCGCCATAAGACTTGCAGTGTTCCCCTTTTCTCGACTTACTGCCTTGTTGATGTCAGGAATTTGTGATTCTTTGTCACACATGGACCAAGAGAGCTCCAAAACGACGCTCAAATATCGAAACGATATAAATGAAATATTTGAACAATAATTCGTTTACTACAAGGAGATAAAAATATCAATAAATAACATTGAGAAACTTATCTTTGTTTATGGTACATAAATTATTACTACAAGTGTTTGTATTTTTATTCTATTCATCTGATTGTATTTTCTTGCGACATCTGAGGAAGGCTGCAAGTATGGCGGAAACGTGTATTAATAAATTATTCTTCAATTGTTGTATTTTAAATAAACGAATTAAGTGAATTAAACGTACAAAATATAATATTTATGAGACTCGTGTTTAGGATAGGGATTTAATAAGTAAACCTATGAATTTATCAGATCAGAAAGAAATTTTTTTACTATGGTATATCTGGAAAAGTTGAATTTTAAACTTTAATTTTGAGTATAGAGTCATCCAGACTTTATGAAACGTTCTCTGAAATAATACCTTTTTGGAGAAGATGATATTATGACTCTTGCCGAAGTAATCCTTGTACTCTGACAAACGCAAGTTCCATGTGAGTCTGACGTTAGTGCTAACTTTTCTTGTGTACACGCTACGCTTAATTTTTGTGGACATTGACATTTCGTCCCTGGGCAGTGTTGTTCCACTCTAAAGTATTTCTGATGACAATTTAGGTACATACTATTCAAATTATTTTCAATATTTTCCCATGGATGACGTTTTGTCAATTTAGTGACATTTCATTTTAAGAACGTGAATATGCAGCGTTAGTAACTCATGAAGACAATCGGAAGTCTAGGCCATGTTGTAAATGGCAGTTTCTTCTCACTCCAATTCTGTGCAAGCACGGATTTAGCATTGCATTCTGAAATATTCTTTTCGTGCTAACATAACTTGCCAATATTAGACAGAATTTCGTGTAATTTAATTGGTGTAAACAAATAAACATAAACCATGGAATGTGTCCTTTCGTACGCGGCGCTTGCTCTTTCCATGTGATGATTTTGTATTTTCGGTCCACTTTGCACACAACTCCGAAGTTACCAACTTTCCCTGCACCTACGGCTCCACCTGTCCTTTCCACTAGTGCACGGTGGCTAAATTGAAACTATTTAGTTGGTATTTTAAGAGCTATAAGTGGGTCTATTAATAGGCGACGGAGTGGGCACGGGCTATCTATAAGCTCTGCGTGGAAGGTCCGACGCACCAGTCAAGCCAAAAGATCGCGAGCGGAAATAACGAGCGCAGGCTCACCAAACTTTACTGCTCAATTTTTTATTACCTCGGTAATTTAAGTTACAAAGTTATTTATCGTTAATGCTGCATACAAATATAAACGACGTCTTGGCGCATGTTTCAATTATCTGGAACATAAATTAAGTGATTCGTCTTGCAAGTACCATACAAAGAACCGCGACACTGTAGTTTTGCCTCGTCTATTGATAATATGAAACTATTTTTAGCGCCATAAAGCTTAACTTTCGAGCGTAGAATAAAATCTTGAAATGTGGCGTGACCGCAGAAATCTCTTTGAAGTTCTGTAGTGCTTCGAAGATGATGACTTGTTCAAGCATTCAACGGCAAAGAGCTTCTCCAGATCCGAAACGATTATTCGCAATCGTAACATCTGCGGCCGCCAAGGGCAGTACGCATTGAGCGGGACAGTGGCGGGGGTGGGGGTGGGGGTGGGGGAGCGTCGGATCTCGTTACAGAACGGGTAACCGCATAGTTAATCTAGCAAATAGCATCTCGTTTTGCTTTCTGGGCAAAACACCAAAACTATAAGGTCTACAGAATTTTGTAGACTCAAAACACACGCGTAATGTATTTTCATTAAGAGTGAAATACCTACCGGTTTTACGTTTCATATTCAACGGATAGAAAATGGTGTAATTGATCGCAAATAATTTTGATTGCATAATATAATAATATAGGTTTTAATACTAGAAAGTATCATTCAATATTGTGATATTCTAGGTTAACTACGTTGTATTTTATGAACTGTTTATATTGATACATTTCATGAAATATATATTCGCAGGAGTTGACACGCAGAAGTACGGCGCCTACGAAGAGATGAATAGCGGAAAACGTAATGAAAATTCTCAAAATAGAATAATCCTCTGAAATTAAGTGGCGAGCCCGAACTCCATTGAAAGGATTATAGGTTTTCTGTTGTTAATACAGTTTCAGAAATGAGATAATTGTAAAATTCACGTAGTTATAGAGTCAAATATGTAATTTTAATATTCATTTAAGCTTTCGTTACGACAGTTCTCTGCCATTCTCAAAATTTGTTTAAATAACTAGTCAGGATTTTCTATAAAAGTAAATAAAACCTCAATATTCTCAAAACACTCCAAAAATAATGTAAAATATATTAAATATTTAACTTTCATTCAAAAACTTCGCGATGCAAGCGTAGAAATATTATGGGTAATTTGAGTATTTATAATTAGTTTTTCTATCTTACTGTTTAAATAACGTATTTAATTGTTTTAACGTGAGTTAAAAAAGATGACATTTAAATATTTTAATGAGACAGTGTCAGTTTTTAAATTTCACTCAGCCCAAGGATATCATGATTTCAGATTTAGATCCAAGGAAAAACAATGTGTCTCATCCTTCAACATTTGCGGATAAAAATGATATATTCTTAGCTTTTATTTGAGAAATATGTTGATATAACTTCGTATAAAATTCGAAATATTTATTTTCAAACATGGTAACTTGTCTAAATTTTCCGTATACATTTATATAATCCACTTTAATATTTATTTTCTTGCCTTAAGATAGATTTTACGGGCTTCAAATAACGGCGTTCCTATATTGCAAGTTGGTCCGAGAGGAGTTGCGATGACAGTCACGCTGCCACCTGCAATTTTATTTTTAAAGTTACCAATTTTTGTATTGTATAGAGGAATAGGAAATATTTGGCCAAATGCTCCTGTTTTTAAAATAAAATTTACAAAAATTATTTAAGAACTTTCAATTATTGCATTACGACTGATAAAAAAGACTTTTGGGAAAATACAAAAACTCTAATGGCCTATCAGTCATATTAAATTTCTAATTCTTGAAGTACGCACTTTCCATTTTTGTGTGATATTGCAGTAGATTTATAGTAAGGTTTGTATTTAAGTGTCTGTTACATTCTCTATCTTTTTACCTGAGTTATCTTCCACTCTACAGTCTTTCGGAATAGTTGACCTAAATTCCTAATGGTATGCATTAAATCACACAATAAATTATCTTGATGTTTAATTTCGTACCCAGAATTCTCTTAAAAATAAAAAATATAAATTATCATGAAATATCATTTAATACGAAGATATGTTTTATTTTTCCTTAAACAAATATATATTCTTGTAGTCAATAATAAGACAAGATGGAGAGATAAAATATGCATTATTTGTTGCTTTTGTGAGGTGAAGAATAAACCGAAAGAGTTTCAAGAGGAAAGCATGTCTAAAATCGGGTGGCGAACTGAAACTGGAATGCAAATCCTTTCCTGTAATAAGATATCATTTTCTGAAAGGGCTTCGGAAATTAAGAAGTTTAATTTATTTCCCCAAACACTACGAACCAGGATAATGTTTTTGAGTTCATCGCTTGGTTTATGGCTTTGCGTTCTTCAAGTTCTGGCTTTCATCGCCTGACGAAAGCAGCAATTATTGCAGAAATATTGCGTGACATGTATATATACTTACTTAATTTTGTTTCTTAATTTGTTATCATATTATTTATTTCTGAATTTTCATAGTCAGTAAAGTTTCACATATTTTATAGTTGCCAGAACAGGTCAATTATCGCTGTTCATGAAATAGTCATTCAGAGTTTACGGAATAACTGATAAAAATGAATATTGTTGCACGAAGAGTCGTAAACGTCTGTCAGACTTTCAGAAAATGATAAATGTTTAATTATCGAATTGAGGAATGGAGCCGGGAATTCGGTGAAACATTAAAAATAGTTTGATCTGAATAGTTTTTATTAACTTCTCTCGATTAGAGTGTTGGCTATATATTTATTTCGTTATATATATTATAATGAATCTATGGGGTAATATGAATTATTAATTAAATAAATGGTAATATTTTATAATAAAAACTATAAAACAATTTACTTTGACAAAAAATACTTACAATAATAATTAACAATTTCTTAATGCTTCAATCTTTGCGCCGGCAGTTATTTTTCATAAAAACTATTACATATATATTTACAAAAATTATTCATATTAATTACTTAAACCTAACAATTTATAAAGACTCATCTCAGAGTCACACTTTATGGGCCTTCTCATAGAACAAAACTAATCCACTAGGACCTGGCAGCAAATAGAAAATTACAAAGTCGCAGGAATACCGTGTCGACTTTTCACTTCTTCCGGGCTCGTCCTCCCTCCAGATCCAAGCTGCCGATCACCGCTCTTGCACCATCTGGCCAATTCTCCTCTCAACGCTCTCGACCACGAATCTTTCACCAATCTGTGTCTCCACCAATCTGTCACCAATCAATCTGCTACATTTCTCATCACCACCAATCTGCCTACCAAAATGTCTCCGCCTGCCTCTGTCCTTCAATCTAATCTCAATCTCTCCACCAATCTCATCTCCACCTGCCTCTTTAAAACTTCTTCTCCACTTCTGCAACATCTATCACCAAGGTGGTAGGGATGGATATCCTCCAATCATATCCCTGGTTACACTTGGGGAAAAGCACGCCCCCGGTCGCCAAATTCTCAGACAGATTGGTAAATTCTGAAACCGGCGACGAGGAGTCTGAGCTTTATGACAACCGCCGTCTCCTTTGTTTAATATTCCACCCCGCCAAAGCCCGAGCAGCTGTATCTGTTCGCTACAATATATATACATATATATAATCAGAGTTACTTAAAAAATGAATTGTGCAGCATGGAGAATACATTCTCATAATATGTCGAATTAGTTGGTACAAGAGCCGAGTTTATGTGCTAACCATTAGTGAGTTCTACATCCAGAATTACGTTGGCTAACTGTATGTTTACTAAATTAAAGTAATTTTAATTATTGTGATGAACCTGAATAACGCAACAGAGCTCAGATTGAAAGCGACGAATCATTTAATTGATAACGTCATTACACAGAACATTAGCAAAATACTCAACATTATTGAGGAATTAGTTGAATATATTCTCGCTCCGCAGTCATATATTAAGCCGCCTTCTGCGGGACAAATTAGCCCTCCCCCATCCTGTGGTTTTATTGCAAAAGTAATCAATTGGTTGAGCGTCCAAGCGCGATCCAACGCACACACTTGCATATGAGTTATTAATCGGACACCGCGTCCACCCAACATTAATGTGGAGAGTCTGAGGTAAATAATAATGGAACAAAAAATACGTGTAATACCGTACAGTAGCTGTCCTCCACAGGCAGACGATACAGAGTAGACTTTAATGACACACTGTCGTTATTGTCCACAAGCTCATTACTTAAAACCCATTTCTGTGGCAGTTTCACCTTGACAAAATGATATAATTTCCATTCATGTCGTAAATGTGGCTATATGCTGGGAAATTGCGGGTGTCAGTCGTACCCGAAGAGCTTCACATGTTGCGCTTAGCTTCAGGATTCTGTCATGGAAGAGAAATTTTAACTTATGCATCATTAAAACCAAACGCTCAGATATTCAGCGCACTAAACGAACCACAGGTTACTTTGGTTAGTACTTATATTAATGTGACATTAATCTCCGGGGTCCCGGCATACAAGAAGAGCTGTCCACTGATCGTAAGGTAACATTATACCAGCTACTTCCTAAGTTGTTAAAGCATCGAGAAGGTATTGTCGCGTCCTCACAGCAATCTCCTCTCCCGTCATCGGAAGGGCGTGATACAAGTACCATGAGCCCGGCGTACCTGATGCAGGTTTATCAGCGTTTGTCCCCCATCACTTTTGTTGAATTCCACGTAGGTTCCTTAAACCATATGCCGGGGGCCGTAGTTAACCTTGGCTGCCTTGCTCTCACTTCCGCATTCCCTTTTATAAATATTTTCTTTGATATTAAAGGGCAGTTGCCACCGCGTGTGTATTCACATGAAGTCTGTCACCAACACACAACCTGGCCAAAATGCCAGGGCAAATTAATGGAAATAAAATATACCAATATTATAAAATTAATTTACTTATGTTTACGAAAAATTTTATTTTAGCCTTTAGTAATTTGAACTAAATTTAATTTGTTGGAAGAATTATATATAACGGGAATACCATAATCATCAAACAATTGTTTATGAAATTTCCGCTAGTTTCTTTATTTATAGATTTTAATCACAGTTTACTTAATATTACAATGCCCCAAATATTTCATATGAAGATTTTTTTAAATTTCGGCTATATTCAGTTATGGTTATAAGTTACCCTAACCGTGCACTGTCGCTAATAACCTAGCAGCTGAATCGACTATAAACATAGAGAAAATAAATGGACTTTAACACAATAATCTATCATGATTGATCCAGATTGACCCACAACCTGCTTTCACTTTCGCCTTTAGACTCATTGCACACCATATCTTTTACTTCCATATAGGACTCAAGACACACGAGTAACGCAGTTAAAAATGACACGATGAACATAGTTTATAGATGACAATAGGCTGTACCAGTGGATTAAAGGAAATGGCGTGATTATTTACAATATAAGGTCGTGCAACGTTTGGTAATTTTGCATAGAAGTTCCTTGTTTACTCTCATGTTGTGTGATGTGTTTCTCATGTATTTAACCGAAAACTGGCCAATAGTACACATACAATTCATGAAATCATTGTTTACTTCTGCTAATGAAATCCAATAGTGGCTCATACACGATCTGTTTTATTTTACTCGTATTTTACGTCTTCAATAACCGCATTGTAGTGCAGCTAAATATTTTATGAACAAAATTATTTAATGTAACTTATTATACCTATTTCGAACTTATAACCAATTGCAATTAAAATGTTATTGCATATGCCAGATCTTTGAATGTTGCATCGCAGCACGTTATGATCTCACACTCAAAATTAATGAGATCACCACTGTGGGTAATAAAGAATTACTGTGGTGACAACTGCTGCCTTTCTATATCATATTTTTAATAGCACTTACTTCTTCAGATTAATGCACATGGAATAGGAATTACTTTTGGAGGCTTATATTGTTTCGATATATACAAATAAATAGTAGTTATAACTCCCCGATCTGATATAGTCCCATTCGTCGTGGTTAATATGTATGTATGTATTTATTTAATCTACTAATGGTCAGCTTTCCAGGTGGCAGATACATGAAATTACGATAATCTGTAATTATTCTAAGTGAAACAACGTGTGAACAATATTTAAATTATAAACAAGTTAAGGAAGGAAAATAAACTTCAAATTTGGACAAAAAATCATGAAGTAAAACAACGAGATTCTTCATAACAGAAGGGGAAATATATGGGGCTATTCCGTTATCTAGGTTATCTTATTGTATACGGATTGTAAATATGATTTGTTTAAATAAAAACTATTACTTCATGAACTTATATTTTCTTTCAATTGGAGGAGTTACTCCAAACAGTGATGCAGGTAAACGTTTCCAGTCACCTGTCGTCCTAAGTAGGAAAAACAGTAATGGAGGAACGCACACATACGGGTAATATATCTATTAATATATTCTCCAATGAGGCAATTTGAGAGCGTGATTACCGTCTTAATGCCGACCTCGAGTGGTCTAGTGGCTAGCGTTGCTGCCCCACAACTCAAGGGTCCTGGGTTCGAATCCTGGTATGGGCTTGGATGTTTGTGCCCTCAGTATTCCTCAGTAGCCCCGGTAGGCCCATGCCCTCAAGGGGCTATAGAGACGAAGAAGATCACCGTTTTAATAGTGTGTTTGAGACGTCAAGGTCACTGAGTTGCGCCTAGGGTGATCCATCTCGGCACCACCAGTAGTATTCAATTATCCTCTACTTATCTTCTGTACTGTACAATGACTCAGAAATCCTTTGGCTACCTTCCTATGCTATTAAAGCGGAGTTGCCTGTTTCATAATCATCCTCACGTACCTGTTCAAAAAATGTATTGAAGGCTTTGATCTAAATGAACTCATTTACAAATCAATTTTCACTGGGATATTTCTTGAAAAGATTTATATGTTTACTGGCATTGCAAGTGCTGGCTTTACCGGAATAGTACGGGACTGGCTGCATTTCAAAGGTTAACGTTGTTTTGCTAAGACACATGCCGGTGTCGAGTTGTTGAGAGACAAAAGTGAAATGTTGTCCCTTAGCACGGCAGGTGCTTGGACTGGAAGGAAGTGGACAAATGTCGGTGCAAGTGGTACATCCGTTCATAACTATGATGGAAATCCTATTATTAGAACTTAATAATTATAGCTATCATACAATTTAATTTAACAAACAGTAAATAAACAGACCATGAGCGATAAAAACAAATTTATAATCGTTAAAGCAATTATCCATAAATTAGGATTTCATCAGGTATACATTGGAGTAATTGGGTCTTGCAGTAATATAAATAGTTTGTATAAAATCCCGTCATGATGATCGCTGAACCCAAAATTTTTGGTAGATTTTAATGTTATAACATGTCGACAAGTTACTTATCATATTCCAACAGCTAATATCCTTAAATTAAATCGTAACTTTGTGAAATCATATTTTTGTCAAATTCATTGATCAATTATTAAATTTTTCTTACTTTTATGGTTTTTTAAGGTATTTTCAAAATGTATTTATATTACTTTATTCAAAGCGGATTATAGTTTCATCTATATATTGTTTAAACTATGTAATTATTTGGTCTGTCAAACCGTGACATAAAGTTCATCTCTGTTTCGCTGAGCACTCAAGACAACAGAAGAATAAATTGAGGAACTTCTTTGGTAACTTACATCATTCCGGATTTAGTGTCGATAATGTAGCCCTCTCGTCATAAAGAGTTGTTTATTGCACTAAAGTAGTACGATCTACATCTTCAAACTTCTGTAGTTCTTGCCAGCTTAGAATAAATTACATTACACAATAGAGTACACGTTTTATTCCTTACGTTCGTATGGAGTGTGGCGTTATATGGATGCGAAAAGTAGATGATAGGAGTTGCAGAAATGAAAGGAATACAAGTTTCTGAAATGTGGTGCTATAGGAGAATGCTGAAAATCAGATGGGTCTCAGTTTAAGAATTCGTCTTCGAAATAATTATTAGGAATACTTTTATCGGAATAGTTGAGTAGAAATTTACCATATTGCAGTAAAAAAGCGAATAGACATCTGAAATCTAAAAAATTTCGAAGCTTTAGTTTCAGGAACTGAAGAACGGCAGTAAGTTACATGTGGATGCAGTTCCAATCAGATCTGATATTAGGAAAATAAGTTAACTTGAGTGGCTCCGTTGTAAGCATAAAAAGCCCGACTTATTTACTATCCATAAAATTGAAACTTGAAACATTTCGAAAGCAAGCCGACGTAACATGCCAATTTAAGAGGAATTGTTTTCAGGAATTTATTATTTTCATTCTTCTCGATATTGAAAAAAATCACTGACTGAATAATGAGAAGGTGAATCTCGATGGAAAGAATAAAAGGGTGCCAGGAACTGAAACAGGGAAAATGAATTAAAGGGCATGAAAGACGGATTGAGAGACTACAACTTAAAAATCTAAATATATACGTAAAGTACCATAAAATTCACCTTGTAGTTATATGAAACATTTTTCTGTATTTTAATGCTTATAAGCATACTGGTCATCATTAAGTGAAGAAAAATATGACGAGACATCAAAGTCTTTGCTCGGCCAGTAGTATTTGTCTGTTTGAGGTTGAGTTCTCCTTTCGTTTTCGCCGGTTCCTTGTCCGTGGACTAGTAGTTTCAGGTTTTCTACACTGGGAGGTGAAAGCGGTCCCAGGGCTTTGTGCCGCTGAACCCAGTTCTGAGCAGTGATTCAACCAGACGCCAGCGCAGACAGCAACATTCCTGACCTTGCATCTGCCCATACGAGTATTTTTATCTCAAACAAAAGAACGACACACATGCCGTCCAGATTAAATCTATTCCAGAGCCGCGGTCGCAAGCGCACAACGTTTCAAGTATTTCCCAACTATTGAAAGTAAATATCAATCCAAAGGACAATGATAAATTGACCGACCTTGCAGTCCAGACTGCGACATACAGGCAGACACTTAAGTTGGTTCTTTTACTTTAGATGTTAAAGTTAAACTTCAGATTAATAGTTTAAGATCTCTATTTATATTCACTAGCTTATTTAAATAATAAACGTTAGAATAACTGAACGCCGTCATGATGATCGATAACAATTGCGCTAAATTCGTTTTTATGAGGACCAGAAGAAGACTAAAAATTTAACCATTCATAGTAGATTGTGAGAATATCACAGAATCATATTCTTGTTATAGTTTAATACAGAAACGTGCAAAATTTCTTTAAATTGATTTCTCGTTTTCTCGTTCAAGTCGCTGACTTGAATTCTAGCATTCACAGAGTCGATGCAGTTGACGTTCATCAACCGCGGAAAACGGGGATAGGAGTAGGAAAAAATAGCCTAAAATATTATTGTAGATCAATCATTTACTATATACCTAATATGAACGCTGACGCTAAATTTTATTCATTTTATGGTCTATATAAAAAAGTACTCGGTCAAAGCCTGGTAATAAGAGAGAAGCAATAATTTTAATAATATGTGATACCAAAGTCAATAGTTTTAGATAATAACTTTCAGCCCATTTTCAAAACTGTGAGGTTTTGGTATTTTTATGGATATAAATGGTTAAAATATCATAAAAGCAATCTTTAATTAGTGTTTTTGTATGGATTCTGTTAAAATTATTCGTTTTGCTTTAGAGGTTACTTAAATGTTGTAACTAAATCGAAACACAGGAAGTAATTTGGTTCGTTAGACGGAGGTCACTTTCATCAACTTCAGAAATAGAACCAAGACAACCTGCGTACTTTAAGAATGACAAAATGTTTAGTAATGGGATGTAACAACAGCTTTCCTTATTCAGTTCTCACTCATTTACATTTGACACTCATTTAATGTTGCTTTTGATTCCACCCCTTCACTCCCAGAAAGATTTTTACAATGTTTGAAACGGGTGTTGTATAACCCTAATTGTCTCACACCGACACAGTTATTCGAAACGCCTTCAGTGAATTTTTTTATTAACCAGGTATATGATTGAAACCGAATCCCGTGTGACCCCTGAGCTTGCTGATTTGAAGGGTGCAGGCACAGGATGCGGATAGGAGTACCGGAAGTATCGTGTGTTCCAAAGCAAATTTCCGCAGTCCAACTTTAGCTTACTATCGACAGCGAGAAGATTGGTTCAGATGAAAAAGTGAATGGCAGATTATCTGATAAACGTTGCTTCTAGGTAAACAGGTTACAAGTTATATATCACAGGACTTCTTAATAATTCTTCCATTTCTTGTACATTGAGATAATATTACTCTCGGGTACATCATCTAACCACTGTGAATGACCTATATAGTATATCACACTGACTCATACATATTAATTCTATTCTTTAGTTTATTTTTTATTTGAATAATTATATAAAATTCTACGTTTCAGTCTCTAAAGCTACTTTTGGATCATTGCTACAACAAATTACGATCGATACTTGGTTCTTTCCTTTACTTTTATTTACGTTCTGTCATTAATAATGAAATGAGTAAATTAAAGCAACAGTTCATCTATCTTTAAAAGTATTTTAATAATTAGTATGGTAACAATGACCGAGTTGTCACTCCCACAGATTGTTGAATGTTCCAAGTGAGTCTGCGTCACTACATTCGTCCAAGAAGTATAAAACTAGATCGTAATTGGTACTATAGAGGAGAATGTTTTGTCTGTATTTTAAGACTGGTAATCGCGAGGTAGCAGAATTTGATTCAATTATTACAAGAAGTAACAGTGTTTTTCTCTTACCAATTCATATAGTTGGCCGACCTCTGTGCTCTGGTGGTTAGCGTCACTGTCTCGTACCACGGAGGTGGCGGATGCGATTCCTGGCAAGGGCTTGGGTGTTTGTGTGCGTCCTTGTATTCCCAAATCGAGTAACCCTTACAAGGAAAATAAGATTCCCTATAAGGTGAAGTAGTCGCTAAAGACGTGAGCTATTGGAGCCATTTAAAATAATTCGTATATACGTAGGATCATTCGACTGAACAACCTCTTTATTCTAATCTTCATAATTTCTCATACTACACGTAATGAATATATTTATGAAATTTTAAAGTTTTGTAATGAAACACAAAGTTGTAAGATACATACCAAATAATCGGGCTTTTTAATAATGATACAAATAATTTATTTTCTTACATCTAAAATTCTAGATCTCTACAATCAGGGTTTTCTCATAGGGCGGAAATATTTCACACAAAATCTATTCGGACCTGGCAGTATAGAAAATCAACAATAAGGTTACAGGGTTCAGCTTAATTTGGACCTAGCGGCGCCTTCTCTCGTTAACACTTCCTCGTATGACTTCGGTCTGGTCTCGCTTACTCCTCCTCTGCCGCTGCTATTGTCTCTGGTTCAGGACAATTTTTAGTCTTTGCCTCGTCTTCTCAGATCATCTGCGCTGAAATATCACAATCTGACACTAATATCATCTGATCAACAGCTCTTATCCCCTCAATCTCTCTCCTCATCTGCAATGGTTTTTTAATACCTCTTCCCCACTTCTTTAATTCATATCCCGAAGGTGGCACGGATGGATATTAACCAATCGGATTTATTGTTACTCTTCTCTGGGAAGAATAGTTAGCCCCTCTCCCCCAAGGCATTTGGGAAAATCCACGATTCTTCCCAACAACGATCCCCACATTCCAGAGGCCGTGGGTCTAATTTCGTTGGCTCTCAAATGTCTTACTTTTATTACCAAACAATGTTTCTTCTCTTTTGACTCCGAAACTGCCCAAGTCCGAGTAGATGTTTTTGATCGTTACAGTTTGCCATTAACAAAATCTGTAGCTGAATAAAAGGCATTTAGATGAGTGTGGAAAAAACAAATTCATAAATATAGGCCCAATAACAGGTTGTTTAACAGTCTTTACATTGACATACGCTAACACCCACTAATTTAAAGACATATTTCCAATAATAAAACGAATGTCAATTTGCTACCACTTCAACAGGCGTTACGCTATAATTGGGCTGTTATAGACGCTATACTCATAAATATTATTTTAATAATAACAGATATGTTTTAAGTCCAAAATATCTTGTAGCCTTTAAACATTATGCTTTTTTTATTCAAGAATTGACATCAGAATTCCTTTTATGTTTCTATAGATATTGATAATGGCAAACATTGTGAAAATTCAGTTGCATATTGTTATAAACAAGCCGCAGGCTGATTTATTTGATGTTGATCTTAAATATACATCTATCAGTCAAACGGCTACTTTACATTTTACTTGAATATGTTTAAAATAAATTACGAATAACATGCTTATGCTAAGACTGCAAAATGTTTGGAACTAATTTCAGGCAACACTATCATGATTCGTACAAGGCTAATACTCACAACCCACATATAACAGTTGCAGAAAGTCCTACTGTATATTAAATTGGAAATAACCTATTAATCAGTACTGTAATTTCTCGGTCGTTCCAGTAATAGCTTAAAATATTTTCCGGCAAAGTGCATATTTGCTCTTGAATGTATCAGTCTATTTAGTGTATTAACATTCTTTTTGATTAGTTTTTAGCCTTAAGGAAGAGATCCGTTTGCAGTTCCGCATAAGTTAATTTTTGTTACCTAATAATAATTGTTTTCGTTGAGTGTTATATTTTCTATCTCAAAAATTGTTTGTTTTAAAAATGATTTGGACAATGGATAAATATCATACTCTGAGTGTCTTTGACTTGTGTTCTAGCATACGACTGTTCAATGGCACCGCTAATTGAATATAGTGTAGCATCTGTAGTTTGGAAGTATTAAATTATGGAATTAATAAATAATCAAATTATAAATGTTTACTTATATATTTTAATATTTAGAGCAACAAACAAAAAGCAACTAGAATAAATTCAATTTGATATTTTAATTGACGAAATCTGTATACAGAATTATTAGAAGTTCATTTTAATATATTTTCCATTACCTAATGAATCGTGATGAATTAAGTATGTGTGTGTATGAAAATTGGTTATTCGAATTAACAAAATTAGATTTAAATTGAAGTATTTTTTATGGCATAGATGCCAATCTACTTACTGGAACAAAATACTGTTGCTATAGTGCAATATTTTACAAGTTATTCATTAGAGTACAATTTTTAGGTATCTTCCGGTGCTTTCGCATTTTTCCTCCATTTTTGGTTGCTGATGTAAAGTCCCTTCCTATGCTATTAAAGGGGAGTTGCCTGCTTCAGGATCACCCTCATGTAGCCTGTTACCCCCCTCCCCCCCAAAAAAAGTGGCTCGCGATCAGATGGAAGGAGATGCTGTGAGAGGTGGTCAGAGGACGGGCAAAGGATCTGTCAGAGGGCAGATGAGTTGCGATCAGATGGAGTGAGAGTTGAGACGTGACCAGAAGTCAGAGGAGATGCAGTCAGAGTTTTTCAGAGATCAGATGTTTCGAGGAAGCATATGAGTTGTGGATCTGGTTCATACTACCTTAATCGATAAAAATCCTGCAAGACGCCAGAGAGACGCGGAAACATTCGTGAGGTGGATGTTTGTAGGCCCAGTAATTGTGGGTAAGTTATTAAAAAGCTGTGAAACTTGCTCATTGTTCCGGTTGAATAATATTTAATGATTTTGTTTCTATTTTCAGTAACTGCATACTCCATCTCTCGAGAGATCCAAAATCCCCTCAGATTAAGCCGATGTAATCACTTTTAATTAATGAATCTAAAATTTTCAAATTGATTATAATTTGGTGAATTGATTAATTAATGTTTTATACTCTGAAAAGGATATTACAATATATATATATATATATATATATATATATATATATTACACACAAATTGATATTGCCTGCAATCGGTTTCTTCTCTATCTTTTCCCTTACATGTCTCAAATAATCAATTGCTGTGTCTTTATAGCTCTTACCGCTAAAACGTTCTTAAATAAAATTAATTTTTGTAGTGCCTCTCACTTCATAATGCAACCCAATCTCATTATTTTTTTTTGAATAATTTTATAAAATTCTTACATTTTAATCGTTTCATTTATCAAGAAGTCATCTGCGAAATTTTATATTTCTTCTCATTATATGAAGTAATTTCATTGCACATTCCTTATTATATAATGTTTGTTTCCAAACTTTTCAATTTGCACTACAATATTCACCACAAAATTGGAATGGAGTTGAAATTAATATGCTTGAAATATCTTATGTTGTCGGTTGTATCTGAAACCATTATAACTAATAATAATAATAATGTTGTACTATAAAAGATAAAGAGAAGGCAACTGATAATTGAAACACGTAAAGAAAAGGGGGGTGGGGAGAGAAAGAAGATGGGGTGGACAGAATATAGGCAATAATTACATTGTTCCGAGCAAAATACTTAAATCAATATACCAGAAAAGGTGGCAAATTACGAAAGCATTGAAAGACGTTTGAAAAAGTCCTCTAATATATAATTTGTAAACGTTTACACGATAGCAGCGGAATTTTGTACCAGTAAGCTGATTGGCATGTATGCCATCAATAAATAACTTAATTTAAGACTGCTTCCGCCTTTGAAATCTTGTGCTTTTATTGGGGTGTTACTATTACGTGGATTGCCCTCATGCAGCCTGTCATCTTGCAAAGAAGGCGTGTAAGAAGTCAAATAAATATAACCTCTTACAATAAATATATAAGAAACAATACAGCCTATTTGTCATTAAAAAATTTATATTTATGTAATACATCTACGAAGTTTCGTCCATATTTGTGGACTTAATTAAATTTCGGTCGTAACACTTGCAGGACGCTGTCCACGACATAAAATTATCCACTCTCAGAAACATGTTATGCATTTAAAATTTCCTTGATGAAGTCCACAAATATGGACGAAATTTCTTAGACGTATTAAATAAATATAAAATTGTTTGTTGACAAGTTGGCTGTACCGTTTATTTATAGTGGCTTACATAGTTTCGTGCGTAAATTGTAATACGAGTTTCAAATACAAACTAAAAATCGAAACGTTAATGACGAAAGATTCAAAGGTAACTTACATATGCCCTTGTTGATATTATCCAAAGCGACTCTACTCCAGTTGAAATCTGTAGAAAACTGAACTGGTAAGCCGAACCCGAAGGAATGTTAATAAGTGGAAAGTACTCGATCCGTTTCCCGTTTGCATAGCCTCTGGTGTGGCCATCTTTGACGAAAAGAAAAGTATTCGTTTGGAATCCTCAGGTGTTAGAAGTTGAAAACTTTTTTTATTTAAATATATTCATAACGAAAGCTTAAAGCTACAACGAGAAATAAAATTATTATGCGTTTCTAATCAGCTGTACGTGGAAGTAATGAATTAATAAAAATAAATTTCTCTCTTTCTGTTACAACAAGGAGCACAAACCCTGTCGGTACAAATATGATATTGGGGTCAGAGAAATGACACTTAGTACGTGCATTCCATTTTTAACTTTCATATCATTCAGTTGTTTGGTTTCTTAGCAACGCAGTGCTAGTACATATTACAGTAGAAAAATAAACATACACGTAAAATTATATTGTAATAGGTGAATTCAACTAATAAATAACCACTCACCGTTGCTTCGTAATATGCACTTGGTTTGAGGAGCATGAAATGAGAATAAATTATGATTTAAACTGCCTCAGATCTGAATTGTTGTCCATGATGCTTTTGGCAACTAAGAAATGTTTTACTATTTGTTACAAAGAATAAAATCACAATTGATATGATGTAACCCTCCATGCTAACCTATCCTGCGTTAGCCTTTTCATTTCCACATAAGTACCACGTCCCACAACCTCCCTAAACTTCTTACGGTATTCCATTCTTGGCATCCCTCCCTCTTCTGTTATAACTCCACATACTTCTCTTTAATGCTAATTTAACAATGCCCTCATGTCGAAACGTAGCCTATTAATCTATCCCTTCTCTTGGTCAAAATCCTCCATATTGTTCGCTCTTCCCCTATTCTATTTAGAACTTCCTGGCTAGTTACGCTATCCACCCATCTGATTTTCGAAATTCTCCTACAGCAACACATTTCGAAAGTACTCATATAACGCCACACTCCATACGAACATTTTTAGTAATGATTTCATAATATTCATACTTACATTACACGTAAGGAAATTCTTCTTTTTGCAAAAGCCTTCCTTGCCTGTGCTATCCTGCTATTTATGCCTAATATACGTCTACCATCCCTAATTATTATGCTGCCCAAGTAGCAGAATTCCTTAACTTCCTTTAAAATATCCCTTACCAATCTTCTCCTTGCATTTTGATTCCCTTTCCATATTCGTTTATAACTTTCCTCATTCCCTGTTCTATATATAACTTAAAAAGCATGGGTGACAGACTGCCCCCTTGCTTACTCCTTTTCTGATTACTACTTCCTTCTCTTGACCCTCAATTCTAATTACTATTGACTGTGTTCTGTAGAGGTTATGAATAACTCTTCTTTTTTGATATTTTATTCCTGTCATCTTCAAAATCCTTAACAGTTTGTTCCAGTTGACATTATCAAAGGCATTTTCTAAACCTACATAGGATAACAGACTGATGTAAATAATAAGCATCAGTGCCCGTAACTTCATTATTATTCACGTAAATGAATTCGTGTTTGTACGTTATTATTGCTATTTTATTAGAATCTATTTGCTGTGTTAATAACTGTATATATTACACGGAAAAATATTGTTTTACGGGAATAAATTTCGCGGTATCCGCTCCACACGCAGCATGTAAGTGAAATCTACTCAGTGGCCTGTTAATTCACCAGTTTGTTTGTGTGAACCATAGAACTCATAAAACATAATTAAACCAACGTATAATGAAAACTGGTGATTAGCTTTCACTTTACCTATTGTATTTGTATAAATACATATTTGTTGCTTGTAAAAAGCGTAGGAATACTATGCATGCATGTTTTCACGCAGAAAGTAGATGACATTACGTGGGAATTGAATTGTGGTGAAAATGAAATAGCATTAAAGCATTTTTATACATTTTTCCCGGAAAGTTGATATAATTATAGCCCCCGCGGGAAGTGAACTTAGTTTTATTTTCTTACTATAACAAAAGAGTAATTTGTGTCATTTTTCTGCAATCGGTGAGTCAGCACCTGGTCCTTCCAAAACGAAAGTCGAATATACATGATTTAATTTCATGTCCTCTTTTTCCTAATATCCAATTAAGACAGTATTGATTCACAAAGACATTAAATATATTTTCATTATTTCATACCAATATATTTACTCGTTAATGTGTTTTTCACTGCAAATGGGTAATGAATAATTTTGATGTTCATGGCTCATTACAAGAACAAAAATCTATACAAAAATGTAAAACATTGCCAGGTACACAGAAAGGTGTTGTTTGTTCTGGGATATCCAGCTTTAACAGACTACCGCAAAGAATTAAACAGTTGTCCAATAGTCAAAATCGATTTAAAGCTGAGTTTTCTTCATTTCTTCTTAGGTACTCCTATTAAGTAAAATAATTTATAGAAAAATCTGAGATATTCAATTTAATTATAATGTCAGTATGAGCTATTAACTCGATTCCTCTTAGTAAGTTGTTGCATAATATATTACTATTATTATATGACAGTAAATAGCAAGCATGAGCTATTTTTAAGGTTTATGTCATAGAATATTGTTAGTCATAATCAATTGATTGTTAACAGTTTACACATAGTATTAATGTAAAAATGTACACCCTGACATATTCCATATCCTTGAAGCTGTGCTTCTCATCAGAATCTACGAAATATGACATTATTATTAATAATAATTATAAGTGGAAGACTTTATCCCCAAATAATTATTCATGATTAAAATTTGTGTTTGTGAGAGTCAGAATAAACTCGAGAATTCTCTTTTAAACTATTAAAATTTACAGTACTATGTCTGGTTTAATTCCATACTGTTCTCACTGTCTCCTAGCTAAGTAACATTTATGCCTAAATCTATATACTAATGCAACAGGGTTGTAAGCAATATGTAAAAACATTTAATAACAAATAAATAAAAATAAATAAATTATTAATTAATTAATATAAATTCTAATTAATTTGGTCTTTCGATTTACTTTTTATTTAGCTTAATGTCAGAAATATGGTTTGAAACGAATATTTTGATAAATATGTCGTTGATTAGGAAACGTTCTTCGTCTACAATATATCTATATTAATATTTTCATTACTTTATTCGCTAATATTTAGCAGAAATTTAAAAGCGTTTGTTGATGCATATAAAAGGAACAATTATTTAGTATGGTTCAATAAATATTAAAGGTTTGCTAAAGAATACATAAGTAATAATTGTGTGAAAATATTGACTTTATCATACTATAAAATTAGTGTTTTCATATGGTATTAAATTTCGCAGAAAGCTTGTTGTGACTGAATCGCAAACATTACCGTTGAAAAAATAAATATTCTGGAGACTGTACAAAAGGTTTTTATTGCTACCAAATATATTGTAAGCAGTTCAATAAAGTCTGAAGAATTTATTTTTGATTGTTATAAATTTATAGACAGGCCCGGTGGTAACATACCTTTCATTTATCATTATTAAAATTTAATAAGTCTAATAATAACATTAGTCCTATTTGTTTAATGAAAATTCTCAGTTTTTAAAACTTATAGTTCTGGTATAATTACCAGACAATTAACTGTGCTTCGCAACTCTGTTTCATTTCACTACTACAATTTAATAACTTACAAATTTGTGACACTAAAAACTTTTCAAAACCTTTCAACGTTATCATAGTCATTCGAAGGAACCAAGATGATGTAGAGTTACTGTTAATCATGTACGTTCTATTAGATGAATATGACAAGATTGTTGAAAGGTTGAAAAACATAATGATTAAAAAGTAAGGTTTTAGGAGATTAAACAAAAGTTTTTAAATTTCTGATACGTACCCATTAATATCTGTCAACCATAAGTATTTAATATTTAGAGAGAAGACAAGCCTATATCTTTAGTAATGAAAAATTTAGAACAGCTAATTTTCTCCAGTATTTAGGGGACTTGTGCTGTATTAAGAAAAAAGGCATGGGCAACAATGGTTGTTTTATATTTAGGGGATTTTGATACAAGTATCAACTCACGGATAGTATAATAAAAGATTGATAGTAACACAATACTATTTTGTAATGAGTGTAAGTGGAAAGTAATAATGAAGCACTATACGAGATGTTGTAAATTGCAGATTGTCCAAGTATTTGAGGAGGACGTCACCTCTGGGTTTTGCTGAGTAATTTGGAGAAAGCGTAGAAAACGGGCCAGTTGGTGACATGTTTTGTGAGGTTGGTAGGACGCTTATGAATAACTGTATAAGTTGTCGCCTTTGAAATACGTAACAACTCCTATTTTGGGCGAAACGCGGTAACCTGATAGATTTTAGGGAGGGGGCCGACTTGCTGACCTTCGGGAAGAAGCCCCGCGCCTGTACACAGGGCTTCCTCACAGCTGCGTTGCCACGTGCAGGTACTCAATACACCACATCCTTACTCTTACCTCACATTTCACCTCGCCTTCTTCTCCTCTGGTTTAAACATTTTATCGCCCATTCCCTTATCTGCCAAACGAGAAAGGAGTCAAGAATTATGAAAATCAACGTTCGGAACAGTCTCTGTTCAACTGCAGAAATAAATGGACGTATTGGAGCTAACGTATCACAAATTCGGAATCACCTAAAAAATTATAAAGCCTCTTATATAGTGTAGGCCTGATTGATTTCTTGGAGGACTGCATTTTTAATTATTTATTTTGAGGGTATTTACTCAGACGGAAGTCCAATTATGTCGGTGTCGTTCATTTATTACAGTGTTGAAATGATATAATGAAATGTGCTATTGGTACATAATAATACATGATATCTTTAAACGATATATCAATATGAATATTCATTTACAATAATAAACACCAGCCTTTAGGGTAATATATCATAATAGAGTATGATGCATGCTGAAAATAATATAAGAGGTATTACTTGTTTAAAATAAATAATATAATAAAATAAAAAATACATTTACTTAACATTCCTTAATTTACATACGATAATAAAGTGCGTTTCATCCAACTTTGTGGACTTATTCAGATTGTTCGCGCCACCAAATTACTAAATTTAATAGTTCATCCTCCTCAAGAAGTCCACAAAGTTGGATGAAACGTAGTATTTGTATAATTAAATATTAATAAAATTATTGCTGACTTATTGGCCGTCTATATTTATTGTAAACTCAAAGTCAGATAATTATGTTTGTAGCCTTTTGCCGATTTCCTCGTACTGCGTAGGGGTTGTGTACGTATTTCTGTTTCTATGAAAAGGCCTGCAAAGGCGGCGTCATTATAGATCTTGTTTCTGCTTTGTAAGATATTTAACGACTGTAAAGAATTGTATAAAGCATTCAGTATTAAACATAAAAAATGGCCGACTTTAGAAATTTTAATAGATTAAATTATTATTATTGTAATTGAATATTCATATTGATATATCGTTTAAAGATATCATGTATTACTATGTACCAATAGCACATTTCATTATATCATTTCAACACTGTAATAAATGAACGACACCTACATAATTGGACTTCCGCCTCAGTAAATACTCTCAAAATAAATAATTTTATTAATATTTAATTATACAAATAGTGCGTTTCATCCAAATTTTTGGACTTCTTCAGATTGTTCGCGCTACCAAATTACTAAATTTAATAGTTCATCCTCACAAAGAAGTCCACATAGTTGGATGAACCATAGTATTTGTATAATTAAATGTTAATGAAATTATTCCTGACTTATTGGACGTCTTTTTATTTATTGTAAACAGTAATTATCGTTTTTCAACTTAGCCTGGAAATCGCAGGCTGAAACCGTCGCTCGGCCCTTTACATGGCGTACCTTGTAAGAAGTTGGAAAATAAGAGATTGTTATTGAAATTGGTTATTGCTTTTCAGTGAATCAGGGTAGAATGCTTGCACAGTATTTATCTTCCGGTTTTGTGAGGAGCCATTCACCCCACGCCACCGATGTTTTGGGGAAAACACAATGTCTTGCCAGATTACAGGTTTACCGGAATCTCAATTAGTTCAGAAAACCCAAACCGGGGCCAACTTGTCTAGTTTTTATTACATTTGCTACAGCAGCAGTAACGGGACGTGAAATATGGAAACGTTTGTATTAAACAAAAATTAATACATAGAAAAGAAAATATTAAAAAATATAATATTACAAAATAAATACTACACAAAGTTTCCATAAACTTTGTTGCTTTCGTGACTTGTCGCAACAAGGACTTCAGAGACGTTGAGTGATAATTGTTTCATAACTTAATTTTGTCTATTTATTGGAAATATAAACATCTATTTGTTCAGCGAAAGGAAATGTGTTCACAACTACTGTATGTATTTTATTTCAATAATATTTCGCCCTGTTTGTTTATGAAAACTTACATGTGAAAATATTTCATTAATAAAATTAAATTCATGGTGATAAGTCAGGAATAGAGAAAATTAAATATGAAATGAAACGCTTCTTTCCCAAAAATTCGGAACCACTTCACTTCATTACTTAATAAATTATTAAAATTCAGTGTTGCAGTAGTATTCCAGCTGTCTTCAATCCTTGATCTAATGAATTTTTAAATTTGTGCATGTATTATTTGTAGATTTCCCTTAAGAAAAATATATGTAGTGATAAAGTTGTAATGATTTATGTTGTTGAGAATTTGGGAAAGAATGGGAAGCAGAGAAATTGGCCTTTAATATGATACGTCGAATGGCGAATCTTTCTCGACCAATGATATTACTTTTGTTATTTTCAGAGCATTGGGAAAATGTTCCATTTGCAAGGAATTTGATAAATATGAATTCAAGTGAAAACGCGATAGCATAGGCACCCTCTTCGATGTTTCGTCCACATCTATTCGCATTAAAATTTCGGAACTTTCCCATGTCCATGTTCGGGGTTCCGTTTTTCATATTTTTCATCACTTTCAAGTTCTGTTTCCAGTGATTGTAAGAGCCTTCCTGTATTGGTATCAGCAAACTGCATCAAACTCAATTATAGGACGTATTAGACATTTATAATCCTAGTACCAGCTTCCATTTGCACCCTTTCTTAATGTTTTTATTTGAAAGTGCAGTGAGTGATACGCATTCATAATAACATGGTTTTTTGTTTTTCTCAACACAGATATCTACTCAAATCTGATCTTTGGTATTAGCAGCATTTATCCTGCGGAACCGAGACTCCTTTTATAAAGTACCGTAGCTCAGCTTCCCGCCTTCCGCAAAAGATAATAGCTGTGCTCTTGCTTATGCAGCGTTGCGCACCTGAATGCCGCAAGTAGATCAATTTCAAGGCTTATTGTTTCATATTTCTATAAACCATGCAGTCATCGTCAAGGAGGTGTGCCTTAAACTTTATCTCGTACTGTATAATAATGAACCCATCACAGAGTACTGTGAACGCTACACGTATGTCAAATCCTCCCAGACTTTAACAATATGACGTTGACCATGTTGAAGGATGTTGAAGGTCATGAATATTCAACCAGTCATATGTATAGCCGTACCTTTATAGTCTGAAATAGTGTCAAAAGCTTTTTTGACTCGGTCTATCTTACGCACTAAATCTTGAAACAGGGATATAATTTGGCCTCTACATGTGAAATCTTCCCTAAAAAAGTAAAAACGACCCATAGTTTCTCTCGAATGCATTATACAGTAAGTGCACCATTAATTCACATACTACATATGTAAGATTTATTGGTCGATACTTGGTTACGTATTACTATACCAATATTCTAACCTTAAGAAACGAATTAATAAAATTTTTATGAATGTTTAGATATATATGTTAAATATTTGTCTTGTAATATACGGAATTTTTGTCTCAGCTTTTATATTTACAGTTTCTTTATATTACATACAGACAAGTAAACATAAAAGTAGACATTTTGTGAAAAGAATATGAACATCATTGTGATCCTTGGCATGCTATTTAATTGACCAGTGCCTCATAATTAGGAGAGAATGACGATAGCCCTCATTGGTGAGTCGAGATGTCTTTTGATTTTACTAAATTCATATCCAATTAACGTAAGATGTGTCAATCAGGTCATGACCCCCTGATCTAAAGAATCTTTGCTATGCTGACTTTTTCAATTTAAATATTTCTTTCTGGAAAATTTGGAGACCGAAAACGTTTTATTTTGGGCTCAGAACTGGTGTTTTGGTTAATATTAAGGAAATTAATTTTAGTACACGTACTAAGATGACAACATAAAAAGTAATGATTTAGAAAATATACAAAATCATGATCCATATTAAATATCGTTCGGGTGTTTCGATGTCTAATTTGGAGAAGTATGAGAACTTCGATCTGCGATGATAAAAGTTAGAAACAGGCACAAAGAACGGAGGTTTTCCCGGTCTATATTTTGAATAAACAATTCTTGGGTTTCCACCTGGGTTAAATGGAGTTTAAACCCAAGAAGTGTTTATTCAGGCACAAAGAAAATTATTATAGTGGGAGAAAGGAAATTCACATAAAGAATGGATTGATATGCCCCACTTTATAAAAGTAAAGAATTTTGTCCAAGGAGTAAGGAGCCTTCGTTGAGAACCTATACACGTTAATTCGAAGAAAAGGCTGGATATAACATCTTGTTCGAAACATGTCTCACATTTAGCTCAATCCCTTCAAATTCTATTCGTGTTCACGTAATTGTCTATGATAATTTCGTGTCTCATAGTCTAATAATTAATCACAGTATGTAGTGTGTGTAGTAATCGCCAATTTATTTCATCACTGGCTGAGTAATTCCCCAACTGGAGACACTCAGTCGGAATAACATCGAAGCGACAGCCAAGCGGGACATCGGCTACTCGAGCCTGTCAGATCCACAGTTTATCGGATTAAAGAACGTTTACCTGAATCCAGATCCTTACCCCGGGTATTTTGAAGGGCATATTTCCCTCCCCAATTAGGTAGAAAAACCGCAGGACAAGCTGGACATTTTATTGGGGCTGGGGGTCATGTGATCCACCATCCACCTCATGATGGGAGGAATGAGAGAGACGACATGAAAATAGAATTCATTGGGGATGATCATTTGAACAAGCAAGAAGTCGGGAGAGTGCGTGGTACTCAAACCGTGGCACGAAAGTATTTAGAATTAGATGAGTTAGGAAATAATCCCGAAGAATAATCTTGAGAGAAGAGAGTGTGGTAGTTGGACCATGGTGGCTAGAAAATAGAGTCTGGCCATAGGATCAGAGAGAGGGGGGAGAGAGAGACGGGGAGAAGGGAGAGGGAGAGAGAGGCGAGAAGAGTTAGTCGCGAGTGAGAGAAGTTTATCTTGAATCTCAAGACAAACCGAGAGGAGACGTAATCCGGTTACCAGAATTCTTGGAAGGAAGACCAGATACTGAACGTGAAGTACGGAAGCAGTTAAATTACTCGTGCTGAAGGAGGAAGCCGCCGCCTCACAAACTCGAAAGTACGGAGAACAGGTGCGTGTCTGTGACACTGTCTAAAACGCGTAATGAATATCGTTCTACTGCGAAAATTCCCACATTTTGACCATAACTAATGTAATCAATAAATCATGTAAAATCATTTGACGTACAAAAGTTTCAAAAAGAAGGGTACAACACTTCACTAAATAAATATTACACTTCAATAGTTAAATGACCACCTCTGTGATCTACTGGCGTCACAGAGGTCCCGGGTGTTTGTGTTGTGTGTTTTCACTTCCTTGACTTAGAACACTTGACTAAACAGCAAGTCAGTTACCCAATTAGAAAGTCACTAATAACCTTTGATGTTGGTGCGACTATAAAACAGAATTACAAATAATAGTAAAATGTGTATGCTACAGACGATAGTCTGGCGACCTTTAAAGTTTAAATGGAAAGAAACGATACAGGTCTAAAATATTCAATATCATTGTCGTCTTAAAATAGAAAAACTGACAAATGGCACTAATCAAAGGGTTGTTTCAAAATGTAACAAGGCAGGAAGGTTGGCACGTCTCATTTTCTGAAAAAAGATTCACTTTCTCAGTTTCCAGAGTGGTCCGACTCGACTCTGCTGCATCTCTCTCAGCCTCGGGCCAGCCTTCTCAGTCACCCAATTTTCAACAGTCCTAATTACATGATCGCTGCCCTACCCACTATTCATCTCTATAGGCGGTATAGGATGTCGTACCTTGCTCAACAAGGACCTTCAACTTATCACTAATCAAACAAATCTCTTGAAATTGAAAAATAACTATTTTACTTATTATTAAAATCCCATTCTAAGAAGATGATAAACTAGAAATGGTGATAAGTTCAACGCCTTTCAAATTTGTCCATAGTCGTTCCATATTCATAAAAAAGAATTAAATAAATTTTGAAGATAAAAACACTAATAATATTTACAATATGTCCGTAAAAATATGACTATACTGATTTTTAATAGTAAATAGATGTATTCCAACAGTATAATTCATTGCAATTCATCAGTAATCAAGTGTATAACATAAATTAATATCGTTAATTTGAATGCGGTAAAATTCGTTTGTTAACAGAGAAGTTCACTCAGGATGTGTTACCATGTTTGATTTGTTGTGAAACGTCAAACAACCAATTGTCTGGGAAACTGGAAGTTCACTTTTGTAACTTACTATTGGTGAGATGTGCTGATCCATAAAAAGGACGTGACGTCACTGACATGCATCCGATAACCTGAACGAGCCGACGCGACTCATTTCAAACCGCCGAACAAAGCACTTTGCCCAAAAATAGATTTTGTAATTTATGCTTTCAGTTTCATTAGTATTAATCACGTCAAATATTACAGCAAAATAGAATGTAGATAAGTATTTATCTGGTGAAACACTATTTGCGAAAAAAGGACGATGCTATTCTACTTTTAACACTAGTTCTTCTTTACGTAGCTTTTCAATTTCTTTCCTCACATTTAATAATTATGTTCTCATGAGATTCAATTCGATGAATTACTCGCATATTCTGTTCATGAACGTAATTTATGGTCAATCTTGTTAGGACTCAGATTATCAATGCGTAGAAATGTCGGAGATCAAGGCATTAAAACGGTAATTAGTAACTTTCTTTATAGGGAGTAATCAGCATTAGGCAACAGATCTAGATTATCGTGGCGCGTCCTCATTTTTGTTTTCGATCAGAGAAATCACATGATCTGGATAGGTTCGATGCAAGTCTGCAATAGACTAAAACATGCTCCAGAAACTTAACTAGAAATATGCATTTATGTTTTGTAAAAATATATATATATATATATATATATATATATATATATATACAATGTCTTCAACTTTAAATGGGAACTATGATAATTACAAGTTGACAGTAATAAAAATTTACGCATAGCTGCTGTTCTGACTTGTAGTGGCTGGCTGAGAACAAACAGATTAAGGCGGTAATATGTTCAAGGCTGGACATCACAGTGAAAATAGCAACCTCTACAATACGTTAAAAAACTATTAATCATAAACGTTAAACTCACATAAATAGATAAATAGATAAAGAGGATCGGGTGAAAACACAAATTACCATCCACGTTAAGATTTTGTCATAACTGATTTCTTTACTATTAAACAATAAATTTTACGTTTTATTTACAATAGCAGACAAAGTAGGTCCAACGCCCAAAGAGAGGCAATTTAATTTTTCAGGGATGATATTCTGAAAAGGAATAATTGTTGGTACACTTGAAAGTTGGGAGTTATATGAACTATAATTTGCTCAGTGAGTATTGTTCACTAATACAGGAAAAGTACGTACTGTATTGTCGATCACTATGACCATCTCACTTTTACGAATAGGAGAGACTTGAGCAGAGTGTCTCACTAATCGATATGTGACCTCACAATGAATGTTGAAATTATTAATAAATTGAATAATAATTACTAAGAATTAAAATGTTCAAGAAAAATATATCCTACAAATTATTTTGTTCTTCAATTTTTGTCCTATGTTCCGAAAAGTTAAGAACTCTTTCCTCTTAATAATCTCATAGGAATACTTATTAAAACATGGTGTTCAGTCCCAAAAATAGTAATTAGGTTACATTTAGGTAATTATTCTACTTTTGAATATAAAATATGTACATCTTACAGAATAGTTAGGTGGGACATGGTACCGGAAACACGACTTAGGTTGGGCAAGGTAAGAAAAAGGTTGGGAATCACTGGTATAGAGCAAAAATAATAGTCAGGAGGGTGATCTGCATCGTTTTTGGCTTCGCACTTAGATACCTGCACTAATCGAATGATTTTTTCTCTTACTTTGGTTCAACTGTCAGCAGATATAAGATTATTTCAGTTCTATACAGCAGTTTTTGCAGGCAATAGTTTAAATCCCTTTTCAATTCCCTTCCTTTACTTTTAAAGGGGAGGTGCCTGTTTCAGGATCACCCTCATGTAACAACATGTTAAGCACAAAAAATGAAAGATTTGGGCAATTGTGTAGTGGGAAAATTATTTGTTTAAGGAGGTTGGAAGTCTACTGAAATTCAATTCATGATTGTAAATGTTTATGGCAACTCCTCTTCTTCTTCAGTTTCTACCGTTGGATGCAACGACACCTGAAATCATCGAATAAGGGCATAGTATACTTTTGGAAGAATTATCAACAACGTTAATTGCTTTGTTCAGGGCGAATCAAAAACACAATCGGACGAATCTGCCAACATTGCTTGGGGAATTTTCTAAAAACAATTTTTTATTTTTTTCCTCCGTTTGGGACAACGGATATGGATATGTATTAACTATCGTACACCAAAATGGAAACAACAGGGGGTAGAAGCTGAATTTTCTACTCCGAAAATGACAGTGACGAGAAAGGTTTTTGAGTTGGTTGGTTGGGATGTGAAAGGAATTCTGTGGATTGAATATCTTGAGAATGAGATAAAAATAACTAGGGATCACTAAGGAAACTGGACGTAAAGATTCGTAAGTCGAAAAGAGCCTACATGATGTTAAAAAATCATTACACTACACCTTACAACAAAAGAGTCTTGGACATTATGAAGTCCATTTTCCAGATCTGTCTACCTTGGACTTCCATCTGTTCTGAAACCATTTCTCGCTCGTTAACGTTTTTCGACCAATCAATAAGCGACTGACGCTGCAGACGTTTACTTCGCAACCCTCCCGTCAGAAAATCTCTGAAACGGAATAATGACACAGGAACACAGTGGATGAAACGCGTTAATATTAAAGGTTATTTGTAGAAAATAAAACTTTTGAAAACTTAAATGGTTATTTTCTCTAAAGGGCTAAGAATATATTAACAACGTGTAATATAATTCAAAATATAAAATAAATTTATTAAAAGTTATATATAAAGGTAGTAATAAATTTAAATTAATACTTCCGATTACGATTAATTTTAATCTTGAACTTATTGAACGCAATTATACAAATTAGTACACGCCATAGAACATAGTAACAAGAAGAACATATTGTTTTAAAAAATAACGATATATTGAATTTTAATATTATTAGTTTTTATCTAATACATCAGAAAATTCTACTATTTTATTAAAAAATATAAAGTAGACAGGTAACATTTTAGTTACTATGATTACTACCCTTTATATCTTATTTCTGGTAACATAAACTATATCTGAGACTAATATGCAAGAAATTTGAAAAAAATAATTAACAAAAGTTTATTAAATTAGCTATTTCAATTGTTATTGACACTAATATATAAACACAAGTTTGGAGAGAATAAATTATTGTGGTACGTAATAATGCAAGATAGGCTCTTATTATTAATCAATATAGGGTATAAGGAAATTGAAATTCATATGCAGTATAAGTACATACTTATAAAGAAGCGTTAAAAACTGAGATAGAGTTAAGTTTGGAATTCTTATAATATACTGCTACCCCTCGTTGGTCCAGTATGTATTTATATTAGCCGTGGAAATGAATTAATTATATCCTAATATCTTAATGATTATGGAGTCGGTTACGGTCGGGTATGAGAGTGAATAATATTTGTGGTACTTTAATGGAGTTAATATTCTCCTTGTAACCTAAAGAAGTAAAAAAAATATATGTGAAAGATTAAGAAAAAATAAAAGTTTCTGTACCTTAATATAGATCAAAATACACGCGGTACTTGAATGTGGTAAAAAGTACTCCTGATATCTTAAGGAAGTTAAGAATACTCCCGATACAATAAAGGAGCCATTAATATCCCCAGAACCCTTAATGAATGAAAAATAACTATATAAAACGTACCACTTTCTTGAAGCATATGAAATAAATAATTTAAATATTTATGGCTTATATATTAGAATCGTGTAGCTTCTTTAACACAGGGATATTTTGTAAATGTGATATCTTAAATTATGCATTAAAATATTTCTCTATAGTTACATTTGTCTTATTTAGAAAAACAGTTTAGACTGTATCTTGTAGAGAACTGCAGCACACTCAAATTCCATTTGTAAAATAGTGTCTATTATGAACACGGAATGTTAATAGAAAACAGAAGGAGAGGAAGAGAGAAACGAAAACAGGAGATGGTTGAAAGAGGGAGAAATAGAGTACATAATTTACTCGTCTTTCATACTGGAATGAAAACTTATGCATGTTTCTTAACATTATTCTCCGTTTTTGGAACTAAAACTTGGTTAAGATTTATACTATATGTAGGATAAACATTATTCCACTTTTTTAACTCGTTATTTATAATTAATTATTCCAGTTAAATAAACATCCCCGTAAAGCGAAAAGAAAATTTGACACACTGAATTTTAATTGTTAACAATTTTGAAAGTTATTTACAGTAGGAAGGAAAATCCCTTCACCGTTTGTTTGCTGGTATAAGCTTTTGAAAAAAGATAAGATTCGTCATTACATGAAGGTAATAAGTTGAAGTAATAAATAAATGCACAATGAAATGAAACACACATGAGGATTAATAGAGGGAAAACCGAGGTGACAGAGTGTAGTATGGGAAACAGTGGAATAACAAAGGGTGTTAGATTGGGAAGGGATACTTTGAAGGATATAAATGAAATGATGCTACTTGGGCAGAATAATAACTTGGGATGGCAGAAGTATAGTAGACATAGATGAGTAGGATAGCACTGGCTACCGAAAAAGAGAGGAATTTCCTTTCGGTTAATATAAGTGTGAATATTAGGAAATCGTTGCTAAAAATGTTCGTATGGAGCGTGGCGTTATATGGATGCGAAACGTGGATGATTGGAGTTGTATATAGAAAACGAATAGAAGCTTTCGAAATGTTGTGCCACAGGAGAATGCTGAAAACGAGATGTGTGGATAGGGTTCAAAGCAGTAAAGGGGAAGATAGAACAATTTGGAGGACTTTGACCAAGAGGAGGAATAGATTAGTAAGCCACGCTTTGGAGACGAGAGGGTCTTGTAAAATTAGCATTAGAGGGAAGTGTGTGGGGTAAAAACAGAAGAGGGCGGTTAAGGGTGGAATATGCTAAGCATATTAGGGATGGTGTGGGATGCGGTTGCTATGTATTAATGAAAAGGCTAGCGCAAGATAGGTTGCTGTGGAGGGCTGCATCAGGCCAGTCTTAGACTGATTTTCATAACAACAACACAATTAAGTTCGTTACGAGCTAAACAATTATGAAAAAAATCAGCCATATCTCCTATTCTTTAAGAAATTATATTTAGATTAAAAGTCAATATAAAAAAACGAAAAAAAAGTAGAATTATTGAAAATTAAAAGTCCAAAATGTGGGTGAAATCAAATCAAAGAGAATTTCAGTGCTAAAATATTTTACACAAGGATAATTATTACGAAATCGAACGAGTCGTGTTATATTTGAAATAAAACTTATTGATATCTTCATTAAGAGCGTAAACTTGTTTATAGTAAGGAATTGTAGTTGAAAATTATAAATTATAAAATTTCTTTGAATCTACGACTTTTTAATGGATTTACGTTACAGTTCAGGTTATTAATAAACCTAAACTTAACTAAAATAATGTTATATAAAGCTTGCAACGATGACACATGACATCAAGTTTGTAGTGGGCTTAGTAGAGAACTAAGAGATACTACTTTTCTAAGGAATTTACATTGTAGAATATTTGGAAAAATATAAATCGACTTATAATTCGGCTTTTTTGTTGGATTACTAGAATTTCAATGAGGTTGTATCTAGATAATCAAAAAGCTTACTTATTTGAACTTCCGTTGTTTTATTCTAGTGCATCTCTTATTGATTAACATGTCGTCGCTTAATATGCCGTTTTCCCGGCACCACTTTCACTTTCATAGTAGCATCACTATATTTTTCTGACAGTGTACAGTAAAGCTAAAAATGATATAATTTGATTTTGGCAAACACTGAATCGACATGCTCAGGTAAAATTTTAAATGCACAATATTACTCCGGCTGCTTTTTATTCCGCTGAAAATTGAGTAGTGATTTTCATTCCCGACGCGTGATTCTGTTTGTCAGATCATCCTGATCTTATTTTTATGAAACATTGCCCGGAGAAAGCTGGCTGACGAGAGTAACGGATGAGCGGCTGCAGCCTTCGGGGGGCAGTAATTGGATCGGAACGTGTTTTTGCCAGTGGGTCATCCACAACTAAACTGCTGACCCACAAACCTTGGAACTGCGTATTATCTTTTGCTATCGCTAGACACTTTCATACGACGACTCTTTTTTTCCTGCGGGAAACGGTTGAAAAGAATAATCTTGATACCAGTTCAGACCGTAAGCTCCGGAACGCAGTTCACCAAGTAAACCGGAATCGCCAGCGTGTTTCCCTTTCCCTTCTCACAATACAAGCAGTGTTTCAGGAAAAGTAACTTTACTACTTTCAATAGAACAATAAAATTACAATAATCATTTCTTAAACTACTCAGCTTAAATTTATGTTCAATACAAATGATGACTATGAAATAATTTGTCATCACCAATAGTGTGAAAATAGTAGCAAAAGCGGAAAGAATGATACATACCAACGTCTGGTATTCATAGTCCTACTATTTCATTTGTTTATTAATGATAGCCATTGTTTAATTGCCAAGTTTCAACAGTACAACTAATTAGTCATTTTAAAATCCAAAACCCATGTCTCATCACTGCAAGCTTTGTATAACATTATTTTAGTTTTAGTTTAGGTTTATTAATAACCTGAACTGTTACGTAAGTCCATTAAAAAGTCGTAGATTCAAAGAAATTTTATAATTTATAATTTTAAACTACAATTCCTTACTATAAACAAGTTTACGCTCTTAATGAAGATATCAATAAGTTTTATTTCAAATATAACACGACACGTTCGATTTCGTAATAATTATCCTTGTGTAAAATATTTTAGCACTGAAATTCTCTTTGATTTGATTTCACCCACATTATGGACTTTTAATTTTCAATAAATTTTTATTTGTTTTTTGGTTTTTTAAAAAATTTATTTCTTTAAATTTAATGAATAAATTTTACAATTCTGGAACAATTGCTGTAATATTCAGTCCTAAGACTGGTCTGATGCAACATCCATGCTAACCTATCTTATGCAAGCCTTTTCATTTCCTCATAACTACTGTATCCTCCCTAAACTGCTTAGCATATTTCATTCTTGGCTTCCCTCTTCTGTTCTTACTTCACACATTTCCCTCTAATGCTAATTTTATGAGACCCTCATATCTAAAAACGAGGCCTGTAAATCTATCTCTTTTCTTGCTCAACGTCCTCCATATTGTTCGTTCTTCCCTTATTCTCTTTAGAACTTCATCGTTTTAATTATAACCATCTTGATTTTCCATCTATTAATCTTCATATTGAACTCTATCTACAGGACCACGTTCATGCCAACCATTTATTATGGTTTCCATGTATTTTATGACTACTACTACAATATCTCCGGAAAACCGTAGTTTAGTATTTCTTCTGCTTGCAGTATTATTAATTTTCTATATTCATTTGTAGCTTTCTTCGTCGGCTGTTCTATACATGAGTTAAACAGCATGGGTGACAGACTGCATCCTTGTCTTACTCCTTTCTCGATTTCTGCTCCCGTTTCTTAATCTTTTATTGTAATTACTGTTGACTGCCTTCTGTAGAGGTTATGGATAAGCCTTCTTTCTCGATATTTTATTCCTGTCCTCTTAAAAGTCCTTAATAGTGTGTTAGAGTTCATTTATCAAACGCTTTTTCTAAATTTAAAATGCTATGAACATAGGCCTGCATTTTCTTATCCCGTATTCTAAAATTAGTCGCAAAGTAAATATTGCTTCTCTTGTCCCTAAATTCTTCCTAAACCTAACTGATCTACTCCTAACTCGCATTTTATTTTATAATTCTGGAATGGAAGCCTAACTAAACCGCACTCACTTTAATAGTCATAATACATGTCTTCTACATTTTCAGTGAGCGTAAACTCGAAATATTACTTATTCAAAGTGTGGAATGCACACGAATATTAATAATACGATAGCAGGGACTACTTTAGACAGTAACTACTGTCCATCATGTGACATTCCCCAAAAATAATGTTATTAGACTCCAGAAATTTACTTTTTATATACTGTTGTCTATTAAATGTAATTATTTTAATTAGTTTGCTTTACGTATAATACGCGTGAAGTTATGAACAATTTTCCGCACACTCCTCACAAAAATTGAAAAATCCTTCGTAAATGCAAGATACATTCCCCTTTTGGTTCTTATGTTTAAACAACTGCGATTGTCTATGAATGAAAATAGGATATGTCAATAAAATTTGCCTAATTAGTAATTAGCTTTTATAAATTTTCCAGTATTCACACTATTTTTAGGGTTGTATGATAATAAAAAAGCAAATATTCATACAGAAGAGACCGCCTAAACTGCCTAAACTGGACTTGTCTCATATTATGCTCCAAGATTAAAAATAATCATAACTATATATACTGGCTAATACTTCATTTATGAATTTTTCGTTTATTAATAAAAATTATTTGTACTCTATGTTAACAGAATTTAATAGAAGATTATGGTCCGCCCACAATCTGTGGACCTCATCAGGTGTACACTACAAGTAATTTGAAACAGTGATATCGTTATTTCTTGTATACACCTGTTGAGGTCCGCAGATTGAGGATGAAACGTATACTTTTATAAATTTATTTAACATAGCGTACAAGTAAGTTTTCTTAATAATTAAATGATTCATAACTGACTTATTGGTTTTTATATATAGTGAATTTTCAACGTCATTTACAACAACGTAAATTAAAGTAACTATCATTATCAGTTCAGTCATCATCAACATGGCATATAACATCAACAGCAGCATCGTGTACAGTTGACACCACCGAAACTATTGGTGGCTTCTAGCTTCCACGTCTTCGTTTTTATAAGTATAATATACTCTCATATATTCATAATTATTCAGTTAAAAGAATTATCATGACATTATTACCTGGTGCCACTGTGCCAATTTATTCTTCCAAAGTTGTTCTCTGTGGTCTTCACTGATTTTACTAAAAGAAATTGTGACTTGCGAAGTCTGCTATTTACATTTACACTAAATACTATAAAATCCTAAATCTAATTTAGTTGGTTTTAAGAATACAAATATATTTAGAAAAACTGTGCAAAATCGGCGTGTGATTAAATTGATTAAGTATGGCGAATAATGATTAACCATTATAGGTTCTGCCTAAATTTAACGCCCCAAATTTAGTATTCTTTATGAAATTGTAGCATATTAACAGCAGTGATTAAAAAATTACTTAAAACTTGTAATAAACATATATCCTGTTAGATTTCCATCTGTCTGGAGATGTGACGAACCAATTTGACCCATGTCCTGTTCTTGCAGAACTCATGTACGTAATCTGGAAATCAGACCGTGGCTCATCTATGTAGCATCATCTCCATATAATAAATCTTAAACGAATCACGGTATACAGATCTACTAAATGAAAATGAATGCACCTTTTGAAATGATTAAAATAAAGAGATCTTCATGGACTCCCCTACTAAAGAGGTTTATTAGTGCAAACATGTACTGTAAACATGATGACTTACTAAATTTAAGTTTTATCTGAATGCTTGAAATAACCAGTATCTGATCCTCAGCTTGCTTGCGATTTTTAGGATTTTTTAAAATAAGAACTCAAGAATATTTGCCTATGTATTACGGAGAATCTGCGACAGCTAATATAGTGGAGCGAAGTAAAAGTAATTGTTAAAATTCAACAAAATATCAATAATAGGAGAGCTGAGAATATGAAAGAAATTGTTATGCCAATGAGTTGTTCAAATGCTGCAGATATTTCACAAATTTTCCTTGACTTTGGTTTGATATTTTTGTTCATCGCTTCTTTATAAATATATTTCAGGATTCAACATAAATACCAAATGTTTATTTTGATTTACTGTGCAGAATATTAAAAAAGTATATGTGATGTACGGCAGTACTTGAATGAACGATTTCCATGTATTATATTGATGGACAGTGATCAACATATTAAGTTCATGTTATGCAACAGGCCCTGCTATTCATCTAAGATTATGTGCAAGAAACGCATTGAACTCTCTGTTCATTACTTTCTTGTCTTACAAGGCATTTAATTTTTTATGAACGTAATGTTTAAGAGCTTAAAGCTGTCCTTGAGCTGGGCCTTTGTGTTGTGCGAGTTGGTACTTCTTAGCCGTAGGAGTTGTAGGTCACACCCAGACGCTCGCCCTTGCTCGGACAATAAGTGGGTGGATCTACTCCCGTTAACCTTAACTTTCACTTCCCATCCGTTCATCCGGCGTCGCTCCATCACGAATATAAACATACAAAAATGTTTATTCAATAGTGCCATATTTATTTAATTATGACCTTGAACCCAAAAAAGTTATCTGACATTTTGCCTAATATAAACCAGCTTTCTACTGCGTAGGATTAGCAGTGGACATAACACAGCCTTATGTTCCTTCATAATCAGAATACAGGAACAGTCTATTACCTAACTATTAAACACTCTTAGCTGTAGAACTGGGATATTCTACAGTGATTAAATAGAATGATTTTGTGTGTATTACTTCAATAATTCTGACAGAACTATTGTCCATTTGTACTACTATTAAGTCAAATTCAGTAGACCAGTAATGGGGCATAAGTTTGGTAAAAAATGGCGTGGTAGGAACCTAACCATGGTCAAGACGCAATCAACAGAAAATGATAATTTTTGACGACTGCGGCTGAAAATGATAAGTGTTGTCTGCGGTATGGATTGTGGGGTTAAACAAATTGAAATTATATAGTGCAGAAAGGGCCTTGGGGAGATTATTCTTGGCTTTGATTACTAGCAGTTTCCACGACCTTACTAGACCATCACGACGATAAACTGTTATTATAATTCAAGATTAAATCAAAGGTGTATGGTTTTTAACCGAGACTACTTTAGAGATGCAGACCTAGAATCAAACCAGCAGATAGAGGAGTTCAAAGACTCAGACACCCGAATGGATCACAGCTTAATCGATAAGATGTGCCGAATGGATCAAAAATAGCTGTTAAAGGTGGTTTTCTAAAATATGGAACTACTGTACGAGGGAGGGGGGGTATGAAACTGAAGACTATAAAAACTACACATTATATTTGTAGCTGTGCTGCCCGTGCTGAAGCCAAGAGCAGCGAGGCAGCAAATCCACTTGACGTAAGAAACCACGATCAGTCGGAGAAAAAAAAGGTAAGAGGTAACTTGTTCTACAGATTCGGTGCTTCGTATATACTTTTCCATAACTCACGTTTACTTGAATATTAAGGGAAACATATGCTTGGAAAATAATCAGAATACAAGTGCACTAATTAAATTTATAAATTTTTTCGATGCTAAACTTAAAAATAATAATATTGCTAAGAGGTGAATGCATTTATTAAACTCAATTTTTTATTCAGTAATAAATTTATAAATAATTAAAAGTAATATATAATAAAATAAACTAAAGAATATTTGGAGCTCTGAAATAGTGCCACCAAAGGTTTACAGGAAGTGAAGAAGCCACGGGGGTAAATGTTTATGACACCTTAAAGGTTCAGATGAAATTTCACTAGTTATTGAAAGTTCCAAGGCGTTGGAGAAATTAAAACGGGAACCGAATCCGGAAAATAGTAGTGCTTTTGTATTAACTCAGAAGATAGAAATAGAAGATGAATATTCTTCAATCATTCAAGATAGTTGCAGCTTCCCGTGGCACAGAAACGAAACGTAATATAGAGACAAATAATAAATAATTATTATGTCTTAAATTATTTACTCATTGGTTCATTAAACGGAAATACGATAAGTTTATTCAATAAACTAATGAACTTTCGTCAGACGTGCTTCCTTGGCACGCTTGGAATATTTGTTGAATACTTCATATCTTCATGAACCCTTTAACTGTTATATATATTTTTTGAAAGTAATGCTTTTATGTAGATTTTGCGTGTGTTTGGTGGTAACGTTGCTGCAGTTGTCTGTGGTGGTTGGAGACAGACCATAATTGGAAGCACCATCCCCGGAGCCGCGTATAATGAGACCAATCTCCGGGTAGGCTTTCTCTATTAGCAATCTGCGAGACCGCCGGATTCAATTTAGACCCCCATCCTCCACACGTGTCCATAGTCAGCGAATCCGCTAGCTTCCTCATTTCCTTCTACAGTTCACATCGGTGCGTAACGCATGCTGTACCGAAGATCAAATCTTGTTTAACTATGTCTGTAGGCCTATACAGTAGGAAAATACACGACGTTCATTATCTTACTCATGCTAGCTTCCAATCTACGTCGTTCTTTCTTTTTCATCAAGGTATATTATCTTTTCAAGCCAAATAAAATTTTAAATTTATCTTTATTATTATTCTAATTGGAACGTAAAAATGGATATGGAGAAATAATAGTCCTAGACGGATCGTATAAGCACATTCTAGTCTTCGATGAGTGTTTTTATATTTCTTTAACATATTTTAGGATTAAAATATTTTGTTTTTAATGTAATGGCAATTTTCTCTAAATCGTGTACGTCTGTATTAATTCATTTCTTCTCAATTATGTATTTTATATTGAAACGCTTATCCTCTTCGTCGGACTATGTTGGACGAATGCGTGTCCTGGTCCCACTGCGTATACTGAATTATATATATATATATATATATATATATATAATGAATCGCCGTAATGTATGTACGCGCATAGTTACCGAAGGACTGCACCAAATTGTATCTTTTTATTATGTTGTGTGACAGGTTTTGTATGGATTTTTTTAAAAAAAAATCCCACGGAAAAGTTTCAAAATCTCATAATATGAAAAAGTTCTACGGATAAGCTGCCTTATATCCGTGCTATTGAATCTCTGATGTGTATGTGGGTTGCGTATACACTTGATCTGTTTATACTCCGAAACGGCTCTACGGATTTCAAGGATAATCTCAGGGATTCAAACAGGAACTTAAACTTAAAGTTCCGTGTATGTTTCATTTCTATATCTTGCAGAGTTCAGAAGTTAATGTAAATATTTATAAATCCATTGAATTTCCGCTCAAAAGGTGGTGTAAAAATCAACTGCGACTTAAAAGTCGTATTATTCGTTCTTATACCATTCACCCCACTTATTAAGCGTAATTTTGGTAGTATGAGAGAGAGAAAGAGAGGGGGGTGGGGACAGTATTGTATTGTAAAGCAGGACCTGTTCAAAACCAACTACTACTAATAAGGCTTGCCATGAAGCGATAATAAGCTCAACCACAGGACTGGACAGGACGAACGTGTTCATACGTTATTTATATATTGACATTCATTCGTATTCAATTGCCGTTTCTTTCGCAACAGCTAAACTTAGTATGTTTCGTGTGTTTTGATGTGTTCTTGAGAACAATTTACTTTTATAGTGTTTTCCCCGACAGTATTTGTCTACAATTTCAACGCATTTCCAGCATTTGAGGGGTGGGGACGGAAATGGGTCATATGAAAATAACAACGAAACTATCGAGTTTGGTTTCGAAACCGGTGTAAAGGGGGTCGCTGTGCTACACTATGACCTTTAATATACAATTTAAGTAAAAAATTCATCCTTTAGGCGGGGAAAATTTTATTCTGTTAGAGTACTGAAAACATTTTTAGTCCTGCTATTGTACCGGGAGTTTTTTTGACGCTCTCGTGATACTGGTAATATATTTGAGGTTCGTATTGTGACGTTTTCGAAGCCGGTTTAGTCATGTGTTGACCAATAATTAAGTAATGTACCGGGATAAAATAAATAAATACCCGGGCAACGCAGGGTCCCCAGCTAGTATATATATATATATATATATATATATACACGTTCGACAATCATCTATAGTGCGATCCGTGTAATCCACTCAAGTATCCAAGACACGCGAGTTCTTGTGTCTCCGACTCTCAGACTGACGGTTAAAATTAATTAATTAATTATGCGTGTGTGTGTGTGGGGGGCATTATATAATAATTAAATACGTAAAGTTATACAATTTTTTAACATTGTAAAAACGTTTACATTTATTGCCAATGCTCAGTCACACGTTTCCTTAATCGTTGAATTTTTTTTATTTTCTTTTTACAAAGCAAAAATAACTGTTGTGCTGTACAACTGACAAATTTAATTCTCATATTTCTTAAGCTAATAATTTGAATATAATTGTTCGTCCAGTGACGTTCAAAGTTTGAGAACACTAACGAGGAAGTCACTCCGCGTACATGTTATGGTATTTAGCACTCACTACACTGGCTCCAAGGTTTATCGTTCGATGTTAATTAGAAAAATTACACTCACATTAATACGCACTTATAAACGATACTATTCTATGCTAAACTACATACAAAAGAATTTTGTAGCTGAAACTTCAAAACACGCAGTGTTAGAGAATGGGAGGGACTACTACTTAAATATCGGTGGATTTGTTCCCACGCACGCGGCCAAGTGTCTTATCAGCACTCGAACAGTGGCCACCTCAGCAATGACGGCTTCCTTAGCCGCATAAACGCGTGGAATTTTCCCGCTCTTCACGATCCTTCTAAAATCTACCCACACGTCCGTTTTTTTGAAAGCATACCAAAACTTTGTTCTTTATTCTTTGGGGCTGTCACTCTTTTCTTGGATCACTACTCTAGGGCATCCACTCTCCAAACGCCAAAAATAATTGACCTGTTCAGGGTCTTGCAGAACTTCCACAATTTCTTTTCATCTATGTCGGCTTGTCTCTATCTTACCAATTTCCATACAAAGACCGACTGTGTTTACAGTTTACAGGACATATACAAAAAAATTCTTAATCGCAATTTTACTTATTAAAATATAATGTTCAAAAAAATTTTCCATTCATGCAATGTAATTCATAATGGAAAATTTTATTAATTTTATATCTGATTTAATTTTGTGTAATATTTTTCTCTAATAATGAACTACAGAAACCAATAAACCAAATAAAAAATTGACGAGGAGCTTTTGCTTGGATAAAAATCGTATATTTACATAAAGTTATTGCAATGGTACCAATGCGAAAAAAAGTTACACGTAGATGTTTATAAATAATTTGCTAAAATTAAAAGTTTCGAGTGAATGACGGAGAAAATTAACTGAATTAAAAATGTAGATATATTTCTCTAAATGAAACAGTTCATTGGGGAAGAGAGAGCTGGGGATCTGCTGGCATTCGTTATTGTACGATAAATAAATGTGTTGAATTGAATAGAACCTGGTGTCGACATATTGAATATTTTAAGGGAAATAAATATGGTAGTGTAAGACTTTAAGCTTAATGTGAAATTGAAAGAAACGAAAAATTTTTATAACAAGGCACGAACTGTCGTACGTAATAATATTACTAACCTCTCAGAAATTTTCAGAATCTCTGTAATGTATGTGTGTCAGTCTGTATGTATGTTTCGTATAAAAATCTAAACCAGTGGACAAATTTCGACCAAATTTCGCACGTTTTTTACGACCCGGAAACCAGCACTGTCGGGGTAAGACTGCTACCACCCCTAGAGGCGGGTGGAGAGGGAGAAAAATATTAATTAACAAAATATCTCCGTTATATAAATACATTCTTGGACCAATTAATTTTATAGTGCCTCCTTCAATACTGCTAGAGTATAATTTCTATCCAATCCATTATCGAAGGGGAATAGAGGTGGGGGTGGAGGGGCAACACATAAAACAATTCATTTTGGTCTCTAAACCGGAGAATGTGAACCGGCGAGTTTAATTTTGACATAAAAAGTGCAGTTTAAGTTACAGTTCATCCCCTAAGAGGGGTTGGAATGGGATAAACAAATTTTATAGTATCTTTAACAGATGGAAGAATTTCGACCAAATTTTGAACATATGCTATTGACGAACTAAATCAAAACTTTAGGCTACCACCACTTGGGGGAAGGGGTGGAATTTATACAAATATATTAACAGCCGTAATTTCCTTCTAATGTATATTTATTTGGGTCAATTAATTTGATAGTGTTTTCGCTGAATCTTTTAGCCTGTAGTTTCAACCCTATTCATCGTATAGGGGAAATATTAATTGGTGCGGGTATAGGAAACAGAGCAATATTGATAAAACTTTTTTTCCATATTCCTCGCGACACAAACTAATAACTTTGGAGATGACACAGCTACCACTCCTAGGGGTAGGGGTGGTATTACCGGAATTTTGGAATAAAGGCACATATTTGAGTCGAAAAATTTCTTGAGATCACTTTATTTTATATTGTTTTCCCGACAATATCTGTGTATAATCTCAACCCCTTCCAGCATGTTAGAGGTGGAGGTGGAAATGCGTCATATGAAAATAACATGGAAACAATCGAGTTTGGTGTCGTAACCGGTCCAATGCGAGTCGCTGTTATATTATGATCTTTAATATGTGATTTCAGTAAAAATTCATCCCTTAAGAGGGGGAGCATTTTTATTGTGTTATAGAAGTGAAAATATTTTTAGCCCTATTTTGGACCGGGAGTATTTTTGACTCTTTCGAGATACTGGGTGTATATTTGGCGTTCATATTGCGACTTTTTCGATGCCGGTTTAATCATCTGTTGTCTCATAATTAAATAAGTTACTAGTATAATTCAAATAAATACCCAGGTAACTCCGGATCCCCAGCTAGTAAGAGAGAAAACCTTTAAACAGTCAGTAATGTTTATTAGCTGACTTCTTGGCGTCTTTTTATTTATAGTAATGTTTATTAATACAATTTCTCAGCGGCGTTTTTGATTCCTAGTCAAATCATGTTCATAGTAGAACCAAAATGTAAACTATATATGTACTCGTGTTAAGTATAGTCATAAACGGATTTATATAAAATTATTGTATAAGATATTAAACCTAAAACTGTTGGTGATCTTCCACCGTGTCACAATGGCAGCACGGGCTGCTTCTTTCTACGACAATGACATAGTTTTCGTAAAAAAAACCTTCATGACTGGGCTATTTGAAATCAGAAGTTCTAACAAAATATTCTCATTTTGATGTACTTCAAGATAATGCCGGAAGAGTAATTGTGCTTATAAATTTATCTATATTTTCTTGATCTGAATTAATACTATATGAATTGTATGAGATTTATAATAATCTGTTACTAAAATTTTCTGAAGATGTAACGACCACGTATATTAGCGGATGTGTACGTTATTACCACATGAATATTCTACGAAGGGAATGTCGGTTATATTCAGCTTAACTACTAAAACGGTTGCCTAGATAAAAAATTTCCGTTATAGTTGCTTCGGGGGTCATGAATGCACGTGGAATGAGAACAGTCATGAATTTCTTCGCTAGACACGAAGTATCTCTCCAGGGGAGAGAGCTATGGTGCGTATCCCGGAGTAATTACATTGTACAATTGGAGTTTTTGTCATCTGCCAGTGACATTTATTGCTATCGATGTTGCTACCAGGCACCTTGGTTGCCTGTCAGGAGTGCGGAATATTTAATGAATCTGTCACACCTCCTCTACCGTTGAGCGCTGATTTGCGTTCGTTCGGAATTGCTTTCAGGGGAAGGGTTTATTAGAGGGAACCGTATACAAACCTCCCAACGTGCCTCTGCCAACAGCGGTGCTAGCGTTTAACAACTTGAGTTATTGCGTTCGTTAACTCTGTCTTCGTCGTAACCGCCTCGGCAGAACGAAGGCTAACAGCATAATTTCTATGGGATCGTGTGTACCCCCCGTGACAAACCGACTTTTAATTTGAGCAGCGAACCGAATTTCGTAACTTTACTTTTTACATCATTTAGAACATTTCAAATTACGTAATGTTTACAAGAGGTAAAATAGAAAGTAATAGAGGCGGTAAAGGTTTGAGAGAGATGTAACACATGTAGCTTAACTATTCTTTTATTGTCTACAACGCAGCTTGGCTGAGATCTTACTTGATGGCCATTTGATAGTTATGATGAACTAGGGAGTTGGGTTTTAATTTAAATCAAAATAAATTATTGGGTTAGACTAAATAAAAAAATTAAATCTATTCAAAGAAAATAAAAGAAAACAACAATAATTACTTAACTCAGGGTCCAATTAAAAAATTTACCACGGCTAGCTCAATTGCATTTAGTAAGACTATATACTTAAGGGTATTTTTGTGGGCTTATCGTGCAGCAACAAAATTGTCAACACGCACTTCTAGATATTGGCACTAGCACACCTGAGATTTATTGTGGGTCGTAAACAGCTTTGCCCGCGCCAGTATCTTGAGGTCCGTCTTCCATGAATTCTGGTAGCCTCTGGAGCTCGTTCCTGGACTCTGGGAAATTACTTGGACACGACTCCACCTGCTTGCAGTTTGCCTCGTTGTAGGAACATCCTTCCTTCTATTACGCCAGCAAGATTCTTCGTTTTCTCTCCGCCTGATTACTTCAAAGCTCGTTCCTGACTGACTAATTTCTCTAGTATCGTGGCTTCACTACCACGCACTCACCTGACATCCTACTTGTTCTATTCTCCATACCCCAACTGCTAAAATTTCTCTCATTCATCCTCACAGGTCAAATCGTTCATTCACCTCACCATGAGATGCATGGAAAATCACCTGACCCTCAGCCTCCAATTCAAATCCCTAATTTCTGGAAAGGGACGCGCCTTTCAAATTCCCGGGGTCAAGAAACTACACTCAGGAACCAGGTTTTTAAGTCGCCAAACGGTGATTTTGTCTCGCCTTTCTGGCACCTTGGTGTTTACTCGAACTGCTGTCTCAAATACGGGGAATTCTTCACCCAGTGGCGAAATAAAATGGCGATTACCACATCCACCCATTACATATTATCATCATATATCGTACATACAGCACACAGTACTGCGAACTTGGGAACTAATAGTACTCTATAAGAGAAACGTTAGTTAAAAATCTGTAATAATAGTTTATTAACACGAAACCTTAGAAGTTTTGGTAGGAGAAATTGATTTAGGTAGCGTGTTGAGGGTTATTAATGTTACATGGATGAAGATTTTTGTGCAGATATTATGGAACTGCTTAATTTTTCTCGGCCTCTTCAATTATATATCAAAGGAATGTACAATATTACTTTATAATGTGAAATTTAGCACCTTTGATTCAAAGCTTTTGCTCAGAAATGTCGGTAGAAAATTAATATCGTCAAGGAAACAGATATATAGTGCTACCCAAATACCGTTATATTGAAAAAGTATTGGTCAATTCTAAATATTTAGTCGCTAAGTCAGCAGAAGTTGATGCTACTTTAAGTAAGAAAGAAATAATACACTGCTGATGGAACCATTAATATCTGCCGTCTACTTTTGTACCAGTGTTAATCGAAAGTTTATCTAACCACCCACCGGTTTTACAGTATTGACGATTTATAAAATAGGGAAGTTTCTTCACTTCATAATATCTTTCAAGCGAAGTCACAGAAAGTTAAGTCATATAATAATAATTCCTTACAAAATTACTAAGTTTGGCAGAATCCTTGTAAAACAACTTATTGTAGTTAAATTTATCTTTTTATTTATAGTTTTCATTCATAGAAGTAGGAATTCTGATGTAATTACATATAATTAATTAGTTAAATAATTACTGAGACCCCTGAAGCAGATGCAGCAAAACCAAATATATGATAACGTACTTAATTTTTATAAAGAACAAGCGATAGTCTCTTTGTTTGGAAATATTGCGGTTTCTTTCTTTGGGAGTAATATGATTAAGAGAACTGAAGACTGAATCCACTTTATATATATATATATATATATATATATATATATTAAGCAGTGATTTATTAATTAGACATATACACCACCATTGAATATATTTTTATTTTATTCACAATTTCAAATTTCTAAGAGTTCTTTTTGACAATCTGAGTCAGCCTCTTCAGTATTTACGCTAACATTATTGTTTTTCCATCTACAATTTAATTATGTTGACGTGTCTACTGACTTTGTCAATATCCTCTGGAGTTACACGATATTTTATAGAATATAATTCAGGATACTTATGAAATTCTCTATTGCTAGCGGCCGCACTATATCGCCACTTCGCTTAACTTTTCATTAGCCAACGATGTTTTTGCCCTTCAGCTTCCTTAAGGCGACGAATCTGTCGTCGAACATTGAACATTGCACCCACTGTTGCATCACACTCTCAGCCTTTCATGTATGCGAATGGGCGTTTTACATTCCGCATTTAATAATTCAATCACAGGACACTGACTAATTCGTACGTCAATGCAAGAGGGTGCAGTGCTGCCACCTTTTGATTTAGGAACTAGTCCCTGAAGTGGATTGGAAGAGAATTTATGAGGGATCACATCAAATTCAAAACTTTCACATAACTGGATTATTAAAGGAGAACACTCCAAGAATTACCCTTAACAAACTGAATATAATAAAATGATCTACCTTAATTTAGTTGTTCTTTATACACGTGGACATGTTGCGATATTGGTTAAAACTCGAGGAAAACCACGAGGGAGTAGGAGAAACCCGTGACACAAACTTGAAAGGAATTTAATGGAATCTTAAAAATATGCGAATGCCAGTATGAGAAATCCTATGACGTTACCCAGCATTGAGAAGTAGGTAAATACGACATATTTAATTTTACGCAATATTGCGTCTATTTATTTAAGCAAGTGCTACACTAACATTGATCATTAAATCCTGCATAATTGGAACACATGGGAGAATTAAGCTAAACAACACGAAAGATTTTATTTATAACCACTCTTTAACCTGAACCGGGAAACACTGAAAACTTCAAACCCGACTTTTTCCCAGTTTTATCACACAATGTAAACATAAGAAATGTCAAAGGGTGGTAAAAAATCATAGATATGATTTCTTAGTCATTATAATTTAATAGAGTTATTGTCAGTTGCAACGACTGACTGAATAATTATAAGCTGATTGTCGAGCATATTAGCTAATGCGTCTGTATTTTGATTTTTGTGTGTTCGTAATTGCAAAGTCTGACTTAATAATTGAAAGTGATAATTTCAAACAAATAAATACCCGGGAAACGCGGACACCCAAATAGTAGCTTAATGTAGTCCAATTCAACAAATATTATTATGAAAATTAAATAAAAACTATAATTCCTTTAATTTGTGCCCCTGAACTCCCTTACAACCGAGAGTTTTCACTTCATCCATGAACCGTAAAAATTCAATTAGGCTCTAAATCAAATAAATATTATTGTTCTTATTTTAATGAATTTAGCTATAAAATATAATATTGATTAATAATTCAACCTTATGCTCATTAAATAATTCACTTTTGTTTATTTCATGGAATCATATTTTGTCAATGACGACTGAGTGGTCACACGGCCATTCCAGAGAGCGCGATATTTGGTTTTCCCAAGCATGGAAGTGGATGAGTTCATTTCTGCTTCTGTGTTTGTGTTTTGTCAGTGGAAGGACCTTTTAATTTCCGGCTGCAACGCGATTTTGCATGTCAATTCATCTCTCGCCCTCTCTTCCCGTATTCAGCGGTAAACATTGCCTGGTTTCCTTCCTCGAATCAAATATATATGAATATATTACGTCTGACTGTCTAAGGAATAATTTTCTTGCAATTTCTAAGGTAAACAATTATATATAATATAATTCAAGTCATAAATTATTTAAGATAACTATTGCCATTATATATTATTTGCCACACAAAATTGAAATGTTGATATTTAATACTTCTTAAGAAAAAATCATGTTTTAAAAAAATAATTATTTTAAACATATTTAAAAATTATTTTTAACATTTTCACTTCATCCATGAACCGTATAGAGCGGTATACGGCCATTCCACGGGGCGCATTAACATGTGTATTGCGTACGGACTTTGTATTTCTTCAGGAAGAAAACTGTACTATGAAACGATCAACAGTTCAATAAGTCTTAGGCGCGAGACTGTCCTTGAATCTTGTAAGTTGTCTATTATTCATTATTAAGTTAATATACAGTATACATATAAGTATAAAATTGTTTTAAATTCCATTTTATTATTTACAAAATAATAATACAGAAGAAAAAAAGTACGAGACTACAATAATTTGAAATATATAACCCACAGTAAAGAACTAAACAGTATCAGGGGTATTTATGGGTATTTTAGCAGAGAATATTTAGTCTCGGATTCGGGAGTGCCAAACGAATGTGTAGTGCTGGAGTTGGCTTCTCTTTTGGGCTCGTGCAGGAAGGGTTAGGAGATCTCTCGAGTTATTCATGTCTAAGCTGGGACCTCACAAATTTACACACCGTTCCATTTTAGATCTTAAAACTAACTGTTCTTTGTAATCCTAATTATTGTTTCCTTACAAAAGAATACTCTTTCTATACTATATCCTTCTTGATACTGCCCTTACTAACAGTGTTACAACCCCAATTCCTCTTTACGTTCTTTCTCCTACTCAAAATGAATCAAAACTCTCTCTTCTGCGCGATACTTTTCGAATTAAAAAGTGATTCAGCTTCTTTTCCAAGCTTTCGCATGGTCTCTGGATTTGTGATTTCAAATCATTAAATTTTAGATACCACACTATTGGGCATGTATTTTCTGCTTGAATATGGATTTTTCACTAGCGGTTGGTAAACTTGATCAAGTCACTCACAAGTTCTAAGCCGCCCCGTCTACTTCTGTCAAATAGTATCGTTCCTGTGGCATTAAACAATCATTTCGTGTCACCAGCATACATTATTAAATAATTATATATACATATATTAATTGGTCATAAATATTTCCAAAATACACATTATGCACGTTATCTTCGAATAAAGGTGGAATAAAATAATTAAATGAATAGACCGAGGAACTTAATTCAAAAAGTAAATATTACCGACATTATAATGGAATGTCAGATTATTTTAGTGATCTAACATTTTAAATACAGATAAAATCAAATGAATGTTTAAGAATTTTTAATATTAGCTGTCGTCTCTTCCTCCCTCTTACCCTTACCCTTACCCACACTGCAATTTCAGAATGGACGACAGCTCTATGTAGGTTTCCTCTCGTTCCCCAAAGACAAAGGTATCACCTCTGTACTCCTATTAACGGCTGCTTACGAAGGAACTGACTGCAGGACTGTTGAGTTCCAAGGAAATGAACCACTGCCTGAATTGGTAAATTTTTTTGGCAAATTGGCAAAGTATTATCGTCGGCTGACGGGACCTCGATCATAGACAGAATTACTTATTCCATTACTTTCTTTATTTCTCCCCAAGTTCCTTTTTCCTTCTCACCTCAGATAACAATTGACCAGTTTTTCTTCCCCCATCTCTCTGCTAAACATCATCCACTAAGGTAACATCTCCATCACGTGATCAGTCCCTGCCTATCTATGGCCATTTTTAAATAACACGTGACTACGACGTGTATGGGAGAGGGGTTCTACTTCGATGACTGTTGAACTTGCAGTCGTCTCGATTGACTGAAAGTAGGTTCGACGCCAGGAATCCTCGCCACTCGGCGCCAAAATTCATTTATATTTTCCCGTCTGCCTAAAAATTGGATCTCTCTTCTTCATATTCGGACGTTATTTTAATTTCGTAAATAGCTGAACGATTTGGGGGTTTTAGTGCACTTTTCAATGCATTAACAAGGCTTAAAATGGAAGAACACAGAGTGAGAAAGAAAAAATGCCTCAAAATTTTACTAAAAAAACACATAATTATTCACTCATGACGTGGAAAAATTATTTAAGTATTTTTGGCTCAGTTTATAATGAAAACAAATACAGTCAGTGTGTCGTACAATAAAAACAACTGAATAGAATTTATATAACCGTTCATGTCGGAAACTCGTAGATGTAATAGCAGTTGTATTATAAATTTATACGGAGAATGTTTTGGTTGTTATTAATCATCTAAAACCTAATTAAAAAACAATTCTGGATTTAAAAATTATGTAATAATTTTATTAGCAACAATATGAAGTTAATCGATAGATTTACTGAATTAGAAACCTTTAGGTAAATATCGATGCAAAACAAAGATTAAGTCAAACTATTAAAAAATCAATAACTTTTTATTATTGATTAAATATTATTATAATGACATGATAAATATAAAATAACGATACTTTAATAATAATATTTTATGACCTTTCGTTATTTATTTTTTTCAACACTGAATTTTTTCCACATTTCCACCTTCACGGTTTCACTGTGTGACGTTCCCGGGTGTTTACACGAGAACTCTGGTAAAAATACTAAATTCTGAGGTTTAAGAACTGGACGACCAGAACAGAAGCTGGTTTTCCGAGTTAGTTCCAGTGCGTTCGTTCGTTTCTGATTGGTCCTTGAGCGATTCCCTGGTGTCGCGACTCGCGAGCGTCTTGCAGTGGCTCAGGCGTCACGCACAGCAATGCCCAATGTGATTATCCCCGTTGTTTTCCTTACTTTACTCTCAATACGTATTATGAAACATTAATGAGTTTGCCACTAAAATTATTTTACAATTTATAAATTCTTTTAAATCTATCATTTATAAAAATCACACTGACACGTTAATAGCTTATTGAACAATGCAGATCGAGTTACGTATGTAATGATTTTATGTGTACTATTTCTATATACTGTATATTATATGAGAAAATTTTATGGTTAGGCATGTTGTTATAATACAGGGTACATAATGGATATAGTGCTGGAATATTACATATGATTATGGAACGAGGGTAGTCCCAGAAGTACCCAACCAGACGTATAAATAGCGAGTTGTTATTTAAAAAATCCCAGGGGACTAAGATGCTATCTACTTTACAAAGCTTAAATTTGAAGACTATATACATTGCTAAGTGTTTGTTTGACAGGCATCAATATCGAACGGTCTCTGCCAATTTGTAATCATGAAAACAATTCATCGTTATCTGATAACAATTCTTTCATATGAAAGGTATAAGTACTACCAATTTCAAAGTTATATTATATTCAGGAGGACTCTTCTTTAGTTACACAATAAAATATTGGTACTATAGCTTAAAAGAGGCCGTACTAGCCGACAAGTCGAACACAGCTGTGGTCGACCAAATGAAGAGACAACAACAGAAATGGTGACAAAATCCACACAATGGTGTCTGATGGCCGTCGACTGAAACAAGGTAGATATTTCAAAAAGCACCATATCCTATAATGACTGAAAATTTAGCATGAGAGCGTTGCGCTGGATGGGTGCAGCGCTTGCTTAAAACGAAACAAAGACTGTAATTTGTAGATGTTTCAATCTAGTGTATAGCGATAATTTATACCAGTACTGCCGAGTTTTTGCGTTGATTTATACGGCTATGGGAGAAACGTGGTTGCATCACTTCACACCTCAGGCAAGGGAACTGTCAAAACATTTAACTTAGAGAATAGATTCGACTTCAAATATGCCAAAGACAGTTCTATCTGCTGGCTAGGTCTTGATGTCAGTCTTTTTTGGATGCACGTTCAATAATTTTCTTTATTAGTTTAAAGTAATAAAAACAATGAGTGGCGAGTATTATGTGAATTTATTTCAAAGTTTGAGTGATGAAATCAAGAAGAAATGGCTATATTTGGTGAAAAACGAACTGTTTCATTAAGAAAATCCACCTGTTCACGTATTCTGAATCGAGATCGTCAAAATTAATGAGTTACAGTTATAAATGTTTCCTCACACACCCTACTCACCTGATTTAGTTCCCTTGGATTAGTATCTCTTTCCAAACTGGAAAAAATTGGGTGGGTGGTAAAAGATTTGAACTTTTGAAGTTGACGGCTATTCTGAAGATCTTGATGGTTGTCCCTTTAAATAGGGTATCGCATCTATTGAACAACGCTGGGAATTGTGTATTGATCTGAAAGGAGACTAAGTTGAGAAATGAAGATATTTTTCCCATATTTTTTAATGTTTTCGTTAGGTCGGGTACTTTGGGACTACTGTAGTCTACGCATCCATTATGTAAAGAAATCTTCTTCCTGTTCAGATACATTAATAAAGAAGTTTAAGTGGACAGCCATACATGAATACCGTAATATAGCGATAAAAATTAATATATGGAAATGTAATATTCAAATAAAACACATAAAATGAATGTATAAGAAAGGAAATTTATTGTAGGAAGTATGAAATTCTCATAAAACGTACAAATTAAGTGTTTCCAAATGCAGAAAATTACTACATCTACACAGTTTTTGCATTGGAAGAATTACTATATAGATTCAGTGAGGAAGCCGTGAAAAGAATTAAATAATCTTGATTCATTCTCAACCTCACTTATCGTGTTTAAGTTATTCAGTATCAGTAATTTAGTATCATCAATGGAAGAGATAATTTGCAGTACATTATGGAAATTTTATTACCCTTTATCACCTATATAAGTTGTACGTCTCGCCATTTATAGTTTCAAAACTAAGGATTCTTTTCAGTCCAAATTATTAAGCATGGAATCACCTTCTACATGGGTTTATTTGCTCCACCAGTCATGAAATTAAAACATCAGATGAATTCAAAAATTTCTTAAATTTTGTGCTATAATGTATGTCACTCATAACAACATTTCCTACGAATACCTGTCCAAGTTAATAAAAATAGCTTTGTCGACATAAATTTTATATTTAATTCCTTTAACATAAATACTTTACCTGATCGCGCAAAACATGTAATAGAAAAGGAAGATTTAAAGTCGTTAACACGGTATCAGAAGACAAAATTATTACTTTTAGACAGTTTCCGTGACATTGCAAAACATTTAGTGTTTCATATGCAACTACGACATTTTAATAATCAATGTCAATATTACTTTAAATTACAGCGATACTCCTGAGGAAGGAAAAGATACAAATATTTCGATCTGACATCGCGCAATTAAATTCACGTTCAGCAACGGAATAGTTGTAATACGGTTCACAGAAAAGTTCTTGGTAAGGACCCGTTCTGCGTCCCAGCAGTTAGCACGCGCTAATGGTATTTACTTGTCACATTGTATTGATCAATTGGCTGTAGCTTTAGTGGGATGAAACGAACAGACCCATAACTCAGCCACTAACGCGAACATTAATGACACAGACTCAAATGGTGGTAGATCCTTGGCTTAATATCTGCAATTGCAAACAGCCGGGCGGCAGGTAATTATTACCCCGTAAAATTGGCAACACAACCGACCATAGATTAGCTACGCAGCTGCAAACATCTTAACAAGCGATTTGTATCTCACGACACGACGGAAGTAGTTATGATTCACTCATAGATAATGACAGAGCTCTTTGATCGGACGCGGCTTTCTTAGATTCACCATGAAGAACCTCAAAGTCGTCAATTACGAGGACCTACCTGAAGTGAATGGCCCTGTCGACAATTTCACTCCTCTTCTCCTACAAAACGGAAGTCGACTTCATTTCATTATATTTGTCTATAGGACTTAGATAAAGCAGCCATTAATACCAGCCGTAATAGAAGAATGAACGTCTTCCTGTTATTTCCCGCGAGTGGGATGACCTTGAATCCATCAATCAGAACGCTTAAGATTTATCTTGCTGAACAACCGCAATGAGGACTAGACGAATCCCATTTACGATCACGTGGACCTGGCATCTACGCCTCCCGCGGAAACGCCAAAAAACCATCTAATTTTGATCGATGTCATTTTGAGAGGAAGGTAAACAGCCAACAAATTGGTTATGGTTTAATTTTAACTTCTTGTGTTGATTTCGTACTCACATATACCTGTATGTAATAGATATATATTTTGTCTCATATGCGTGTACAAAACATGCTACTTATGAATAACTTATGAACAACAGAATCTAAATATACATCAATCAACTACTAAGTTAATACAAAATTACTTTGGTGTATGACTAAAGATTCAGTCATACTATTTTATCTTATTATTGAAATTTTACCACTCATATAAACAAATTCTTGTAATTTGTTTTTAATGTCTATAGAGATAGAAACTCTAAAAGTGAGTAAAAGAAAATGCTGTAATGAATAGGCTGAAAAATCGTAAATTTTCATTGTAGACAACTTTTTTATAGATAGAATGATCGAATATTGCGTATGGTTTAACATATAAAGAAATAATATTTGATTTTATGTGGAGCATTTCGCTCATTTAGGCCCCGGATGTTGCAGGAGTAACAAGAAGATTTGTATAATTTTAATTGTAAGCACGACATCATACCGATTTTATTTATTAGTTTCTATGCAACTATGTATATTTAATGGTATAAATTTTATTGTAGAAAGAACTGAGGAGATGTCTACAGTTGGGGGACGAAACTTTTTCTAATTAAATTTTCCTTTTCTGACTTTTGGCCAGTCTTGTTTTATTTATATTATTAATTCAGATCATATAATTACTTTATTTATGAATTAAATGTATATCTGCCATTTTACCGAAACAGTAGTAGGTAATTCATCGTGTTTCTTACTTTATTTATTGAGATTCCTCTATGATTTATTCACTTTTCGTTATACTTCTAAAGCTAGTTATAGACAGAGTATCTTTCAATATGTAGCTATCTCTTTCAAGAAAAAAATATGTAAAATCACAAGGGACTCTTGAGGAGGAAGACCTGCATAATGTTGACGGGATGGTTCAAGTGCAAGGCTCACTATTTATCTCTTCAACCGAATTATTATTTCGTTAGGAATTTTTGATGACGATGAAGTAGTGGAATTTCAGATTAAGGTAATGCAGCTACTTTCTGACATGAAAAAAAGAAAAAAGTCTTCAGGACATGACTAAAGACAGTGCTTCTACATCCAGAAATTTTCCTCTTAATAATTACCCTCAACCGCTACACTTATACGTATTCATCAATCCAGTACTACGAACAGTCAGGAAATATTTGTACGTCAAGGCCATCAACTCCTTCACAGGTATCTGAACACTCTTCTATAAAATCATATCAGTACTAATTTTTTAATTTTAATTATCAGTGTTTTCTTTTCAAACCTTATTTCTAATTTAAAAAATAATGATTATAATACTGTGGTTATTATGTAATATATTGAAATTAATTATTCAGGTTCCTCATATGTGAAATACGAAACGACGATAAGAACAGTAATTTATATAGAATGAATCAATAATGTTTTCTTATTCTTTATTGTAACTACTTTAATCTTTTATTACTAATGTTAATTACTTTTCTAAGAATTTCTGAATTAATCTGAGAAAATTCCAAAAAGTTATGAAACGTAGGGGTTTTAATTTTTTATAAATATAATTTTTCTCTAATAAGTTTTGGTATAATAAAGAAATGCAAGATAAAGATAATTTGAGCTTGGACGAGGCAGCAAGTCGGGGTAGATGTACTTTGCTGTCGTCCGACCTGACTGCTGATCTAACTGCATGCCGGGCTAATGTGAAACAGCCCTAAAGGTGACGCGTTATAGACAGACAAGTATGCCAACGCTCAATCTTTCGTAATCAGTTGCAGTCACATGCATCACACAGCTGGGCGTCAACGAAAGGTTGCCTTGCGCAACAGGAAAGTAGTCTAAGGTTAAGGCAAGAAGGGCCTTGACATAGAATCGATTCTGATTGAGTCCACGTTTCCCAAGAAATTGACACTTTTAGCGAAGAAGGACTGTAAATTTGTTAATACTAACTGTACCACATGAATTTGGGATTAAAATACTTGGAACCAGTGAGATGCCAGTAATTCTGGTATATTGCGTATGCTTTATGAGTAACAAAATTTTTATCTACATGTAAGTGTAATTTTTAACAGTGTTCTGCGTAAATAGCAGGTCCTAGTGAAGAAATTTCTCGATAGAAAACATTTTCCTCTTTGTAGGGACATTATACACAGCGCAGTGATTTATCGTTGCCTTCCGCCGGTTGATGATGGACCTGATGCAGTACTCTACCATGCGCACGGGGCAGTGGGAGCTCTGCAATGGGTTTCATAATTGTGCAAATGCATCATGCATCAGATACAAGCATCCATGCTATTGGCGGGGCTCGAATCCGAGATCTGTGTTGTGATGCAGTGACGCTAGCCACTACACCATACGAGGCCTAATATAGGTTTATATAATAAGGTAAGTTTTTATGTCAAAATGTGATTTTTAAACCGGAATTACATTTTAAATTATGTGAATCAGAAATATTATTGTTCTATTTGACACTTAATAATTTAAATTGTTATATATTTTAATTTAGGTTTTCATATAAATATATTTAAATTTTTCTTAGAAGATTATTATGGATTTAGCTGAAAGCGTCTTGAATTATTTTATTATGAATGAATATTCGCGAAAAGTTTATTACAACTGTTTATTTATCAAGCGTGCTATAATATTAACGAGTAATGATAAAACTAAATATTTTGGGTATTAGATGTCTATATAAAAATAAATTATTGTTTATGTAATTCAAGCCAACAAAATGGGATTTATTACTCGTAATGTTAAAAATCCGGCAAAAAGTATTTGATTCGTTTAGGTACATACAGAATAATACACTTTGTTTGATGGCTAACGTATTTGAAAACATCTAAATGTGTCTTTAATTACATTGTTTAAAATAAATAATAACGATTTGGTAAGAATTTTATAACTCAAAGGAAATCATTCGACATATCTAAATTGTTTCAACTCTTAGGACTAGAATTTTTTCGAGACTCTTATTAGCAGGGCTTCAGACTCCATGACCTAGATTTGGTTTTTGTGGTTAATGAAATGTGCATACATTTAATAAATTAATAATAAATTTTACTTCATTGAATTTTAATTAAATGAATTTTTTAAATTTTCATAACTCTGAAACTCGTGGGTTCATTGCACTTCGGGTACCGAGGGCCGTGGCAGATCAAATATCCATTTATGCGGCCTCATATTAGGGGTTAAGAACACGGCTGCGACCAACCTTCTGGGGATAACTTAGCATGCCAAAACATTAACGCTCGAACATTGAGCGTCGTTGAGCGTGAATTTTTTGCGGTTTTAGAAAGAGACTTGTTGCCCCGTATTGGGAGCTTGTGGAGGTGGAAGATGTATTGTCATTGACCAATTTTGGATCTGGAAGGGAGAACGGTGCTTATCGGAGGTTTCAAGATGGATGGAAAAAGTTGAGAAAGCGATTGGTGAGATTTCGACAGAGCAGTTATGGGAGAGATGTCGTGGCAGAGAATTCAGAGAGGCAGATATTAAAGGTGCTGATTCTGCGTCAATGACTCCAAAGGTTCTACACAGGTAGTAAAGTACCCATAATACTGTACATACATCAAACCAGTCAATTTTGTAACTGTAAAGACCAAGGGACTTGAGCCCACCATTCCCTAAGAATAAGAATCAACTTGCTTTTCACTTTATAAATTGTAAGTTTAATAGAGGAGGAAGATAAGATTTTTCTTTGTTACTAAATAAATGATAAAATTTTAACAGTTTTATTATTTAATATACCCTACTCTATTTATTAAATTAAATTCAAATTTCTCTTTTAAGCAATATTACAATAAATTGAGGTACGATTTGTGTCAAACTCATGTCTCCGAATATTAGAGAATGTAGGCTTTCCCGGTGGAAAGACTTAATAATGGCGGAGTTAAGCCTTCGAAACGCCGTATCTTATAAATGACATAACCCGGGTTAAATCCCGAGAACTTCTTATTCATATCTCCGAAATTGATAAAATAGTCATTTTTGGACTCTTAATCTCACCGATTACAAATTAAAATCATCTAAGATAAATATATTTGGAGCAAACGAAATTTATTTGATTTATGATCTGTGATGTGAATACTATCTTCAGAGACTAATTCCTTTAAAGAGAAATACTACAACACTAGCCTCATTAACCATATCTATATTTTAATTGCACTATTGTCATGCAATGGCATTTCCTCCGATTTTTGTAGTTGAGACGACTAATTCAGAATTTAAATAATTTTTAATTGTAGTATATTAATATAACCACAGTCCAATAAATTCCGGGCTAGCGTAGATTGTTGTGCGCCTAATTTAGACTAATCGGACAGGCAGATTAAAGAATATCCTGCGTTGAAACTTTCAACACCGGCAACAGGTGTCTTCTCCTCAAGTTTGTCGCACGTTGCCCATCATATAACCTCTATCGTCAAGGAATTTTCCTACCCGAAATACGTCGCAAATAATCTGCCTTACAATCTGCGTCACAATACATAGGAAAATCCATAAAATTAAATTTTATATTCCACATACGTATGCTACAACATTTTGCAAATGCAGATGAGTAGGCAAACAGCAGTTGAAATTGTGTGTTAATGAAATGTTTTCGCTACCAATTTTTGATCGTAATATGAATTAGAAATCTAAAATAGCAAAATATGAGGAAACTCCATATATTTCATGAGTAACGTATCTAATTAATAATTGAAAATTATTTGGTAATTGAGGTTAGTGTTTCAGTATTCTTCTTTAAGGACCTTCTCTTTGATGATGGAATTCAAATAGTATTTTATAGCTTCAAAATATATTCATATTTACAATGCTTTTTATTTGGTAGAAGTGCCAAATTCATAATATCCTTAATTTAAAAAGGTGAAACTAAAATACTCAGTTAAAAATAATCCTGTTATGTATACCTAAATTTCTCTGTCCACTAACGACTTAAGATAATGCAACTGAATATTTGAATTAATATATAAATAAGTGGCTAAGACTGTCAGAAAATTGTAATTCAACTCAATAACAATTGTCTAATAATATTTGTAACGTTTGTTGAAATTAACTATCGGAATGTGAAGAAAAGGGCTTATCATTTTATTTTTAGTTATAATAATTACGGCGAGGGAAGGGGTTTATTTAAATTTATTATTTAATATTATATGCCCCACGCTTGTGGAAGCTAATTGTAAATATTATGTGGGGACGGGAGGATAATTTTACTGTTTACAAAAAATCATTATTATATTTAATATTAATTATTGAGCTTCACAGTTGGGTGACAATTTTAATAAAAAAGGGTTTAATTTATTATAAATAATGGGTAAAATTAACGACAGGTTTATAAATAGAAAAGAAAGATTTGAGTTATATTATGAATTTAATAACAATAAAATTTTTGAAAAGAGAATTGAATTTAACTATACACAATTGAAAAGAACGTAACAATAATAAATTTCTGTTGAGACTCATTGAAAAACAGGGCCACCTTAGAGGTGGACCGAAAGAAACAATGTAGTTTATGGCAGTAGGTCTGGCAATGTGAAATCTATAAAATTAAAATGAACGATACTGACGAGGTATGCTGCTGCACTGTCTGACGAAATTTCGCTGTGGTTTGCTTTGGACTGATGGTCTGGAGCCACATACAGACGATTCTCGTTAGCTCCTTCGGGCTGATTTTGTTGTATTGTTGACGCCTTGGCCCAAAATTAGCAGAGACTCCTATTAAGAAGTCGTGAATCTCCTGCTGTCCCAAGAGCGGCTCTCGATTTTCTACTCTTTCCGGGGGCTCACCATTTAATCCGTTAAGTGGCTAACAATTTTCTGTCTCCCCGCCTCAAAATCAGCTCACACGTCACCTCGGTAGGATCCCCAAGTCCTCCTACTTAATTCCAACAGCTAATCGGCTGCATTTCCAATAGTAACCATTGTCTTGCACTTCAACCATTGTGGCCAAAAGTAAAAATATTAGTGATCAGGCGTAAAAGAGCGCCATCGCACAAGCTTGTTATTAGTTCCGTACCCAGTAGCAATTCCAAATTATTCACACCAACTTCCGACTTGACGTAGGAAAATCCCTTCCAATAATTAAGGACGGTTGACACTTTTATTCGTGAAAGGGCTCTTTGTTCTATATAGCAGAAAAAGGGCCGTCTTCATTGTCCAAAGGAATTTCGTCGCAGAACTCAAGACTTACTTCGCGTAATTTTAATACATACAAATTATTGTTAAAACTTTCTCGTTTTTTCTTTTTAAGTAGAACTTACGTTCAAATGAAGGGAAATACCATTCCCTTCCGAAAGAAGGACATTAACAGCAATGTGTTGATGAACCGAAAGGCCCTGCCATAGGAACTCGGAGATTAGTATAAGGTGACGTCAATTACTTATAGGCGATCACTGATAGATAAAAAATGGGATAACTAGGTTATTCAATTTCGTTTTGAAGACATAAGAACTGAGATAGATACGTCTGACACAGGCTCTACTGTTAGCGGAAAGATGTGCCTATTGTTTAAGAAGGTCCCAAATTAGTGCCGTGAGGAAGTCTGAATACCATCATCCAGATGTGGAAGAAATGAGTCAAGTGGGAGGATCGTGAGAAATATCTAGAGCGCTATAACTTTCTGGAGGCCTTAAGGGCAGTCTTTTGTTGTGGATGGCGTGCATAGATTAGGAGTGTCCCTGTCCCCTGACGGATTAAAGACGTGTGCTAATTGTGAGATCGATGGGAGGAGGCACCTCGAAACTGCCATGCCGGCTCTGCGCTGCTCGCACGTCTTTTGTTCGCCACTTCTTTGTGCCACAAAGAGCTGCCAAGGAACAAAGCTTGGTCGGGCTGTCTTTCAAACACAGAAGGTTAGCAGTTCCTCCAAAAGCAATCAAATACTCCGCCGTTGTTCCAGAAGGTACTTGCAGCAGCCCAAGATTCGATTGAGATATTTAATGCTGGAACCATTTTCTGTACGCATAACTTCTTAAATTGTTCTGTGTAAGTGTAGGAAAATAATTCGTGGTGATTATATGTAATTTTTTGTCAATGATAACCCTTACAAGAAAATTAGAAGCTGAATTCAGTAATTATTAAAAGTAGATGAATGAAAATAAGAGAATAATGGTCGCCTATATGAGGCAAATATTGTTACCCCATTTTAAGCACAATGCGCGCACGAAGGAGCATAGTGTCGGTTCATGTTGCGAAAGAGTGCCGAATGATAATATTTATGCATAATATGTGTTCTAAATACATTAAATTAAATAAAAACCATTACTTGTTTACGGTATTACTGAATTTTAAACACATATATTTGTCTCGTCAATGAGTTGCACCGAGTAGAGATATCGCTGAAGTATTACGAATAAATTAAACTCATTTAAAAAAAGCGTACATACATTGTATATTTGTACTTTTTCAGCTTGGTTATTATTTATTATTGGTAGTTTTCAAAAAAATTGAGTACATCATAAATTTTCAATTACTTATAATAATGACAATTAATGCATAACTTATAAGTATCGAAATTTAAAATATAAACAAATTTGTTCAGTACAAAGGTTATAAACTCTATATATTCTACTGAAATCAATCGAATTAATTTTTTAATTCTTTTGTTTTGTACCAACCCGCTTAATGTTTAAACGGTAAGCGGTGTTTATGTATTCTACGGAAATAAAGGAAAAATTACTTCCATTATGCCTTGGCTTCAAACATTGGCGTTTATACTTATTGGCGTATGGATAATAATAGGTCAAATGTAAATTTAAATGGCATAGAAGATGAAATAATTTTGAGAGATACATTTAAATGAGCACTGAATGCCATTCCAAGAGTTTTTAATATTTTTGATTGTGCGTTGACGTATTTAGAACGCAGGTTTTCCAATAACGTTGTAACATAATAATTTAATGAATTACAGTCGGTTCTGAGTTACAACAGGAATATTAGTAAAGTTAAATCAAGGTCAACTCTCCGTAATAAAAAGGTTCTTTTACTCGGTATGGTTATTTATGATTCAAACCACGTCGGCCAACATGACTCTTAAATTACAATTAAGAACTAGAAGTAACTAATTAACAGCTATGCTGGAATATTCTGTTGAACCAAAAGTCATTAGAGATTAAAACTTTCCTCTGATTAAATGTATGTTCCCAACTCGCCTTGATAGCTGATGCCAAGATTTTGTTTGTTCTTACACTAATTAACGCCCTTTGTAATAAACAAGAAATATTATAATATTAGATTTTAATTGCTCTAGTTAATAATGGTAAACCAATAATAATAAAATATTAGAATTTAAATCATATCACAGTTTATTTTTAAATTTTTTTAATTATTTGTAAAAATATGTAATAATGAAAATATTTAAATAAATTGGCAAGAGTTATTTATTATTATCATTCCTTGGTTCTGCGGGTCATTCAGGACTTCCTTTAGTAACTGAAAGCAATTTATCAACCTCATCTACTTATACTCCATAAACATCTTGTATATTACTATCACGACATTGTCTGTCTTAAATGGATCCACGACTCCGTTTACCCCAGTACTATTTATACAGTATAACATTGCACAGAAACATCCTCATGTAATTAGTGGTCACGTATAAAATAATAATTTATTGATCGCACAGGATACAGGCGGAATCTTCGATATGTCATGAATACATTTTGATAGAAAAGGTACTACCTTCAAATTGATGTTCCTTGGCCGTAATCTCCGTCTTCTTGTTCTCAGCTTCTAAAAGATATTTATACTAACGTAACGAACTTAATATTTTCAAAATTAAAGAATCAGGATGAAAAACTCCCGGATCGGGAATCGAACCGAGGCTGTATATTTGGTACGTGGTGCACTAATTCATTTCATAGATTTTATTGATGAGATTTGATTGAAAGCAGTTCTTCTGTTTTTGTTTCACAAATTTTTATGTGACGAAATAATATATTAAAATTATATACTAAGTGTTTATAACGATAAATAACAGAAAACAGAAGCTAAGGCGTCTGTGTAACATTTCATACCAGCATAGTAGTTGTTTGATAAACTATACACATTTCTCAAACGACTACTCGGGCTTGTAGCCGTAGCAATGTTTACTAAACAAATATCTCTGTAAAATCTCCATTCCCTGTAAAATACCTCTAGGTATAGTTTCAAATGAAACATCATTTCCATTTCGTAGAATTGTATATATTTTACCGAAAATGTATTATGTCACCAGACATCATTTCTTAAATTGGAGCATTATATGGGTGGTCCCGGGTGCGAGTCCTGGTCCAGACGAGATTTTTCCATTCTGATTTTATAAAATTCAGTTTCATAGACTATGGCTGGACTTAAATTCTAAGCAATTCTTCCGAAACATATGATTTATTTGTTTCTTAATAATGTTATAAAATTAACATAATTTTTAGAGGGTTTTCTGATCTGAATGCAGTAACATCCAGTGCATTTATTTAATATTATATTTTCTTATTACTTAAATTATTCCTGACTATTTTATGCAGCGTACCTTGGATTGTTAATTCTAGATATTACCTAATTATATTAAATTTTGTCTTATAAATTAGTTTGTTTTAATGATAAAAATATTTTCTCTATTACTGTTTCCTCGAATGGCTATAAAATATAGTATGGCACTTTGTACTCAGCTACACAAAGAATGATGAAAAATTATTGTTGACAGAATGAGTACAATCCTTTGTAAGAAATAAATAGTGGTTGCTTCTTAATTTTTGAATAAGTAATTAGTTTCTTTAAATTTGGGGATAATATTTATCTATATAATTAAAAGGCAATGTTTTGCTGTGCGCTCTGGGCTTTACCGCCGAACCTCGTTCGAACACACTGCTACTTTTTATTTTATTTTTCGTGAAATCCTCCCTAATCTGCATAGCCTTGGTTTCCCCAACACTTCCCTCTACTGCTAATTTTACAAGACCTTCATGTCTCAAAACGTGGCCTATACCTTAGCTTCGTCAACGTCCTCTCTATTGTTCACTATTCCCCTATTCTGTTTAGAACTTTCTCGTTAGTGATTCTATTCACCCATCTAATTTTCAGCAATGTCACATTTCAAAGGTTTCTATTCTTTTCATTTCCCCAACTCCTATCGTCCACGTTTCTCATTCATATAACGCTCCATACGAAAATTTTAACAACGATTTCCTAATATTCAGACTTCTATTACCCGTTAGTAAATTTCTTTTTTTCGCGATAGTCTTCCTTGCATGTGCTATCATGGTTTATGTCTACTAAACTTGTATCATCCCTAGTTATTACGCTTCCCAAGTATCAGAATTCCTTATCTTCCTTCAAAATACCACTTCCCATGCTAACTAACTTTGTTATCTCACTATTTCCCATACTACATTTCATTACCTTGGTTTTCTCACTATAAACCCTCATGTTGCGCTCTTTCCCCAGAACCATGTTCATGTCATTTATTTTGGTTTCTAAGTCTTCTGATCCCATGAACGCCACAATGTCATCAGCAAAATTTATGGTTTTAATTTATTCTCCTTGCATTTTGATTCCATTTCTATATTAATTTGTAACTTTCTTCGTCGCCTGTTCCATGAATGAGTTAAACAGCATGGGCGACAGACAGCATCCTTGCCTTACTCCTTTCTTGATTTTTGCTTTTTTTCTTGATCTTAAATTCTAATTACGACTTACTACCTTCTGTAGAGGTTATGTACAAGCGTTCTTTCTTGATAATTTACTCCTGTTTTTCAAAATTCTTAATAGTATGTTCCAGTTCACGTTATGAAACGCTTTTTCTAAATCTACAAATGCCATGAACGTAGACCGGTTTTTTCCTATCCTGTTTTCTAATATTAAAGCAAATCTTGTCCCTACATTCTTCCTAAAAATCGAACAAAGAGATTATTATTGAATGAAATACTATAGTATAAGTTTTTAAATATCACGGGTATATTTGTGAGCTGTATAGCAGAATATTTAATTTTAAATTAATGTTCAGAAGTATATATGTTTCTCCTCGTCAGGCTAGCGTCGACATATAGAACGAAAAGCCAATAGGGCCTTTCCCGGCAAACAGCTTGGACATCACTCATTGCATAGGTATTGATATTCGTGTAGCTAGGGATATTGTGATGAACTTCAGAATCCCCACTCTTCCTCTCAAACATTTGCACACGATCTCCGCCTCCACCTCGCCCCATCTACTATCCTCTTGCTTGTTTCAGCAGGTTGTTGTAAATCTTTGTCATTTTATGCAATGCTTTGAATTTTCACTTCATTTTCCGTCCTGCGTTCCATCCGACTGATCAAGTCCGAAATTTTCCAAGCAGGTGTATTTTGTTATAACCCAAGACGCGTCATTATAATTCCGGCGCCCACAAGCGAAGCCAACGACAAAACTCTCTTTGGCCGCGCTACAAACATGGGTTCTAATCTTTCTACATCTCCTGTAAACATGTCTCGAGCCGTCTGTTGCGCCAATTTGTTACCGGTTTATATAGCTCAAAAAATTCTTTCGTCCAGTATTCTGTCATAAAGAGAATGAATTCATTGAACTTTCACCAAAAAAGTAATTTAATCGCTTAAAAATAGGCGCTTTACATACACGTTATTGAAGCACAATTATATAAATGGTGATTTCTGTTCTCAAAATTTGTTTTCGATCCTCAACCACTTCAAATTGAAGATTCAATGATTTTTGCCTCAAAATTTGTTTTGGATCTTCAGCCACACTAATTTTTATCCTACGAATTGAAGCATAATGTTAGGATTTATCTTTCAAAATTTGTTGGTTTGGATCTTAAATGAAATTAATTTTTATAGTATCAAAGTTCGTAATTCTACAAACACTAACATACATAAAAATGTAAATTTGCTGGCTGTATTATATATTATGGCGGGTCGATGTTGGCAGACTCTGGCGGTCGTTGTTTTGGTGGGATCTGTCTAATCTGTTGTTTATTATTTAGTCTCTGATACGATATCAACATGGCAAGTTACACGATTGAGCAGTGCGTCGAAATGATTAAATTTTATTATCAAAATAAGTTTTCGTTAGTGCAAACGTTGCGCAGCATTTTACGGTAAACTGTGGTCGACTTTTCAACGACTTGGGGCCAAATTCAAGACAACCGGTTGGGTAAACAATCAGCCAACACCAGTACGTCAGAAGAACGCCAGATCGGCCGAGAACATCGCCGGAACGGACATTTTTTGAAAACGACGTTGGTGGGGCCAACACCGTCAACGGCGAGCTCTAAAAAACGATCATAACAGATTTATTTTGGTCCAAATTGAATGATATGTAGACGTGATTCCAGCGCTACGTGCCATGCAGAGGATGTCACGATGGACAATCTGCACGAACGATTTGAGGGTATGGTTATTCCTCGCAGAGGCAACGTAAATTGGCCACCAAGATCGTGCGATTTGACCCTGATAGACTTTTTTCAAGTGAGGTCTCCTGACGTCGCAACCGTAATCGATCGATGCCCTTAAAATCAACATAACGCAGGATAACAGTAGGATCTATGCGGCAGCCATTGAAACCTGAACACTTTGGATCCGTGCCACCGTGAGAAGCCGCTGTGGACATTTGAACAATTTTATATTCCTTACCTAATGACATACTTGGGCCTTTAAAATAAAAATTATAATTTTGTTAATACCTCACACACAGCTTGTTTTATTTTATTTCAACATCGACCCGCCTTTATTTAAAAACACTTTATACACAAGCTCTCTTTAACGTTTGTACCTGAAACTTATTAATTGTCATAGCGAGTAAAACTTGAATGGGAAATTCTTTCTAGTTCAATTGTTTAAGTTAAGTAAATCACTTTGTTATGGATACAAATTAATTCTATGTATTCAAAATTCAATCGCTATTAATAATATCCCCTATGTTAAGATGTTAATGAAATTTTTTTAACAATTAGTCCCCCATCGTTGACAAACCTCCATAGCGTTAGTCAATGCCAGGGCAAAGGGGTTTGAATACAACCAAAATTCGTAGAAAGAGAATGTTAAAACGCTGCTGTCATGGCCACCGCCAGTTTGCATGTTGATCGATGTAATTCGTTATTTTTAGCTGGATTTCAATTATTTGTAAGAAATATAACGCGCACATCCACGAACAATTTCATCCAAAGTTGGCCGGTATTTGGCGAAAAGAACATTGTTCTACAGGTTAATAATTACTTCCAGTTAATATAAGTTTATTATTTTCTGAGACTAGTATAGAAAAAATAATATGTTTTTCTTATATATTTCATAAATTATTTTATCATTTAATAATTTTTAATTTACTATATTTTCATTCATGTCTGCCAGTTTAAATTAGGTTATAAATAATGGCAAAAAATAAAACAAATTACAATAATCAATTGAAATAACTAAACGACATGTTTCTGTCCGGATATGGACCCTCTTCAGGCTGACAATGACGATGTTGAAACTTAAAGTTATAACAGTCCAAACACTCTGGAAGTATTTTAAAAACAAAAAAGACAAAAAAGGATAAATTTAGAAGAATAGAATACATTAATCAAAATGTTATAACTTCTGCTCATATAATCACTGTCATCTTCTGACATTAAGTATATTAATATCAAGTTTAATGTGATTAAGGGTAAATTATCCGTTGTTTCCGAACATATTATGGACAGCAACCATACTTTTAATTGATATAGTTCCTAAGATTTTGATAATTACACCAACTACAAATCGTGTTCTGTTTCCGAAATGCTTTACATTAAAATTGTACGAATTCTGCTGTTATGACGACTGTTTATTTATATAAGTTATTGAAGATTAGATAACCAATTTTTCAGTCTTCAATTATTGTCATAATTTAATACACTTAAATGACAGTCATACTTTTTCAGGAGATTTCTGCCAAATAAGCCATATTCACCAGAGTTTCTTCTACTACGTTATTACATATAAAACAATTATCTTTATTGCCTGTCGTCCACTACGCCACACTGTCAGGCCTCCGTGGCTCAACATCTATTCTACTTAATTTTTTATACTATAGCGTAAAATTTTCCTCATCGCTAATATTTAGAGGAAAAATACGTTTGATTTTTATAACGGAAAAGTTTGACTGTTTAACTAGCGTTGATTTCCTTCATCGAATATATTTCTAAAAATTAGGTCAGGAGGCAAGGCCCGTAACATATTGTACTTTTTTAAATAATATTTAACTTAAGTTCCGTTTTCCAAAAAACTTAGATACAGTTAAATTAAATCCACCAATTTACAGATAAAGTAGAATTTGTTCATGGATAAGTTAATGTCGAAACATTTTTATATTTGGACCTTTACTTTTGGTCAAGGTTCATGTTAAATTAAAGAAAAAACGTTTTAATTTCAAAATACAGAAGAATTTTTTTTGTACCCCATGATGTTCTTAATTCATGGATAAAAACTGCAGTAATTGAATAAAACTTCTATTTTTCTGTAAATCGGTCGGTTTCACTTTTATTTATATTTTACTTTTGAGTTTACCCTCCTAAAATTACAGAGGCTTATGACAAATAACTAGAATAACCAATTATGCGGACATAGATGAATTTTAGACTTGGTATTAGTGTATGTCATAGAGTTAGGGCTTGGTTTCTGAAGTCATGCAGTATTGATTTGCATGAGTAAGTTGACTCGTCTGCTCGAGGTCGCTTTCACGTACACCAGGCTTCACTACCTATTTTATTCAACTAGATTTATGAGAAGGAAACGTTTCCAGTGATACAAATCCGGCGCAATAAATTAGTTACGCCGTATGAAGGAGAAATATTTTCTAACAGCTTTAACTGAGTGTGATTGCCAACTTACCCGTTTCCTTTCAACTGTAATTATCTATGCAACGTTTCGTAATGCTATTCAGCTTCCCCGCATTAGATTGTGTGACGTTTACAGTCCATGTTACTCCTAAACTGTTAGAATCTTTTTTCACACGTGCAGAAATTACGTTTTTAGTATAATTAACTTCGTATTACAATCCACCACTTTTATTAAAGACGTCAAAAGTTTTATTGGTTGGGTTTGATTTTAAAGGTTTTTGTCACAAAATACAATGTTATTATTAGTTGTTTAATTAATTTTAAAGTGATTAAAACAGAAATTAGTAGGTTAGTATACCATGCGTGCAAAAAATATTAACGAACATAGTATGTAGGAGGTTGGAGCGTCAAATAGAGTGCGTGTTAGGAGAAGATCAGTTCGATTTTAGATACAATGTAGGGACTCTGCTTTTAATTTTGGAAGACAGAATAAGAAAAGACACAGGCCTACGTTCACGCCATTTGTAGATTTTTCATAATATAAAATGGAACACACTACTTACGATTTTGAAGAGGACAGGAATAAAATATCGAGGAAGAAGAATTATTAATAACCTCCACAAATCGTAGTCAGCATTAGAATTTAAGGGCAAGAAAAGAAAGTAGAAACCAGGAAGAAAGGAAGATAGGGGTGCAGTCTGCGCCTATGCTCTTTAACGTATATATAGAACAGGTGATGAAGAAAGTTAAAATGGAATATGGAAAATAAATCATACTGCAAGGAGAAGAAATAAAAACCTTACTCTTTGCCGATGATATTGTAGTATTGAGGGAGTCAGAAGAAGACTTAAAAATCATAATAAATGGCATGAACGTGGTCGTGGAGGAAGAGTACATCATAAGGGTTAATATAGGGAAAACGAAGGTGATGGAGTGTAGTATGGGAAACAGTGGAATAACAAAGGGTGTTAGATTAGAAAGGGATAGCTTTAAGAAAGTTAAAGAATATTGCTGCTACTTCGGCAGTATAACAACTAAGGATGGTAGAATTATAGTAGTCATAAAGAGTACGATAGCACAGACAAAGATGGCTTTTGGAGAAAAGAGGAATTTACTTACGGGTAATATCAGTATGAATATTAGGAAATCATTACTAAAAAATGTTTATATGGACTGTGACGTCATATTGTTGCAAAACGTGAACGGTATGAGTTACAGAAAGGAAAAGAATAGAAGCTTTTGAAATGTGATCCGAATATAAAATGGGTGGATAGTGTAACTAACCATTAAGCTCTTCTCTGAGAGAAGAGAGAACAATTTGGAGAGCATTGACAAAGAGAGGGGATAGGTCAATAGGTCAGTTTAGAGACATTAGGTTCTTGTAAAATTAGCATTAAAGGGTTGTGTGTGAAGTTGGAGGCCAAGAATGGAATATTACAGGCAGATTGGGGAGGCTGTGGTAGTTATGTAGAAATGAAAAGACTTGCACATAATATATTAACATGGAGGATTGCGGCAGTTTAGTCTAAGGACTGAGCATTACAACAACAGAACAGAAATTATATACAAAGTTTATTAATTTTTTTTCATTCTTCCAGAATCATAATCAATGGTTGACAATAGGGACACAAGTTTGGAATACTTTATACAACATTATTTGCCCGGGTGTGGAATTTATTACTATTATAAAATTAAGAAAACAGATGCGTAGCAGACAATTTTTGGAATGTAACGTGGATGTAGCAATACGATAAGTAGGACGAGTTACAATTATAGTGGATCGTTAAAAATCTAAAATGATTGTGGGCTGGACACTTTTATAGAATCCAAGATGGAGGTTTCTCAAGAGTAACTCACGACGCCATAAGCTTACAACAGGACGTCCAATTGAAGTTGTAAAAAGTATGTTTCATGGGTTCCACTGCCTGGAAAATCGAGGGAAATTTATGATAATATATGTATGTAAAGGGTTTCGTATAGCTTTTAACTATGCTTGCCACTGCGAATTGGGAAGTTCGCCTCACAACCGGGGCTCGATCCCAGTATTAGTCACGCGACCCGTTTTTCCTTTCATTATTATTCAACGAGATGAAGAATGTAATTGAAGATTAATTTTGGCAGTATTCCGATATGAATATGAGTAAAGAGAATTACACAACATGCTGGTTGACTGATAAAGAACTACAGTTGAATTTTTTTAGTAACCATAAATGTTTTGGGTACGTATATTCAGTTTTATTTGTTTGTTAAGGACTATGGAGCCTTTGTCCTGGCTGCTCATGCTGCTTGTGCCAAGATGTTACTCAATTGCAGTTTAATAAAGCTTCTATTCAGTAATATTAATCGAAGGGCAAGGCAGGTGTCGGCGGAACTGGTGTGGTCAATTAGGCAGGACCAACTGTCCTGGATGGACCAGTAATGAGGTCAGTCCAGTTATAATTAGTTGCGACTCCACGAGGAACCTCTCACAGATGATCTGTGTGTCAGGAAATAGACGCTTTCATCTCAGTCCTTGCGCACCACTACGCAAAAAACCCTTTTATGTAACTAAAATATAATAATTCTATTAGTTTTGGATAGACGATTCTTTCTTTTATTGCTTCTGAAATTTCACTACGGTCATATAATTCCCTAAATAAACATTTCGTTTAGTTTATGCTAAGTTTTCCTTTAATACTGAGTTTTTTTCAGTTATCCATTGAAACATTTTAAAGTGAGATACTAATTTATAAATTAGATGAATGCATTAGACAAGTCTTTGTCTATTCATACGCTTTGTCGTTTAGGATTGTTCATATAATTCAAAATTACACCCTGCTATCTGATGTCCGGTAAGTCTTATGTTTATCGCCTTTATTCAAATTATTTCTAGATCCTTTTCAGTTCCATAAAAATTATAGATTTTGAGAAAAACTGAAAACTTTTATTTTATAGGCAAATGACAATTCTCTACAAAAAATATGACGATGTTTTAATGTTTTCCAATAAGAAAGTGTGGACTGAAATAGTGTTTTAATATAATTTTAATATTAATTTTCCTTAATGAGGAAACTACGATCATATTAAAATATGATGTCCGTGCGATGAGCAGAACTGCTATTATTCTAATTTTTTTAACTACACTTCTTGCAGACTTCTGTTTTCTTTAAACTAATTTTGTGAATAGAAAATTTACCGAATTATAATTAATTAATTAATTTATGTTAGTCTCCTTAGAAGTATTGTTTTACGTTCGTTTTTGCATCGACTTACTTTTCACGTTTCTTCTTAAATGATTAACCTGTTTCATCATTATTATTTTTATAATATATTTAGAGGCGTTAGTTATTTGTTATTTGCTTTGGTGTATTTCATCAGGACGTTTAATATCAGAATATGATATGAAAGAGTACAGAGACGTGCTTTTTTGAAATTTTGATAAGAGAGTTAGCAAAATCGATATTTCTTCAACCAGTAGCTAAGAATAAAGTTATTTTTGTTGCATTAAATAAGTTTAAAATTTTTGAGCAAATATGGTTGTCGTGTCAATCTCTCAAAGCTAGTTGGAGGAGATATTGCCGTTATATTTTACGAGCATAATGGCTAGTGTTTCTCTTATTATACTATTTGCACAATAATGCTTCCGTCATTCGAACTTATAGTTATTACGTATTTTATTATTATACAGTTATGTTATTATTTGAATAATGAGAAGTCGAAAGTTTCCCAGTGTATATGCTGAATAAGTGGCTCTTGGGTTTCTGCTCTGGTCACTGGAATCTTAATCCATGACGTTTCGAGAAAGATGGCAGAGTACGGCTTCAAAGCGTCGTGACAATAGATTCACTGACATCGCGTAGGAACCAAAGAACACTTTCTTCATTATTAGAATATTTCAGTCCGTCTGTATCAGTTCAAAAAATTATTTTAAAAAATGTAGTTTCATCACAGACTATTAAGAATTCGTATAAAAATGCAGAAGTAAATGGAAGTTTCCTTGATCTGTCGAAAGTGCATGCAGTAAAATAGGATGGTTCATCTCACTTTAGGGATGGAAAAGAAGCGGATGGCCATAGAGATAATTTTTTGAATCAGTTTATATTAAGCAATATACATATTTTGAAATATCTCTATGTGTAATTATAGAAGCATACTGCGGTAACAAATCTGTCAAACTGTAGTGAAACCTGTGTTACACGTCGCTTTGCGATGAAGAGATAAATTTTGACAACTTGAAATTTATCAGATTACGTCAGAAAACAAACACTGATAATTCCTCACAGCTCATAACATTTGTAAGAATGGACATTGACGGTAAATTGAACTAGGATTATCGCGTCAAAACACTCTCGAATAAATTCACATTAGTTTTAGTTAATGAAACGGATGCCAGGGATGATTAAATTGTTCCTTGTATTTATATATACTCTCCAAAGGTAATGCACAATATTATTATTTTTAGTTTATTTTTATTGTACGTCTTTGCAATTTATAAAGTTTATGCATACATCCTTGTGACATCGGAAACAAGGTCACAGTAGAATCAATACATTCAAAGAAGATTTTGAAGTCTGATTGGAAAGAGAAAACTGTTTAATAATTAGGAATGGCTTGGGTTGTTATTTGTTTATGGAAGTTTTTAAGAAGGAAGTAAGAAGACGTAACGGGAGTGGAGTATTATCTTTGGACCGGGTCGCGATTTGGAGATTCTGTGACCGATTTTCTATGTTTTTATTGTCAACTGTAAATTTAATAAATGTTGCTCTGTATGTAAGACTATGTTGTTGTTTTGTTGTGGTATTCAGTTCTAAGACTGGTCTGAGGCAACCCTCCATTCTAACATATCTTTCATTTCCTCGTAACTATCACAATCCACATCCTCCCTAATCTGCTCAGCGTATTCTATCTTTGGCCTCCCTCTTCTGTTCTTACCCTTCCCTCTAATGCTAACTTTATAAGACCCTCGTGCCTTAAAACGTGGCCTATTAATCCATCCCTTCTCTTGGTCGACGTCCTCAATATTGTTCGCGTTTCCCCTATTCTCTTTAGAACTTCATCGTTAGCTACTCAGCATTCGCCTATAGAACCACATTTCAAAGGCTTCTATCTTTTCCTTTTCGGGAGCTCCTATCGTCCACGTTTCGCACCCATATAACACCACGCTCCATACGAACATTTTTAACAACTACTTCCTAATAAATATTTACATATATACAGGCTGAAATGAATAGGGGATTATTAATTATTTAAGTGCGTTGTTAGTATATTAATATAAAACGATTATAATAAAGGAAAACAATTAACTTGTTTCAAAACAAATTTACATCTATAATTAAAATTTTGATATTTTCAATTTTTTTGCCGGCAATTTTTTCTTAATTAATACTACAAATATATTTACATAAAAAGAATACAAAACTAACAATTTTCTAACTCTACTCCCAGAGTCGTATATTGTGGTCTCATAGATCAGAATATAATCATACAAAATCTACTCGAACCTAGCTGTATAGAAGATCAGCAAAAAGGGTTACAGGTGTAATTTACCGTGTCAGCTTCGTGAATATTCCAACTCCTTCCTCGTAGCAATTAGCTCCTCAGTCACCGCCGCTATTTGTCCCTGGTTCAGGACAATTTCCGGTTATCCTCCTTATCTTGGGCTACCTGTCCAATACTGCCGATCATCTGTCCAGCAATCTCTCCACCAAAATTACAATCATCTGTCCAGCAATGTCTCTCGAAATTTTCTCACAAAATATATCTTGCTATCATTCTCGGAATCAGTTTCAAATATCTCTCGCCTCCCCGCTCTCGAAAAATCACTCAAAAATCTCTCTGCACGCCTTTTTAAAATCTACTCCCCACTTCTTTAGTTTATATCACCAAGGTGACAGGGATAGATATTCACCAATAACATTTATGTTTACACTTGGGGTAATAAATCAGCCAATACCGCCAAATCTCACCTAAATTGGGGAACACCTCAGGTGCGACGTGAAGTCTGGGTTTTATTGCCCCTGGCTCAAATGCTGTCTCCTTTATTTTGACCACGCTCCGCCAAAAGTCCGTGATGATGTGTTTTCCGTTACAAGGTGATCGATGGCTAGGTATTAAAACGAAGAAAATAAACTTACGTTTTATGTACAGAGGAACATATCAAATATTCGTATATAGTTGGTTGGACAACATAGAAACAGCCACTTTACTAACCTGGCTACATGCAATTACTTGGTAAACTGAAGTTAGCGTATATATAATAATTGCGTTGATGTGCATTCACGACATTCCTTCAAGACCTGAAGACCATTTTTGTAACAATAAAGTATGTTTCTGTATAGTTCAGAGAAAAAAACAACTGTATACGATGAAACTAAGCGGTAGTGATAGAAGAAATTATTTTATATTATAGTATAAACCATGGGGTTATTGGTGACTGCTACACAGCATTACATCCATTACAATATAATACAAAAATGGTAAGTATAATTATATACAATCAAAACTATCTATTATCGTTAGTAATTCCAGTAGTTTCGTGATGGCAGCAGAAGAGCAGCGTTACAAATAAGAGCAGGCGGCAAAGGATCTGGCAGTTATGAAACTGGGGCAGTCAAATAAAAGTTACAGGATCGCTGTTGTCACCTTACAACCGGGGCAGGTAGGTTGCTGTGATCTGGGAAGAAAGAATGAATAAGATAAGGACCACGCTCATCCCATTTATTATGATTTATAAGTCTTCTTCTGACTCCCCTAATACTACAATATCATTGGCAAAGCGTAGGGTTTTTATTTATTCTCCTTGCAGTATGATTCATTTTCCATACTCAGTTTTAACTTTTTTCATTGCATGTTCATTATATAAGTTAAACAGCATGCGCGACAAACTGCATCCTTGTCTTACTCCTTTCTTGGTTATGACTTTCTTTTCTTCAACTTCTACTCTAATTTTTCTCCCTGTCTTCTGTATAGGTTATGTATAAGCCACCTTTATTCCTGTGCTCTTCAAAATCCTTAATAACGTGTTCTAGTTCACGTTATCAAACGCTTTTTCTAAATCTACAAATGCTATGAACGTTTTTTCTTATCCTGCCTTCTAAAATTAGTCTCAAAGTCAATATTGCTTCTTTTATTCCTACATTCTTCCTAAAATCAAACTGATCTTCTCCTAACTCGCATTCTATATGCCGTTCCATTCTCCTACATAGCATTTTCGTTAATATTTTGCATGCATGGTATACTAAACTAATTGTCCTGTGCTGTTCGCGTCTATCAGCCCTCGTCTTCTTCGGTATGGGTATAATTATGATTTTTACTAAAATCTTCTGGGATTCTTCCTATTTAGTAGTTTCGCTATCTGCTCTGAACAGCCATGATATTGCTTCTTCGCCCGATGATCTTGTCAAGTTGTGTAGTAAATTACTGATGAACCGTATCAAGTCCATGCCTATTTCCATTTTTTATGATTATGTTCCTGGGCCCTTCTTCGACATTTGTTTCGTAGGAATCTCAGATGAGGAATTATATATAGTAAAAAGAATCGAAGCGAGTGGTTGATAGAAGTTTCGAGAAGCTAGGAGAGGAGGATAGAGCTAGAGAGAGAGAGAGACTTTGAGCAAGGGGATTCGGGCGGATCTGGCAGCTGTTTCCTCGCGTGGCCGGAAGCACGGCTGGCAGCTCAGGGATGGAGGTATTTATGCCTGCTGCTCGTGCTCGAGCTGGACAGGTGCGCAGCCTCGTAGGCACGCAGCTGCTCCTAAGACAACTCAATACTTTGATCAGCCTCAAATAGAACTACCCCTAGGTCACACATCACCACTTGCTTGCCAGCGACTTTGGTCTTATTCCCGTTTTTGTTATTTATTGCAAACGTACGGAGTCAAAATACAATGATTTAATTTTAACTGGCTGCGGTTGCCCATCGTCAACGAAATTCTAATTATATTCCTAAAATTACGTTATCAATCTACAGAAAAAGCAGTTATTCGTATTCAGTGGCTATTCCTGAGGTTGTTTTAGTAATGTGTTACATTAGTCCAATTTTGATAAGTAATTAATATTTATAGTTTGGCAGTTTATATGATTTATTCTAACTCCAGAGTTCTAAGTGATTAGGAACATTTATTTTAATTTAAATTTACGTTGCTTTTATTGGTTAAAAGGCATGCATGTATTATTTGGGGTAGATGAGGAAAAATAAATATTTACTTAATGAAATTAAATTTAATTTCAACAATAAATTATTACGGAAACAACAAAACATTGAATAAACAAAAATAGTAAATACTATACACTTAATCTTAAAAACAGTGCCACCTGTGGGGCGAACCATATAGAAGCTAATTTTGTCAATTTAGGACACTGGCGATGGATGACTCGGAATTCAATTGCTCAACTCTGATCTCGACCGCGGCCCTCAATTTAAGGAATGCATCCATCATAATCTTCCTTCCATCTCATCTTCCTTCTGCTCTAAATTTTCCTTCTCCATTTTAAAACAGCGAATCAGCACAAATTTTAAATAATTACAATTGCCTGGCGTTTTAGAGTCTTAACCAGTGGGAAAATTCCCAGCAGCGGTGTGTAAGCAATGTGTTCGCAAGAGTTTCGCGTTGATTGCGCAGCAGCGGCATATTGCGATTAGCTACGAGTAGCTTCAAAACTGACAGTGGTAAATATGTCATGCATTTATTCCTTTAGAGTTGGGGCAGTATTGTCTGAGAAAATTATTCTGTTGCTTTTGTCCTTAGAAATACATTCGGCGATCCTTCGTCCGTGATCGTCACACAGAAGAAAACTTCACAGCCTTACTTTAGTTCATTACAAGTATAACTCCGTAAAATACCTCAGCGACAGTGTTACCAATACTCTATTGCAAACGACTCAACTTCATTTATAATTCCGTCTATATAATGTGCAGTAGCCTCTAAATTTTGAAAGTGAAAAAAATTAAAACCAAGCTGGCACATAAAAGTATTTTCCTTTCGTACTTATTTAAAATAAATGTAATTTTAGTAACTATCCACACATGTTGGCAGTTTCTTGTATGTGCTGACTACTACTGTGCCCAGATAAAAAGCAAATGGTCGACCTTTTCCGGGAGTGCGAGGGGCAATTTTCCGTATTCAGTCCTAAGACTGGTCTTACCCTCCATGCTAACCTATCCTGCGCAAGTCTTTTCATAGATAACGCATACTCCCTAATTTGCTTAGCGTATTCCATCCTCTGTTCTTACTCCACACACTTTCCTCTAATGTCAATTTCATAAAATCCTCATATTCCAATACGTGGCTTATTAATATATCTCTTCTCTTGGTTAACTTCCTCCACTCTTCCCCCTATTATGCTTAGAACTTCCTCGTTAGTGATTCTATCCACCCATATAATTTTCATCATTCGCCTATAGCACCACATTTCAAAAGCTCCTATTCTTTTCCTTTCTGCAACTCGTTCACGTTTCGCACCCATATAACGCAACCCTCCATACGAACTTTTTAGTAACGATTTCCTACTATTTTATTATCCGTACGTAAATTCCACTTTTTTACGAAAGCCTTCCTTGTCTGTGCTATCCTACTCTTTATATCTACTATACTTCTATTATCCATAGTGCCCAAGTGGCAGAATTCCTTACCTACCTTCAAAATATCCCTTCACTTTATTATTCCACTGTTTCCCATACTACACTCCATTACCTTGGTTTTCCTTCTATTAATCCTCATATTGAGCTCTTTCTTCGGGACCACGTTCATGCCATTTATTATGGTTTCATCTTCGGACTCCCGTAATACTACTATATCATCGACAAAGCGTGGGGTTTTCATTTCTTCTCTTTCGTATTATAATTAATAATGTAGGGAGTTTATTGGAAAGCAATTGGTATCATCAAGGACGTAGACGAAAAGTTAGAAATCCCTGTTCAAAACCTATTCACTTACGACATTATGTTAATAATTATCATTGAAATTACTGAATTTAATTTTTCTGTCAGTAACCAATATTCGTCTTTAGTAGTTAAGAAATGAGTTAAAATTTTGGTTTGCATTTGCGCCCACAACGAAAAAAAATACAATTATCTCGATTATAATATTTATTTTGTTTTATTTAATTTTATATATATACACGTTTCTGTAGGATTGTGAAATACAGGAACAGACACACGTAGAGGTTAGACGTTTATTTAACAACGAAGAGCTGTATAATGGCTTGTACTGCGAAAGATTGACTCCGATCCGGAATTCAGTACAATTTATACATTCATGGAATATTCCAGAAACATAAAATACTAGAAATGAAAGGCAAACAAAGTAAATAAATAAAATTGTTGTGTCGAGTGGGACTCGAACCCGAGTCCACATTTCTGCAGTCCAGCTCGTCACCCCTCAGCCATGGCTGCACGTTCTGAGATGTGGCAATATCATAAAACGCAGAAAAGTTGTTAAAATACGGGATTGTGGAGAGGAAGAGTTGATTTTCCCTACATTCATTCTGTTTTCGGACTTACATACTCTTTCCTATGTACATCCATTCTTACATTCATTTCTTTGTTATATTATCGAATCTGCTGCATTACTAGTTTGCATATAAGTGCTAGTAGACCTTTCAGTCTTGAAATTGGAGCAATCCATGCTGATGATTCGGCAATGATCTGAAGAATTCCCTTCACCCTCAAACGGCTGATTGTGGGCGTTTTTGAAATGTGGTGCTATAGGCGAATGATGAAAATTATATGGGTGGATAGAATCACTAACGAGGAAGTTCTAAGCATAATAGGGGGAAGAGTGGAGGAAGTTAACCAAGAGAAGAGATATATTAATAAGCCACGTTTTGGAATATGAGGATTTTATGAAATTGACATGAAACTGACCGAGGATCCATGAGCTCCAACATCCCGAACATCAACATCTGCGGTGATGTACAAAGATTCACGTTTCTCGCCCCTTGTGATTTTAAGTCTTAGCCAAATTAGATGCCAATTTTTTATGCCCCTAGAGAAGAATTATTGCTCTCCGTTGAGTTGAAAAGTTGCCGGCCCTTTTTTCGTATGAATGAATGATTATTTTTATTTAAGTTTAGTAACAGGTAATATAGAAAGTATTTTAAATGAATTAATCTGTTTTTATTTTTTTAAATTAAATTTTTTATAATTAATTATTAACACTAATAGTATTACCGCACCCAGCATCACAAATTGCTTTTATTTATTATGAACAGTAGTCCTTGAAGTATATATTCAACCGGATAATTTCATTAAATCAGTCGTTACTAAAACAGCGTTGTTAAGCTTTATTTGATCTGCGTCATCATGAAACAAAAATTAAATAAAACAAATAAACTGATAATTAAAAAAATGCATAGGAAGATCCTATTTTTTATATTAAAAAGTGTCGCAGGCTCTTTTTCTTATCAATAAAAGAACTTTCATCCAGAATCTTGCGTCACAAAGTCTGATTTTAGCTGCTTTATTAGGGATTCTGTTCACCTCACAGATACACGAGTCAACGGTCTTTCTCCGAAGCTGTTAATCAAATGGAGGCAATCCTTTACGGGTCGTCCACCATTTAGAAACTAGAAACGAAAATTTATTTTACAAATTACTTTCCTTTTACGGGGCTTATTATTACTAGAGAAACACAAATCTTGGTTGTCAGTTCTAGGCGCGAAGATAAAACCGCTACGAAGTAGCATAGATTATAAATTCTAGCAATAGTATCCAGCTTAGATAGATGTTTGTGGTAGAAGAGGAACCGTAAGCAAAGTTCTCCTCCACGTACGATGGACAGGCACCTGAATATGGTGACTTATACTCGCTACACGAGTCATGTGTTCACACTGAGAATGTTCCAGATGGCGCTGCGAACAGTACTGCCGTTCCGCTTTGGTACGAGACAACGGGTTTCCTTGTGCGTTCCCTCTGATCTTTATCTTCTTAATTTCCTTTGCTCTCCCTCCTTAAGCCAACAACGGCTTAAACTTGTCAGCACTATTTTGATTGCTACTCTAACGTACTTCCAGATACAATAAATTACCTACAAATTATTAATAATTTAAAAAAATTATTTATTGAAATAGCAATCACATTAACAGAATCTATAAGCCATTTTAGATCTCAAATTATTAATAATGCAAAAATATATCTTTTTTGGGGAAGAATTGCATTTTAAAAAATTTGGTTCCCTTGACAAACGCTGTTCTAACGATATTTGACTTAGATGCCGAAAAACGGGTATCCTCCACTACGCGAGACATGGGCAAGTTTTTTTAAGAGTATCACTGGGCTTGAAACGGGTGACACTACAGCGAGTGTAATAATATTAGTCGAAGGGCACGTATTACTCAGAATAAAAGTACCCCTATTGGTTAAATTTTTTTCCTGTAAAAGTGTTGAATAAGCTGCCATAGAAAATAATCTATTACATACATTTTATTCTTTCCGTTTATTTTTTCTGCCCTTTTGTTTTGTTTCATATAGAAGCTGGAGTTACCACGAATGTTCAGATTTGTCATCGTTCCCAGAAGTACTTGTTCGTCGATATGTGCATGTCTGTTTGTTAGCATGTGTTGTGCTTTGCGTTATATGTATATTGTTGTATTCTTAATTAAATTTATTGAGAATAAAAAAATTGTAATTTTAATATTGTATTTTTAGTTGTGTTGTACAAAATAGTTTATTCTCTAGGTTAGCATGTTAGTAATTATTTGTAATTTCACAACACAATCCAGAGCTAACAAAATCTAACATTCTATGTACATACTCATTCTTTTCTCCAGAAGTTTATTTAATTTAATGTATGCACCATATCTAATTTGATTGATATTGTTTTATATTTACAGAGGAATATATTTTTTTTCCGGAGAACTAACCATGAACGAGAAATACGACCACAATAGGAGGAGTAATTTACAATTACAAATAAAGGAGTTAATGAATATATCCGAAACATACAAAAACGAATTCGTTTCGATTAAATGTTAAGAAAAGCCAATTACTATTAAACTTAAAGGCTTATAGCAATTTAAATATATATATATATATATATATATATATATATATACCCTGTTATTTCAATGTGTTTCATTTGTCGTTTGTTGTTGTGATCTGTAGCATTCGTTAGTGGGGTCTGTGAAGAGTTGGCACTCTCCTTCGAATTTTGCCTCTGAGTGCGCACTAATTGAGAGAGTGACTCGACCGAGCATCAGAGGTAATTACCGCAACTGACGATAGGGACGATTAAAGTGCCACCTACAGAGCGTTGAACAGGAAAACAACGGCTCGGATCAACTCCTTCCAACGAATGGACTGGAAGAATCGCTCGGATCAGCGATCAGCCCGCCATAAGTGATCTACAATATTGAATGAATGGAATTCTCTGCCAGTTGTAATTTTGTGCTTCTCTAATGCATGACGTATCGAGATGATCCGATTAATAACATATAATGGGTGAAAGGATATTTCCAAATATTACTTAAAGAAATCTGTTCTGGACAAATCCTCACTTTCAAAATGCCGAAATGAATATGGTGAGTAGATATTTAAAAGTTTTGAATATAAATAGCAATACGCAGTACAGGGTTTAGTTATTCCCAATGACGTTAGATTGGTACCACTGACTGAGTCTGCGAGGTGTCATCGCGGATTGACTTTAGACGTAGTTATAGACGGTTTGTACGAATATCGTTGAAACCTTGAGGTAAGATTCATTTTTTGTCTTTCTGATGTAAATAATAATTCTCAAGGCATTTTCAAACTCGTTTCTGTTGTGTGACGTGACATATGCGACATTTAAAATTATACACCTTTGATGGCATAATTTGCTACTAGCTAAAAAAGAACCTCAAGGGGCATCACGGGGGGGGGGGGAATTGCCCAATTAAGATTTTAGTATTGACTGCTACAGAAAATATCACGTGTGCTATCGATTCCTCATCACAGTAGTCACAAACTTCAGCCACTGGACCGTAGCTTTTTTAAAGCAATCAATCAAGACGTACTTCGCAGAAGTAGCCAATAACTGTCTATTAAGTAATCCAGGAAGACTCATCACACAATTTAAGTGGAACTTGATAAGGAAACAGACAAATTAAGTAAGTAGCGTCATCATCTGAGCAAGAGATACAGTTCCCTGTTCCATCTACTTATGGCACCCAGCATGGCAGGCCGGATTCTAAAACTATTCATACTCTGACTCGGATTACGAACTTGATGTAGAGGGTAGCAAGACCAGTCGCCTCAACAGAAATCAGACGACGTCGAAAAAAAACCGCCTCCCACAGAAACTACAAATCCAGTTAAGCACAAACAACATTTTTCTAATAATTTCACTCAATCTGATCTCAGAAAGATAAAAAGGAATGTTGATAGCTCAATAAATAACCTGCCAAGGAATTGCAAAAGTGTATATCGATCCTCCATTCGAGGACTAGATCATGTGTAAGAATGCGAGGATTGGTGGCTGAAGTATTCTCTTGTTATGAAGGTAGTGGTTGTTACATTTTTGACCACTGTTAAAAAATTTCTAGGGAATTAAAGCAAATTTTTATCTTGACAAAAGTAAATGTAACTTACTGTGTATTTCTCTATATGTTTTTAATTGCATTACAGTCTGTGCAGCCTATGTAGTTCTTTCTAACTCTTTACATGCGAACTTTTACCCAACTATAAACGCACTTTTTCCAAAAGGTGGGATAGAAATTGGTTGAAGAAATGTATTCAACATACAATTCAAAAGAAATCAGTTTGAAGTTTTCGCAGTATAAATATCATAAGTTTTATATTTATTAGGCTGAGTTTTTTTTAAAAAAATCTTAGTCTTGTAATATTTTGATGTTTATTAATGGTACATTATTATTATATTGGTCAGACGCGTGGTTTTACTGAAGTTCTAATTTACGTGCTCAGGGGAAGGAGAGAGAATTGAAATGGTATACGTGAAACCAAGGGCCGATGTCGTTATGCCTGACAAAGGTGAATTCAAATTTTTGGAAGAGTCTGCATCATTCTCGTCAAAAAGACCGACAAATAAGATATATATATACACATGATTTATATCTTTTCTTTCAACAACAAGTACGGAAAATAAAAGAATATAATTTTATGAATCATCTCTGTCCTGTGCACAATTGTACTTACATCCGGCTCAATTGTCATTGATTAAAGACATCTTTAAATATAGTGTAATGTCTCAACGTTTCTTCATCGATGACCAGAAGGCGCCAGAGAAGTTTAAGGCTGTCCTCATGTCGTTGTAGCCTGCCGCTATGACGTCATGATCTTTGACGTAAGTGCTCAGGGGCATAGCTTGACAAATAATGTTCGTCGGGCTTAAAGGGATTCGGGATCAAATGGAAACAATTAGTCGACTGATCTGTTTATTTATATTGATAGATCCTGATCAAAATTTCGTCTTCAAACGTCGTCCAGATTCAATAAGTTCGGACTTAGTAGGTAAAACATAGAGTGAATTTCACTGCAATAGCAGCTATAATTATTCGGAAATCGCATTTAAATAACATGTATTTAACTCAGATTACAATTCCACTCCGAATACGTTACATTTTTTTCACAATTATATCGTGTAAAATTTCAGCATTACCCTCCTCACGGATTTGCCACGCCCCAAAGATATTATATGAGCATTCCCCTCTGAGTAACTTACTACGACCTGGTTTATATCCTTTGTCCTTATCTCGTCTCTACTTCATAGTAGTGCCGCACATGAGAACGTGTCATTGATTGTAAATGTGTAAATTGAAAGTGGATTCATTTGAAAAAGGTAATGTACTTCTGATGTTTTTTTTTAAATTGAGAATAAAAATTTATGGGAATATATATAAGTTTTTAAGTATACTTAATGGAAAATAATTTTTTTTGCACTGCGTTTACATCGATGACTCCTACTTAATGAATTTCTACACTATTTAGCAATATCGCTGTCTTTGTGCTGATTATAAATACCCCTGCCGAAAATCGTTAACGTATTTCTGTTATGTGTGGGATTTGTTTCCTTGCGTATGACTTGAGCTGAATGACGCATGCGTTTAGGAAACTATGCGAGCAATGACACGCATATTAGCCTGCAGAGATATACTGTAGTGGATACCTGTCATTGCAACGCCGTCCTAGTATAAATTAGCAGACACGTATGTGAAGCACAACTTGAGCGATCGTAACTCAAACACATTAATACCTCGGCGACTATAATTCAGTCCAGATTACGTTTCGCTAATTTATCGTCACCTTGCTCCGGAGCCCAACCGGTCAGCACGAAGGGAGGATTTTTTTTCCGTGGAAGGCAATGCCTCTGCATTTGACAGTCCGGACTTAAACCCTGTCACGGCGGGATCTCTCCTACGTCCCAACTGTTCCCAGTAATCTCCGGATTTCGTAGCTGGAGTCTTTATTGTGGTCCCAACAACCTTCCCCGCCACTGAGCCGACCAAAGTGCCTTATAGATTCTAACTGCGCTGCTGTATTACTCCAGTCCCCTGACAAGGATTCAAATCAAAATATTAGTTGAAACAGTAATTTCTGATACACTATGAAAATTAATATTTAGTACCGCTTCTTAATGGTAGACATCTGAATTAATTTTCTTAGCGTATTCCATCCTCGACCACTCTATTCTGTTCTTACCACACGCATTTCACTCTAATGCTAATTCTACAAGACCATAATGTCTTAAAACGGGGACTATAATCTATTCCTTCTCTTGGTCAACAGCCTCCATGCTCTTAGAACTTCCTCGTAGTAATTCTATTTACCTATCTGATTTTCAGCATTCTCGTATAGGACCACTTTCCAAAGGCTTCTATTGTTTTCCTTTCTGCAACTCCTATTGCCCACGTTTCGTAACCATATACCACCACACTCCAAATTTAACAACGATTTCATTATATTCACACTTATATTACCCGTAACTTAATTCCTCTTTTTCGCGAAAGCCTTTCCTGTCTATGCTATCTTACTGTATATGTCTACTACACTTACCATCCCTAGTTATTATGCTGTCCAAGTAGCAGAATTCCTTAACATCCGTTAAAATATTCCTTCCCAATTTAACACCCATGCTACACTGCATCCCCTTGTATTAATCCTCATATTGAACAGTTTCTCCAGGACTACATTCATGCTATTTATTATAGTTTCCAAGTCTTCTGATTCCCCGAATGCTATAATATCATCGACAAAGCGTATGGTTTTTATTTCTCCTCCTTGCAGTATGATTCCTTTTTCCGTTTTAACTTTCTTTATAACTTTTTCGATCTATAAGTTAAATAGCAGTCTTATTAACTTGTTAAATAGCCTAAATAAGCGGTAACTAAATTACACACTGAATTTAGTTACCGCTATTCTAGTAATTGTTTCTTATTAGTGTTATTAAATCGTTAAATAGCCTGAATAAGCGGTGACTAAAAATTGTGTGAATAATAAAAAATTCTAATCCAAGAAGTGCTGCTTTCTTTATCTTTTTCTTTCTTAGGGATAGTAAAACGTATAATACTTTTAACTGTAATGAGTACATATAGCTGCTACAATTAAAGTGGACTATAGATATAAATTACAATTTTTTTTGTGTGACGAGGAACAATCAATCAGAAGTTGCGAGTTTACGGAAGCAACGTGTTCTGAAGATTTATTTATGGAATGTAACTTTTTAATTTTTAAGTTATGCAACTTTATAAAATCTCATTTTCATTCATTACCCGCGATTCCCAACGCCGACACTATTAGACCGTAAAAGAACGAATTCTATCGGTAGTGAAAAATCTCTCTAATGCATAATATTTTTTCTTTCAGCTCGACGAGAAAGAATAAATAAAAGTCTGGCTTAAACCTCAACTCGAGCAAACAACAGGACGTTGTCTATTTGAGAAGGCTTGCGATATAAGTATCTGTTAACATTATGATCTGTTTGACCATTTTTAGCTGTGCATGTATCATGGGCGATTGCTAAATCTAAGATAAAATATTAGATCAGTCGGAATGAGTGGTTTCCCTCTCCCCTTTCTCCTAAGATAATGACTTCATTTACATTTCCTTGAATCTCATTTAGCCAAGGACTTCTAAAAGCATCTACTGAGTTTTATCGTACAAAAATTGTGTATGCATGCCTCCGACCTGTCACCAATCAGGTTATGGACTCGGCACTCATTTAGGTTATTTTGGAGACTTTATCGTTATATTTTATCAGCCCTCTCCGAATCTGATGGTCTTGGAAGTAAATAAATGTCGAAGATATCAAAAACCGTCCCGAGATCGTTGGATATCAATAATGTTAGATTTTTATAATTAAACCCTCCTCATGTCTACAGGACGGCAAGGGGGCTAGATTTTGACTGGATCAATGCAAGGTGTGTCTCAGTTCATCAGTGACCCCGAAAATAACAAATTCAAGTAGTTTTTAGGGTCAAAACTAGGTTATCTGCTTTCCGGGAAACAAAGAAGCTCAAGGTCGCCCCTTTCCATTTTAAAGGGAAGGTTTATAAAGTCATATAAGGTGCATATATATTTCTTTGTATTAATTGTGTATTATAACAAATTTCCATTCATAATAGAATTTAATGTGATGTTAAAACAAGTCAATACGGAATTTGGTGGTACAAAATCAAAGGGAAAGTGAAGAAGGCTGCAAACAAGGGAATAAAACCTTGACAGTTGTGCGCCGGACCGGGATTTCTAAAATTGTTGATATTCCGTGACGCCTGGCAGTGGCATCGCTTATAAGTGGGGTGTATGGCTTCTCCTGAATTCTACAGGTGTATAATTTTGATTGGACAGTATTTTGTCACCGCCACATAAGAAAATTAAATAATAGAGTGGGGTAAAGTTACTACAAACGGACGCAATTCGATTTTGACATCAATAGAGTGGAGATTGGCAATTGACAATGGACATTATGATTATGGTGATAGATGGAGAGAGACTTGGAGTGTGAGAGATAGAGAGGGAAAGTGTGGCAACTAATTGCCAGATTGGGAGCTTATTTCAATCTATTGAGTGGTCATCAATGGGATGATACAGGCCAGAATGCTCTTGATTGTGGCAGGGAGAAGATTAAATTAGAAAGGTTTATGGGAATCTGTTTGGACCAGCACGAGATCTAAGGACGAGCGGCAAGTTCCAGGAAAAGCAAAACTTCAATCTTCCAATTTCCTCGTACTGCAAATTTCGAGTAGGGCTTTTGTTTTTAAATCTACTTCTATGAAATGGCCCTGAAATACGACCCGATAATAGATATTATGTTTCTAAATATTAATTTCTAAGTAATTTAAAATTTGTAAATATTGGACAAAGAGTTTATTGTTAATACTAACAAAAGGCCGGCTTACTAAAAAGAATTGGTTAGTAAATTTTATCATATCAATTAGTAAATCTAAAGATAATATATATAATTTTTTGTTTAAACCAATTAATTTCACATATTCATTTCACTATCAAGTTTCAATATAGAAGTATTGTTTTGCATTACACAAGTTTATTTCACTTAACTTCTATTTTTAAAAAAATATTTGAAGATATATACGGAATTTGGTGGTACAAAATCAAAGGGAGTCGGTTTGAGAGAAATTGAAAAAGGCTGCAAACAGGGTAATAAAACCTAGACAGTTGTGCGCCGGAATTTTATGTTTTATAAATAAAAAGACGGTCAAAAATTCAGCATATAAAAATATATCACTATTTATTCACAAAATCGACTTTTCATCTCCATTTTGAAATTTCCTCAGGCGTACAACAAACAATATTACTTGTTGTAATATTACGAGATATATGGTTTCTATGTTACAATTTTTTAATTTATGTATAAAAATGGTTAAAAACTTACAAATTTAGCATATTTACTCCTTGACTCACTCAGATTATTGAATTTACATGTGAAGAATTTAGTGTCGCGTTCATAGCATTATTTTTATCGTTTTGGCTTCTACAAATTCGTCGATAATTTTGTCATAATTCTAGCTTTTGTAGTTTCCTTCCGATGCAGAGTATTCGACACTCGTTTATGTCCTGGTGAATTGGGCAGATATTAATGATAAATGCACGTTTTACAAGAACCACTTGTTATAGACGCGAAGAGATAAATTCTCAGTATTGTGACGAAGCTTGGATAGATGTTCAACTGAGGCAGTCGTGGAGCAACAGAATCGCCCGAAATATGAAACTTCAAATTTTCTAAGCTAAATAATGTATGTGATATTTATTCTAAGGTCCTCCGTTCTGTTATACTCAAACCCCGAAATCTTGAGCGACGCAATACATATCTATATCGACAAATGGATTATTGATTTGGGTAATAACGGAATCTAAAACACGCATAAGTCCTGTATTGAATTTTATATCGACATCTTGATGATAACCGACATTGCCTGCAGGAATTTAGGCTTTCTTTATAAAATGCCAAAGTCTTTGGAGAGAATCGTACTACACGAAGGGGTAACACCTACTCCACGTCCTACTTCCGGTCCCCCATCGTGATAATTTTTTATTCTTTTTTTATTACAACCGTCTGATTCATTTCGCATGCCGATATTATTCAAAGATGACATAAACTGGTTGGGAACTGTCATTATTAATATCAGTGTTATGAAAAGTGATCGATTTTATTTCTTTGTTAACATCCAAGTACATTGAGTTGAGTCACACAAGATAATCTTGGACAATTTACCTCGTCGAAGAGTGGAAATGATAACTCAGGTATGTAGAACAGGACAAGAAATGCCTTTTGAGTTTGGAAAATGAAAAGCGAAGGATAAATATTACGTATCTTACAATGACTGTAGTCTTTATATTTTTAAGGTCGATATTTTCTGTTTCTTTGCTGACGCTGGTCGTCAGTTTGCGAGGGTTCGAAACGTTATTCCGGCCAGTAGCAGGTGGTGTGGCCAGATGTTGAACGAGGGCCCAGCTGCCCCCCCTGCCCACCCCCCTCTCGTCCTCGTACACCTTGTGTGTTGTTATGAGCGCCTGTCTGTGCGGGCGTCTTGCCCAAATTGTGACAATGTTTACAAATAAACAACACCGCGAATTGCTGTCCGCAGGGAATTCAAGATCTTTGGCTTCAGGGTTCAACAACAACCTGACCCAGACAACATAAGTACAAAAGAAAACAACTCCACTCAAGAGTCCAGAGGTTAGGAAATCTTTGGTCAGATGCAGAAGCTTTGCCTTAACTTGCCGTCTGATACAAATAAATTTATAATAAAAAAATTGTAAGCTACAGAACTGTTCTAGATTGGTAGTTTAATAAAAAAAAATTATACAATAATTTAAAATAGATATTTTTTCGTAAAGATTTTCTTCTAATTTCTAAATATGTAGTCTAAATTCATTTTCCTTTATCTTTTGATAACCGTGAGTTCTATCATTATTTAGAAAATTATTTCTAATTTCCCTATTACTCAAAGTGCACACTTATTATTAACAAATCGAAAATTACTTTACAATATTCTAACACTTCCCAAAGTATTTTTTCCGTAGGAACCATATATCGTGAAAGACATCTTCAATAGCTACCCTAAGTAAGAAGAATGATATTTTGATACAGTCAACAAATAATATTATGGCTCGCTCTCAGTTTTTGTTTAAACACTTCTCTCCAAATATTAACTGATTAAAAATCGATCGTTATCTAGATTTGAACTTTGCTGAGAACTTTCAAGATTGTTTCAATACATGTATAAATTTCTCTTGGGTTTCGAACCCGGTCAAAGAGATTATCAGTGGCGTTTCAATGGCTTGTTCTGCCATCTTCTTCAGACTGGTAGAGCAAGCCATTGAAACGTCACTGATTATCTCTTTGACCCGGTTGGAAACCCGAGAGGAATTATATATATGCCGTTCACCGGGAAAGACCTCGTACTTTATTTCAATACTCTTACAAAATTAACCTTCGGGTTTGTACAGATTATATGTATACATCCAGTTAAGCATATCGATGTAAATACAAATTTTAAGTAATATTCTCATAGCCAGGCATATTTTTTGGGGGGTATTTCGTTTTGCACATCTTTCCATCAAGAATTATTTTTTAAACAAAATGTTGCTAATTAATCTCTCAGAAAGTTTTGCACAATAGCATGCATGTTCGATGTGAGCATACCCATTAGAAATTTATTTTCAATGACATTCATATTAATTCATGTTTAGCATATCTTATTTTCCAGTTTTAAAATCGTTACATAAAGATTATCTGGCACGCAAACTTTCGATAATATTAGTAGATGTTTCACGTCTGTTTTATATTAAAGGAAAATTAATGAATACGTCCTTTAACAGACAAAGTTTCTAATACATAACCATGTACACTTACGTTTCGGTACCTATTTATACCGTCTTCAAGATTTGAAGGGAGTACAAATAGGTACTGAAACGTCAGTGTACATGGAATGGCACACCACGTTGTCCGAAAATTAATTTAAATTAAATTTTGCAAAATTTTATTTATTAAAAATTAAAAAAAAATAATAAATTTACAAAAGATAATCTAACTTTAAAACATATGCTGCCGGTTACTCAACATGTTACTCTTTTCCCACGATTACCGTGTTTTAGACTGGAAACTCGGATAAAAAGAAATAAATTTTGATCAACAAGACAACAATTTAAACTTATCATTGCAACACTCCCAAGGAAGAAACTTCGGACGGCTTACCAGTAGGATTGCTGCCCAAGGACCTGGAGCAACCAACGTTTCCTGGTTGGTTGAGGGAAAAATGCAGCTTGAGTCTACAGGGATGAAGGCGATTTCCTGAACCCGGCCATCTTTAAACGGAAGCTTCTTCCTATAATTGTTTACCTGCACCTGGCCATTTTTATATCAGACGCACTTTTAGTATAGATATGTACGCTAGATAAAATTTTAAAATTATAATTCAATAACTGGGGTAACAACACGTTTTATTCGGCACTCACTCAACGGGGTTAAGTTAAATTAAAAAATAAAATAAATCAAAGAAAATAAAATTGGATGTGTGGTATACTTTGTCTGTTGAAGGTCGTATTCATTAATTTTCTCTTTCAATTATATTATGTAGCACATAATATTTTATTGGTTAAAACCAAACCAAAACTTTCCCGTAATTCATTGTTTAATACGTCAGGACAAGTTTAAGGTCAAATATTCACTTCAATGTAAATATTGACACTGAGAACAATAGAAATAGAAAAATACTGACTTTCGTAATAATTTGAGAATTCACAAGGATAATCTTATATCAAGTAATACATATTTATATAATGTTATATATGTTAATGTAGTGAATTCAATAATTACATAGTTCTACAAATTACTTTTCAGAAAAGAAGCAGTAGCTTAGTAAGAAAGTGGCTAATAGTTTTGAATTGTTTGGTTCTTTTTAAAATGCTTTTAAATGTGTATGTGGAAACTTGTTCAACAGTGTTGTTCTCTTATAGTGTACAGATTTCTATGTTACTGATAGTCACATTCTGTATGAAGGTAGTTTTTATTTCTGGTGTTAATTCTGTGCACACCTGAATTATTAATGCATACATATTTATTTATATTCAACTATGTGTATGTAAATATATAATTATTTTGTATAGTGCACTGAGGAGGTTCCGAAAGTTGGGGACGAAATATTTTAATTCATGTCAAATTATTATATTTCTGACTTTTGGAAATTCTCTGTATTTTATTTTAAAAATGAAATTAGATTACGTTAACTACTTGTTTAAAATTTATTACAGTTAATACCGATACTAAACACAGTTACATTGTCATTGCGTCATCAGAAAAATGTACCTGATTACAATGGAATCGTAACATTCATATATTTTAAGAATGTTTAATTAAAATTATTGGTATAGATATTTACATTGATAGTTTCATCTGAAGCTCAGCATTTCATTGATCAGCCTAGCAATGTGTTTATTTAAAGCTTTAATAAAAACATATGGTTCTACAAGAATGATTCGATGCTGCGGAATATTTTAATTTAATGTTCTTTTATACTAGTGTTACATGCTGCCTAGGTTTACCAACATAACAAGCATTGCAGTTTTACAAGTTTATCTTGGGCGTAAATAGAATTGTGCTTGTCATACATACATAATATCAATTCGCATAATTAATTGCACAAAAGAAAGTCGGAAACATCGCAAGGAATACGCTGCAAATCCAGGAGAAATTACATCCGAAATGGCACATGGAATTACGCAATCAGGATATTAATGTATCTGACTTTTATTAATTAAGACAGGAAACTTTGTAATAATAAATTGTTTGGCTGAATTATTTACGAGAAAGTATAAACGACTTTTCAGACTACAAATTTTATGGGTGAGAAGAAATTCGTAGTGTAAATATTTATATAACTGAAAGTAAAGTTATTGGTTTTATTAAAATAATTATAAAATGTTTAAGGAAACTGACTTTTGTTGAAACCCGGACATAGCATGTAACGAGAAGCTAAATTGAGCGAGTACGTCAAGTAGCGTGAAAGGGTTGCAGGTCGTTACACTACATAAATAAACACCGAGTAAAAGCACAAGTCAGGTCAAGACAGCTAATAATACATCACGTGGTCGATCGATCTCAGAATATGGGATCGTCACTGAGCGGAATTTATCGTCATTCAGATAAAACTCCGAAATGGTCTTTTCTTTGTGGTTTCCGAATTTTAGGAGAGTTCGTGGCTACGCGAGAAACACTAGGGTGGGATTTGCGCACTCTATAAAGCTTATACTGAATATACTGTCCGCAGAGATAAAAGAATTCCTAAATAAACCCAAGTTTTACTCTAGAAACCTGGGATTATTAGACGATGAAGCAATAGGAACAAACAACGAGCCTGGGTGTGGAAATGTGTGAGAGAGAAATTAACATTCAAGAGATATTTATTAATAGTGCAATAATAGTAAATTGTAATTGTAGCTATGAATTAGGCAGTACAGGGTTTCCCAAACATTATCTGCAATGGAACACTTCCCGAAATCAGACATTTTTAAAGGAACATTTGGATTAATTTTTAGGTTTGGTAATTCGTACTTGTCAAAATTAAAAAAGTTTATATTATTACATAGTAATCATTTTCAAAATTAGACTGTAATATAATATAAACATAAAAATATAAATAAATAAAGCACTTTGATGATTTTAGGTATTTGAAATGTATATCTTCTTGATATCAGGAATAATAGTTGTATGATGAATTATAATATGGGATGTGGCATGGAGCCTGTTTCAGCACATTGCATCATAATAAGAAAATTCCGCTTTACATAAAAAGATTATAGAAAACTGAAGTAAATCAATGAAAGCTAGGTTTGAAATATTCTGGTACTCTTCTAACAGTCACCCAGAAATCAGTATAGGCTGCTTTTTATTTTTGTCAGTTAGATTTTCATAGTCACTTTCACTTAAACCTACAGTTTAGCTGTCACGAAATATGAATTCTGAACCCAGGAACCGTCCTCACTTCATCTACTTTAAAATTTAATTCATTTAAACTTCATGTAAGGTAGGAAAACAATTGAAATCCATAGATTCAACTGATCAAAACCAAAATTGTATTACATTTTACCAAAAGAGAAATTTTATCGATTGTATTAAAAATTGTAAGACTTGTTTGTTGTAGTGATAAGTTCATTGCACTTTGTAAAAATATATGACAGATATGCAACGATGAAGGATTTGTTAAAACTTTGTCAATATGTTGTTCTGAATTATTTTGTGCCTTCAAGAAGGCCAACAACTTATTCCGAAGTCCAAAAAGTCTCAAAAGTGCTATTCCTCTGAATAGCCATCTCCCTTTAGTATCTAATAAAAGTGCTTTGTTTTCATTACCCATTTCATCACGCATCATTTTAAATAATCTTGATTGAAGTGGCTTCGGTCATAACATTTTTTAAATTTGTAAAACTTATTTAATCACCAGTATTTTTGAATCAAGAGTTCTTGAGTGACAATCCGGATCATATAATACCGACGTTTCGATGAAAAACTCATTCATCTTTATCAAATAAATTTACTTCATAAAGAGGAATGAGTTTTTCATCGAAGCGTTGGTTTTAAATTCTAATATGAACCGGGTTGTAACCCTAGAACACTTGATTCAATCAATTCACCGGGAAAACCTATGATGGTCAGTATTCTTTCTAAAAAATTCCAGATCCTCATTCGCCATTTTTTCTTTGTATTTCTGCTTCGTGAGATTGCCCAACAGCGAAATTTAACACCATATATAAGAAATCTTTTAAATATATGATAATGACAATATGTCGAAAACTTCCGAAATAAGTAAATTAAGACATACTTTTGTGACCATTTAAGTATTTTGTTTGTTAGCAGATAAATATATTAATTATCTTTCGTGGACCACAAAATTTTTTTCCTGTGGACCTCTGATTGAGAAACGCTGCACTAGGTGTATTAATTTGGTTTCTTTGTTTGCCACAGCTGCTCATTGTCAAGTTATATAAAATATCATGTGTATAATTCTGTGGTTTGGCAAACTCTATCTCACTCGTAGAAGATTCCGGTTGACCTAACACGTCTACACATTTTTAAAATTTATTTCATATATAAAGTCTTATCATAAGATGTTTAGTTGGTACAATAATTATTTCAGTATATTAAAAATTAAAATTATGTGTTGCAAGATTGTAAAAGTGTATGTAATGTAGAGAAGGAGGTAGGTTAATCCATTGATTAACCTACTTTAGCAGATGTGTTAGGTTTTTTTGTGTGTATCTGAGAGCATACGACGTGGGTTGGTGAGGGTTGACAGGCGGTGAGCTGATTATTGGAGAATATATGATGATGTGGTCTGCGGGCATGATAGCAAGGTGGGTTAGGATGTGCCCGAATGTTCAGGGGGAAGGATGAGGTCAATTGGAAGTTTTCTTTTGAGCCGAAGAAGCGTAGAGATGGGGGAGAATTGTCATAGAAATCCTGGATCGTGGGGGTTGGGTGGTTGAGAGCGCTTTTAATTAGGGAAGCTATAGATTTGGTGATTACGGAATTTACTTTGGGAAGTTTGATGTTATGGTGGATGACGGAATTTCTAAGGTACCAGGGACAGTTTGTAATGGAGCGTAGGATTATGTTATGTTTGAATTTTGGCTGAATGGATTTTGGATGCTGTTCCCCATATGGACGAGGCATAGAATCAGATGGGTTGTATTTTGAACAGGTATATGAGCCTTTTTGTGCTTATGGTAAGAGGGACTCTTCTGATTAGGAGGGTATATAGGGTTCTAAATTAATGGATTATTTTGGAAAGGAGAAGGGTAATATCAAATTTGCACGAGAGTTTTAACTCAAACATGATTCCTTGATAGGTAGTTTCTGAATTGTTTAGATAGAAGTGGATTTGGGGAGGAGCGTTTTTGGTTAGTGTGAATGGGACGGTTATTGATTTGGTGGAGTTGATACTGATTCGCATTGTTTGGACTATAGCTCTAGTTTTGTTGAGCGCTGATTGGAGTGGTTGGAAATTGGAGATGAGAGAGGAGGTTTCATAGGAGATGCCTGTGTCATCTGCGAAAAGAATTGAGCTATTGTGGGGTGTGTTGGGATATCGTGGAAGCAGATGTTGCATAGGAAGGGGACAATGACACTACCTTGGGAGACGCACGTCGTGATTGAGTGTGGCTGGTAGAGGTGATTATTTATTTTAGACAGGGAAGATTAGGAGTATTCTGTAGTGGGTGTCATTTAGGAAGTCTTTAATTTTGGACAGTAGGGAAGGGTGGTTGATTTTGTCGAAAGTTTACGATGCCAATGTAAGTGGTTATGAGGGATTTGTAATGTTCAAAGGACTTGTTTATGATGTTGGAGAGGCGGTATATTTGATGGGCGCAGGAGTGGTTTGGGTGAAAACCGTATTGTGTATCTGGAATCAGGAAGGAGAGTTGTTTCATTAGATGGGGGATAAGTAGTTTTTCAAACAATCCACACTTGTTCGTTTCACCCCTGTTTCCTATTGTAGGAACAGAGTTTCTTTGTTTCGCGACGTTATTGAATTGGTTCCTAAACAAGCTGAAAACTAATTTGAACCGTTGAGGAGTTCAGTAACACTCGTCGGAAACATTTATTTACAGTGTGGACTAGACTGTGTTATCCCGATGCGAACACCTATTCAAGCCCCGCGGAACACAGTTTGGGAAACCCAGGCTTAGTAAATCTTAAAAATACTCTAATAGTGAGGTATGAAAAGTATATCTGGGGAGAGATAACTTGCTGTTTCAAAATGTGACGTATCTTATAATAATAAGGATAGTCCGGGTCCACCTTTAACACGAACCTTTGATAAGAAAAATTCATAGTGAAAAACAAAATATTTTGAAAACATTAACGCAAGGAAACATATTGCGTTCAGTTCAGGGTATGTTGTTCGTCGAGTAGTTCACGCGATAAAGCTAAGAGACGGTGAGTACAAGGTGTGTTAAAGAAACCTTAGCACTGTCTGTTACTAAGAATATAATGAATATTTTAAAAAATGGTAGTCACAAAGGCTGTTCGTCCTCCCCACCTTCTCTCTTCTACTATACATATCGTATGACATGGTTTTTTCTGTAACCTATGATTGTTTTATAATTGCATCTATTGTGGAGGGAAAACATGTTGTAGCGCAGTAGGATCTCTCCCTTATTTTATTCGAATTTTTGGATCTTTGAATGATCTAAAGGTTCAGTAAGAACATTCTGGCTCGGCTTCAGCACGGTAAGAAGTGGGGTTTCCCGGCGCCAGGCTGCCGGGCGGGAAACGTGCTTGTTTGCGGGTTTATGACATTAGGCTTGTTTTTGCTGAAAGAACGTTAAGCTTTCAAAATTTCCGAAGGACACTGTTCTATTTGTCATAGAAAATTTCCCGCGCTGGACGAAGGACTCATGAGGATTGGCGGAACAAACAACACGAGGGATAGAGCTTTCCCTTGGAGAAGGGGAATATACGAGTTTAGCTGGGAGGAGAGAATATGGGAAAATATTCAGAGTGGTGCAAGACGCTGAGAGGGCGAGGAGGCAGAGGAGGAGAGTTGATCAGGACGTGGAAGGGAGGAGAAAGCTGGAGAGTGCAACAAGAGTTGAAAGAGAGGTATGATTTGTTGTTCTTTAGTGCGAAGGTAGTGAGAACAACGAAGACCAAAGGGAAGAAGGTGGAAAACTGGGTTTTCCTCAATCACCGGCAGTACCAGGCCCATCCCACTTTCCGTCGGCAGAAGTTCGGGTTGCCTAGTACCTGCATCGAGACACTAAAGAAGATAAAAACAGGTTCGTCAAGAAAGAACGAAAATCTCTGTTTAACGTTGTTACCCCAGTAAGTAATTAATCCTCAGATATTTAAAAATCGTTCCCTTTAATTAATTAATTTCTTTCTAATAGTGCGCAGGACCCCATTAGGGTATTTTTTATAAATAAAATTATTATATTACATCCTAAAGCGCAAGTAATTTTATAAAATAAGTAAAATAAAACCCCTAACCATTTAAAATGTAACGAAATCGAAGGGTTTTCTATTTTATTATTGTTCTATTTTTTTAATTGCAGTTTTGTTTGAACTGCCTCCAGGCAACTGGCCATTTATAGTAATAAATATTTACAATTCATTAAATTCAAGGCCTTGTATATACATTCGTTTTATTAGTCTACTATTAAGGGTAATTGCTGTAACGTTTTGTTCGCTTTATTTCTGTTGTTTTGTGAATATTCGGCAGCGGCCACTGTGCATTCTGATGATTGGTGCCGATCAAGCATTGCAGTGTTACAAATAAACTTTGATCTATGCAGTTGTATTTCAGCGCAACCACTTTTGTAAAATTTACTACAATTTTTATCAACACTTTTTTATTCGCAAAAAAATTTTTATGCTAATTGTCCATGTTATAGATTGCCAATAATTTACTATTTTCTCTCCATAAATCCAATGAGGGTAGACAGGTTTGTGTAAAAGTAAATGAAAGTCTATGATAGCTTTATTGGTGTGAATTGAAGTATAGTTCACGAGGGACAATTATCATGATAATACAATAACGTTAAATTCCAATGATATATAATATATTGTTCTTTTGCGATGATATATAAACGTAAATATAATCGAATGTATGTATTCGGCAACTGAATAAACGGACGATGTTTATGTCATTGTGTGCAACTGAATACAAATGACTCTTATAGGCTGACGCACGATAGACCGTTGTAAATTGTAAACCATATAAAATATAATAGATTAATATTAAATTAATATACACGGATCATTTTATTTTTAAAGTTTTATTTTTTAAATAACAATTTTTCCCTTACCTTTTATGTATAAATCCATTATACTTATATTTACCTATTTTAATTTATTTTCCCAACTATTATATGTAATTATATACAATTATTTTATTTCGGTATTTATTGTACCTTTATACGTGCTTGAAGTACTAATTTTGTGTTGTTCCTCCTGTTTCTATACGTGTCATGTCTTTGTTATTATTTGCGTTTTAATATTGATTTTCATGAACTAAAGTTTTAATAATGACTAGGCTTAAAATTAAAAATTATAATTTATGAATTTAATTTAGCGACATGTTTGTGTCTGAATATAGATCATCATCAGGGTAAAGGATAAATATATTAGAAAAGTAATTTTGTATAATAATATTAGCAGATAATCAAATGTTATATTGAACGGATAAAATAACAAAATATAAATAGTTTAACATGCACCATAGATTAAAATATTATAAATATTTCATAATATATCGCTAGCAGTTTTGATACATTTCGGATATTAATCCATATTTTTTATTACTGTCTTTACCTAAAATTTGATATAGTTAGTGTCCAAATTGTGTTCGGAAGCCTGAGAACTATATTTTCAAATTATGGCAATGCTGACTCTTCATGTTGTGTACTTTATTGTTATGTTTGGTATATATATATATATATATATTTGTTTCTTAAAAAATTTACGATCTCTTCTTTGGCATCTATATAGGTAGTAATTTTTTGAATTTGTCTGTTTTATCAGCAGAGCGCAAAAGGGACCAATAAATATTTCTAAATAAATTGTAATGGTAAGTAGGGGAAATAGGTCTTTTTAAATTTAGATTATAGAAAATTTAAGTTAACTTAATTGCGCAACGACAACAGAAGTCCGTCTCTCTCGCTGCCTTTTCTTCTTTCCTTCTATCTGGTGTTATTTCACAATTGACGGCGTGTCTCGAGAGACATAAAGACAAATTTCTCTCAACGCTGATTCAACGGAGACCAACTATTCTCGGCTCCCTCTCTTTGATACTACGATCTAGACTGACTTGTCGTCTCTCGTCGTCCAACTCCCACATTATCTCCCTACTTTCTATCTCCTCAAAGTTTCGCGCCACACTCTATCCTCTCTGTCCACATTTTACATAATTCCATTCCTGGCTCACTCTCCACTCCATCTCTCTCAGCTTCCTTCTTCAAAATTCCTTTCCCCACTGCCCTTTTCTCTATCTCTTCTCGTAGCCCCACAATGAGATGTCAGACCACATGATCCCTAACTCCAATCGTATTTTAAGCTTGGCCCATGGTGCTAATCTGATTTTTCTGAGGGAGAAATGACCTTCGAAATTACCGAGGGGTTTACCGTCCTGGGCAGTTTACGTCTGTAATCCCCGGCACGAAGGATTTCACATGCCCGGGTCGCTCATCATTTTATTGCCCTCTAATTGGCGCCAATAAGGTATTTAAACCAGAGTTATTGTTGAATATCATCACTGACTCGCACTGAAATCGCAATCGCAATTTTAAGAATGTACTTTCCCGGCAAATGTTAATAAAAAGGACTTATACTCTTGAAAAATAAATAGCTTGCGTTGCATTTTTCTTTTAAAGGATTTTAACGCAGAATATTAATTATACATTCTGTTCGTACCTTTCCAGTATATTTGGTAATTACTTAAGTTTTAAGTGTATTGTAAAATTTCCGAACTTACATGTCTTTGACGGGTTTATGGCTTCGCTTAATAGAATTTATTGATTTAGTAAGAATTAACGTATGATTGAAATTAATCATATGAGCTTAATTTTCGGATTATTTTAAGATAAGCTATTACGACCCACGAAAATTGAAATATAGCTTGACGTTTCTACACTAATAAAGTCAAGTTAAATAAAGAAGGAACTTAAAATGAAAGATCTCATAGTTTTCTGAGGTTTATGCTGAGATTTGTAATAAATAACATTTTTCTAGTTTTCGTTTTCTGTAAGGAGGTTACCTCTCTCATGTTCAAATACTATTAGAAATGGACGCTTAGTAACGCGGTGACGTACTAAAATATATTAAAAATGTGCGAGCACAGTCTGAAGACCTGCTTTTGTGTGCGCGTGGTCAACACTTACACCCTCCATCGCACAATGGAAACATATCTTTTTCGGACAATAGCAGAAAAGACCCTTTACGAACAATGTGTGTCAATCTCTTAAATGAATAGCATCCGTCTATAATTCAAGAAGTATTTGATTCTGTCAAGTCGGAAGCTACGCATAGATGATTTGAAACAACTACTGCGCGTAACTAATGCAAAAAACGAGAGCAATAGCATTTATTTACATCCTGCAGTTAAAATTGTTTCCTATTGGCAGCAATTTCGCAAATACCAGCCAATAAGTGCCATTTGAAATTGCAGCCGATTGGCTATTGAAAAACGAAGAATGATAATTCGAAATCTACCGAGAGTAAATGGAGAGAAGTTTGGTGGGCAGAGCGTCATTAAATTGTGGGCCGCTAGCGAGAGCTGGGTTGAACTCTTGAGACCTCGGAAGATGTAGATCTTGTTAGGCCTTTCGACTATTTTGGCCCAACGCGTCATATACTCAACCACATCATCCGATGCAGTGAACGAGAATCAACTTATCCGGCGCATCCAAATCGTCAACTCGAAGCAGACCTGAAAAAAAATTAACCAGAGAATACGGCTGCAGTCGTCTACGGTATTATTGATATTAAATTTAATAAGTTCACATTGCCAGACCTATTTGCAAAAAATAGCTTTTCTTCTTTTGGTTCAGCCCACATATGAATCTCATATAAAGTTATTAATACTACCGTCTCCATTTGTTAATCATTTTATTCAATTCTCTTTCTTGCACATTGAATCTTAGATTTATTGTAATTAAATTCAAAATAATTAAATAAATCTTTTTATTTTCTCTTTATAACCCTTCATAAATTGTTCCCTTATGACTAATAAATTAAACTACTTTATTACAATTGTCACTCAACTGTGGGCTTTAATTAATTAATCGTAATAAGTAAAGTAAAACGCCTTCCATCCCCACTGTTTATTACAGTACAAATTTTTTTATTCTCTTTCTTTCTGTAAACTTACGTCCTATTATTGGTTTTTAATTTAAATCTAAGTTTGTAAAATATATGTAACCTATTACGGAAAGTTGATACGCAATAAAACACATTTGTTCTTAGAAAATTTACGATTCACTTAAAACTCAAGGTATTACTAAAACGAATTGAAAGGACCAACAATACGTGCAGTTGTTTGAGTAAGTATATAAGGAGTAATATTCATATTATTTCTCCATTTTTATTCCGTAACCTTTCAACAATTGTATATTTTCAATCCTGTGTGTACTCTTATTGTAAGGTGTAAAATCAACACTATTAGTCTTTTAAAATTTAATACAAGCTTTTATTAGTTTTCAGGTATTCTCCATTTTTATATTTGGCGTTTTTCTTATCAACTTCTTCTCTTAAACAGAAATATGACAGAAAACATTCCAAGCGCCAGGAACGGATCCGACGCGGAGAAAGAGAGAAGCGCGAGTGTTTCCACTAGTTGACGTGGTGACGTGCAATGACCGACCACAAATCTGGCACACGGCTACCTCAACGGGCAAACGGAGAGCAAATTAGTGGTTATTTTTAGGAGTAAGGGCATCAGCAACGCCAAGCCGCAGTAATTAATCTGGGTCCACGCGAGAACAACCGCGCATCAATCCAGGAAATAAACTCACGGACGCAGACAAGCTCATTCACAAGGTTTCTGATACCGTGACCTGGCCAGGGCAACCAGCATGACGGACGCACTTCTGGAGCACGAGTACCGTTCATCTCATATCACGAGACCGCCAGAAAAATTCTCTTAAGTAATAGACAGAAAACCTGAAAATATTTATTTAATTACATATTAATTTTGTCATACAGGAAAAAAATCATAACATAACTTTTTTACCGTATTTTGGGATTTTTTTTCGATTTACAAAGATAAAAAATATCTTAAATTCCTAATTTTAAGAATATATTTTTTTTCTTTCGTGCCAGTTGTATCGAAATGAAAAGGCTTGCGCAAGATAGGTTAGATTGGTGGGTGGCATCAAACCAGTCTAAGGACTGAATACCACAACAACATCAGCACAAGTAAGTTAATATAATTGAGTAGCTTTACATTTCGCATTCCATACAGATTTTCGATTATAACTTAAAATGAATACTATTAATTTTGAGCTAGAATCATGAATGAGTATCACTTACTGTTGTAATAATAATAAAAATATTAATAATTTAAAACAGACATATTAAACTTTTGAAATAAGTAATCGTTTTCTTGATCAAAAATAAGTTCAAATAACTTTATAGTTTAAGATTAGAAAAGATATGATGGGATTTCTATTATTGATTGTCAACTTGATTAACTTTCAACAATAAACTTTATCATCTGATCCTTGGGCTTCCTATGGGGTTTCTTTTTATTAAATTAATTATTTAAAATTAACTTTCGAGCATGAACAAAATTATACTATTCCTTTCTTAGAGGTATCTGTTTCTTTTGGTCCATTCTATGTCAACTCAGCCTCCCAGTCGACCACTTGCAGTTTTATTTAAATTTAGCCAGCATGTATTTCTTGGACCAAACTAATATATGTAAAATATTGCGTCTGACCTTGCACTGATTTACAAGATATATGCCCTTACGTGAAGGGTCTCCATGCTTGCCATTCGTGTACGAGAACGGCTTGATTGGCGTATTTGATCTGTTTCTCCAGCAATAATTCATTACAGTCTTTATTTTGTAAGCCTTTAGAGAAAGATGACAATGCAGCGTCGAAATATCCCGTCTGTTTAAATTATTTCAGTAAGTTTCTCCTTTCAATCTATTAATAATCGTATTTATCTAAGAAGAATTAACGTCGGTATAAAAATTAAATAACATAAAAATTAATGACCCGTATTACAGAATTTTCCGTTAATTATTATGTTGTCTAGGTCTTTTGATCCTTTTTGGGGTTGGTAACAGGTCACATGAGGCTGATCTAGAAACTGGAATAGGAAGGGGACTGAAAAGGGCGATGCATAAAGGAGAGAAAGGTAGCAAAGGTATGACTCGGGTTCCCAGACTATAGTTCACGGATCCTACCCGGTATTTGCCTGAAATAGGTTCATCAAACAGGACTGACTATTGGGTACTTGTATACGCCCTACCGAATGGCATGAGAGGAGTTTGCTGTGGGGGTCACAGCATTCCCTTTTCCGTGTTTCCACCAGCTTTAGGAGGCAGCTGGCCGTCTGATATGTCTGATCAGCGGATAACAGTTACCGTTTGCCAAAGTTCTGCGACCTTCACTTAAAAAGTTACGATTGCCTTCTGTAAATCCATGCCTGATCCGCGGAAAAGTTATCGGTTGTCGAGGGCGTATGGTTAGTGGTCTGATTAACGGGCCCTTATCGCAAAAGATATTATTATTTTTCCTCTTTGTGCTAGAGGGATTATGTTGGTCTTCATAGTTATTCAGGGTACAGGTGTAGTTTTTAAGCGTCCAGAGCTCATGGCTTTATTTTGTATCACGTTTAGTCATCTAAGGGGTCTTGGCGTAAATATAAATTCGTAGTCGATTTTCCACGTGATAAGGGCGTTGTTACTCTTACAGACGATAAATAAATTGTTTTACTTGTAATGACCGATAAATGGACAATGTAAATGTTAACATTCTTTTCGGAAACAAATTACATGAGGGTGATCCTGGAGCAGGCAATTCCAATGTGGAGAAAGGTAGGTAGCCAAGGGTTGACTGGAACCTTTGGGCTTTAGTTTAAGGATCATACCCGGTGATTCACCTGAGAAAGATGCAGGGAAAATCTTAGTAGACCTGCTTCAGGTAGTGTCGGTCTCTTGGGTACTATTCTCACGTCTTTCCGAATGACGGGTCAGGAGTTTGCTGTGGAGTTCTAGTATTCCTTCTCCCAGTCGCCCCAAGTTGAAGGAGGCAGCTAGCCGACTGATCCAATAGGGTCACAGGACAACTCTTACCATGTGCTCACCTTCCAAAAAAGATAAAGGAGCCTCGACATGTGAGAAATCTGAAATCAGGAAATCATGGAGGTATCCGTTATAATCGCTCTGGAGAGAAATAACTGCAAAAGAAAGCTCCGTCAGGTATCCTGCATCATATATATTGAATTGAATTTATTAATACTGCAATTGAGTAGCACTCGGTGGCAGTTACAAAAAAAATAAACTTAAAAATAAAATATGTTACAAATAATAATTACACTAATATAATATAAATTAAATTAAATACTAACAAAAAAAGATAAAAAGTACCCATTATTCATATATTGTTTCGTCGCACTACACTACACTACACTTGCACTTCACTACACTTCCTAATTCTTCCCTGAAACACGTTGCTATTGGCAGGGAATGTTTCTAAAACTTCTGCAGGTAAATTGTTCCAATCCCTTACAGTCCGATTTAAAAATAAAAATTTCCCAACTTTAGTTTTAAAGCTACACTGCCCAATTTTACAATGATGGTCCCCTCTACTGAAATAATTTACTTCTAAAAACTTTGATGCAATATCTTCCCAGGATTGTTGGCCAGCGTACGCTTTAAAAAGAGCCCCGAGACGTAAATTTTGTCGTCGTTTTTCTAATTTTTCACACCCTAATTGACGAACCTTATCGTTTCCGTGACCAGGAGATCGCTTAACAAATTTTGCCGCCCCCTCTTTACCCTTTCCAGTGCCTCGACCTAATATTTTCGGAACGGATCCCAACAAATACAGCCGTATTCTAGTACTGGACGCATGAGAGATATATGCTCATTATAGAGCCCAAAGCATGCGATTACTACGTAATCGTGCTTAATAAGAATTTTATAACATTGGAATGTGGAATATTTACGATTATTCTCTGTTACAGAGCTGGTCTACACTTACTATCCGACATGTCTGAATTATGAAGAAGCGAGATCAATAAATGAATTTGTATCTACGTTGCGTGTACTGACAGCGTTTGTCAAGAACTCGTGTGTGCTATAGATATTCTTGAATATTTTTTTTACTACTTATGAAGTCTACTATGTCGAGGACAATATCATGACAGGCACTTACTCGACTGTTCCTTATACCGTCTGATGATTTTCGTATCAGGTAAATATTACGAATATTCCTGAAACGATCAGTTTCCCGAAGAGCGTTTTCAGGACTGTCGTTTCGTCCAATATATCATAATATATTCAAAGAATAAATAAGTCTGTCAATTTTTTTAAATGATTGCTACATGAATTGTTATTTATTAATAATTTTCAAGAAAATAGGTCGCGTCACGTTATGTGGCAATTCACAGTAAACAGCGATAGCGACGTAACATGCTTTATACCTCAGGATGTTTCATCACATCTCTCAAAACTTTACTTATGTGGCGCAATATTTAACCGTATTAAGTAAAAACATCTTTCAACAGGTGTCCACTCTTATATTTGATTAAATCTGCATAGAATGACTGAGTGCACCATAATTTCAGACTTAATATTTCGTACACTATTCCGGTATGTTTCTCATTTCGTACAGGATTCCTGTTAGTTTATCATTGGGCTGGAAACACTCCGTAATGCAATTATTTATCTTTCTCAGTGGTTGTCCACAAATTATTCATTTGTTCACTTTATTTGGCGTCACTTATAACGTTGTGTCTCTACGTAAATTCATAACTCACGACACACAGTACAGAAGAACTGCAAAAATTCTTTCTGCCCATCCCAATGATAAAAAACCCGTAAAATACACGGAAATGACGGAGCAAAACTGATGTCATTTCCTGTGATTCAGGTTAGAAATATCGATGACAATCTCAGGAGTCACATAACAAGGTCTAAATTATTTCATGTAACTCATGCTAAACAATTCAGAGAAGAAAGTAGGACAGACGTTAATCTGTTTATGGCCAGCCTCCACTTTTACATTAGTATCCAATTAGAAGCACCTTGAAGAAACGAGAGAATCCTTGAATCTCAGGAAGTCATATTACTGTTCTCATCTTACATCACTTGCCATGGCACACAACGTGGAGAACATCAAGTTCTTTCTAAACCCAACGCCAGGCAGTCCCATAACAGTGTTAATATTATTGCACACGCCTAATTTACACTAACGTCTAGAAGGAAAATAATATTGACTGAAACCAAATTTCACGAGCTGTTACGTGATTTAAGCAGAGCTTTGGATTGCATGTAGTATTATTTTCTGCTGCCAAAAGTAGAATAATATGCGATTATAAATTGTCCCTTAGAGTTGAAACGGTGATACTCAGAAATGGGAAAAAATTGTGAAAATTAAAAATTGTAGAGTGATTTCCGTAAAATATGGTTTGTCTCAGGGTTCAATAAGTGGCCCTTTCATGTTTAACAAACCTGTTAAATTATTTTTCTTATAATATTTGTGTATAAAATATCAGATGCAAATTTTTATCATTTATTTAGCAGTCAGAATAATATACAGTTCTATAAGCTAAAATGCTTGCAGCTACTAATTATATTAATATTTAATAACGTGATCAGGGACGTATCCTATGATTTCGCCTAAATAAACAAAGACTTGTTTAACTTAAATTAGTTCACTAGATCACTCCTTTTGAAGTGTTTTATTAAACACTGGTTCTAGAAGTATGTCTAGCAGTGGGTTTGGATGATTATAATATGACTGCATTATGCTTCATGGCTTTTTTCGGATGACTTCTTGTACCTTTGGAACTTTTAAATCTGTATGCAATGTGTGGTTCGGTATGTACAATTAGGCGTTTACAATTTACCGGACGACCTTGGATTGGCATAATTGAATAATTGATATATTTGAGTTTGTTGCATATCCCCATAGCTCAATACCATAGGTTTGGCTTATATATCAGGATTTTACTGTCCATAGAAAAACCGTGATTTTCTTATCAGCTACAGTAGTTCTTGTGTCTTCATTTCAACTTGTTTTCTCCTTTTTACTATATTTTTTCCAAGTCAATCTAGAATATTGATGACTCCACATTCATGACTACAGATGTCAGTATGTTTCTGAATTGAAACATAATAAAATATTAACATATGAGGATAGCTGCTTAAATATAAATTTACATGTGTCGAAAACATAAATGAATTAATATATGCAATTGATAATTTAAGATACAAAAATTAGGATGCTAATAAATTGGGAAAATAACACTAAGGGAAAGTGTGAAATAAATACCTAAAAAATTGCAAAAATTAATGAAAGGCGTGCTGTGTAATATTCACAGCCATGTCCAGAATTAAAACGTGCATTTACAGTTGCCACTATACAAATTATAAATGTGAAAACTCTCTCCGTCAACCGGACTCTCATAAATAGAATTATTTGTTAATATATCAACTTCTAGTTTTGGTGGAGAGGGCTACATGGAGAAATTTACGTTGTGCCAACTTTCTTGTAATAGCATAGGATGAGAATTTGAAAAGCAGGATGTGAAAGAGGAAGGAAAGCAGCTAAGAGCATAGCGTAAGTATCCTACACGGAATTCGCCCAAAAGTGATAGAATGAGTCCTTAGAAAATCTTCATCGAATAGGTTCATCTATTAGTGTTTGTCCCGCGTCCTTCTGATGACAGAGGAGTTTGCTGTGAGGACGCAGCATTTCCTTCTCCTTTCCTCAGAAGACTAAGGACTAAACATAACGGTGCGGTTGGAGGTTCACGAATGTGATAATCTCTCGAGATGTAATGATTTCTCATAAATTACGTCATCAAGAATTGACTCGAAACTAGAAAATATTTTAATTACTGTAGCGTTGCCAGCCTCTTGGTTGCGCAATACTCTGCAAACCTTCAAACCCGCGCCTACGTCCAGTGACAGTTACTCTCCTTTTGCACTTTTAATGTTTGATTCATATGTCTTTGAACACATTTAAATTTTACTTCATAAGAAATTTTATTGCCCATGTCTTTACCTAAAGGAACCCCAAAAGTGTTGACCAAACGTTGTACATAATGTGTTCAATGATATGAAAAATTGGGACTTATTGGCTGTTTGACGTTTATATTCATTTAAAGTGATTATTTAATTTGATATCACATTTAATAATAAAAAATTAAAATATTTAAAAAAGACAATCGAGATTAGAGAGCGATGAACTTGTTTCAAATACAATTCTCGTGTTTCAACAGCTATGTCCGCCATCTTCGACTGCCACAATCTACCTGTTGTAGAAACGTTGTGTAAGCAAACTTTCACCCGGGTTGAAACCCGAGAATTGTATTTAAAACAATTGAGATATTTACAATTCGGTTGCCCAAAATGTCGTTTTTAAAATAAAGTAGGTTTACTATTTTTTCTCCTTGTCTATAAAGTTCTTGGTTTCTGAGAGAGATTTTAATTTAGAAATTTTAGTTATTTATTCAATTCCACTTTATGAAGGTTATTTTGTAGGTTTTTCTTAATTTTTTGCAGTAATTTCTGTTATATCCCTGCAAATGTCATCCCCTGAGACATACTCTGGAACAATGTGATTTGAGAAACTCCAAAGTCGCATAGTTCATACTCAACCGTATTTACTTTATAATGAAGGGACCATGACCAGGGCGGTAGCCAATATCTTTGGTGGGATTATATATGCTGTTTGTGACTTTAAATATTGAAATTTATTGGTTACCATTCGACAAATATTCTGTTCATTGTGTCGCTTCCAATACGATTAGTGAAACATACGGTTGTTGTACCTATTTTCTATTGACCTTTTTTAACCATTATCTTGCTGACCTGCCGCTAGCTGAGTTCAGTTGGAGAAGTATCACTAATGTTTGTAAGTCTTATAGTAGTAGTAGGTATCAGTGCTGACAATAAAACTCGTTCTTGAGCAACTAATATAACTTTTTGGTTCTTCGGTTTAGTATAAGGGTGTGATAGAGCTCCAGTTACATAAAGGTTCAAAAATAATTTTGTGATGTAGTAACTTTTTTTGAGCAATGCTGCAATGGTTACTTAATATTCCAATAGTTTGTTGAATAATACTTTCACTACTATTGTTATACAAATTCTGTTTTTTTATACCTATAAATATTTAGATTCTATTACTTGAATGGCAATTCTCTCACTAAGAATCCACGGAGAACTTTTTAATTTTAGTCCATTGATTTTGATATGGTCATTTTATATCTTACACTCCAGTTATTAATATATAAGTTATTAATTTAGATTCTTCTCAAGTTACCTTCGACCGGGGTAAATGAAATCATCTGCATATACGATATTTGTATAACATGTTGGTTTTGACCTCTACTCGCCTTGAATCGTAAAACGTATATAAGCCATAGAAGATGTTATAGATTTACTGTTATCATTTTCTCAAGTGTTTCGTAAATTATTTCTCTATATTATACAAATCTTTTTTTTATTTAAATTTTGATTTATTTGTTCGTCCTCAAAAGCATATAAAATTTTTGGCTCTCTTTTAGAATGAAATTTAAATTTAAATCTATCATTATAACTCCCTAACGTGTTTGGGGAGTCAGAAGAAGACTTGGAAACCATAATAAATGGCATGTACGTAGTCCTGGAGAAAGAGTTCAACATGAGGATTAATAGAGGGAAAAACAAGGTAATGGAGTGTAAAATGGGAAACAGTGGAATAACAAAGGGTGTTAGATTGGGAAGGGATATTTTGATGGAAGTTAAGGAATACTGCTACTTGGGAAGCGTAATAACTAGGGATGGTAGAAGTATAGGAGACATAAAGAGTAGGATAGCTCAAGCAAGGAAGGCTTTCGCGAAAATGAGGGATTTACTTACGGATAATATAGGAAATCGTTGCTAAAAATTTTCGTATGGGTGCGAAACGTGGACGATAGGAGCTCCGGAAAAGAAAAGAATAGAAGCCTTTGAAATGTGGTGCTATAGACAAATGCTGAAAATCAGATGGATGGATAGAATCACAACCAAGCAAGTTCTAAAAAGAATAGGGGAAAAGCGAACAATATGAAGGACATTGACTAAGAGAAGGGATAGATTAATAGGCCACGTCTTAATACACGAGGGTCTGTTAAAAAGCAGCATTAGAATGAAGTGTGTGGAGTAAGAACAGAAGAGGGAGGTAAAGGATGGGACGCTAAGCCGATTAGGGAGGATATTGGTTGTGCAAGTAATAAGAAAATGAAAAGGCCTGCTCAAGATAGGTTAGCATGGAGAGTGGCATCAGACCAGTCTTAGGGCCGAATACTACAACATTATAACATTAAATATTTATATATTTCAGCTTCCTATTGGTTTAGTTAATTCTTCTCTGGCATCTGTCGTTTATCGTCCTTTGCGGATATAAAATTGGCAATCTTGTCTTTTGACATTAGGCGTGCTATGATATTTTTAAAGACCTTCCCTATTAGATTTATTTGATATAATGGACGGCTGTTATGCCTCCAAAGAACTTGAGAAATTGCAGTGTACATTTATGTGAACCTTTTTGGAAAGAAACAATAATATAATTAAAAAATACAGCCAATTTATCAGCAAACTATTTTTATTTATTTAATATATTTCAGCGTTTTGCATACATATATGTCATCCATTTAAATTTTATCTGACGAAGACCACAGATATGGACGAAACGAAGTAAATATATCAAATATGTTAATTAAAATTGTCACTTTTAACAAATTGGCTGTATTTTTTATTTATTTATACTGAATTTTCAGATAATCGATTTATTTAAAAGGTCATGTGTACTAACGTTGTTGACTGTGTTGTTGATTTAGTATTTGTTGGTATTTAAATATATATGTGTTTGACGTTGTTTGTGTATTAATTTTCCAACACACCCATGCTTAAGTCAAAAATATGTTTCATAAATAAATAGTGTTTGTACTACATCATCAGTCAATTTGGATTTTTCTGTTTTCAGAGTATCGCGTACACTAGGCGGTATGAGGAAAGTTCAATGGTTTTCTATTATTTCCTTTACATCAAAGTTTAATTCTGATTTTTTTATTATTTTAAAGAAGACAATTTCTTGTAAACATTTGTTACATAATTTTAAAGTGTAATAATTTATGTTGTTCTATTTAGAGATTTGTTACTTATTTTATCAGGTTCTGGAGCAGTTCTCATTTTTGTTTGGAGGATTATTATTTTTATCTGTTCTTGACTTTTATTTAAATATATTCCAATTTTATAGTTTTTAAACAATTTTCACTGTTATTACCCTTCTCCTATGATATGTCTCTCTAGCATAAGACCTGCGCTACGTTTAAAATGAAATACTATGGAATAATTCAAGAAGATGCTCATTGATTTTTAATTCGCCTCCTGACAATCTTATATGGTAAGCTCCATATATATTTTTCCATTTCTGTTTCTTTACAACTGTTCTGACTTTAATCATTTCTCTTATATATATACATATATAAACATTGATTACGTACTTAAAACTTTTTTGGCTGTTTCACGCTTCCTTTTTGCGCTTTGTTTTTCAGTTTATGTAAATAGCAATTTTTTTCCCTGCGTGTTAAATTGTTATTTCACCGAGGGCAATTTTTATTTTGCCTGTATGGTTCTCTTTCAATTATTTTACAGGACAATAGGACGCATTATGCTGTAGAATTTGAAAAAAATTAACTACATCGAGTTCTATTTGTACTATAATTTGCATTCAGTTTACTGAATGTGATTTCGTGTTGCCTGCTCTTTTTATTTTTTGTTATTATTAATATATGGTCAGTTTTTAGTATCCCTTTTTCGATCTTCCAGGAATTAATTTGGTTCTACTTTTGTTGCAGCTTCCGTTATGTTTCCTCCATTACTTATCATGTTAGCAAAAGTTTCTGGTTGTCCAAATTTATTAATTACATTAAGCTTAGGTTTAAGGCATAGTGTTGTTGAAGTATTCAAATTAATTGTACATTACACATAATTACCTACTATCCGACTTCACCATTGTTTGACTTTATCTATTTATTCCAAATAATTTTCCTAATATTAGCTAAGCTAAGACATGTAGTGCGAAGGCATAGAGTAGAGTAGGCACCAGGTGTAACATGCACGTGCGTGCGTGTGCGACAATACTCGCACACCCCCACCGAGGGCAGACAAAGCACAGCGAATGAAAGAACTGCCAACAGCTGCTCCCAATGTGAAAGGAAATCCTCCGCCGCTTTCCTAGACTCCAAATCGGGCCGTCGGAGGGCAACTGTGCGAAGCTTTCAGCATGATTTCATACCAGCGGAGTATAGCAGTAATTGAGACGAGCAAAATAATTGCAAATATATGCTCTCACTTTGCTGACGCCATCCATTTAAAATTAGAAAACAAAATTTTCTGTCCCGTACAGTTTAATTGAATTGGAAAATATTGTATTCATCAGTTTAATATCTAATATGAGTGGAAAAAATACAATGTCAGTTATTGTCCCATAAAAAATGTAATACTAAAATAGAATTGTGTACCAAACAAGTAAATACCGAACCGTTTAACATTAACATAGGCTATGAATATTTAGAGAGGAAGATTATTATTGACGTGAACAGCAAGGGACACTGTCAATATAAAACGAAGATATTCTGTCAGTTTATAGAAAAGAAAACCATATACAATTAAAGACGGAAGAATCGATACAGGACAAGGCTGATGCTGCTATAATTTGGCATTTGATAACGTTTGGTCCGACTTCGAACGAAACAGAAGCGAAAACTTTTGCAGCTCAAGAACAAACCTCGATTGTTTTTAAGAATCTCAAGTTCACAAAATGAGAAATGATGACTGCGCAGAGACAAACACGAGACAATTCATATAATTTTGCATAGACAGTTAATAACTCTCAGAAAAATATGTTTTTCAGCGAGATTCATTGACACATTTGGAAGAAGTAATGGAAAAAAGGAACTAGTACGTGAGTTAAGGTTCTTGAGAATGGAAATTCTAATATCTTCGGTGGTTTGGACATTCAAATTGATGAAGTAGTCGACAATAGCGCCTCATATATATTAACCATTATAGAAACAAATTTTGTTTCCTTTATAAAATACCTTGTTACGGAAGAATTGATGGGAACCAGCTAAGTTTCGCTTTCGGAAGAAACCTGCTAGGATCACCCGTGTTTTTCGAAAAATATTTGACAAACAAACGTATTTTAAGTTCATTCAACTCCGGATATAAACAGTTTTTTGAAAAATAAAAGTTTTAAGAAATAAAATTTTGCTTCATTTATCAGTAGTCACTGATGAGATGGTTATTAGAAGGTAACATAATATATATTCACGTTCCGTCACATGTCAGAAATTTAACTGCAAAAAACATTTCTGTGATGACGGTTTTGAGGTTTGAATTGAGGAGGGAACCACTTGGTCCCCGCCAAATAATCAAATACAGCTGAACAATGAAATGATACGGTCCGGAGACCTTGTTTCAGGTTAGTGCGTTCGGTCATTACCATCACCAGCGAGCTCGAGCCTGAAGGTCACCATCATGAGATCCTAGGATATTCTTCATAGAGTCATTCATTATGAGGCAACAGTAGTTTCATATTTACGGTTCCACTTGTTGTTATGGACTATTATTAATAATCTTCTATGAAGACCATGCCACCTCAATGTCAATGCCTATATTTCTCTTATTAGTCGTAACACAAAAATGTTCTATATAATATTGAAAGTAAATTATAACTATAAATTAAATCAAATAAATAAAATTTAAATAAAATGTATGATTTTAGACTGATGTTTCTTTTAATACTTAGTATGCCATTTTTGGTTAGAATTAAAACTGGATGATTTATGTACTGTAATTTAAAAAATGCGAATTATATTTATAAAATTATGTGGATTATGGGATCATACTGGAACCAAAAATAATAATCAAGACCTTTCGGAGTGAAAATTTAGTTTTCTTTATTCGAATAGGCATCAACTGAATCAAAGGTCGTTTGTAAATCAATAAGGTAAAATTGATTGGCCCAATGACATTACCAAAATACGTCAAGTTATAAATACAGAACATTAATAAATAAATTAGAGTATGTAACAAACGATAATATAGAAACTATGATGAGTCAAAAAGTACTGACACGTAATGAGAAGATTTTACTTTAAAATATTTTGTCTTAAGAACAGGAATTATGTCTTCTAATAAAGCTGTCATTTTAACTCAAATAATGAAATAGAGAGAATAAATAATTACAAAATACATCGGAAGTAGTTTTAAGTTAAATTGGTGGGTGCCCGGCGTTACCCGGTTATTTAATTTATTTGTTCGATATAGTATTGAATTCTAAAAAAATCCTCTTTGTCAACACGTGTTCTACAGTGTCATTCCATAACCGCGGAATATTCACGAATATTGGTTGGTTTGGTGTTATTCCCTTTCACCCCCACCCATCACTAAAGGGCTGAAGTGTAACTTAAGTTGCACGTTTAACGTTAGAAATAAACTCGGCAATTTCAGAGCCTATAATAGGCGCTAATCTCAGTTTTTCCGAATTATTTTTACGCAACGACTCTCCACTTCCTTCCAATGCTGAACAGTGGTTAAATTATACGAAAACAGTAACGGCAGGAACAATATCAATATTATTGACATAAAAAATATTTATTTTAGGCAAATATCAAACTATCAAACTTTCACACCCTTTACCCCTCGCCCCTTGAGGTAGTAGACGTCTCTTACCCCGACAGTATTTGTTTTCGGGTCGCAATGGAAACCTGTATAAAATTTTAATAGAAAATGCTCCACGAGCTTAATTAAATTTTACATTTAAGTAATGATACTTTCTAATTCTTAATAAATATGGAAAAAGTTTTTGTAAGTTGTAAGATGATTGAGGGCTACTATTTTATTTTTTATTAAGATTAAATCTAGATGGTAGGTTATGCGCATTAACTATTAACCTAAGAGGTGCTTTAATTTCAGAATTTAAAAAGTTAGTTATTCATAGTACAAATATTTCGTTACATAACGGAGAAGTTATTCTTACGACATTAAATTTGCAGTATACATTTTCTCACTCTGTTCCAATGTTGTTCTGGTCAGGCAAAAATAGACCTGGTTTCAGTAGAGGTGATTTGGAGTGACGAGAGATATGAAACCGGAAGGAAAAGCATCCACGAATTAATTACACATTTGTACATTACCTAAGTCATTCGTAATGTATTTTTTTCAATGAGAATGCTATCATCCATTAAAGTAATTATGGGGCTTTTAGCCCGGGAATGATGATACGTGGAAGAACGAATCTATATTAAATCTTCACTTAAGTATGCTTGAAGACTTACGCCTTAGAAGGTTATTTTTTCGTATGTCTACTACGTAACTCAATTTCCAGATTCGATTATTTTACTTTTCATCAATTATTAAGAAAACAAAATGTAGGCTGTCAGTAAATTAACACATATTTATAAAGAAATTTAGATTTAATTTTGAAAATTTGTAAATTGAGGGATAAATTCGTTCTTACAACTTTCTACGTTCTCCTCAACCGAGACATTCATCACGGATTTCTGAATGGGAATGTATTTTGTTTCCTATTTGAAATATCGATCGGCTACTTGAACAATCGTGCTTGCACAAAGTTTTACCACAGAAATAGAATTTCCCTTGATGAATCAAAACTCTTAGAGAGAATGACGAATATTTCTGTTACTTCCAAATTATTACGCAACAAATAATTATATTCATAGTATTAAATATTGCATTGAGTATTCGAATAATTCTACATTAATTTTTTACGTTGTCTAGTTCGGGAGATTAAACTGAAAGATTAATCATAAAACGTGTTATGTGATTATTAATGTATATATAGCGAATTTTAAAAAAATGTGAAGAAGAGAAATCAAAAAGTAATTTGAGGTGTCTGTTGTGACTGATATTTGAAACTTGCATCAAAGTTTGATATATTGAAAAATTTCCGAATAAAACCTCTAAAATGCTCGATTCCTCAACTTTTTTTTATCATTTCCGACGAACACACTCCTACCGTTATCTTAATATCGCGTTTCTTCCCCGGGGTTCTCACACCTACGCCACCAATTTTAGTTTCCTTAACATCCACCAAAGTTTTCTCCATCGCGTTGTTCAAATTTTGGTCTTACTCTTGGAGAGAGAAGTTCAGAGGCCTTGCCATTTATGTGAAAATGTTTGTGATCGTTCAAATAGCATCTGGCGTCAGCGAACTCTTTAGCAATATTTTAGACCTTGCCATTATTATAAATTGAATTTGCTCTCTAATAGAAAGACATGTACATCGTATTCCTGAATCAGTATGATGTATTTAAAACTCTTATCTTTAATCATTGTATAGTCTACATCACGCCGCCTGTATTTTCATAGTACTATATTCGGAATTGAGCTTAACTGAATGAGACAACGGAATGAATGAAACACGCGAGTGTCATGCTATTTCAAATCGCCTCGTACGCTCCTGAAAGCTATGAAAGCCAGTAAGTCAGATGTTGCGATAACTCGGGCACTTCTCTATCTCTCCCTCTCTCTTCCGCCCCGTCGGACCACTTTCTCCTTAACAACGGAACGGAAGGCAGTACATGGAAAGTCATTAGGCGCTTAACACTGTTGCTCCCTCAGGATACACTACCCATAAACGCTGCTCTGTTCTCTGCGATACGAAAACGCGGCCCCTCAGAGTTACGAGAATAACAATTTGGAAAAAAATACGACATAATTTGAGCTCACACAAATACAATGAAACACAGCGAATACCCGGCCACGCAAGGCCTTGCAACTACCGGGCTAATTTTTTAAAATATAAGCTATTTTTTGTTAAATATAAGTATATACTTATTTTTTCCGGAGTAATTTAAATAATTATTCAATTATGATTTTCTTTTGAACATTTGACTTATCCCAGTACCAAAATACGTACGTAAAATACTTTTTTTGTTGTGTACTTAGGGAAAAACTGTGATGCTGTATGTTTTAATGAAAAGTTTCTTAATTTAATCAAGCTTTGTTTGGAAAGTAACTTCTTTTTGTGCAACGGCTGTAATGAGGTAAAATTGAGAAGGCCCAAGTTAATTTTTGGAATATAAAGTCTGGGCAAATTGGCGTATTTTGTCGTAATTTATGACTGGGGAACCCTTTTTCCGAGTAGGCAGTGAAAATGGACAGTAGCATAGTGGACACCAAACTACACAGCATGTTTTTAAGATATAGTGATAGTCTGTCACTGGAGAACTGAGGAATTAAAATTTTAATATGTAAGAATTGTGCAAAATGTTTTTGGGAGAGAGATAGTAGCTTTGGGATCGTGGCCGAGAAAGGAGGAAATTGTAATAAAAATTTTAAAGTTTATGCGGTGATACTTGGGAGGCTGAAACGACGAAAGAACACACCAATCACAAAAAAAGACATTACACGGCAAAATAATTGTTGTATTTAATTATGCCATGAAAAACATTGTATGCTGTTTGTAATGTTACTTCAAAGAAGGGACTTCGTGGGAGTAGGAATAGGATAAATTAGACTGACTGAAAATTAACCCCTTTGAAACAATATATTAATATTTACGGCAAGATAGTGACGGGAGGCACCGCAAAGGAGTCACTCTTGCCTTGACGATCCAAATTCACGAAAGTTGGGTTTAAAAAAATTTAAGTTTGAGCGTAAGTTGAGGACTGAGGTAAAATGACGAGTCTTATTGCATCTTGGTCATGGCTCATCCAAACACAAAAACTCCTTCGTAAAATTTTCTTATATTTTGTATTCTATAAATTTATATAAACGTATTAGAACTTTGTTTTCACCTTTTAGTATTACTGATATCGCTCTACATAAGTGTTTCTGCTCCTACCAACCTTTCAATTACATTTTCATCTTAAGAAAAGAATGAAAACCAGTAAGAATAATTTTCGACTTTCATCCTTCGTGCCCTAGACAATTCGACAGCAATCATTAACTAGGGTATGTGAAATATCCTATATTAAATTCAAAAGACGCATAAAACTGTAGATTGTTACTAAAAAGGTTCTTTGCAGCCCAATAATTTCTACACCTCTGCCGAATCAAGCATTTGATTTTGTGGAATGCCATTAGATAATTCAAAGGATTTAAAGGAAGAGAAATTCCACCATTTTGCATTCCTGTACAGTTCTCAGGCACTGGACAAGGAATGGAGCTGAGTCGTGCTCCTGTGGTGGGCGAATAGGACTATTGGTTTTGGAATTCATTTATTTGACAAAATTTTAACGCATGTACCACATTAAATCATAGGTAGGGTTCAATTTAATGAAAATATCAAATTTTAAAAGTATCATATAACAAATTCCCCGCAATTACCGAGTCAACGTGAGAACATTGGGTGTATAATGTGGTTTGGCTTTTACTATGGGTTGACTCGTCTGCTCCTTCTCGGATGCTCGTATGGTGATGGTGGAGGAAGCCAGGAACCCGGCGGTATCGTTATTTGATGGCCTCTGCGTTCATGGACTGATGGAGTCGGCAGCTTCTTGCTGGCTTCTAACTCGAATTTCCTGACAGCAAAGTTCTAATGTCCAGGAGAATGCTTGCAGGCTATGGGCTTAGACTGTTCAAATTCCAGAGAAAACTCTACTCTCCTCCGGTTCTCTACACTCAATGTTTGGATACTATGGTCGCAGACCAACCACTCTCCAGAGAAAACTACTCGCTTCCTTGATTTTCTACTCCGACTGTGTTCTCCTCTCCTTTCTATCACCACGCCATCTGGACTAGCAGTCACAATTTGTAATTTTGGAAGGAACACGCCTACAATTTCCCGTGAATTTAGTGAACCCTCGCCATTTTTTAATTGGCGGGGAGAAATAATTTATGCAGGGGTACGTCATTCCAGATTTACGAAAAACTTCTCACCTCTTCGTCATCGTAGATTTTGCACTTATAGTGCTAAAAGCCCAACTTTCCCTCAGGTCAGATTTTATCCCCTAGTTTTCACGTTTGTATCTTCCCAGCGCATGTGGAACGAAATACGTATCTTTCCACGCGGTCAGCCGGATACTAAAAAGAATCTATCTACACTAATAACTGCTTAATATCTACCTTATCCATTAACTATTTATTTATAATCTATCCACATTTCTCAAACAAGTATTTCACAGCAAAATTCCATAAAGAACAATCATTGTGATATTCATCAGGATAGTGTGAATGTATCATTGCCTTTCGTGACAAGATTCTTCCCGAGATAATGTGCATAAATAAACAGTGTTGACACGAATCAGGGATATCCAAACCGATCTTACATACTCATTCATTTTTTCTAATTATTGTTCTCCGGTCTGTCAGTAGTTTTAGTCATCATTATTGCGCCTCATATCAACTTTGAGTGCTCTGCCTTTGAACGTCATCGCTTCTGGAGGGTCACTTGGGATTTAGGTAATATCGGATTCGGGCATCAAGGAAGTCATCCAATTTTTAATTTCCGTTCAGTTATTTAACTCTTTAATACCGTATGTACTTAATTTATGGGCGTGTCGTGACAGATACGTCGACGATATTCCTTTGTTAATGTGTCCCTGCATTTCAAATATAATCCAATATTTAATAGAAAATTATTCCGAAAAAGCGAAAAGGGAAAAACACTAATGGATGTTACTCATTACAGGTTTACACTACTAAATGCTTTGTACCGACGTATATTGTAAGTTTATAATTAATTAAAGAAGGATGGACAGTAGTGTGAACTGGTTACAAACTACACTTTGAAATGATGATCCTCAATAGATGTTTACTGTCCGAAATATCAGTCATTCCCTCGTCTTGAATAAGCTATCGTTCCCTGTATTTTTTTGCATTATTTATTTTCTTCTACTATGCATATGATAAATAATATTACTCTATACTGATTTCCAACATTATAAATGAATTTCAACTTCAAGTTAAGAGAAGAGTAAAAGCGAAAAATTATTTCCAACTGCTGACGTAACATGAAACGAAAGCTAAAAGTTTCAGTTAAATTATGGGCAAGGAAAGCAGATTTCCCTTAATAACCGGTGTCAAAGTGAGTGACGCTCTGCGGCGTGACCCTAGTTGAAAGACTTATTGAGTGGATTAGCTGCAGTGCGGCCTTACAATTTGATTGCCGCTTCCGCTGCTCTGCCGGTGTAATTCTTTAGCGCAGAGAGCAATTACAACCTATTAGGAAGGGAGGTCGTATTTCTCATCCACTTAACGTCACGAGTGCTGTAGTTCTTCGCGTCATTTTTTCATTTTGTCTGTTGTATCAGAATTAGACCCCCTATTATCGTGGCGATTGACCAATTGAATTTAAATGAAATGTTTTTAGGTCTACCAGCATCTCAGTTGTAGTTTGAGGGGACTGAAAGGGGTGAAAAGTATACTGAGAATACTCACGCGAACTAATCATGTTACTTTTCATGTTGTCTTTGAGTGAAACATTTGGAGCGGTACAATGAATGTCTATTAAAATTTTATTTATTGCCAGTTTATGTTTTATATCTATATTCCTTCAGTTCAATAAGAAACTCTGTTTGTAAAATATTTTATCTGCTATGCATTGAATGACGACAATTTTAACTCTAAGATTAAAACTTTTTAATAAACAGGCTAATTAAGGGCAATTCATAATGTGAATATTTTTCTATAATTGCATCTGAAAAGATAGAAAAGCTGGGGAGGGAATGGTGGAAGGAGAACACGGTCTCGCCTTTAATTAGCGTGATGTAGGAAAAGTCCTGCAGGTACGAGTAGCTTTGGCTCTCGGTGCTTGAATACACGCTTTTGGATGTCTGGGGCGGGGAACTTTATTCAACTATTATGGTTTAGAGTCAAGAAGACACTAGAAAACTCAACTTCGCCTCCGTCCAGATGACTAAGAATTTCACTGACGCTTACAGAACTTGCGGAGGTAGTCTGTTGTAACTACAGCCAGAGCGATTAAATTAACAGAAACAATTAGCACACAATTTTCGGTCTCAATTTTAGGCAGTCATAGACGTCAAATCGTCAAAAAGAAATATCGACGACAATAAACAATAAATATCCAACTAAAACACAAATGTATAACTAATTAAAATACCAAGCTGTAAGCAATAAATTTATTGAAAGAGCAATAGGAAAACAATTAATAATACCCAATAAGTTGTTATTAAAAATATAAAACAAATAATTATTTTCTATAAAAATACACTGAGGAGAATCATGACCTATCGGCAAAGACAAGGCCACATTGAGAATCTCGCTGGATTCTATATTTTAATCGAAAAGGCATTTACTATATTTTCGTGGTGTTTCTCGTAGACAGCTGAAGTTCCCGTAAGATGACGTTCATTGTCGATTGTGGGATTTAAAATTTCCATCAAATTACTTCAGCAGCAATATTTTTATCCAGAATGAACTGTGGGGTAACACGATGCATTACCAAATTTAAACTATAATCTTCATATTTTGTAATATAACAAAGTTGGGAATTTTTAAAATACCTTAATGAAATAGGACAGGATAGAATTAAATTGTAAGACTGTTAATATCTAATGAACAAAAACCAATGACAATAAAAAAGGATAATAAATGGAAACAGTTTAACTCTTTTCCTAAGGGAATAGTGGGTCCAAATACTTTGGTCATAAAATTGTATTCAAGAATTGCTGGCGAAGGTGATTATGGAATTATAACCGACGGCTTTGATGGATATACAATATTAGGTACTTTCCACCTTGTTGTTAGTTGACGCAGAATCAGCGACGTTAAGCTTCTGTAGATGATGGCTGAATAGACGACGGTGTCGTGTGGAACGCTCAACTACTCTCAGAAAAAACAGTAACTTTCCTGATTTGCTATATAACTGTCTCGTCTCCCACAACAGTACAGTCTCGCATCCTCTCTATAACTCACTGTCTCACTTTTCGTCTATTTATAACTGTCATCACCTTTTTAAATCCATCTCGATACATCGGTACGCACAGTTCTCCCTTCCAGATCTGAAATTCTCAACGAGTTTGGCCAATGTCAAACCATTTCCTACCCCCACATCTCACGGGGCAACATATGTTCTTCCAGATATCTGAAATCGCACGTTCTATAGAGTTCGTACTTCCCGTGGAATATACTCGTGCGTGACAATATTGTGGCAGCAGTGATATGTTCGTTGAAGAAATTCATAACCCTAGGTTTGGTCAGTGGCACGTTAATATTCCCTCAGAACGCCAATGAATAGGGATTTGGTATGGTCTCTCATACCTGACCCCACAGTTCACAGAGCTCAGAGTTTTTTGGAATTAAAATAAGATGACATAACGCCTAATTAATAAATTAAATATATTAGGCCCATGCACACTACAATTTTTTTCCGATACATTTTGATCGATTATTGAATCAATTTATTTCAAGAAGATACCTTTTATGGATAAAAATCTCAATACCACCACTTTCATGCACACTGTTTTTTTCTCTCCTTGTCTTTGATCCAGCTTAACCATCAGCTGCTCAACTCTACGCAATGCTACGACATATCGCCAACAATGTTCCCGGAATAACTTTAAATTCTGACAGCGTAGAGATTACAAAACATTCCAAGATGCTCATAATCTAACAGAACGTTTGTTCCTAATCTTTGTTTTTGAAGAGCGTTTAATTCGTCCAATATCACATCTGTGAACAATTTTTAGGCTTCATTATGTTGTATTTCTTGTACTGTGTTTATAATAGGTGTATAGTAACAGCCATGGTAGACTGACGTCACTTCAATGGTGGTAAAGATACTCCAACCTACTTTTTCTAGAAAGTATTACATTTTTCTCCCTAAATGTAGGCTTTTTCTGTGCATTCTAGAGGATTTCCGTGTATTTTACTACATTCACTGCCGTGTGTTGCAATGTGCAATTGTTTGACCTCAGGTGAATAACGCAGCGTTTAGATCAGAACAAGGCTTTGGTGGTGGTTCACACTGACAATAGGAAGGGAAGAAGGATTAGTCACGCTCTCGAGTCGCCCTCTCCCCTGTGAATCACTACAACAGCGTCAGATCAAATTCGTCCGCTTTGTTTAAATATCTGCGCATGACGTGATTTACTGTAAATCTGCTCCCTACAATATGACTCCGGGAGCGAGCAGGAAATAAACGAGTGCAGTCATTAAGATGTCTAATTTCTGAACATCCCAAACTGAAAAATAATTACCCTTTGTGCTTTTAAATGTGGCGGAATAATGACCATAAATTAAAATGAAGCGAACATTCACCTATCAAGTTAAACTCATAAAAATGATACTAATAATTTGTGTAAAATATAGGACTCAGTTTATTGTAATTCATAGAACACAAATGAGCACTTTTACTTCATTGGCATGGCTTTTTGCTTTATTTGCGTTATTATTTAATTTTAACAACACAACTGGTTCTGACAAATTCCATTGTTTCCTCCCATTTTTATTATGTCTCGCATAAATTTGATTAGAAATTCATTTCTAGCATATTAAATATTTTTATAACTCTACAAACTGAAGATCTTTTAATTTAATACAATGTAATTGTAAAATTGACTTTTTTCTAAACAATTTAGTGCAAAAAATTGTCTCAGCACACCTTCAAATAAGTTAAAATCTTGGTGTACAAAAAGTAAATATCATTGTAAAGAAAAGAATGGAAAAATTGTCGAGCGGAATCTGGAATGGAACCTTAGACCTCCGGCTTACCGTGCAATTGCTCTAACCATCTAAGCTACTCCAGGTCGACTGCCACATTCCTCTAACCTACAATCTTATCGTCTAAATATCCTTTAATGAGCATTGAGATGAGTTTCATTTGAAATAATTATTCTCTCATGGAATTGATAGTCAACATCATTGAGCTAATTTTTATCAAAAGATTAAATATTGTGGTGTTATTTTATAAAATTTTTATAATGTTTATCTGAGTTAGTCTCAAATTATGATCGAAACATAGTTGTTTTTTCTGTCATTCTGCTAGTATTGATTTCAATGATAATGCAGCCAAATGCCATGAACCTTTTGCTTATACTCGTTTTAACTTATTGATGAAGTTACTTATTTTACGTTCAATAACATATATATATATATAGTTATTATTAGAAATTACAATAATACAATGACAAATTAAATGTAGCTGCAAATTTATTACCTTACGACATCCCGAGTTCCGTTCACATACGAAAACGATGAAAAGTAGGTCATGAAACCTAATAATGTAATAAACCTAAAGTATCCGAAACAATTGTGGCTGAGACACGAACGGGAACCCGCTGGAAGATGCGGCAGCTCCGTGCTAGATAAAACCATATTTAATTCAGTAAGTGACTCGGTCATACGCCGTCAGTGAGTTAGCGAGCCATTTGTATGCGAGAGTCAATTATTTGGTGTTCGGTGTTATTCTGCTACTGCAGTGTTGCTCCACTTACACGGTATCTGGCCAACATGGACATTTGTTTTCGATATTGCTGCAGCTTAGCCGTTAAATTAATTCAAGAGTTTTTAATTATTACAAAACATTTGGCCCTTTTTAGTATTTCTACCAGATTTTATGTTTAAAAATGTTATTATGAAATACAGGCTGAAAATAAAGAAACTCAAGAAAGAAATTAAAACAAAGAATTAGAAAAACTGAAACAATAGGAGGTGCTTCACAGTTTAAAACTCAATATCAAGATTAGATTGTGGCGGAATGAGAAGAAACAATATAGAAAATAAATGGCAGTCATCAATAAATAAATTATATATATATATATATATATATATTGTAATATACTTTTTTGTGTATAAAACATTTATTAATTTTAAGTACAAATATGATCAATTTTAATATTTTTGTTTATTAATTTAAGTGAAGACACGGGCTTACTCTCAGGGGATTTTGGGTCTCTCAAGAGATGGAGTATGCATTAGCTGAAAATAGAAAGAAAAATCATTGAATGTTATTTATCCAGAGCAATGAGCAAGTTTCACATTTTTTTTATCGCTTACCCACAATTACTGGGCCAACAAACATCCACCTCTCGAATGTTTGTGCGTCTCTCTGGCGTCTTGCAGGATTTGATCACGTCTGCTCACGTCCGTCCACTCGTCTGCCTTCTGGGGTCGAGCCACGTCCTCTCCTCTCCTTGTTTCACTTCTGCTCGGTCCACGTCCTATCTCTGCTCCACTCGCCCACCTTCTGCCCTCTGGATATCTGCTCTCTGGTTATCTGCTCTCTGGTTCACTCGCCTGCCTTCTGCGCTCTGGATCACGTCCTCTCCTCTCCTCCACTCGCCTGTCTTCTCGGGTCTGGTCGCGAGCCACCCATCGGCTTCCCTTTTAAACCTTTCCGACGGGAATTCCCCTATTTCTCAACATTTCGGGGTTCCCCGCCCTCATTTTTCCGGCGGGGGTTCACCATCGTTATTTTTTATACACGCTCGGCGGGCCTCCCCCGCGGGGAACCACCATCTTTCGGCCGACTAGCCATTGTTGTTGGTCGAACTGGCCTCATAACGCCACAACCTTACAAAATCCCCCTTTTTACCACAATATATATGCTGTATGCTTTACTGAGCTTCATATTTAAGTATTTCCACTTCCTTAGACAAAAATTAATAAAAATAAATTTTGAAAGACGTAAATATAACAATTAGAGAGATGAAAATGGTACAGTCGCTTGAAGGAATTGCAAAGCAGCAAAACAGGTTTGGCTCTAAAATAAATGCAAAACGATTGAAGCTTTCACGGTAAAAGGGAAAATAGCTTATAGGAAAATCAAAGAAACATCCGGAGAGAGGAAAAATATCTGCAAGAACATCAGGAAATCCGTTGGGAAGTCAGTTCTGTTTACAGAAGGAAAGGCAGAGAGATGAAAGGAATATCTAGATGAGCTGTATCATGGTGAAAATGTAGATAGTTTCTTATTAGAAAACGAAGAGGAGGTGGATGATGAAAAGTTCGGGGACAAAATTTTAAGGTCGTAGTTTGATAGGGCGCTGACAGACCTGAGCAACGGTAAAGCGTCAGGAATTGATAACATTCCAGTGGAATTAGTAATATCATCGGGTGAAGAAGAAATCTTATGGCTGTTTAGGACAGTTTGCAAAATTTACGAAAGTGGGAGAATAGCAGAAGATTTTAGATACAGCATAATTATTCCTATACCAAAGAAGATTGGCGCTGATAGATGCGAACAACACAGGACAATTAGTTTAGAATCCCATGTGTCTAAAATATTAACAAATTAAGAAATTTGGTGTCGTGGACAGTATCTCGCGACGATTACGGACGAAATGATATCAATTTACATATATTAAAAATTTTAAAACTTACCCTTTACAATTTCGTGTTACAAAGACGAGGAAATAATATATATTTATTATTAATAAGGTGCGTAAATTAACGATTTATTCACGAAACACACAAATGGAGTAATTGAAGTCACTGGATTTCAAATTTTAATGAATTCAGTCGTTTTCAGTGTCAAGAAATGTTTTTTATAAATATGAAACATTTAAGTAAATATATGTAAAACGAAGGAGTCAATTAAAATCAGCAGATGTCTACAATAAGGAAATAAAACAGGTCTATATAAGGTCTCCTATAATTTATCGTTATGCTAAGTGTGTATATCTTTCCATTTCTTCAGATAAATATAATTTTAACAATACTATGATAATTCTTCAATGTGTCTAGTGGCTTTATTATTTTATGCTAAAATTGGGAAGTCAAACACAACAAATTGTTAAGTCGTATGAACTTGTAAAAGAGACAAAATCACGCGATTTGAAAAACCGAAGAAGAATAGCAATTCAAAGGGATTTTGTTGAAGAAACATATTTACAAATATTTTACGATTAAGTACAGAGAAAAAATTGGTATTGAGAATTGTTTTAACAGATGGTATTACAAAGCCTAGTAAATATAACCAGTCAAGGTAAAAGATGAACTTGCACACGTACCCAAATACTTTTATCGGATTTCAACAGTCAACCTGACGACGATGGCGAAGCTAGGTGTCGAAACGTCGTTGACCCGGGTTGAAATCCAAGAATTGTATTCGAAACAAATTCACCAGGAACGTCTTTACTCTCTACACACGTATGCTTCAAAGAATCTTGATCTATCTTAAGACATGAATAGATTATAACGTTACTTGTACTATAAAGGGGCACTTATTATCTAACTTCGTAGATAATATAATACATTTCTGTAATTTTAATATTTTTAAGTGAAGAAAACAATGGCACAATTTAGTGAAGGTTTTAACTCGACATCACAAAATTTTTAATGAGCTAAATGTAGTAGTAGTAGTATTAGTAATTATCATTTATAAAAACTCAAATTGGGTAGTGCGTGTGAATGACATAGCAATTCGTCCCATGTCATTTCGTATTTTAGACAGTCAATTTTATATTGATACAAATCATGAGATGTAATACTATAGTTTTCCTCTCAAGTATTTTAATGAATATGTATACCGCAGTTTTTGTTATGGTAAAATGCGTTATATATTCCATGTCTCGGGTAAAGTGTATATGGAGTGGAAAATGAGATGCAGTAATATTTACATTCTCAGCCTATGCAGAACGTCACGTTGATTTAGGGTGGACGCATTCCATCTTAGTTGTGCTGGAGAAAGAAATACAAACATGTAAGCAAATACACGAAAAGACTTGTGACTGTTTTTAATATCTCAGTTGGTTAACGATGAGGAATGTAATGCTTCTTTGAGCCAAGCGTGTAGTTTTCAATACAGATCGACAATAATATATAAAGGTGGTGAATATAAAGAAGAGTAGTTTAGGATTTAATTTAGTATTGTGGATAAAATAAAAGTATATCTCAGATGCCTTGATTGCAGAGACTAACACTTTCAACACTCATATGTACGATCAAAACATATACATTATTTCTTAATCTGAAACGACGTCTTTTCAATTTTTAGGCGCCCTAAGGGTCGAAGACTGTAAAATTGGTATCATTTCACAGGTAATTTTTCAACGTTTATGCCGCAGCTATTCTTTGCTCCATATTTTCTCTTACAAATAATTTGTTATAAATTGTAACAAATTTGCGGGCTACAGAACAAAACTTCGTACATCTCGACTATGTCATGAAGGTAAACATGCTTTATTCCTCACAAATTATTATGTCAGTGGATCTATTTACAATACCTTCATTCATACTAATTGATATAGAAAATCTACATTATCAGAACGTATACTTAATTTATTTTCCCAATACCCTCCGAACAAAATAGAGATATAGTCTTGTAGTAAGAGCTGTACAGATTTCTAAAGTTCCATGTAAACATCATAAATATGATGTAAAAACAGTTCTCGTGCTTCTAATCCAGTCGAATTTACGTAGAGCTGCGTATCGGTGACTGGCTCTATCATTACCTTCCGGTCAGAAGATGACTGAGCCAGTCATCGAAATGTCGCTCTTTGTAAATTCCATTCGGCTACAAGCCCGAGAACTGTTTGTAAAAATTCACCCAGACAAACTTCAATCTTTGTCATAAATATGAACCTTAAATAATCATACTAAAGAATATGACTTGGTTTTTCATTTAATTGAATTTTCGATTGCACTCCCTATTCAGAATTTTTACATTCCAAGTTTGTTCAAATTTTTAAAGAGTATCAAACACCCATTCCCAGTCGTTCAGTGTTGCTCTTAAATACACCCTATCATTGATACGTAATTACACACTGTATTATTCTACACTAAACGAATTACAAAAGGTATTCCGGAATTAAACATATGTATCGGCCATAATTTGGTAAGTACAATTGAATGTAGGAAAATAGGATTGTCGGTCATTTTATTGAAAGCTGTAACACAGGCAGTATTATAGATGATATTTTTGAAGGTCTCCGTGTGGCGTTACGTTGTCAGTCTGTAGCTCTGCGTTGGCGTAAATGCAGGAGCGGTGAATTGTTGTCGCAAGGTCCGATTCCTTGGCCCCTCGGCAAAGACAGCGATCCTACACGATCTGCATCCGATCTTTTGACGGACCTGTCTGGAGGAGAGACGGCGCTGGTGGTTATGGCCTGGGTTGCCAGTGTTCCTGCGATGAAATTGCTGCGTGATGGTGGCAAACAGCAGCTTTGGGCTTCATTTGCCGGAGGATTCTTATCCTCTTGCTGCGTGGTCATGCTGCTTCTGTTGTCTTTAACTTTCTTGGATCCGATGGGATTTCTTCCCAAGGCTCTGATGAGGGTTACGGAGGTGGCAAGCGTAAGTTCAAATCTCTGCTCCTCGAAGGCCAGCAGAAGCCTTCGAGACGGATCCTCCGTTAAACCACTTTGCCGGTGAACAGATTCCAGCTAGTGCGCGTGTTGTCCTCCATGGATTCAATCTGGGAAGCCTCTTACTGTCCCGAAAGGAAAATGGTGGAGATGGAATTAAGACGGTCATCCAGACGTCCTCCGGAGGCTAAGGTGTCGAGGGGTTGGGGAAAGTGCTATTTTTCGTGATGTTGGTGAAAGGTGACTTCGGCCCTCATTTTCCCTCTGGGACGCAGGGTGTCTGTTATTTTAGTAATACTATGATAACATCGCCATGAATTGAATAAGTGGGGTTTAATTGAATAGGAATATTATATTAAATTGGATGGGAGTACATTAAATTTATATTTATTGATTGACATGATAAATTATTTATTAACCTATTCTTTTTACGAAGCCGGAGTTTTTTAGGATTAACAATATATAGTGTAAGCAGAAAAATTAAATTACTTAATAACTAACATTTAGAAAATTAGATCTATTCTCGGTCATATTGAATGACATTCTCATATGTCAGATTTAAAAACAAAAAACCCTGATTAAGAATTACCGTACGAGGAAATCGGAAGAAAGTTTAAAAACAGAGTAATTACCGCCTTCTGCTTTCTCTGGAACTCACCGCTCGTCCTCTGATCGCGTGTCGGTCCACAAAGATACCTCTCGATTTCCTTGCTGGAAAATGAACACCTTGCTCTTCTAATATTATTAAGAGCAATTCAAGTACACTCCACAGATCTAAACAGTCTCTCCGTCCTACACTTGGTTACCACCGTCTCAATCTACCAATCACGCACTAACATTACATCATCATCCAAATGCTCATTGTAATAATCTCCAATTTACAATTTCGTATTTTTAATAAATTTTCCCGTCTCATTATTTAATTTACTTCGGTGGCACACACAAAAGGAAAGACTCTACTTGCTACCGATGTTCGGGGAAAATATCAGTCCTCGTCACAGTAAGGTGTCACGAAGTCTTAATGAGTTAAGAAAACCTAAACCGGCGTCAAATTGTCTACGCTTTATTACTCTCTTTACTGCCTTCTTCAATTTCTCTCAAGCCGACTTTGATTTTGTACCGCAAAATACCGTGTTCAGTTGTGCTTTACCATAGTCCACCTATGGCAATTGTCCATTCTTGTTTTAAGATGGTAGACCTAGCTTAGCAGTTCAATATGGTTCGCTGGATTTAGATAAAAAGTTTCAATGACCTTATAGGCAGGTACAATTCCTCTCTGCGGGACTCACGTTAGTGCCAATGGAGCTCTGCGGGACTTACCAATGTCGTTCTTCGGGGTGCATTGGGTCTCTGAGACCCTGATGCCCACCTGAAGGTGGCTCGTCCACGTCGCAGGCCAACGTACATTGTAGATGAAGTCGAGATGGTCGTGGTTTCGCGGGAAAAATTTTCAACAGGGATTTTGGTAACAAGGTATCTCCGTACCTGCGTGTGAAGGTTTTGAGAAATGCCGCTGGACACCAACTAATTTTTCCTTTGGATCGTGCTCTCAGGGCCTCAACCTTACAAAAGGCCCGACAGATGACCTACTGAGGGTCTTTGGCGAAACGCCACACAGCAACTCCGTTCTCTCTGACAACACGCCGACCTGCCACTATTTTATAAGTTCATCTATAAAGACCTTCTGTGGTCATAATTTAAATACTATTATTTACGTTCAATAATAACTTGCTTAGTTAACATGTTTCAATATGATAAGACATTAATAAACCTTATATTTGTTCACAAGGTCATCTGATGTTAGAACAAAGGTTTACATATGCCTATGGCCATAGCCGAAAGCTTGTGTAATAATGAGAAATTAATTCAAGTGAACAAATATAAGGTTTATTAAGGTGTTACGAAATATACAAATATAACTTCCAGAAGCTTTTATGTATTACAATATACATACGTTTCATTATATATAATAAGGACATGAAAATACGGGCCAGTTTCTCCATTTTATATCATTGGATTAGCTAACCTTCTTTCTTCGGAGATGGTAGTGCACTTACGTGGAAGGTGTCTGACGACTCCTTACATTTGAAGTGTTTCCAGTCAACCTAACGATAGCGACCCTAAATTCAAGCGAACCGCCTCTCTCTTCAGATAATATCAATTATTTTGACAATGTCACAGTATCTTACGTATATATATATATATATATTGCCACATCTCAATACCTGCAGTGATGGCAGAGCGGTAGCGAGCCGGACTGCAGACATGTAGATAATAATAATAATAATAATAATAATCATATTCCGTAGATCCTGTAAAGAAGCTAAGCTTCAAGGATGTGGAATGGGTCAGGGTGTACATTTATTACATTATTTTATTGTATAAAAGAAAAATATACTTATAACAAATTTTTGTATTATAAACTATTATAAATTACTCTTCTCCGATTCTTCTATAAATTCCTTTATTGAATAGAAGGAGTGGCTAAGCAAAAATGAGCGTAATTCAGTGTTAAATTTACCTTGATTATCGGACAACTGTTTAATTCTGTGCGGCAGTCTGTTGAAGATGGATATCCCTGAATAATGCACACCTTTCTGTGCAATTGACAATGTTTTACATTTTTTATACAGATTATTTTTGTTCCTTGTATTGAAGGGATGAATATCAGAATTATTCAAAAATAAGTGCCTATTTGTAATTAAAAATAACATCACGGAATAAATGTATTGGCACGTCAAAGTGAAAATACCTAATTTTTTGAACAGAGTTCTGCAAGAAGTTCGTGAGGAAACCTGACATATTGCTCTAATAACACGTTTTTGACTAATAAAAATCTTATCTACGCCTACTGAGTTGCCCCAAAATATAATACCATATGATAAAATAGAATGAAAATATGCAAAGTATACTAATTTTCTTGTTTTTAAATCACTGAAGGTGGACATTGCTCTGACAGCATATGTAGCTGAGCTGAGTTTCTTAAGTAATTGATTAATCTGATCAGTCCAATTTAATTTATTATTTACTAAGAGACCTAAGAATTTAACAGAGGAAGTTTCATTTACATTTTTGCTGTCGTATTTAAGTGTTATAGATTGTAAAGCTGTGTTGAGTGTGTGAAATTGCATGAAATGTGTTTTGTCACAGTTATTTGTTAGTCCGTTCGCATTAAACCATGTTAGCAGGTTAGTTAAATTATTGTTACTTGCCTCTTCTAGTGTGTCTTTGTTACTTTTTACTATTACACTAGTATCATCTGCAAAGAGGATAGCTTTAGAAGTTGAATCTATGGTATTAGGAAGATCATTTATATATATAAGGAATAATAATGGCCCTAATACTGATCCCTGTGGGACCCCAGTTTTAATAATTCCCCAATCTGATTTATGTATTTCACCTGTGCACGAGTCTTTTAATACTACTCTTTGCATTCTATTTTGTAAGTATGAATTAAACCAAGAAAATGAAGTTCCTGTTATTCCATAGTACCTCAGTTTTTCTAGCAATATGCTATGGTCTACACAATCAAAAGCTTTACTTAAGTCACAGAATATACCTAATGGGCGATTTTTTTTATTTAATTCTTCTATTATGTCATCTAAAAGAGTAAAGATCGCTTTCTCAGTTGAATATCCTTTTCTAAACCCAAACTGTGAATCGGTGAGTAAATTATGTTTGTTCAGATGTTTTATAACTCTGTTGTATACTACTCTTTCAAAAATTTTTGATAATACTGGCAACAGTGATATGGGGCGATAATTTGATATATCTTCTTTATTCCCCTGTTTGTACAGTGGAGTGACTAAAGCACATTTGAGCTTATCTGGGAAGACTCCAGAAAGAAGTGAATGATTACAAATGTAACTAATTACTGAACTAATGCTACCTGTTATTTGTTTGAGTATAATGCTTGAGATACCATCATGCCCTGATGAATGTTTATTTTTTAGAGTGTTTATTATTTTTTTAATTTCGGTTGGAGTTGTCAAAGAAAAGTTCAAATTACTTTCCTGGACTGGATAGTTTTCTTTCAAAAGTTGTAAGGCATTTTCCATTGATTTATTTGTATTCATCCCGATTTTCTTTGCAATGGTTAAAAAGTGATCATTAAATTTATTTGTACATTCATCTGTTTTGAATTTACCTAAATGTGGCTGTGTCAGTTCTTTATTTTCTTTATTTGTTTCTTTTTTAATTATTTTATTAACAGAATTGTCTACCGATTTCTTAATATGCACACATTTTGCAGCTTTTATGACCTAGTTCAATATTTTACAGTATTTCTTATAATGGTCACTCATATGATGATTAGGATTATCCCTTATTATCAAGTACAGTTCCCTTTTGTGTTTACATGAAACTTTAATCCCATTAGTTAACCACCCTGCTACTTTATTAGTATTACTAGACTCGGGTTCGAGTCCCAGCCGACGCAACCGTTTTTATTTGTTTAATTTATTTACATTGTTTGCCTTTAGTTTCTAATATTTTCTGTTTCTAGAATGTTCTGCTTCTAGAATACGTATAAATAGGACTGGATTCCAAATCGGAGTCAGTCTTAAGCAGCACGAGCTTTGTACAGCACTTCGCCGTTGATTAAACGCTTATAACCTCTACGTGTGTGTGTTATTGAATCTCACGATCCCTAAGAAACGTGACAATATATATAATATATAATATTCTATTTTATTAAAAGTGTTTTTTTAGCTTCTTAGGTTAATGGAAGGAATAATATTACTCTAATCTTTGGACGACTGTTTCACTACCATTTTTACTTGTTGTTCCCAGTAGCAGATAAAATAAATAAGAAAGTTTGTTTACTCGTCCATTTCCATCATCGCCAGTTGGCTGACTCATCTGAATTAATATAGACATTAATTAGTTGCCTGAGGCATTAATTTATTAGGCTCTTCATATAGCCTCAAGCCCAGCTGGTCAACGGAGAGAACCATGTGTTATACAGCCTGAGGAAATTAATTGAAGTTGTGTAAAAAAGTGAATAGTAATACCATACAGCTCTTTAAATATAACTATTCGAACAGTATGAAAACTGTATAATGTGCTGAGGCTATTAGAATGGTCATAATATTAGGATTTTTAGGCGCTTCTAATAAATTAAGCACATGTGATAAACAATGTGGAGAGAAATGTCACTTGAAGTCTAAGAATAATTACTTTCATGTTTATAACCAGTTTCTGTTGATGCGGCTGTAAGGAAGCTAAATAAAATAAATTAACTGGTATCATTTTGAAATAAAGATTTCAGGAATTAACAAAATCGTTCACTTTGTTCATCATTATAGCGTGTCACTATCTAGATACTTGTCGAAATTGCTGTGAAAATTTCCCAGGCCGATTCGTTCCCTTAGTTTCTATTGACTTCGTACCTTCGATGTGAATCGACGTTTCTCTGCTGCATATTAACAGGCGCCTCATGCAGCAGCATGGATTGAGAAAACTCCGCTTCCTCGCACCATCCGTCTTTCTAAGCCTCCCATATATCACATTGTTTCGAAAATCGGTTGTGTAATACATACTAGTGCATGGAAATGAACACTAGAGATTTACATAGAGTTTCAAATGTAAGCCACTGGAAAAAATATTTGTTTATGACTTCTTATATTTATTTACTACTATAATAATATAAAAATTAAAATAATTTACCAAATTTTAGAGTATTATTCAGATAGTGCAAATGAAATAGGTGAAAATGTCATGAAATATATAACTACTCGTAACTCATTATATCATATGAAAGTGACATAATGAGAAGTCTCAAACGCCATTAACCCTCAGACTTCAGTTAATGAAGACCATCAATTAATTGGCCCTTATCATGACAATTTCAAGACATAATATTACAAGATTAAGAAAGAAATATATTAATGTAACGGAGGTCTCATCTGCGTTGAATAAACTGTAACAACATCCACTGATTTCTAGACGGATTTGTGGACCGTTACACTTCTCTCCCCTGAACCCTTATGACTACTTTTTCAGCCTACGTTTATTGAGCGCCGGGTAATTTTGAATAAAACAACTTTATTTTCGAAAAATGAAGTATTACTATCCTGAGGGAGTGGTCGAGTTATACAGTATGTTATCAATTTCGGTTAAAGTTTTCTTTCTTTAATTCCATTTACTCGTAAACGTTGCAATTTAGTTTAAATATAAAAGACTATACTGAATGCTGGTAGCAACTTGTCCGAGAATACACTTGAATTTGTAATTCCTCCTTCTGAGCCCCACTGAGAACTGCAAATATAATTGACATTATGGTGGTGTCTGTTAATAATAATAACGGCAACTTGTTGGAGACCTAACCAGCCTCTCCAGCCGCGTCTCGTCGTGAACTAGCAATCTTCTCCGAGCATGTTTCGCCGCGAACTCACTTCATTCTCCTCGATTGCAAATGCTTTTACCGCGCGACAAAGTAAACTTCTGGCGTGTCTCGTGTCAAAGGGAACCGTTAACAATATATCTGGGTCAGCTTTCCTACCACAGACAATCGGACCGTTTGTATGTTACAATTAATGCAATTTAAGTTTAAAATTCGATCTACGTCTCACCTTTAATTAAGCATGCTATGAATTCCCTACTGCGTATTAATTTACCGCAGTCATATTGAAGATAAGAAAGGGCACTCATTTATCAGTTGCATTTCAAAACGGAAATGATTGAAAAGTGAAACTCGGAAGGAACATAACTGTGTAATGTGTAGCAGCTCTTAAGACATAATACCTACGAGAATTATAAAAACTCTATTTATACATCAATATTCGTGGTAAATGTTTGAAACATAACATAATACTGGCATATAAAATCAACACAGCCACTAATTTTATGGCACTGAGAAGTTATCTTCAAGATAAACTGTAGGACACGAGCATGGAATAATCAAGTTTTATCATTCGTGGTTGATATACATAGAATTGACTTAAACATTGTTGCTAACCTTTCGTCTTTTAATTTCCTTTATATCAATTGCCTAATTTTTAATTGGAATAGATGCTTAAAATAACGGCATGATACGTTAAATATTATAATAAAGACGGTTTACAAATTGCAAAGTATAACAAGACCTCACTGAAAAACTGATAGGGACTTAGGCCATGCTGAGGGGATCAATTTTTGTGTAGTAATATATACAACCAAACAAGTTGTTTATGCGTTATGCGCAGGCCAACGTGCTAGCAAATGATGGTCGGAATTGAATACAAACTATTGGATACAAATAGCATTTTATTACAGATAACTAGTATTAGATGTTGGTTAACGACTGACAACCACAAACCAAAAATACAACGAACAACGGAACTTAGAGGCGATTGTTGCTACGACAGAGTGAGGGCTGGCGGCACAGATGGACAACGTACGGGATGGTCTTGATAAGTGCACACAACTCATACACAACGTGTTTGGGAATATATGTTCATCTCTATCAGTCCGTCAGACGGTGAGATCTTGTTACACCTTTTATATACAAGTTAAAACTTATTCCTGATAGTGGCACGTACTGGTATCAGGTCGTCCGTAGGGGTTCGAAAATTAAACAAAAATAAATATTCTAAAAATATAAAGATTTTTGTGCCGTTACATTGAAGACCCCATTAAAGACCAAAAACTGTCAGATTCATTAACCATGAAATTCTGACTATATGAAGAACCCCGAAAATACCACGTCACTAGTGAACAATGGGTAATAAAGAATGTTCGCTTGTTACTGTACGTTGCGTTCTGTCGTCTGACTGAAGCGTCTCTGGTCCTCCAAAGCTGCACAAGTTATGAAATCAAGATCCTCGAGTGGCCGTCCTCCAAGATTGCTATGTCTTATAGCAATCTCCACGCCAGTTCAGCTATCCCAGGACGTTGGTGTTACCAACCGGTTGCCCCAAATAAAAACTCCGAGAATGTATATTTCTAGATTACACCTCGAATACTCACGCAGGCGAATTGCTGCTGCCCTTAACTCACTCTCTTGATAGCGTCTCGTCTCTCTCCTTCCCAAAATACCCGACACTTTTGATTTATGGGGGGCTCCAATCACCTTCAGTCTTTTCTAATTTAACACGCCCACAATTGGCTACGAATTTAGAGTGTTTACGCCGTCCTATAACTGTAAGTCACTGAAGCAATTGATGCGGAAGAACGCTTTCCTTGGTACGTGGTACATTTTATCAACTGAGGTATTATAGTCGATATCCCGTCAGGTGCCAGATTCATCAATACATTGTTCATGATTACAATAAAAAAACTGTAGATATATATTAAGCCAAGCTCAGTCAAAGAGGCTATCAAATTGAATCAACGGATCAGGATGGAAAAAATTAATTAATTTATTCACACCTTCAGCCGAAGTTTATCAGAAGAAAATTCCTGAGATTAAATTAATGTTTTGGAGACCATCCAAAGGTTAGATAAAAGAAAGAATGTTCATTGTGGTAAGCAGAAGGCAGTAGATCGCGAGTAAAAAAACATAGAACTTTGACAGTAATTTGTTTCAGCGATTAAAATAACAACTAAATATTTAAATAAATGTCAAACCACTAGACCTGTACACGGTCTGTGTACATAGTTTCCAAACAGTTCGTGTAGAGAACCGGAGGAGAGAAGACTGTATAAGCCCAGAGCCATCCACCTCTACCTCTACTGATTCTAACAGTCCGGAAACGCAGAGGCCATGAGAGGACGACCACTCCGGGGTCCTGGCTTCATCGTCTTCCTCCACCATCACCATACGAGCATCCGACACGAAGCAGTCATCAGTTCATCTCATCGTTGGAACCCAACCACATTATATACCCAATGTTCTCACGATGATGTGGTAATTTCGGGATTTTTAGATACTTTTTAAATTCTGGGTTCATAAATTATTTTTCTTTGTATACTTTTTGTGGGGTTAAATTTAACGGTGCGGTATTTTTTATTTAAGTTTAGACATTTAATTTGGTGTAATTTTCCTAATCACCACGGTCAACCAGTCAGTTCATGTGGCTAGTCGGAGCAAGGTTAAATTGAGGATTGTAAATAGGAGCAGAATGGTTGTAAATGGTTTATATATATTGTAATATATATATATTGTAAATAGTTTGATTACATACATTTTGATAACATACCCGGTACCAAGTTCAATATATTTGAACCCAAGATTCATGTAAGGAACACGTAAAATGTTCCAAATAAATAGACGGTAAAAATTCAAAAGTCCAAACGTCCACAACAAGTTACGGTTATGTTTCACAATAAATACTGTGAATATATTTCCGTGGCATGTATTGGAAAGCAGAGATTTAAAACCAATATGCCGGTAATAAGGACCAACAATCTATAAGAAGTTATTGGTATAGTCAAATACATTCATGTAACTATAAATTTTAACATTATTTGTTCTCAAAAATCATATAGAAAGGCATTTTAGAGAGGAATATCTTCATATTACTTTCTCAAAACGATCTCTAGGTCCGAAGAACACATAATGGATCTGTGAGAGAAATGTTAATTCGTTTCGGACTGGATAGTTGTGTAACGAATTTCGATCCGTCGGAGTGCTTTACTTCTGGAATCCGAACTCTTTGGCCTTATGCCCAGGGTTTCTAGAACGCGAAAGAAATTTTCGCGTCACATAAATTTGCTCGCAGTACACTGCTACAACGGCTATTAGTACCCTTCTTGAACACACGAGTACAACAGTAATAAATTAGTCTCATTTACCTCGAGGAACAAAACGTTGTGAGAAGCGCTTTGTTACGTACTGACAATGCGACCACAGAAACACATTTGCGAAACTTTTGCGTTCCGTATGACAAGCACATTCCTACTTAAGATTTTTAAGAGCCTGTAACAGGAACAGAAGATCATGAACTATTTACGATATAGTATCATCATAATTTTAAATTATATTCTTGAAACTTTGAGGTTTACTTACAACAATGTAAGTTCCGTGGTCTGTTTCATAGGAAATAGTTCGTCCTTATTTCGGCTCTGGATGCTGTGTAAGCTGACCAAACTATTCTGTTGAAAAGTTTTTAATTCATTTCCCTTACTTATATAAGTAACCATGTTGTTATACTAAATCTATTTACTTGTTTAGAAATCGAGTATTTGATTTATTTATATGTAATTCTTTAATGGTAGAAATAACTGTGGAGGTCTCTAAACTTAAGGATGAAACGTTTTGTTTAATTTGTAATAAATTTTGATAAGTATACATGTTAATGCATGTATTACAAATTGAACGGAATGATGTTCAAATGTCTAATATCCTAGCTGTTGATCGTAGAAGTGAGTCTTTCCTCTCAATTTCATTATCTAGGGCCACTACCATTTAAAGTGATATCAGGAAGTAAACTCTGAGTATTTTATCGAAATACTTACTCCCGTACAAGATCCTAAATAGTTTCTACCATAACCGTTTAATTGTAAATTCGGTTAGACTGCATCCTTGTCTTACTCCTGTCTTGATTACGGCTTTCTTTTCTTGATCTTCTATTCTAAATACTGCCACCTGTCTTGTGTAGAGGTTATGTATTAGCCCCCTTTCTCGATATTTTATTACAGTGTTCAATTAAAATTAGATACCTGAAGAGAGAGTCGCTAATGGAATACTTGGTTGGTGCGTCTATAATCCTGAATTGTTTTAAAAATGTAACGAAATATTCAACAGTGTGACACTCCAACGTAGATATATAGCATATCCAAAAATAGAAGTTTAAAAAATAAATTAACTTAAGATGATGACGGTACACTTAAGGACTGGAACATGTAGCTTGATTAATTAAGTTTGAATAAAAAATAGACTGTTTTATGTTCTATTATAATTTCAATTCAAACTGTACAGAAAAATAATTAACGCAGCATCCAAAATATTGAACTCTAATACTTTCCATTATTGTTAAAACATACCTGACTTCAATTACTACAATGATTTTTGCTTTGATCATATTTAACAAATAAACAAATATTTCGTGGCTCGACTTGGACTTCGGAAATATGGTTGTCTGTGTACCGTGCTTTACAATGCAGCTATGTATTTTTAGGCGAGAGTTTAATTATTAGCTCATTAAATATTATGTCCTTAGAGAATAAATTTTTTTTCATTTTTTATTGGAAATATATTTGAAGTTAAATTTGGCATATGAAGGCTATTTATGATTAATAGATGTAAATTATGAGCAAGTAAATCTTAGATACTAGTTATTCATAGGAAAGCGGGTTTCTCATACTGCGAATTGTTATTTTCTATCAAATATAATCGTGGAGGAATAAAAAATCAGATCTCTATTTCGTGTTGCTCAATTTTTGTGACGATGAGCGAACCTTCCTGTCTTTGTAACCTGTTGACATTGGTAAAGTTAATTAAATATGACGAAATGGAGTGAGGTATTGGTAAAATGTTCCTCCCGAACGGGCTATAAGTCCCCTTTGAGACAATAACTTAGAAAGAATCTTAGTAGATATTCTTTTAAGGACCGTCTGCATGACTAAGAAGTATGTTCCATATCGAGCGGAATCATTTATTGAATATAAATTATTCTTCTTCTTGTCCAACCATGAAAAATACTTGTATTTGGTACTAAAATATCCTTTCGATTAGAATCAGCAACATTTTTCTTCTAACAGTGCTGAGGATTTTATACAAGATTGCAATGGAAAGAGGAATGAAAGTCTTCCGCAGTAGAGCATTAAGTGTAACGGTTAGAACAAGAAAGCGAGCTGCTAATCATAGAAAAAATCGAATTGTCAGGAGGAAATAAATTTCTCATTTTTGGTTCATTGGCATGACTTGCACGACTTTGAGTAACTGCTACAATGTCCTCTGTCCCTACTAAACGTTTGTTGAAAATTTACATTTGTTCTTTCACTACATATTTAAAATGACTAATATCAACAGATTGACAAATAATCTTAATGAGTTCAGATTCAGAAATGTGATTTTTCCTACCTATGAAGTTAAAACCACGAGAACGAAAAAATCAGTAATTAACGATGGATTCTTTAAAGACTGTACTGTACCCATTTAAAATATAACAGAATATTACTTTCCAGATATTTTTACCATTCCACACTCCTCCACACAGTCAGTGCCGTTTTTCATGCAGTTGTCCTAACGGAAACCACGTTTCTGTATGCCTTCGCTTAAAGAAAGATGCCTCATGTGATGAAAGCATACTGCACTTCCTGTTTCGTGTCAATCTCGCCGTTGAATATTTTCTACCAAGGAATACAATCAGAAGAAGAGACAGATGAAAATTGCTTGACTGTAGCGAGGTATTGTCGAGCGTTGTCATGAATCAAAATGATTCCACGCCTTTTGTTCCGTATTACACTGCTGAGCCTTCATAGTGTCTCACAATAAACGTCTTTGTTAACTGGCGCATTCCTGGAGAAGAATTCAGCCTTGTTTGTTCCAGAAAACCGTGCACATACTCTTGCGTGTGGATAGCGCCTCATTGAACTTTTGCTTCACGGGGATGTTGTGATCTTTGGCATACACATCACACAATTTCCGATGCTTATGTCTTGGCATAACATTCACTGCATTCAATAAACGAATCACTGATCTGACATATCAGTCGACGGGTCGTTCAATTGATTCCACATTTCGTATCGCTCTAACAATTGGAAAACGCAAAGTTACGATGATTCTCGGCTTCCTAATGAATGGAGGATCTGATCACGCGTACTCAATATCACAACTGCAGCGCTGCAACGACAAAATATTAAAGCTGTACTTAGCTAAAAGCAGATCTAGTATTTAACAGGTTCAACGAGGAGCCAATAGAAGTAATTTACGTTCCAGGATTCAATATATCGTAACTTAATTATTCTGAACGAATTGACATTTAAAACGTTCTGTTTCGATTAGTTTGTTTCACAAAATGTATTTTTTTCTAGTTTGAAGTAATTCACATTTTAAATTTATAAAAACGAGGATCTGAGGTAAAATAGCAGTTTTCCGAGTCACATTTCTATGTACTGATTACGTATCCAAAATTATCATTTTTATTTGCCCGTTTTCTCATTATAATTCCCTTTAACATAGCACATTTTTTTTACACTTAGGGTGACAGGTACCGGAGGGTGATCCCATAAGTACATAGAAAGGATTTGAAAGTGGTTATGCAGTAGTGAGAGACCCCGGAATATAGTTTAAGGATCCTATCCGGTATTCACCCCAAAAAAGATGCAGGAAAAACCCTGAAAACCTGCATAAGGTAGGTCGGGTCTCTATTAATTTGTTTCACGCCTTTCCAAATGTCGGAACGGTGTTTCCTGTTGGATCGCAGCATTCCCTTCTCTGTGCAGTGACTAGCTTAGGATCAGCGGACAACCGTTACTGTTTGCTCAAGATCTGAGACCATGGAACATTTATATATATATTTTTTTTAGAAAGACAGGCTACGCGAGTGTTACTCGCTCTCCCCTATAATAGTATAGGTAGGGTTATGTGGAAGGTAGAGCAAGGTAGGCAAGTGTTGACTAGGGTCCTCAGGCTATAGTTTATGTATCCTACCCGGTTTGTCACCTAAAAGTGATACAGGAAAAACTCTAGAGAAATCTACATCAGAAACGTCGGGTATTTGGGAAGCAACAAACCCGACTCCACGTTTCGACCAGATTTGAGGGAACAGCTGGCCAACTGGTCCTACGGTTTCAGAGAACAGCTATTAACGTATCCCCGAATTGACCATACAAAATTGCTTAGAGCCGTCAAGGGGGAGGGAAATCCAATAGGAGGAAGTTAATCCTTACAGACTTCCTTGTATCCGTTTGTTATTCCTAGAATTACTGATCTCTTTTGTTGCAATTGGCAATATGTAGGTCAGCTGTTCCGTTTATAAGAAAGTATTCAATTCCTTCTTCAGATCGCTGTGCTGATATAAAATCAATTCTTTTTATAATGAGTAAAAATTGTAGTTTTGCTACAACTGAGCAAGTCTAAAATTTTCTTACAGCCTCGGAGAGACGTTTTCAAAATATTGTAAAATTTGTGGTTATTTTCATAAATATTGTTGCATTTATAATGTGACAATTTATGTATTGATTATTAGGATAATAACCTGAAGGTACAAATAAGTACCGAAACGTTGTGTTTTTCTTCTTTGGAAATTGTTAAAAATAAAAATACAGCCTGAAATTGGTCGGAAAGTTTTACTGATTATTACAAAATCAGACGTTAAAATACAACCAATCAATTTTTTTCTTTTACAAGGACTCCAACGTGGGATACAAGAGTTCTTGATCTTTCAGTCGCTTATAATTTCCTGAGAAGATGGAAAATATTCTTAGCTGTACAATTGGCGTGGTGTACGAAATTATTTTGAGGTATCACTGAATTAAACATGAATATCACCAACGTCTGTTTACCTCGCTGCTAACAGTATAATTTTCGTTTTGTGAACATTTCCATAATATTTATTTCTGCATGTTGTCTAGCTTTTTTCAAATAAAACGCAAGCTTATAGAAATAGTGGAAACTGCATAAATGTTGTTTATGAAGGCCTTGGCGTGCGCGATGTAAGGCTTGCAGCCGCCTACGCCGTGTGTATTGAATGCCGATAGATTTCGGCGTCTCCATGGCAACGCAGCCACCGAGCTCCATTGTCAGTCGTAATTACAACTTTACGTGGCCGCTCTAAATGTTTACACTGCATTAGCGCTGACATTCGCCGCCGTCCGCCAGATCAACTCTACCCCGACTTCCCCTCCCCGTACCCCCCACCATCCCCCCACCCCCACCCCCAACACACCATCACCAACGCCCACACCGCCATCGGCATTAAATCAAAGTATCCGTGTAGTAACCACTACTCTAGGACCACAAGACCTCACTTTAGCTATCAGGATATTGAAGGATAGAGAAAGTCAGTCAGTATCACTTACGTTTTCTTATCCGTTGAATATAATCTTAGAGGGGACAAATAAATAACGAATTGGACGATAAATAGATAGATAGTAACGAATGAATGTTGGTTGATTAATTAAATTGTTAATCTAATTACTTTCCCTTTACTTTTTATCGGTGTGCGTGCGTCTCATCAACCAGGTGATCAAGGCGCAGATCGTACATATTAAAAGTTACGTTGCTAAATTCAGACAATAGGATTACTATTTCAGCAACTTTTTATTCATATTTATTAAATTGGTTAATTTGCAGAGATATTTATTTTGTGATTGATTTTTACTATTCAGTGATCATAAAACAATAAAATTATTTGAAGCTGTATTCATAACTAAAATGACGTTTTCCAATATCATATGTATAATTATTATAACATTTCTTTCTAAATAAATAGAAAAAGTCTTCCATATGTTAATTTATTCGTCACAATTAAATAAGCAAACCGACCATTGATAGACCATTAATACTTTTATGAAATGCGTTGATTACTGGACGGTTTGGCGTGAAGTCATAAACGTTTTATCACGCTGGTTTTCAATATTACCATTTAGGTTTCTACACTGACGGAACATCTGTAGTAAACCACATGTAGTGGATATTAGATAATAATTAGTTGTGAAGATAGATATGTACTAGACGTTAGGATATTAGTTATCAAGTAATTATTAAAATAGATTTATTATTGATTTTAGTATCCGGCTGACCGCATGGGATACACGTTGTTTGGTCCATATGGGGAGGGGGATGAGAAAATAACGTGAGAACATCTGTCTGAAGAATTTGTGCGGTACGCCAGCACAAAGAGGTCTGAACTTTTACTTATACCTGACCGCGCGTGCGGCCGCATACACTATTTCTCCCCGCCAAGGGTCAAAATAGTGACGATTGCCCAAATTCGCGGGAAATTGGGAGTGTGCTCTGCTCAAAATTATAAGCGGTGATTAGTTGTCCAGATGAACGAGAACCAGGGGAGATGACGGAAAAGGTGGGGAGCTGAACAGTTGGTCTGGAGAACGCGAGAGAAGCAGACAGTTGTTGTGGAGATCGAGAGGACGGTTGAGCCGAGGAGTTGGTCTGGAGAACGGGAGGATAAGTCGAGTGAGAGCTGAAAGGGAAGTCCAAAGCCATTCATCAACATGTTCTACGTGGCGAGGCCGTCAGCAAACAGATAACCAGCTGCCGAGACCAGCGACGACACAGCAAAGGGGTCCTGGTTTCGTCTTCCTTCATCACAGACGAACATCCGAACCATGGGCCGTAGTAAGGAACCAAACACACCAATCACAAATGCTCTCATGTTGACGCGGTAATTACGTTTTTTTTCTTCTAAATTATGGATACGAAAATTACTTATTTTCCTTGTACAATTTCAAAGGAGTTAATTTTAACGGCGCGGTATGCTTTATATATTTAATTGGTGTAAATTTCCTAACCAGCACGGCCAACCTGCAAGTCATGCGGCTGGTAGGAGCAGGTAAAATGATAGGAAATTTTCAAATAGATGACAAAAATAGTATTATACGTACTAACAAATTATTTTAATGTTTTAAATAGTTTTTTGTATATACGTCAATAATACATATATGTTAAAATGGTCCGGACTCAAATATCATTAAAAATAAATCTGAAAGTAAATGTGGTGTTAACGTAAATGTTTAATAGACAACCAAAAGTCATTATCCCCACCAAACATCACTCACGTACTTATTACACATACTACGATTTTATTTAACTTAATCACTCAGATAATTACGAATTTAAACATGCAAAATGAAGGAAATAATAGATTACTTCGAATAACAAATTTATATAAAATATTGTTCTTCGAAACAATTTATATGATAGGAAGAACAACACTCTTTTTCTGTCTTAAACGTTATAAAGAAGAAACTCTGAATTATAAACAATACAATGTTTAAAATCAACTAATAAATTATTATAGATAGCATTAAAATTTGTTAATTGCTTTAATAACAATTTTGGCTTACTTTTTTACAAATGTGGTAATACGGTATATTGTTTAACTACTTTTTAGATTAATCATTTTTATTATCATTTTCTTATTATTTTTTTATATATATGTTCAGTTAAAAAATTATGTATAGTATTTAAGTATTAAACTATTCTTTTTAAAAAATTACGTGTTGCATTTACAATTATCAACAATAATTTATCAGTAGTTGTATAACTTACTTCATTATTAGTAAAAGAGATATAATTTAAATGTATAACAGAAATATTGAGATTTTCTGATTATCTACTGGGCGTGTTTGAGGGTGTTTAATAATTACTTCACAGAAATAACATTAATGTTCCACACTGATATTTTTAATGTGAATATTGGTATTCGTTGAATTAGACACTATCGTGGTAAACTGTAATTGACTAAGAATTAAAGTTAAGAACAGATTTTTATTAATTTCTAATTCACAGAGTGAAAGTTTGACTATGAACTCACCCATAGTATACATGATAAATTTTTATTGCGGAGTATTACTTCAAACTATGGTTGCTGAATGGGCTCAGAAGAAGCTGCACAAAGATGTTTTTTGTTATTGTCCTGAAATAGCAATAGAAATGACACGTCGTCGGAATGTCTGTTTGTAAATGAAAAAGAGAAAATAGCGGAGTGACGCGCAAGAGACGACGGATAACACACTTCAAGTAGGAATGTTTAAAGTGAGTAGTAATGGAACAAAATTATAGCATGAATGGTGTTATTTTTATGCTTATAGTTTAGAATAGTGATATTTAATACAGTATACCGTAACGGCCTTCTTCACCACGTCCAGTAAAATATTACCGATGTTGGACCGGTCTAACTCTTGACGTTGAGAGGTGATAGGCAACTCGTCCTTCCCATGTGACGAGCTTAATACCTTCAAATAATGTTGCACAGACGTATAACAATTAATTACAATTAAAAATAATTAAGAAACCACTCTATAGTCCTTAAAGTTTATTGTTAAATAAAATTAGGCTAGCTTTCGACCATCATCAGGCTGTGAAACTACAAAAACGGGCACATTAATGCTCAATCTACAATATATATATATCTATAAAATCAAGAATGTATCACGGAGAGTGAATCTCAGAGAGAAGGAATTACCTATTTTCTACAGCGGTGTTGCAACCTACTACACACGTTACATCTATCAGGCGTAACGCCCCGCGTCAAACTGTAACTATATCAGGGCTTGTATAGTGGTACACTGTGGTAATGCGCCTCTGATGGCCCAAATATTCAACTTACTAATTACAAGATAAATATCTAAAATAGGAATAATAACAATGTTTCTCTTATACCCAATTATATTTTAATACATATATATAGCTGTATATTAATATCTAGTCATGATATTCAAAAAGGATGGATATTGTTGGTCATAGCATTATCAAAAATATAACCGAAATAATTATACACACCAGTAAAGATATAACTGCAGAGAATACATACTAGAATCTCATTAGAATAATTTATTGGTCATTATCGAATTTGCATAACATTACTAAAATATATTGGCCCTACAGGAGTGTGACCAAATTGGCATATAGAGTGCCTTATTCCTAACGTTCATCATTTTATCTCGTGATTTGGATGTAAACATTACTTTCTTTGTGAAGAATCTGGATTTTATCAAAGTCTATTTCATGTTTGTTATGTTTACTATGTAAGGAGAGGGCGGTGTTGGTTTTATAATTGCTATTGAGGTTAGTCCTATGGCAATAAATTCTCGAACTTAAACTCATTACTGTATGGCCAATATATATTTTTCAGTTCACAATTTTTGCATCCTATTTGATAGACCACATGATTTTGTTTTAAGATCTCAACTTTATTTTTCATGGTATTAATATAGGTATTCAATTTATTAACAGGTTTATATATTAATTTAATTTCATTAAAACCGTGTCTTTGGAAAATATTATCAATTTTTTCGGTCAAACCGTTAATATAAGTAATGCTCCTATATTCTAAATAAGTATTATTAGTGGTCACAGGAAAATGATAACCTTTTGTGTTAACCAAGTTACACTGATCACCTGTTATTACCTTAAAATATTCATAAATGCCAGTATTATTATGTTATTATCCACTGTTACATTGGATACATTCATATCTAATTTACCTGATGAATTAAAATTTCTATTATTGACTTTATCTAGGTGTCTAGCCAGACAAGTACCCCAGAATTTATCTATAACATTTTGGGATACCAGTTCTCCTGCAGAATAGTATATACTTTTGTCTTCACTTCACTTAAAAACATATAGAATCAGTGCTGTTAATAGCCCGGTGTATTAAATTGTTACCAGTATTATATTTATATCTGTAAAGATATACCGATTCATAATTTAATATAACATTACATTACATGACATGAATATAGAGTGGTTTCTTAATTATTTTTAATATATAACAAAGTCCATTTTTAATCTATTAATTACAATCTAAATCAATATTAATTTATATTGGATATACCTTTAAAGAGAATTTCACTTAGTGTTGACGAACCCATTACGTTTATTATAGCAAATAATACACCGAAGTATAAATATAATTCCTTTAAATCACGCATTCATGCTTCCTCCAATGAGATTCCTCTACCACTACTATTTGCTTATTAGAAATTAAACACAAAAAACTCATTATTTTATTTGACGCTGATACAAAAAAATATTTTCACGTAAAACTGAAAAGGGGCCGTTATAATACATCCCTTTATTAATCTTATAATCCCTTATTCCTTATTGGTAGGTATTAACTTGAACAAGAGAATTAGCAATATGACTCTATATATGATATTGATGGATTCATATCGCAGTTGACGATGGTGGTTCGCAACTCAGCCAGCACGTCATGAGAATATATCACTGCAGTGATCGATTTTCAGCTAACGGAATAACGCCTTAGGTTTTGTTCCCGCGACTCAAGACGGCGATGCAGACTGCATCGTCACAGGGGCTTACAACAGTCCACTGAAAAGTCGACTCGGTATTGAGCATTTAGTATTGAGTATTTAGTTTACGGGTCGTGCGCACGAATAATTATCCAGCACTAAGTTCACAGAATGTGTCAAGCCAGATGACACTCCGCAGCCGCCTCGGTAGGCCTAGGCCTTGAAGGGGGCTGTTGAGTCATTGGAATAAGAAGAAATTCACAGAAGACTTTGCATTTAAATCCATGGACGTGGTCATAGTGGTAATATTAGCGGTATCATTTAATCCTATGAATATCTAAATTGTGGTAATCAGGTCGTGGAGGGCGCAACACTTTGTAAACAAGGTCTTGAAAAACGTACGAGTAAAAATAAGGTAACTATTTTGCGGATCACTGGTCAGGCCAATTTTAGAATAGTGAATACCTCGACGGCTTTCACTTTAAACACGGTATCAAAGCTGATGAACATAGCTGGAGAAAGTGTTCCATGAAAAAAGGAGACTACGTTGCGAATTAAAATTATTTATTCGCAAAGATTTGTTTCCATTCTGGAACTATCCTTGAAACTAGTTTGAGTCCGATAAATGTTATCCACACGATATGAAAGTCATTCACAAGCTATAAAAATCTCGTGACAGAGGCAAGACCTCGACAGGACACGAGATACAGATCCCCTTCCCCGCAGAACCACTATAAATAGAATAGATCGTTATATCCGCTGACGTGCAATAACAATGACCCGTTCGAACTCACAACAGAAAGACGAAGCGCAAATGCGGTACCTTTGAGTATAAAAAACTGAATTTAGCTTCGTAAGCTTTCAACAGTGGCCTTCGGCTTTTAAACTTGTACATATATATATGCATTGATGACGAAACAAAACATTATATTCATTTATACTTTAATTTTAAGGAACGTAAATGGAAACTTATGCGAGAAATATGAATTTTCTATAACTGTGGCTGACAGAGAGACGGGAATAACGGGATTTGTATCTGAAGAGGAGAGGGAGAGACACGCTTAAGATGAGAATGCTGAAAGGAAAGAAAAACTAAAACACAGACAAACATGTAAGTAATTTGTTTTGAAATTTATATAGCTAGCGGAGAATAATATTTTTCACATGTCAAGGCACATTCATCTATTTTAGGACGGACTCGTGTCGTAGACATTGAGCATACGGTAAGAGTTGTTCTCCACTGGATCAGTCAGCCATCTGCTTCCTAAAACTGTCAAGAAGTGAATCCTGAGACCCCACAGCAAACATTTTTCTCCTTACTCCTCTTCTCCTAATAGTCCGACCTACCTGATGCATCTATTTTAGGTTAAACTGAAGCCCGGGAGACCTATTCAACCCTTGGCTACCTTGATCTAACGTCCACATCCCCGTTTCCAATGACCTTCCTATGATATTAAAGGAGAATTGCCAATTTCATATATATGAATTAATAAATTTGCTTGGAACATGAATAAGATGAAATAATAAGCATGAGTATAGTTAAGAATAATTTAAGGGAGCAATTACACTTAGATTTATTTGAAAAATTTACCTAAAAAGTTTTTGTATTCATTTTTGAGTCGAAATATCGTGACTGGTTTTCAGTATGATTCTGTAAAACATAAACTGCGGAAGGAATAACGATCAATATGAAACCTAAAAAGAAATCTTTGTGATATGTGATGTAGAATGAGTGTACACAAAAGATGCTTAAAAAATAAAACGTGACTTTAACAATGAACGTGTAGTAAACCTCATGTAGTGGATATTAGATATTTAGTAGGAATTAACATAGATATGTACTAGACGTTAAGATATTAGTTATTCAGTAGTTATAAAATAGATATATTCCTTTTTAGTACCGGCTGACCAATGGAATATACGTTGCTTATTTCTTGTGCCGGGGGAGGGGGGATGAGCAAGATAACTTAAGAACATCAGTCTGAGGATTTTAGCGGGGTAAGTGTGAATTTTTCCATGATAAAGACGTGTGAAATCTTGCGCATACCTGGAAGGACGTGCTCTCGAATAAATTATTTCTCCCCACCAAGGAACAAAATGGCGAATATTGAACAAATTCGCGGGAAATTGGGGGCGTGTCGTTCCCAAAATTTGAAGTTGTTATTCGTGGTCCAGATGGAACGAGAAAAATGACCCGGTAAAGAAAAAGGGGGAAATAACTGTTTATTTTTGGTGTAGAGAACGAGAGGAGAACACAGTCCGAGTTGACAAACCGAGAAGAGAAAAAAATCTCTCTGAAGTTTGGACAGTACGTCCAGAGTCTGCAATTACAATTATTCTCCTGGGTGGCAGAACTTTGATGTCAGGAAAAGCAAGGTGGATGCCAGCCATCTACCTCTACTACGTGGCGTGGAAGCAGCCCATGGGAATTTAGTTGCCGATTTCAGTGATCTGAGGGATCAGAGGCCATCAGCGACGACACAGCATCGGGAGTCCTGGCCTCATCCTCTTCCTTCACCACATCACGAGCATCGGTTCAGCCCAGAATAAGAGCCCAACCAGATTAATTACCAATGTTATCACTTTGACGCTGTAATTTCGGTTTTTTAAATAGTTTATAAATTTTAGGAAATGAAATTATTTCTGTTACATTTAACGGCGCGGTATGTTTTCTCTCTTTAAGATTCGACATGTAATTTGGTGTAATTTTCCTAACCATCACGGTCAACCTGTAAGTTCATGTGGCTAGTCGGAACAAGATTAAAAATGAGTATAATAAATTTGGCAAATACATTGTATTATTATTTTATTTAATATAAATGATTATAAATAATTTGAATATATTGTAAATAGAAGATTGCATAAACTTGGTTAGGATATTTATGATAAAATGAACCAGATTTTAATAAAACAAAAAGTTGAACCCTGAATCTCAAAAATCAATTTGGTGTTAACGTTTAATGTTTAATTGCCAACCAACAGTCCTATTCGACCACCACAACGGCCATGAAAATACTTTAAAAAGTTTTATTAACATACGCAAGAAATTTATGCACCACTTTCTTAGATCAGTTATTGATTAAACCGATTTATATATATGCTTGATAAGTCTGCCTTTATGTAAAAACTGTAGGTGTAGATAAAAGAGTTGAAATACTGTTTGAAGAAACTGTAGTTTCTGCTGCATGGCCCAGTAATCCCTTATTATAACCTTATGAAATCATTACTATTATAACTTCCGTAAATCAATTATGTAACAATGAGTTGTTTTATATTATGTTAAACTGTTAATGGTTTTAAAATCATTAATGTTTTAATTACAGCGTGAACTTTGCAGTAACCCCTTAAACAATTGAAAAGAAAGGTGGATGGAAAAGAGTAAGGCGCTTAAGGGCGCGGCTATCGTACCCCAATCCTCAAACCCTTCTAACTCGATAAGGTTTCACGTGCTTTGAAGAACTCCAAGTGCCACAGCGACACAAAAGCCTTGTAAGCTACGCAGTAAAATCTTGTAGCGACGGAATCCTCTACCGTTTGGTGATTACAATAATTTTAACCTTAATTTAAAAACTTGGAATAATTATGAAAAGTTTCAGTCAAACAAGTAAATAAATGTAAATTTATAAAATGTTTTTATCGAATGAGTGAAAATAATTCATCGCACGTAGCGTTCAATTTAGATATTTAAGTGACATCAGGTATAAATACTTAAGACTTAATTTTATTTATAGTAAGCAAATTAGTTCTGTAGTAAAGAAAGCGTTAACGTTTCTTTGCAGTACAGAATCACCATGTCTGTAAGTTAAAAGAATAAATTAGTATGATTTTCAAAGATGTAAAGTCCTTTTTGAAACAACCTGTATATAGGGGCAATCCATAAAATTTTCAATTCTTTGTGTCATCTTCAATGGATTCCTAGAAATTAGGTTGTGAAGACTTTGATTGGTAAATTGTAGGCGAGCTTAGATTAGGTTTACAGGAGCAGAGGGACGTTGGATTGGTCCTCGGGACGTCGACTCGAACTAGCTCAGTGGTAGAGTCATTGTCCGGAAAACGGGATGCCCTAGATTCGGTCAGCATTTTTAAATTCTTGTCTTGTAAATTATTAATCGCATATAAAAACAACTGAAATAAACTATCAGGTGTATTTATTAATGCCCGGTGATTTGTATACTTTCTTTAATTACTTCACTTATTTGACGTTACAGGAGTAAGGTAACGTCCGTCATCAACCCATGAACTTTACCCAATCGGCATAGGTTGGTGTGTGCCCATCAACGGGTTAATGGTTCAAAACTAATACCGGTCAAGTTACCAGTTAAATTTCGTGTGGAATAAGAGATTAGTATCGAAATCAAGCATTTTACGGGTGAATATAAATAAAAACGACCGAGCAGCCGGCTAGTGACAACCGCATGAAATTTGGAATTGAGTACCAACGAGAAAAAGGAAAAGAGGAAAGACTTGAATGAAATGGTACGATAATATTTAAGAAACACGGAGAAGAAGAGTTTAACAAAGCAATAGCTAATGGGTTGCAGTAAATCGAGTTCAGAATACAATTCGGAAGACGGGCTTCTTTTCCTGCATTAGGAAATCCAATGATTGGTAAGTTGCAGATTGACTTCTTCAGAAAACAATGTCTTTAATGGCAAAGTAGAGAATATTAAGTTATCTGGATGAATTTAATTTATAACATCTATTATTTCTGATCTTTACGTGGATGGAACGTTATAGCGTTGGTTTTATTATCTGCTGGTGGTGTCTCGTCAGTTCTTCTGCCAGTGGATTGGTTACTGCTAACAGACTAAAAAGCAAGAAGCATTTATGGCATTAGGTGAAAGTTGCCCTGCTAAATGGTGGAAGCTGCAAGTGACGTAAGTAGGAAATAAACTGTTGCCGCTGTAATGAAATAAGGCAACGGATACAACTGCAACGACTCCAGACTATTAAAGCTAACTATCTGCTTCTTTGCAGTTCCCAGAGCAAGGTGGAGGGTGTCGTTAGAGAAGTAAAGAAAGTAGCAGCTGTGGAACGGGATGAAAAGTTGACATCGTTATTCGGATGGTCTTCAGACTATAGACGACGCTGCTGCGCTTCACCTCTCACGAAAATATCGCACCATTAAAGAACGCAATATATAAGATATATTGCATTATTTATTTTACGGCCGTAAAGGGTTAATAAATCATGAACTGCGTTGGTCATAACGCAAGACATATCGATTTCCATTTCTGTGTATACTTCTGTTATAGACGGAAGAAATAATTATTACTCGAACGCGGGACTGCCTCACGAATTAAAATCTTATTTTATTTTTTTCGTATTCTGTTTTATTTGACTTGTGTTCATTTTTTCTCGTTTGTGTAAAGTTCTTTTTCTCAACTTTCAAATTTCGTCATTCATAAAATGAATGATCAGATAAATTTAAGGTAAATTGATTTTTATAAAATAATCTTTATTTAACAAGATTTTTTGTTAACAGACTAGATAAGAGTGATCCTGAAACAAGAAACTCCGATTTAATAGCAATAGGGATTGGATACGGGGGGGGGGGATGTGAAAGGTAGAGCGAGGTAACCAAGGATCGACTAAGGTTAAGTATCCTTCCCTGTGTTCCACCTAAACGAGATTCCGGCTAAACCCTAGAAAACCTGCATCAGGAAGGTCGAGTTATTGGGTACCATTCTCACGTCATTCCGAATGACGAGAGAGGTGTTTTCTGTGGGCTGGCAGCATGTCTTTGTCCGTATCTCCATATATGTTTTAGGAAGCAGCTGGTCAACTGATCCAATGGAATGAGCGGACAACTCATACCGTAAGTCAAAGGTCTTCAACCACAGTACATACACCTTCTAAAATAGATTAAGGTACCTCGGCAGGTGAGAACCTTGAAAAAGCAAGAGCTATATAACAGAACAACGAAGGAATAATTCAGTGAATTACCTACAGAAACTAGAAATATTTGCCGAGGTATTATGTTATTACAAAAAGTTTTCCTAAGAAAAATTAATTGTCTGACAATGGTCGTCAAATAAATTTGATTAATAAAAACGGACGTAAAAAAGATAAATTGTAAATTAGATAATTTAATTTATCTATAAACTTTTCTAATTTTCGTTTAATATACACATATAAAATATAAACCTTTTTATATGTACTTTTATTTTTTACTTCTATCTCTTACACATCATTTCTAAAATTTAGTCTAATTCATTTTAACAGTTGCATTTATTGATGTTCGTTACTTAACTTTTTCCATCTTCAGAACACTTTTACAATGCATAACTGAAATTAAAACTGTTTGCTGGAGTTATTTCTTTTAAAAATTGGCTATAATTTATGGCATTCGAATTTTTGGGGTTTCTACATCTTTTACGAAATTGGTAAAATTGAAGATTTATCCTCAGAATTATCACAAGCTATGCCAAAATGAGTAGGATAATAAAAATTGGCAAATTATTGAAAATGAGAAGTTAAAAATTACAATAAAATATTTTCAAGAGCGGTTCGCAACAAATCTTTCAAAGTTTGACCGTAGAAGGTGGGAAATTCCATATAAAATGAAAACTGTTTTCCAACGTCTCAAAAATGAGGGATCAATTCATGGAATGATAAGCGGAGACAACAATATCTTCATCTACGAGACTCAAACTCAAGTCATAGGTATGTAAACTGCAATATCAGTATTCCCTTCTGAGAATAATAATATCCAGGCCGTTTGTATTGCCATGGACACTTTGACGTAGAAGAGCGTTCGGCGGAAAGTAAACTTAATTTAGAACCCATTACTGATTTACAAATGGAAGCTTTAAGAGAATTAGACAAACGTTGCCACAAGGCAAAGGCCAATATTGAATGACTACCAACGCAGAGCAGCTCCGTCGGCAATAATATGGGACAACGTTGCATTGATTCGATTCGCCAGCACGAGTAACAGCTTCAAGGTGCATTTATAAAGAACAATAGTCTTTATTAGAATATTGATATTGATGTAAACATTAATGATCGAAAACGTTGAAAAATTTCATGAACGGCTATTCCAAAAATAATTAATTTAAATTAGTAATATTCTTTCAGAAATTTTTGATATATGAAATTTTGTTCTCTTCTAATGATGAAAAATGGAATTATAGAAATTAATTTCTCAGTGAACATATTAAGCGTAAAAGTTAAGAAAAATAAAGTTCATTTTATGTTTTCTCGTACAGAAACAAACCTAGAAAAAGTTACTTATAGAACATATACCAACAGACAAACAATAAAATAGACTAGTTTATAGACATAAATGATTATTAATTTACACGTAAATATAATGTAATAAACATTTAACTAAAGGACTTTTAATATATAATCATATATAATATGTATATTGAAATTATAATACATATATTTTTTTAATTTTTATGGTGGTTCAGTCAACATTTCAGATTAATATACGGATGGCCTTCGTAAAAGATAATACAAATAATGAATTTGTTAAAGGCAACTAACTAAGTTTACTCTCGGTGACAGCTTATATTTAAAATATACCTATAAAATTTATTAAAATATATTGTTGCGGTTCCAGCCCTTGTACTGGTCTAATTAAACCTCCATGAGCCTATTCTGCGCAAGTCTTTTCATATCAATATAGCTTTCACATCCCACATCCTCCATAATGTGCTAAACGTATTCAATCCTTGACCTCTCCCTTCTGTTCGTACCTCATATCCCTTCTAATCTCAATTTTGTAAAAGCCTCTTGTCTCAAACGTGGTCTATGAATCCATCCTTTCTCTTAATCAAAGTCCTCCATATTGTTCTCTCTTCTTTTATACTGCTTAGAATTTCCTGGTTAGTTAATTCTGAACTTCAGCATTATTTTATAGCACTACATTCCAAAAGTTTCTATTAATTTCCTTTTTGTAACTCCTACTGTTCCGTTTCGTACCCATATGATGCGACACTTCACATGAATATTTTTAGTAATATATATTCATATTTATATTAGCCGTAAGCAAATTCCTCTTTTTTGCGAAAGCCTTTCTTGGTTTTGTCCAAGTAGCAGAATTCCTTAACTTCATTCGAAGTATCCCTTCCCAATCTAACACACTTTGTTATTACACTGTTTCCAAAATGGCACTCCATTACCTTGGTTTTCTCTCTATTAATCTTCATGTTGTATTCTTCCTCCAGTATCACGTTTATGCCAAATATTATGGTTTCCGAGTCTTCTTCCGATTCCCTAAGCACCACAGTATCAATAGTAAACCATAGGGGTTTTATTTCTTCTCCTTGCACTTTTTCTATTTCCATACTCATTTTTAACTTTCTTCATCGCTTGTTCTATAAATAAGTTAATGAGCATGGGTGACAGACTGCATCCTTGCCTTACTCCTATCTTGGTTTGTGGTTTCTTTTCTTGCCATCCAATTATATTTATTGATGACTGCCATCTGTAGAGTTCACGAAGAAACCCGACTCCGTGCCTCGAAAAAATTGGAGGGAAGCTGGCTGACTGGTTCAGTTAGATCAGCGAATAACTGTTGCTGTGTGCCGAATGTCTATTATCCCTACGCACGCACCTCTCAGATTGCTGAAGGTCGTCACAACCTGCTGCAGACTGACGGACTACAGAACTCCTCTGAGCCATTATGTCTCACCACACACAAGCGGATTTTTTGATAGGCCTGTCACGGTTATCCACCACGGACCTGGACGTGGTCCGGAGTCCATAGTCCTGGCCTGTCTGTCACCAAATGGGCAACTGGTCCACAGGCCAGGACTATTGGTTCCATACCGCGTTCAGGCTCGTGACGTCAAAAAATCCACTTTCTTGTTGTATCCGTTCTGACGAGAGGAAGGTTTTTTTTGAGGGGGGGGGGAGGCTATATGAGGGTGATCCTGAAGCAGGCAATTTCCCTTTAATAGCATAGGAAGGGACTTGAAAAGGGGGGATGTGGAAGGTAGAGCAAGATAGCGGGGTCACGCGTCATATTTATATGCTACGGCGTGTGTGCAGCACTCGAGATATATATATTTTTGTATATTTTTAAGTGGTTACAATATTTATAACAAAGTAGATATGACAAACGTCGAAAGCTATCAACTTGTTTGAATAATAAACTTGTCAGACTATTTTCAAGTGGTTGTTTCTCATAGTTGGATAATATATACAAATTCTAATAGTAAGAAATGAACATATTGTTGCTCTAATAAAACGTTCATTAATTAAATTTGTAAATTATTTCGCGCTAAAAAGACCAAAGACACGGATCAACTCTCTTAGTATTAATTTAATGTTTACGTGTAAAAGCTCAAATTTTGTATGTTATGTGGAGCAATTTCGACCAAATTTTGCAAACGTGTTCTTTGCGAAGCGTAAATCAGCACTGTCGTAGGGGCGGGCGTGGAGGGGCCGGAAACTTTTAAGTATATAAAATCGGCAGATATTTCAGTGGAATTAATACTTTTTACTGTGTTTCCACCGACACTTCTTGTATATAATATAAACCCCTTTCAATGTCTGAGGGGAGGATTCATAGGGGTTGGGGTGAACAAGTATCACTTCAAAACAACGGGAAAATTATCGAGTTTGGTGTCGAAACCAGTGTGATTTGACTCGCAGAGTATGGTTCTGATATAAAACAGGTGGGTTAATTTGCAATTAAAAAGAGGTATGGAAGGCTTTAAACCAAATTCCGGGTTCTAAATTCTTTCCATGGCGAGGGGTAGGATACAGAGTGTGGAAATCAATAACATGAAATAACTATGTAGGTGTCTAATTAACCAGTACTTCAGTCACACATGCGGATTGGGGGAGGAGGGATCCATGATGGCGGATCCATGTTCCACGCTATTATAAAATTAAACTTTTCTTCTCTGTTTGAAATTAATATGTTATTTTATATAATACATAAAATTTTATTTACCACAGAATAATATAATTTTCCTTTCATTACATGTGTCAACTCAATAAAGCAAACGCAGAAAATATTTTGCAATATTAATACATACATTTATCATATTTTGAGAACATTACAAATGTTAACAAATACACACCCTTTTAAATATGTATATATATCAACATATATAATTATAATAACAATCCTACTTTTAACACAGTAAGAACGATTTGAGTAAGTAAATAAACATGAGACCGCCTATTCTTAACTAATTTTTAACGTTCATAGCAATCTCCAAATTTTAATTCATGTATATGCCACCGAAAATCATCCTCTTTACTATGTTACTTTTCAAAGTCAATATTGTGATTAATTTCAATTTTATTTTTAGGAAATGATGTACTAGTTTTCAAATTTTTTATAGAAATTCAATCCTGTTCCTCAGTGTTTTTAATTGTCTTGAGAATTATATTTATTAATGTCAATATAAGTAAAATTGTTAATTATAGAAGTGAAGAAGACGATTTGGGCTGATCTTATACCGCTATTTTAATGAGTTGGGAACTAGCTGATTAGCAGCGTAGTTTTTAAATAAATTCCTTGGAAGTATCTAACGTTAGAGCAGTTTGAAATGTTTACCAGACTTTTGGGGAGTGTTGGTAATGCTGATTTGAACGTCTGCTGGGATTTGCAATATTTTAGTGTTTTTGTGGAGAGGTGAGGGTATGCTTTCCAGTTCCTTAATTATTATAATATTTATCCGATTGAAATTTAGTAATCTCCATTTTTTCTCATGGTATTAATAATGTAGATGATTATGATCAAAAAGATCGAAAGATTTTAAGCAATATCTATTGTGTTAATTGAAACTGTTGTTATATATATATATATGTTTATATATACGTATGAGTATCAATAATACCAGTCTTAAAACAAATGTTAATATTTGTTTAAAGTGAATTATTTTATACTTGTATGTAACAGTTCCCGCAAATTAAAGTATTAATTCATCGTATAATATTTTTTTACGTCAAGTTTAATGTCGCATTAACTGCTATGCTCTTTAGCGACAACAGATATAATCTATAAGGAACATTTATAATTCTGAAATACTGTTGCTGTTGCATTAAAGTATCAACATTTGTTTGTTCTCTGGAACATGCTCTGGCTTTCATGAAGTTCACTTTGTTGTCCACCGTAGGGTGATTTCGATACTTGTTGAGACTGTGATTGTATACATTGTGAGCAGAGGAGCAGGATTAATTTATATTATTATATGTTCTATTATTCGGGTGTTTCGCCTTTAACGTTTCATCCGCCACCTTGGTGATTGTATTGCAGAAAATCTTGTTTAAACGTTTCATTAAATCTAGTTAAGTTATTTTTTCTTCTATTGAGGCAGTTGCAGTTCCTATATTATAAAAAAATTAGTTAAACTTAAATTTAGTTTTCGATCTTGCGTCAACGCAATCCCGAGTCACTTACCTTCAGAATTTGTATCTAAATTTCAATAACGCCCTTATTTGATGAGACGGAGTCCCATTACTTTTGTCCATTGTACTAGTGGTTTTAATGGCACAGAGCCGTGTAGTGCAAACAGACCCCTTTAATTTTGTTATTCGGTTGGGGGCCTCACAGCAGCGTGCTTTGACCTATTGCTGGCGTCTCCACAGATTTAATTAGAGCTGCCACTTTGTCCACCATTAGCAGTGAAGAGTTTTCAGTTTCCTGGGCACTAATTCCAGTTATGTAAAATTCGTGTTGTTACCGAAGCACCGTGATTTGCGAAAGGTTACAGTTCACGCGAAGGCAGTGATCACACAGCAAGCAGGCTCAAGCGTGCGTGGGTGGGTGGATTCGGCGGCGGCCTTAAGGGATTGCCTGTCTCCTTCCCTCACAAAGAAGCCTCACTACTATGATTAATGCGTGTCTCGCACTCTGCGGACGTCTCTGCTGTGCTGTGTCGGGAACAAACCGCTAACAACTTAAGGGACTACTTTAAATATAAGCAGAGTTTTGTTAACATTCTACGGCCATTACTGAGGATTCACGAAGGACACAGGGAGAATCTTTTATTCAAAAGATATAAAATATATGAAGCCGCTCAAATACTTATGAAAAATCTATTTAAAAAGTTGGAATTTTTTCTTGTGAGTAGGAATGCAATCATCGTATTACCCACATAAAAAGTAAAGATCGCCAACATTGCGGGAATTACGACCATTATCAAACGTCAAGTGGGAAAATACGGATTGCCACAAGGGATGAAGTTGAGGGGAAACAGATGGCGAAAGATAAAAAGAATGTTTTTTATATAATAAATTGTTTACAACGTCACTTTTGAGTTATAATTGAAAGTCGAATAAACTAAAAATACGATTAGAGGTGCCCATTGTTGTACTATTCCATCATTTACAAAATAGGAATCGTATCACGCATAAGGTTTTATTATTTATAGAATCATTGCTGCTCTAGAAGTTGGTATAATTCCTACGAACTTTTGATTTTCTTCTCTCGCGATCTGATTCAGTAAACAAGGAAGTTTGTAGTTCATTTTCCCTACACTTGAATTTTTAAAATATTTTTCCCTTTTCTTCGGTAAATACTGAAGATATTCAGAGTTAGTCCATAACACCACATTAAAGAATTCTAGAAATTCTTATGTAAACTATCTAATACAATTATAAATATAAAAGTCGATCAGGAGAAACTGATAGGGACACGCAGAAAACAATAAAAATTACAATTGAAGTTCAGCCCATGGTTTCTCAGAAAATGGTCATACATTGGTGGTACAGTTACCGTGCCCTCGTAAATATGTAAGGGAAGACTACAATACTAAACTGTAGAACAGTTTTCTACATCGACTGGTATAAGAAAAGTAGTTAGAAAATTAACATAATTTTGGAAAAATGTAAATTGAGGGCGCTGCAGTCGAAATGGGTGGAGCCTATAATGGAAGAATGTAGAGATCTCAATAACTAATCCGAATTCATTATTGAGATAGTAAAATGGACAGTGGGAAAAGTATAAAGATGCCATAAATCGGGTTATTCATAACTGTGACCATCTCTTTATTGCGAAAATTAGATGTACGGGAAAATATAATTACAATGGAAAGTAGGAGTAATATTCAAGATAAAAAAGCGCGAGAAACATGAAAAATTTGCAGAATTTTTATATCTTTTTAGAAAAGAATTCGGAAAAGAAATATTGAAAATACAGGGTAAATACTGAAAATTACATATAGAAATTCAATTATTATAGAAGAAATTTCTATTCTTACGTCAGGAGAAATGTTAGAGAAAATTGCCAAAAAAACTTGTGACGCAGTGGCGATCACTGGTCCATCACAGTATATTAGTATTGAGGTGAATTGAAGTAAAACACCAGTCCAACTAGGGTACAGCTTGATGATGCTATAGATACAACTGATGCTAACTGTATTGTGACAATGATATTAAAACAATTCAAACATATGTTAGCTTCATATATAAATTGACTCACTTTGCTATAAAAGTCTTCCAGAAATTTCTGATAAATGAACTCAAATTTACTGCTGAACCGAAATATTATACGAATTATTTACTTACAAAACTGAAGCACAAAATTAATTTTCTAGACAATTACAATATGTTTCATAAAATAATGGTTGAAAATATTATATACACAATACGACAACGTAGTTAAAATCTAGACTCTATTTAAAAACCAAATTCAAGAAGTAATACAGCTCTATCGTCTTATGAATCGCGAGTTTGTTTTAGAAATAGTAAAATTAATAGTAAAAATAATTTTCGATACACATAAATTAAAATAGGAAAGAAAAATGATAATAGTAGAAACGACGGACCAGGCATCGAATGCCATTACGTGAATGTAATTGTTACATATTTTTCCCTTTATTAATTCGAATTAACGATTATTACACTATCTGGTTCTGAATCCCTATGTTATCTGGCTGGTTTCATTCTTTTCTATTCTTTTTACTTAAATCCTTTTCGGTATTATAATGAATTATAGGGAATATTTTTGATGTGTCACTTTTTAAATTCAAATAGTATAATAGTTGTCTGTATGTAGATAAAAAATATAAGTTATAATGGACTACTTTTCATTATTCTGCTCTTATTTTCCAGTAAATATCCCAAAAAAATCTCGGCAAGGACTTTGCCGTATTTTCTTATAGACAGGTCTCGTGCTTTATCGTCTCAATTCTGTCGACATTATACGTCGACGGATAAGTTTACTTAAGATATCGTATTACAATAGCTCTCAAAAACAATATGAGAGTCGAACAGTCTACAAATACAGTTTATTTTTTCGAATTATCGACTTCTACTACAAACAGACGGGAGAACAAAAAGTAGGAAAAAGTCCATATTTGGCCAAGGTTGCTTGCTTTATTGTATCTTCTCTGAGTTGTGATTTATTTCCCATTGTGAGTACAATAACACGTTTCAATTGATTTACCATTGACCTACACTGCCCTATTTCCTTTCACATTATAACTTCTTAAATAATCTTTTATCCTCTGCTTCCTTATTTCATACATGTCATTCATAATTTGTTGGCCTAGCAGTTATGATAAATTAATGAATACATTTATAATATGTATTCTGTTATTGAAGAGTAATTAATTAAAAATGAAGCATTATTTCCTCAAAGTGTGGCGTTTACTTGTTGGAAGAGTCTTCCCCCTCACCGCCAAACATTCTGTTTGCTGATATCGTTAACGTCTTTCAATCCACTTTCGCCTCTTACGTCGTATTTTATTTCAGATGTTATGATTCGCTTCGTAATTGGATACACCAGTGTGTTCTGTCATAAAGCGCTGCGATTGGAGAGGTTTCTCTTTTCTCTTACACACAGAAAGAACAAATAAATATTGGTTTAAAACATTAATTCACTTCAGGATCTGCAACCGAATAATATTTTATATAATAATATATCAGGTTTATTCAAAAATCAGTATCCAGTAGAAAGTTGATGAAAGCATTCGCCTTTCTTTTTATTTTCAATCTATGGAATAAATTCATACGCAACTGCATGCAGTTGTTGAAAACAGGATTCAGAACGCGGTAGTGAAATAATCGTTCATTTGAATTCATTAAGGGAAGACTTTGTTGCAATTGCATATCCATAGGGGCCTTCGACTTCTGCTCCTTGCAAACCCCGATAAAATGTGTCAGATTCAAAAGGGATATGGATCGAATTATATATATAAAAAACAATCATTTCAACCCTTTTAGTTTTATTAATATTTTTATAATTATATATATTATATATGATTATAGCATATTAGGAATGGGGTTGGGCTGCTTGCCAGACCAACGGCAAGCAAGTAAGGTCACATTTGATTAGTATTAAATTAATGTCCAATTGACTATTTCTGTACCATTTCGGAAATGGAAGGCAGTCCTTGGGACAAAGGCCTGGGTTAGCGGCTCACAAACAACCGTTTGCTACAATAAAGCGCAGGCCATCCCCGGAATTATTAGGGACGGATCTCGACCAGCTACTTAGGCTATCCTTGGGAGAAACTTCAAGAAAAAGGCGGGGCACGAATTTATATTGTTGAAAACCAGATTTTCGGGGAGAGTGGACTAGGGAAAACATTACGTTTGGAGGAGAGATTTTTAGAGAGTGGACTAGAGACGACATCACGTTATTATGAGGAGTAGTGGACGCAGCAAAATTATTATGAGTAGTGGACGTCAATGGGAAAAATAAATCCTCCTTCAATAGCAGATGTCACGAGAATCGACGCAGAGAACCACCGAGGCAACCTGACCGATGAAGAGATGCAGTATCATCACCAGATCCTAATCTACAAATCGGTGAAGTACACGATTATGTTTCTCGCCCCTGGTCTTGATTGAGTAATTTAAAATTGTCGATGCCCAGTTTTTGTTTAAACCCACATATGCTCTCCGGTGACTTTTAGTAAGCAGTCAGCCCTGAAGTTTAATAATGTATATATGTTAACATTTAATTTAATAAAATTGTACACTTTTTATATAAAACCCCAATTTAACATTAATAATTAAATAATCACTCTGTCACCACAATAGTCATGTAGCGTATCTAATATTTTCTACAATGAATAAGTTCTTTTATAAACCAGATTGTAATTGGCCAAAAAATAAATTTTATGTTTCAGTTGTGTATGCAAATTATTCGTATGATATTCGACTTAACTGTATTTCTGCAGTCATTTATCATAAATTTCTCGAAGATTTTTATAACATTAAAATGAGTCCATTTATGTATGCCAGACTGACATATTTATTACTTCATTTTTGATTATTGCAACTGTGCAGTTAGTACCGGTTGTTATATCTGTGGTATCACTATGCTTTACCCTAATTGGACTGGTTTTAATTGGTTTCTCTAAACCTCAATAATAATGTAATATTTTAAAAATTAAGACTAGATAATTTCAGAAAAAATTAAAATATATAATTATTGTATTTCCTATTACAAGGTCGGAAATGTTTTTTCGCTTTTTATGAATTTTAGAGTGGTATTAAGAATTAATAAATACTTAAGTACTTACCATACGAATGCAATATCAGTATGATTCGTTTCTTCCATGCAATATAAATTTTACAGTAAAAAATACGTTATTACATGATTTTATAATAAAAATTAATGTGAATTATTATTACGATCCAATCAAATATTAACTTTAAACGTAGACGTCTGTGGGTCGATCAGTCCAATTAAACTCCCGTATGTTTATTTTAAGTCATCACGAGACTTTCCTAGCGCCAATTAAAAATAAATGTGTTCAGTTGGTCGTCCCTGGCGCAAACCCAGCAACTCTGAGCTACAACAGCTGACGTCTATGTAGCGTGGAACTATATTAATATCGGTAAAACGTATCCTCATCTTCATTATCATCACAACAGAAAATAATAACTTATCAGATCACGAGACTTTCCTCCTCTTGCTATTTGGCAATATCTTACACGTAGGTACTTTTTGCGGCAAATTTAGTTTCATTTGATTCTCATTGAGATTATTGATGCTGTAAGTTGAAAACTATGGTTCAATTTCTGATATTGGTTGCTCAGATAGTTTGAAAGGGCTCATGAGACTTGTAAATGAATCTCTATTGGAAAGAAATGGAAGTCTGATCGATTTTGAAATTTAATATCTAACTGCAGTATTTTGCAGGACATTTATCTTACAACCATTACCAACTTAACTTCGAAATAATCTGGTGACATACTGGGAAAATTTTAAAATTTGAATGTTATAGGTCTGTCAAAAGCACATTTCAATGAGTGGTGCTTTCCGTATGCCTCATTTTCTTCTTTCTTATCTACATTATTTCGACCGTTAAGTGAAACAAATAAATTATCAGCACATATTACTGCAATAGCGTCACTCGACAGGATAAAAATTTGAGAAACGTCGAAACATTTACTTTGAGTCTGGTCGTGAAATAATGTATACAGTTTGTATTATTTTCGAAACTTTTTGTACACAGTGTTCAATATTCAACAGATTTTTTTTTACAGACTGGATTATACAGAAGAAAGGAGTGAAGGTCTTTTTCACACATACTGTTTCTTTTGTCACTGTTCCCGTCGTGACCACGAATCCATTACGGTGAATGTGATGAATATAGAGTCCCCTGGTTAAAACAGAGATTCATTTTTCTGTGAACAGAATGTTGGGACTTGCCAGTTATTCCGAAAATTTATTTACCTTTTGCATTAGCCTTGAATATATTTTTACTTAATCTACTGAGAACCCAATTTTGAGTTTGCGTCGGCAACAATGTCTCGGATTCTGAAGTGTATGGATAACTATTATTGATGGCTCCCAGATTCTGCAAAAACATTTGATTTACAGAATACTAACTTTCATTAAGAAATTAAATTCTTCCCACTTCTTATTGTGACACAAATTCATTTATAATCTAAAAACCGATATATGACCTTTCAAATAAAAGAACAGAATGTCTTTAATACCCCACATGCAATTTGTTTTATTCCATTTCAACGTTGACCTGTCCTTATTGACAACCCCTATAGTTATATAGTTTGCGTATTATCACACTCAAATTTTGCTTCTATTGTGAAGGGTGTTGCTATATCTATGGTATTTGCACTGATTTGTTGCATTCGTCGGAGTCACCTTCGCGCCAACGTCTTTTGTGATTCCGTATTGTCGCTGTTTCAGAGCCACCCAGTCAATTGTTATGTCTGCACGTTTTCGCGAAACAACCAAAAGCATCTCGCACTTGGTCGGATTAAATGTGCATTTCGCGGCAAAGCACTCCACTTCGATACTCCTCGCAGAGCTTCACTGACGCCGTTTCCCTCCGTCTGCTAAAGCCTGACGGTGTTCCTCTTCTCCTAGCTATGCATGACAAAGAGAAAGACAGTAATTATCATGAACATTAACGCAATAAAGTGTGAATAGAGTAATGTTGAAAGTGGACCAGAAGAAATTTCATGAGGAGTTACCTTCAGAAATATAACGTGATAACCAAAGGTAATGGCCATCTTATGAGGAAACAGGATCCTATGCGAATTCTGCTTAAGTAATTGCATAAATTAAGACACAGTGATGGGAATTAAAAAAACTAAAACAATAGGAGGCGATTCAGAGTTTCAAAGAAGATATCAAGAATAGATTAATAAGGAAAGAAGAAAAAAGTATAGGAGAGAATTGGGCAGTAGATCAGCTGACGAAAAAAATAAGAAAAATAGCTCAGACCAATAAGAAAGCATAGATAACACAAGAAATAATAAAAGTGATTGATGAAAGGCGTAAATATAAAAACGCGAGCAATGAAAATGGTAAAGAGTAGTAGAAACACTTGAAGAATAAGATAGATAGGAAGTGCAAAGCAGCCAAACAGGCTTGATTCCAAAAGTAATACAAAGCGGTTAAAGTTTTCATGGTGAAAGAGAAAATAGACGCAGCTTATATGAAAATCAAAATAAACATTCGGAGAGAGGAAAAATATTAGCAAGAACATCAAGAGGGCCGATAGGAAGCCAATTATGGATAGAAAAGAAAAAGCAGAAATATAGAAGCATAAAATTTAGCAATTCGTTTTCGGCCGTAACTGACACGTGAGGCAGTCCACGACACCAAATTACCCTCATGTAAATACTTCAATACATTTAATAATCTTTTCGGGCGAGGGAGTTAAGGAGTGAAGGACATGAATTGCTAAATTTTATGCCTGATGAAGTCTAGAAAAGAGGACGAAATGTCGGATTTATATTAATTAAGTAGCTATAAAATTATATGCTGACTTATTGGCCGTCTTTTTATATCAGAAATTGTTCATCAAGTGGGTGAGGTTATCAGAAATACGTAAAACAATGTATGAAGATGTGTACGAATTAATTACATGCTAATATTACTAGTTTGGAATTGATGCATGTATTGCCGAACCGCGAAGTTCAATTGTTACGCGTTACAGTTGTTCTGCCTGTCAAAGTCGGATGATTTGATTTGTATTCCACATTTTCACGAAATAACCACTCAGAAACTAAATTCAACGACTCCGGTTGACTAAACAATGTTTCAGAACACGTCCATACATATATTGTTGCCAAAGTTTCCCCTTGTAACCGGAAACAAGGAACAGAACGTTTTCGTTTCTCAACATTGGTGAAACAGTCCCGGAACGAGCTAGAAACAAATTTGAATTGTAGAGCCTTGTTCATGAACTGTGTTCCAAAACATTTGTTCACATTATGGCTTGGCTTCGGCCTAGACCACACCGGAACATCGTTGGGGTTTGTTTGAATTCAATGGCCCACGTTTGTTCAGGGACAGCCCCGAAGCAAAGAGTCTCGTCCACACTGCAAGGGGAAGTTGGACTCAAATGTCTCACGTACATTCTCTCTCACTCTCTCTTTCGCTTTTACTTCTAATTAAAATTTAAACAAGCAAAAATGGAAATGATGGCGGATACGGAAGCTATTTAGCGCCGCCAATGACCAATGCAATTATCTGGATATATTGAAACTGAAAGAGGCACTGGTGTTGACAAATTTTAAAGGGTGGCGCTTAGAGGTTTTTAATACCTTCTAAAAATGATGGATGCAAAACACGAATATTAGAATTTTCATTTCGCCTGTTGGAAAATGTTCGTATGTAGTGTGTCTTTATATGGGTGCGAAACGTGGACGGTAGGAGGTGCAGAAAGGAAAAGAATAGAAGGGTTTGAAATGTGGTTCTATAGGAAAATGTTGAAAAAATTAGATGGGTGGCTAGAACCTTCTTAAAAGAATAGAGGAAGAGCGAGCAATATGGAGGACGTTGACCAAGAGAACGGATAGATTAATAGGCCACGTTTTAAGACATGAGGGTCTTGTAAAGTGTGTGGGGTAAGAACAGAAGACGGAGGAAAAGGATGGAATACGCTAAGTAGATAAGGGAGGACGTGAGATGTGCTAGTTTGTGGAAATGAAGAGGCTTGCTCAAAATAGGTTGGCTTGGAGGGCTGCATCAGACCAGTCGTAGGGCTGAATACAACAACAACAACAAGGCTTGTAGCCATCCTCTGGTGCCTCCTTAACATGTCTTCCGTATACGTTCAAGTAGTGGCGGCTGGTGAATATGTACTTACGAGCTAAAGCTCATTAATTAATTCAGGAAGAATTATTTTTTTTGTAATTTTAATAACGTTTATAATAATAGTACTATAGATTGAGAATTACTTCTTCGATTCGGAAGACCTAAAACTGCCCGCTTCCTATCGCTTTCCCTTCCCGCATCCGTGCCGTCGTGATTCTAGTTCAAAATCCTGTCTGAAACGACAAATGTGCATGCGCAGTATACAGCATCAGCCACTCTGCGTCACCTGTTGTGTCCACAAACTGATTCTTCCTTGAACTACAACGTCTCGTAGCCGTGTCGTTCGAGTCGCTTCTAGTGGCAGATTCAAGCACCTAAATTAAAATAAATTCGAAGAATTTAGCATTAGAAATCTTATTTTAAAATAGTTTATATTTGGACACAAAATAGTATTCGTAAACTTTGTATAGTATTAAAAAAACTACAGTCGAGGGTTATTTTAAGTGCATCAAACATAGTAGATCTTTATTCATCTCAGAAGTCTGTGAAGACATCAAATCATACTGGCTTTTCACTTGCATTTCCGCTATTGAAATTCAAATTTTATTGGTAAGTTCGGTAAGTGGTCGATATTTTCTTTGGAATAGAAAATAAATTTAAAGGTGGGTTTCGCTATTATAGAAGGACTAGTTATTTATAGATTAACGTTAAGAAACATAAACTGTAATGATAAATGAAATTAAAGCGACTTTTGCGCATCGTAATTATATATTAAATTAGGAATATGTGAGCACTAATCATCAAACGAATAATCACCATGGTAAACTGACGGATGTTAATGTGACGAAACTCTTAAATTAAAGATTAAATTTTTTTCTCTAGTCCTCCGAAAGTAAAAATATGACAAGTCATCAAATAAAAACGGAAAAATATAAATTACGATTATAATAACTTTTAAGAAATTTATCACAAGAAACTTAGTGTATATAAAACACAACACTTTAGTATAATAAACATTTTAATTGTTGATTTTGCCCGCCTAAAGGGAAATAAATAAGACTGGGTGCTTGCAAATAATTTAACAATTAAATATTATGGAAATACTAGGCTTTCTTTCTCGATATTTTATTCCTGTTCTCTTCAAAATCCTTAATAGTGTGTTCCAGTTCACATTATGAAAGACGTAGGCTTTTTTTTCGTTATCCTGTCTTCTAAAATTAAACGCAGAGCTAATATTGCTTGTCTTGTCCTTACAGTCTTCGTAAAACCAAACTGATGTCCTCCCAACACGTATTATAGTTGACGTTCCAACTTCCTGTGTACTATTTTAGTTAATATTTTGCACTTACGAGATACTAAACTAATTGTCCTGTGCTGTAATTATGTTATTAATAAAATATTATGATATTTTTCCTGTTTTAAAATTATTCCATAATGTGTCGTAAAATTGATTAGAAGGTTAAAACCAAAAAATGTAATTCATTATTTAAAGAGTCATAAGCATGTAGTACTATTAAAATGTAAAGCAGATTATCCAATGAACTTTGAAGACTTTTGCGGGTTTCCGTATTCCAAGGATTATGTATTAATGATGTGTGGGGTCAATGACTAAAATCCCAGTAAAGAAACTTTTATGTAAGGCGTTACATTGATCATTGCTCTTCCAGCTCCAGAGTAAGTATGCATCTTTGTAGAGATTCCCTACGGGGAAGTAAGTCATAGAGTTGCATGTAACAAGATAGACCGCAGGAAAGAAAGCTCAGTAGATTTTCATTTTTTTCGCTGAAAAGACACTATATTTCAGCCGACGGCCCCAGGGACGGTAAGCGACTGTATGGATATCAGCACGGTGGAAATATTGACAAAATGGTCGGCTTCCAGCGGAAACTGTCGGCAATTCTTCAGCGCGGCGCTGAAGTACCTCCAAGGCGTCCAGAGTGCTCCGATAAAATATACCGCCGCTACTAGCTGGTCCTGGCTTCGACTGCGTCTAATGGGGCAACTAATACGGCTGCAGCGGACGGGCAGTTACTCTCCCAGACCGCAGGTGGAGGAAAAACCGCACGTGGCAGCCATCACAGTCAACACACTTCATCCCACAGCGGAGTCGACCTTAAAATCGATTGCCATTCTTTAACGGAACAAACGGAATATATGGTGTATGGCTCATACTATTAACAGCTAAATGCTCTTCACCATAGCGTCACGAATCTGAAAGGCTTGTATACTACTGGAGAAGAGACAACGTTACAGAGGATAGCCTCTAGAACCAGGGATGGATCAATAGGTCACATTTGAGAAACAATTTACTCGTTAAAATAGCATTAAAGAGAAGTGTTTTTTTGGGGGGGAGGGGGTGATGCAAACATTACCGTAAAATAGGTTAGTATGGAAAGCTGAATAATACCAGTTTGTGGACTAACTACAACAACCAGTCCTTATTTCCACAATTCGCTTCAATTTATATTTAAGATCGTAATTTATTCTTTGTAATGAGACCTGCATTAAATATTTATGCACGTATAATTACAGGTTATAGATGATATAAGCAAAAGTCTGAAATAAAAATATTTCAATGTCTGTTAAAATATTTTACGTTCTTCGTTTGTTTCATGTTCGGACTGGGGCTATCACACGAACATCCATGTTTCTCATTCTTCACCTCCGAGACGTGGCTTGTCCGTCGTTTGTGTATCTTTGTTTCTTAATATGTGTCCTCCTTTTCATATTATCTTATTTTTCTAATATATTTCTTTGTTATTTAACTGAGGTTTCCGTATTAAACAGTTTGTAACGTTTTCATACTGTATTCATGTACAAAAACACTTACGTTCTAAGTTAGCGTAGCATAATTTCTAGTTAATATTCCTTTGTAACGATGTGTTGTTATTACGGAGGTCACTTGGCGCATTCATTAAAACTTCTGCAAATCAGGCTGTTAAACCTGGTAGTAATGTAGAAACGATGACATAATGCATATATGTTAACTGCCCCAGAATTCTCGGAGCATTGACATCTCGCTAACGTTTAAGAAACCTCGCACTCCAGCTTTTCACGGAGTCGATTACGTACGACTTTCCAGCAGGTTACGTTGGTTTCCCGGTTAGAGTTCTCATCCAGCCGTCTTCCTTTCCTACATCCTTACAATGTTCATTAATGACTTATAATATACATATCTAAACTGCAGATCTGTGTTTAACTGGAAAAATACTGCGATCTTGAGATTCTTACCTGATAAGACTCAGGTGAACTCGCTCACACTACGCAAACTGTCCTAAACGTTCATTGTATCTTTACAATCCTTCGAGATAAGCCTTATATCTCATTTCCCTTTCACGATCCAAACGAGCGTCGATAGAAAAGTCAGGGCCATACTCAGCTCACCAAAATCCTAACAAATGATTGCTACATATTCTTGTTCGCGGCTCCCTGGGGGCCTATAATCTCAGGTGAACACGTGAAAACCTTAACCGAGAACTATTGGAATTAAATCGATATGAAATTAAGCTGTAAGTTATGTTCCCGGAATCAATTTACTTCGTTTTACTCACTCTGATCACAGCTACCAAAATATTTCAAAATTAATAGTGAAGATAAATAATTTTAAAAAATCCCTATAATTTTTCTTAGGTCAAAATATAATTTCCGTATCTTCCCTAGCTTATGTTATGCATGTAACAGAAAGCTGTCTAAACTCTCGGAGCTACAGAAATGTTAATTTATGAAGTCTTCGTTTTATTGGTCCATTGCATCTAAAGCACGACACGAAAGGACATCAGGAACTTCAGAAACTGAGGGGCAATGAGAAACAAGAATGTAAATCATTCGAATGCACTAGTGAAACAGTTGTGAAACGGGAAGTGGGACTAACAAATACCCGGGAACGCTGTGCACCCAGCTAGTAATTAATAACATCTGAGAATTCTTTCTTGATTGGTCCAAATATTTGCGTCTTTAGTAAGAATGATAAAATTTCAATCCTTTTATTACTTTTTTCACTTAAAAGTCTCCTAACCACAGATATAGTACATTAAGACACTAGTATAAGACACTTAGTATAAGATATTAGCAATATTTATCAATAATATATATATATCGGGTATAAATTATATATGTTGTCTTCTCTGTAGAAGCATATATTATTGCAAGTTAAACATAATCATATGTATGTAAATAGTAACATAGAGTAAATATTAATTAAGAAATCATAACAATTTATGTACACTCTCTGACTCGTTCCACATCACTGAAGTTCTTCTTTTGTATGGGATCAATGGAATATGGTTTAATACTAACACTAATCTTCACTGAGTGATGTTGAGGACTACCTTCGGAGATGACTCCTTTCTCTGTAGTTTTTAAGGTTCTCACTTTCCGAAACATCTATACCTTGAGAGGTGTATGTTTTATGGACGCAGACCTTGGTCATAATGGTAAGAGTTTTCCGCCGATCCTATTGGATCAGTCGGATAGCTACCTCCTAAGCCTGTCGATGCACGAAGAAGGGAATGCTGCGACCCCACTATAAAGTCACCTGTCTTCGGAAGGGTGTGATAAAAGTACCCTGGGTAAGATAGTTTAATTTTAGCCAGGGGCTGCCTTCCTCTGCCTTCCACATCCGTCCTTTCAAATTCCTTACCTATGCTATTAAAGAGAAGTTGCCACTTATTTTATCACCCTTATGGTAAAAATGAATTTATTACATTTCAACAAACGGTTAGTCACAGTGTGAATGGAAGAAGTAAACCTTTAAGTCCTGTTTCCGGTCTTCAAAACAGTTTCTTAGAAACACGGTAATGTGATATTTGAATAACATGGGCCTCATATCCTATTAACGAAATACAGTCTTTTTTTCTGTTTATCTTTTCACTGAAACAAGTAATCGGAAAAAAATCGTACATTTCATATTACTTTACTTAATTTACCTCAATTTAAAACTTGGTGCACAGGTGTTTGAAACATTTTCATATTTTTGTACATAGCTTAACATCAGTTTTGAATGTGATGGAGAGAACCTTAGGTTTGAAACTGAATAAAAAAATTCACGACGATAATTTTCTCACCTGATGAATCTTATTTTCTCGTTGTTTTATACACTAATTTTTTCAGTAAATTAATGATTAGAGCGTTAATTTTCTTTTATAATGTTAGCTATGCTAGGAAAAGTAGATATATGCTCTTGGTCGCTGTCCTGAGTTATTTGATCGCTATACAAAGTAGAATAAGAGGACAAAATGACACATTATAGATATTGCTATATTGACAGTTGTATTGACTAGTGTATTTCAACGCGAGTTGTGAACGGCAGCCTTTGTAGAAAGCGGAGTTATTACAGCGTGCCTAGGGGAATCCGCTGGACACGAAATCTTTATCGCAGAAGAGTTACGGCTCAATTGTTCTATCTTAGAAAGCGGAATTTCTTTTCAATCTTCCTATCCAACAGAAAGAAATTGGAAGCCTTGTGTCGCGGATTCGGGAGAACACAGAAGACATTAGAATCGTAATGAAAGCGTTCTCTTGAGAAAAGGGGGAACAAGGCGAGAAAACGTGATGTCATTATCAGGAAAGCATTCCTGTGACGAGGCAGATGCCGGATTGAAAGACAAAAGGCGAAAAGACATCTCAGGTGGCGATCTAACGTATTGTCTTGAATAAAATTTGCTAAAATAACGTCAGGAATGTAATTAAAAACTTAAATTTAATTAAGACTTAGAAATTGGAATGCGATTCTAAGTGTTACGAAATATACGTAGTATACTTTAGCGAATAGGTCAGGTATATTACAACCAATATTAAAAACTATAATAGTTATTTGAGTGATTTCGACTCAAGAGTACGGTATCTGGAAGGTTCTACTTTCCTGTGTTTCTACTCAGCATTGTAACAACGATTTACGGATCATGAATTTGCGTACAGCGTCATTAGCGACGGAATGTTGTTAGATATATCATGTAGTAATCAAACACGTGTCAAGTTGTATATGTATGTCTATAAATATTGTTATTATTTCAATGCATACTGCATACAATCGACAAGGCAACAGCTTTATTTTCATTCTTGTAATAAGCCACTATTACTTGCTTATTAATTAGACTAAAATAACTGCATATAATTTCAAATTAAATTAACTATTAATAATAATCACTTCATTACATTACAGAGGTCCCGATTTTGAGTCCCGGCAACGACAGGAATGATTTTGTTCGCCGTGTAACGACAACTTAGGACATAACGAGAATCTCTACGTTGACCACGTGTCACTCCAAAAGTTGTGGAAAGTGTCGTAGAAGATGACTGTTGTAACAGGTGCTTTTAGATATTATATTTATTTGAATATTAAATGGTATTTTAACTAATTATAAGTTAATTTGATTTGGCCGCCAATGAAATAAATACAGATTGAAATTAATACGGGGTGTTATATTATTTTATAATAAAGAATCGTTAACAATGTGAATTATATTAAATTTATCATTTATTTATTACAATGTACTTTGATTGAATAGATTTTTAATTTGAGTAGCTGGCCTTTTTTAATAAAGACTATATATAAATTATACAAATTAAAGGTCGTTTAAACGGGCCTTTCCATAGAACAGAATGACTAACACAAATCCTACTCGGAATAAGAGTATCAAAAAATCAGCAAAAGGTTACAAACAGGTATTTACCGTGTCGTCTCAGTTTTTCTGGAACTGTTGCTATCAAACTTCATCGTTGACCGATTATGAGCATAAAAATCTGGATTTTTTTAGATGTCCAGGAAAATCTTCAATTTCTTATTGCTCACTCTCGTCGTCCCTAATAAGAAAATCATAATGTCTTTAATTTTAAAAACACAATCATCTCCACGTCCTTAATGTCCAACTCATTATCTAATTAATATCTCAAACTACACGTACTCACTAAAAATAATCTCCAAAATTAATATTTTTGTGGGTTTTTAATAATTTGTCCCCACTGTCTTGTTTTATATTCCGTTGGTGGTGGGGTTCGATATTGTCAAATCGAAGTTCTTATCTGTCCTCCCTGGAAGGAGCCATTTGCCACTCTCCACCGACGTTTTTTTGGTGGAAACACCACACGATGCCACCAAATTTCACCATGGTTGGAAAAAACCCCAAGCGCACCGTGGTGTCTGAGTTTTATTATCCCTGTCTGTAACCTACGACTTCCACCACGCCGCTTACCTTTGATTTCGATACGGCTAAATTCCGCAAGTAGTTGTTTTGATCATTACAATTAGCTTTAATTTATTTGCATATTAAAAATTAATAATGATTAGAAAAGCACCTTATTATTTACGATATCAAATAATTTTATCCATAGATTAAAAGCATACATTAAAAAAATCATAATATGCCCGCGGTTAACTTTACGTTGGTTGTAGACAAACCGCATGAGACAGAAATAAGTACAATTTATTATTTTTAGGGCACCTTTCGTTTCGCGTAAAAGCAATTACAGATGACACATAGAGTTTACCTTGCGTGGAGTACGATTTTGTGCCCGATTCCCTTTATTGTTGCTGTATTGGAACTTTTCATGGTGGAATGTTTCCTTGAACTACGTCACTTTCTCGTTGACCCGTGAAAAGCAGACGAATTTTACGTTTCGCGTTGTAGATCTCTCCGTTGAAACGCAGGAATTACTGCATTCCGATTTTCTTCAGCACTTCTACTACTTGTAGTCTGCAGTGTTAACTACTTACAATGTCAGCCTGACCTTCTATTTCAAACATGAAACGTCGGTTTTATTAATAAATAGTTATATATTTAATGCTGTCTTTTTTGGCCATTTTTATTTATTATGTAGAAATAATTTCAAACTATCTATATTGCAGTCATATACTACCATTATGGATCTATAAGCAGATTTGTCGCAATCCTGATGATATTTGAGACCAATCTTACCAGAGTAGAATACTGTAGTTATTGCGGAAATGGATAGAACCTCCTTAAAATTAGTAGAAATGTATTGTACTCTGTACAAAGGTATTGATTACTGAAGAAATTAATGAAACGGTATTGAACTTTTACTCAAAGTGAAATTTCCAGTAGTTTTAGTACGGAACTTGACTCGCCCAAAGTTTCCAACTGAACGAGATTGCGTGTACAGAGGATGCCGAACAATTTAATTTGAAGAAACGATCTCAACGGGAAAGTATCTTAACGAACAACGCTCATTCCCAAGCATTTGTCTTTAATTTAAAGTTATGGCAACTTCAAGTGAAACTTGAATTCTGAATCACGGTCAAAGTGTTAAACAGAGCGGTCTATAAATAAATATAAATAAGCCCGCCATGTGTTCACCCAATAATTAATTTATTCTCGCTCCTTAAGGGTAGTTCAAAGTTTGTTTTTACGTTTAATAAATTAATATTATGATGAATTTGTAAAATGATTAAATAACTGTATATAACATTACATCGATTGTACACTATGCATTGAAATAATTGTTTTCCATTTCTAATGGAATACAGTGATGGATGAATAATAAAGTTAACTGATCGTTTCAAATGAAAATCGGGTAATGAAGTATTTTAAATAGAACCGATCTCACGTGCTGGAATATTAATGCTAGATTTCTATTTTTAACTTCCACGTTGATGGATGAGCGACTTAACAACGAAATTTTGAAGACTTTGGAAATGAAAATTAAAAAAAATATGACTGTTAGTAGAAAACTTTGATTGTTGTTGAATTTGAATGAAGAAGGGTAAGTAAAAATTCGGAGGAGAAGCGCACTAGTCTCATAAGCTGTTGTAGTTAGGATAAGGATTTGTGAATTCGTTGCCGTCAGCCGAGGCATGGGCTTACCGCCATCTCCTTTAGCGGGTATGGCGTTATAAAAGGCGTCCCAAATGAGCCCTTAAAATGTGGCTAAAAGCCGGTCTCAAAGGTCTGCCCTGTGCACTGCGTGAATGCGAGGGTAAAATATTGCCACTACTTGCCCCATTTATGGTTAAAACCGTGCCCTACTTATCGGGACTGTCATAGGGATGGGAAATTAGATGGAAGAAGTTCGGCACAAAATTGACTTTCTCTGCACGCAACGGGGCTTCAAGTAGATAGCCTCAATATCAGTCGTAAAGCGAATTTCTCAACGGCACAGACTCTTATAATACCTTAAAAATTTTGATGACATTAACTGTTATGAATCAAAATTTTTTACTGCATTCGTTGCGTAACGAAAATAATAAACTCGCATTCATCAGTTTCTTTCATAAAGAAAATGAGAGTAGTTCATATTTTATACTTACCGTAACTTAAAAGGATTAATAACATTGATCGAAATAATGAAATAAAAATTATGGTAAACAAAGTTTCCAAACTACATTTATTCGCTATTATTTACAATTCCACAATAAAATCAGATGAACAATAAATGCGCAAAAACAATGAGTTATTGATCAATCATTGAGCACGTCTTATATTTTAGACTCATATTTTAGGGGACAAGTCTGAGACCCAAAGAAATGGATCATCGTTTAAGATTTGAAAAATTCTCAAATAGAAACAATTCAATGTGACAAATTATTTTGCAGCTTTTAGTTCACAGTTATTATTATTAATAGTACTTAGCTGGTAATGGGACTTCACCCGGTGGCAGCTATATACAGAATAAGCACATATGATACAATTATAATAAATTACTAATACAATTTACACCCAGGAACAATTTTGTACTGTCTTATGAGATTTTGATCTGTACAAAAAAAGAGAAGTCAGGAGCCATACAGAAATAACTTCACTGCACTTCACTATTTTAATGCTTTGTTTAGGAAATAATTCAGTACTTCACTGATTCTAAGAAAGCAATATATATATATATATATATAACTGCTAACTTTAGTTTCCCTAAACTGATTTTCACTACCCGGAAAAGTCGTCAGTATTTTTACAGGCAAGGAATATCTATTTCTTTAATTTTGTACGTCTGATAATGTTTAGAGATGAGTATTTGTTATTTCTTTCCAGGCCCTGTGGTTCACCCGAATAAACTTTATATATTGCGGACAACCTCGCATGTTTCCTCCTATTACGCGCTCACTTGATTACCCCAATTTAAATATTTAATAATTGTGGTTCCAAGGAATTTACTCTTGTTTATTTCTGTTACTATTTCGTTCCCCATTTTATATCGACCCCGAGAAACTTTGCTTTCTTTTTGTAAAAAACGATTGTCTTACTTACTCTTCGTTGTATTTATTTGCATTTTATTTCTAACTGACTATTAATAAATTTTGTCTAAGTCAGCCTGCAGAATTTGTTCATACTCAACGTTTACAATCTCATTGTATACCACACAATCATCGGAAAAATGTTTAATCTGTGATTTTATACAGATTTTCAAGTCATTTATGAATGCCAGAAACATAAGTGGACCGATCATACTGATCTTTTAAAAATTCACGAAAATATATATCAGTATTTTTTAACTTAGTTAATAATAGATCATGCGGCACGACATCGAAGGCTTCAGCAAAATCAATAATTATAGCGTCTATTCTCCAGGCTCCTTTGTGAACCCCGTGCGACAGATCTTGGCAAACCGTTGCCATTTGGCTCTCACAAGAGAATCCAGGACTGAAGCCATGTTGCCCACCGTAAATCCACTCCTTTTCGTCCCACTGCTCACACAAATATTCAGCTGTCAAGCGTTCGAATTGCTTGAAAATCACAGATGTGAAGCTTACCAACCTGTAATCGCGCACCTGATTTAAATATGGGAATTACAATCACACTTCTCCAATCGTCTGGAACATCAGAGTTGTTAATAAATATTGCAAATAGCCGTATGAGGTACGTAATTTTAGCACCTCTCCCGAAATCCCATCCGGGCCCGTTAACTTATGAGACTTATGTTTTCTAATATTTTTTCGAAAGTTGCTAGAATTGATTTTGAAGACCGATGTAGATCTGCACTTTTCCCAAGTGGGTAAATTCACCTTTTCCCCGAATACCGTGGCAAAGTAGTTAGAGAACCTGTTGGCTATAATTGCATCGTCTAATTCTAGTGTATTGCCTATTTCTTTTTGGGTCGGAGCAACGCTCCTATTATTCTGGCGCCTTCGAATATATTTATATAATTTTCCACATCGATTTCCTCCCTCCCCCCTCAAGCAAGTTTATTAAATAAACTTCTTGAGATATTTTCTTGGCTTCAATTAACTTTTTGTTAAGGTGAAGAAATCTGATCCTGTGATATTTATGTTCCTGGGAAATGTAACAAATTTACTGATAAGCATGCAATTTAAATTAAATTAAAAAACTATTTCTACTACTTTCAGCATTATTCACTCCCTGAATATGCCTTACGTCAAGAATAGAATATCAGGAGAGTGGAAATAATCCAGGTTCATTATATAAATGAAGAATACTTCTTGTATAATGTGGGATTAAAGCATACTTCTGATCCCTTAACGGAAACATGAATATTAACAAATGTGTTCGACGTTCGGGAAATTTATTTATTTCTCTTTATAAAATTGTATGTATTAGTGAAGGACCCGGGTTCGATTCCTGGACAAGTTGAGATCTTTCCGATCTGGTATTGTAATATTTATAGCATATATATATATATATATATATAGACACATTATTATTTTTAACATAGGACGTTTTAAATAACTGTATTTTTATAGAAATATAGAAATATTATCTTTGTAGTTCAATTAGTTAATAACTTTTAGAAAATGGAAGTAAACTCAAATGTTCATTGCAAGAATGAGCAAACCTCTGATTAGTAGTAGCTGAGAAATAGTATACTTGATAAAGGATAATTCGACAAAACACTCGATCCTTAATCAGTCCACATTTTTGTTGGAGATATCCGTTAATATAGATGAAAAAATTGGAACATTATTTTAATTAGTGTTCGTTGTTGAGAGCCTGATCATTAGATGACCATTATCTGTGAAATTAATCAAAATAAATCATACAAGCTCGTAAATATGAGATCTTGGAATCGAATAAAATGTAAGGGATTAAGAATCAACTTTCAAAGGCAATTAAGTTAAACGTTGTTTTATGTTGTGGTGTGATTCAACGCACCATACTAACCTAACCTGCGCAAGCCATTTCATTTCTACTTAGTAACCACATCCTCCCTAATCTGATTAGCTCATTTCATCCTTGGCCCTCCTCTTCTGTTCTTATTCCACACAGATCCCTCTAATGCTAATTTTACGAGACCCTCATGACTCAAAATTAATCTATCCCTTCTCTTAGTTAAAGTCCTCCAAATTGTTTTCTCTTCCCCTATTCTGCTTAAAACTTCAAGAATACTTACTCTATTCACCCATTTAATAATTAACATTCTACTATAACACCAAATTTCGAAACCTTCTATTCTTTTTCTGTCTGCAACTCCTATCGTCCACGTTTCGCTCCCATATAACGCCACACTCCATACGAATATTTTAAATAATTGTTTCTTTATATTCATACTTATACTAGTCGTAAATAAATTTCTCTTTCCTTTGCGAAAGCCTTTGTTGCTTTGCCTGTGTTATCCTACTCTTCATGTCTACTATACCTCTGCCACTCCTTGTTATTAATTTTCTTCAAAATATCCCTTCCAAATCTAACAACCTTTGTTATTCTTCCGTCTCTTATACTACCCTCCTTCACCTTGGTTTTCCATCTATTAATCCTCGTGTTGTAATCGTCCCATACGATCATGCTATTTATTATCTTTTCTAAGTCTTTTTATGATTGAAACGTATTGATTAAAATTAATTAAAGGGTAGTATATCAATAAAAAAATTAATCTTGTTCAAGATTCATGGCTATAAGTTAACATTTCAAAGCACAATCTCCGTAGACGGTTAGCGGGTTGAAGACGAAACTTTTCGATAAGTTCTAGGAATCGATAGTTCCAGGGAACCACAAAGTCACGCGAAAACGGAGCTCAAAAGACAGAGACAAAGGCTGCCACTGTCACGGAAACAGGAGACCGAGCTTCCCTGATACTCATCAGCCCAGTACGCCCTCAAACAATGCGGCCTTAGTGGCACATATTATCAAGGTTTTATTCGTCAAGATAATAATCCGCTTTCAGAACGTCAGACAAAGTTTGCTGCCACGAACTAACCCTCGGCTCTCGTGACCGAATCGAATTGTATATCACGTGCTCTTAAGCCACTTCCTCTATTCCTTCAAAGAGATCTCACGATTTCAAATTTTTAAATATATTCTGTCTTATAAATAATTAATATCTACATAATCAGTACAAAAATGTTAAATAGATGATTAAGTAAAAAGTGTTATGTGACTGATGCAATTTGGATTATATTTTAGGTCTTAAAAAATTTGTGGATAAATGAAAAACTATAACATCACGAAAGTGTTTTTGTAAGTTTGATTCTTCGTTCCATTAATAATTATATACGGGATGTCAAATCACCCATATTGCAAAAGTACAGGAAGCACAAGTACATGGTATATTGAAATGTAGACAGAGATAGAATAACTCGAAAAATTTATTTAAGATCATATGTAGATTTCTAAAAGTAAAAATTTTGTGCTATATTCTTTTCATGGATTTTGAAGTTTTGATGGTCTGAAAGTAACATCATGTACATAATTCCAAGTTAAAAAAAATAAAAGTTGAAAATTTAGCGTCTATTTAATTTTATTATATTTTTAAAGAAAGTAGAATGGGAATGAGGTCGTAGAACTGCAGTGGTTCATTGATACCTTTGAGAAGCATGAAAGATCACCACTAAAGAGACAATATCTTGTAATTGATTGCAAGGAAGTAGTTGGCACGCTGTCCCAGTATTTGCTTTGTAGTTTGTGTTGTCAAGTCTGACAGCGTGACATATATCATTAAGTTTCCAGATATCTGTCGCTGTCTCTCGGAGATTGGCTTGACAACACGTCACATGCGGTAAAGTGGTACCTGTGACATTCGCAAACGTTTGCATAAAATTAAGAGAAATAATTTTTAAGGAGGTTTATGAAATTATAATATTCGTCTAGAACATTTCTTAAAATATTGTAGTGGTATACCCACAGATTTAATTTCGACCCACTCCTCAGTCAAATCTTTAGAGTTTCGGTGGACCATCCACTGCAAACATCCAGCAACCTCAAGCTGGAATGCTGGACGCTGCCATTCTGAAATTATCGTTTCTGCCAAATGCTTAATGCTGTCTTTCAATTGATATTCTATGTAATATATTGTGGACAAAAGAATTTCATACTGAAACATAACTTTACTCATGTTTTCCATATTATATTGAAGTAGGAAATTTCACACAATATTTTTATTAATGATTTTTATTTCTAGTCTGCAAAGATGAAACACTCTTCTCAATAATCAAATAGCGACTTTCTCTTTCATCCTAGATATTACTTGGCCAACTCCCCTTTATCTTTTTCTTCACAGAGCCAAATAAAAGTTTAAAAATGTGGTAAAATTAACACATTACAAATTTTTATGAGAAACTCTGATGACTCAGTCCAGTTTTACTGTTTTAATATTCTCTCAAATATTTGAGACAGTTGTTTTGTTACAGGACTATCAAACAGTTAACACATTTTTTTGAAATTACATAGTTTATGTTCTGAAAGGAATATGAAGCAGGAAGCGCCATTTTTTAAATAATTAATATTAAACTCAGTAACCCATAAACAGTATCAATCAGAGATTTGAAGTACCTCTCCATAGTATTTTTTATTATATTGTTCTAGAAAGCATGCAGAGTAATATGGAATTACTGAAATCTACTAATTGAAGTAAAAGGAAGAGGAGAGTAGTCAATACGAATTCACATTTTACTAAAACTGTTTAATCTGTTTGCGTCTATTATAACGGCGGGAGTTCCATAAGGTTATATTCTCAGTCCAGTACGCTTTTTTATATAAATAAGTGATTCAATCACATAGAATTGTGAATGTTATAATATAATACAAGCCATAAAACCTATTAAACATTTAAATAGGCTTCACATTACTGATATTATACAATAATATTACAAATAAACAGATACTGCCATATTCATCCTAATACAAAGAATATTATACCGATGTTTTCTAGCCAGTTTTGACCAGACGACGAGTTAAGCAACACAAATATTTTAAAGGGTAACAAAGTAGGCTGTACGGATAATGCTGTTAAAATTGAGTTATTTTTAAGTACAATAGATATGTAAAGGTTTTATATATATCTTTTTAAACAGATTATTTTTTAAATATTTTTTTCCCAAGATAATTGAAGAATTTAATTGTCTCCACTAGAAAATTGATTGATTTTAATACCAATGTTCTTTGTATTAGGACGAATGTGGTAGAATAATCTGCCGAAAGCTACCGTTTGAAATAAAATAATTTCTTAAAACCGTGACCGTCAAAGGGTTTATTATAATCTATTTATCATCAAAATTAAACATTCAAATAACCAAATGCAATAATATCACTACATTTAATAAACTACCAGACAATTCTTACAGTTAGAATATATTCAAATTTTAAGAAATATAGAAATTCAAATCATCCTTTAGTTTTACATCATGACACACATAAAATAAAATCATTTTCTTTTGAGGATGAAGTAAATGTTTATAGCTTAATATTATAAGAAAATTAATTGGGTCTATGCAATATTAACTAATGCTAGTAATATTAAAACTGAATACTTTTCTTAATGTAAAAGACAATCTCCGGAAAATAAAGACATTGTAAATAATTAATTTACTATTATTCCGGAAGGATTATGAACTGCCCAAATACTATTTTTCATCTTACAGGATTTGGACTTGATTTGTAGAAGAATGTGGTCAGTTTTTCATGATTTCATTGCGCCAATAAATTGTGATGTTTATTTTAAAATATTATAAATAATGAAGAGAATTTTGAATTTTAAACCACATTGTGATAAAAACTATCGTAGTAGTTTTCTGATTTAGAGTTGTCTGTTAACACCTTTCGGTACTTCCTAAAAAATGCCAAATAGGGAAATATATTATTGTTAATCCAATCAATAAATATTATTTAACGTTTTCTGTTGAAATTTTATTACAAGTGAATATAATAGCAGTTCTTGACTATTTTCCCTCTGCGACGTTAGCATTAAAGGGGAGTTTCCTGTTTCAGGATCACCCTCCTCACCCAAAAAAGATTATTTTCGGACAAGAAAACCAGGGTTAGTTGTGAGAGCTTTATCTCGCAGGTATTTCTTCCCAGAGTGACAATGGGCTTACCGCCGGAGATGTTGTGGTATTCAGTAGTCCTAAGACGGGTCTGCTGCAACCCTCCACGCTAACCATATTTCTTTATAACTAGCACAACTTACATCCTCCCTAATATGCTTAGCAGATTCCATACTTGGCCTCTCTCTTCTGTTCTTACCCCACACACTTCCCTCTAATGCTAATTTTACAAGACTCTCGTGTCTTAAAACGTGGCCTATTAATCTATCCCTTCTCTTAGTCAACGTCCTCCATATTGTTCACTTTTCCCCTATCCTCGTTTGTGATTCTATCTAACTATCTGCAGCACTCGCCCATAGCACCAAATTTCAAAGGCTTCTATTCGTTTCCTTTCCGGAGCTCCTATCGTCCACGTTTCGCATCCATACAACGCCACGCTCCATACAAACATTTTTAGCAACGATTTCCTAATATTAACACCTTTATTACCAGTAAGTAATATTCGGAGATGTCTCTCTCTAATTTCAAGGTTCTCAACTGCCGTCTGAGCTGTCTTACTATTATTTCGTCGGCTGTTCTTTTCCTTCCAGAGCGTCCATTTCTCTTCTATATTGCTTCTTTCTCCTTTCTCTATTAATCCAATTTTGACATCTTCTTTGAAACCCTGAAGCCCCTCCTGTTGTTTCCGTTTTTTCATTTCCCATATTTTTGTATTAAATACATTCTTGAGTCTCTTCATTTTCAGCCTGCATTTCACAATCAGCAGATTATGGTCGGAGTTTATATCTGCTCCTGGGCAAGTTTTGCAGTCCAGCACCTGATTCCTATATCTCTGTATCACAATATAAAGTTAACCGTCCCGATTATTTGGAAATGATGAATGAAGAAATCTTAGAACAAAATAGTAACAAGGTGTCTTTAATTGATAAACAAATTTCTTATTTGCATAAAATATCAGTTTCCCTTTTAACCAAATAACTTCCATGCCAATAGACGATGATGTAAAAATTATTCTGAACGATTAGTTTAATCATTAATAGGTGTCGTTGAGAAACAGTAAATCGCAAAGATTCCTGATTTGCGGTATTAGTTTTATTTTAATATATGTACTTTGATTGTCAAACGTATCGTTTACTTACGATTTTAATACACGTCTTTTGGTGATAAGAATAAAGTAATAGTTTATCCTTCCCCAGTCGTAGAATCAGATTATATTTTTAGTAATATTTTAATATTGAATCAACAAAGGTGAGTATTATCGGCTATTATATTTATACTATTTTTCACACGCAAAGATGGATAACTTATTTTTGGGTATAGAGGTAATCCGTTTCAAACAACGTAACACATACATGTTATTTTGAGGAACGAAATTCAAGCACTTATACGGTACGACTGCTAAGGTTGCAGCCGTGTAATGCGTAAACTCTACAAGTGAGGCGCAGTGCTGTGCGTGTAGCCGGAATTAGCTGCGCCAGTTGGGACCAGGCGCCGCGTCGTGTCGCGTCGCGTCGAGTCGTGCCATCCGCAGCAATAACACAACAATATCACCGTGAACCAGCAATCGTACTTTTTATCAAGGTCAACGGTATGGATATTCGTGAACTTGGAACCGAATTGATTCTTTTGCCAACTTTTGCAGCAATCACCCTCATTTACAGCACGGATCGATTATCTGTTTATTACAGGCATTCAAATAATCAAAACTAAAGAAAACCGAGCCGTGAATAAATTGTCTTGTACAACCTTTCACTTACATTCAGGTGTTAAACAATAGAAAAATATTGTTGTAATAAGTTTCGAACACCATAGTAATATAAAATTGAATTAATAATGATGGTAATAATATTTTTATTTATTAAATATAATTTTGGATCTATCCATTCGAAAATGTTTCGGGTTGCTGGAACAGAGTTTACAGGAATGAATATAATACATTCACACACATATATAGCAAAAATTTAAAAATGTTAATACTTCAGAAATTTAAACAAAATGTTTATAAATAGAACCCTAAACAATGGAACTATTGTGTCGATGGAAGTTAAAAAAAATTTACAGAGAATAATTACAAACAAATTACTTTAAGAAATTACTTTATATATCTGAAGACACTCATATATCTTGAGAACCAAACTTCGGATCAAAAAAGTGTGAGTGAAAAATGTTTGTCTAGAAGGGAGACAACTAATGTTAGGAAACTCGGCAGAGTTAAATGGGAACCCCCATTTTTTATTGCAGATTCAGATTTTCCAGAAAAAATACTCCAATTTGACCTACAACTCAAGCCATTGTGAGTGTAATAAAAAAATCTAAATGGTTAAAAAATAGTTAAAAAATGGGGACATCTCAATAAATACGTACCAGATCAGCAAAATAAAATTAAATGTGTTTGATATTCTTACGAATTCTACTTAAAGATACCCACCCCCCACTTCCAGGGGAACTCACTTATTTTCAGGGAAATTTGTTAATTGCAGTTCCTTTCAATTATTAAAAAACTAGACTTCAAAATTTAAATGAAAGGTTATAAGTCACAACAAATTTATTATAAACCTTTTTAAACGACATTTTATGTGACTTTTCATACCTACATTTGGAACCTCGTGTGGTGAATTTTAAAGAATAAGAAATTTAGGAAAATGAAAATTTTGACGCTCGTTTTACAAGCGGAGAAATCAATACGTTAGAAACTCATTTTGATGTATTCTTTAAAATTCACCACACGATGTTCCAAATCTAGGAAGGAAATGCCGTGTAAAAGTTGACTTAATAATGTTTATATTAAATTTGTCCTTACTAATAGGCTGATTTACTATTTTCTTTTGATATCAAACTGTCAGATAATGTAAATAATTAAATGAATGACATTTCACCAATGAAAATATGAAATAGAATATGGACGTACATACAGTAAGTTGAAATGATTTAATTACATTTTAACAGTTGGTGGGTTTAAAAGGTGATTGAAAATGATAAAGTACATGCTGTCACATATTTACTGTTTAAATGTTTATTGTATACATGCTTTTAGGTTAAATATACGGGAAATTAATGTATTATTATTATTTAAGATTTCTTTTCTGTCGATTCTGTAATCTTCGGCCCATTCTTTTGCGAGTTTAAGTTAATGACAGTTTATTTATGGTTTAAAGAAGTTATTCAAAATGGTTGCCTGCAGCTCAATGATTTTTTTCCCTAAGTTCAGTAATAATTTATACTTTCTTGTTGGGAAAATGGCATATATTATAACTAACAAAGAAAAAGAAAAATAATAAATTTAATTAAATTTGACACTTATTGAACAAAATATATAAAAGGAATTCATGTTACCAAAACTGAATTATTTTGTCAGTTAATTAGAAAATAAATAAATAGAACATGTATTATATAATTTATTTGCAAATGATTTGAAAACTTTTTTAATTGGACAACTTAAGGACCACATAACCCCAGAATTGGTGACCGAAACTTCTGGAGCAGGCTGGCTGGCGTGGCTGTAGGAAAGTGTTGAGAGGATCCAGCTGATGGACGACGAACCCGCTTCTGCTTGCTCAACGCTTCTCAGACGTGAACATACAAAGTGGCAAACTTTATCACTAGCAACGACGCTTACAGCCCCTCTATGCCCAGACTACAGTAATAAAAACCTCCTTCTCTCGTTGCCTTGCATAAATGTATATACTATATACATTAAATTTGTAAATAGCAATAATTTTCAGTTGTCATGAATATGTTGCTATTGTAACGGTCAAACACATCTGCTCGGACTTACGTGGCGCGGAGTCAAAAGAAAGGAGACAGCATTTGAGCAAGGGGCAATAAACAGACATCACGGCGCGCATGGGGAGTTCCCCAAGCTATGGTGAGATTTGACGGCATCGGTTTTTTTTCTCAGAATGTCTGGAAGGAGAGGGGTAAACTGTGACTCCCAGGGAAAAGTAACAATAAACGTTATTGGTCAATATCCATCCGTGTCATCAAAGAAGTTGGGAGAAGATTTTAATAAGGCTTGCAGAGAGATTTTTGAGAGGTTTTCAAGAGCGGTGAGACGGGACAGATTTTCGGCAGAGAGATTTTTCGAGAGCAGTGAGACTGGACAGATTTTATAGAGGCGGAGATTTGGTGAGAGATTTCGAGAGATATTGCTGGACAGATGATTGGCATTTTAGCTAAGGATATTTAAGGCGCTAAGAGCGAAAACGGACTAAACCACATTTTTTGTAAATTTGAGTTATTTGTGTTAACGCATGCCAACGTACGATATTAATGCAATGGCCATGAGTTTGAGTTTGCTTATATTCAGTTGTTTCCAATTTAGCAACTTAAACGTTGTTGCTCTCAAAAAGCAATAGATAACACTGAGAGCAATAATGCACTATGCGGCTTAGTCCGTTTGTGCTCTTCGCCTTTTCACGTGACGCCGGAGAGTGAGGAAGTTGTGCAGTGACCACCTGGAAGTGTAAATCAGTGCAAAGCACTTTTCAACTTGGAAACAAATTGTAAAAGTGTGAAGGAGAAAATAAAAATTATTTGCTTTTTCTGAGAACCTTTTTTTTGCATGTGCAGTTTTTTTTCATATTCAGGGACTTTCAGAGGTATCTTGAACTGTGAAATTTGTTCCAGGATTTCATACGGAAACACAATGAAATATAAATAATAAACATTTTTTATATTGTGGAATCAGCGATAACGACCATTTTCTATTTTCTATTGAAAAACAATCTTTGGGCCACCGATCCTTGTTCTGCAACAAATTTCATCCCCTCTGGATACCATTGCCTAAAATTATCTTTATTGTCATGTAGAAATATTTCATAGATGGACGATTATTCATTACAGATATTTTTGCAGATGACAGTTTCTCATTTCATTTTCCGCTTTATTTTACGAACAGTTCAATTTATCATTTTATCCATCTAAGTCCGACTCGTGCAGAAAATGCGATGCATTGCAGGTAAAACAAACTGGATCAGATAATGATAACGATAAAAGAGTTTTGATTGCGGAAATAGAATTCCATCATCAAAAAGCCAAAAATGCACGGGAAGTTCTGTAGTGATTCATTGCTTAAGAAATCAAATGGCAATGCTACTGTCATAACTTTTGATTTAATTATAACTTTTCCAACACCCGTAATATCAACTAATACTAACGCCAGCTGTGGACATATTGCTTCGGTTTCCACAATATGCAAAATAATGTTGCGTACTTGTTAACTTGGGATGAGTCCATTGCGTCCAGAGGGCCGCAAGAAATTGGTTCCTGTTTATTGTATTTTATCAGCAAATTTGTAAATACCGAAAAACTGATCATGCACTCTGATCAGTGTGGAGGACAGAATATAAAAATTAAAATTTCTGAACTATGGCAACATATTATAATATATTCTGTAAACGAAATAGAACAGAACGTTTTAGTTAGTTAATGGTCTTACCTGCTCTGTGATCAGGATTTTGGTCTAGTTCAGAAAATAAAAAATTATTTTCCTAATATTTTCCTTCCTGAACATTGGAAAGATTAATAGTGTCCGTCAAGAAAATTAATCAATTCAAGGTAATCAATGTGAATGCAGAATGTTTCTTTTCTACAAAACGACTTGAAACGAATATCACTAATAGAAAGATTGCCTCTAATAATTTTTAAATGCAATTGTTGAACATACAATGGCTCCAGTTTGAGGCAAGAAGGACATTCAAAATTTTTATAACTACTCGAAACGAAGATCCATTTTAAGAAATGTGTGTGGCCAAAAGAACATCGGCAAGTATCAGCAATTTAGAATTACTGTATCCAAATGGAAATTTATTTATAGAAGCATAAAATATGAACCTGATCATTTTGCTTGAATTTGTACCCCCAATTTATCACAATTTCTACATTAACTTAAAAAAACACTTGCAGTAATCAAGAAAGGTTGCCTCTCCTGGATTTTGGGGATGTTTCTGAGGTGGAAAAATTTTCCTAACAAGAAGAAAACAATGTAAAATATTACATGAAACGTGTAAAATGTATATTGTATTTTCATCCCTAATGTTGACTGCGTGTTATTGAATGTGTGAAATACATAGTTTTAATATTTACTGTACAAATGGACTTTTCATTTTGAATGTAAAAACACTCAGAGTGAAAATGGACTAAACCACAAAGAAAAGTAATGTATCCGTCTATAACGTATATTTTTGTGATATTTGTATTTTAGAGAGCTTCAATAAATCCACAGTTAATTGGATTATATTTTAAACGCCCAAATGGTACGTAAAAAAACATTCTTTTTTAGCGAATACTAAGATACCAATTTCCTCCATAGTGACTCCCTTGGGGTTAGTCCACTTGTGCTCTCAGTGCCTCATTTCGAGCTGATGATCGACATTATCGGACAGGCAGTCCAAGGAGAGGAAGATAAACGGAAGAATAGTGGCGGCGGCTGTGATCTGGATCCAGTACGACCCAAATAGGAGGAAGGCGCTGCAAGGTCCATTAAGACGACACGGTAATTACCCCTGTGACTTTTTGCTGATTTCCTATACTGCCAGGTCCCAGTAGATTTTCATGGTAATATTCTGATCTATGAGAAGGCACTACTAAGTTTACAGAAAGAGAATTGTTAGTTTTAAGTAATTTATTTTTATTTCTTTATGTAAATACATATGTAGTGTTAATTAAGGGAGAATTACCGGTTTAAAGTTTGAAAATGTCAACATTTTAATATTGATGTAAATTTGTTTTGGACCAAGTAAATTGTTTTCTATTTTATTATAAATTAATATAATAATATTCAACTTAAAATAATTAATTACCCCCTAATTCATTTCACCATCGACCTCGAACAATTCCGGACCCATCCAGCCCCTATTTGTCTTGCTTCATCCTCACAAATTAGGAACATTCTGATAAGACGTGTTGCAATGCATCATTTACATTCATTAGAGTTTGTATTTATATAACACATTGAAACAAGGAATATAATTTTTTGTACATAATATTGATAAGTTTTGATTTTAAAAACCTAGACTGTGTGATTTGATAACAATATAATATTTGAAAGACAGTAACTGTGAAAACAAAAGGGATATTATTTGATATTTGTCAATTAATGCCATACTTAATTAAAAAGAATGTTTTAATATAATTCAACGAGATAATTCAAGAATGTGTTGCAAAAATGACAATATTTAGTTCGCCAAATATATATGTTTAATGAACACAAAGTGGACAGTGTTAATTTTATAGTTAGTAGGAGTTTTGTAAAGAGCTGTGGTTTACCCAAACCAATATATATTTTTTCTTTTCATTTGTAAATGTCGCATCGACTGCGCGACCACAGTGGCAGCTATTTACATATAATTTCATAATTATTTATTTACATATTATTTAAAATTATGAATTTCCAAAATAAGATACTGATAATATTAATTTTTTTGTTCCTTAACCACTAATTAATTATTTGTCTTCATTACATTTGATTTTTAAATTTAAAAAAACGCAAAATACAATACATTAAAATTAAATAAAAATCTTGCAGTCCTTACAAGACTTAATAATGTATTTTTGATATTCATACCAGTCCAAGATGGATTTGTAATTTTTGCCTGTATGTATTTTAGTCTGTGTTGGTGATATTTGGGGCATTCATTATACAGATCAATGACGGTGGGATGGATCTGTGAAGTAAATAAGTGTGGCTTATCAGTGTCAGTTCTTATTCTGGTAATGGCAGCCTGTTCCGTTCTTCATAAATATATGTGTTGTTACTTATATTATAGAAGTCTCTGACGTTTTTGTAAATATCTTTGGATTTTAAGGTTTTCCGTGTGTACCATTTCTTTACCAACGTGTTACAAGTATGTTTCAACATATCGTTCGCTGTATGAGGTTTTATAAGCGCAGAGTTGCAGTCGTCTAACACATTCCTATGTGTAAGCCAATATTTGTGAAAGCAAGTTTCGCAGGAAAGCTGCGCCATCATATCCAGGTTGATTGTGACATTTACTTGAAGACTTTCGGGGAGATTTTTTATGAAATTTTTATCACAAATATTCATTGGCCCGTGTTGAAACACCAGAATTATACTTAGGTATTTTACAAGATCACCCCATAATATCTGGCTCATTGAGTTAACGAAGACAAAATCTTCACAAGTTGCGTACTAAATTTTTGAAAGAACAATATTAAATTTGTTGGTTAATAAGAATAGATACATTGAAATACATTTATTCATTACCAGGGTTATGTACTCTTTTAGAATGTCGCAAATTTAGTTTCAGTCTATATTCAGATGGGCGTTTCTACGGATATTCGATTTCAGTAAAATCAATTAACTAACCCTCTTTATTTTAATTTTATGCTATCTTCGCAATGGTAATATCGAGGCGGACCGATCGTTCTATTTAATTGCTGGAGATTACTGAAAAACTTAATTCAATTATTAAGAATGGGGAAAATAAAAAGGTAAAAACCCAGTAAAATTGTTTTCCTTTGGCTACTGCGCAATGTAGAGCGAGACATTTATTAGATTAACTCCGTTATCGAATTCGATGAGTGAATTGCCGGTGAAAGAAAATGGACAAATTCCTGAGGCTACAGTTATATTGATAAACTGACTTTTAGATTTATTTGTCAAAATGTACATGAAATTCCTGCCCCAATTTAATTATTTTACAAAAAAATATTTTTAGTTACTTATTTAAATTTAATTAGTTTGTAGACATGACAACATAAATTTCTTGGGAAAATATTAATTAATTGCATTCTGTACATTAGAAACCTTTTATGATAAGTAGATATCGGTGGTGTGGTTTGAAGATTCTTCCTCGCTCCCAATCTCCCCCTTCCCACACCTCCTGCAACAGCACCCGTTCCCTCCATTACTTCACCAAAGAAGACGGATTCCCAGAGTAGGAAGTGACGTAAGCATATTGCGAGTCGTTACTCCCTGGAGGGAGGTACGGCTCGGATTTATAGGGTACGATTTATCACTTAGAGGAACGAAGCATCGCGTGGACGAGGAGCAGGGGAGAAGTCTCACCTTTCCTGGATGTCGAGATTTTCTATCCACTGATCAGGACGTAACATAAACCACGTGTTCGCTGCTTTCTCGTACATCTCTAGCTTACTCTTAGAGAAATACTTCTCCATCCGTCCCATAATATAATTTCATTAAAATATCGACATCTTTGTGCATAATATGAATTATACACATGAGGTGATAAAACGTTGAAATGGACTGACGTGGAAAATTATGTCACATAAAGTAATAAATTTAAGATTATAATCCAAAGATTTTAACGTCTAATGAAATTTGGGATCGAAAATAAGTTTTTAATGTCCTGTAACATACTGATATAATTTATCATCCGTAAATTGTAAACTTTGTATGAATCCCCAGAATAATGAACTTCATTCTATAAAAATAATTAATTTTAATTTTTCGGTAGTATACCTTGAATAGCGGACGTCAACTTCTCTAATTTTGCAATATACTAAAAGAAGTGCGGAGCATTAGCTTTCCCCTAAATCGAAAAAAATCCTAGCCGAACCTTTTAAAACTGGTTTTTATACCGTTATTTATTATAGAGGGGGTAGTTTTGTGCTACTAAATTTGGTTTTACCTATGTACGTGTTATATATTGTAATTATGGTCTCTATATCTCGGTCGTTCTGCTGAAATACCAGCACAGTTCATCGAATAAGTTCTTGGATTTATTCTTATTGCGCGCCGGGCAAATTTACCAATGAAAACCACCAAAAGAATTCGAGAAAGTTGATACTGCGATGTGCCGTCTCAATCTTTGGTTCACTGCAAACAAATTTTCTCTTAACCTAGAGAAAACCAAAATCGTTAACTTCACAGCAAACACAAACAGTTTATCTCTTAACTTGGAATACATTTCAGAGCACGCGCCTTTTCTTGGTCTGCTGATTGACAATAATTTTAAATGGAATCACCACATTAAATAACTATCGGGAAAACTCAGCAAAATTTGCTTTACATTACGAGTGTTAGCTCGGGAAGCCGACATAGCTACATCAAAAATGATGTACCATGCATATTTTCATTGTGTCATGTGTTACGGTATTGCAAACTGGGGTCACTTCACCTCTATAATCTACAAAAGCGGGCCGTAGAATAGTATCTGTATCAGGTGCGGAGTGGAATACCACTTGCAAACCTTTGCTTTGCAAACTTGGAATTTTAACCTTACCTTGCACGTATATTCTAGAAATTAAAAATTTGTATGGGGCAACATCAATATAAACGGTTCAAGACATTCGTATAACACAAGAAATCGCTCTCAGCTCCGTGTTGAAACAAGCATTCACTATTCCGGTATAAATCTATACAATAATCTCCCGGAAGAAATAAAAGCTTTAAAGGTTCAAAAATTATTTATGAAGAGTTGTAAATCTCTGTTAATTAATGGAGCGTATTATTCACTGAAAGAGTTCGTAGATAGGAAGTTTGCTGGTGTCCTATCAAATTCTCCTATTATTTTAGAACTATACTCTACTAGAATTTAACTGCTGACTTATTTTCTTTTTCATGTTCAACGGGAACCTACGCACGATCTTCTGCTGCCTTCTCCGTCGACTGAAAATAGAAGATTGAATTTTATCTTTCCTCTCTTGTCATTCAATTCTTAGTTGTAAAATTTTGTATTTTTCTTGTAATATTATATTTGACATATCCTATTTCCTTAACCGAGGACTAATGGATTGAATAATAATAATAATAATAAATCTAAGAATAATAATAATAAATTAAAATAACAGATATTTATTTCGAACAATGATAGAAAATTAGTCCACTGGGCGTGGAGCAACCTCCTCCGTGTCTGGTTGTCATCTCGATTATAAATCTTACGCCATCGTGGCCCGTCCACCACCATTCAATATTTCTCTACACTGTCCTATGCTGGTAGCTCGGCCTCAACACTTACCGGCTTCTTCTGTATGCGAGTCTCAAACGAAAAACGAAGCCACCAACAGTCTCGCGCGTTTATGGATGGAGACGTGACTTTCTGATATATATATATATATATATATATATATATATTTCTAAAATAGTTAAATTATTGATTCTTAAACACCATCATTATGATAATTATATTTAAACTGCAGTAGTGTGAGTTTGTAGGGGACTACCAGCCAATTACCGACCGACTTTTGTTATAACTTAGATCAACCTTTATGTCCTTTGGAAATTCGCATGTTTAACCTAACCGATGGGTCCCTTCGGCACAAAAATCGTGCTAAAATAGAGTACAGAACCGTATATAAGTATGATATGTATGAGAGGTAGATTGAAAGTTTAGAAGTGCGAGGAAAGCGGGGAAAGAACTTATTGACAGAGATTTGAGCCGGACGTGACTTCTGGAAATCTGACCGGGTGAGCTCGCAGTCGCTGGAACCAGAGACTTCTTATTTTAGAGGGACTGATGGCTGACACGAGGCATGGGCCAGCCTTTATCCTAGGACCAGCGGCGTTCTGAGATAATCCCATATCAATTTCCGTGTAACTATATCTCGTTTTTTAAGACAACGAATAATTTATTACAAGAATTAACGGAAGTCTAAATAGAATAAAGACCTTTCTCATACATAAATTTCAAAATTTTATAAAAGAGAGGATTTAACCGCGGGTAAATGAGCGTGAGAATCAATTTTAGATACATTCATCGATTAAGGAGCTTCACCGTACTGGAGAGACAAATGAGTAATTATTATTTATTCTAATTAAATTGTTTTGATTAATGGGGAAATTTTGTTATTTATTAAACAGATCCAAACGCTATCAGGTCCGCAATCAATAGTCTCATGCTCGAGTTCGGAAATTATCGTTTCTGGAAAATCTGTTATCTACTCTACTTGGATCATACGGTTTATCATTTTCGTATCAATTTAGTTATAGTTTTATGACTTATTCTTACGTAATCTCATGAAAAGATCCAAGATGTAAAGGATTACGTTGATATTTCATCGAAATCGATTCGATCGTTTTCTTGAGAACAGCAAACAAACCGAGGTAAACAATGTTTCTCACGTGCATTTAATTGCAAACCTACGTGGTTGTTTAACTGGTCGAGACGTGGTGGAGGGAATGCTGATTCCCAACAGAAAACTCTTCTCCAGTCATTGGAAGGACGTGGGACAAGTCTCGAGAGCCCGTCTTGTTTGTTGCAGGGTTTCTACGGTTTGCTCATCATCTCATCTAATACTAATTAAGATCCTTAATCTGTAGCATAGCGACACTAGTTAACCCTTAGCAATCTTTCTCTCCATTTCGTATCCGCTATTTACAGTCTCTTCCTATGTTATTAAAGGGGATATACCACCTCGTGGATTTCCCTCGTGGAACCCGTGATTCTAAAATAATATATATCGGTATTCCTTTCCATTCTGTTTTTTTTTGTATTATCAAACTTGTCTGAACTGATTTCGGTTATAATTTGGCACATCTTTATCAATTTTATTCATATTAAAGTATGTTCAATTGTCATTCCGACGTCAAGTGTTAATATTTTTGTAAATGTTAATATAAGAATGTCTGAATTAGATGAAGAATAGTTAAATAAACAACAAAAATTAATTGATACAGTAAATATCACGCAGCGATTTTGCATGCTTTTTTTGGTCAGGTGGTTAAAAATATTAACAGTTGTAGCAATGAAACAGGTAAGAAACAATGTGATGAAAAGAAAAGCAAAAATGATAATAGAAACAAATGAGTTACTTAACCGCATGTGAACGGTTTGCTTGAATTTTAAATGAATAGTTGCAGCGCTCGGTTCAAAGACCAGACGAAATGTTCAAAATGACCTCAATTTAACTTCATAAGGGTAATTGTTCCTCTTCACATCGAGTTTCTTTTTATACAAATAAAATTTAAAACGTAAAGCAAATTTTGAGTTTTGTATTCATGATATGTAGGTTATTAACTAAATAGCTATTACCGTTTATGAATTAGTTTACGATAAGTAGGCTATTTGTGGATATTAGAAGTTAGCTTACGTTAAAAGCTTAACCAGTTTGCAAAAGTAGTATCTCGCTGAATAAGTCCTATTAAGGACTTATTAGGAAATTACGATGGTTCGTTAACAATATGTCGCTTTGGAAGAAAACCTTTAGATAATATCAATAATGCTGCCTGCAGCAAAGTCACCATAGTTGTATGCCATAGACATAGATCTAGACTGGTCGCAGTACGGCTTTGTACAGAAGTATTTTACTGTCTAATGATAGCGTTGATTTTCGGTCCCGTAGCCTGTACACGTATAATTATTTTATTCCTACTTCTTTCACTTAGGCAGAAACGTGCTGTTCCTATCTTAGGCAGGGATCCAGGTGCATACATAGTTATTTACTTGTATATTTTTTCCATTTAACTTGATTAGGGGGTCAAGTTCCTTCCATAAGTGGAAAAAAAGACTAGTAGAGTTTTTACTGGATTTGCCTTAATGTGCCATTTACTCAGCCGGATCTGGAATTGCATAGGGTGTAATTGTAGATTATGTATCGCTATTGCAGGATCCGGGGGTTAACAAAATTGTTGTATCGTCCATAAAAGTTGCAATAGTTGTTAATTTTTTGTAGGTAAGTCAGCGGTGTAGATTAGGGGACCGAGGAAGCTACCCTGGAGTACTCAAATTTTAATAGGGAATAAAGGAGTACCACATTGCCTGTTTGGTATGTTCTCTTAACTTGATATAGATCAGATGGAACGATTTTTTAAGTTAGTACACTGATCATCCTTGGCTGACCTTGTCAAAGGCCAGGCTAATGTGAAGAAATATTGCAGAGCAGTATTCTTTGGTTTCATCTGAAATGCGATGACCTGGCTAAAATTTGAGAAAATCAAAATAAGAACGATGTTCGAATTTAAGTCCTAACCAAAAACAGGAGTTGATCAGACTCTTCTTCAGTGACCGAAATAGGAGGATTTCAGAGCAGATGATAGGACAGAATTGTTACGTAAGGTTATTTTACCAAGCCGTCCAAACCTAAACGGAATCAAAGACGTTAGAATGGATTTAGAAGATGTAGTTTAATAAATAAGTTGAAGATTACTGAGCTGAAGAGAGCCCAGGAGCCTAGCTATGTTTCCAGTAGGAAGAAGAACTTAGAATAAAGACTTAGAGCTGCAATAAAACTTCGGAGGATAACCCCCGTCCCCCTCCGTCGCTCAGTCAGTGAAATAAAGTAGGAGATAACAAATCATGATTTAGAATTCAGTCACGTGGGGACCTAAGAGGCCCCACTTTCCTAGTTAAATCCGACTTTATGCAAGTGCAACTTTGTAACCGAAAAATACCTTCTTTCTGCACATGTCATCGTGAAACAAGACGCCTTTGTTGTTTATTAAGGCGTAATTCCCAGACTGTCACATCCTGTTATCTGTTTAGTGGAAATTTACAGAGGTTTGTATATGTGAACTTAAGAATGAGAAAAAATATTGGTCACCATATGACACATATCGTATATGATATACAATTCGATGAGTTTGTTACAGTGTTTATTGGTTTCAGTTTAATCAATAGCAGTTTTTCGAACAGTTTGGAAACTATTAGGTAAAGATTAGTAGGTCGATATGAGTTTACTTGCAATAAGTTTAGACCCACAAATAAATAGAAGAATATTGAAAATGGGGATTAGAAGTAAATATGAACAAATACATGTGTATTGGAGGAGAACAAAAGGACCTAGAAATTGAAAATGGACAACAAATAAAACGATGCAATGAATATAAATAATTGGATGAGGTGATTCAAGAAAGAAAAGTACAGGGTAGGAAAGCGATAGCCATGATAAATAGCATTTTATGGGACAAAAGTATTACGAAAGAGAACAAACACAAAATATATAAAACAATTGTAAAAATTATAATAACTTATGGCGCGGAAGTCTGGCCACTAAAAAACAAATGGCCAAAAAGTTAACAACGACCGAAATGGATTTCTGGAGGAGGGCGGTAGGCAGACTAAAAAATGGACAGAATACCAAACACAAAAAATAGAGAAATTATGGATGTGAAACACAACATAATTGATGACATAAGAGACAAACAACTGATCTGGTTTGGACACCAACTAAGGATGCCAGAAACAAAACTACAGAAACAAATTCTACAATGGAAGTCGGAAGGAAGAGGGAAACAAGGCAGACCCAGAAAGATCTGGATTAGTAGCATAAATGAAGAAATCCAAAAAAGAGGAACAGAAGAAAATTTATGGAAAGGCAGAGAGGAGTGGCGATTGGGAATCGGAAGACGCAAGACGTTATAAAACGATGTATATATATTGTAGCGCAGTAGAACTCGCGCCCAATTTTTTTTATTATTTACGGAAACGTTTTACAAGGAAATTATCGACGCTTGTGGCGCGCCATCAACAATACCTTCCTGTCGGCAAGTCTCAAAAGAAGCCAACAACAGAGGAGTAACTTCATGTTACAATACTTTATACCGAAATTTTTAAAAGCAATGACAGTTCTTGGGACATTGTGTTTTTGGAGAGCGGGTTGGACGGTTGAGTGAGACGGGCGATAGGATGGACACGGAGCGGATGAGCTCCCGTGAAGGTTGTACTTGGAGAGCGGCGAAGGACATGGTGGAGTGAAGATGTGTTTTTAGAGAGCGGCTTGGACGAGTAAGGAGGGTGTGCATCCATGTGTTATGAGCAGAGCAAATTGTGAATTAAGTAACTTTTGAGTTAAACGTGATACAAGGTGATGGCGAGAGGATATTGAAGGAGAGTGGTGGACAGATTTCTGGTGATACAAGGAGGTGGAGAGAGGAGATTGGCAGCAGAGAAGTTACGGTGAGAGCAGATTTGTGAGGTAGCAGCGGAGAGGTGGACCATGCTTTGATCAGTCCTGGAAGAAGGGAAGAAGGGTCTTAACATAATATATACATGCACGACCAATATTAAAATTATTGTGTTTACAATTAATAAATGTATATATTTAAACCCAATTATTAATTTCATTAATTAATATTCCCCCAATTCATCTACAATATATATATATATATATATATATATAAGTTTAGAGCAAAAACAAAACAAGCTCCTGGTGAAGTGTCTACTGTCTGACAGGCTGTCGAAATGAGTGTACGGAGAGTTTGTACATGGCGGATAATCGCTAAGGCCGCTAAGAAGTGGAAAACTCAACATCAATTTTGTTCGTGTAATAATTGTAACCATAATCCCGCTTAACAGTCCACATAACAAGACATGTCGTCATGTAACACCATTCATAATAGCTCGGAAACCTCTGTAATTATACATTTCTGAACTACACAATTTATTTTGTTTCTATATGAGGAATCTATTCATAAAATCTTGACGTCGAGTTTTGTTGCACCCTGTATAAAGAAAGTTTAAGTTTTCAATAAGTCTTGAACACAATGTTCCAATTTTAATTGCAGTCTGTAATTATTTCATCGTACCAGAGCGCAGTTGTGCTGAGTTCTGTTCGGTAAGTAATTAGTGTATGGAAGCAACAGCGGCCGGGCGGGTGTTATAAAGCAAGTCCTCTTGCTGAGGGTGGGAGAGTTATGACCCGATGGCTCGCTCCGTCTGCTGGTTTTACTGAGGCGAATGTCTCCAGGGACTATGAATCCATCCACAAAGTCCCGCTATACCAACACGCACCTGTCGATATTTACTACCTCCACCTCCACCAGCATCGTCTCGTCCCACAGTCAAGATAATGCAACAGGCGTCTCTAAGTGCTAGTAATTCGTCAACGTCACTCTTACTTCACGGAACAGGTGCTTATAAACCGCATTCACGCGTTATTTATGTTAAAGGGAAGTGTACTCTATCAAACATTATGTATTTCAATTACTCTAACATTCTGAGACGTTCTGCAACAAAACTTCAAAAAGGATTGGTTGGTCTTTGCTATTACAATACATTTTTAACTAACAATACAATTATAAAAGCAGAAATAACTAATATTTGTGAGTTAAAATAAACGGAGAAAAATTATGTCTTGTCATATTCCGTAAGCTCTATGCTAAGAAATATAAACAAACATTAATTGTATGAGAAAAGGTTTTCGGGTTACATATGGGTATAATTTTTTGTCACATCAACCCAAGGGTTATTAGCGAATATAAAAATTACATTGTTTACATCCTAATTTACATCAATTCTTAAAAAACCTTTTGACAATTGTCAGTGTACAAAATCTGTTACTTCTAATTAAATTACATTTAAAATTGAGATCAAGGCAAAAAGATTCTTACATTTTTAAATGCATAAAACTGATCTCCCCAGTTTTCACCACTGTTAATACTAGTGAAGATAGGGATTAAAATCGTTTAAAATGCAGCGTTTCGAGGACCATCAGCTCTGTCGTCAGTCACCTTGGCCAGCAAGATGGAATAATTACCCGACGACGAGGGCGGAGATAACTATCGAATCGTTGTGTTTCACAAATGATATAAGTCCGGAGAGACCCGAGAATACAACTAATTCACCTGGAAAAGTGATCTGAGTGTAATTTCTACCGTTTACTGAACGATGGTTTTTAATATTTCAAAAACATGGTAATAATGTCTAGAGAAATGTTCTGTAAAGTTTATCAACATCAGAGTATTTTATTCGCCAAAGATTTAAGTCGTTAAACATTCATGACATTATAGGCGGCGTTTGCCTTCCGCTGCACCTTTTCGAGACATTGCATAAGATACTTTACTTTTAATTCTAACGTAAGAAAATGTTTTTATTATAATCGAGGAATTCAGTCCAAAATATTGAAAGCAATTGCTGTCAAAGAACTTTAATTAAAGAAGTAAAGTATATAACTACTAAATACTCTAGAGGTGAACATTGTTTAATCATTTTGAACGCGCATCTCGGAATTGTTTTTGGGTATACAGATTTAGAAGAAAATCAGGAATAACAAATAATTTAGTTTGTTCTTGTGACGGTGCATAACTAAATATTTAGAAATACACGAATTTTATTATTCAAAATCACAGAATCAATTAAAAATTTCTGTCAAAAAACTCCGTTTTGTAATATGTACAAAAAGCAACGAGAAACCTTAAATTTCTTATAATTTTGTTCTGGAACTTTTTACCCGGTCAATCTAGAAGAAGCCTCCCATAAATATTATGGATTGTCGTCGAAATTGTTAGTTTTCTACTCTGTAAGAAGTTGGCTGTAGCGATGAAAGCAGGCAGGGGTGTAAACGTTTCAGAGGTATAAGAAATGCGACAAAAATAACGTTACTAGGTGATGTCACGAGCTACGGCCAATACGACTCCAATTGAGTGTTTAGATTTATTATTGTTTCCATTAGTCCTCGGTTGAAGAAATAGGTTACGTCATGCATTACAAATAGCAAATAATTATAAGAACAATATAAAGTACATAATTAATAACAAGTAAACTTTAAATAAATAACGAAAATAAACAGGATATGGTCTAATATCTTTAAAACACTACACGCACGCTAGAGAGAAAAAAACGTACGGGGAAACTCAAACTGATGCATAAACAATGGAGATTTCACTTATTCAAGATGCACAACTAGGACTTTGGCCTTCCGTAGTACATCCCGGTAATACTCATTACATGCATTTTAAAACACAATTAAACAACAACAGAAATACTATTAAATAATTTATTATCAAACATGGTGATTATGATTAATTATTAAAATGTATGTCCATGTCACTACCATAAGTAACGAGTATTCATTAGTGGGGATCCTTTTTCTTTTAAATCAGTGAATACTTAGAACATACATGGCAATATCAAACTACGTTTTTCTGGGGAATATATGAATGATAAATTTCTCCTTCACGGTCTACATCATCCAAGAATATTTATCTCCAAAAGACACTAAAGGTTGCGAGCAAATTAATGATTTTAGATTAAATAAAAACTGTGAGAGTAAATGTCATGTGACCCGCTTTGGCGAATACGATGCATGTTTATCAGCTGCGCGTGAAGGACGAATTCGAGTTGTGGATGTTTACAACACAGGAAGTCCGCGAAATGCTTATAAATACAGAGACTGGTGGGCGTCTGTGGGTGGCGATCCTCGCAGCTGCCAATCTCATTCATCAGCACGCACCCACACTTAAGGTGCGCTGCACAGCTGCCAGATATTTTTAATCACTCTATAAATGCCGTCGAGGTAAATCGCAGCACTCTTAATTGGGAGGATGAAGCTCAGACTTTTACTCCGCGGTCCGTCCATGGTTGTTGTGGGCTGCATACCGAATCAACTAGGCTCGTTCGGCAATATCCTGCCTTTGTTCCCATGTTTAGATCGATGAACGTCAAACCAAAGAGAGGTACACACAAACTTCCCATGGGAAATTGGACTAAAAATCTCCTTTCGATAGGAGGCAAATAATGAGTCCCATGAAAGGTTGTTAATTTACACGCCAAGAAATTAAATGAAATATGAATTTTATTGGTACAGGACGTGGTATATGATGTACCAAATTCAATTTTTTAAAAATTTTCTTTCATAGAATAGAAATTTCACGTATACGGCCGACAACAGATTGCCATATATTTACTTTCAAACAATTCGTGACCCATTTCCAGATGAACGTGGAACCTGCAGTTTTACTTAATAAACTAACAGTTTGTTCTCATTTCCTTGAAGTCGAGAAACAAATTTTCTGACCGTGTTTCTTATCACACTAACAGTTTGTTTTAATTTCGTTATAATTTAGTGCCCATAAAATATAGTTAAAAACCTTATTTTCGTATTTGTAGACTAAGAGATTTTATAATTGAAGCAGGATGAAAAGTATTATAAAATAAATAATAAATCGAATAAAATTATAACTACATTATATGAAAATAACTAATGTAGAAATGCATTTGGAAGTTAAATTATTTTTAAAAAATTAGTCTGCAGTTGGGCGCAAGAATGTTAAATCCAATTAGTTAACATTAATTAATTTATAATACAGTAATAATTGAATATGTTTCACTTTACAAAGCCGGCTTTTTTCTGAGTGTCACTAAATACTTTATAATATCTGACAAACTAGTACATGAGATCTATTAAGGGATCATCTTTATGGGCCTCCTCATAGAAACAGAAATACATACACAAATTTAACGCGGAATTGACAGTACGAGCTTCTTTTTTGAACAATGAGCCCTTTCTCATTTAGTTTTCATCTTTGCCGCCACGGAAAACAGCAAGCTTTCCGCCCATTATCCAAATGTTCACAGCAAATTGCAAACTCCAATTTCTTACCTTAAATCTTATTTTATTTATCCACTGCATAATTACAACTACTTACTGTCTATCCAAAATGTGCACTCTCAATGTTCACTCTTAATCCTTGCTTAGTGTTCACTCCTTCATCTTTAATTTCTAGTGTCAACTCTTAATTTACCAGCTCGATCCTGAATGTATTAAATCCTTAGTGTTCTAAAATCAATATTTTCCCCGGTCTTTTAACACATTCTCATCACTTTATTACTATGAAAACCTCCATAATAACATCTCTAACAACTCTAACATTATTCAGAATAATCATTGGTTACCATTATTTTTGTAATGGTCTTACCTTTAATATTATTAAAATCTTTTATAAAATCAATATTTGTAACTTAATTTTTTTCTGAAATCTACTAACCATTCTGAAAACCTGTACACAATTTAAAATACAATATTGATACCTTTAAAAACAATAATCTGGTTTATAGAATCGAGTGTGCTGACTGCGACAAATATTACACAGTATATACATACAGTGGCCAGGCTTTACCACCATAAAATAAGCCTCAAACCAACATATAAAAATAACACGGCACTATCCACCCGCGTCAAGACACTCAGTCATGTTTTTAAATTTGATGATACAAAAATTCACCGTAAAACATATCCTGGGCGCCCTAGTTAACCCTTGGCTGCCTTGTTCTACCTTCCCCATTTTTTCAATTACCTTCCTATGATATTAAAGGGGAGTTGCCTGTTTCAGGATCACCCACATGTAGCCTGTTAACCCAAAAAAATAGACTTACATAAAAATTTAATTAACTGAAGTAATATATATATATATATTAAAAAAAAATTAACTATAAAATAAATGTGCAGAAATAGGAGCACATTATGACGCCATAATACATGATGTGAATGTATGTAAGACAACGGCGTGAGCATTGACATATGAAACGAAAATTGTCTATTTAGGCAAGAAAAGTTTGATCAAGATCATTTTTATCGAATTGTTTTACTCTTTGACTATAGATCGTCATTACCAATATTACGTTTTTAAAAGGTTTGTAACACATACCTGTCGTATTGCAAAAAATTAATAACTGAAGAATTTTTTACTTCATGCAATTACTATAAAAAGTCATTTTTTCTGATTTTTACAGAATGATTACAACAAATGTCGAAGCTTTCAATCAGTTAACTAATACATTTTGAGACTTTTTAAGGGGTTGTTTTCTCTCTATCTGATAAACTGTGCACAGTCTATTACTACGAAATAGAATCCTGAATTTCTTAAATTCTTAGTGTTAGAAAATCAATTTTTCCTCATTTTTTAACAGTTGTCCCCTCTCCATTATTTCATTTTCTTCGTTAGCGGGAATTCGATCTTCTCCATTCAAAAGTATACCTTCCGTCTTTGGGATGAGGATTTCACGCTACTCCACCGATGGTTTGAAAACACCATGTCTCACCAGATTTCTCGTTTCCCGGAAACTTGATGATTCTGTAGAATCCAAGCTGGCGCCAAACTGTCTAGGTTTCATTAATCTGTCTGTAACCTTCTTCAACTTCTCTCACTTTGCCTGGTGATGATTTGAACTGCTAAATTCCCCATTTAGTTTTGTTCTACCATTTCCAGGTGAGTTGAAAGAGTTTTGACATGTGCGCTGTCTTTAAAATTTCTGCGTTATTAATCCATTCTCTCTCTGTCTCTCTCTTCTATCAAATAATGATAGATACGCCTTGCTTCAAAACTTGTCTCACTCACGCATAGTAGAAATAATTTTCTACATACACGAGATTCTTTGTTTTCTATGAAAATTAATATATTAATGGATTATGTACATCGCACATCAAATATTAATAAAGGTCATATTTCATATAATTTTTTCACGTTCAAACCAAGAATATTTTATGGTGCTGCTCTATTGACTCATTGTTGCATTGTCTACTTTTCAAAGTATTATACTTAACGTGTATTAAGTGGATTGCAAAGAATTATAGTTCTGTTACATTTCAATCAACTCTATTTTATTTCAAACTTAAGTCTGTTCTTTACGCAAAAGATACGAATTGATGCTTAACGGACATCCGCTCTGAAATTAAGAATCGAATCTGTAACACTTGGAATATAAACAATTAAAATGACTTTATAATCTAGCGTACCCTCGAATAAATAATAAAATGCCTATTTCAAAATACAATAAAATTTAAATAATTGTGTTCCAGTAAGAATAATTTTTAAGTTTGCCTGGTACATTTGTTGTACATTCCCAATAGCGATACAACGAAAACTTGAATGAATCGTTCGACATGTTGTAAGGACCGTACCATGTTCCCATGTCAAAACCCGAACCGCTTTCGTTACGGATAGCTTACGTGCACGGCGGGTTGCGTTTGGAGACGTTCTCATTCACTGCCATTATGAAAACGTTTGTTTGACTAATGTTTCTATTTAATATATAATTTACACCTAGTCATTAGAATGTACTTAACTGTTTGGTTAGTAACAATAACATTGTTAGGAATTCTGTTTGTCAGCTGCTCATTCTTATTGATAATCTAAGACAGTAGTTTCAAGAAGTAATTTTCTTAGTTTTTTAGATTTATTATCATTCAATCCATTAGTCCTCGGTTGACGAAATAGGATACGTCAAATATAATATTACAAGAAATATACAACATTTTACAACTAAAAATGGAATGACAAAAGAGGAAAGATAAAATTCAATCTTCAATTTTCAGTCGACGGAGAAGACAGCAGAAGATCGTGCGTAGGTTCCCGTCGAACATGAAAAAGAAAATAAGCCAGCAGTTAAATTCTAGTAGAGTATAGTTCTAAAATAATAGGAGAATTTGATAGGACACCAGTGTATCAGAATTTATTTCCTCTTACAATTTTCTTTTTTCAGTGACAGTGTGTTATCATAAAGGGCTGATTATTTAGAAATGCGCATTTATGTGTTATGTAAAGCTAGTCAAAAGTTATGTTTTAAATTTGTGTCGATTTAAATTAAGAATGTATGAGAAGACTTTCTGTTCATTCCATTTATTGGATTTGATTATTATTTTTCTGACGGAGCCAACCATTATGATAAGGCTGGGTTGGAGACAGGATGATTGAATTAGTGGTGGCTGTATGTCTGGAAGGGTGAGCCTCCCCAAACACTACACACATTACAATGGCGGCTATGTATCATCGCTGTGGGAGCTGTTTGTGACGTGCGAGGCGAGGCGACTGAGAATTAACAACCCAGCTATCTGCCGCCAGAACCAAACATTTCCATTTCGATATTAACTGGAAACAAACATTTTTCGTTTATACTTGAGAATAATTTCTGAATTGAGTAAGCATCCAAATTATCCAGATTAAAAATATTGAGCATTTCAAATGAATGTGGTACATAAGATATCATGAGAGGTTTAGAGCCAAATAATAAATTATAGTCATTAAATTTTTATAGTGAAATCATTCATGCTTCAGATTTATGCAAGTCCCAGATTTTAGACTTCCGTCTTCTCGTGCATTTTAATAATTTCTCTCGTTTTAACTAAGTTTTTTTTTCAAAATTCTCGTTTGCATTTAACGTTAAAAACATACATCGACATATCCAGCTTAACGTTATATATGTATCACTGTTCTTATCCTATATTTTTTACTTATTACATTTATTGCTGTAAACACTTTCTCTAAAATAATTCAACTGCACATTAACTTTCACAAAAAAGTCGTATAGTAAGAGGTATTTTGTTAAATGACTTTACGCCTAATGTTTGAAATAGATTTTCTATGGTTTATTTTACAACAATTAAGTACTCGGCCTTATATACAGATAATATGCAATGAGAAACTATTACAAAGAAACTTTAAACATACCGAACGTTTGGATGTTTATTAGCGATTTAATATGATACATTTATTTTAAAATGTTACATTTATATTAAGGTTTTTGTAGCTTACTTAAATGTACGTACCATTAGTTTTTCAAAATAATTATAACTATAATTACAACGTTTCACTTGGCTTAGATAAATTTCCTTGCGTTTCACAATTATTTATCCAAGTTTCTTCAGAAGAACCGACCTTCGTCACGGCTGTTTCATAAATATTTTATTGTAAGACAGGGATCACAACTTTCATTCAAACACTGTGCTAAATTTAGCTATAGTTTAATGAAAAATTTAATTTCAGTAAAAATGTATAATGTAAATAAGATTTGTGCTTTATTGTGATCTTTTACTGATCTCATGACAAAAGTATCTCAGTATCATATTTATCTTCTAATAAGAAATTTACGAAGAAAATTCGCAATAAACTAAATAATTTCCCTGTACAAAGAGCTAATCTTTGAACTCCTTATGATTGCTGAAAGGGAAAAGGGGGTACCTTTGAAGTCTTAATTGTGAATACCAAATTTTTATTGCAAATTCAGGCTCTGCTTGAAATAATAACTTAGTTTCATTTTAATAACATTTTACTAGCCGTTGGTGGCGCTGTAATAAAATTCCAATTATCTCACAGTGCTGATGTACCACAGGAAAGTAATGTAATTTATTACTAACTAATCTTTCAAGAAAAAAGTTGACTTTTGATGGAATAATAAATAATATTGTATTAACTGTCAATAAAATACATAAATTCTTTTCAATTTAGATGATCTGCCATCTGAAAAATATATGTAAAAGTTTTACTATGTAAATTCGGTATTTAGTCTGTAGGGTAATAAAAATAATTCTCATGTTTTGGTACTAAATATAAAATTAATACTTTTTGTGTCGAACATCTACCTAAATCCAAAATTAAAGAAAATTATAAATGGAATTCAACATTAAAACACATTAAATTACTTACTTCAAAATTATTTTCGCTTTTATATAATTGTAGCATCATGTTAAGTGTAAAATATACTTCTGAATTATTAAATATATTTAATTAAAGTATTATTCCCTGAAATGAAACAAGCTCCTTCGACTGTAACGCAAAAACGTAATACAAATTTGGAGGGTAATGCAGAGTGTGTATTTTATCAATGTAAGATAGTTTTTGATTTATTGTTATTTCCGTCATTTCTTGGTTTGGTAAATACGATATGTCATAGATTACATAAGTCACAAATAATTACAAGAATAAAATAAAGTAACGTATAAATAACCAAAAACGTTCTTAAATCGGTAAGCAGAGTAAACAAATGTCGTATAAAATAACGCCGAACACTAAAATGCCCAAACTAAGCATGAAAAGCACAAAAACACGCATAAACAACGGAAATGTTACTTCTTGGAGCTGAACGACGAGGAATCTGACCTTTCGTAGTAGCTCCAGACAATTCAAGAAACAAACAAAAGAGTAGAATAAAAGCAACAGAAAGTTATAAAGTTATGTAACAGGTAATTTTACAAAGCAACACATGTGCAGGAACATTAATTTTAACTATTAGGGGAATGATAAAGAAACTCCTGCACAGAGTTAATCGCTCCATTTAATAAAATATTTTTACACAGATTGACGAAACGTTTGTAATTTTATTGATCATAAAGTCTGGTGGAAGACTTTTATGTAAAATCTGGTACTTATGAGTGAATTTTTTATCTGTATATAGTTATTAGGTATTTTACTAACATAGTTTTTATCTATAAGAACAGAAAAATCTTCAGTGATTCAGTTAATGTAATCTCCTTGCCGTTACAGGATCTAATAATTAATCGTAGAACATAAACGACAGACGATTACGATGGAAAAGGAGTAGTTTATCCGTTACCAACATTGCATTTCTGTAACAATTATTTCAAATTAAAGTTATAAACTTGTCTTATAAATTGTAAAGGATCGCTAATTAATTTTTGATGTGAAATGGTGGAAAGCTGCAACGGAATAGCTCGTCGTATTTGTGACGTTCTTGGTGGAGGTCTGTTCGTAGCAGCTCAGTCCTTAACCACGGACCCGCTCTGCTAAATCCGATTAGTCGGCCCACAAAGCGTGTCATGTCATATGCGCACTGAAACAGCTCTGAATGTATCGCAAAGTAAACCCTGCGCTCTGCGGGTATATCACCTGCATAACAGCTCAACTTCGCTTCACGTCTCACGAACTCTCCCTGTTTTCAGCGAATATACCTAAACTACTATAGGATCTTATCGTTTATAACTAATATTTTATCGTTCCGGGCATCGTCGATTCAAAGTCACACAAATAGCGCAGCTAAAGACGTAAATTGTGAAATGCTATTCAATTTTTCACTATTCTGGATAAGATTTTTTAAGGACCAATATCAGATTAATGTTTACTATGCTTCACTCACTGATCGTAACATCATTTTATACATGCCGAAACAAACCTTTAAATTTCCACCTAATGTTTATAATTGACTGATACAATGAACATAATCGTGTCTTTAGGAACGTAACAAATCATGAAAATTAATACGATAATTTTCACGTGAGAAATATAATTGGTGAATTTGTGAAAGACATCCCAGACGTATACCTGCCAATCAACCAATATTTATAAGCAAAGCTTAATATCAAAAAATCTACATCTTTACTGTTCAGGCCGATTAATGTCCATTTAAGGTGTCAATTGCAATTGCAATTCGATAGATTGGCCCGTGGTCTAGTCGGACCTTGAAACCTCGTTAATCTTCGTCTATACCTAGAGTTTCCACCTTGATCAGTCCCCTCCCTTCACTGCTTACCCCAAAAAGAAAAAAAACTATTAAAACACTATGTCTCTTTATTTTTCCCAAGATTTTCGCTCGCTTGGACTTCCATTTAGCTCTTACGTAAGGAAATAAAATGAACAAATTTTACTAGGGTGTTAAAAACGTGATTAGTGAATTTTAGGTGAGCCTGGCTTAGGTTTACGGGAATGGAGGGACGTTGAATCGATCATTGGACGTCAATTGGATTAGCTCTGTGGTAGGGCGAGTCCCTGGTCCGGTCGACATTTTCCATTCTTGTCTTTCTTCTAAATTAGCTATACGCTCCTCTTGAGCTTCAAATGAAACATTTCTACTTCATTTGTCTTGAATTCCACGCACCTTTGATCGATTTACACTATGTCTATTCTTCACAAATTTCCTAGAAATTAAGGTGTGAAGAACGCGATTAGTGAATTGTAGGAGAGCCTGGCTTACGTTTAAGGGGATATTTAGTCGGTCCTTAGACGTCGAATCGAATTAGCTCACTGGTAGAATGACCACCCGGAAAACGGGAGACCCGGTGTTCGAGTCGCAGGTCCGGACGGCAATTTTATAATGAGGAAAACGTAAATAAACATACTTGGAAAAAATTATATTTAACATCAATTTGTACTTTTTCCATTAGCATTTAGTTTTAAGTACCTAATCATGAATTGAGTCTCGATTAAAATTATAATTTTCAACTAGAATAATTTAAACTAAATATTGAAAGTCTTCTTTGAATATCCATCAACGGTAATATTATCTCCACGTTAGCATTATTCTGTAGTATGAAGAATATATAATGAGTCTTTGGATGTGCAACACTTTATTCAATTTTTTCTGCAATTTTCGCACACACATTTACGTTTGCAGATTGCCAAATTCTTCTTCCACACGAAACGGACAACCCAGCCGTAGTTTTATTTTCTGGAGTTTTCTTCTTTTAACTAATATTGACAAATAAGGAGAATAAATAAACTTTTGACTTAAGAGTTACGAAAACTCCAGAAAATAAAGATTCGTGATTTCTGTGTCTGATAAAGGTTCTTTAGTTATATCAAGTAATAAATATTTTAATACTGGAACTTGTCAGATTATTCAACAAGGAAGTAAAGAAAATGAGACAAACATTTAGTGTTATGAATGGTTGTATCGAGGAGGTCATTTATTTACCTGTGTTACTTGACGCATTCTTCGATACGTCTGCAATTCAGGTCAATCACCCCGGTAGCAGTTGCAAGAGAATACATTGTGTCAGCTTCGTCAGCTTTCCTCTAGTATTGACCCGTTTTATAAACCTTTTAAATACTCGTCCCACTCCAATTTTTCTTGAAGTTTGGCCGAAGGCTCTGCTTCGCTTCCCTGTTAGTGTTTACTCTAACAGTCTTCTATTCTTTCCCGCTCCTAACAGTGTGTAATATTGACTGTAATTATACAAATACCTAAAACTACACATCTGTGTTTTGACTAGTAACTACTGCGACCTCTTGAATCTTACCTAGTAAGACCTAAGCGAATCCATCCACACTACCAAAAACTATCCTCAGCGTTCCTTGCCCCTATATAATTCTTGGAGATAAGCCACATATCTCACTTTCCTTTCACGTTCCCTATCAACATCGATAGCAAAGTCAAGGCCAGACTGCGTACCCAAATATTGGAAAAGGATCACTACCTTTTCTTGTTTGCAGCTCCCTGGGGATCTATAACCTCACATGAACACGTGACATTAGAATATCACAAATTCGCAACTTCGAATTCCTCAGGCATTGAAATTAAGTAACAATCTGTTACGTTTAGACACTCAAACAGATAAATACAGAAGTTGACCTGTAGTTATCGTTCCATTTCTTTAACGATACTTCGTCACTATGCAGCAAGCGTATATCAATGTAACGTAAGAGTAACGCGAACGAAAAGAATGTTATGTAGAATTTTGTGTCCATCCTTTGTGGCGAGTCCGAGGACAAAGATCCTTCCATGTTTACTAGCATTTTTGTGACAAAAGATGTAAGCAGTGCTACTAATAACACAACAACGTGTGCTGAGGAGCTCCTCGGAACAAACAATAATACAGTCCACACAGAAAGTCCTTTATCAGCGGCTGCATGTGCTCACTGTTCCGCTTTTGTTCCGCGAACCGCAAAAGAAATGCTGATTAAAAAAACAGTAGCTGCTAATGACTCCGATGGGAGGGTCGGAGCCAGAACAGAATATGCGATCTGATGCAAATATCAGTCACTCGCAGGCTGCCGTGCTATATTATGCTTTCGTACTTGATAAGAAATACTTTCAAATTCATTGGTTTGAACAGCAACCCTGACTAGAATTCTCTTTATAATATTATTAGTATATAATAATATTAGTTCGTAAAAGAATTCACGATTTATAAATTTCATTTTTATTCATATTGAATCTTATCATTTGTCAAATAATATTCCAAATATTTCATGAGATTTCACACTGCAATGAAAGATTTTGATTAACAGAATGCCCAGATAAAATTAGACGTTATTAGTGTTATTTAATATATCATCAGTATATCTATTTGTGTTAATATTTTCCTTTAATTACTTTTCCCCAAGAATTTTAGTGTGACAGAATGAATTCCTTCGTGTTTTGAAACTAGCGAAATACATTTTCCAGTTTTTTTATGATTACATACTTAAACCGGAGGTAACGTGTTACATTTTAACACATTAATATATTTCAGATGTCAGCAAAATATCATTTGTGAGGCACGACGTTTCGATAGTTATTTCAACCATCGTCGTCAGGAGACCTTGTCAATTTGTTTCGTTTCTTTTCCCCCAAATTAGAAAATTTCCAAACACTCATTGCAATCAGAGAGAATTTTAATCTATTTTTAAAGACATCTCCCTCCACTAAGGTAAAACAATACTTCTAAAATTTTAAGTTGTTGTGGTGTTCAGTCTGATGTAACCCTCTATTCTGCTTAAGCCTTTTCATTTCTACGATATCCCACATCCTCCCTAATCTGGTAAACCATAATTGGCCTCCCTCTTCTGTTCTCACCCCGCACACTTCCCTCAAATGCTAATTTTACGACACCCTCATTTCTATAAACGTGGCCAATTAATCTATCCCTTCCCTTGGTTAAAGTCCTCTATATTGTTTTCTCTTCTCTTATGCTGCTTAGATCTTCCGAGTTAGTAACTGTATCCATGTATCTGAGTTTCAGCATTCTTCTATAGCACCACATTTCAAAATCTTCCATTCTTTTCCTTTCTGCAACTCCAATCCCCACAGGTTATTTTCCATGCTGGGCTGACTGAATCCGGAATCCGTTAGGGTAACACCATGCTTACGTAACTTTTTAAGAGGAAGCTTGACCTATTTGTAATAGAAGTGGGGACATAATAAAGATAGAGATGCATACTATATACCTGTCACCCTAACTAAAATAATTCACCCCCAGGAATGAGCAATAAAATAAGTTCACGTTCCTGACTCATATCTAGATATTAAAAATAGGTAAATTTTTCTACAACTATAGTTTATGAGCATCTTGCTATAAATGCCCCTGAGTGCAAGGTGATTGCATGGTAGACTCTAATGTCTACAACTGTTAATGGGACGTTAAATAAACTAAGAAAACTCCTATTGCCCTCTTCTCACAACCATATAACGCTACATTCCATAACAACATTATTAGTAATGATTTCCTAATATTCATACTTTTATTAGCAGTAAGTAGATTTTTTTATACTGCAACTAATATTTATATTACGCTCCACAATACTTCAGTATTAGGTAGGTAGGCATTCAGAAAGTATGTATATACTTATAATGCCTTACTCTAACTTACTAAAAAATTTATCCAAGATGTCTAATATATCTTTCAGTCGTTACTATTTTCAGGTACAATTGTCATAATTTTTCCATACAATTACTCCAAATGCATACTTAATTCTATTTCTTTGACAATACGTAATAGTTCTAAACATAATAGGGGAAGAGCGGACCATATGGAGGACGTTGAGTAAGAGAGGTAAATATACCACGTTTTAAGACATGAGGGTTTTGTAAAATTAGTATTAGAGGGAAGTGTGTAGGGTAAGAACAGAATAGGTAGGTCGAGGATTGAGACGCTCAGCAGATTAGGGAGGATGTGGATGTGTTAGACATGGGGAAATGAAAAGGTTTGCGCAAGATATGTTACCACGGAGGTTTGCATCAGACTGAATACCGCAACACACGCAATTACGCTGCCAGTTATTCACGATTTTTCTTATTATTTGCTAGCATTATTTTGACTACTAGGTAAAAGTTATTTGAATATAGACCATATTTTTTGTTACTCCGTTTTTGACCACAACATTTCTGACTGCGTCTAATAGGTACGCATTGAATAAAAAATTGTGTTCACATGGCGATTTTATTGGGGTATCAAGACGTACCACGAAGCACCTAAAGCGTGGCACATTATAGGCATTATTGCCCAGTATATCACATCTACGACTTGTTTACTATCTAAGAACATATGATGCGGAAGTGCAGAAATAATCATCACCCTGCATTAGTACAGCCCGTGAATATATATTACGCTTGAATCACAAATATTTTGCTTCCACCATCGTAATGAAACTCAATAGATAGGCTGTTGAATATAAAATCTGTCCGTAAAACCGTACACGACAGATTATTACAGTTAACTAATTTAATGTTCTATTTCGAATACTGTTCTTAAGTTATGTAATTTATTGAGTAATCGACAATAATTTGAATTTAATACAATTCAATTAGTGAATTATATCTCAAGGAAGAGAAAAATCCAATGTTGGGCCAAACGTTACACTTCTTTCATTTTACTTTTATGTGATATAATTCACTAATTAATTTGTAATAGTTTTTAAAATGAATGGTTTATTTAATATTAATTTTCAATATTTCTTTAATGTTATACAAAAGAAATTAGTTTCCAAGGGTAAAATAATTTTCACGTTTATGTTATTTAATTGCTGTGTAATGAGCATATAAAATTAATAACAACATAAACTAATGTATAAAAGTTATATAATAAAATAGGGTAAAATAATATAAAAGAAACGAGACATTGCCTCAACTAAACTATATACATTTTAAATATAGTAATGGTGTTCTACTGTTCTCTGCGCCTTTTCCCTTGCACTTCATTACACTGTAATTATTAAAATATTATATTTAATATATAAAAGACCCACACCCTTATTAAAGTATTACTTCATTTTCCACTTAATTTCAATTATTTTTACTAATACTAACCCTGTTAATATTCTTATATAAATCTCTATCACGAATAATTAATCTTTTTTAATTTAACAGTTATTAACCTCTGCATGTTTAAATTAATGTTAAAATGAGGACGAAAACAAAGAAAAATTGGTAAAACACTACCAACTATAATTTAAAAACAACTTCATGTTTCCGTCCCGATCTGGACCCTCTTCGGATTGAAATAAATAACACATAAAATTGCAAAGATGTTAAAGTACAGCCAAAAATACAATAATGAAAGAACCAAAGAACAGTAAGTAGTTGTTTTTAAATTATAGTTGTTAGTGTTCTAAGATTCTTTTGTATGTTTTCGGCCTGACGTTTTTTTTAATTATTTCACACTCTTTGGGCAGGCCGCTAGCAATTTTTCCGAATTGCTCTATTTAGCAATGAAAATTTTCCTACATCCATTTTCTGTTTCCTTTGTCTAATTTTGCACATGTGATCCCTTTTAGAATTGTTTTATTTGGTTTACAAAATACATAATGATTTTAAATACATATTTGTAATTTATCTTTGTATAGTTATTTTTTTATAAGATTTAAAGCATTTTATTCTTTGTAATAAATAAACAGATTATACTTGAGTAGCCAAACAATAATAAAAAAACTTTGGTGGGAGACATGTAATAGGAAAAAGGTGGCCCATTTTGTGGCAGTCAAAACGTCTTTTGACGGAAAACATGGAAATTTCAATTTTAATTTAAAGTCACACTATCAGCTTAGGTCATTAGCGGCTGTATACAATTAAACGCAATGTCCAACCCCGTGCCAGGAATTGAACCCGGTTCCTGTGTGGTGCAGAGTGTTTTGTTTTGATACAATTCAATGATCTCCAGATGAAATTAACTATTGTTTCTTAATAATAATAATAAGAATTAGATATGAATATAAGAATTAAAATTACTTTTGATCATCAGAAGCTGATATAATTATGAATTACGAAGTAAAATTATCAAAATTGGAATAATGATTTCAATTTTGTACATACAATTTTAGCTTCGATCGTGTTTTCCCCATACTGCTTAGTCCTTACTGATAATTCATCTCACGATTCTTATCCTCCCAAAATTCCTCCTAGTCCAACGCAAACTCAATATCGCCCAAAGATTGTTACGTCTCAGGCCCATGTTGCCTTAAGATAATTCAGTGTTCCCCATCACTTTTTAACCTAGCTCACTTTAAATGATGCCTTGCTTTACTCTTTGTTGATCTCACGCATTTAAGAATGGACGGAAACACTTTCTATTATGTTAAATATTATATATACTCCTATGTAAAAACCACTAAGTTCAGATTGTATTTAAATTATTCTTTTAACAAAAATTCTTTCATCTTGAAGCTTTTAAGGAAACAGTGGTAAATTATCAAAGTTAACTATTCCTTGTTATAAGTCATACCAATTTTAAAAACCCAACAATTGAGTTAAATACTTTTAAATATTTTCTTTATCCGTAAACAAGTTACTTTTTCGTATGTCGTACAATAACTTTTTAATCCTTCTTCTCTATCTATTGAGAATTAGTGCCATTGCTATGTATGAATAAAATAGATTTACAAATATTTTAAACTGATAAAAGTGATAGAAGAAATAGAGGTGGAGTAACAGGATTATGAAAACAAAGAAGACAGCGATGAAGTGAAGTGAAACAATTGTATAAGTTCGTGTAACGTTAGTTAAGAATTTATCGGCGAGATTTTCCAAATTTAAATAACAGAAAGGGTTCAAAAGGTTATGGTATCCTTTAAATTCATTCTTACCATATCTAAAATGTATTAGCAACAAGAAAATAGAATATACGGTTAATTGTAAGAATTATAAGTATAATTTGCATTTAAAGAAGTGTAAATGAATTATACATTGCATGAGCTGACCCTAATGACGTATGAATTAAACTAAACGCCAACAAAGTCAGTAGAAAATTTGATTTTGTAACAGATATGAAATACTTTTCGTATAATAATGTAAGTATAAAATTCATTGCGTGATGAGATCAGGAAGCCGAATTTTATTTTCTTAAATTATATAATATGAAATTCTGAAATTACATTACTTAACCATATTTTTAATTTACTGTTTTTTACTTTACTATTAACTTTTCTCTGAAATTAGTCAGGAAATACATATTTCATTTGGAATGGTTTGAAATATGAATTATTTAAATGATGGGTATGAAGGTAGAAGGTTTATCAAATTAGGAAAACTGTACAGGAATTTATAAGAATCATAAATATTCATTAGTAGTATTTATTAAATTTTCCTAGTTTTGATAATTTTTATTTGATATAATTCACTTGCACCATTCTAAATTACATTATAATAAATCATTTCTTCTGTATAGGCAATTTCTTACAGATAGTTATAGTTTTCCACTATAAGTTTAATACAAAATCGGCTATATCTTAAATGATATTGTAAGTTTTATATACAGAAAACAATTTTTCAACTTTAAATCAAATTAGTTAATGTGGTTAGCTTAATAAGGAATGCAGAAATGACAATTTTCTCCTAGTATCCGATAACTATTGATCATATAGGTATCTAGGTTTCTGTTGTGACCTTAAAGAAGATTGAAAAAGTCCTTTCCACTTACGTGGAACTGTAATCTAATAATAAAGTGAAAGCAATATACTTGGCATCTCATTCCTAGGGGGAAACGGAAATAGCAGTGATTACAGAGCACGAAATCGAATGTAATTCAAACCAGAGTCAACGTATTTTATTACATGACTACTGGGAACTAACATGGCAAAATATTGATGGTACTCTTTCAGCCTTTTGGGATTTGGTGAAACAAATCCATCTTTATTTCAATAACTACTCTCACGGACTGCAGACGATTCGTTACAAAATTATAGTTTATGACTGTTACGGAATATTTGCGAATATTGTCGTCTCACTGCATGTGGTACTTTCTGTTAATCGTTTTTACAATGCATGAGAAATATTTTTTAAAAATAAATAATTAAAAGAAACAATGTATTAAGAAGAATTTAGCCTTTTGTCAGCACTTTTAGAGGCATAAAATGAGATATGAAGGGATAGTACACCACAAGATGTATTTCTTCAGTGGCCTATATAATAAATTTCTTAATGAAATTTACATCAATTAATTCTTTTAAACAGTCATTTATTATTTATATAATATGTATTGTAAATGGGAACATAAATAAATGCCAATGTTTCAGAAATTATGAACGAATTATCTGTTATATCCAGGAATTTCAATTATTTGACCGTACAATGAAGAGAGAGTAAACGAAATTTTAATGATAATAAGGTATGAAAATGAGAATTAATTTATTTCTGTTCATGAGAAAAAATAAATCTGAAATTGATATGATTATAAAATATACTGTAAAATTATCAAATTGGAATAAGTTTGTGATTTGATTACTGTACGCTCAGTTTTAGTTGCTACAGACTATTAGAAGAAAAAGGATAAATCGAATGAAATTTTTGAAACATATGAAATGTGATTTATCGTATTTTTAATTATGAGCATTAATTTAGCACTAAGAATTGCCGTGAACAGAGAAGCTTTCATGAACAGAATTAACAAATCATTAATTATCTTTTCGCAGGTACATATCCGGATTGACGATAGGAGCTATTTTTGGGGACGCAGCCCTGGGGCCCTTCAAAACACTGTATTATTTTGTGACTGATGTGAATTAACAAATTATATGTGAAGCATTCCACAAAGAGTAATGGTACCAGTATGTTTATTGGATTTATTTTTTTTGAGAATTATATTCGCGATGAAATAGAAGACTGGATGAGGTTAGACAGTTTAGTGAACAGTCTAAGTGCTCCAGAGATGGCTGCAGTTCAAAGCAGTTAAAATCTATTATAGTTTGTGTGATCTACAGATAGAGAGCCGAAACCAGATTTGTTGGGGTTAATTTACTGGAGCGGCTAATGTCGTTATCCTTGTACCTGTGTTCTAGCTGCATGCGTGGCGGAGGGGGGGAGGGGATCAGCCAGCCAATGGAAAAGATACTCCCAGATAACAAATTCCTGTGAAAAATAAGTTTTCCAAATTTAAACTCAGATTAATAAAAAATTTAATTAACCGGTAATTATGTATGTTATATTTTACTAATTTTTGTTCTTGTTTAACTAATTTGCAAAAACGAATTACAATAACAGGTATCACAGATATACATAATTACCCATTTAATTAAATTATTTCCTTATTGCTCGTTTAGTAATTATATCTTATTGCAATAATAATTGTAATAGAAAATGGACACTATTGTTTGGTGCCAGTTAAGTTAATAGTTAACGTAGAACAACCAGCAATATTGGCAGAGAATAATAATTAAATAATTGATTTTTTATATTTGTGCACATCAGCTCAGTTAACATTTGCATATTTACACTCCAAGCTTCACCGTCTCTAAGTCAGGATCTTTGCCACGCTATAATCCTTACCACATGTTGACCAGTACTCCAAACATTCCACTCTCGCAAATTACTGCAAGATCATGTAGTGAGGCTTGCTAGGAATTAAAATGAAAATACCCTCCCTTGACGTCAAGGAATGGAAACCTGACAGCGTACCTCCTCTTTAGTGTGGCGTCGCCTCTCCACTAGCTTCTTTGTAGGGCGTCTTCTTGAGCGTCTTCATACGCGTCCGGGACCAAGCATCGGTTCCCGTTCGTCTCCCTCAAGTTCCATTGGTAAATACGTCAAGGTTTAATGCCAATAAGGAGAATTTGCGGCAAATGATTTTTCAATAAAAAAGCATCTAAAAGTAATCGAATTATTGTGCATACTTACAGCGAGCTATCTCCAATGGTCAAGACTTGGAAACGCTGGTTTAAACGATTAAAAAGCGCTGATTTTATTATTATTGACAAATAACGCATATTTTGACCAAAAAAGTATGAAGATGTCAATTTGCAAGCAATATTGGATGCGAATGATCTACAAAGAGAGAAAATGATGGCAGAGAAATTGAATGCCACTCAAAAAGCCGTTTTCGTCTCGCCTGAGAGCCATGGGAAAGTTAAAAAATGAGTTCTACACAAACTGAGCGAGCGACAGATGGAAAAGCGAAAACCTGTGTGCGACAGACTTTTTCAACGTCATAATAGAAGAGGATTTTTGCATCGGGTTATGACTGGCGATAAAAAGCGATTGATTTTAATAATCTTAAACGCAGAAAATCAGGGCAACCATTAACATCGATTGCAAGACCAGATCGCTTCGGAAAGAAGACACTTTTGTTTGTATGGTGAGATCAGAATGGTGTCGTGTACTACGAGCTTCTCAAGCCTGGTGAAACAGTTAACATCAGCCTCTACCTGCAGCAAATGATCAATTTGAATCATGCGTTGATCGAAAAACGGCCAGAATGGGCATGAAAATGCTGTTGCACATTGGCCAAAACTACTCAAAGATTCCATTTCTGCCTTGGTTGGGAATTCTTACCCCACTCATCGTATTCACCACACTTTGCTCCTTTAGATTACACTTTGATTTAATCGATGGGACACGCAGTGGCTGAATAGTATTTCACAACTTTCGATGAAGTGGAAAAATGGCTTGATGAATGGATATTGAAGAAGGATGAAACTTTTTTTTGGAATGGCATCCATTAATTGCCTGAAGGATGATCAAAATATGTAAAAACGATGGCCGATATTTTCAAACGATCTTTTGCCATTATTTTTAAATTATTGTGTATATTTAATGAAAAAAAGCAATATTTTATGTTGTTTAAATTTTGCATTCTAGATTACTTTTCTTTTCTGAAATTGGATTAATATAATATTTTTTTAATTGAATTGTGTAATTCTAAAACCACTCGTTAACATTTCTTCGAAGTCACATAATCAACAAATCAGCTGTTTTAGACTTCGTGTTTGGCGGGTTTGTGTTACTCGCGGCGTTATATGGGTATGGAACTTGGACGATTGAAGTTGCAGACAGGAAAAGAATAGAAGCTTTCTAAATGTGTTTTATAGACAAATGGCGAAAGCATTTTAGCCCGCATTCGAGCCTTTGCCTCCTCAATTTGTTCCTTCCATTCTTTTCTCTCAGCACATACTCTTCTCCAAGTCCGTGCTCTGAGGAGAGATACACCTTGCCCGTGTTCTTCCTTTTCGTCGCCCTCCATCAAATTTACCGTTTAACAACTTTTTCGGAATGCGGTCATTTACCATGCGAATGACGTGGCCCGCCTATTTAAAACTTCCTAGAGGTGTAAAGGCTTGCGCATCAGACCAGTCTCAGCACTGATCACCACTACAATAGAAGCAGAGAAGGCGCGCGAAGCTCATTTTGTTACAGTAATACAAAATAAGTCATGTAAATATGATATACAGATTTATATTTCAAATTCAAATGATTATCAAATCTTATCACATACTTTAAATGTTAAATTATTGTAAATATAAAGTTTTATGCTTCCAATATCATCACAGTATTTAATTTATAATATTGTGAGAATATTTCAAACGTGCAATGTGAAGATATTTAATATTTTTCAATAATCACATCAAATTGTGTAACAATTTTCAATTTTACATACCGTTTGTAGCACTTGATGGGGGCTTATATCTCTACAACAAAGTTAGCTTTAAGAAATGGCCGTTGGCTGTCGGACATGTCAAGGTAATGGAAAACGGATAGGGTCCAAAGTAATCGTCAGCAAGTTGCGAGTTTGAGCTGTATGTTTCCGGAGCTTGTCCATCCGTCAAGAACGTCGGAACTCCGTACAAGTATTGGCAGTCGTTAATTGGGAGCGGGGATCTGTTGTTAATGAAGTGCGTGTGGCCCCGAGCAAGACACGCCGTTCTTACCAGGCTCACGATCTCATTTCTCAGCCAACATCCGCCATCAAACTATAACAAAGCTAGTGTTTGAATTTTAATGAAGTCACGGACAATTCTTTCTTTAGTTCGTGAGGATTCTTTGTAGATAGAAAATTCCATTACAAATTAATTAACAAAAATATTAAGGTGATAGTGCTGCTGGTTTTGACCAATATATCAAATTAACCCTGTAATTTTTAATTGTTTTGAGTCTGGTAAGATCACTAACGTATCCGTGACATGTGTTAGTGTCCCAATGAAGTACTCAACTGAAAATTCCTGCATCTCATTTTTAAAATATTAAATCTTCGGGAAAATCGTGGTTTTAGAATAGTTCATCTTTGAGAAAAGGATGATCTATACGAAAACGTGATAGCGTGAATGATCATTATTTCAATTAGTTATAGCCACTGTTCACGTCCCGTTGCGTGAATGGTTTTTTGGTTCCGTTATCGATGACGGTGAAACGAACCTGTGTTCAGTAGAGGCGAGTGTGTGTAGTTTGCCTCTGTCCTTCACTGGAGGACAGAGAGGGATATCGCAGATGGGTTATCAGGGACTAAGCAGAACTAGAGTGGAAGTAATTTTACAATTGTTTAATTTTAATTTTTCAAAGTTGTTAATTTCTAAGTTAAACCAATAAAGCCTCTGTAAATTGCCACAAATTGATTTATTAGATTTTAATATTACTAACTTTATTACAACAAACATTGTATAAAGTATGTAAATGAGTAAGGGGGAGTATTATATTAATTATTTAACGAATATATTCGCTTTATTATATAATACATGATACTTTTATTTATAAAAAATAAAAACATTTTAAATGGGGTCTTGCACGCTATTACAAATACATAAATAAAGAAATTAAAATTTAAAACTCTCAGAGTTAATTATTGCTTGTGTAACCACGTGCAGCAGAGATTCTGTGTTCATGTGTTCATTACTGTTTCTTGAACATTATTTGAAGAAGAGTCTGTTTTGTTTTCATGTGTGTCTCGGTGCAGATTACCATGCGACTGGACCTTTCTTCTTCTTCCTTCCTTCGGGTTGAACCTGAAGCTGTCGGTAGATAATGGTTTGAAGTCGTGCAGCCGGAATTGAGGAAAACTCAGCTTTCTCCTCCTTCTTAACACCTTCTCACAGCTCGCCGTCTATCATCACAGTGCTAATCTAATTCCCTGACCTGATCAACGTCTATCGCTTTCTCGACGTATTCCACCTTACTCAATCGCTGCTTCCTCGAATTTCTCACATCATACTGCTTCTCTGTTTCCTCCACTTGTCAATGTCTCACCTCAACTCTTCTGCTGCTACCTCAAACCATGTCAAACCATACTGAATATTTTCCGGGCTCCACTTTCGCAGCTTAACTCCGTACATATCCTCCCTCCAAGGGATAACGCTAACTCACGGGTCGTTTCTCCGCCAATCTTGAGTTCTCGATCAAGTGCGGGGAATTTTAATGACCCAGGTAACAGTGTCCTTGGAAATTCCGAAGGTGAACGCTCCCTTACCCAAAAAGAAGCCTACGGTTATAAACCCACAGGCAGGTATTTATCCAGCCGCCAACCCGGCGTACAGGAAACCCCCTTTTTCCTGGCCAGCGAGATGTTCTAGATGAAATTTTATCTAATTTAAAATTCCATATATTGGAATTAAAGTTGGGGAAGGTTCTACTACTTCACAGGTATAACATTTACAGTATATATTACAGGTTTCAACAGGGCCCAATTGTCTGTCAAAAAAGAATGTTGGCTGGCAATGTTGCTGACTAATTACAAGAATTCGGGAGTGTTTATGGGCGCAGCGATTATATCAGCAGCTTACCAGTTCGGAATTCAAGTTTTTGTCATTATCAACGAAATGTTATAATAATTATTTCTCGAGTCACTTTTAAATATCCATTTATTTATTATTTTTCCACCCTTCTCCTTAAGTTATACTAGTAACTAATTTCCAGTGGCTCCTCCTAATGCGAAATGTATATGGCCTACATAAAATATTGTCATCTCAATTTAACTGACTTTCATCTCCCTTTATTTCTTCTTTCTTCAATGTTTATAGTTATAAGTGGTTTCTCCTTCCAGATGTAGGAGATTTTTAAAACATTACTCCCAACGAAACATATTACGTCAACGACTCAATTTGCATTTGTTCGTCCGAAAAGCGAATTTACGGAAATTTTCAGTAAGAGCCACTTGTTGACCTGAAAGTCAAAATGCCATCAAATGTCGCATTTGACCCCTTAATTATTTCGCCTAAAAATGTTCATTGTTTGAATTCTGATGAAAATGTGGGACTGACGTTTTTCGAAGGGTAAACACGCTTAAAGAGTATAAGGAACTGGTTAATCACTACGCAGGTTGATAAATATGCAGATACTGCACCCTATATCAGTTTTGTGAGACTAAATAATGCCTCTCCGGCTGATTTCAGTAATTTTCCTAATTTTCACGGTATTCTTTTGATGCTATATATTTTGAATCCAGTATATGTGGTTAAATTTCTTCTAATAATATTTAATATTTGTATTTACTTTATGGTCATTGTACCACTATGAGATTGAATCAGTCACACTGAAAAATGGTCAATGTTAAACGTAGTTTCGCTGTTAAGATTAATTTACGTGTTACCGTGCCGTATTTACATATTTTTATTATGATGATGCATTATTATGTATAAAACCGCCTCTGGTCTTCGTTCTGAGGCTCATCTTCCTGCCCTCGATGTTTGAGTGTTTATTGTGATTCACCCTGGGAGAGATACATTATTCGGTTACTTATCTTTCCCCAAATTCAGGAAATCATATTCTGGAATAGGACTCAATGTCCATTCGTAGATTTATATTAGAATTCTTGGATGCTGTTGCGGCGCGTATAAATTTTTGTTGTACATTTTACTTTATTTATCTAAATTAATTTACAATATTAAGAAATTTGTACGGAATTTTCGTAGAGAACAGATCATGAAATTTTCGCGAGGCACCTTTCTGGGGTAAACAAACACAGTCATAAACTTGAAGCCTGACAGGCGCCTGAAGAGTCTCAGTCCTTTGAAAGGATTTGTGACTCGGCGACAAACACAGGTCAGCCAAGGGCAGCAAGGTGGTTGACCCAAAAAATGTCTAGGGATGCCCACCCCAAATTTTGAAATTTTGGAGAGGAAGGGTAGAGACGCCAACACAATTGGAGGACCTAACCAATGAGGTTTTCAGGAGAGGTGAAATAGAGGTGCGAGAGGTCATCTAAAAGACATTCGGAAAGGAGAATCGGAGATGATAGATCAGAGAGGAGCTAGCGAAACTGTCTGGCTAGAAGGACTCAGAGAGGAGAGGCGATCTTACTCCAAGTGTCACGAGGAAACGAAAGTGGAGACACGTTTTCTGAACCACATCAGAGCCTGTCTGCTTCACATGCTACCCCGAAAGCTTCCTTTGCGTTGAATCCAGGATTTCTGGTCAGGCAGGAAACTTGGAGTATGAATGCAAAGAAAGAAACAAAAGGAAATAATCTCTTACTCTGCTGTGCGTATAAACACGTCATACAGCCCTGAGTAAAGTAAATTAAGTTTATTGTTGTCTCTTGCTATTTTATTTCTATGGTTTGTCCTCAGCTGGGGAAATATCGTTCATTAAAATTAAATATTTTCTAAATATTGTAATCTTTTACATTCGATAGGAATAAAAGTGTTTTAAATCTCAAAGTTGAGCGGATCCGTCGTCCTCCGTATTCGAGGGTTTCTTATTCCTCTAGGGCGCCAGGTAATTTTCATAAAAAAACACCAAAAATTGATTTTAATAGTTTTAATCTCAATCAGAGCATGAAAAATAATTATATCTGCAGGGCGTGGTCATTCTCTTGTCGTCCCGCCGACACAACCTGCTTCTCCAATCACCCCATGACGACTCCCCACGTCTCGCCAGACCACATTGTTGACCCGGGTTGCGTCAGTTCCTCAACAATTGCAACTCGCAAGCTGGCCTGCATTGTTAAGTGTAACTTTTCATGTTACAATATATATATGCTCTAGATTATTTAATATGTTTATAAATTTTAAAAAATAAAAACCACTCCACAGTGAATGATTTTTCCGTTAAGTTAATAGTTGTTTGCATGCACTTTGAATAAAGCTTTCATAAGTTGTTTGAACTAGTGGCAGTTATCAATTTTGTTTCTGCACTTTCTAACAACTGGCCTTGAACTGGTTTACAAGTTTACCAAATTGCTGTAATTTATTCATTGCAATGTAAAATACGTCTTGCATGAAAAAATTGATAAGGTGTATAGCCAAAAGGGGTAGTTAGTGCAAGTTATTGCATTAATAGAAACCATTTATTATTATGATGAAAGTTTTCAAGGAGAATCTTGGGAGAAGAGACCAAGTGAAGAATGTTTTGGCGCCGAAAGTATGTGACTTTAAAATAGTTTACCCTGGATAAATTTATTTGGTATATCTTCAATCTTTTTATTTTATAGTTTCTTGAAGCTACGCAAAATATGTAACTATTTCATAATTAAATAAATGAATAATGAGTCAGATATTAAAATATAACTTTTTATTGTTAATACTAGTCAATCGTTATTCACGAATCTCATCTCATAGACAGGTTCATATTCTAAAGATAGATTAATAGTCACATTTATCTGACTTCTTTGGATTATAAATGATACACCGAGACTATTTTACCTTATTTTAATAATATATTTGCATTGTTTTTTATAATATATATTTCTGACGGATTTGGCTGCTTTACTCATTGATAAAATAGGTCGTTCAGTGTCATGGCACATACTTTTACTTTGAATGTTCCAGTTTAGTTAGATTTTGGATCTTGAAAAACATATATTTCATCGTCATTCATAATTATTTTTGGCTTTGTTAATTTTCTACCTCAAGTAGTGTAGTCTACGTGACTCTCCCTTAGAGATTATATACAATTTAACCTAAGAATTATATTGGCCGCAAGTTAATAAATGAAGGTAAATTAAATCTAAGTAGTAGTTGAATACGTTCACTGAAAAGACGCATATGGCATTTGACGCTTCCTAGCTGCTGATGGTTGTAAGGTGAACGTCAGGCTGAAACAGCTACGTTCTACTCACTGAATGCTCAAGACAGTTTTGTAATCCCGGAAATCTGCCAGTTCCAACGGATTCCTCTACATCTGCTTGCTATGCATAAAGTCTTCAACTAAATCGACGTGTCATGTATTCGATAGTTGTTTCTACGAAGATGGGCTGACTTGACTGCATCCTCGTGGTTTCTGTCGCTCACAAGTGATGTTCATTCTCTCTTACGGCGAACAGTTCTCTAAGTGATTGAAACGTCTATCGATGTTTCATTCAGTTAACTTCTCCCAATTATAAGTATCCTTGTCCATTGCTATTTCGTCTCTCGTATGTAACACCTGTCTAAGTTAAGACACACATCACTATCCTACTCACAAACACTCGTCTTCTTTACAAATACATGAACAAAGAGAAAAATATAATTTTAATAATATTTGCCTCCCTTATAAAAATAATATTTTATCGTTTTTAGACATTTGTTTATTAAGTAATATTCGAAGTTGTATAACGTCTCCTTTTGCCTTCTGAAAATCTTGAACGAATGATCACTGTACTAAGACATTGTACGATACTGATGGTGTGCAGTTAAACTAACATAATTTCACGGGGAAAACTTATGCGTGTACCTGAATTATCAATTAGGATTATATTTCAATATTATTGTTTTATTTTATAATCGTCATTAATTGTATTTGAGATTGTGTCTAAGGGGCTTTTCCTTCTTATTATAAGTTGAAATTAATCCTCTTACGTTGGACGAACGTTTCAACCACAAATTAATTTAAACAGATTTGAAATGTTAGAGTTCACTAGTTTCGTGGCTGCGGTTTTACCCAGCCAATCTGAATACGGCTTCTCTTCCTCTGAATGCGTCGCTTTCTAGTTAATTAACAACCGATGTAAAATCCCACGTATTATAAGACTAATATAAGAATTAATACTGATATGAAATTTCAATAACCAATTATAGACGAAATGCTTTAAATTTAATTTTGGAGTATGCTAATGGAATAATTGTTAGATAACGGAAGATAAATATTAAGTTCTCAAAGAATAATAACTCATAAAAACTATTAAATCGAACTGTTTTGAAAAATAACTAGTATTAAAAGATAAAAGAGTTTATATGCTGTTTAAAGTTTCATTAATTAAAAGTTTCTAATAATTTTTGGTCTAGTTTTAAATAGCACATATTATACTATTTAAATAAGTATATAGTATAAATAACATCCGCGTTATGATCAATATGGTGCATATAAATGACAACATTAAAAGGGTTTTATTTATTTAACAGTACAACGTTCAAAATAAGTTATAATAATAATGTTTTATTTTAATTTTGTTATAATTGTTTAAAAATTTTTTTGTTTATATTATTGATTTAAAAATTACTATGTTTATATTTAGTTTCAAAAACTTTATTGCTGATAATTAAATTGACAACATTCAGGATATAAAAAATATATAGTTGGTTTTCCATGCAGATAACTTGTTGAAGACAAGAAAAAGCTATATTTATATTATTATAAATACTATATTGTTTATTACGTCTCTTTACACAATATATATTTGTTTTATTTATTATTAATTTAATTTACAATTAGTATGCAAATGCTTAATTTCAAATATTGTAGTGATTATTTCATCACTCACAATGTTTTTTAATTTTATTTATGTTCTTTATTAATTTAAATAAAATTTAACCACTTATAATACATTAGAAAGTGCGCATATGAATAATTGTGATGTCCTGTAAAAACATAGCATGTATTATTCACAGCCACAATGAAGGATGATTTATAACTTCAAAAGAAACCTTCCTTTCTGTCAGATAAAGAGGTGAAGGGAATAAAAATATGTGCATAAAATCTTGTGCTGTAAAATAAAAATGGTCTTTAACTATATTGCATTTATAGTCGATTTTCACTACGTAGAAAACATTTTATATTTAGCTTTAATTACATCATACATTTAAATTATATATTTTTACAGAATAAAATGAATTATCATATTTTTTAATGGTAAGCTGAATGAGGATTATCCGCTTTGTGTACTTTCTCTTTTAATATCATAGGAAGTTATAGAAGCGGAGAGTAAATATGCATATATTTACTTTAGTACTTTAATTAAATATAGGGGGTAATATTAATTAATAATTAAGTAAATGATATGATTTTGTAATAAAAACAAGACAATTTACTTTTAACAAAAAAAACATATTTGCAGTAATAATTACAATTTTTAATCTTTCGATATTTATGCCAGCACTTATATCGTCAATAAAAACCACATATATATTTACAAAAAATGATTTACATTAAATTATTAAAACTAACAATTTTAACTCTAATCTCAGGGTCGCTTTCTCACAGAACAGAAATATTTAACACTAATCTGCTCGGACCTAGCAGTACAGGAAATCAGCAAAAAGGATTACAGATGTAATTACGACCTGGAGGGATCGAAGCTGCCGACCACCTATTCTTCCCGTTTCACGAAGAATTCCAAAATATCCCCTTGCCTCAATTACAACCACAGTCATGAGTGAGAAGTTTAGGGTAGGCTAGCTCCACACCAAATATGTAGTGTCAGCACTCCCGTCTCACACTTCTCGAACAATCTATGGAAGTCTCCTCCAAAATTCTGCTAAAATCTCTCTTCTCACAGCTGTGCATTCAATTCTTCTTATTATTATTATTTTATTACTGTGAACTTTATATTATTTAAAAAAATATTTTTAACAGGGTACGTAGATAAATTGTAACGCTATAATGATTCAAGTGTCACCGTATAAAACACTATATCGTGTATCGATTGAGTGCACTAAATATCATCTATTTCCAACAAGGACCAGTTCGACTTGAATGAATTTAATTAATGATTAGGCTCCAATTAACCACTAATAGGGAAGCCAAAGCGAAACAGTGAATTTATTTATAAATTAATTTTGCGTGAAACGTGTGGAACAAATTGCTTTTGTTACATATAATTGCCCACTTTCCTGCTTAACTGGTCATTGCACCTTTCTCACTGCATTTACTGTACAACGTGAAATCGTGCATGGAAATTCCCATGTTTTCATCGATACTGAAGCGAACTTTCAGTTTCACTGTGTAGTGTATTACCTATCATATCTATGATTTTCTAACATTATTCTACTCAGACTTGTTATGATCCATATAGACAATTCAGGGTTGCTATCGTTTATATTGTTATATTTGTTGCAATTAGAAAGGTTTTGGTATAAAGTTTTTTCTGACTCGTCAACTAGTATTATTTCACACTCTAGGTATCACGACATGCGAAAGGTTACGTGGGTAGGTCTTTGATAAGAAGTAATAGAAATTTTTTTAATGATTCATTTTCATTTTGTGAAAAAGAAATCTTCGTTAAGCATGATACACATTTCCTTTTTTTTTTGGTTAACAGGCTACTTGAGGGTGATCCTGAAACAGGCAACTCCCCCTTTAATAGCATAGGAAGGGAATTGAAAAGGGGGGATGCGGAAGGTAGAGCAAGGTAGCCCACGGGCTATGGTTTAAGGATCCTACCCTGTGTTTCACCTAAAGAGATGCAGGGAAAACCCTAGAAAACCTGCATCCGGTAGGTCGAGCATTGGGTACTATTCTCACGCCCTTCCGAATGACGGGAGACGAGTCTGCTGTGGGGACGCAGCATTCCCTTCTCCGTGTCTCCACCAGTTTCAGGAGGCAGTTGGCCGACTGATCGAATGGGATCAGCGGACAGCTCTTGCCATATGCCCAAGGTCTTTGACCCCGGTACATATACCTCCTAAAATAGGTGAAGGTTTTCTCGGCATATGAGAACTTCGATAAAAAGTACCCAGAGAGAGTGCGAGGCATTTCCGACATGATCAGGTAAGCCCTGCAGTCACTCTGGGCTGAAGCGCCTGCGAGAAAACTCCCGCAGCGCCCTATTTGATTTATTCTTATTGCGTGCCGGGCAATGGAAATCACCAAAAGAATGCGAAAAAGTTGATACTTTTATAACTTTATTAAAACATTAAAAAAGGACGTATTTGAAAGGTCTCCAAAATAAAGGGTTTGTTCCATTGAGGCAATTTATTTTAAGATAGGAATTACAATAATTTCACAGCGAGAGACAAAAATTGTAACTGCGGTAGAAGCGGGACTTGACTTGAAAGTACAGAATTTACTTTTAGGTATTTACTCGCTCAAGTGGTCCCAGAACGATTCATAGTAACGTCCAGTTACCATTTTTCTAAATAGATGATGTAGATAATCCGAGGTAAATAGGAAGAAAATCGTGATCGGCATCTTCCGAGCCGATTTTACCGTTTGCACATTCTTAAAAGTAGGCTTTGTCAAAAAACTTGCTGTTTATGTTGTTATTTTATCTGTGGAAAGTACGATCTAACGTATCGTTGCAAAAAAATCGTCATTATCGTGACGTAAAATCGTCCAAACCCGAAAAAGAAACGATTATTATAAGAAAACTTGACATCTTTTTTATGGATATTATTTTGGGTGCCACTGCATATGACAGTAGACTGTTGAATATTTGCAATTCAGAAATATCCTGAATTATATGTTCGTATTGACATTGCAATATTTAAAAGCGTTTGGGCTACTTTAACCTAAGGTTTTTTTTAAAAAAATAAAATTATATTTTGAACAAGAAAACAACAAATAAAATAAATTGAAAACTTTATCTCCCTGGTCTTTTAGAAAGAATTATACATTTCGGAAAATGAATTTACTTTATAAATTAAAATTGAAAACAAACTGATTCTGCCGCTCAGGGATGGCGGATCTTAAATACCTTGGTCTTTATATTCTGAACAATGCTTGATGGTGCCAATTGTTACTGTGACTTTCCAGAGACGGGATTGATGGGTTTATGGTTGATTTAGTACTTTATCGACACCGTCGCTCGTAGGTACATTTGGCCGCAACCTTTGGGACTATTGAAGTGGTAGCTTCTGGAATTTGGTGGGAAATTTGGCTGAATACTTCCTCCAAATTTCTCAATAACTCTACAAATGCTCTATCTTCTTCACGACTTCTCCACAACTATCTCCGCATCCCTCCATCTCCACGACAACTCGGCAACAAACATTCAATAACCACGAAACCTGTGATTACTCCTTCCCGATTCAAATTTTCCCAATAGAAAACGTTCTTAAAATTTTCGAGTTCGCAGAACCGGGGTTCACACGTCTACCAGAGGTAATTGAACCTTCTGTGGGAAACATTGAGACACGAGAAAATATTAGGACCGCAGATTACTCGATCCGAAACATTTATGACATTGTTGGGCAGCTGATCTTAATCCCTAAAAGTACTACTTCCATAAATGTTTTGATGTTGTGAGGCCAGGTCTTCGGTTCGTTTACATGAAGGGAAACGGCCCCCTTCGTAGCTCGGAAAAATTAAGTTTATCAATTTTTTGCAATTAAAAAGAAAAGTAACAACTTTAATAATTTAGAAGACATGTATTCACTAAAGAATTTGCAACGACAGTAGTATTATCTCTCAAATGTTTCGTAACAAGCCATTATTAATCCTCATTGTTAGTCCTTTGGAACTGGCGCTAGTTTTGTGTAAACTATGAGAATGAAATTATTGTTACTAAACTTGACTGCTGTCAGGATTTGAAAGAAGTGCCTGAATACTGGATAGTCGTTTCCATTTTCTGTAAACTATTCATCAGAAATCTAAACCTTCAACGATAGTTCACTTCCGGAACTTGAAGAAGTGAAGGTGCGTTCCCGGCTGATATTAAGTGACAATTGGTAGTTTCTCCCAATTAATCTGGCCGCATGAGTAATTTCATTTTTAAACTAACGATATTTTGGTAAGATTTATACGAACAGGAACAGACTCTGTGTACGCTACCCGCGCGTTAAATCGAATTTAATTAATGAAAATAATTGTATACCACATTTAATTATAGAATAAACGCTTTTATGTAATAGAAGTAGTAAAATTCCACTCCCCAATTAGTAGTACGTAATTAAACAGAAATTTTGAAATGAAAACACATATATCTGTTGGCAAATTGTGATTAGTGACTCGATAGCATTCAATCTCACGTTCCATTCGAACGTTTATTTCCAAATACAATGTGTTACATTTGATTATAATACTGTTTTGTAATATACCATATTTATATGAAATTTTGTTACTAAGGATACTTTCATCCGCATGTTTAAAAAACTTAACCGTTAACAATTGCTGTCAATAATAAGGATTCCGACGAAAAATAGGCATCTCAAATAAAAAGAAAAGTTTTACTTGTAAGAGTAAATAAGAGGTAACTTAAAAATAATAATATACAGAAAATGTAGAAGCGTAGTTTGATTTATTGCATTCCTTGTCAGTGTACTGCGAAATATCGCAATAACGTAAGAAAACGTTTGTTTCCTAAATACCGTTAAATGCTAATGCAATCTTATTATTTATTTGTTAATAGTCACATTGACTCTAGGGTCTGCAGTATTTTGTACACTGAAGAAAATCAGCCTATCGCATGGCCGATAGACCCAATATTTCTGATTGTTTTCTCCATTTACGTCGCTATTTATTTCTCACAATTTACGGATTGTCTATGGCAAAACCTTTATGGTTGTAAAGGACCATAAATGATATTTTCTCGAGAAGGGTTGAAATGATTCCATTGTAATTAGGGTGGTTTTGTTATATATATATTAAATTTTATAAAATTAATTTAATTTCATAATTACTTAACAAGTTTATTATTAAAATATTTCTCATACGACAATTATGTCAGGGTTAAACCCCACGGTTTTAGAAGAAATGAAGCAATCAATTGATTTAAATTCCGTAGAGAATGTGATAAAACAATAATTACGGAGTTTTCAACAATTACCTTCCATATTCCAGTTGAATATTTCCTCGCGAACAGTAAGGCAAGGCGGCTTAATTTGCTTCGACGAGTGTCTGGTTTCCGAAGTCTTTTTACCTTGTTCACTCTTTCTTCCAATGCCTTATGGGTCATCAACCCTGGTCCTCTGCTATTATTATTCTTGTCAAAAACCATCAAATCCTATATGATCAAACCAAACTCTTTTCCCTAGCTTTTTATCCAACACTTCCTACCTGGGTAAACATTCTAATGCTTTACCTCACGCGATCTAGGAAATAAAGTTGTTTTTGACCTACTCTAGGTTTTCCGGTAGGTTACCACATCCATTGTTACTAACCAAAAGCATTGTTTTGAAATATCTGGCGGATTTACGACGATTGTAAGTTGCATCTGGTTTAAGACTGATTTAAAATTTTTTGTAAGCATATTTATAAAATAGGTAGTTGTTTATTCCAGTTCCATTTCAAGTTACAAATAAATTTAGCTAGTAATTACTTCTTGTATAAGTAGTAAGATGTGAAACAATTAATTATTATCGTTTTTTTTGTTACACTACACTTTTTAGAGGTAAGATAAAATATTTAGCTCAAGGTAACACATTTAATTAAAACTCGCTTTCACAAGGGATATATAACGGCCATTGCCCTTCACGCGTGACTAGAATTTGTGATCGACGTGCACAAATCGATCCGGTAGAAAACGTGGATTAGCTGCCTCAAGCTTAGGCTGCTTCCATAAATGTATTCACACTAGATATCTACGCTAAATATGTGAATTTATTTATTATGCGCTTTGCGGTCCCTTACAAACAAATCCACTGATAAACGAACACGGTCTTTATCACAATTAAAATTTGGTGAAATTATAAGCATTTATTCCTTAAAATTATGCGAAAGCAATAACAACTTTTTGAAGAAAGAACCAAGAAAAGATCACATTGACACCGTTATGCAAAATGAGGATTACGACGGACATGATAGTTCATCACAAAGTGAGACTTAGCTTTGCAATAAAGCAACAAATTAAATTATTAACTTCAAGCGACACGCAATGATACAGCATTAGGTAATCATAACCATAATATGAAGACCATAAAGTGTAAGAAAACAGTATATGGCTAGTTGATTCACTGCGTTAATTAAGTATATATGTGATCCAATTTTATATGATTATGACCCTCTCACTTCATATCATCTCCACAATTGGATGCTAAGAGCATTTTGTCTCGACTGTAATTATTTTCAGATTTTAAGTCTTGTGTGTGCCAGGGTTGGATGAATTTTCTCCAGCGTTTGAGAGAGTATTCAGAACAAACACAAGCACATATATTTATCTTTAATTTATATATTATTATTGCTGGTTACCCAACATTTACATAATATTTATTTATCGCAATAAATATTAAACTTGAAAATGAATCAATTCTATCTATAATATAAAATGGACATAATTTTACTTATAGTCTGTATGCTAATTTAACTCATAACTCGACTGTTCACAAGATACTTAGTTTCAAGCCCAGGTCAAAAAGTAAATTAATTTGACTTATTCTTTTTAAGCAACAGTAATATTTAAGTAATAAATAAACTATTGGTGAGATCACCAACATAATATCATGTGTGGGCAAAACCACTGAACTTAATAAACTGTCCATTTGTTCAAGACAGATGGATGTTTCAATTGCTTAAAGTTAAAATATATAACCGACGGAATTCACTCTCTCTTTCGTTCCTGTTCCGATAATGCCTTAAATTAGATTGCTGCGTACTTTATATACAGCATTCTAGATTTTGCTTCTATGATTAACTTGGACTCAACACCTATCCGTATTATCACCAATAATTAAAGCAATAATAAACTATGATTACATTGTGATTACTGTAATTTAAGTCATTGACTCCCATAATTATGTTTTCGACACGAATAATTGCTAGTTCCTACATTCAACCTCTTACCACAGACTCGCCTTTTCCACAAAATGTTTTTGTCATGTTGTAAGTCGTGTGTATAGTTCGCGAGATTATACATGCGCAGTAGAGAAAGGAAAAGCGGAATGGGAGTATTATCGTTTGACCATCATTGTTAAGAACATTTGTTGACGACAAAAAATCATGAACTGAAAGGAATATATTTCCTAACGCCAATATAGTTTCAGAATTGCTTTTACACTACCAATTTGTCCCAACAAAAGCTGTAGTAAAAGGGAGCTGATGTCTACCCCCACTAAATTTTGGGCGGAGTTGTCCACTGCGCATCGTCTTAGCTAAATCTCCTGATCTGTACCTTTGCAGTAGTAACAGTCAAGTCACTTAACGATGAATATGTATTATTTGTTTTGTTGTGGTGGTATTCTGGTCTGATGCAACCTTCCATGCTAGCCGATATTACGCAATCCTTTTCATATCCCCATAACTACGACATCACACATCCTCCTTATCTGATTATCGTATTCCATCCCTCTCCTTTTCACACCTCCTTCCCTGTATTGCTAATTTTACAAAGCCTACATGCATCAACACGTGGCCTGTTAATTTATTCCCCTATTCTACTTAGAACTTCTTGGTTAGTGATTATATCCACCAATCTGATTTGCAGCATACTTATGTAGCACCACATTTCAAAGGCTTCAATTATTTTCCTTTCTGCAACTCCTACGGTCCACGTTTCTCACCCATATAACGCCACACTACATACAAAAATTTGTAGCAACGATTTCCTAATATTCACACTTACATAAACCGTAAGTAAATTCGTTTTCATAGCAAAAACCTTCCTTGCCTGTGTTATCATACTCTTTATTTCTACTATACTTCTACCGTCCCTAGTTATTACGCTTCCCAAGTAGTAGAATTATTTAACTTACTTCAAAATTTCGCTTCCCAATCTAACAATCTTAGTTATTCCACAGTTTCCCATACTCCATTACTTTGGTTTTCTCTGTATCAATCCTCATATAGAACTCTTTCTCCAGGACCACGTTCATGCCATTTATTATGGTTTTCAAGTCTTCTTCTGACTCCCCCAATACTACAATATTATCGCCAAAGCGTAGAGTTTTTATTTCGTCTCCTTGCAGTATGATTTTCTTAGTAATGGAACATTATTGATACTCTGGATTAACAGGACTCAATATACGTTTTTATTAAGTGTAAAATACGCACATTTGATGATTGTTGCTATTATATTAATTCTTTCACTCGAAGCTGTTGTATCTCTTCAATGTTTTGACTCATACTAGACATTGCATTAAAAGCATTCACACGGAGTCTGCACCATAAATAGCGAGGCACGTTTATTGCGGACTCATATTTAATACCATCCACGCATAAAAATAAGTCTATAAACAAGTCAAATTGGCTATCCGCTGTCAATTTGCAGTAAACATCGAGACAGGAATAATCTTCATCCGCGAACCAAATACATGAAATGACAGCTTTCACTGTCATAAAAGATGGCTATTACCATAGTTTAAGTTCTGTGGATTACATATTAGAATAGTAGCTAGTATCAATTATCACATGCTATAAAAATAATATGTGATGAAATAATAATAAAATTCAATACTTAAGTTTAATTTCATTAATGGAATCTTGTACTATTTTTTCGTACACCATTTCGAAGTTTTTGCAGAATTGCCAAGTGTTGATTAAATATTTGGCGAGCCGTTATATGCATAAATAGAAGCGGATCCAGAGAATATTTTTGTAAAATTTATATTTAACTAGTTTAATAGTTAATTAATCCAACACTAAATCATTTCAGTCTATTTTAATCTTATATCTGATTATAAATTTAGTTAATAATAATGATTTTTGTATAATATTTCGTTATTAGGATGAACATTTCGTACACAATTCCCAACAATATAAGAATTACTATCCGCAAAACACAAGCTACTATTGTTCTATAACATGAAATCTCTCACGTACCCAAAGTATAACTTCAATAAAACGTTATACTTTGGGTACGTGAGATTTCATGTATGTACGATTTTTAAACCAAATGGTTGTTTATGTAGTTATAATATAGAGATTATACCAATAAAACAACGATTTTCAACTTTTGTATCTTCAACGAGGAAACGATACGCTATGTATAATTAGATTAAAATACTTAAATACCTTAATTTTCGGTTATGAATCAACGAAAAGGCATTTCCGTAAGAAATCACGAAAGATAATATCAATTGTCCCACTGAATGCAATAACTTTTGAAAATTTCACTAGTTTCCTTGCGTGTGTGGTGAAGGGGGACTAGAAAATCATCCCTTTTCCTTGATCCGCCACATTATATATATATATATATATATATATATGTGTGTGTGTGTGTGTGTGTGTTTGTATGTATATATAACCATAAAGGAAGTGATAAATTCCCTTCAAGTAACAAAACTTTACTCTCATATAAAAAAGGTCTTAACTTAAATAATGTGAATTATTTCATATTATCGAATAATAACTTCATTTAAATCGTCTGACACAAACTTTGTATGATATTGCACAATATGGATATTTGGTGCTTCGAAATTAAAAAGCTCAACGGCAAGCGAAAGAACATTTCATTTACAAATATGAATCTGCCTACTTTGTATTCATTTGAGCGAAACGTGTTCAAAGCTTTGCAATTTGATTTATATTTGCCTGCGAAAGCGCAGCCGTCGGCATGTGACGTCGCTAACATTCTCTACAGTTGGTTTCAGACAACACTGCATGTAAATATACTTATGCATTTAACGAACAGCACCAGGCTGACAAATATTAACACTATGCGTGGGTTCCTTTGAAGGAACTTCAAGAACTAAATATTGCCAAAGTAGTACAATTATCTTAATGTTCAGGGTTTTATTAATTTTATTTTTAAATGATTCAACTCGAAAATTTGGAATTTTTAAAAGTTTATTGGTGCAAAATGTAGACGTTTATATATTTTAAAATGAAATATAATGACGTAAAGTATAAACAGCGAAATTAATATAGTTAGTAAGACGAGTATCATTACCATTTAAATTATAGTACTTTGAAAGTCTTTAGGAAGTCGTAAACGTTTAGTACAGTTCATCAAACGAACGTAATTAATAAAGATTATGGACCGTCTTCCCTCAATTCAATTACTTCTTGTTTTGACTTAAGACATAACTCAGAATAGTTTCGTTCTATTTCTCTAGTTTTCCACTTTTAACTTGTTACACTGCGGCTTGTCCTTTGTTCCTATCTGGTTCGCTCCTTACGTCACTTCCAATAAATACTTCGTTTACCTTCACGATCAAATGATAATTTCGCGGATAAATTTATTTGATTACTATACCTAGCTCACTCTAAATGATTAGCTTACGTTGGTCGAAATTGGAGGCAATGTATTTACATTACTGACAAATTTTCAAACACAAATCTGCACGACTTCGTCGGAAGTAAATACAGTTAATGCAACATACAGAAATATATTGCTGTAACACTTTGTTTTATTTACGAATTCTTTGGCGCTTATTAGCTCACTTTATGCGACAGGTTATGTGGCCGTAGATATATGGTCGTTTTTATTAATATCAACACAATAGGCAACTAATTGAACTATTTTGCAGCCCATCTCTCTTCTTACACTTTAACTCCAGTATTAACGGCCTGCAAATGTCCCCCATTCCTCTTTTGTTGTGCTTTCTTTCATGTATTTAATTTCTCCACAATATAAATAATGTAATAATTCCATGTACTCAATTTACGTTCGTTTAGTTTATTACATTCTCGTCTGCTAATACTAATACAAATATTTCATATTCCTCTATTATTAGGAAAATTGCCCCATTTTGTGTCATCTTGTATTAGCACAAACATTGTACCTTATTTTAAACAGTAATTTTAAAATTAGACTTGTATATTTTACTACGTATATGCTATGAGGAGTTACGTTAATATTCATAAGTTTGAATATTCCACATTTTAAATTATCTCTTTCTAGCTGGGAACCCTGCGTTTCCCGTGTATTTATTTATATTATCCCGGTACATTATTTAATTATTGGTTAGCACATGACTAAACCGGCGCCAAAAACGTCACAATATGAACCTCAAATATAAATGTAAACATTTACGGTTATTAACGTTGGCAGTTAACTTTTGTCACAGAATAAGCCTTAGGACTATTGTTTTTACTTCGATTGATAATTATTAGTCACTGAATTATGTGTTTCTAAATCAACTTGATCAGTTGTTTCTTAAGACACAACTTTTCAGCTAAATTTATGCACTTGACGATGGCGGCGAATAAATAAGCTAAAATTTGTGTTTCCGTTAACAGTTGAGCAGGTTGATGAACCGAAAATCATTGATTAAACTAGTACAACAGTAAATTATTCGTAATTTGAGTTAAAAAATAAGCGCTTAAGAAAAATCTCTTTATTCGTTTTTCCTGTCAATGGGACAAAATATACATTCACGCTACTAAAATCCTTATTTTGGTACTATGTGGTGCAAAACTTAGAGGGGAAAAACAATTATTAGTGACAATAGGATTATTATCAACAAAAAGTGGAGCAAATAGTAATTTTCTATTATGTTAGTTCTTAGAATTCAGATTTTTATCTGAAATCTTTCACCCTCGTTTTTTGGTTGGACCAAATCTGACGTTCCTCGTCGACAGCAGAGTGCTTATTTTTTTCTCCGAGAGCAGCCATACAGCTTTTTTTTTTATCTGAACAGTGGGAGTTATACAGAGCGTCAACTTAATAATAATATTATAGCACCACATTTTGACTAATTATCGATTCCGTTTATGCCTTGTATGTATAAACATGACAACACAATCCTGTTTCACACCCTGTGCCTTCTATCCCCTTGTCTTTGCTCAAGCTTCAGCATACTCTGAATACTTCCCCTAAACGTAACAAAAAAATGTGGCAAGAATTACAACTACAACCGGTGACTTATTGAAAATGTCCCCTTTAAATTGAAAACATTAGTAGCGTCGAACTTAAATAAATCGGTCCTACAGTTTTCTAGTGCACATTGGCATCTGCAACTTTGTCACCACACGGCGCACTGGAAACCTTATTACGACTTCATGTAACATCTATAAAAAATTCCATCCCAAGTAAATTGACTGTTTCCTTGTAAACAACAAGCCGAAATAAACGTCGTCTATTGTATCACATTAAGTCCGATGACAATTTTATATCTCAGAACTATAGAAAGGTCATGTACGAACACGGAGAAAGTAGTTTATCGAAATAAATTGAATAGTTTTCTTCTGAAATGGGAGAAAGTTTATGGAGGCAGGCACGAGTTTGTAAAATAATATTTGTATTCCGTCAACTATGAACCATAAACTTATAATAATATTACTCAATTTTAAGTAACGTACAAACATAATTTAGTTCTGACCTCTCGGATTACCAAGTGGTATGCAGAGATAAGTGAAAACCAAAACCATATTACAAAAATTAAATTCATGCGAATAAGAAAGAATAAGCGAAAGGAACCTTTTAAAATTTCATAGAAACTCGTAGAATGCTGGTACACAGTTTCAGACCCGCACTTCTGTTCCCTTCCAAGGGCACTCCGGTCGCAGGGCAGCGCTCGACAGACCAGACCGACGTTCAAAACTAGAAGTAAGGTCATCGTGGTCGTTTCTCTTGCCACACGACCGCTCTTTCCTTCTACGTCACGGGGGATCTTGGTTTCAGGCCACCAGCACGCTGTTCCCCATGCAATATCGTGACGACGTTCGTAGGAAGGAATAAAACGGCGGACAAATGAGGGCCAGATGGACGTGTGAAGTGGGTGTAACGTCACATTATATATATATATATATATATATATATATATATATATATATGAAGGAAGAGGTCATCGGGACGTTATGAAAATTACAAGAGCAAATGTAGACCCTAGAATGTTCTATGAGGCACGAAATTAAATGATCATTTCTCTGTGAACATAATTAATTTTCACTCTCCCATCAGCCTAAATTGGATAACATTAATATTAGTCAAATGCGGGGAGACGCTTAAATTACTTAGTTACTTATCATTATTCAAGTCTATTCCAAGAATACCTAAATGAAATGAACCTTCCATTAACAAGAATATGAGTAATATATCACCAAGTAAATCATAAGCAGACACAAGATCAAATTATAAACATGGAAATAAGCATCTTTATTTAACGTGTTTGCACGTATTCCAGTTAGTATTAAGTATGGAATTACCGGTTTCTCAAGTAAGTCAACAAAAGAGAATGTTCCATAGATTCTTGTTTCCTTTTCGGGAACCCTGAATTTGGATAATATTATATTTATAAGAATAAAAACACTTGAGATGTGAGGCAACGGCAATATAACGACCGTCTGAAGCTGCTGATGCATAGTAATAGAGCCATAATTACGCGATTTCTGAAAGAAGCTCTTGGAAACTGAAAAATAAAAGAGAATGAAAAAGCTAAGATCCTTTCAGCGAGTCGCGAAAATCGATGTTGCCTCTGCGCCTGTCGATGTGAGAGCGTCATCGGAATTTTACTGCCGAAGCCGCGGCGGCCGTAAAGCCAGGTAGTCACTTCGTAAAACCCTCTTTCGGATTCCAAAAATCAGCAACTATCCCTGTGACGTACATCATTCTTTCATTTACTCTCATTTTCGTACTATTACTCCTGTTACAAAACCACTTAATGAAGATTGTTTATTTAAAATATAAGATTACTCAAGGATAAACTCAGTTATTTCTATAGTGTTAACTTCACACTCTTTCTTGTTTCCTATTCAGCTACTCAGAATATTCAACGTCCTTCAATATTTGATGAAATTATCAGAAATTTTAATTATGTAATTTGTCCACGTTTTCAGCTGACCAGGTGAGAAACAAGTCTTATTGTTAATATATAAACATACCCGAGATTTAAATGTATCTAGTGGCTTTGAATGTTCCACCGCCAATCTCGACAATTTTTCAGTTTTTTCGCTTAATTGAAGAAAATTTCAATTATTTTTATCCTCAAATCAGAATTTACCTTTTGTTCCAATCTTTCAGCTTCTTCTAAATTTTTCCGAGAAATGGTTTTCACCAAATTTCCCGGTTCGGTGTTATATGGTAGTTGCCAATTATCCTCGAGGCGCCTGCCTGAATGAAGTATAATCTCCTTGTCTCACCTGCAAATACGTCCAGCCATCGACCTCCCGCCAGATTGTCTCCCTCTCCAGAAGTTGCCTTAGAATTGTGTTTTACTACAGAAAATTATTTATTCGCATAAAAATACACACGTTACTTTGTAGACGATTGTAATTATAGCATACGGAATCAATTATGCAAAAAGTCCATGTAAGAGGTATGGTCAGGGAGTAATTGTACTAGATTTATATATATTGGCAGTATATATATATATTTTAAAAATACTGGAAATTGTTGACTATATTTACACCTAATCGCCAACCAGTTCAATGCAGGTGATGAGCTGTGGCTCTAGCTTCTTTATGCTCTCCTCGAAGAACTCTCCCGCCAGCTAATTCCCCAGAACCACCTCCGTCTCCACCTGCTCGTTGGTTGAAAATTTAACTCAACCCCTGTGTGTTCATGGAAGTGAAAAGATGAAAACATTAAAGCGCAAAGTACGGAAATTTAGCGGGTGTTTTAACATCCCAACCAAATGAGTCCAAGATCTCGTTGTGGGTTAAGGCTGTGTGAGGACGGGCTTTGGCGTACAGTAAGGACACTCTTCGTCAGCATTCTCCTCCTTTTGTTTTCAATGCACATTTTGTGTTTCTTAGCGTCACTCAGTATCGTTGTGAATTGGTAGTCTTCTGAAGCAGAAATTTGACCAAAATGATGAGTTTTCAGTCTCAATAATGGAGGTCATACTCTTTTTGTGAACATTTCTTCTGCCTTCACTAAACCCTCTGCATCAATTAAACACCCTTGTTTTGTATATAACTCCTTCGCTGTAGGATTTCGATAGGTGTTATTCCTTCCGCGAGTTGGAAGCGGATCACAGCATGTGAATTACACTTGGCGGGATTTCTTACCGACATCTTTCACGCAACTGGACACTACAACGCGAGTTTAAATACTATCGTCTTCATGCAATGATCGCTCTGTCAGATGATTCCCACTACCACTCAGTGTTGCCAATCCTCAGAAAACAAAACCCAGCCCGCTATGGTCTCAATTTCTGACCGTACCTTGTATTTGTTTTTCGTTTATGATCGATTCAAGTATTCATTCTCCCCAGGTTATTCTACCCCTTTCTAGTATTTTACAATTCAGAATTTGCGTTTCAATGTTAGGTTAAATATTTATCCCAATTACATATATATGTATATATATAGTGGTAGGAGTTTTTAACATTATGTAAGTGGGGGAGATGAATTTAAATTATGACGGTTATTATTATGATAAAGATAAAAAATAAAAAAACTATAACTTTTAAATTTAATTTAGGCAAAGGTGGAAATAATAACTATTCATATTAGTTTGACAAAAGCGATTTATTTGACAATTAATTTAATATGACCCTTGCTGACACAATCGTGAATACGAATTATTTTTAATTTCAGTGAATGCTAACGTACAATGGGTATAATTTCAACTATATTCGGGGAGGGGGAGCACTTTAAATAGATGATAGATGAGACCAGAAGCGAGAAACAATTAAGGTCAGTACGTCACCAAGGCGCCGTCGATGGTCCAGGGCGTCACTGCTGGCTGCTGCTGCTGGTTGATTGTGACTGCGCGTCAACACGTGGCTGCTGTTGGAGAATTTTTCTAAACTCGTTGATTTACAAATGGAATGTTATATCTACGTAATTTTTTGGCCAGACTGATTTTATAAGTCCGTTTTGCGTTCTTTTCAATTTTGGGTTGACTGCTCCTGAATGCTGAAAGTTACTGACTGACGAAATGTTTGAATGTTTCTCACTGACGAAATTTTCTTCACTGGCCAAATGTTCTTCACTCTATCTTCTCTCCGAGAAGCCGCTGGTTTTTCTTCTGAAAGCCACGCCCTGTTCTAATAATTCTCGTCATGGGCTTGTGGAGGTGTAGCTTGCCACATATTTTCTTTCGAGTAGATGGTCTTCGGACTTTGGGACGCTATTTTTTCTATTTCGACTGGATATGTGTCGAGGCTCAATAAAATTTTCCGTTTATTTTCTATTGAAGTTGCTTGGCCTCATTATTAGAGTTCCGGCCTCTATGCCAAAATTTGTTTTGACTGTAACAATATAGACGGGCAGAAGGTCTCAATCCAGGTCACTTTCCCTTCCTTACCCGACTTGACCAGATAGATCCGTAGTGCATTCCATCTGTCACCCCCATTTCTGTCTCATCTGGCCTTCAGGTCCCCTCATACAATCAGCTTTTATAACCTTAATGTTTTCGTTTTCTGGCCGATAAGATGACTTTAATTCGTCATTTAAATAACCAATCGCGTTCATGGTCCCGACTTAGTCAACCTTAGGTCTAAATAGTTACATATAATATAATACTAATATTAAAGAAGAATTAAATTCACTTTATGTGATACGCAACAATCGCGTACCACAATATATATACATGCTCTTGCAGAAATTTTATTTAATCTTAAATTCCATAATTTGAAATTAAAATTGGGGATGGTTCTACTGCGCTACAAATTTCCAAGTCCTGAATCACAAACTATTTTCAGGTTATCGCTTGTCCCAATGAATGGTAATGTTTCTGGTCTGGAACACAAATAAAAATATACGTCCGTTCACCGCCTGTAGTAGGGACGAAGTCCTCGAATTTTACTTGCATAATGAGCAATCCAAGAGAGTCAAGGGAAGGAATTTATGTTGTCAAACGTACAACAGTGGTGCGGCATATACTGGTGTAAGAAAAAAATGCTTATTTTGAAAATATGGAAAATTGTAGATAACTATCGCCGGTAAAAGTCATATCTGAAAATAATTACGTTTATATATAGTGTATTTATGTTAAAATTTAGATTATAAATTCCAAACTTTTAAATGGTCTGGCACCACTGTTTACAACAGCTGTGCGGGAATGTTTCTCACTGACGAAATGTTCAGGCAACAATAGTGTCTGACATGCAGGCTTGCATCTTGCTTGTCCCATTGTTACGACAATGGGCACTGTAGAAAATCTGACTACTAAGTAATACGGTCTGTTTAAAAACTACGAGAGATGTCAAAAGATAATGTGAATTGCGACCTAAATTTAGGTGTAAATCAAATTTAAAGATTATATTTTATTCAAAAATTATATGAATTTTTAGTTTCAATTTAGAGGTAATAATGAAATAATGATTAAAATTTATCCTTAAAATGTTTTTAGAATGATGTTTGTAGTCTATTTTATTTAATTTAGAAATGATATTAGCGTTTTAAAATAATTTTTAATTTCGTAATTATTATTGTATAGTATTATTTTGATTCCGATTTAACAATATGATTTTATGGAAGTAGTTAAATTGAAAACACAAAAATTGTTAAGAAATACAGTAAAGGGATATGGAACTCGTTTTTAATATGGAACGGACGGTTACAATATTACCATACGTATAAAAATACAAACTTAACTGTCTACGAGGGTAATTCAACCGAAATGTATACATTTGGGATATTTTATTTTTCATCTAAATTTCCAAATTTAACATGAGTCGAAATGTTAAGTACTAAAATATAATACATAAATGAATATTATCCGAGGAAGTCCCAAATATGGTGACGAAATGTCGATCCAACTAAATAAAAACTTATGTGTCTGGTCGTTCATTTATTTACTGGAAAAACAGACGTTAATTGAATTATTATTCAAAATTTTATTCTTCTGCGTAGCTTTTTGAATTTAATTTTGTCAGATTAGTAAATAGATATTTTCAATAAATGTGTATGGGGAGTCCTCAATAGAAGAATAACAGAATCAATTAATAACATGGGAGAAATTGAATAATTATTGCAAGAGAAATCATTATAATAATTGACTATGACTAAAAACAAATTTCTGCATTATTTCCTTTAATTTATTTTCGTTTAATTACTGAACCATTATTGTGTTAATTATGTTTCACTGGGGTAACGATTTATCAGTACTTTCGCAAAAGGTATAAATAAATGATTAGTGACTACAATACAAATAGGATGGATGACAATTACTCAAAAAACAGAACGATACTGAAGATGCAAATATAAAAAACTCAGACAAAAATCCCACTCATTCAAGACTAATAATAAATATTGATGATAGGAAACACAAAGTTTTCAGTAATAAGGCGATAAAAATCGAGTTTTAATCACGAAGTTTAAATATGAAATGAAGTCTGATGAATCGGGACAAGTGCAAGAACGAGAGTGAAACGATATTGTTAACACGAGGGAGAGAGAGAGAGAGAGAAACTCTTTCGTGTTTGGCCTGTCACTTGGGTTACGGGGCGGGACATGAAAACGGAAACACGAAGAAAAAGAATGGAAGGGAACGACGAGAGGGTCGCACAGGTTAAAGAAATTGGGAAATCGCGCGGAAGACGTCAGCGTTCGGAATTGACATGATATACGTTGATATTTTTGGCGTCACTTTACATTCCAGCCAGCGCGGAAATGTAATCTTTTCTGGTAGCAATTTCCTCCGATCCACCTGGTAGAGAGGAGAGGGAACGCCGTTTCGTTTGTTCCCGTTCTTTTTCCCAAGTCAGCGTACATTTACGAACAGCCTTCATTAATGCCATTTAACAATGAGCTCGAAAAGATTTTAATTAGTCTATAATAAACTTACATGAGATTATTGAAAATATAAAATAAATGTTTCATTTATGATGACAAAAAAACAGCCAACAAGCGAGTGTTATTTAAACTAAATGCGAAATATTTTTTTTCCTGAAAATTTAATATCTCTAACGATATTGAATCAGTCTGCATAAATAATCGATTACGAGGGAAATGGAATGGTACGTGTGGAGATTCATTCAGCGAGTGTAAGTGAAGTTTCTGTAGGGTAATGAAGTCTCTGTTAGACCTATGTCGATCCCAACCATCGTATTATTTTGAATTCATTATTTGATGCATGCTCCTTTTCATTTATGTTTTATAATCTATTATTTATAGGAAACAAGAAGGTTTAATACTTAATTAAAGATGCAAAAAACTTATTTAACTCTGACTTATAACAATGTTTCTAATTTTTTATGTATTTAATACTAAAAATCTGCATTGTAATCCACGTTATTAATATTTTAAACACCATAAATTTACTATCTAAGAATTCTGCGTTGAATTTAATTGTTGTTATGAATCTTCACAATTTAGGTTCAACATTCACAAAATTTACGAGTACGAAATATTGAAATTGGGCTGATTTAATCTCCGATCAGAAGAGACGAAGATCAATTTATATCCGTAATGTTTCTACCTTCTTACATAACAATTGCTTTAGACATATTCTCGTGTTCATTCTATATTGTTAACGAGAAAAATACAAGAAGAACAAATAAACAATGCCAGGTTAAGATTTTAGTCCATCTTAAAAATTTTAATTTAAAGTAAATAATAAATTACTATATATATACTATATTTTAAACAACTATTGAATTATATTACAAGACAATGCATATAGATCGCCACAGTATATTCCGGGTAAAAGTTCAAACAAATATGCATCAGAACATACGGTCACTTATTGTTATGAGTAGCGTAGGCAATAAAATAACAATCACGATAGTCGCTGATTAAACTAACACCGACCTTTACATTATACATATATATAGAAATAATATAAATACAAATAATAAACTATAAAAGTGGGGATTGTAATATAATGGAAAAAAATAAATATATATAATAGAAATAAATTAAGTAATTGCTTTTGACATTTAATGTAACAACATCAACCATTAATATTTCACAGAAATGGATAAAAAAATTCTAATATTTAACAAGAAACATACATGCAGAGAAATGAACTGGTCTTAAATAAGAAATAATAATACTCGAGCAGTTAACATAAAATAATATCAAGTCACCTCCATTTAATGGGTTTAAGTATTTTAAACTCAATAAATTATAATACCAATTCTATTTTCATAATTTTAAATGATATATTCTATAACCATTAGCTACAGCTAGGGATTTGAAAATGAAACTTATATCCAGTGATAATGGTCTTCCTCTATAATATTTTTACTAGGATCGCCTCTACTCCCTACTTGCGCCAGTGTTTTTAATCTAAAGCTTGTGTCAGAGTGTATGTGAACTTTAACTATCTCAGGCCTTCCCGCATTGCATTCGAAATATGAAAGTGCAATAAAAGCAACCTCTCAGGAAATCCCGGCGCCATTTGCCATAACATCTCTAGATTGAGTGAAGCTCACATCACGAAGCTCTCCTTTATGACGACGCGTAAAACAGAGGGCCGATATAAATATGAGCAAGAATGAACAACTGAAGCACGCCGAGGAAATATAGGACGTAAAAGTGTTCTTTAGCTACTATTATAAAACGCACAGAACACTTCATCAATTTGCAAATTAACTCGGAAAATTCGCAGAATATTTTTAGTAAATATGGGTTTTAAAAACTAAGGCAAAATTTGATTAATTTGGTACTTAAAAAATTAGTAATCTAGTCTTTCATTAATAGCCACTAGTGAACACGAAGAATATATTTTAATTAAGGTTCAGTGGCTTTCAAATAGCGTATATTTTCATTCCGGTGTATGCTATTGGGTTTTACAATGTGCAATAAAATGCAACTATGATATTTGAACACGAAAAAGCTCCTAATATTTAGACTGTTGACTTGTTGCAGTTGAAAATGTTTTATAAATATGTAATTATATAATAAATTAGTTTATACGGCTTTCTTCCACAAGTATTGATTAATTAAACGAATACCGGCGATTTACAACGGCGTTTCGGATAATACTAGTGAAGAAAAAAAGGAAAATTATTTTTCAATGCTTTGATTGTTAAAAATATGCTCAGAGATTTGGTAGACAAGAAGTATTAGTTCTAGTCCTTCGTTAATTCTGAAACAACAAAACGAAAATTTAACGTAAATAAAAAAGGTTAAATAAAATCCATAAATAACAATAAAGTAACCAATACTAAATAAGATCGTGATACAAATAAGGCGATGTTCAGGATCCGGAAGAAAATTTGTGATTAGCAATATGCTATTCTTAATCATAAATGATGATTGTTTTGTTTAATATGTCCCTGTAAATAATATTTTCATTCCATTTTATAAACTAGAATCGTCTGTTTGGCATCTATCCACCTTTATGAAAGCTAAATGGTGGCACATTGACGTGATTGCTTGCAACATCAGTTCTACGCAGTTCAAAAATCTAATGGATAATAATTATTATTATCGAAAACGGTACTTTTTTGACCTGAACCCTTGCGTTGATAAGTAATTTAACTGGTATATAAGAATTTGCACTTCCAATTTTAACCCTTGAAGAACCGAAGAGACGTTTCACCAGAAAATATTCTAAATTGGACAATGTTTGGAAATTAAAACGGGCTGATATATTCAAAAGAAACAATTTGAACTCTTGAAAACGTTTCGGATTTAAATAACCCTACATTCGTGGGAATCAAAAGTCGTGGATTAATTAAGAGGAAACAGGAATCATTGCAGTTCTGCTTTAAACGCTGTGTGGTCACTTCTACAATCCTCTATTTTCTTCTTCCTCGCAGATAGTTGGTTTACTATGCTGACTCGAGAAAAAATTCAACGCGAACGATTTAGAAAGATCAAACCATCAATGACATTTAACAGAGAATGAGGTTAAGCTTGTGCTTTTATCACAATTCCTGGTCCACAATTCGATTTCGAAAAATATATGATACAATCTTTGATACAAGAGGTCTGATTTTCAAATCCTCAGTCAGGAACTATAGGGAATTACAATTCGCCTTTGCGCGATGCTCAAGTGTGATGACAGCGAGTATAAATGAGGAGATTAAGCACGTCGTGAGTCAACTCGATGCATAGTATATTATAGTTGGAGTATACAAGTTGGTAATGTAACAGTAATTCTGAAAACATTGGCGCTAGGAAATATAGTGTGTTGTTATAGTATATGTTATAGGTCAAGAAACTCGTCCGTAAAGGCTAAAAGTATAGGGCGAGGTAAAAAGACATTCCCTCAGTAATTTGCGTTCATATTCCTTTAATAATGAAAGTAATTTTGAGCAGGTCAGCTTGAAGGGGAAGTTACTTCTCAGAAGACAAATACTCCTCTGCTCCTCCGCCTCCTTTCTCTATTGCGAGTGGGGTTTGTCATGAACAGTGGATTTACATTAGTTTCCTCTAATCTGAACGTTGAAGGGCAACACACTCTTAGTTCGTCATCCATCTCGCCACTTTTCAACCAGTCAGGCTGAGTATTACGTATCCCATTAACTTTCACAAGCATTAAATTTTCAAAATTAATAAATTTGAGTTCTGACCCAAATTTTAAAAAAATTCACATAATCAAATCTCTGACAGCGTAGAGAGTAGTTGACGAAAATTATTCGTCTCATGAATGGTACTTGGACAACAAGGACAGTGAGCGTGAATTCATTACTGCCCACCAATTTTGCGCTATTGTAAATAATTGATAATGTGAGACCATGTGGCACTAATAAGTTATTCGTTTAAATACTTATTTTATACTCCTGAAATGTGAATAAATTTCAGCCATACGCTTTTTGTGCATCCAGGAATATAGATTTTAATTGTATTTATTTTTTTCCATTGGTCCTGCAAGGAGAAAATAGGATGCGTTAAAAAATAAATTATAAATACAGATCAACTTAGTATAACATTCTATATCCTAATAATTTAGGTAACTAAAGAAATTAATGCAAAATGACACGACAATATACATAAATATTTAGTTCATCATTATATAAATAAACAGTAGGCACAATGTTACTAAACAATGATCTTGGTGTTCTGTGCAACACCGTCATCTTCGGCAGAAATTATTGCACTGATGCAAGTTGTACATGAAAGGCAGTATAAGCCACAAGAGAGTCAGAAATATATATTTCCTCATCTATTATGTAAGCTAATAATATGTTGAGATATTTACTTACACCTTTCGTGTAACTCTTTAATTAGTTAAAATGTTTTTAATGTTTTATAAATAAACTCCGAGTTGTTTTATATCGTTTGAGGCACTATTACATAGGCTTATGACGGTTAAACGAACGCTGGTTTCAAAGAAGTTAAGGCGTGCTATTCGTGGTTGTAAACGAAGTGTCGTATCGTGCAGATGATATGTGCCGATGTTACGCCAACAGAACTTTTAATATTTCGACTATTTTAGAACTGTGTGAGATTAAAATACCTAGCTTTTGGAACTATGATTTGCGTTCAAATCTGCAGAAGCAATTATTCTCATTTTCACTTCTGTAGTTTGAATATTTTAATGCATAACTGGAGGGACCCCAGTTTCCCCATCTGTAAGACATTTCCGAATGAAAATATTCGTGGTATACTATTTTTTATTTTAATATTGCTGTTATGGACTAATGCTTCCAGTTTACAGCAGATTAGGCTGAACTTTGCCGAAAGTTTAATGACAATTTGAAAATTTTGGTGATGATATCATGTTTTATTAATTATACAATCTGTTACTATCGTTTGAGACAAGAAGTAACATAGTTTGACAGTAAAAGAATCACACTCAGTGGCAGATAAATGGAATATGATTATAAAGATGACGCTCGTACACGTCTGGCGCAATATACTTTCAACCACGATATTAATAACCTAGGTATCAGATAACATTTTTTTCTCAGAATAATTCTAAATTATGAATGTAGTTTTTTATTTGTTAGGGGTCTGTTTTCTGTATCAAATTTACGACCCACATTTCCCAGCAATATTTCGCATACTGCCGTAGGATTTCTTGAGAAGGTGTGCATTGATATTAATATGCGGTGTTCATTGACGTGACGATTTGCAGATGGGCTGTTCGCTTGCGAATGCCGTGGAAAGAGCAGGGGCGAAGCGTGCACCTCTCCGGCAGATGGTATCGGCCAGCTAATGAGACACTTTTGCCAGGCGTATTTATTGTCCATAAAACGGCAGCAACGGCTGCGTTGTTACATCCCTCCTCCCCCGCAGTGTCTGTGTGGAGATAATAACTCGCCCACTCCCTTCCTCGCAGGAGAAGCAGATAAGGCGAAGCGGTTCGAAGCCATAAACGCGGCCTAATCGCACCTGCACAAGAGACCAGAACGCGTAGTTTTCTGCACTGAATGGACGCTTCGCAGTAAATACAAGGTAGATAGAGGCCGAGACCGTAGGCGAGAAGTTTTCCAATTACGGCAGATAGATTGTATCGGCCGCCTAACAGCACGCGAATCCAAGCCAAATTCGCAAATCACACCCCACCGAATAAATGCGGGTCAGGAAAGCGGATCAAACTCCCGAGCTCTTCGTTTTCGGTTTCGCGTTAAGTGATTCTTAAACGGCCAGCCTCATCGAGTCGAAAACATTAGGCTGTTTGCGAATAAAGAAACAAGAAATCGTAATGTATTACATTTTAATCACCTAAGAGTCTAGTTTGACAGATTTCAACAGATTATCGTTATTAATTCAAAAATAATCCATGACGTTTCCCAGTTGAATTTATATTTCTAAAGCGTTTCTTCTCGACTTTTATATACGAAATAGAATACAAATACACTAATAGGTACTGTAATGTGCGTTTGCACCCACACACACACACATATATATATATATATATATACGTTGTAAAGGGAGGTGGTTTTTAGAGGGTAAAAATCATCCCACACACCGTGAAACTCGGGTTTCACGGCGTCTTTGGAAGATTTTCCCCTATCCTCGATAAATATATATATATATATATGAGAGACAATTATTCTCAGTAAAATTGTTTTCTATATATGTCTGTATATACAGAACTGACCTTACGAAGCGGGCTAGGCAGCTATCAAAGCCAACGACAGAGTAAAATAATTAATGCGATTGGCTCACTTTGTCATTCAATTGAGATGCTAAATATAGTCATACAAGAGATGAGAATCCAGTACCATTACTGACATTGACTCAAATATTTAGGAAAGTAGGTCTAATGAAATGTGACACTTGGAAGTCAAGAGCAACAGCAAAGCCACATCCCTTGCGACAAAAAGCGAGTCAAATCACCGGAGAAAACGAAAATAATAGAGCCAGATAGCTACCCTCAAAATGACCACAAATTACGAGACACTTTCGCAGCCTGCGTATCTGACGTGCAATTCCGAACGCAAGGGATTAACAGACAAGGCCACCTCTAACCAACAAGGAATGAAACACTTTTTTAAACACCACCATACAGACGAAGACTGAGCAAAATTAATAAAAGACGGAACTTAGGAGATTTTCGATTATTATTTGGAGACTTACGGAGAATTTCGCTACCATCAGAGTATCGAGGCTGCAGTATTGCATATGTTCATTAATTATCTGGAGGATTCTCGTCACACACACATGGCTAGTTGTGGGCGTGCGAGACGAGTAGCTATTTATAGTGACCGCAGCTGACCAAGGACTAGCTCGACCAAAATCCCGAACATCATGAGCTGCACGCTAAACGGTGAGGTACAGATTCACGTTTCTCTCCACTGCTTATTTTGAGTGTTAATTTAAAAAGATTGATTACAAGTTTTGTTTTTCCTATCCTTAATAGATCACTAGATTCAATTATTGCTCTCCCTTTAGTTTAGCGAGTAGCCAGGCCAAATTTAAATGAATGAATTATTTTTTGTAATTTAATGAATTACTTATAATTTAATTTGTTTCAATAAACAAGTATTACTTTTAATTAAATGAAATTGGTTTTCTTTTTTATTAAAAAAGTCAGCAGTGATCGGAATTGTAGATCAAGAAAAGAATGCCAAAATCAAGAAAGGGGTAAGTCAATGATGCATTCTGTCACCCATTCTGTATAACTTATATATAGAACAGGCCATGAATTAAGTTAAATCGGAATATGGAAAATGAATCATACTGCAAGGAGAAGAAACAAAATCTTACGTTTTGACGATGACATAGTAGTATTAGGGAATCCATATTGTGGTGTGCGTTTGCACCCCACACATATATTCATATATAAAAAGAATAATTTCCAGTTTTTTATATTAATTTTGTATATATATATATATATATATATATATATATATGCATGTATATAGATAATTATAATGAAGGGAGTTAGGCTGTTTACTAAACCGACAAGCATGTAAGATCGCGTTTGATTAGTATTAATGTCCAATTGATTATATCGATAGCTTGGAAAGAGAAATAAATTCTGTACCACTAATGGCAGGTCAGTCCTTGGGACAAAGGCCTGAGTTAGCGACAAACATCCGGTTGCTACAATAAAGCTCAGGCCATCCCAAGAATTATAAGGGACGACAGACCTGCTTCTCAGGCCATCCTGGGGAGAAAGTTCGCACACCCCGCCAGGCAGAAAAAGGCGGGGCAGACACTTAACCAAGAGGAGGCAAAACAGATTTTTGTGATACTTGGACATCATTAATAAGAGAGGAGAGAGTGGACTGGAGTGAAACACATTACATTTGGAGAGATATTAGAGATTACATTACGCTATTGAGGAATAGTGGACGTCAACAGGAAAAATAAATTATGCTTCAAGATCAGAGGTGCAGTATCACCACCGGATCCAGATCTACAAGTCGGTGATGTACAAGATTATGTTTCTCGCCCTGGCTTTATTGAGTATTTAAAAATTTTCGATGCCCAGTTTTTCTTTAAACCCTCATATGCCCATTATACGCTTGCTCTCCGTTGAGTTTTAGTAAGCAGCCGGCTCTAAAGTTAAATAATGTAAATATGATTAACATTTAATTTAATAAAATTGTTCAATTTTTATATAAAACCCAAATTTATCATTAATAATTTAAATAATCACCCTGTCACCACAATATTAAGACATGGAAACCATAATAAATGGCATGAACGTGGTCCTGGAGAGTTCAATATGTGGATTAATAGAGGGAAAACCAAGGTAATGGAATGTAGGATGGGAAACAGTGGAATAACAAAGGGTGTTAGATTGGGAAGGCATATTTTGAAGGGCGTTAAGGAATTCTGTTACTTGGGAAGCGTAATAACCAGGGATGGTAGACGTATAGTAGACATATAGAGTAGGATAGCTCAGGCAAGGAAGGCTGTCGCGAAAAAGAGGGATTTACTTAAGGGTACTATAAGTGTGAATATTAGGAAATCGTTGCTAAAAATGTTCGTATGGAGCGTGGCGTTATATGGGTGCGCAACGTGGACGTTAGGAGTTGGGGAAAGGAAAATAATAGAAGGCTTTGAAATGTGGTGCTTTAGGAGATTTACTGAAAATCTGATAGGTGGATAGAGTAATTAACGAAGAAGATCTAAACAGTATAGGGGAGGCTGAACAATATGGAGGACGTTGACCAAGAGAAGGGATAAATTAATAGGCCAAGTTTTAAGCGATGTGGGTCTTGGAAAATTATGATTAGAGGAACGTGTGTGGGGTAACAACAGAGGAGGGAGGTGAAGGATGGAATACGCTGATAGATTAGAAAGAATGTGGTATTTATGCGGAAATGAAAAGGCTTTCGCAAGATAGGTTAGGATGGAGGATTCCATCAGACCAGTCTTAGGACTGAATACCATAAAATCAACAAATGCTTTTAAAATAAAATACAATAAATGACCAAAACTTAGAAATAGTAGAATTTAATTTGAATTGAAACATTTTTCAGCTAAATATCGGGACTTCTTCAGTTCATTTTACGAAGAAATAATATATTAAATCTACATAGACGAACAAAAATAATTAAAATAACTTGATATGTTGTAGTTATTTACAGTTAAAATTTATTTAAAATGAGAATAATATTGCCCTCCCACCAAATTGCATTGTTGTAATCGAATTTTTAAACTATAAAAATTAAATTTCAAAGTTTCAAGAATGTGCAATAAATTACAATAATAATGAGTCTTATATTCATTTAAATTTAAATCTGCTTTTACATTTAAAGAATTTACATTTGATCTTACGTGAAGCAATTGATTCAACTATCCATGATAATCTACAATGTTTTAATTTTTGTAATAAATGGAGGAAATTACGAACACAACGTAAGAAATAATCTACTTTAAGATAAAACAGAATAGCTGTGATTTTTCAAATATAATCTTGTGTAACATATTTATATAAATTGAAATAACATGAACAGGTATGATGCATTTATCAAAAATTGAAAGTATTTTAGTCGGTGGTGCGTATTACTTCATTCATGACATTTTAAATCGCTTTGAAACATGTTGAAATATTCTGCCCTCCAAAAGTTCTGAACATTTGCGAAAGACATTTCTTTTTCAATCAATGTCGCTTCGCTTTTATTAATTCTTTCTCCTGTTGTTTTCAGTTTAAGTAAGTTCCGAAAATCAATCTAAATCAGTGTTGAATTAGTTAATTATGTGATCTCCTTTTAATATTATTTACTATGCCATTTGTGAAATGTGGTCCTGAGTTTTTTCTTGCTCATGATTAGAAATAAGGATTTATAAGAAGTGTTTTTACAGTTTATAGGTTACGTAATATTGTTATAAATTCTTGTTACTTTCGCTAATCGTCGGTAATTGCCTTGGTCGATGGACGCCTTCCTCAAGACAATCGCAACACAGGTGAATAAAATCGGCAGTGTTGCAGAAATGCAAGTAGACATAATTGGTCTCACATACTAGGGCAATGACATCCACCGCGCATCTTTAAAAGCCTCTCAATCCATGCGTTCAAGCAAAGTCGATCACGTACAGCTTGGCCGAAGGCTCCACTTCACTTCCCTGTTTAGAGTTTCCCTAGCTGTCTTCCTTCCATTACCTACTTTTCACAGTGTGTAACATTGACTGTAATCATACATATATAAAACTACATATCTGTGTTTTAACTACTAAAAACCCCAAACCTTCCTATTATTATATGATCAGACTACCCACACTACTAAATATTTCCTGACTTATCTTGCATATGTACAACTCTACGAGATAATCCTCAAATATTATTTCCTTTCTACGTTCCGAACCATAATTCTGCTACACCAAGAATCTGTAAAGGATCCCTACTTTTCTTGTTTACGGCTCCCTGAGGACCTACAATTTCAGACGAACACGTGACTATATATGTATTTCTTTTACTCTGAGATATCAGATTAATTATCCGTAAGTTATAGCGTTTCATTAGTGATCCTGCAGCATAATTTCATATTGCTAAATATTTCAGTTGTGACTAATCCTATTTCCTCAAATGAAAAATTATAGTAACTAACATATATTATCGAACTCTTTGCTCATATTGTATAATGTTATTTAACATTAGTTCATGAAATAAAGGAATAGCTTGTAAACCTAAATTAAAAAGTAATATTTAAAACATTGTTACACGGAATAGAAGATTTGGCAAACTACTGAAATGGTTACCTTAAAGTGAGAGGAAAATTGTACACAGTTATTTGCTCACATTTCAGTGAAACGAAATAACTATTTTATAGTTCTCGGGTAAATTAAAAGCAAGTAATGGAGAAAATTACCAAGAACGTTCTTTACCTCATATTACGTAGGTCACAACGACACGAAGTTGTGAAAATCAAACAGTCTTATCCCTTTGTTCCTTGTAATTTAATAATTTTATGAGTTCAAACTTAGGCTGTAGACCGGCAAGGGAAAAAAATTACAACCAAGAAGCTATTGTTTATGTTTGTAAATACTATTTTTGTGAAACCTCTTTTTTTTAAGTATTGTATTACTTGCAATTGAATTGTATTCTACTATCGGTAATAAGTTCATATGTGCTGTTAGGAAAAATTAGTTCATATTATAAAATAATGAGCATTTCTGATTAAATGTTAGAATTAGGTTTTGTTCTGTAATTAATTAAAATTTATCATATTAATTTTCGTATGAGCTTGTCTGTCAGTAAATGCGCGCGTGTACATAATGATCCTTATTTTCTTTTCGTTTGCGGATTGCCGTAACGATATCAGCGATGGAATAGTTTAAAAGAGGGATATTTTATTTTTATACCTGTACTGCTCGTGGCAGCTTTTTTTGGCCTTACTCCGTCAGCTATTGTCTTGTTTTGTTCAATTAGAGGGACCAAAATCGTTCGCTCCAGTCCATTGTTTCCCGGTTTAACAATAGCAGCATCACCACAAACGCTGCAGAGATTTTATTTTTATAATGGTGGCATTACCAGAGAGCCGTTATTCAACTAAGGCAGGGCCTCCTCGTCTTCTCAAGCGATTGAAACCCCTTAAAATATCCATTTAAGAAGTGATTTGTTGGAACCCCCTCCCCCGTCCCTGTCCATTACTCCGCAGCGCCGAAGAAAAATGCTGTCTTAAATAATTCCCGTGACGAAGAAAGAGAGAAGCGCAAACCGTAGTTTCTAAGAAACGGCTTCAGAAAGGATTTTACTGCCGTCTCGAGATCGCAGAAAAATGAAAAATGTAAATCATCATTCTAAACAGAGCTCCTGTACAAAGAATGAATGCCAAAATTTTAAAAGAAATGTTTAAAGAAAGATAGGGTTATTTATGGAGGCGAGGGCGCAACACCTGGTATTTAGGTGCTAGAATGGCGGAGTAGTTAGTGCAGGGTCGGGGGAGGTGTTTGCTTAACGAGCGGCGTCAATCAAATGGACTTAACTTCATTGCAAACTGCCGCGAGAAAAGGGGTGGATGTGCTGTGTGGTGAGAGAAACAACAGGCTACGAGGGCGAGAAAATGCACGGGGATTCGGAGCCTTACGCCATCAAAGCTCACCATTAAAATATGCAGAAAAATTAAAACAGCAAAGAAGAATGAATTAAAAACTGAAAACAAATGAAAGTAAAATATTAATTGTTTCAGAATAATTACTCCTTTGAGTGATGCAAATTTTAGGGCCACGCAGGTCAAAGTTGTGTAAGAAAATCTTAACACACACCGAGATTTTCAGACTATATTTACTAAGAACAAAAATACACTTAGGTGCCTAATTTAAACAATTATAAAAATTGTGTAATCACTTTTAAATATATAGTATGCGATATTGTTAACATGCAGTGATAATTCCAGTTTCTCAGTGATATAGCCTTAGGTTATGATCAAATTTTAGTATAATTATGTTTTATGATAATAGCATTATACTACTATTTCTCCGCAGGGAAAACATGAAGGAGGTACACATAAGTGTCAAACATTGTTCTGGGAATTAGTCCTGAATTATATTTAATTTTCACATATACTAGTAGTTAAATTAAACCTTTGTGGAGGAAGGTTGTTAAAAATTAATACTAATAAAAATAAAAATTTTAATAGAAAAAGGAAAAACAAATTACTTCAATTAAAAATTTAACACATGTTGGTTAAAATAAATTAAACAAAAAGTAACAAATTTATTTACAAAAAATATTTAATTTAAATTTGGACTTGCTACTTGCTAAGCTCAGCGAAGGGCAATAATTTTAACTATGGATCTAGTAGGATAAAAAAACTTGGTAAGCGAATTTTTTAATAAACTTTCAAAATAACCAGGGATGAGAAACGTGAATTTTTACATCATCGCTCAGCTTTTAGATTATGATGTTTGGGCTGTTGATCCAGCTCGTCCTTGGTCAGCTGCGTTCGCAGGAAACAGTTCCTCGTCCCGAACGCCCACTATCACCCATGTGGATGAAGGGATTTGAGTGCACTCATTGTTAGTTTTTTCTTTTTTTGGCTACATGAGGGTGATCCTGAAACAGACAACTCCCCTTTAATAGCATAGGAAGGGAATTGAAAAGGGGGGATGCGGAAGGTAGAGCAAGGTAGTCCAGTGTTGACTAGGACCCTACCCGGTGTTTCACCTATAGAGATGCAGGGAAAACCCTAGAAAATCTGCATCAGGTAGGTCGGGCGTTGGGTACTATTCTCACGTCCTTCCGTATGACGGGAGACGAGTTTTCTGTGGGGTCGCAGCATTTCCTTCTTCTTGTCTTCCCAAGTTTTAGGAGGCAGTTGCCGGTTAATCCAATGGGATCAGTGGAAAATTCGTACCGTATGCCCAAGTTCTTAGACCCCTGTACATAAACCTCCTAAAATGTTAAACGTGTTTCGGCATGAGAACTTTGAAAAAAAAAACAGAGTGTGCGAGACATTCCCGACATAATCAGGTGAGCCCCGTAGTCACTCTGGGGTGTAGCGCCTGCGAGAGAAAACTCTCAGACGACCACTCATTGTTAAAAATGACACGAGTAATTTGAACAAGATTTACGCATCTCATTTGGTGTAGTAGTTGAATTTTTTAATATTCTTTTCCATTGTTAAAATTTAACTACCAAAAGCTCTCAGAGTTGTCCAGTGCAACAGAAGACAAACAATGCGCCCAAAAGTGGGGAATCTTAATTATGGACAAACAGTGAACGTCTCTGAAACAACTGTTTGTCGCACATTTCACTGTATGGAAGCCGATGACCTGTTCGAAAGCCTTGAACAAGAGCAGACGGCTTCAGTTCGGAAAGGAACACATAGCAGTAGGTTGCTCAAAAACGATCATGATGACATAATTCGAGATTTAAATTGCATAATGCAGATGGCAGGGTTCGAATATGGGAAAACAACACGGAAAATTGGACCTCCTCTTTATTGCCACAACAATTCAAGATGGTAGCGGCATTAATATGGTTTAGGAGATGCTTTCTTGGCATGGTATGTGTCCTTTCATTACCGTTAAACAACGTCTGAATGCCTAGCGATATTTAAGTATTATTGCAGATCAAGTACATCCTGTTAAATTAATGGTGTATTCTGCCAGAGATGAATACTGTCAGCAGTACAATCCTCATCATAAAGCTGGCATTCTCCGCAGATGGTTCATTGGCTTGCACATCACCAGATCTCAACCCAATTGAGAATTTGCGGGATGAGATAGAATGGGTTATCAGGCATCAAATCTTAAGTGCAGTACATTCCTACCATGTACCATATCATAGAAATCATTCCTAGGAAAATTCAAGCCGTATTAAGAGCAAATGTTGGCCCAGCATAATACTGAGGGGACGGTCATAATAATTTGGCCACTCAGTGTATTGCCTTCTCAATAATGAGCTATTTCTCAAGAATAAAGATGGATGGTTCCGGAAACCAACGCAATTCAGAACGTGTTTTACATTTTAAAAATAATCCAATACATTAGAAGAAACTATGATATTTAATTTTAATCGATATGGTATTACTATCAAATGACAAGAAGCACAATAAAAACATTTAAATTAGTAACATGGACTAATAAAACTGATAAATACACATATATCAATAAGAATTCATAACAATAAATATAGTACGAATTGTTAGAAAAAACTAATGATAATAAAAAGAAAGCCAGAAAAACACTTGAAAAATTCATATTACAGTATTATAATAGAAAATGTGAAAATTGAAAAAAGATGGTAACAAGTTTTAATATTTTATTTTTAAAATAAGTAAAAAGTTAATATTATAAAAAAATTAATTTAGAAAGAAAAACAACATAACGTTGTACTTAAAATTGATTGCATGATTAAAATATGATGGAAATTGTTATATAGGGCAGGAGGTCTCAGATTCCAGTTCCGGTCTGGTCGAGATTTGTAAAGTCCAATTTTATAAATTCAGCTTTAATTGTTAACAATTATTTTGACTCTGAATCAAGTTTATTTTTAAAATATCACAATATACTGAAAAAATTTCGGATATTGAACACTAAAATTGTAATTTGTGAAATTGACATAAAGCATTGCGTACACGGAAGAAGTAATTTTCTTTTCAAAAGTGATTCTCCTCTATTGCAGGGTTTCATTTTGACATTCAACAAGAAATTTAAGTGGTACCACAACCCTATAGTGGGGGAATAGGGGGTGGAAGGAGGTGGAAGGCAAAAACACGAAATAAACCGAGTTTAGTATCTATTTCATAGTTATTGAAGACTCTGAGTTCAATTATGACATTCACCATGAGGGTTAAGTTGTACTTCAGCCTCCTAGGAATGTGTATGGACCAATTTGTACGAAACTATTTACACACCTTACTTAAAATCCAGAATGGAAAAGCATCTATACAACCTATATTACTTTTCACTTTCTTAGGGTAACTATTTTTAACTCTCTATGAAAGTCGGAAGTAATTTTGTCTCTATAATAAGTTACAAGAGTGTTTATAACTTGACCTATATACTGCGAGTATATTTTATTTTCTTACAGTATTCGGAGTACTTTAGGCTCTCTTAACTACCAGAGAGTAAAACGTGCCAGTTACTTACTGTTGTGCTCATTTGAGTAACAAGAAAATTTCTTGACTTCATTGAGGTACTGTGAGCCATAACACGGGTTATGAAAAAATGAACATTCGGACAGCCAAAGTAAATTTTCAATATTTAAATCACTCTGAAGGCAGGTATAATCACATATTGTCAAAGAGTTTATTGTTTAATTCTATGTTATACCTGACTAATATATATATATATATATAATCAGACAACGCCGGGCACATTGGTAGTACAAAATAATTAGTTGAGTACCAATTCGGTTAAATACACGGAAGTATTGAATTAAGGTATTGCCCAATATGTTCATAGCAAAGTGTGTTATATGGTGAATTTGGTTTTAATTGAGTAACACACATGACTTTTGACATTTAGTTACTGGTTAATCTCTCATGCTTTTCTGTTCTGTGAATCTAATATGCACACCGTTGCGAGGAAAACGTTCTTTCTGGTATAAGTTTTAATTTAAAACCTTTTTCAATCCCCTCCGGAAGCGCAGAAGCGATAAAAATAAATTGAGAAGTAAGATTAAATGTTAAGGTGGAAAATCTCAGAGGGAAACAATTAATTAGGGAAGAGTGGGAAAGGTGTTCTCGAAATAGGCGGACGCGGGAAGGGATAGCGGAGGTCGGCACGAATCCATCTGCGGGGCAGAGAAAAATCTGTCAATTCAGGGAAAGCGAGACGCGATTAGTTTGGAAAGTTCCCACCAGCGTACAAGGGACAATCTTCAGACTCACCTCTCTTCCTGCCTCAGGAAGAAGAAAAAAATAAATAAGGGAGGGAAAGATACCGCGGAAGGAAGAAAGGAAGCAAGAACAGGGGAGGAATTAAATCAAGTCGTCGTCGCCGCAACGGCGCGGCGCCCCCAAGACTACGACAAAAAGCGGCGCAGAGCAGCGCAGAGGCAGGCTCATTAGCGAACGGTTTCATTAGGGCGGCCGCGGGGATCCTACCTACTCCTACAACACACAATTCTCTCAGTGCCCACCGACGGCTGCCTTGCTGCGACAATCCCCATACGTTTTCTCACGGGACTACATTTCGCTTACTTCAGCTTTCCATACTGAGCCTCCGTGGCAAAAAAACAACTTATTTCGCCAATCTAAAGTCTCGGGAACAGTGTTACGAGGGCAAATACCACCACATTGTATGAATAAATTACACAATATTAATATACTTGCACTTTAAAGAGTTAATCTCCTTTAAACCTGCAAAGCTAAATATTTACATTAATCAGCAGAAAATTATTGATGATTGTTCGGCGTTACCCGGGTATTTATTGGTTCCAATTTCATACTAGATCCGAAATTAATTCTACACTAATCTCTTGGCTATTTCGCTGCATTCTTAATTACGTCACTGAAATGGCATAAGGATCGTCACTGTTCGTCTCAACGGTACTTAAATATCTGTCTTCGATAATAATAAGAGCTATATTGTACAATTTTTCCTATCTCAGTACTTTTGGATATTTTATAATTAAAAATTTTCTCACAACCGCCCACTGTCGGTGTTCACAATAGAAACCCCGAAAATAATGTATTCCACATTAATCACGAAATTTTTGAACATTTGTATTTGTTTGCCCTTCTCATCCCTTCACGTCCCCATAACCACCAGCGTTAATCAGCGACGACGTAAATGATATGGGGAGTGCCACTGATCGTCACAAAGACAAAGTTTGACGCTACGGTCATTCTCTCACCTCCTGCCATTGTGATAGTTGAAAATAGACAAAATTTACAACGTAGGTGCCACTAATAATTTCATAAACTATTGTTTCAACATTAATTTTGGAAGTTTACTTTTACTCATAGACCTGTTTCACTACTATCAATAAACATGGTCTTCCCCACGCTTTTTCCAAAATTTATCTTGTATGTATAATATAATTATAACAAGTAATAAAATTATATAGAAAGGAATCGTTACATTTTGTTGGTTCGTAATCTAATTTTATTTTTCTAGTGCCTATTGTTGTTTCTTTGACGTCATACGCGACGTAAGTTGCATTGTTGATGATACGTAGTATCACTTGTTATAGTGGGTGAGTTATATTAAAAAATATATATATTTCAAACATATTTGTTCCTTGTAATATTTTTGGCATGATCAAATAGCACATAAATTGTTCAGCGTTATTCTGATACTATTTTAAAAAATTAGGACTAGTTTATGAAATAAATTAAAATAGAATAAAATTTATATCTTTTAACAAAGAATATTTTGAATCAAAACATAAAGAGCATAAATTATAAAAAAATTGTCATTATTAGAGTTATTCCAATGTTATATTAGAGAGAGAGGGTGGGAGGATAGAGAAAGTGGAAACTATTTTATTCAAGTTTTATTATGTCATTTTAGTTCATTCGTCTTCATCAAAACATTTCTACAGTTATTAATATCGGCTGGAGTTTGTTTAATGTATTTCACATGAAAATCGAGCTGCATTGCTGCTGACCCAGGTTGCAACTTCAAAATTCGCCGTTTCCAGTAGAGAGGAAAATGACCAGTCCTCGTTTCTTGGTGCGCGGATGATCCAGCACATTGGCTACCGGATCACCGAATTGTTAGATGAAAGATTCCTACTTCACTTTCTATTGAACTTTACATTTGTGTTCAAATTATTATTTGTGCACACAAAAAACTGATACAACAGAAGGTGCTTCAGAGTTTCAAAGATGATTTCAAGAGTAGATTAATAGAGAAAGTAGAAATGGCCGACGAAAAATTAGGAAGATAGCTCAGACCAATAGGAAAGCATGGGTAACAAATAATAAAAAAGATTGAGGAAAGGCGTAAATATAAAAGCACAAAATTAAAATGGTAAAGAGCAGGAAAGACGCTTTAAAAATAAAATAGATACTAAGTGAAAAGCAAACATGAGATTTGACCCCAAGAGAAATGCAAAGCGGTTAAAGATTTCATGGTGAAAGAAAAAAAAGACGCAGCTTATAGGGAAATCAAATAAACATTCGGAGAGAATAAAAATATTAGAAGGGTCGATGGGAAGCCAATTCTGGATAAACAAGAAAAGGCACAAAGATGGAAGAAATATCTAGAAAAGATGTATTATGATGGAAATCTAGATCAGTTAGTAACAGAAGAAGTGGAGGTGGTTGATGAAGAGATGGGGGTCAAAATTTTAATGTCGGAGTTTGATAGGATGCTGACAGACCTGTGCAATTGTAAAGCACCAGGAATTGATAACATTCCTGCGGAGTTGATAAGATCATCGGATGAAGAAGTAATATCTTGGATGTTCAGGATAGTTTAGTAAAAATATAATTATACCCATACCGAAGTCTACTGGGACTGATAGACGCGAACAGCACAGGACAATTAGTTTAGTATCTCATTCAAGCAAAATATTAACGAAAATAATATATAGTAAGATGGAACGACAAATAGAATGATAATTAGGAGATGATCAGTTTGGTTTTAGGAAGAAGGTACGGAAAAGAGAAGCAATGCTGACTCTGGTTCTAATAATAGAAGACATGATACGAAAAAATGGCCTACGTTCACGGTAATTGTAGATTTAGAAAAAGACATTGATAATGTGAATAGGAACACCCTATTAAGAATTATGAAGAGGAAAGGAATAAAATATCGAGAAAGAAGGCTTATCTACAATCTTTACAGAAGGTAGTCAACAGTAACTAGAATTGAAGCGGAAGAAACGTAAGCATAAATCAAGGAATAAGACAAGAATGCAATCTGTCGCCGATGTTGTTTAACCTATATATAATTTATAACAGGCGATGAAGATGGCTCAAACAGAAATGAAAAAGGAATAATAATGTAAGGAGAAGAAATAAAAACCCTATGATTTGCCGAAGTTATTGTAGTATTAGGGGAGTGAGAAGAAGACATGGAAACTATAATAAATGGCATTAACGTGGTTATGGAGGAAGAGTACAACATGAGGATTAATAAAGGTTAAAGCTAGGTGATAGAGTGTAATATGGGAAACAGTGGAATAACAAAAGCTATTTTTAAGGAATTATGCTACTCGGAAGCATAATAACTAGGAATAGTGGACACAAAGAGTCGGATAGCACAGGCAAGGATTGCTTTAGAAAAAATAGAGAAATTTACTTACTGGTAATTTAATTGTGAATTTTAGGAAATCATTGCTAAAATGTTCGTATGGATGCGAAACTTGGAGAATAGGAGTTGCAGAAAGCAAAGAATAGAAGCCTTTGAAATGTGGTGTTATAGGAGCATGCTGAATAGGGAAAGAGCGAACAATATGAGGAAAGTTTACCAAGGGAAGGGAAACATTAATAAGCAACGTTTTAATACTTAATGACCTTGTTAAATTAGTGGTAGAGGGAAGTGTGTGGGGTAAGGACAGAATAGGGAGGTCAAGAATGTATTACGTTAAGTAGATTAGGGAGGAAGTGGGTTGTGGTAGTTATGCTGTAATGAAGAGGATTGCGCAAGATAGTTGTGGTCAAAGAAAATATTGCTAAAAACATTTAATGACTTTGTGTTTGCTTACTTGTGTTATTTTTTGTTACTTATTTCATTCCCGTTCTTGAATACGAAAGCAGAACTATGTCTTGTATGTTGATCCACTCAATAAAGTGGTGGCGCTCTATAAGGTAATCTAAATTTACATAGCAGTAGTGTATATCAGAAAAAAATAATCAAATTTGAATTTTCCCAATAAACCGATTTACCTTAATCGTCTTACTTTCATTTCCCCTGATTTGCAATGGACGTGAGAATATGTAAATGTTAGTATGGATTACTGAGAAAGCAAGTGAGAGGCATGTGTCCAAGTAAAGGCCAAGTAGGCCAGCATGGCGACGTACACGACAGCCACTTACAGCACTCGGAGGATTAGCAACAAACTTCGTTTACCTGAGCATGAAAATAGGTTGGGAAAGTTGGTCGAAGTAAGGAAAGAAACTTCTACAGACTCCACCAAAGCGCCAGTTTTTCATAAATAAGATGATAACTGAGGTGAATGCAATTGATTGCCACAAATACGAGATAAAAAGATGCTCGAAATGACGGGTGTTAGGAAATGAGGTCTGAAAAAGGGAAAGGAATGAGGCACAGTCTCGGAATGAGCTAAGGTAGTGAAACGAGCAGTATTTAAGTTAATTCTAAACGGAAAGGTTCATTCTATGATTGCTCCAGAAGTAGTTCTACCCTGGACGCAAAGACGCTCATCAAACAACCACGAGATTTACGAGGAATTGTGTCCTCGTAAAATATCTCGTCGCACAACGTCTCTTGGAGATGTTTCTTACGCACGACACAGCTGACCACAGCGCCGCAGACGAGAGAAATAGTATGAATTAACGACCCTGATAATCTCTGCTACACGGCCCACAATTCTGCCCCTGAGTTTTCAAAATCATATTGAGGAAACAAAAGCTTTTAATAATGATTTATAACTCTTAAAATGTAAATTAATTTAATTTAATTTTGAGGTTAATTTAATAATTATTTACTAATGAACTCTCAAGTAAAAATGTCTTTAGAGTATATATCCCAAGATTGGAAAAATGATGATACCAGATTTAACCGTCGAATACATACGACTAAGCAGAATATATGTATTATCTGCTTAAAATAAACGAAGTCCGTTCAATATGTCAAACACCCAGTCTAAATGCCGTCTAATTTGCAAAACAAGCGAGTGAAACCGCGGTCAACAGATACATTTGATATTAATTACAAAATGTAATCGGCGTTATAGACCGCTGTATTACAATGTTGTTATTATATCTTGCAAGTTGGAAAAGTTTTGAGAATATAAACAGTTTACTTCTCAAGGAAAAAAAATCAAAATTGCAGTCTATCAAGTGTTACAAAAAATTACTTTCCATTTTGAGAACGAATGCGTCACAAGAAAATGAAACGCCATAAAGGAACTTTATTCCTCCTACAAATGTTTTACAGTTGCCACGTGACATACTGTTATTCCAGAAAAAAACATTCTGGATGGACGCAGATGCGACTGGAAAGAAAATCATGTTAGCACTCACGAGCACAAATCACAATAGACTCGCTCAACTTTGTGGTCCAGAAGACAACAAAGTACAAAACTTTGCCTTGCTCAGCTGCACTCTTCTGGGGACGGAACAGAACGAGATTTAAAGTAAAACTGACGTTAAACAAAAGTATATGAGACTAACATACGAATTTAAAGAATAATGACCAGGTATATTATCACCCAAATAACAATTGTTCAATTTTTATGTGGTTGATCATACTGAACGATTGGTGCGTTACGGTTAGCTGAGTCACAATGTCAATATTTCAAAGCTAAAAGTGAATCTTGTAACACAGAGGAAATAAATTGAGACTGGTAAATATACGCAATGAAAATTAGTGACGAGCCGTTAACTCAAATACAAAGAGAAGACAGGAAGGCGTAGGTAGCAGCTAAGCATAATAGAAGAGAGGGTAACGTCGAAATATTAAACCACTTTATTGAATATATGAGATAGTTTACTGAGAAACGCAACACATAATATGCATCGCATAAGGTATTTCACAAACTGTGTCCCTGTTATTATAAATTGCAAAACGGTTCCTGCACTAATTCCGTTTTTTTTAAAAAAGAACTGATCTCACTGTATTTTAGTCTTGTCAAAGAATACTACTACAAAAATACTACTAAAAACTACAATAAATATTAAAAAATTATTGCAATTATAATTAATTTTTCACATTAAATTGTCCCAAATTGTAAAGGACAATTATTTAAATATTTAATACTAACTCATTATGGGGTGCATTCGGCTAAAAATACGTCTCTGTTGAAATGTATTATGGAATTTACTACAAAATCTTTATCTTTATCCCAATATCGAATTTTTGTAATCTCATTAATAAAAATGTTGTTGTGGTATTCAGTCCGAAGACTGGTCTGATGCAATCCTCCAGCCTAACCTACTAAATTTCGCAAGCCTTTTCATTTTCTTATAACAAGCACAACCCAATCCTCCCTAATCTGCTTGGCGTATTCCATCCTTTATTTTCCTCTTCTGTTCTAACCTCACGCACTTCCCTCTAATGCAAATTTTACAAGACCCTCGTGTCTTAAAATGTGTCCTATTTAATCCATCCCTTCTCTTAGTCAACGTCCTCCATATTGTTAGCTTTTCCCTTATTCTGTATAGAACTTCCTCGTTTGTGATTCTATCCACCCATCTGATTTTCAGCATTCGCCTATAGCACCACATTTCAAAGGCTTCTATTCTTTTCCTTTCCCCAACTCCTATCGTTCGCGTTTCGCACCCATATAACGCCACGCTCCATACGAACATTTTTAGCAACGATTTCCTAATATTCACACTTATATTACCAATAAGTAAATTCCTTTTTTTCGCGAAAGCCTTCCTTGCCTGTGCTATTCTACTCTTTATGTCTACTATACTTCTACCAACCCTAGTTATTACGGTTACCAAGTAGCAGAATTCCTTAACTTCCGTCAAAATATCCCTTCCCAATCTAACAGCCTTTGTTATTCAACTGTTTCCCATACTACACTCCATTACCTTGGTTTTGCATTAAGTAAAATATAGAATGAAAATAAAATGTAATTAATTTAGATCCCATGCTTATATTAAATATATATCATTAAATATAATACTCACTAGCTGAATCTTTCTTATTTATCGAATAATTCAAAACAAGAATGTTCTATTTCGTATTAATTACTGCTTTGGTTCAGCATGCTTTTAAAAAATGATAACTAGGTATGATTATTTAATTTTTTGATTTTATTGCATTTTATTATATACCAATGCGTTGTAATATATTGTAATAATAGAATGCTTTGCGTGTTTAGTGCAATTCCTCAAATCCCGCTCCACAGATATCAGAAGGATTAAACCGTGTATTAGGCTGTAGCATTGCCTGGCATTCCACTCCATTTTTTGATAGGTTCGCTACCCTCTTCAACAAGAAAACGACGCAACAATCAGAGCGTGATGGATGGACGCGCTCCCTCCGGCCTTGTTCCGCGCAAATATCACTGGCCTGGCCTCAACAGAATCCATCATTGCGTGTGATTTACGATACGCTGGAAGGGACGAGGGGGCGGACTTGGCCATTCTTGCAGACTAACGCGAAGGAGGAAGGACATTCTTGGACAAGGCTGTCTGATTTGCGACTGCGAGGGGACACACCTGGGGATTCATCACAGATATTAATTATCCTTGTCAGTCACAAAAGTGAAACTGATAGGGTTCCGTCAAGAAAATCCCTCTCTCAGACAGGAAATTAAAATAAATTGCTTATTCTCTCAACGTAACCTTTTTTGCTAAGACATACGTTGAAACATCATAAATGTCAGTTCTGAACGTGAAATAACATTTTCATTAATATATACGTACACTCTGTTCACAAAAATTATTAGTTTTGAGCTACATGATTTTGGAATCTTATGTATGGTATTTAAGGGTTTTTATAACGAATATCATAAAAATGAGAGAAAGGTTAGCAAGTAAATATTAGATTTGGGAAATTGAGCGAAAAGTGAAATTCTCGTTAAACAGCAAATAAGGGGAGGATTTATACCTTTATACAATGAATAAGAGTCGCTAAATCGTTCAGAACCAAACCTGCATTGCTTGTATCATTTAGTGAGGGTCCCTATAACCGTTTTCAAATGGGAGCCGTCCTGCCGTTCAGAGGACGAGAACAGATAATTAAAAAACGTTTCCACATCCCCTCACTTCACCTTCAACAAACCATTACATCAACTACGTGAACAACAATGTGACAATGTACGAATTTGATTGGATGCCACAAGGAATAATTTCTAGGACAAATCCGCTCGCATTTGAAAAATGCTGTAAATATTTCTGACGAATATCCATGTATATGAATATATCGTTTTGTTATATTAGTATGTAACTCCCACTACATACGTTTACGTCGAAGTCGTATACTACTTGCTTTCTTCAGTCCAATCTTCAGAAGCATCACTCCATTAATGTCCCTAATCTCCTCAACGCCCTTACCCTAACCTATCAAGCTGCTGATCTCGTTACCTCTTAGGGTCCCGTGGGCCACCTTCCCAAAATTATATTTGTCCATTACTCAAACCCACCGCATCCATATCATGTTCATTCGTTCCAGTGCGATCGTAACTCTCGATCCTACATCAAACGAAGCTATTCCACTGCTATCTCACTATTTTTCATCGAGACTAGCTCTTTGCTTCTCATGGCAATTTATATATCCTGCGTCATAGTGAAAATTATCAATACGGAAATAATGTTAAAATATTTCATAAATACAATAGGAAGATAATAATTCTCTTAATTTTTAACTGTCATTTTAGCTAACCGAAATTCTCATATGTTCACTTTGTAGTTAATAAATTATGTAAGCTTTGTTTGTTTGTGTGGGAGGGTAAACTATTTTCTTGGATTGACGCAGGTGAAATTTCAAAATAGCACAAAGACAACCTGTATTAGTGTCCGGATAGCTGAAAATAGTACACTCTCTAGATATACTTTAATTGAAATGAAATCTATAAAGACATACTAATGGGACAGAGGTGACAAAAAATTTTAACAGGGCAGAGACTGGTGTCGAATACTTTGCTTTCTGTGTCCCTCAGGTGAACAATAACACTCCCTATGACGTGTAAGTCCTCAATAGAAATAGGCGTAGTGCGTTAAGGGTCGAAAATAGCCTACATATTATACCGCCGAATCCTTCGTTGCACTATCATGAAACGAATACTGTCACTGGCCGTGTTCATTCCATTCAGTCAAAACTTATGCGGCACTTTTAAATTTATATTAAAATTTTATATTATTGATTTATACAGTTTACAACGAACTGAGAAATATTGACAAACGATGTATTTTTTGATAAATAAATATTTAAGTCGGTATACAGCAAGTGTATTAAAGACTGGTTATAAAATATTTGGCTTACTGAGCGGTTAGTGCCAACTTAATTACAATTTCGATACAATATTGGGTTAAATAAATACCTGGGCTACACTGGGAAATCATAAATTATTTTTTTAAAAGTAGTGTAGCTTCAGTAAGAACACCCTATTCTCGGGCGAAGGAACCAATTATTTCTGATAAATAAGCCTGTATGTGAGTGGCATTTCCATTAATAATGTTTTTATTTCCAAACAATAACTTAATTATAAAGTTGCATGTTGCAGTTGGAATCTAACGTACAAAAATAACAGTTTTTGTAGAAATTAAATTGAAAAGTAGAAAGTAATTTCCTGTAAAATTTTTAAATTTTACTAACCTGTAATCGATTATTTGCCAATGTCTCACGTATCGATTTTATTTACATTTTTCATAGTGACCGACAAATATACAATATTACAATTATGAAAATTAATTATTACCAAATTTATTTAACATAATTAAGTACTCGATATTACGGAACAAGAAAATAAATTCGTGTTTCACCCATTATTATAGTGAAACACCTGCTGAAAATATTTTCTTTCAGTCTTTCTGAAGCGTGTTAGAATCTTCCGAAGAAAATTACTTTCCTCACGAAAGAGCGCCTGGAATTGGTGTGCGTGAGTCTTAAAATTGAAGAATTTGAACGTCAAAGTTTTGTAATACGCAAGCTGAATCATGTTCTTCGCAACATTTGACAGCAGCTATTAACTTCTGACAAAGGTTGATTTACAGTTTCCAGTATGTCAAATTCTGTCGAAGCCATACAGAAAACACGCAAATAAATGCCATAAAAATATGATTTAGGCTGCTTCTGTGGTCTAGTGGCTAGCGTCACAGTCTCCTACCGCAGAGGTCCCGGTTTCGATTCCTGGTGATTGAGTGCGTATTCACGTTCCCTGACTGAGTACACCCGACAAACAAAATGAAAATATGTATAAATTCTTCTCGAGTTTACAACCGGGTCAAAGATTTTAACAGTGACGTTTCGATGGCTTGCTCTGCCATCATCTTCAGACTGAAGTGTCAAATTCGGTGAGTGTAGGCATTTATATAGTCTGAGGCAAGTCTGTGCAAGCACAAACCGCCTGTGATTGGCTAGATGTGGACTATATAAATGCCTACACTCACCGAATTTGACACTTCAGTCTGAAGATGATGGCAGAGCAAGCCATCGAAACGTCACTGTTAAAATCTTTGACCCGGTTGGAAACTCGAGAAGAATTTATACATGCCATTCACCGGGAAAGACCTCGTACTTTAAAAATGAAAATAAGTTACCTAATCAACAAGTCTCTAATCACCTCGAAATTGGTGCGTCTATAAAATAGAATTTAAAATAGACCAAGTGTTTTTCACACGTACAATGTAAATAATACAGTAGAATATTTGTGTACTTATCTACGGAACTCTGATTAGATTAATTTGTTATCCAGATTGATTTTTCATTATAGATTAGGGAGGATGTGGGTTTTGCTAGTTATAAGGAAATGAAAAGGCTTGCGAAAGATATTAGATTATCATGTAGGGTTGCATCAGATCAGTCTTAGGAATGAATACCACAACAACAACATGGGAGTTGGGGAATTGGTATTGCAAAAAACGTAACTAATATCAGACAAGAGAATATTATATTAAAAATAGCTCAAAGAAAATGATTTATAAAGTCTTAATTCCTGTGGTAGGAAAATTATTTTGCGATTCTTACAGATTTATTTAAGATATATATCGAAAATTATAACCGGGTATCAAATAGTATGCAATTTACAGGGCCCAGAAAACGGACCATTTCTCACAATATCACGACAATACTTGGTGTCTGACTCCCGTTACACAAACCAAAATGTCCGCATGTGTCGCTGAACAAGAAGAGAGAGTAATCATTCTTACAGTTTTATGACTTGAACTCGCACTAAATTTCTTATTTTAAAAATTGATTTCATGCACGGTTATAAACTCCAAAGGTTTATATTCGTTTCTTCAAAACTAAATACAGCCTAATCGTAAAGCCATAATTACTGAAACTATAGTCGCAAAGATTATGTTAAAGAAATAAAGAAAAAATTATGGGATCGCGTCGATTAATGACTATTGATTACAAACCTATTAAAATGAAACAAAATAATGGACGCTATACAAAATAAATAATTATGTTCAATCCGGCGGAATACATGAAAATTACTTACGCTAATTCTTTTTATGCACAGGGGCTGGCTGACACAGATTATGTGATTGTGGTTAAATTTGCAGTGTCTTATGTTTTTTTCTTTTGAATCTGCTGCATTATCTTCGTCGGTAACTTGCGCGGCTAGGCAGCTGATACAAATCGTCTAGTTGCTAGGTAACTTTTAAATTAAAATCTATTCTCGCTACTAGGTATCTGGTCAAACAACAATCTATTTTCGTTTCTAGGTGATTAATGTGTCTGCATCATTCCAAGATAGCATTATTATTCTTCCTCAGAATATTTCCGTTTTACTTTTCTTGGAAATTTGGAGCTTATCGTCAAATTCCGATTTTAATCTTAACGCAGCCGAATGAATCCCTTATATTAGTATCCTACAATCATTGTCTATGCGAACCATCCCGTTGTCTAAAAGCATGGCTGACAAATTATCCTTAATGCCGATAACTAGTATGTAAATAAGGACAAAAATATAAAATCTCAATAATAAATTACTTTACACAAATACAAAATACGACGGTGTATCATAACATAGTATGGATGCTAAAAAACAAGAAGAACCGAATATGTAACGGGAGAAAAAACACGCTGTGTGCATGTTGCTTATCTAGTTCAAGAAACAGATTAAAAAAGAATAGAGCCACTGACTTTTGACTAAGAGTAAAAAAAGTTAAATTGATCAAATTTTGACCATATATGTGAAAGCTTTCAATGCAGCGAACACTGTCTGTTTAGAATGAAATAGCTATCATTACGAAGAAATAAACAAATAATTAAATAATTTTTCGTCTGTATAATTTAAATTATTAATTAGGACACAAAACCATTAATAATTATAATTTAATAACGTGATTAAAAATTAATGTGCGCCCTCCTAAAGCTAACAATAAAATATTAAAATTGTAGTATAAATTTACAAAGATATTACTGGACTGCAAAAGATAATAATAAATGAAATTACTAAAAGTAAGTAGTATAAAAGTTTAGAAAATTTTTGTGGTATTCCCTCCATGCACCTACATTGAGCAAGCCTTTTCATTCTTTTATAACTAGCACAACTCACATCCTCCCTAATCTGTTTAGCGTATCCCATTCTTGGCCTCCGTCTTCTGTTCTTACCCCACACATTTCCCTCTAATGCTAATTTTACAAGACCCTCGTATGTTAAAACGTGGCCTATTAATCTATCCCTTCTCTTAGTCAACGTTCTCCATATTGTTCGCTTTTCCCCTATTCTGTTTAGAACTTTCTCGATTTTTATTCTATTCACCCATCTGATTTTCAGCATTCACTTACAGCACCACATTTAAAAGGCTTCTATTATTTTCCTTTCCCCAATTCCTATCGTCCACGTTTCTCACCCATATAACGTCACGCTCCATACGAACATTTGTAGCAACGATTTCATAATATTCACACTTATATCACCCGTAAGTAAATCCCTTTTTTCTGCGAAAGCCTTCCTTTCCTGTGCTATCCTACTCTTTATGTCTACTATACTTCAACCATCCCTAGTTATTACGCTTCCCAAGTAGCAGAATTCCTTAACTTCCGTCAAAATATCCCTTCCCACTCTAACAGCCATACTACACTCCGTTACATTGGAAGATTACGTATCATGATTTAATTTTTTTATTAACAGGCTGCATTAGGTTGGTCCAGGAACTGACAACTCTCCTTTAATGATTGGCACAGGAAGGGAAAAAGAAAAGGGGAGGGGGGTTGACTAAGACCCCATGCTATAATTTAAAGGTTCACAAAGACAGAATATGTATTACGAACGACGTATAGTATTTTGGAAAATAATGGTGACATTGAATTGAATAGGTTAATAACTCTTTCAAAAGTATTCCGGATAACGTCAGATATAATAGGGTCAAACCATACCAAGTTGTGCAGCAGAGGTTGCTTGGCCATCTCAAAACCAATCATATTTTGATGGTTAATTCCATTAATATTTGATAGTTCAAAACTAATTTTCTTAAGTATTCATTGTGTCTGGCTAAAATGTGACGACCATTTTTGCTGCAGACTGAAGCTGAATGATGTAGAGGTCTTTCATGGGTGCAATTTTATATTTTTTATCTAGTCCTTCAACTGAGATATTAAAGCTCAAAATATTATAATATTCTATAAATATTTATAAAAATGGATGTATATTATAACGCGTATGCTAGTTTACCATTTATAGAAAATATGAGTTAACTACAAACTTGTATGTCAAAGCGCAAAATAATTCAGACTCTTAAACTGATTCTTTTTGGATAAATTAGCATACGAAAATTGAGTTTTCTTCATTTGAAATAGATAACTTTGTGTTACACAGAGCACATGAAAAAATAATATTAGGTAAGTAAATTGAGGTTTGATTTGAAGGCCAAAATGCACTAAATACAATTCGATTTACTGGAAAATGATAAGACAACCCAGTGCAGAGTAATTACGAAAATTATTGAAACATGTAAGCGCAAAATACGTCATGCAACAAAAATGACCACTATTTTCAACGTGACATATTGAAAACTTAAAAGGATTAATTTTGAACTGTCGAGAGAAAGTACGAACGACATATTATTTTTTTCTGAGGTGGTCAGACAATATTTTCTCTCTGTACCACTTTGTATGAAGGGTTGACCCGATAGATAGATTTAAAGAACTGGAAGACAATATAATTAAATTGTAATATCTTATAATTTTTAAAATTTGGTAAAGAGGCCAGGAAAATACTGGCATATATATTTATAATGTGCACAAAAGGCAATTTTGGAAACGATTAGAAACTATAATCAAATAATATAAATAAATGAGAACTGTAGTTATGCGCGTTTTAAAATGATTCATTATACCAATGGAAATATTTCATGTTTATTATAAACTGGGGAGAGTTAGTAACACCAAATTATTTTTAAAATGATGTTCTTTTATCTACATTTATAATTATAAGATAATCGAATGCGATGTATTTGCAACTTAAATATTCCATAGTTTCTGTAGCAATCACCCAATTTATGTTGCCAGAACACACACGCAAAGTAAACCATTTTCACCGTGTTTGTGTCAACATGCTGCATTAATGACCCCAGGGAACAGAAAGCTTAACTAAGTTTCTCAACTAGAAAATCCATCTTAATTTATCAACAATCCGAAGGACCATGAAAGTCATATAGTCTGCGAAATTGCCGAAATGACAAATTAGTAGTTATAACTAATATTCAAATAGCTTACAATAACAATACTTAAGAGCATCAGTCATTCATGTATCATGATACTCCGAATGCCTATTACTCCACTAAAGTACACAAACGACTCCCATAGTAATAAAAAAAACATGGTTATTCGCTAATAATTTAATTTTTGTAATCATGGGATGAGAAAGGATTATTTATGTCAAAGAAATATTTATGGCCAACTATAAAGTTCTTCAGTGTGATTTAATACTAGATGTCATATGAAGGAGGAATAATTCATTGGTATTATATTATATATATGGTTGCAAAAATGTATTTGAAGTGCGGTGCTAGTGAAGTCTCGGCCTTATCATGGGTTTTAAGAAGGGAACCTTGTTGAGAAACAATAGAATACGTCCCTTAAAATAACTTCTTCAGATTGACAGAAGACAAATGGGAATTGTCAGTGAACCGGACACATTACAAGAAAAATGACCGATGGACAAAGAAAGTTCTGATAGCGGGACCAAGAAAATTCCACGAAGTCTTAATTGGCCTGTAATAACTATAATGGATTATTAGTTTCTTATTCCCGATAGTAAGCTGTTTATTTCCACCTTTCTGTAAATAAAAAATTGTTAATCAACAATTAATGATTCTATAGGGTTCTTAAATAAGGACGGGCCAATGTTGAAATAGAATAAAAGAAGATGTACGTGGGGTATTATCGAAATTATTATTTTTGCTTAGAGTATATAACCTGCACCTTTATTGCTATTATAAATATTGCGTACATAAATTTTATAGAGAGGGGAAACTGAATCATTAATAATACTTTACTTAAATGTTCTCTGCAGTTTTACAGTCCTGAGAAGGTCTCAAGAAATGATACGAAACGTCGATAATTTTAACTTGGAAATAAATATACTGACAAAAAAGGCCATCCAATTCATTTAATCTATTTTAATAATCCGTAGGAAGTATATTCTGTGTAGTATTGTGTCAAACTTGTAGTAATATTTTAATGACCTCAAATGTACCGTTTTCCAGGTTTTTCTAAAACCTTGGAAGCAATCTTACCTTTATAAAATTCTTTTTACTTTTTTGAAAAATTCTTAATAGCTTTTTGTATAACTTCAAAAATATAACAGATTTGTCAATTTCATCACAATTTGTTTACACGATTGAGAAATTTTACGTTGTTTAGAGATCTAAAGTAGCTTAGTAACATTGTCTGGATTGTCTTTAGAATACCGTGAATGAGCGGGCTGCCTTTTTTTCTACCCTATCAATTACATCAGTTGGAAGAATTGAAAATTTAATTTCTTTTCCTTCTTCCTTCAGTCTGCATCCCACTAAGGGCCCTGGCCAATCGGGTCTACTGCGGACTGTCATCTTACATTTAGAATTTGGAGTGATGCATGGTGACCGTATCGATTCTCCAGAAGCCTTAATCCGGGTCTTCGAGATCATGAAATTAAATTTCACTCTTCCTAATTAAAATTTCTTTTTTTACAAGGAATTATTTTGCAAGTCAGAATGAGTTGTAACGAGCTAAGAAAAACATTCCCTTATCGTGTCAGTAAGATACTCCGTAGACCTAAAGATAATCCCCACAAAAGAATAATTCCATTCACATATGAAGGACATGTAACCGTATAGTACGTTTTTATATCTTTTATATATTATTAATGCAATATTCTTCTACGTATTTTATTGAGCGTTCAGGAAAGTTATCAGAAATATCGTAACGGCTAATTATATTTTATCATACTATCAAATGTATTGCAATAGAAAATTTCAAGCATGTTACCTTGAAAAGATTCGGTGGTATACATTTTTTGATTGGAAAATTAATGTTTGTAAAATGAGTCTGCAGCCCAAAGAAAACTTAAAATCGATTACTGGAAGACACGGAACCAGAATGGACCATTATATGGAATAATTGACAAATTTATACATGCGATACCGTCTTATTCTGTACTTTATTTGGATCAGAAAGACATGGTATTAAAAATCTTATAAAGAGTGAAAAATGTTGGCGACGAGAGTATGCGGAAGTGGATGATGAAACTTGGGAGTGGAGACAGGCGTCACGAAAACACTTCTAAGACAAGCCATGACAAGAGTAATCCAAGCCAACTTTTGTTGCCGGCGAGAAGAGAGATTCAGTTAAGTTTGACAAATATGACAAGGTAGCCTTATGAGACCAGAAGTGGAAAACTACAAAGGATCAAATTTACCAGGAATCCAACTGGAGAAATCGTCGTCAGGGCGGTTTATGGCCGTAATCTTTTAATTTTACTGCCGTCGCTAAATTTGTTATTATTTATTTACACCAGAGCCCAGTGAGTATAGTTCATGATCTCATACAAAATAAATAAATAAATTAATTGTTAAAATAATTAAATTTGCTTTGTTCATATAAATATCGTTTAACAGATTTGAATGTCGTTTAACAGTCAAACTAAATGTAACTATAAAGTCTAGCTCACACAAAATAATTATTGCATTTTATAGATACAGATATCGTTTTAATAACCAAGAACTGTTTGTCCAGTCTCTTCACCGAGAAGTTTTTTATCCTTTACTAACTTTTTTATATGATTTTAACAAAACTGTTATCTATCTTTAGTATAATTAAAAAAGAAATTTAACTAACAGCAATTTTTAAACCCCTCTTAATAAATTATAAGAAGAAAGCTACTTGGTGGCTGTAAAATGCGTTTATTATTTCATATATTACTACATTTATTAATTTATTCTAAAAAATAGCTTCATATAGTCAATAAAATTTAATGTTGATCTTAATATTTGTTTATTAGTATTATTACTTCCCAATTAAATCACATCTTATTTATTTTCCCTTGCAATATGTATTTACTTACTGAATTTGAAATTGAGGAAAAAAATACTTCCATGATTATTAACTTACTTTTTTTGTTCAAATCGTTTCATTTCATCTTAATTTGGGTTTCATTTTTATTATTATACTTTGAATAACAGCAGAAAAAAAATTGGCTATATATTATGACAGGTATATTCAGTATAAATGATTAGATTTTGTCTATTCAATTAAAGCTAACAGCTCATTTAAAATTTATTGTGTTCTTAAATGTAACACTGGATGGATGTTATGCTGATGCACTCATTATAAAAAATAACCTGTTATGATTTTTTTTTACTTGGAAACGTCCAACGCAATTCGAGGTAAAGTTAAATCTCCCACAAAATTTCCTGTCGTTTCCCCTGCTCAAAGATGTCGATGTCTGCGTCGACCTGTCGCCTCTGTTTACTTTGTAGCAGCTCCTCCTTTGTCAACCAACACTTTTATCTTCCTCGCTTCTGTTTGTTTATTGTTTCTCATGTCTATTTCCCCAATTCTAGTCAATGTGAATTTGAGAAACGACGACCCCATGTTCAAGTACCTCTTTGATGGACTTCTTGTTTACGTTGTTCCTCAGACTGAAGAACAAACAATCGCTTGAAACAACTTCAGTAGATAAGGATGGTGTTACACAGACATTTACTCTTTAGGGTCTGCCAATCATAATTTTATAACCTCACATTAATGATAAAATTCTTCTGGTGACCAGATTCAAATGTACTACGAATGGACAAATATTGGTTTGGTAAATTTATTCTCCCAGCACATTTTATTGGCGAATGTGCTCTCTGCATCATGGTACTCTAGCTCAGTGTAATCATATTTTTTTATTTGCACTACTAGTATCTGTCATGCCAGATGGATTAGTGGAGAAAGATCTGTTCAATGACCGACACATTCCATCACACTCAATCTTTTTGCACATTTGGTGCTACCTAAAACTATTGGTTCATCCAGAAGATAATGTGCACAGACACTTCATCAAAGTGTCTTGGATACCTTTGAAACCATTTAACAGCGTGTGCAAGTATTTGGAAAGGTACGACATGTGGAAGCGCGGAGGTTATTTTGACCCTGTGTTTTGCTTTACGAGTTAATGACATTTGCAACACATTTTAATAAGTACTGAATGTGAAACAGATGGTTTGTTTCAATAGTAACTTAGAAAATAAATATGATCTATGGTATTTTTCGTACTTTATATGATTGTATGACCATTTTGAGTGACGAATCCGTCCGCATAGTTTAAAGGTTTTATTGACACCCTCTGTATGTAACAAAAATTTCAAATTAAGCGTAACAGCACTAATAATTGTAAATTTAGTCGAGGAAAGTGAAAAGCCAAATAATGGCAATGATTTGATATCCATGTCGGCGAGTATCATTCCATACTCCGCATTTTCCGTTCTTCAATTATAGATTACTTATCTTTGCTATAATTGCAGACCTATTACAGGTTAAAAATATCTATAACTTATTTAGTAAGTTGACATGGTCGGGATCGTTCCATCATTTACCAGATACTCAATCTTCTTGACAGTCATTCGTCTTCTGTAATGTTGGACAGCCTCAAATCCTGTCAAACACGTTCCACGAATGCACTCATTGTGGTGCTATTTTACCCAGGAGAGACATTAGTTTTTCTTCTCGTTTTAAATATTAACTTGCCTAACGATCAAACATGGCAATCTATATCCTGTGAAATCTGTATTGATTGAAATTATGTTTTTAATTCCAGAAGTATAATTCAGAAAAAAGTTTAAAACTGTTCAATTAATCATTGCAACCAAACAACTGCTTGTACTGTACGTTCCTATTTTTATATCCCCATCTTCTGCTTCTTTATAATTTTATATTTTAATTCAATGTGAAGTATTTTTTAATTTTTTTAAAAGGAGCGTGGTGCGCAATTAAAATTTAGATACGGATGTGAACATCTTAGTATTTTTGATCGTGATGATAAAGCCGTTTCTGATTTCTGCCTTGAGAATGATGCTTGACAAGCAGATAATGACTGATCTCTGTATCGTAGTCGCCAGTGTTTGGTGACATGGCCCATGGTGTAGGCAAGCTGTCCGAATGGGGAAGATAGGGCCGAGTTTGTGATGCGCTGGGGTGAAAAACGCCGATAGGAAATGGCAACGTGACTGTCTGTCATGGAAGAAGAAGGTTATCGAGGTCCTTTCAGTGAGGTGATTTTTCTCAAGGAGAGCGAACTTTGGTCCTTTTCAGCATTTCATAAATCAACAAAACACAAAATGGTCTTAGTGTATTTCTTTTAACAATACAACAGTTTTTTTTACAATATAAACCATTTAATACTATTAAATATTTATTAATTTTCTCTTTCGCAGATATCGTCTGTAAGATATTTGTAATCAGGTATCGTATAATTCTCATTGTTGTTGTGGTATTCAGTCCTTAGACTGGTGTGATGCAACTATACATGCTAACCTATCTTGAGCAAGCATTAAAATTTCCGCATAATCACAACATACCGCGATCTTACCTAATCTCCTTAGCGTAGGCCATCCCTTGCCTTTCAGTTCTTTTGATACCCTACACACTTCCCTCTAATAATAATTTTAGAAGACCCTCAAGTCAAAAAACGTCGTCTATTAATCTATCCCTTCTCTTGATCAACGCCCTCCAAAATTATCACTCTTCTTCTAAAACTTCCTGGTTATTTACCCTGTCCGCCCATATGATTTTCAGCATTCTTTTCCTGTCTGCAACTCTTATCGTTCACGTTTTCAGCCATTGCTATACTTATACCACCCTTAGGTGTTATGCTTCCCAAGCAGCAGAATTCCTTAACTTCCTTAATAATATCCCTTTACAATCTAACACTCCATGTTATTCCACTGTTTCCTATACTATGCTCAGTTTCTTTGGTTTTCCCTCTATTAATCCTGATATTAAACTCTTTCTCCAGGACCACGTTTATGTAATTTATTATGGTTTCCAAGTTTTCTACTACAATTACAACTTCAAACCGTAGGTTTTTAATTCTTCTCATCGCAGTATGATTCATTTTCCATATTCCTTATCAATTTTCTTCGTCGTCTGTTCTATATATAAGTTAAACAACATGGGCGACAGACTGCATCGTTGTCTTACTCCTTTCTTGATTTATGCTTTCTTTTATTGCCCTTCAATTCTAATTACAGTTGCCTTATTTATGTAGAGTTTATGGATAAGCCTTCTTTCTCGATATTTTATTACTATCCTTTTCAAAATCCTTAATAGTGTACTCCAGTTTACATTATCAAATTCATTTTTCTAATTCTTCAAATGCCCGTGTTTTTTATTATCCTGTTTCTATAATTACACGCTATGTCAATATTTCTTTTCTTGTCCCTACATTATTCCTAAAACCAAACTAATTATCTACTAAATCACATTCTATTTGTCGTTCCATCCTCCTATATACTATTTTCGTTCCTATTTTGTATGCATGAGATTCGAAACTAATTGTCCTGAGCTGTTCGTAACTATCAGCACAATTCTTCTTCGGTATGGATATAATTATGTTTTTACTAATTTCTCGTGTTACTGTTTAAAATGACGGATGGAAGTTCCCTTTCCATCGAAACATTGTAAATATGAATGTGTTAATAAATTTTCTGCCATTTTGCTATTTTTTAAACTTGTTTGTGACTGAAACAATATCAAACTGTAGCGATAAAGGTATATATTTCTGATTACAATGAACCGTGACCTATTTTAATTGAATATAAAAGGGAAGGAAATTAAAAATAGAAGACTACGAAAGAGTTTTTCATGAAACTGACTTTACATCCCACCTCTTTTTTTCAAAATGTAATATAGAAAAATAAATTAAAAATGGCGCCTCTACCATTTATCTTCTTCGGAACAGACGAGACAAGGTACTCACGAGAGGCGTTTATAAAATCCCATCCACATTGGTGAGACCGGCTACAGGAAGAGCTACAAAAGCGGTCTATTAACTTTATCCATGAAACGGATTATAACGATGCCCGAGCTGAGGTGACCGTGGACTTCCACGGGCTATGCAACCCACAGGGCAAGTCTGAGAGTGCTCAACAGTTATGGAGCGGAACGGCATCAATTACACCCGAAGAAATAAGACCCAAAATATTAAAAATCAAGGCATCAAAAGGGCTTTTATTTATCTTTTAGTAATATAATTATTAGAAGTAGTTATTTGAACCATCAAACTAGTAAAGTGGGATGCGATAGTAGTAACTTCTGGATTATTTCCGAGTCCCTACGCGACTGGACAAAAATTATCTGCTTTGAATTTGTATGCATGACGAATCTAGGAAGATTAATGTGAAAATGCTGTCTCAGGCCGCCAAAGAAAATGTCATCGTCTTCTTTTAGAGTGGTTCAGACGAGGTTTACGTCTTTGCAAGTTATCTACAGCTCCATTTTGCTATTTACAGAAAATTGTCACCACAATTTCAATATGAACTGACTAATTTATATCGCCAACGGAAGCCGGTTACTAAATTCCAATCTGTTCTCGTTATTTAATTGTAAATGATACTTGCAGATTTTTCGGAATATATAATTCAGTTGCATAAGTACGCAACGTGAAAGTGTTACGAAACAAATCACCCCATTTATCAACGAAAATTTTACCCTCGGTAGATGGCGTATCTAATATACATAAATTAATATGAATAGTAAATTTCATTAGCTTTATTGCACTTTGACAAGAAATTAAGTCTAATTGCATTTAGCCATTTCCTGCATTTAAAACCATACTTCAAATCATAGAATGCTGTAACGTCAATCACGTTAATGTCGTAAGTTATTATGCAGTATCAAATCTAATTGACGCTCTTGAATTTTATCTGCTATTTTTAATGTTTATGACAGAAATAAATTTTTCCAATTCTGCCGAAAAGTTTTCATAATGTTGGATTTTTTGCCTCACTTCGACGTTATGAAGCTAACTACCCAGTAATGTTTGCATTTTAAAATTTATTTATCTTAGAAGGAGACAAGAATGGAAAAAAGGCGACCGGATCAGGGAAATTTTTTCCATTCTTATCTTTCTTCTAAAAAATATCCATACGCTCCTTCTTGAGCTTCGGGTGAAAGCATTTCTACTTCCGCAGACTAGAATTTATTTATCTTAAAACATCGAAATTCTCACGCGAATATAAGCACCGAAGATTATAAAAAGAACATTTTCTTATTTTATATAATTATCGTAATTAAATATATTAATTTCCTGAAGATTACAACAAAAAGAGTAATAAAAATCATAAGAAAGCAAGATTTGAATAATATTGCAACAGAATAATTGTTTAAGTTAATAATTCATCTCATATTAATGTCAAACTACTGAAAATAGGCAAATATATATATCACAAATAATTAAATCAAAATTAACGTGACGTTTCGTCCTTAATGTAGAACTACATGCGCTGTATAATTTATTTTACGTGTTATCAATCGAAAAAAAATTATATTTAAACAAGTGTTGACTTAAGGATTTTAGTATGAAATTATAAAATAGATTGCAGATTCCATACATTTCCAAATTTCTCTTATTAATATCAGACAAATATTGATGTTATAAACAAAAATTTTGTGTGGAATTTCCAGGGTATGTCTTATCTACAATCCTATTTAAAACCGAATTGTTAGAGGAAATACATATTGTAGTAGTTTAACATTTTAATAGTATTTATATTTGAACTTAATTGAAGAATTTCGTTTATCATAGTATTTACTCTCATTAATTTGGTTACTGTTATAAATTGAGTGACAGAATTATAAGTTTTTTCAGCTGTAAGTTGAGGAAAGTCCAAATTATATATTGTACTAATGTAAGTTACTTATTTTGACACTTAATTTACTATAGCTGGGATATTCAACAAATAAATTAAAATTTCACTATTTTTTATTAATTTTTAAAGACGTCAAAATAAAGGATGAAGCATTTTCTTTTGCTTAAAATTGTTATTCAAATGTAACATTTATTATTTCACGGAATACATTTACTTTGATTGATATTGGGGACATTCAATAAACATACCTTTATGAAGACTCATATCATGTATTAAATCAGTCTCTATTTAATTGGTATTCATACAAATAAAAGAATATTCTATGACGGAAACGGGAAAGCTTCAAGCATCATTTTTACTAAGCAATCATAATGTATTCCATTGGATTCACTTGTAAATACAATATGAGTATTAAATTGCATATTAATAAATAGAGATGATGATGTGTAAGAAAAGTAATAATTTCATTTAATTGTATCTCTTCGGATAGTTAGTTATCAGTCATTGTATTTATTATTATAATTAGTATTCAATCCATTAGTCCTCGGTTGAGGAAATAGGATACGTCAAATATAATATTACAAGAAATAAACAAAATTTTACAACTAAGAATTGAATGACAAAAGAGGAAAGATAAAATTCAATCTTCAATTTTCAGTCGACGGAGAAGGCAGCAGACGATTGTGCGTAGGTTCCCGTTGAACATGAAAAAGAAAATAAGTCAGCAGTTAAATTCTAGTAGAGTATAGTTGTAAAATAATAGGAGAATTTGATAGGATACCAGCAAACTGTTTTAGTCCTTCCTATCAAGAACTCTTTGAGTGAATAATTCACTCCGCACCAGATACAGATACTATTCCTACGGCCCGCTTTTGTAGTTAATAGAGGTGAAGTGACCCCAGTTTGCAATACCGTAACACAATTAAAATAAGCATGTTACATCATTTCTGATGTAGCTATGTCGGCTTCCCGAGCTAACACTCGTAATGTAAAGCAAATTTTGCTGAATTTTTCCGATAGTTTTTAATGTGGTGATTCCATTTCAAATTATTGTCAATCAGCAGTCCAAGAAAAGGCGCGTGCTCTGAAATGTTTTCCAAGTTAGGAGATAAACTGTTTGTGTTTGCTGTGAAGTTAACGATTTTGGTTTTCTCTAGGTTAAGAGAAAATTTGTTTGCAGTGAACCAAAGATTGAGACGACACATCGCAGTATCAACTTTCTCGCAAAAAGTTTCCGAGTCGCTGTCCGTGATAACCAAATTTGTGTCATCAGCGTAGAGGACTAATTTTAAGGGATCTAAATAACTAGATTAATCGTTAATGTAAATGATGAAAAGTAAAGGTCCCAAAATTGAGCCCTGAGGGACACCGCAGGTAAATTGTTTCCCATTCTGACAGATAATCATTCCCATCCGTGTTTTCAATCGAAACTTTTTGGCGTCTGTTTTTCAAGTACGATGCCAATAAAGAAAGGGGAACTCCTCTGATTCCGCAGAAGTCTAATTTTATGAGTAGAATATTATGATCTACTAAATCAAACGCTTTCGAGAGGTCAGCAAAAATGCCAGTCACTTTGAATCTTTCATCAAGTGCGTATATTTGGTATAATTATTATTGTAGCATCTTGTAATTATTAATTATCTTCGTTGATCAGAAAAAAACAATAGTTGGTAATCACTGGGCTGTGAGTGAGATTAATAAGTTATATATCTTTAAGTCTACATGCCGTCTCGTTTGTGATTGGTGCTAGGCACGATCTCTCACTTTCATCACATAAAAGAGAAATTTATCTCACAGTATTATCGCTTCCATAACTCGTTTATTTGCAAAAACTGAAGAATTAGGATGAATTTATTAATATTAAAAATTTCGAAGCATTACAAATAAATTGCTGATTTTGTGAGTTACAGTAATATTTTGTTAAATTACATTGTAGCCCTTTAAGGACCGAGAAACTAGTGCTGAATGTTGTGGCTAGATACCCGATTACGTACAATTTTCGATCCAGCTTAGACATCGGAGCTGGACCATAAAGCCAAATAAAGCCGTTGTATCCCAGCGAAAGAACAGGTAAGGCTTTAGTACGTCACGTTGTGACGAAAAAGCCGGGACGGAGCGACTTTTATTGGTTTGCCAATCACGATTCGTGATGCGGACCGAGAAAAGTCCTTCTGTTCCGCTCCCTTCCGACAAAGCCTCTTGTCAGACATCTGCGTAAAACAACACATCACCTCGTTGGCGACGCGAACGAAAGCGCCGTCTTTTATTTACCATTTACTGAGACATAACAAAAGCGATTCTCATGCTTAGTTTCACAGAGATAAAGATGTTCAACGAATACCGAGATGAAATTATATATGCGTTGCTGACGTAACATGTACGACATGAGTTAGTACACAACGTAGCAGGATCTTGGAATTAATACAATTACTTCTAATCAAATATCATAATGTGGCTGAAACTCAATTTCTGGTTATATTGTCAGTGCGTGAATACAGCATCCTCTTAGAAATTATGAATATGTGTGACAATATTATGTTTCCAGGAAAATAACGTTTCAGCCGTTTTGTATATTGTTGCCGCATTGTAACAGGTTGACAGTTACAGATATGGAGAGTGCATAAAATTTACGAAATGCCAGCGGGTAAAAACGTGATTCTAGACAAAAACCATCAAATGATAATGATGGCCCTGAACTACAATCCGTCGTACGTCTTTAGACAATAACACATTTGGAAATAATTTGAAAATACGTATATTGACAGGCATTTTTATGCCATTCTGCACTGTATGAAATATGAGTAAAGCATTGATGTGAGTTAATAAATAATTGTATGTTTCGTTTAATTTTGAAACTGTGCTTTACTACAGCAAAAAGTATATTAATTCAAGATAAAATATAGGTTAGATTATTAGCAGGCATAATTGAGAGTTTAAGATATGTTGCTGAAAATTACTTGAAATAACTGACGTAGCTTACGTTTACATACGTTCATTTTGGGTACGGTTAGGATTTCTTAACGTCACATCTACGATGTCGGAAGATCTTCAAAAGAGGATTAATTATAACCAGCAATGATAATATGAAATACTATTCAACTACGAGGCGATGAATTTACTTACCAGTGTGTAACTAATAAGAGCTTATTTTCTGAAAGTGTCTCAGAAGTTTAATAATTTAATATTCTGTTTTCAATTAATATATTTCCACAAAGTTGTAGTAATGTATTTATTAGTATGTATGCGCACTCCTATGAGCCAACTTAGTGGCTGTAGGAAATTTTTATTTTAATACTATCCTGCACTATCTATTGTGACTTTTGGTTTTCTTCACATCAACTGCTGTAAGTCACTATTTTCCAGCTCCGTAGTCGCATCTTGTGGCGCTAATAGTTACTAGCTGCTTATGAGATTCACCGGAAATTTCTTTCCTGCTGCACTTAACACATTATAAATAATGTATTATATTGTCACGTTTCTTAGGGATCGTGAGATTCAATAACACACACACGTAGAGGTTATAAGAGTTTAATCAACGGCGAAGTGCTGTACAAAGCTCGTACTGCTTAAGACTGACTCTGATTTGGAATCCAGTCCTATTTATACATACATGGAATATTCTAGAAGCAGAACATTCTAGAAACAGAAAATACTAGAAACTAAAGGCAAACAATGTAAATAAATTGCGTCGGCTGGGACTCGAACCCGAGTCTACCGCTCTGCCATCACTGCAGGTCTGAGTTGTGGCATTATGCAGAAGTAGAGGTGTTTGGTGCGCACGAGTGAGAAATTTTTTATATCGAATACTTACTGTTGATGAAGTGAGAGGAATGCACTGAAATGGGACTGAAATCTGTTCTTTAATATTCTTTTTTCCTGGAGAAAAGATAACTCTTGCAAAATACCATTTTAAATTAGTAAGGGAAACAATGACATAGAAAATATAAATAGAAATATTTAGATATATTCCATTACGAGACAAAATAAGTAGGTGGAGGTAACAGAAATGACGAATTGTGAAAGTCATTTTATAAAGTGACTAATGTAAGCAGCGCAGTATGCAGAAATATCGGGAAAAAGAAGAGGAAAAAAATGTGAAACACAATTTTGCTTGGACAATTGCTTTGAAATGTACCGTGCATTAAAAAGCTTCTGTATTCGTGTACAAATACTGTTTTAAAATATTCCCAGATTGAGACGCATCAAATCACAGCACCCAATAAGTTTGCGAAACGCCCGTGGAAGGAAGTGTTTGTTACAGCGTGCCACTTCAGTGTCAAGAGGACCGCAGACAAAACTCAGCTATCAACTCGTCAGCAGCGAAAAGGTTACAAATTATTTCCATGTTTATTGATTTTTGTTACCATTGTGATAACTATGGACGAGCATTTTTAATTAGTCAGTGCTATTAATTATAGTCCCAAATATTTTCCTTGAAATAATATTTTTTATTTATTGTAAAATTTAAAGTCAGAAAACTATGTTGTAATTTTCATAGGATTATACTAACATTTTTACTCAATCTTACATGACACAATCCGAATATGGAGTGATACGTGGTAAGCTTATCGATCCTCCAGCTGTCTTAATCCTATTTTCCGTGAACATGAGGGCACAAACGTCTAAGCCCAATATATTCATCGGGTTACTTTGAAAATTAACCTGCTATCTAATGTCTCTCCAAGTTAATCGCATTTCTTAACATATTACAAATCAGAATACATGAGTGTAGCTTGATGACTCATTTCTACTTTACTTTTTAATATACATTTTCCCATAACAATACTGTTTTCCTACAATAAAACTCACAGAACTTTCACACAAGCAATCAGACAATTCTCCACTGATTTTATTAATTATACATTTTATGTCACCAGCATATAAATATACTAATGTATCATCAAAAAACCGTAGTTTACACTGTTTTGGTAAATATTTATATCCAATATGTACAATAGTACTCCTAATTTCCTTTCATCTGGAATAACAGGCTGAAATAATTTCTCTTCTGATACATTCTTCAATTATTCATATGCATATCCATTTATATGAAAAATTTAGCTTAATTTTTAGAAATGCATGTTGTCTGTTTATATCGTTACTTACTTATTTAAGATATCATATAATTATTTTAATTATTTTCAGTGTCAAGTTTAATATTGACAGTATTTCGTTGACTGTTAATAAAATATATTACAGGACGTATTATTTTACAATAATAAAGTTCCTGTCTAATATGGTGGTGCTATCAAAATTAATATTGTGACTATATTTAAATAAACTTAGTGTTTATCAACTGTATTATTCTTGTTATTTAAACCTCGTCCAATTTCCTATTGTTTTAAGTTGAAGTTACAAAGCCGCAGTTACAACAATTATTTTTGTAAATAACTTTGATAGTAAAGAAATTATTGCTGGGATCTTTGTGCCTTTAATTAACGTCAGAAAGAAAAAGGTTTCGGATTATAAATACCAGAAACCTTTTGAATTTCAGAATTATTGTCTAACAAACATAGTGCTAAATACAAACAATAACAGAGAAAAACATAGAATTCTTGTGTTTTTCTTGAATGGCGTACGTTTCAGCAAAATTAGTAGATGTAATCAATTGAGAATTGAATTAATGATAATATTTAACTTGACTCTGAAAATCTTTACGAAATATATTTTATTTTAATTTAAGTTGACTATTTTCTGTATTTAACTGCCGTTTGAGATTCTTGGCTTACTTTTCAGTCTCAACATTTTCAGATAAAGAAGCGATCTACGTGAAAATGTCCAGCTTTTTGTTATCCTTAACTGCCCCTCTTGTAAAATATTTGACGATAAAATAAGTTCCTATACTTTATTATTAATAGACAATAAGCAAAATATATTTGTAGTACTTTTGAATTAAACTGTACTGGGGTCGAAGACCTTGGGCATATGGCAAGAGTTTTCCGCTGATCCTATTGGATCAGTCGGCCAACTGCCTCCTGAAACTGGTGGAGATATGGAGAGGGGAATGCTGCGACCCCACAACAAACTCTTCTCCCACCATTCTGAAGGGCGTGAGAATAGTACCCAATGCCCGACCTACCTGATGCAGGTTTTCTAGGGTTTTCTCTGCATGTCTTTAGGTGAAACACCGGGTAAGATACTTAAACCATAGCCCGGGGGCCCTAGTTAACCCTTGGCTACCTTGCTCTACCTTCCGTATCCCTCCTTTTCAATTCCCTTCCTATGCTATTAAAGGGGAGTTGCCTGTTTCAGGATCACCGTCATGTAGCCTGTTAACAAAAAAAGAAAACCGCGTTCATTACATGTTATACATAAAATTTTAAGGTTTGTGGTTTTTAAATTCGTAATTTAATATTTTGTTTTACGAATTGCCCATGTATTATTTATTTATGTTTAAAATCCGGTGTATTTGGCGCGTCAAATTTCCTCAAAAGATTCCCAAATGTTCATAAAAACCAGCCAGGACGAATTTATTTATTTTTAATTAATTTTTAAAGCCGATATTTTCTTAATTATAAGTAAAATTCAATATATGATTGAGTAAATACTTGGGGAGGCGGAGGGGGAGTCGTAAAATAAGGGGAGGGAGGGCGATCGGATAACAAATATGAGTAAGTATAACAGGAATATATGCGAACAATAGGGACGACTAGGTAAGATAGTTATCCGGTGGTGATAAGGTTTATTTGCAGCGTCCACGGAGGGAGGGAGGGATGGTACGCGAAGTGGAGCGTAGGGCTCGTGGATATGAACGCATGGTTGCACCTCTGTGTGACGCATTGCCTAATGAAGTGTGAGGAGGGAGGCGCACCAGATAACGGCAACGGACTCCCGTACCACTCACCAAAAATCTTATATTTACTGTAGCTGCACGCTCATCAAAAATTAACTGTAATTCCCATTCAACTGCATGCAATTCTCTTTACACGTATATTTTTCAGATGTTTAATCGCATCTTTCTATACATTTACAAGCCTCGGTAATCAGATTCCTCAGTTTCTACAGATATTTCGCGATCTCGCTTTATGACTTGCCAGTCCCTTTCAATCGTCTATTTTACACCCGCATTTTCAAATATTTCTGGTCTTTTACGATACACTGTAATGATTTGTGAGCCTTCTTCTCGTGACGCGTATTTATTTGCGTAATATTTCTCCCATCTCAGCTTCCCTTTCACGTGAAGTAGCACGTGATTAGTGCTATAGTGTGTTATTTCCCACGAGGGGAGTGACCTTGAAGCTTAAAATGTTGCGTAAGTCACGAAGCCAATCGTAGTGTATCCTACTGTGGGCTGCATACGAAGTTCATTTTCTGTCAGCGTCTCCCACCTCGTAGAAAGCTTATAATTTTAATCTCAATATAACAGTTTCGTGGCATCTGTCACGCTCAGATTTACTATCATTAACATGGGTGCAAGAATTCTTAAAAAATAGGCTACAAAAAGTCAACTTCAGAACTCGGATCTGTAACATCGGGAGTCCCCCAGGGATCAGTTATTGCCCCATTATTGTTTCTCATTTTTATTAATGATTTGCCTAATAATATAAATTCTAAGGTCCGACTTTTTACAGATGACTGTGTAATTTAAAGGGAAATAACTGGGGAACAAGACGCAGCTGCTCTCCAAACTGACTTAGATACTCTTCAGTACATGGGCTAAGCGAAATAAAATCAAAATCAACAATAGTAAAAGTAAGGCGATTAGTTTTACTAAAATTCGCGTTCAATATGCCTCGATATATAAAATATATGGGGAAAACTGCAAATACCTAGGCATTTATTTTAACAGTAACTTGGAGCAGGTAAACTATGCTACAAGTAAAGCGTGGAACACCTTGCACTTTGTCATGAGAACACTCGAGAAGGGGAATGCGAAATCTAAAGAGTTGGCATATTTGTCATTAGTACGCCCACTTATGGAATATGGTGCAGCATGCTGGGATCCGTACAGGATAGGTCAAATAGAATCCTTAGAAAGGGCGCAAAGAAGGGCCGCAAAATTCGTACAAATAGGACCTGGGCATGGAAACGAAAAGGTAAAGCGACTAGGGTGGGATACGCTGCAGACAAGAAGGCAGGGAATCCGAGATAGAACGAAAGAATCGACTCGGAACGTGAGGAGAGGAGTGATCACCTGTTTAAATTTCAAGCAAGGAACCAAAAAACAGACGTTGGAAAAGACTCATTCCTAAATAGGACAATTAATGACGAACAATCTGCCTGCAGGAGTGTTTGGGGAACTTCCTCTAACAGAAAGAAAATTTCGACTCAATCTAAGTTTAGTGTAGTGTAGTGCAGTGTAGTGAAGTGATCAGTGCTGTGAAATCTCTAAAAATATTCTACAGTGAAATATATTTCCAGTTTTTTTTGTTTCTTTTTTTTCAAGCAAAAACAATAATTAAAAAAATTACTCCCAATAATATGATTATTTATTTATGTTGAATATAATTATACTTTCAACTATAGGTTAAATATGGTCCTTACGACCAGTTTATTAATTATTGTTTAAGTTCTTTGTATCTGCCACCGGGCATCTGCCCATTTGTAGATTTAATAAATACATACAAACATTACATTCTGGGGGAGTAGCTGCCTGCAAGTTTTTCTTTCACACATACTACTCGTTCAATTTTAACACAGAACATTGTTATTCGTACTTTCGTTTAGGGTAAAGATTAATATGCCGTGGAGACATTATGAGAGTTTTTTCTATGTGATTACATTTACTTCCATTTGAAGTTGTTATTTTTTATGAAAATATTATATATAATTTTATTTTATCATATTTTTTACTATCCCCTAAGATAGCTCCGTCGCTTTTTGTATTGTCTTTTCAAACAATAATTGGTTTCTTTTCTACATCTTGCGTATCAATGATACGCTGTTGATATACATTTCTAATACTTCGTTTCCAAGCGTTTCCATTATTTTGTTCCTAATACACCCTATCTTTCTTCGCAGAATTTGTAATCGTTTTTTTGGTCTGGACGAATCAGGAGTTTTTTTGTAACAATTTCTTTCTTCATCTTCTTGTTAGGGTAATTATCCAGGGAAACAAATGCCCGTGAATCTTATTTACGCGAAACTCATTACATATTAGGAGATCGTTGTTAAAATTTTTCGTATGGAGTGTGGTGTTATATGTGTGCGAAACGTGAAATGTGGGAGTAAGAGGAAGGAAAAGAATAGAAGCCTTTGAAATGTGGTACTATAGGAAAACGCTGAAAATCAGATGGGTGGATAGTATCACTGACGAGGAAATTCTATACAGAATTGGGGAAGAGCGAACAATATGGAGGACATTGACCAGGCCACGTTTTAAGACACGAGGATCTCGTAAAATTAGCACTAGTGAGAAGTGTGTGGGGTAAGTATATAAGAGGGAGGCAGAGGATGGAATACGCTAAGCACATAGGGAGGATGTGGTAGTAATGCGTAAATGAAAAGTCTTTCGTAAGGTGTTAGGATGTAGAGCTGCATCAGACCAGTCTTGGGACTGAATACCACAACAAATAAAAAATTATTGCTTTCGGTTGAATTGAGAAGTAGTTGGTTCGATTTGTAGTTTAAATAATTTGTTTTAAATTTTGTTTTTCTTTTAATAATTAACGAAGTTTTTAAATTAATAAATTTAAATAAATTGTATCCCAATAACACTACAGTAGACTATGAGATTTATATAATGACTCTTGATGTGGTACTGTTACTGATTATGTCGGCTTTTTTTGGGTTAAAGGCTACATGAGGGTGATCCTGAAACTGACAACTCACCTTTAATAGCATAGGAAGGGAATTGAAAAGGGGCGGATAATATGCCTAATCTTATTTACTCTTAGCGAGAGAATATGGTTCGCGTCTGCAGAGAGCAGACTACGTGGACCCTAGTTCAGACATAGTCTCAATATTTGCAGGCATTGTCCCTTTAACAGACGGTGGGATGAATCCGTGATATTGTTGTGCTTGTGAATGCGTTTATATTGGGCCATTACAACGCTCGCTGGCTAGTATGGGTTCCGTGTTTGGACGATGCTATGGCGTGATATCGTCTAGTTGCTCGCACTGCAAACCTCAAGTATTGATTTGTTACTGTAACCAAGGCCGTCCGCAAATTAAATGCATACCATCCTCTGCCAAATATAAATATCACCCTTGGACTAAATTCTTCGGTTTTATTTATTCTACGAAATTTAATTAGAGTTAGACGTGCGAATTCTAGTCAACCATAAGGAATTTATGTTGAAAAATGTGAACGCGATACAGTTAAATGAATTAAAATCAGTCATAAAGTATATTGAAAAGATTAGCTGTCACACCTATACAGAGCTAAAGCTAATTTTTTACTGTTATTTTTATTAACATTTTGAGTATTAGCTTAATCAAAACTGAAGAAAAAAATTGGAGATACTAAATTAAATATTACTGTTGTTCAACAAAGTTTAAAGTCAAAGTTAGCAATTAATCTCTTACAAATTACTGTCACCGTAAAATCAATCAGAATTAGAACTAAAATAAAGGCCGAACATGGCAAGTAAATAACTCAAGGATAACAACTACTAGATTTAACTGTGATTTTTCTGTGATCCTACAAGAGGTTCCCTTTGAGGTTACTTATAGTACATTATAATTTCGTAGAGTTCATTTTCTTGGAAGAAGAATAAGACTTCATTAAAAAGGAGGGAAGTAATAAGCTTAATAGCAACACAATAATACAACATTTCACTCAGTATCAAGAGCAATATTTAGCGAACATATGGTGTTTCATGGAACAGCTGTAATTATTTTAATTATAATCTAGTAACATAAAAATATAATATTAATATTTACAATTTGTAAGTAAAAATGTCGTGTAATGCCACTTGGTAGTTTCTATAGAAAATATATATCGATGTAAATGAGATTACGTAAAAATTCAATATATGTGCCAATGTCTTTAGGATCTTCCGTAGTTATAAAGTTGTCAACATTTTTCACAAATTTGTTATCTATTCACCATTTAGTTTTTTAAAATGTTTATTTACAAGTCGCATCTACCGTGTTGGTCATTAGTAATAGACAATAATTGTTACGTTTAGAGACAATATAAATTAAATAACATTTTCTTCTATTTACATATTATGTTTTTCAAAAAATTCTGTACTGATTGTGAGTTGTGTCAAGCCCCTGTAGGCTTGGCTGGAGAAGCTGAAATCCTCTATGGAATAACCTTCTATCCGCTTTAAGGTTAGGACATTTAAAAATTATATGTGGGATTGTTGCAATGAATAAAAGAAGAACGAGTGAGTTAAGTTTAAATGCATTGTTCTCAATCTTGGTAGCACCACCTGATTATGTCTTCTTGGAAATTTCTTAGGGAGAATAACTTTTTTTAGAATCACAGTCTTTGTGAGGAAAATTCCCAAGTTTTCGCTTGATTTATTTTTCTCTCAATCCCTCTCCATCGATTTAAGCTTTCCTTATTTCAACTTTCATTTAGTTCTTCATTCCTTTTTGGAATCTGATTCTTTGAGTTTGTAATTTCGAGCAGCGATGTATCTGCTGACGGGGGAGAGGTTCTCCAAGGAGAATCCAAAGGAAATGTACTATGTTATATTTTTGGGATAAACGGCTTAAAATGTTTTCAAGGTTGAAATACAAGGAGGGTCTGGGTAGGCATGGTGAGGAGTTTTAAAAGTACTGTTAGTAGTACTAGTTATACGTTTATTCACTTAACTTGAGGAATAATAGTATTTATTTTTCTAGTTTAAATATTTGCGATAGTTACGGAACATCGTGAGGGTGTTATTTATTGAGATTAGTTAAACGAATTGCGTAATCTAAAATGGAAAATTACCACACTGACGAGAAACGTTGTGCTCTAATAATAGAAAAGAAAGGAATAGATTACGCCAATGATTACAGGAGAAAATGTTCTGCCAGTTTAGCTTAGGCCTGCCTCATATCAAACAGCTCAAAATGTAACGAACATTGCTACTGTTCATTTGCCGCCGAATAATTTCAAATGTAGTGGTTGGAATACTTATCTTTGGAAACAAGAAAACCTGAGATATTGTTTTTTCAAAAAAAAATTCAGACCGATTTTACAAACGCCTCAAACTTTCAAAAATTTATTAATTGTACCAAGAAATAGGTACTAGTAATAATAATAATTCTCCAATGTTGCTCTCATTATAGCAGTTCACTGAGTGTATTGATGAAGCTCTCATTCTAATATATCCTGCGATAATATTTGAATTCCCATATAACTATAGCACCCCACATCCAAACTGATTTGCCTGACATATTTTAACCTTAATCTTCCCCATCTATTCCGACTGCACACACTGACTTATATAACGAGTCCTTCATGCCTCAAAATATGACTTAATAAGTCTGTCCCATTATTTTTGTCACTGTCATCCATCATAAGATGTATTCAAGAGTTCGTGATTTGTGACACAATCTACCAAGCTGACTTTCAGCATTCTTCTGTAGTACCAAGTTTCAAAGAATTCTATTATTTTTTATCTTGCACAGCCTGTTGTCCAAGTTTTCATCCCATGAAAGAAATTATTTTCTATATTTTTATATAGGATGCATGTTATTATTTTCTTAATGGAAGCGTTCTTAAGTATTGCATCCAAATTTTTATACATACTTTCATTCATGATTGTAACCATCTTTTCGTGTTTATTAATTCTAATTAATGTAATCTGATTTCAGTTCCACCGATATATAAGGGATTATATCGATTCATACTTTGGTCCACATATGTCATCCAACACTGTCACTTGGGAAAATATGTTTTAGAGCTGTGAATTAGTGTTCTCAACGAAGTTCGTTAGTAAACTTAGTGGCTTTAATTCTTGCTGATATGTCTGTGTAAAGTTCCATTCTCAGGAAGTTCACTGGTTTGTTAAGTGAGTGCAGTTTTAACCGTGTAGTTTGTTTAACAAATAGCTAAAAGTTAATATAAGAAGATGCGACGCGTATAAATTTTCGTTGTATACTTTATTTTATTTATCTAATTAATTTACCACATTAGACATTCTGTACGAGGTTTCTGAAGGGAACAGTTCCTGGGATGTTAGCGAGGCAGCTTGCTGTGGTTAAGGCCGGGAAGGCTTTGTCCATGTCCGCTTTGGCTACTTAGTGAAAACCTATATCAGCCAAGGTCAAAAATGTTCTTGACCCGGGGTAGCGAATAGGGACACCTCCTCCTAAAATTTAAATTTTCAAGGGGTTAGGTATAGATGCCAACCCATTGGTGAGAAACCGCGGAAAGAAACGTGGTTGAACCAAGGAGACTTTAGGAGAGGTGAGTTCGAGGTGGGAAAAAAACAGTATCAAGGAGTCAGAGAGGAGAGGCGATCTGGCACCAAATGTCACGAGGAAACTAAGGTGGAGGCACGTACTTTTTGAAATGAACCCAGGATTTCCGGTCAACCAGGAAAATTGGGTAGGTTGAACGTAAAGTAAGAAACAAAAACCTATAATCTCTGGCTCTGCTCTGCGTATTAGCACGTCATAAATCCCCGAGTAAAGTACATTAAACATACTTAAGTCTCTTGCTATGTTGTCTCTATGGTTAGGGCTCAGATGGGAAAATAAAATTTATTAAACTTAATCAATTTCTTAATATTTGTAATTTATAGAATCTTTTAGATTTTTTAAAACATTTACTTATAAAGGTTGCATCGACTCCCTGGTCATTAGCAACTACATTTGTTAATAATAAAACTGAAAATCAGATGGGTGGATAGAATAACTAACGTAAAATAGGGGAAGAGCGAACATTATGGAAGATGTTGACCAAGAGGAGGTTCGATTAATACACCACGTTTTAAACACGAGGGTCTTGTAAAATGAGAATTAGAAGAAAGTGTGTGAGGTTAGAACAGAAGACGCAGATTATGGAGGATGCGGGATGGGGTAGTTACGTGGAAATGGAAAGGCTTGCGCAAGATAGATTAGCATGGAGAGTTGCATCAGACCAGTCTTAGGACTGAATACCACAGCAACTGTTTTAAATGTCAATGTTTAGACTTATTGACGCCAACCCATTTATATATTTATACATACATTATTTAATATATATATATACATATTATTTCATATATATATATATATTATTTAATATATTAAAAAACACGTCATGAACGGATCATATTGAAATTGGGAAACGCAATTTTTGTAATTTGAGATTCTATTTAAATTTGAAACTATCCGAAATTTAAGACAGTCATCTTTTTAAAACTTTATTCTTTATTAGTACCCATTGAGTGTATGACGTGATGATGACGAAAAGAAACCACATCAACGGAGGAGTGTCAATGCATGTATTTATATATAGGTACTCGACGAGTATGGAAATTTGATGGTACTATTAAATTAATACGATATGACATGCAAAATTTATTGACGTGGTGTCAACGCAATAACGTAAAACAGCACTTTTTTCCACAAATCTACTGTTCGGTACACAACTCTGTGCTGCTACAGATTAAATGACAATGTAATAGTGATACATGAGTGTGCTACGAACGTGTTAACTGTAACACAAACTCATACATTGCCATTTATTTTACATATCACGTTTTGTTTGCATACAACAATGAGAATGCTGCTAACATTTTACTTATTGACAAAGCACTTTCGCCGCATGTTATGCGTACAACTGAACCCGCGTGTGGTCTACTCGTAAAAATTGCACGCATCAGTCAAATTAGAATTTATCAGAAGTATGAGAAACTGAAAACATATCCCTGGGAACCAATTTGTGAAACGGTTTCCATAACAAAGGTTTGTTTTAAAATGTTTTGAACATTTTCAGTATTTTTGATTATATGTATACATGTTACAAAATCGATCTCGAAAGACATTGGGCCTAGAGTCATTACAGAAATGTACGTATACAAGGTATGGTATTTACGGGACTATTGTTTTTCTTGACACATTTCGCTCTTCGTAGGCGTCGTTGGTTGTGCCACTGTTACAACAAAGTTTCTTGAACCAGAATCAACAATAATGTTAGTGTGGCTACAGCGGAATTCTTCGCCATTTTTATGGCTATAAAGATATGCCATGAGTACCATGTTGCGAATAAAATCATTTTGGCAGACTCGATAATGGTAACAGAAACAATAACCAACAAGGCGGTGAGAAACAAATTTATCAATCAAATACGGGACTGTCTAGTAAAGGAGAACAAGAAAAATAATATCACATTATTGTGCTGGATCCCAGTGGCATGTAGGAATTGAGGGACATGATAGGGCAGATCAACTGGCGAAACTGGCAGTCCCCAACACACAGCCTCAATAATCAGTCTGAAAGTACAAGCAATAATTAGAAAAAGGGGATACTCAAGAAAATAAAGAAAATGGAAGCTAGACAGTCTCGAACCTTTTACATTGGACAACATTGGGAGATATGAAGTAATCCACAACAAGGAGTCAAAGGGTAGTGATGACAGACAAAGTTTACGCACTAGTTTCTACTTTCTGGGGCTGTTCAACCTATTTGTGAGAGATGCACAGTGTTCCTATCAATGCATAATCTTCTTTTATCGTGTCTCACACACAACAAAATAAGAAATGCCACCATTGCGCAACTAACCGCGGAGGATCTCTACACAAACCCCGCAGCTGTCCATGCACTTCTGGAATTCCACATGGAAGTAGATTTGTTCAAAATTTTGTAATTATAAATGTTATTAGTTATGAGCTGCCGCTAACGACCTATATGTTGAAGCGACTTTAAACTTAAAATAATAGTAATAAAAATGTCGATCTTACACTTACATGTGATCAGTGTGGCGATTATATGTCGGAATTTACTCTGTTTTTCTTGATCAGCAACATCTATACCCATACCCTGATTGAATTCTTGGCTTTTCAGCCCATTCAGGGCCTTGCACTACCAGGTTGACTGCGGACTGTCATCTTACATGACACATTCCGAGTTTGGTGTGACACGTGGTCAGCGTATCGATTCTCCCTCACCATGACGGCAAAAACATCCTAGCCCGTGCCAGGATTCGAACCCTTAACCGATGGGTTATGAGGCAGCGACGCTAGTCACTAGACCACATGACATCGGCTCGAGGTTTGATCGTCACTCCTGTAAAGCAATACAATGACGCCGACCACTACACTAAGCAGGCCACAATGAATTTAATCTGTTCTTGAAGATATCTGAAGAGGAACCTGATAAATCGGTAACGTTACGGCGGATTAACCATATCTGCTTAGTGGATAATATATATATTGTAAGATCTTCTGCGCTAGAGGGAAGGTACTTGTTTCGTTTTGGACCCGAGGAGTGTTGGTCTATATATCATATAACATCGAGACATATACAAAAAAATTGAATTTATTCAGCAACAACATAAATTAATGCTTTCGTAGAAACATACAATTTTATAGAGTTCATTGAGCGATCACCGGGCAGAGCGCGAGAGTCGGGAAGTGGCAGTGCGGTAACCGGTCTTGTCGAAGCGGGGCAGCAAAAGCAGCACCAACAAGTAGACACCTATAAGATAAGATAAGATTTATTGGATCCATTAGTCCTCTATTGAGGAAATAGGACAAGTCAAAGAATATGTTACATATCACACTAAGAATACGAATATAAGAAACAAAATATGGATACAACATATGAGTAAAGAAAATTATGTATACAATGATAAATAAATAAAACAAAGCAGAGCAAATGAAATATGAATACAACATATCAAGAATATGAGTACAAAACAATAAGAGAGATATCCTCCAGTAGTACGTTTTGCCGTCCAGTAAGGATCGGCGTCCACTCTCTACAGCGATTCCCGCGGTCGGCAGCAGCTTATATTTGCTTATGGAGTTTGATATAATCGCAAATACATTCGACTCCTCCTCCTCAGTCGATGTATGGAGGATTAAACCTGACGTGTCCGCAATGACGTCTCGAGTAAGATACTCGACTTCCCTTTCTTAATTGAGGTATGGACGGCTAAATCAGACACGTCCACCCGCTATGACGTCTCGAGCTCGAATCTCTTTTTTTGTTCGTGTTTTTATTTATTTATTTATTTAGCCTCCATGCCACAGATTACGCCATGGAATACTTATCACAGTCCAATACTACTCTTAGTAGAACGAATTAAATAATCAAATTTAAGTCCATTTACTATCTAATTGTTCCCCGTGGCATTACGTTTCACATTTATATTTAAATATCCAATTTATTGAAGAATTTGAATTCATATCGCAAGTGATAGTCAGCCAGTGACGCAATGGTTACGTCATCCGCTGACGTGCGCATATGATATAACACGTGGCACCACGACAAATAAAATAACTAACGAATAAACATTAATACAATTTACGTATAAGAACTAAACCTAACAATAAAATTTACTATTAATCTAATGATTGTAACGGGTCATATAGGAATTATAAACCCTTCAGCTAAATAATTTAAAAACCCTTCAGCTAAATAATTTAAATTTTCCTTATCCTATGAAAAATACGAATATTAATAATACGATAGATTAAATTATTGGGCATATTATGTGACTAAATATTGACCCATGAATCATGGGATGTGATAATACATGAAAACACTCGCATAATAAATATGACGTTAATGAAAGTATTGATGAAAGTACACAGTATTTTTGTGCAGCCGATGGTACAGCAGCTAATCGATTATAGCACCAATGTTTTCACTTCAAACAAACGAATGAAACTAATTTTCCCGATTTAGCGCTTCGTGCTAATTCATTAATCGCGCGCAGCAACTTGTTTCTGCGCAGCTTTGGTACTCAAAGCTAAACATCATAAAGTTTGTGGAAAACAACTGGAGTATGCCGTATGAAATTTTCAGAATATAACCAAGTACATAAAAAATATTTTGGATAATTAAAATTAAAAAGTGGACTTAAGGCTAATCTTGACAATGTTGAATTAGGTACCTTGTTCTGATAAACCATATAGATATAGGCATAGACATATTTTAAAATATACTCGCTGAAGCTTCCGGTGTTTGTCATGATTCTGTAAATAATAAAACTGGAATGTAATTAAAGATAACTTTATTACATTACTTGAGGGCACAATACATTCATAGTTAAATCATTCGTTGCAGAAACAATATAAATAATACAGAATATGAGAAATCTCACGTCCGAATTGATGGAGTAATGTGGATTGGCGAAAGATCGTCAAAATGGTAGGTTTTTACATTTTGACCCATTTGCTGTGAATGCAGAAGAAAAGGTCATAGGACCAAAATGTAGAGAATCGAAGTTCAAATCGACTGTTCTCATAAATTTTTTCTAAATTCCTCATTTTCCGAACTACAGAAACATAAAGTTGGAGGGGTTCCAAAATTAAAATTTTTATTGTGTTGTAACTTAGTGGTGGTGGTGGGGGGAGGAGCTGGACCTCGTTAGACATAAATATATCTACTGATAGGTCTTGGCGAGACAAAGAGAATAAACCCTTACTCGTGTCTTCAAATTGAGTACGGACTTTGCTAGAGACGAAAAACCACCGCCTTCAAAGGGTGGAAAAACGGAGGTTTGTGGACATTTTCACTTTATTACATAAATACAGCATTGTTGTTTTAAAAGTTTAGTTAATTTAATACATTTACCTGTGATTATCAAACGCATTATATTTTATTTTATTTCACAAATGAGCAATTCCTAAATATTAAAATTTACCTGTTGTTGTTGTGGTATTCAGTCCTAAGACTGGTCTGATGCAACCCTCCATGCTAATCTATCTTGCCCAAGTTTTTTCTTGTCCTCATAACTAACACAGCCCACATCCTCCTTAATCTGATAACGTATTCCATCCTTGTCCACCCTTTTCTGTTCTTCCCTCTAATGCTAATTTTACAAGACCCTCGTGTCATTACGTGACCTATTAATCAATCCCTTCCAAATTGTTTGCTTTTTTCCTATTCAGTTTAGAACTTCCTCGTTTGTGATTCTATCCACCCATATGATTTTCAGCATTCGCCTATAGCACCACATTTCATAAGCTTCAATTCTTTTTGTTTTCGCAGCTCTTATCGTCCACATTTCGCACCCATATAACGCCACAATCCATTAGAATAGTTTTAGAAATGATTTCCTAATATTCACACTTATATTTTCCATAAGTAAATTCCTCTTTTTCGCTAAAGCCTTCCTTGCCTGTGATATCTTCATGTCTACTATACTTCTACCATCCCTAGTTATTACGCTTCCCAAGTAGCAGAATTCCTTAACTTCCGTCAAAATATCCCTTCATAATCTAACAACCTTTGTTATTCCACTGTTTCCCATACTACACTCCATTACCTTGGTTTTGCATCTATTAATCCTCATACTGAACACTTTCTCCAGGACTACGTTCATGCCATTTATTACCTGATTGGAAAAATAAAATTAATTTGCGTACCCATCGTATCAATGATCCGAAGAAGCTTATTATTTCTCAGGGAGTTAGCTGTCTGCCAACAATAGGTTACATACAACGCGAAAGATTTATAATTTTAAAAATATATATATATAATAGATCAAGAATATAGGTAACCCGTATTCACATACGAAATCTCGATGCGTGTATGGGAAAAGAAAACTTTTACGTAAAATGTTTTTCACTTTTATCACATATATAACTTAAGGACATTAAAAAAATTAAATGATAATAGGCAGCTTCGGGCCCTGAAGAAATAGAATTGATAAAATTCGGACCAGTAGTTCGGAAGCCTATTTCTGTGGCATACATACTGAAGCAATGTTAAGGGAATTTAGATATGTAGACAGTGATATCGGTCTTCACTACAATAACAAAAGAGTCTTAAGCTACTTACAGATGAATTTCTACCCCTCTCCTATTTCGTCCATATATATCAACGAGCAAGATGATTCGTAAGTTTACTTTAAATCAACAATCACGTCCAAAGAGACTTGTTTGTATTGCCAGTGATTTGCGACAATGCAGTAGGCCTGATACTTGAAATCTGACTTTATTTTCAGAATTCTCTGAAGAAGCTTTCCTCCTGAGTTTGAGCGTTGCGGCGGCCTCGGTTCTCGGGGTGACCCCTGGCCGACATTGCCGATGCTGGTGTTATTATTGCTACCATTGCTATTAGTTTGCTCGCTAATTGGCGGAGATGTGATTTCGGCGACAACGTTCATTAACGCTGCAAACTGTTTGCTCAGGGCAAACGTTAGGTGTACCCAATTAGAGCAAAGTGTCAACTACGGCCTTCAGAGCACGTTGCTGACTTATCGGAAGGAGTTCAGCTTAAATGGAGGAAACGTAATCATTAGAATTACTAAGGGATGTGCCACAGTTTTGATTACATTATTAGTGACAAATCACGAGGCAAAAAATGCATCTTCGGACTCAAGAAGACTTTTACTTTACTTCAATGTTTCTAAATATTATCAGCTTACAACCAATAAAATTTCACATCACCGTCAATAAAAACCTTAGGGTAAAAATTAACAAACAATCCATGTAACAATTAAGTACAACTGAATTATTAAGAAATAACAAAGAGTAATAATCTGCGAAACGTTATCATATTTAATTATATTACTTTCAGAAGGCGTCTCGAACAAAAATGTAACCGATTCAATACTTTTGGCTTTTCGACACTAGTTGATCTTTCGTTGTTATTGCATTTATTTTAGTTCTTTTTTTTGTTTTCTCTTCTTCCCGAACCGCTTCAGTTATTTAAACAGCTTTATGGGAACGGATTCTTAGTACATAACTAGTATAACGTGAAGCGTTTCCCAATATTCTAAATTCAGAATCGTGTGAAATTTGATAGGAACGCTAGTACATTGAAAATAAAGTTGAATTCAGTGGAATAATTATTATTGAAAAATAAAGACTACTTTTCAAATTTCAAAGGGAAATTATCATCCCTTTCATTGAATGAGCTAGTAGTACTGTAGCGCGATAGTTGATATTTCATTATTTCTTAATATTAAGCTAGTGAGGATTGGAAACATGGAATTGGTCTCAGCTTGTCGGGGCCTGGTGACACCTCTAATCCTCGGATTGGCTTTTGGAAACGTAGGAATATGACCTGGAAATTCCGTAAAAAAGATCGTGTGGGAATCGAGACCCACGAATGAAACATAATACTTAAAACCATGTGGTTGCCTAAACCAAACATCTAAAGAAACTCGATTATCAAATATCGATTTCGATGCTTCTTCACACAGCGGTGAGGCTGTGTGAATTTAACATTCTGCTCTTGAAAGTTGAGGAGGACGGGTGGGTACCAACGCTTGGCGCCAGACGTATAACAGTCGACGCTGAAGAATGCACTCTATCAAAGAGGCGACGCCACACTACACAGGAGGTTCGCTGTCAGGTTTCCAATCCTTGACGTCTAGGGAGGGGAGATCAGATTGCCGAACCTCAAACTTTGTAAATATTTCCTTCATTAATGTCTTGCCTAGTTATGTTATTTTTTAAATAAAATCTCCATTATTTTCTAACTACCCTTTTAATTTTATCCCGCACACCGCCCTACACTACAAATGTAGATAAAAACAAACACTAAAAAATCGTCTTAAGTTTATATAATAGAAAATTGACAACAATCTGATAGGAAATAAACAATTGCATATGCGAAGTAATATTAAAGGTTTGACATCAGCGAGCACAAATCATTGACTCCTTAGGAAGGAAACCGTAAGCTTAAAAATTACAAAAGCAAATATTGGGGGTTAATGTAAAGTACGTTGAGGGGCATTGAATAAATAGAGATTAATCTCTTTGTAAACGATAAAAGCCACTTAAGTATGCTCGTATGAAAATTAAGAGCCTTCCCTGAGACTATTATAACCTAAATTGGAGAATGATCACTTATATATTAGACTAGCTATGACCGCGACTTCTTTCTCGCGGAAATAGCTGTTTTTATTTTGCCCCAAAAACGAAACAATAGATACAGAATTCATTGAATATATAAAAAGTACGGTATTATTTATTTATGATCGCTTCAGGGAAAACCTTATAACTTGCAGTCGATTTTCAACAGATCCCGCTTTCACACATTTCGGAGCCAATTAGAAACAAACTTTCAGACAGACAAAAACTTTAATTATATTTATTCGAATTAATTACATTTATTTTATTTGTTTTCAAAAATGAGCAATTAATAAATATTAAAATTTACCGGACGCAACAAATAAAACGAATTTACGTGTAAATCGTATCGACGATCCAAAGGAATTTTTTAGTTCTCAGGGAATGAGGTCTACAATTGCTTAGTTACGGCATGAATTCTGCTGCAACAAAAGATAGAGTCAGAATACTCTATCTCTCGTGCTAACAAAATTACGCTTTTAATAACACAGGAAGTCCGATTAATAGTAACAGGACGCCTTTAGGACTTATAACTTGCAGTTGGGTTTCATGCTGGCTTTCACACGGCAATTCAATGGATTTTTAAATATTTATATTAATATCTTCTTAACTCTACCTGATATCGATATGAAACATACACGAAAATTTAAGCAAATATTCCAGGTTGAATCCCTGAAATTTTCCTTGTAATCCGCTAAGCTGTTTCGGAGCATGAACAGATAAAAATTATAGGCAACCCGCATACCTTTTTTTAGATTTGCATACGCGTATGCTAAGCTGTCATTTCTGCAGAATGTTTTATATTTATATTTGTAATATATTATATTAATATCTTCTGCAATTTATCTAAATGTAAAATGCAACAAATATTTAAGCTAAGTCTCCTGCTTTAAAACCTTTAAATTTCCATTGAAATACTTTGAACCGTTTCAGGTCCTATTCGAGACGAACTTCCAGACAGACGGTTAGTCAGACACACACTTCAACTTTATTTATTGGTATAGATGTAGTAAAATAGCTGTTTGAATACAATCAACATATAGCTTTAGGTCTCGATGACAAACTTTATTTTCAAATTAGAATACCCGCCAATATTTCATGGTATTTCTTTGGTGGAAACTTGAATACCTTCTGGCGTTTATTTCTAACTGATTAATGTTACTTCACGCATATTGTATTTTAATAGTCCTCACATTAAAAATCACGGTCCATACAACTATGTGAAACGGCAGCCGATTTCAAGGCGTTCATAATCTAAATATCATAGAAAAAAAAAGATAAAAACCGAAAATATTATATTTCATCATCTAATATTACCTAATTTTATATGCTTATTATTTAGTTATTTAACGCTCTTAGTACCACCCGCTAACTCCTGTATTGCTCATTATAGCAAACGCAGTACAAGCAAAGATCGTAAACGAATAGAGGCCATAAAGACGAAGCCCTATATTAACTGCGAATTATTAGCCCAGCGGGATACAGGCAGGCTGAGTGCCGGCTTATTCAGCAACTTCGACAAGGGGAAGAGAAATGCGTCTCAATAACCATGTCGTCGATCCTAGTATTAAATTGGAGAATACTTCCTTAGACGGTCGTTTTCTATATTAGGATATGTTACGTATTTTGTCTCCACAAATCATTGACAGTTAAATTGTAGCACTAAAATCATCTTAAATGTCAGTTTTATATCAACCCACCAGTATATAAAATATTTATTTATAATTTAACATTTTTTATTTGTCTTTAAACTAACGTGAGGCAATGTTTTCTATTTTTAAAAATTAATATAATCAAGCATGTTTCTAAAAATTATGGTTTATTATTTGAAATAAGTTAGCTATTACAACTGCATACTGCATACAGGACGAGGCACCAGTAGTTGTAGCTCAAAATGTATCGGCAAGCAGGTCTGGACGTAAGACATGTCGTGTAGGTCCACTTCCAAATCTCTGCTATTCTTATTCTAGCCGTTCAACCTGACGCGATATCTATACATAAATGATCTATTAACTCTATGCAAAATTGTCCTTCACCATCTCTACACACAACTCCTGTTTTTGTCATTCATACTGGCAATTTCTTAATCTTTGGACACGTTAAAACACTCATTGGTTTTCAATTCATCTTCCGCTCTTCCCCACGTCTAGGTAATCATATTGCTAAATAGTCTCATTTTCACACTCTGATTACAATTGTGGCTTTTGTTCTTCATGACTTTTCCTGTGAACGTCAATGTCGTTTTTCTACATACCTGGGAAATTCCAGCAGTCTGTCACAAAGTGAATGCGGAAAGAATGGCATCTTAATCAAAAATAATAATTATTGCATAAGAATACTCTTGTTAAACTCCACTGAAAGCTTTTATTTTACATAATTTCAAATCATTTTTCTTTACGATTATATGATTATAGCTGCTGTGTTCAATTGATTAATGATGATTTTTCAGTTCTGATATTTTTTGTCAGATTATCTTATCTTCGCTTTGTTAAATACCATATCCTACCCATAGATAATTTATATTTCTGATCAGGTATTCTTCATTCGATAATTTCTATGATACAAATCTATTGGCTATTCCACGCTGCTTTGAAAAGCATGTACTACTGCACTACTTTACTGAAATTATCTGATTTCTATATTTAAATTTGGCACTGTGAATGTTTATCAATTTATAAAAATACATTCTGGTTCATTAGTTTCAAGAATTTGTTTTATCCATGCATGATTCTTACTATATGATGTTTATACTCCTTTCATTAGTACACGATTTTTTGCATATCATTAAACAAAAACTTAGCCTTTTTTTAAATCTAGTTCATATCTTGCAGAAACGTGTTTTTCAATTTATTCCGGGATTTCTTCATCCGTTGTCACAATGAGGTATTTTTTTGTCATACACAAAAGATCCTCAAGTACTAATTATTCTCCAGTTAATAAATTATTATTGATAATTTGGCTCAATACAATTTTTTATTTAATTTTACTGAGTGCTTTAGTTATCAGTTTGAGAGAATATTTGATTTCTAAATAAATTAATTATGTTAACGACAGTACTAACTGTCTTACTAATGTTTGAGATTTCTATTCTAAAACTAAAATTTTTGCTATTCTCCTATTCATTACAGGTGCCAATCGCTACAAGGCATGCTTTTATAACAGGTTAGTTATTTATCTCTCTTCACCGTGACTTCGTTCGGTCCTATTTTAGCCAATATCTCTTTCTTCACTTCTAACATCTTTCCTAACCCTCATTGGAGAGTTTAATCCGACTATTTCCGTATAGTAAGAATCAATTTCCAATAATAAATTAGCCCAAAATTCAAATCCCCAGCAATTAAATGTTTAACTATGCTTGCTCTTTGAGAATGTGGTTTTATTTTAGTATAGTCGCCTTTCTGCATTGTATTCGTTGCTGAAATTTACCCAAGTACATATCGACGTTAGAGAAATGCCCATTTACACAGTTATTAAATTTTTACATTTAGGTGAGAATATAAAGCAAGAGTTCTGGTCGTAGCAAGGAAGTCAGTAAACAGGGTACAACATAGGTTCACGCGTAAAAGTTGAAGTTGACTGAAAATTAAAAATCCATCCTGTTGCGAACAATATGCATGCACAAGTAAAATAAGAAGTTAAATTGGATATGTATTCAAAATCCACCACTCAGTTGATTGGATTATTAGAGACAACCGATACAGAATTAATTACTCAAATATATTTCTGACCGCACACATATTAGCCAGTAGAGAGAATTATAATCATTTTGAGAATGATCAAAGTAGGGAAAGTGGGTTTCAATAATATCACACAGTAGTAAGTGACGATAATATAAACATATATTATTAAATTCTTATTTGCAATATAAACCTTGAATAAATTTATTAAAATCCCTATATTCAAAGAAATTATTTCCTCCTATTCTATTGAACGTCATTAATCATTAGATGAACTGTTCAATTAATTTAAGATTTACTAAAAATGCTGAATAAACATAGAAATATCTAATTTATATCGTTAAGCACTTCAATTAATAATAAATTCAATAAAAAATTCCTACGTCGTTACACGAGATTTATGGTTAAAATTGAAGTTTTTAAAAAAATTATAATAGTATCGTTCTGATTAATTGCATTTAACAAATTATTAAGCATCTGCTAAATCGTGCATAGATTGACTTGAATAAATTCTATCTTATACAACCTGTATGTTACACGTTATGTTTTATCTCATTAATGTATATTTGGCAAAAATTATTATTGACTGAAGTATGCTTTAAACACTTAAACAACGAATTTAGATTTTTAATGAATTTTTAAAAATAAACTTATAAATTTCCGAAATTGCCCCACCCCTTGGGGCAGAACGGATAGGATGCTTTCCATTTACAATTAGTGCAATAAAATTAAATTTAATAAAAATGTTAACACCTATTCTGTTTTCTTTATGCTTATTTAGCGTACGGTTGATGGATTTATCAATTTTTCCTTTCGAAAAGAGTTTTTTGCAACTGCATTGTCTTAGCAAACATTTTTCTCTTTGTTCCGTTCCTTTTCTTTCTTAATCTATTCTTTCTTGGTACAGCATCCAGTAACGCATTCTTATACCACGAGGCAGCTAGTTTTTTTATTTTTTCTTGAGGAACTCATTACATTTCGCCTTATACAGTAATAGCCCATTCCGCCCCGGAGGCGAGTCTCAGTTTAAGGATTTCCACTGAGCCTTAATACAATCAGATTTAAACCTTTTACGTAACTTATATGCAGCTAACGACACCTTTTTTAGGAATATATACCATTAAAGAGTTCAAAGCGAGGAGTTTTTAGATTACGCTCTGCCAAATTGCTGCAAAAATTATTAAGTCACAGATGTAAGACGCCAAAAACAAGAGTTCATCCACAACTTGAGCAGCCAGTTGCTAGGACTTCTTCATTGGCCAGTTGCAATGTTTCATCCCTAATTGCTAACCTCCTGCACTATAAATAGTGTATTCCATTCTACCCCACTATTCCGTTCCTCCCTGAATACCCCTGTACGTGATAAATACGCAATATTGATCAAACCCTATATTGTAATTAAGAATTAAATGAGTTATTTAGTATTTTTAGATGTGAAAAGTTCTATTAATCCCTTTCAAAATCCTAAAACTGATCAGATACGCTTAAGTAACTTAGACATGACGGGTATTCATTTGCGGCTACGAAGAAGTATTCAGGTCAAAAGGTCAATTATATTCGAAACATGTTTCTTCATTTAACAATTGCAACCTTTTTAGTTCAGATAATAGTATTGCATTAACATTCATAAATCTTCAGATATTTCCGGAATTATGAATTTCCGGACCGAATTTGTTTTGTTCACCTCTCAATATGAGGAATCAATTCCTCAATTTTTGTCGACGATTATTATTACACCCTGTAATAATGACAATGGTGAAGAGTTTCGATCGGTTTCAGAGGAAAGTTTACCATAGAAGAGTGAATTGTGAGATTATATCCCAAGATGGAGTTAGAGCTAAATTTAAAGAATTGTTAGAAGTTATGGTACCATGAATGCAGCTGCTTTATTATTCTGCTATCGCGATGATATCAATATCATATTTATATGTTGGTTTGATGACTTTTTCTTGCTACATTTTTGCTCTTATGCTCTCTGCCTTTACGAATTTGGTTTCTAAGGGCGAATGTTATCTGACCTTTTTTCTTTATGTTGTTTTCTGCTTTTTGCTGCTTTCTTTTTACTCTAGGAAAGTTTTATTGCAGAAGGAGCTGGAGACAGTAAATTTATTAGAGAAAATAGCGTGTTTTTTTTAGAGAGAGAGATGCGTTTTGCAGATTTGACTGTGACGAAGTCAGTGTCCGTCGTGGTTCTATAAGGATGGGAGATCTTCATCGACTTTCGGCAAAAGCAGAGCTCCCAAACTGATATATCGGTAACGCAGCGGTAATGGCGGATCCAAAATATTAAGCATGACCTATTTCTTCTCTAAGCGTGTTTATTAGCATTTTAATTTTCGTTGTTTAAATTACCGCCCGAGTTCTCTGAGAGTGGCTATTTAGACACCGCAAAGTAATTACGTTAAACTCTCCAGAGTAAAGGCGTGGGTGAAAGCGGTCCGTTCATTTTTGCTATTAGCTTCAATTTCATTTAAGCTGCTTAAGCAACAAATATATAATTAAATAATTATAAAGTCCCTATCAGAAGGTTGTATGAGTGTGGATAGAGCTTAACACCACAGAAGTGACGATTGTTAAATGATATACATGAATTATTTCATAGAGTGTAAAATCCGCTTGACGATTTGTTGCATGTTGCTTATGAGTTATAGACGAACAAAGAAACGGGCAGCGTGGGGACGGACAATGATCGATTCTTCTTGCGTTGCGGCACAGCCAGGCGAAGATAATTGCGGGAGGAATTGGGTTATGGTGAAGTGAGGCGTGGTGCCTCGCTGTCGTGATAGGCCAGCGTTGCGGTAATTGTTGGGGGTCACTCAGAGGATCAGACCGGCTTATTTATCCCGAATACCCTGTAATGACAGCCTGTCTCGTTAACGGCGTCAGACAATGACACGCCACCTCCAAACAGGAGCTGGGACTCAATCGAACTGGGTGACTATTCACTATGACTTGCTAATACAGTTGTGAAAGGCCCAAACGTACAATAACTTTGACAGGAAGAGCTCTACAAACGAGGTCGCTGCAAATTGAAACAAATCAAAGGTCACATCATCACACATGCATGTTTCTTCCTTTTACATTTCAATAAAAAATGAATCCAAATTTAACATGCTCTGCAAGCTTGCTAAACTATCTTGTTATATTTATGATATATTTATTATCGCAATGTAATGTTTCTTTTATTGATTTAAGGTTTCATTATATAATAGGATTTTTTTGGTTTATTTCGCAGAATATCATAAATACAATTTTTTTTAAATTGAGTTAGATGAAATATTTCTCCCAAAGTACTATTCTGTGAACAGATATAGGCAAACGTTTGAGTGGCAAACATGTGATCAAGTTTCTGTTTTCTAAAGTTTATTTTGAATTATCTGTAGTCCAGAATGTAACACAATTTCTTCCTTTCCTTCGCCTACCGCTGATTACTTTCACAGACAATAAACAATAAAACACACTGCTCTGCTTTTAATTTTAATTTCACTTCACTTATGAATGTTCCTTACGTTGTATAACACTCCCACGTATCTCAGCAGTAAACTTTAATTTTTCTTACAATTTTCTCCTTTCTCAGCCACGATCCCACAGCTGCTGTCTCTATCCCAAAAACATTTTCCTCAATTCCTGGGACACCATGTGATGACTCTGGAAATCTTAAAACATACCGCATAGTTTGTTGTCCGCTCTGATAATGTTGTTATTGCCCAGAGCACATGTCATATATTATGATTTCCAAGACTTATTCTGACTCCCCTAATAATACAATATCGTCGGCAAAGCGTAAGGTTTTTATTTCTTTTCCTTGCAGTATTATTCCTTTTCCATATTCCGTTTTAACTTTCTTCATCGCCTGTTCTATATATAACTTAACACCATGAGTGACAGACTGCATCCTTGTATTACTCCTTTCTTGATTACGGCTTTCTTTTCTTGATCTTTTATTCAAATTACTGCTGCCTGCCTTCTGTAGAAGTTATGTATAAGCCTCCTTTCTCGATTTTTTATTCCAGTGCTCTTCAAAATCTTTAATAGTGTGAGGGTTCATTGATAATAAGGTTAAATTTAGATAAAAAATATTCAATAATAGTTTAAATAATGATTCAAGGAGAGCATGAACAGATTTACCTCAAGGAATTTTATGATTCAATTATTAAAATAAAATAAAACTAACTAGAGCAATTGTTACCAAAAGACAAGAGGGTAGAAATGTCTTTTCTCACAACTGTTCAATCCTATACTCCTTCTGGATATCAACGCTGACTGATATGCATCCGGCGTTTAAGATACAGAAGTATGAAGTATTTTATTACTGAAAGTTTATCATTTCAAAGTATGCTTTGACAATGTTATTGTTCCCCGTATTTCCCGTCTTCATTGGCGAACAAGTGGGAAAATGGACGCCCTTCAGAAAATCAGGCGTGGTATTTGATGGAAGATGTTTAGTCTTTTCTCTTCACGATAATTATTGGACTCTTTCGAGCCGGAATAGCTTCACCTTCAGCAACTTCTCAGAAGCGGTGACATTGTCACAATACTTACAGTACGCTACTGTTGCTACTCTATATCGGGACACAGCCTGTTCTTTTCCTTTTATTTAAGTTCCCATAAACTACGAGGTCATTAGCGATCGAACTGACTTAAGGGTTACAAAAAGTGAATATTGAGCATGTTATAACAATTAATTGTTTTTAAGAATCTAATTACTCTTTCTTGATCATCAGTTGAATGGTTGACCTTTAAAAAATTTCCTGCAGGAGTTGATAAGGTGCTCCATGGTGGTGATTGGGTTACTCTACAAAGGACTACTTGGATCTCTTCGAGGATAGCAAGGAAGTTGGCAACTAATATATGGGTTGAGCGTGATTTTATAAGCGACCAATTTTTATTCCAGAGAGGGGCTAGTTTTAGGAAGGGTGTGTTTCCATACATCCGAGAATGTGTTGACGTAATTAGGGCCAGGAGAGGAGGGAAGAAGATAAGTGGCGGTTTCTGTTAGCTGGTTGATGGATTTGTTCCCTTTTAATCCCCGGTGCATCGGGATCTTCTTTTCTGTTTTTTGGAGCTTGTGTAGATATTCAGTGATGATTGCGGATAGCTCTACTAGTTTAGTTTGGAATCGCAAAATTACCAGTCATAATTCTCATAGGATTTTCATGGTGTCCGCAGTGACTGACAAATTGAATTTCAGTACGTTCTTCAATGAAGCATCAAGAAAATTGGTTAATAATGCTCCTACTCCACGCTGACCTTATTTTTTTAAGTCTTTAATAGAAAATGAAAAAAACTTTTTGAAGGTTAAAATGGTGGTTATAGTCCTTTAAAACTCTACTATCATCCACATTCATAGTTTTTTTTTACAAAGTTATCACAAAATTCCTTCTGCTACGTCATTATTACATAACACACACACATAAATATTTATAAACTGCAATAAATGTATCATTCGGAATAAAAAATGAGTACACAAAGGCAATTACATATGACTTTTAAGGATACAGACAGTTATGCATTGAGCGGAAACGTTAATATTTATTACGGTAATAAGTGGCAAAATTATGTGGATGATTAACTGGAGAGATGGAACACGAGTCGTGACGAAGCACGTCAATGGATAAAAAAACTGAAAATATTAGGGTCAGTACATCATTGTGGTCAAAACTGTGGGTGAGGAAACATGAACGATACGAAAATAACCTGAAATATTTGTTTAATAGAAAACCAAAATTAATGTCAATTGTGTTGACATAAAATTAACTGTATTCGTCTACTCTAGGCCGTTTCTCGTTTCACATACGTCACAGCCTACGCATAAATCGGATATATTGTTCTGTAAAGATATCTGCGCAAAACACTGCGATATATGGGTATGTATGCCAACATAATATTGACAAGTTCATCGTAATCAGTACAGTCAAATGTTATATGTGTCGTGAATGTTTGCCTTAATGAATTGAATAATATTATTTAACATACAATTTTTAAAAATCTCTATAGTTCACTTTAAGCTCAGTAATTATTTAACAATTAGGCTGTTTATTATTTAGCATTGCTTGAATAACAAGGAATAATTTGCAGTTTTATTGTTCTTAGTCTATTAGTATTCTATTATTATTGCGAACAATAAAATACTGTAATAGCTAAATTTGAAGTCAATCGGATTCATAAAGTTGAAAGTTAATTCCCAGAGGGATAAACATGAGGCTTATTTTCAGAAATCCAATGAATTAGTTGACTCAACGAACTCATGAAATCTTCCCTTCCCTGTTGTGCTCGCAAGTGGAATGGACTGCCCTCTGCATCAATAAACCATCACACAGTATGCGTTACACTGCCGGTATTAATTCATAATAACCACTCTTTTACGCTCTTCGGCTCACAACATTGAACTGGCTACGATACACAAGTGACCATATTATGAATGTTAACTAACGTAATAACAATGAATTATGTACTGAAGATTAAACAGAATAGAATATTAATTAAAAATTGTAAATATAAAAAAAAATTACTAAACAAATGGTGATAACTTACATTGATTCAGATTGTAATGCTTCTCAGAGAGACGGTACTTTTACAGATTATATGTATTCAAAAAGAATGTGTTTTTATTTGTAAATGAGTACAACATTTAAACGCTTGGATGAATTTCGAATAAATTTTGTACGCATGTTCCTTGCGACTGGTAAGCAAATATTGTGATACCATTACCACAGATATTGGGAAATTTAAAAGCATACAAACATGATAGATATTTGCGTAAAATAAATATTTATTGATACATTGAGATTGATACTGTTTATGACCATTTTTAGTGTGTACAATTTCCAGCCCATTCACCAATGAAACACTATTAGAGGTTAAGGGGCGTTTAAAAAATAAACAACCCTAATTGGTGTTTATTACGGGGTTTTAAAATTCACTGTGTCTATATTAGAGAATCAACATGAAATTTAAGCTTTACTCAGCCCCATAGCGCCGTTGGGGTGTAGGAGGGTGAAAGTCAATAACACGAAATAAAAATAAATTACCGTCTGTTCCCGATATTTGATATCACTGAGTTTATTTCAGACATTTAACGTACAACATAAAGTTTGCTTCACCCTCGCCTCCTCCTCAGTGAATGTATTATTTAAAATTATTTAATAAATTATTTGTGCTTTAAGACCTATTAATAATTATTTTATATATTTAAAAAGAAATTTCTTTAGTGGGTCATGCACACTATTTAAAATTATATACATTTTTAAAGATATGATTGTTTAAATTAAAAGGGTTTCACGGGGTTAATTATTGGGGTAACAACGTGCAGCAGAGATTTCGCGGTCGTGACAAACCTGTTTCTTCTTCCCAGCAATTATGGAAGTTATCAGTAGTAGTTTTCCTTCTTCCACACTCATACTTGCAGGTCGGGTGGTGGATTTGCCCTCTGTTGACCGAAGAAAGCTCTGTAGCTAGTACTACCCGGCTAATTATGAAGACTCAGTTTTCCTCCTTCCTCACTCGAAGAGGTTATTACTACCACTTCCTTTCAACTTACAAGAAAGTCCTAAGTTCTGGCCTTCCTTGCTCACTCTCTTTCAACTCTATCAACACTGAATAATTAATTGATAATTTCTTCTTCTTCTTTCCTACTTCCTCTGATTCCTGTTCCCTTCAACCTCTGAGCAATACTGGCTGCCGCTCTGCTTCCTCGCCCTTTCAACGTCACGATCAACTCTCTTCATTTATCGTGTTCCCAACTCCAAGCTAAACTCCTATTTTCCCCTTCTCGAAGGAAGGCGAAACACGTCCTCCGTCAAGCGCCGGAATTTGTTTCGCTGATGAAAGAAGGGTGTTCTTTGAAAATTTTGAAGGGTGAACGTTACATCAGCAAAACAAGCATATTAATTTGTAGCTACTGGCAGACACGATTGCCACCCAGCACCCAGGCGCCGGGGAATTCCAACCACTTGCCTAACTTTCTCTGAGTTTGAATATTATTGCTGAATTTCGATCTTTTAAAATCAAAGACATGTATATAAAATTAGGGAGCACTACAGTGGGCGTGTGGAGCAATTTCTACGAAAATTAATAAACACGTTACTTATGTTCCAGGACAGGCGCTGTATGGGTCAAATACATAGTCATCATATGATAATTTTCACTATCTTAGGGCATCGGGTCTATTTTTTACAACTTAAGATACCCGTAAGTACTTTTCCATTTTCACCATGGTGATTTTGAGTTTCCAGTGGAGCTGATCCCGGCATATTTATCTCTAATAATGCACCTGAAAAATGGATGAGTTCATTATGTTACCAAGAATATTTTGCCCCTTTTAATGGACCTAGAGAAGTTTTACACTCAAAGGTTACCGGGTGTTTCTATTTATCTCACACTTTACCTGCAATATATTCCACGCTCTTAGTGTAGTCACGGGAGGAAATTATTTTTTTTATAATTATTTAATGTAATACTCTGGATGCCGGTTGAATCACATATTTACAAAGAGATTAATGTCGAATTCTATACTGTATTGGGCATAAATAAATACTCTGGTAAAACGGAGTACCCAGCTAGTATATAAAATAAACTCACATGCCACGAAAGAAGAAGCAGCCATTGAATATCGATTTTATAACGAAATATTTATTTGGCGTATAATTATTTATGGATACTAAAATTCTATGAAAATTCAGGAATATTTGAACTTGTTAAAATTATAATCCTCTAAGTTTCGTTCAATGCCCGTCGTTGTCTGAATATTTATTTACTTCAAACTTTTACTGGTCCAGAAAATAAATAAATTACATATAAAATGTAAATACAGGCTTTCGAATATTTGACATGCTCATTACTACAACCAATTTAAGTTGTCAGTCACTCCACAGCCCTCTTTCATGTCTAGATGAGTTAATTAATTTGACCATGTCACGTCATCCTCAGTTGTATATACATATAACAATTTAAAGTCATTTGCATACTCACCACTGTATTGATTAACCTCCTAAGTGGATTAGGAAAATATTTTTAATTTGAATCCAGAAGCAAGATAAGTATATTCTTAGTTGAAGTCGCTCATAAATTAGCCAATTGGAGAAACATGTTGACCTCAAATCATCTCCGTAGTATTGAACGTACCACGTCGCTTGTGACTTGATGGTTTTGATTGACAGTAGAAGTCTCATTGGAAAAAACAGTATCATTAAGGCTAAAACGTATTCTCCCGGGCTGAGTGGTAATCGGTGGATAAAAACTGTTTCACCTTCTCCGTTTCCGTTGGAGACAGAAAGAAGAATTAGAATTTCATGCATTTTATTAGCACACAGTCTTATAGAAGGTTCAACAGAGTAATATTGTATTGCCATTGTGATGGTAATGAATAATCTTTGCGGCCTCAAAAACTATGGATGGGACACAAATATAATTGCTCAAATTATTCCAGAACATGGTTTAACGATACAATTTTGGTTACAATTTTGAAACACACTTTAATTTGAGGTACACGGTAAATAATGTTTATGAAATGGCGGCAGCAGAGGGAGCGAGGGACATTGTTCGCCCGTAGTAATATTGTGAAGTGCCTCAAATTTATGGTGCTTCAGGAGTTCAGTTCAGAGATGGGCCACACTAACAAATTAAAAACTGATGGCCATTAACTGAGGCCGAAATATACGTTAGAGAGTGGTAATATGTAATTTTGTTAATCATTGCGGGAATTCCCTTATCAAATATGAAAAATATTTTAACTTAAATTTAATTACTAATTGTGTGGAAGTGAAAATACTTTAATTTCATAAAAAGTTTCGATAAATCTAAAGCTATATTCGAACAGCTTTACGTAATATACGGAGGTTTTGAAAGCTCTAATTTTCATCCTTTACAGATGAAAAATACTGAACAAGTTGACAATTTACAGACTAAGTAAACTAATTGCAGAACCTCACATAAAATTTTTAGAAACTAAACTTTACGTCTTTGGGAGAATACGATTACTTACAGAGAAGTGTTATTTGTTGTTCCAGAACGGAATATAAGTGCACTTATCGTTAATCGTATTTTCTACTGTCCATGTAAACTGAGCAGAAGAAGACTCTTAGATAATTAAAAACAGTGGTTTATGTGAATTGAATCAGAAATTATTGAATTCTGCATATTTTGTTTAGTATTGTAAATTTACTTGAAACTTACATGAGTTTTAAAAGGACGCAGCTAATAATTTGTAATTGCACTCTCCGTGCTTTGCAATTAAGTTATATTAAGAAACAAATACAAAAGATATTTTGCGTTACTTCGGAAATATTACATAATTACAGCGACCATTCAGCTATTTCATTGTCTCCTTTGAGCTTGCCATAAATAAATTTCTTCTAATAGTCTCCCTTTCCGAACCTCGCAATGACGTAAATCTGTCTCAAAAGAATATCTTTCTCTCCATTTCCTCTGTATTTTATTCCACTTACGTAATGTGATTTAAGAAGAAAATTATTTTTGATGGCGGAAATCAATTTTCTTGGTGGTTTAAAGCGGACGAGATACTTAAATACTCTGAAGAAAAGAGTCGGATACGCAAAGGGTTGGGGAGAAAATGAATTAAGATCTGAAGAGGTAAAAGCGAGAGGAATAAAAAGCAGGAAACTACATAATGAAACGCCGCTCCTTATCATGTTGTCAGAAAGATTCTAAATCTCGTAATTAAGGGGCGAGGCACTTAGGAGGTTTCCTCGCCCGTCTCGGGCAAGATGTGATGATTATAAGACATCGCTGATGTATTGAGCCGGTCGGTGGATGGAGGGAAGGCACGCTACGACGTACTAGGCACAGCTAATCCGTCCTGTGATTTAGTGATCAATTCTTTATCTCAAGGTCGTATATGGCTAATAGATTTCAACGGAACCGCGGTCAATATTATTCTAGTGTGGAAACAATTCTCAGCAAAGAGCTGTCTTCTCAGACATTAAAATTTACAAAATAATCATGTAATAAAATCATTTATATTGATTTACACGTACCTTAAGTGAATATTTTACAGTTTCATAGAAATGAAAGACGTCAAATCATCCCTCTTTAGGAAGCGAAATTGCAATCTCACATGCACTATTTGCTCGATAACTGGAATACAAGTTTTGGCTCAACTGGAACACCGTTTGAGTGAGCCAAGTGCTGTTGAAGGTAGTTATTTGCCAATGTGTTGGTAATTTCTTTACGGGACGGCAGTCCACAAGCGCCCATCAATCACGAGTAACCCTCAAGGGTCATTACAACGTCAGGCCTTCCTTCCTTCAGCTCAAAGTCTGACCACAGAACTTCCGGAGAAGTGCGGTCGTTTCAAGGACTTGGCTAAACTGCCATTAACAACTCGGGCCATTAGATCTCATAGACAGCCAAAAGTTACGAAAAATAGCGTTTGCCACAAATTGTTCTTAAATAGGAAGTTACTATTTATTTCAGCATAAGTCACGATGACACAATAAAGGGCATAGTGCTTTGCTCTGGGAATATGAACGATATCAGGTGAAGACGAGAGACGTAGAAATGATACTATACGCGATTGCGAATAACATTGAAACTAATATAAATTTTCTTAATCTTATTACTACAAATATTTTATGTACTTATGTAACAGAAGTTAAACCTAAGCTAAACGAAGTCGAGAGCATGAATGAACGGGATTGGTTATTTAAGTGACTAATTACAGTCGTATTATCGGGCATAAAACGAAAACATTAAGGTTCGTACAATACCATTTGACGAGGTCAGACTACTGAAGACATGGGGTGACAGAAATCACCACGAATCTACCTTGTAACCCAGGTAAACAAGAGTTGACCTGACGCCTGGACCTTCAGTCTGTCTGTATTGTTAACGGTTAAACAAAGGAAGCGTTTAACCCCAAGAGTCCGGAAACAGAGACAGTACGGGCAAGTGACTTCTAAAGAAGAGTCAGGGATTATTTGTTACGCCTCTACACACCAAAAGAAGGACGAAAAAAATATTCTGAAAAATATGAAGGACACAAATCGAAAAAAATATATTGCAAGCCTACCCCTTCCACAAGGAGGGCGTATTAATCGCACACCCACGAGGAAAAAGTTTAATACAGGGACGGGGCTTGCATATAAAAACCAGTGTGCACTTGGATAGAGGAAGCAGTTAAACAAAAATTTTTAGAGGCATTTTTAGACAAAATTTTCGGATGCATTTTTGGAGATGACCTCAAAAAAATCAATCACTTACGTCGTCCAAATTTAGTTATCAGCCTTATCATCAAGGAACCATTCGTCCGACTAAAACTTCAGAGCAGATTAGTCGACGAGCAGCCCTGGGGTGACGGAACGACATGCAGCCTATCTCAGGCACAAGACGCAGTCACCAGCCGGTAAACCAGTCAGCAAGGACGTCCTGGACCATCGAAAATGCCTTGGTGATGTACAGACATTATTGTTTCTCGTCTCTGGTCGTGCTTATTTAAAGTGTTCTCGTCTCCTATATTTTTGGAATTTTAGCCACTGATCATTAGTATTTCCCTGAGACTAAAAATATTTATGTTCCCGATTGAGTCAGCGACGGACAAATGAAATTAAATTCTTTTTGTTAATTTTATATTAGTAATTATTATTTCCAGCCGACGTCCTGTGGTTTAGTGGCTAGCGTTGCTGCCTCACAACTCAGAGGTCCCTGGTTCGAAACCTGGTATGGGCTTAGAAGACCGGGATTAAGACTGTTGGAAAACCGATACACTGACCACGTCTCAGGCCCTCAATGGGCTGTGGAGCCCTAATTTAAGTCTAAAAGTTATAGTTATTTAATATACCGATATATACCTGCGATCTTTGCTATTTTATAAACCCCTCAAACAGCTCACCGTAATCACCCCCACCCCCTCTTCATAATAAACACCCTGCCCGATCTAGCTTAAATTCATTAAAACTCTTAGAACCCCACAATAAGTTCAAAGTTAAGTAAAATGAAATCAAAACGATCAATTTGGTATTTAAAGGAAAAAATATAGTTAACGAGTAAAAACAGTTAAAAATTAATACAGACCTTAAATAAAAGATTATATGACTTCTTGTACGAGAACGAAGAATTAGTTTAAAAAGAACTTTAACCTTCTGAGAAAAAATATTGTGACCACTCATTACTTGTTAAATATTCAATTAAATTGCGTGCAACTCATGATTCAACTGCCTAGTTTCTTTTTGTTTAAAAATAAACCTAGTGTGGTGACTCATGACCCCTACATTGAACGGGTAAAGCAAAAATAATTTAGTTTTTGTTATTTGCGTACAGAAGGACGACAAACGAGGGTGGTTTGGTGAGGCTGAGTAGGCGGGAAACGTCGCCGTTTACAACATTATTTATTGCCTGGAGTGCATTGTATTCGACACAGTTGGTCCGGGGAGCTGTCCTGAGAAAGGGGGACGAGAGAGAGAGTGGCTGAAGAAGCAACATGCGTAAAAGTTAAGTTCGGCATGTTATGAGAAAGAAGATTCATTTGATGGGAGTACGGAAAACAAATAGATAACATTTGATGGAGATTTAATATGAAGAAGAGGCGCTAGAGGAGACGTGTCCAGCAAAGGAACATCCGGCAACGGCAAACCAGGAACGACGTCACCACGCAGAACATCTGGTAACGGCATTTTTACCCGGCTTTCCACTTAAACCATTCTCGTTGATTCGCGATTGTTTAAATTTCAATTATATCGTTCGTCACCCGCGTTCCCGGGAGCAGCCTTTTTGAAGCTGCATAGATTCTTTTTGCTTTACCGACTGAGCCAATTTGATTATACATTTTACTCGTAAATTTATATTTTTATTAAAACTTAATTTGAGTTATATTTCTTTTGGAAATTTTATAATGCAATATCATCATAATTAAATGGAATATATTCAAATTAAATATACTCTTTTTATTATTTAACAATTCCTTGTTATAATAATATTTTTGCGGTGTAAACAAAGACCAAACACCACACTAGCTTACTTCAGTCGCAAAGCGTTTCTAGAAATACGGAAATATTTAGATCGGCGACTTGAATTTCAACTGAACGAAGGAAGATTATAATACAAGAAAATATTTACACTAATTAATTTGTTTGAAAGTGTTAATTAGAATTATTGTAATCGTGTCTTCATATTTTGGAGAGACCATAAATAATACAGGAATTGTTTTAGAAAAATATAATAATTACACATTAACAATTTAAATGAAAAATTTCTGAATGCAATTATTCAAATTGAATATTTGATTTATTCTAAGCACAAGGTATTGATTTATTGTCTCAAGATAATAGTAAAGTTTATATAAATTATAAGAGAACGTGGGCTTGCCCGGTGTATATTATGCATGAACGATTCTCGGGTTTTCAACCGGGTAAGTATAGAATTTAAACACGTGTCAAAGCCACTAGCAGGGGTTTTTATAGCGATGTCAGGGTTGCCTCGGCACCGTCAGTTCACCTGAAGAAGAAGGCAGAGCAAGCCTTTGAAACGTTGTGTTTAAATTCTATACTTACCCGGTTGAAAACCCGAGAATTGTTCATGCACTTTATATAAATTAATTAATATACATTTACTAGGAGTTAAACCTTGCTGTTTCTGTTGTGGTATTCAGTCCTAAGACTGATATGAAGAAATCCTCCATGCTAACCTATCTTGCGCAAGCTATTTCATTTCCTCTTAACTAGCACAACCCACATCTTCCCTAATCTGCTTAGCGTTTTGTATCCTTGGCCAAGAGAAGTTAAACCTTATTGGTCAGACAAATATTCCACCTATTGTACTCTTCCTTTACGTTTAAATATAGATAAAAGGAAATAATATTTAATTTAATTTTATGATTTTATATTTAAGCAAAAGATATCGCACTTTACAGTCCGTTTTATTCAATCAGAAAAACATGGATATTCTAATCTGCTATAACCTAATCTTTTCTCAGTTATGTATATGTTAAAATCAATATTTATTCCCACATCACATTTTTCGCGACTCAACTTTTATTTGTAATTTCTTTTTGTCCTTCCTATCCCAGTGTTAACTTACATCACTTTCACCACTCTCCAGAAGTTCAGTACGGTAGCCAAGAAACCGGTGAGAAAGTCTTATCGTCCTTAGTCGCCAGATTTAGGCGTGGTAATGTCTGTAACAGACGAATTTATTGGGTGGCTCTCTCTGTCATTATACTGCAATCAGAAGCCTGATCGGAACTCGGTTTTCGGGAATGGAGCTAAACCGTATCATCGTTTGAACGCAATGGAATTGCTCCACAATCGTGTGTTAGTGTTAAGCTTCCAGCCTTTGTCTTAAGTTCTGTGGATCTCACGTTGACTTAATCGCGTCTAACCGGATGAAAATCTAGATCCGGGTGGCCGTGGCTGCGGAGCAAGTTCACTCACGACCAGAACAGCCCCGCAATGGCTGCTGACGCGAATTTCATATCACTGAGGTTTATCAGAAGTATTCCACATTTACTAATTCTAATTTCAAAGGAAAACGACTTTAGTAAATTTCTGCTCTCTAATATTTTGGATTAAATCTTGAAATAAAACTTGGAGGTATTTTGAAACAAACGATTTTTGAAGGCGACAGAGATCCCATTTTGTCCTCCATTCGGTGGTCAACTGAAACTCTTCCAATTCTTTTCCGTTCGTATCCAAACGAATCTGATCTATTATTTTGCCGGGATACACAACTGATTAGCCAATAAAATAAAACTGTCATCTACACTATGCGCTAAAAATGTTATCCACGTAGCTACATTAACAATAAAAAGCAACGCTAAAAACAGCTTCTAATGCGGACAATTAACAATGTAGTTTGGTCAGCCGACATAATTTTATAACATTAGGACCAATAATTAACCAGTTGAATGTACGAAAATTCAATTCCTTAATGAAATCAAAACTAAATTAATTCTGCGTACGATATTTGTCTATATCAGAATATTACATAATGATCAAAGGAGTAGGTAATTACGTAGAGTAATTCCTTAATTTAATGCTGAGTGTTATGGAAACACTTGCACATAATATCGGACTTATACGTAATTACTATTTCATTAGATGATCTGAGAGTTCTGCCATAAGTGATTGTTCAGCAAGATTATGTACTTTACAACTGTTCAAAGGTTTAACGCATAAACTGTTGTGTTTATAGTGTTTTGCTGTTAATTTGTCAAAACAGTTGATAGAAGATAGTTTTTTTGTTTTTGCATAATAATCTTTGCATGTTGCTATGATGATGTAACACAAAGTAATAAAATCTAACATAAACGATACAAATTAAATTATTTCCTAGCTTTTGATAAACTTAACACAAATGATACCATGTAAGGGTATTGTTACATATCATTTAATATTTTACTTTTGGTATCATTCAAGGCTTTGTTAGAGATTACTCGGGAGAAACAGACGGATGTGACTGTCTGAGAATAAACCCAATAAGAAGCAACTAAAGCGTAGACGTCCTCAGTGTTTCTCCAGTTTTACATCACCGCACTGAATTTTAATCTCCTAGATGTAACCGCATGACTGAACCCGTGATACCTCATTGTCTGGTTTCGTCAGGTGGAGGTGTCGGGCGAGCATTTCGGATAGCTGGCGAGATGGGTTAATTTACCTGTATACATCGCTTAACTCTTGGGCCTATCAGTCAAAAATTTTCTATTTTCTTATATTAAACTTCTTAAAACTCCTTTAGTACTTATTATTTATACCCAAGACCCGGAATGATACTCAGCTACCAAGAACACACGTTACCGATCCTTTCCTATTTCCTTTCCTACATTGTCTTCCTTCCGATGGTTGAAGAATATTCATCAATTGATTTTCCTTTGACCTACTCCGACTCAGCCTGATCCTTTCCGTACCTTAACTGAAACTTAAAAGTATTACCACCCTACTTATTTTGAATCTTCCACGTTTCAGCAAGGGAAGTCGGGTAATGGTGTCTGGAAAAAACGAGAGAGCTGAAATTCCAGGGTTCACTCAGCTAAAACTAATATGTGCGTGCCTATTGTCAACCTGTATTTACTCATGAAGACAGCAAAATAAGTGGGGTATAGAAAAATGTGCCCAGTGAATTTAAAATTGATTGGGGAAATTTTCGAAGAAGGGGTAGACACTTTGAGAGGGAGGTGAGGAGAAATTTGGAGAGAGTCGTGAAAGAGACGGATAAAGATGAACACTCGTGAGATAGCAATAGATGGGTGCTAGTAAGAATGTGGGTGTCGCGATGAGTCTGCCATTGCATCTAGGGAGCAGCGCTGACGGAGGATTACAGCGAAACCAGCCAGAAGAAATATGCAAACAGGCCAGAGGAAATTTGTGTAGTTAAAACCTGAATCGCGTGTCTCAAAGGTCAACTCCCCAATCCCCCAACTCCCACGAATACCCTTTTCTTAAACACTTCTCGTTCATTATATGCTCTATTTGTTTGTTATTTAAAATTTACTTTAATAAAGCTATTTTGTTATTCTAAATTCAATTTATTTAATTTAAAGCTTCCTAACAAAGAAATATAATAAATTAATAAATGTATTAAAAGTAACAAAACAAAAAGAAAGCAAACAATTGGTTCATCAGTATAAACAAGACAACGACGTTGATTTTCGATTAACAACAATTGAAGACTGATGCTACCCACGTACTTTTTATGAAATGATAGAGAAAAATAATGATACAAATTAATCAGTGTAAACAGACATAAATTTAAAAAAATTAACTAATGTACCCATAGCATAATAATAATACATCTTTCTCATTTTTTCTCAATAGTTGAAAATGCTATCTCACCTCTTTAATATTTTATTATTAAGACTTATATTACAATATTTTTTATTTATGCACATTAAGCAAATAATAATCGCAAACTTTGTATTTATCATTATCTTTTAAAAAGCAGTAACATGAGATTTTGTCCGTATTTATCATTACCATTTTTGGCCACGTGTTGTTTTTATAATCGTCAAAAAGTAACAAGAATTTCTATTTTACTATACAAATATGTTTTGTACTTTTCATGCATAATTTGTGATGAGAACTACATTTTGATTCTTTAACTTTCCACTTATGTCAAACTAAAACAATAATATTTTCTTACGTTAGCAGTCATTTACGAACTTCCGTAGATAATCAGTGAAATTACGGTTAGTGTGCTGTTTGATAGGTCATTAGACAGCAGCACACGAAAAAACATAATTCAAAGAACCTCGACGAAGGAATTTTAATAGACCAATATTAAAACACTCATACTTGGTGAAAAATGGTGAAATAAAGTCGCTATTGACGTAGTAAAAGAGTAAGGGAAATTGCTCGTTAAAAATGGCTTGAGAGAATGTTGGTTATAAATGCTAATATACGGAGGATCGTAATATTTAAGATGTTAATGGTATGTAAACAATGAAAATTATAGTTTATCTTTTCATTGAACTACAAAATTGAATTTTTAACAGGGCAGAATTCACTCCCGCTGAATGTATTTTATTTCTACTTTTACCCCTCTCGCGTAATTATTATTTGCTAAAGAAAAGTTTCTTAGTTGGATTTTCCTTCACGGGCCTTTATCGATGCGAGCTGAGAAGGGATATACTTTACTTTTTTTTCTATCTCTCGCTACTGAGCGGGCAGAAGCAAAACTCTTGAAGTTTTTATCAGCGCCAGTGCAGGCTTCTCCTGTACCGACGGCGGGTACATGCGATGTATAGAAGGCTGTGACTTCGTTCCTCCACGAGAGACAGCCAATTTATAGGAAACATTTACTCTACATTGGTTCCCATCAGCAAGAGAAATTTCTTTACTGATGAAATGTAAACGATCTTTTAATTGACTGCGAAGGTTACATGTCTAGAAAGGGCAATGTTGTTTTTCCACAGAAACGATATGATTTTAGTGAGCGGTGGACACACAGGGCGGGGAAATAAATGAAATTTTTCTTAAATTAATACTTTTTCTAGCACAATAAGTGTTATTAAAGGAAAACTTATAACATTGTTGACGAAATTTTTTCATTATAAGTTGTAACTGAAAATGGCGGTATGATGCAATCACTTTATATGTAGCGTATTATTTCTTCGTAGAAGATACAAAAATTAATTAATAATAAAGTGAACAATACCAAAGTATGTCAGTTGTTGTTTTATTGGTATAAACAATCCCCATGCTATAGCTACATGGTTTATTGTGAAGCGTACATTACTCCTTGATCACAATAAAGAGCGGGCGGTTATGACGCAACCTGCAACACAGCCTTGTACTCCTACTGAAACAATCAGGACGCTCGAAATTGATTGGCTACTTATGAAGGAAGCCAATATTTATGCTAATTTGCTTTAAACATGCAGTATGATTACGGAGGATATAGCTCTGGAAGCGTATACGGTCAAAAAAATATCTCAAGTCATAGTTTAATAAGTAAGTCAGTTAATAGAGTCAAAATAATTATATTTTAATAAAATTGAGCTAAAAATTACGTCTCATGAAAGTACAAAACACATTTTCATTCAACTTAGTATAAAAGTATTAAAGTACAAAAAACAGCAACATTTTCATTCAATTTATTATAAAAGTTCTATAAGTAGCTTCCAAATGTTTTAACACTTTTTAAAAAGAACGAACTGCATCTCATGCAAATTTACTTAGAAATTTAGCTTCAACAAAAGTTGTTGTTATAGTCTATAGACTCAATTTAGATCTATTTTTTTACTTTTTAACATAAAGCCTGATGAGGCCCCAAAGTTGCTTAGAAACGTTGTATTCATATTTCTTGTATTTGCATTAGAATTTATTCTGATTTTATTGTGCCATTTATTTGTTTCATTTATACTAAACGTCAGATAAATATTAATATATTAACCAGAAATAAATATTAATATAATATATTTGTACGTTTTGGAGAAATGGAGTACTGCCAAGTATTAACCTGTCATTTCAGTTATCACTAGTAATTTATAACTTAAATTTTAAATGCAAATATTTTGTTAGTGAAAATGTTAATTAAAAGTTCATTTCTGTATCAAGTTCAACTAATCTAATCTAAATATTTTAAGTTGACTTCGCGTTCAAGAGTTTTTAATTTTATGTCAGTGTTACTATATTATTATATCATATTATGAATTATCATAATACACAGAATTTATATTTGTTTACATGCTAGTAGTTTTTTATTCAGGTTTAAGTACGAGAACCAAGTGCAACAAAAATTAATACACATATTCTTAAAACCCGTAGCTTAAACACAGAAGTACTTATGGTTCGAAATGTATCTGAACATGTAGTTACCCAAACGGCATGTATTGAGAGAAAAAAGACAGGAAATTCGCCATATTTAATTTCAAGTAATGTGGCGTCTATGTTTATTTATATACTACTCACATTCTACTCGTTTTCTTCTTCCGAGGCTCTGCAGCCCATTCAGAGCCTAGGCCTACTGGGTCGACAGAGGACTGTCACCTTACATGACATATTCCATTTTATTCGAACCATTATATGTTGCAAAATAAAAACGGTTGGAATAATGATAATAAAGTAGGTGAAAGATTTATTTTAAAAGGTAAGTTTATATGTTTCCATATCATATTTTGGTATATTGCTGGTTGAGATTTGTTTATGATAATTGAACTAAAAGTGATGTTCTTCATCCAATTAAGGTTCCACAGTTGGTAACAGAATTTTAAAATAAGGTATGGCACCATTTTTTTAATGTAATCTGATTTAGAAGCTTGACTGTGTGACATAGTTAATTAAATAGACAGGAGTGAATGCCATAGGTCGAAAATAAAACCTCAAATAATAAAAGCTTCGTACGATAGTAGCGCCAAAACAGGTCAAGTGAAACTAAACTGTTGTTCGCTGAAAATGTTCTACTCCAGCCGCCTTTGTCGTGGCATGCTCTAGATGATATCCGCTAGATAGCTTTTTATAAACGTTTATATTCATATATTATGAAACCTGCAAAATATTTAAAATAAACATAAATGAAAATTTCTGTGTTCAATCCTAAAATTTTCATTGAAATCCATGGTGTCCTTTCGTAGCCTATTCGATACAAACTTTCAGATAGACAAAAATTCGAAAAACAGTCATTTATGATTAAACATCTTACACAGTTTTCACTTAAATTTAGGTATTTATTTTGAAATCACAGATAGACACTTCAAACTTATTATGATGCATGTTTCCAGTATTTTAACAAAACTGTTGTTTAGAATAACAACCAATTGCAAATTATGTGGGCTTTCATTTGTAATAAAAACATCTCATTTAAATTAAAAGCTTGGAAAGAGCACTTCCTAGGGTGTAGCAGCAGTAAATGCATACAAATTGGGTTACTCGTTACTGCGCAATTTGAGAAAATAAAACTGTGAATTAGAAAAGAAAAGGCACCCTAATCATCCACGTCAGACACAATTCTGCCAGAAACAATGGTCAACCCCGAAATTAGAAACTTGATTTCGATTTGTTACTAGGCGTGTCACTCCCACGCACAACTTCCAAGAGACATTTTCTGTTAACGTTCGGTTTTTTTTTGTCGGAGATGTTCCAATTGGACCTTGCCTTTTATGTATCTGTCTATTGGCAGTGGTGAGACTAGAGGCACGATTTTTAATAAATGTTTTTATAAAGAAGATATTTGAATATTTCTAAGATGAATAGCTGAAAGAGCTATATTATAATTCATTAAAATATTTCAAATATTCATTTCTGTCTGTAAGGAAAAGTTTTATTTTATACATTGAACACGCTCCTTAGATGCCGGGAATATTTATCACTTCCGTACTGTACCTGGAGTATTATTAACTTCCTTAAAGTGTTTATTTTCAGGTAATGATATTATTTTTATCCACCTTAAGGTAAAACACATCAATTAACAGTCCGGGATATTTTCACAATGTTAAACCACCGGAATTTTTTAAGGTATTGTATTTATATAATGTTTTTAAGAATGTTATAGGAAAATTATTGACTGTCAGTCATCAACCACGCTAATTATATTGTAACTGTCAATACATATAGGTTGGAGTATTTCCTTTCAAGAGGTTAATAAACCAATAAGTGTATCGGTCTTGATGCCAGTTAAATCAAGTTTTGATCAACAGGATAGTATCGAATTTATTTTCCTGACTAGTATAAATAAATATATATATATATTTAGCACACAGTTAGGAAATAATATTATTATATAGTGTCTTAGTATCAACTGGAGGGGACGTGTTAAACTGTAAATGCAAAACGAAAGGTTACGCGCCGTGGCACGTGCGTGAGGGGAACGTTTTGCTTGTGCCGCTGATAATTTATGGCTGTAGTTATAAAACGTCACATGCATGCCTGCAAGCTCGCGACAAAAAGCTCACAATCGTCTTAAGCTCTTACTTTATTACTTCGGGTACCCGCGATGAAACTACAAGTTGGATTTAATGCTCTAACATAAATACGCAAGTGAGAAAAAACAAATATGTAAATAAGCTTTTAGAAATTAATGGGGCGGTGATTTAAAAAGTGTCTAAATCGTCATTCTCTTTTAAATTGGAATTAAAGTAACTAGAGACAGATTTACTTTTAATTATTCGTTTGAAACGCACACTTTATTCATTTTACTATAAAAGCAGGACGAAGAATATCAAACGGATTTACTGTGACAAAGAGACTTAAACAGGGTTGTTGTATATCCCCAACTATTTTCAAAATATATTAAGAACAGGCACTAAAAGCATGGAAAAGGGAATGCAGCGGCATAAGATTACCTCTCAATGACAAATCAAACTTATACACGTTGTGTTTCGCAGACGATCAGATTGCAATAGCACAAGACCGTGAGGACCTAAGCAATATGACCAGAAAATTAATCGAGGAATACAAAAATGGGGACTCGTGATTAATATAAAAAAACAGAATGTATGTGCAGTGGAGGAACGGCAATAATATTATATTAGAAGGGGGTAAAGAAATTACAAACTGCAGCCAATATAACTATTTAGGCACAAAGATAACACATGATGGAATACTAGATGAGGCCACACGAGACAGAAACATGCAAGGTAGAAGAGCCATATCCAAAGAAAACAAAAAAACTGATCTACAACATAGTAGTGAAATATGGCCAATCAAACAAAGTAATGAAAGAATGCTAATTACGAATGAAATGGACGTTTGGAGGAGAGCAGCCGGAAAATCCAGACGTGAAAAAATGGGATCAGAGAAATAATGGGAGTTGAGAAGACAATAGTGGACGACATAAAAAATAAACAATTAAAATGGTACGGAAATGTACAAAGAATGGCAAATGATAGATTACCAAAATAGATCCTGATATGGACACCGCAAGGACGCAGAAGAAGAGGAAGGCCAAGATGGATCTGAAGAGACGGAATCGACAAGGAAATGCAAATGAGAGAATTACACGAATAATTGTGGAACAATAGAGAAGAATGGCGATTAGGAATCGGAAGGCGACGTAGGGCGTTATAAAGCCGAAATACTACTACTATAAAATATTGACATAAATTTAAGACATATTAGAAGTGAAATAATTTGGATACGATTGTTTGAAAATGCCATACAATACGAAGAAAAAATTACTTGTAATGAACTAATACTAAAATCTATTTTTCGAATAGAGGAAGATATAGCCTTTGTTCAGCTTAAGGTATTATAAGCATACGGATTGTTCATTATGTACCAGTAATTCAATAAACAATAGAAACAATTATTCTATAATTAGATGAGTCTACTGATAACTGAACAAATATTATCGTTAGCAAAAATATTCATTTTAATTAATACATACACAACCTTCTAATTAGTATACATTGGTAATATTACAGAATTACAGTAAACTCATTGCATATGTTTTATTTTATTACCAATTACCAAAATTTTCAAAGTACTCAGGTGACAAAATGTTGAATAAATACAACAATGTAAGAAAGATACGGTGTGTGGTGTGAAGATATTCCTTACGTGTAATACATTACTGAAATGATAATCTCAGGATATTAATAATGTGTGACGGAATATTGTAACGTCACTCAATAAGTAAGTTAAGTAATTTAAGGATTCGTAGTAAGCCTTTAGAGGACAAAATAACACTAACGATGTATTAAAAAAGCGCCAAAATCGTCATTCTCTTTTAAATTGGAAAGAAAGTAACTGGTGACAGATTTACTTTTAAATATTCGTTTGAAACTCAACAATTTATTCATCTTACTATAGAATAGATTTTTATTGACATAAATTTAAGACAGATATTAGAAATGAAAGAATTTTTGAAGTACTTCGTGATGTATTTATTCATCTTACTATAGAATAGATTTTTATTGACATAAATTTAAGACAGACATTAGAAATGAAAGAATTTTTGAAGTACTTCGTGATGTATGTATGGATTCCGTTTGCGTTGTTATTGGAATCGTAGACATAACTAGGAGATTATGCTTATGAATTAATTTTTCAGTCTAAATTATATTTTTGTCGGCATTAAATTAAATTTCTGTATATAGAAGGGCTATTTTTAAGGCAATTACCGTTTTATTATTTTGTTTCGTACATGCAAAGATTAATTATTATTATTTATTTATTTGGTTTGAAATAGATCACGCTTATTTAGATTGAATGAGAATAATATTGAAGCATTTAACATTGAATCTAGGGATAATTAAACATTGTTAACACAATAATCTGTCGTCATGTTTCATATATCAAACATGTATAATATAGAAGTTGATTATTAAATATTATGGTCCACATAATATCGTGTTTTAATATTATCTTCCAGTACCAGCTCCAGAGCCTTCTTCGGTCAACAGATGGCAAATCCACCACCCGACCTGCAAGTGTGAGGGTGGAAGAAGGAAGACTACTACGCTAAACTTACGAAATTGTTAATAAGAAGAAACAGGTTCATCACGAACGTTAAATCTCTGCTTCACGTTATTACCATAATAATTAACCCTCAGAAACTCTTTGAAATTTAAGAAATCTTACCGTTTAATAATATGTATCATTGTAATAGTGTGCAGGACACATTACAATTTTTTTTACATAAATGAAATTATTATTATCGTTTAAAGTACAAATAATTTGTTAAATAAATTCAAATAATAACTCCTCTTTATTATCCTTATTATCAGTTTCAAGTGGTACCGAGTCTTAATATATACATACAAAAGTGGATAAAGTTCACTGAGCGACGGAAAAGTTTATGTGAAAACTAGTCACTACAAAGTAGAATGAGGTTTATAATAAATAAATAATTCTGTTTAAAATAAATACATTTTGGTACGTATTTGTACTAACTGGAGTTGTGATTTTAAATAATGTATAGTACAATTAGTAACTTTTGAAATTATTATAATCACTCAGTCTGATTGCGAAGAAAACGTATTTATTTACACAAGATATACCACTTCATTTCCCATACAAAATCACAATAAAAATAAATAATACAATTTTTAAGTTATTTAATATCAAAATGACAAAATTATAGAATTAATAATTACTTTTTTAGCAGTCTCAAGTCACAAAAGGTCACTTGTCAAGAATGAAGAACTAAGAAAGGACAATATTTTTGTATCCTAAGTGACGCAGGTAAAAACCAACACATTAACTATAATCATATCGTAAGTTAAGAAAATAAGGTATCAAAAAATTATTTTTTTGCAAAGTAGATATATTACGTTTTAAAATAAAGAAATGCTATAGTGAAATAATAAGAGTAAAATTGAAAAAGATTGATTTGGAACGACTTGCACCAGAAAAATAAATTGTTTATCATAATTATTTGTCAAAAAATGTGGCAATGGTAATGGTCTAGGTTTATTTTAAACTTACGCTTTTGACAGCTAATTACAATTAGTATTTATTAAAAACATATAATTAATTCTTGTCAGCTTCATCGATTTATGTAGATTGAAATAGAATTGAACAAAACCTGGCTTCCTACCAAGGTTATTGTCAGAACGTGTGGCCTCGACGCCCCGCTATATATTACCTTGAAACAAATGATGGCGGCTTTAAATTAGGACGCTGATCGGCGCAATTGTTTAGCTGCTCTTGCGGTCAACTCAACACGTGAAATAAACTCAACGAATTACGTCATAAGAATTCGCAATAAGTTTAATGCGGAAACAACGTTTCGCAATGCGAGGCGACCTCTGCCCCGTGCAAAGCAATTTAACGGGCCATTTCAAACAGGTCACACTTCGCGTCGTGTTATTTACTGGGCTTTACACTGGGCCGTAAAATTCCAAGGCTCCTCCCTTCCGTGTGTCTCTGCCACATTCCGCTCGCCAGAAAAGTTCTCATCAAGGAATTATAATTTACACTATATTTGAGTCACATTCTCGACATGCTTCTAAAACCGTCCTAAGATATCGTCGTAGATGAAGAAATTGCTCTTACATTGCTTTGCGGCACTGTTTCTCGAAAAAGGGGGAAGAACTTAACGCACGAATACGACTTGTATTTATGGTGATTATGCCTAATTCAGTATAAAGTGTAATAGTATTATTGCAGTTATAGGACTTCAATTCGGTACATTATCCCATAATCTGTCACTAGCTGCTATAGCAAGCATACTATCATTTTCATATGAAAGATTTCAACCGAAAAAAAGGTCCTCAGAGTTGGTAGCGGTTACATTAAAAATTCCAACAACATTCGTTGCAATTATCTGTATCCTTTTGACTTGCATGTAGGTAATTAAAGTACTGTTACGATTTTTAAGCATACTCTAAATGGAATTGTTGTATCTTCTTTATTGTGACAAATAAAAGTAGCATTCCAACATCGAAAACTATTGAAGTTTTTAATTTAATGACTACTCAAGTTTGTGAATATCCTGACGGTTTAATTTTTGGTTGCAACCTCTCATACAACAATTACAGTCCCACTTATTCAGTGAATTATCGCTTTATTAATTATACGTTACAATCACCGATTTTTCTTTTAACCTGTTATGTATTTACCCAGTTGTTTTAATCATTCGAAAAGAATATATCTTAATAAATGAGTAAATCCAGAAGGAACATAACCCACGATCACCTACACTGACGCCTCCAGCTTCAGAACCATATCAATAGATAAGGAGATATCTGTAACCGAAGCAGAAACGTATGCACTACTCAGAAGCAAACAACGTCCTTGAGGAAACTCCCAGTGTGAACAGTCTCCTTATAACTGACTAAAAAATAGTACTGTAGGAATGAAAAAGTCAGCCAAATCCGTGAAATCATCTGAGGAAGCAATCTGAGAAACAATAAAATAACGTTATTGTGGGTTTCTACACACGCCGGTATATCAGGAAACTGGAGGATGACCAGTTGGCAAGAAGAGAACATCTTGACCACTCTAACATGTACCAGCGCTCTCTGGCTACTTTGAAAAAAAAAAGAGATCCACGAAGAGAATAGGATGGAAAGTCACGGCATAACTCTTCCCAAAAACATCTCAAGAAGGGAACAAGCTATAGTATCAAGAATCCACACCCAACACACTCGATTATCTCATAATTTTATGTATTCCAGCTCATCACATCCTGAAGGTTCCGCTGTTCAACACATTCTGTTTGGATGCCCTCAGTACGACTGGCGTAGAAGAAAAAAACAACACATAAGAAATGCTTTATGTTCTTTTTCAGTAGCGATCCACGCCCTACTCGAATACCTCACCAACACAAGACTGGACAAGGGTATCTCACATTACCAGAAATAACACGGCAACAATTACACTGAAAATGCTATATTTGTATTATTTTTTGATTATATTTTCAGTCGCCGAGAACAGTAAATGTTAACAAGACAAAAAAATCTTAATAAAAAATGAGTAAGCTAGCTAATTAGTCACAAATTAAATTTATTAAGAAAAATGTATTTATAATTTCATTCCTTTTATTGGAACCTCTTGTGTTGTGGTAATCGGTCCTAAGACTGTTCTGATGCTAACCTACACTGCGAAAACCTTTTCATTTCTACCTAGCTACCACATCTCACATCCTCCCTAATCTGCTAAGCGTACTTCATCCTCGGCCTCTATCTTCAGTTCTTCCCCACACGATTCCCTCTATTGCCAATTGTCTCAAAATAAGTCTTATTAATCTCCAAATTGAAGGCTTATAAGGTGGATGAATAAATTATTATAAAACCAATTATTTAAATATGATTTTTTCTTATTGTATGGATGCTCAGGAGTTATTTTTAACAAATGCATATTAATATGGATATATAAATGTTTATAGCAAGTTACTAATCCACCTGAAAATAAACTCAATGACGGGAAATCTACATTTTTCTTATCAAATTTAATTTTCTGTATATCTAGGTCGTTTAATAATTTATTTTTGAAGAAATTATATCAATATAAGTATTAATACATAAATTAATTTTAATAGATCGTCATGCCCCAAAACGTAACCTATTAATCTATCCTCTCTGTTAGTCAACATCCTCCATATTGTCTGCTCTTCCCCTATTCAGCTTAGAACTTCCTCGTTAGTGATTCTAGCCGTCCATCTGATTTTCAGCATTCGCCTATTGCATCACATTTCAAAGGTTTTTTTCTGTCTGGAACTCTTACCGTCCACGTTTCGCACCCATATAACGCCACACTATACGATTTTTTTAATGATTTCCTAATATTAACACTAGTATTACCCGTAAGTATATTTCTCTTTTTTGCTAAAGCTATTAATTATGAAGTAAAATATTTGACGTTCATTGGTTCTCTATTCTATTTTGTGACCAGATGTTCCAACTAATGAGAGACACCGTCGATTCTATTTATAAGTCAGTATGAATGTCTTGTTTTTTTGCGAGGTATAAGTAAGAGAACCACGATTATCTGTCACTAAATTTAATAGGCAAGGATCATTTTTGACAGTAATTCGTTGACAGCGGTCGTACAATAAAAGTTAAATGTAATTAAAATTCTATTTTAGAAATGAAGAGATTTAATTATCTCCAAAAATGGGGTGGAAGACTTTCGTACTGAACCATAAATGGAATGGACGGTGTAGCTCAGTTACTAAAGCTCCAGCGTTGAATTTATTGGGCAGTTTTCTATCTTACTTCATAATTAAATATCATCACCGTTATCATAAAACCGTCTAATGTCTATATATATATAAATCATACAAAAATTCAAACCTGTAGTCAATTTACATATTAAGTTCCTTTCGCATGTGTCATAAAATATTAGTCTATGAACAAGAAAGTATATTGTAGGTAAAGTAGCGTGAAAAGAGATTTAATAAATATGCACTATGAAACGACGGCGGAGTTCATTGGTACGGGTACGATTACTTCAAATATTTTGTACCTTAAAAATTGCAACTCAATTAATTTTTAAATTAGTTCCTAGTTTTCGCTAATATTAAAATTTTCTTTTATAAATTGTCTTCTGGTGAAAACAGTTTGGTTAAAGATATAAAGTCAACAGATTTTTTTTGTTATATGTCTAAAAAAAACAATGGTCATTACTATGTTAAAAATTGAAACGATAAATTTTTCCTATCCCGTGATAGTACCGAAACACAATTAAAGCAACATATTATCAGATATAACTTTCTTATAAATATTTCTCTGTCCTCGCTCGTGTTGCGTTCCGTTCGATCTAGGTATATTCCGAAAGTCTTCTCCGTTCTCGTAAAGGCTTCATCTTTCACGACAATCGCTTAATTTTCGAGATATTGAACCTCAATTTTCATTTCAGACAATGACCAAAATACTGTCATCTAAAATGTATTTGTACTAGTTTAGCCATTTATTATTCATTAATCTTAGCCTGCACACTTTTTCATATAATAAAGTGGTGGTTTAATTTTATCTGAATAATTAACATTTATCTAATTCGCGAAATTTCTTTTTTGTAATAAAAAACGTCAAACATCTCGTATAAAATGTTAGCCTCTCAGGAAAAGATTTCTTGTGGTATGTTCCAAAGTTTTAAGCGATCGCTTATGCTACCATAAACAAGTACTAAACTACAATGAAAGAATATATTTTCAATTAAAAAAAACACAATACCAATATCTTTACATATTCTAATATACTAAATTAGTTTAAAATTTTGCGTTCAGCTATATTTTTCACTAAGAATTTCACCTTTAATTTTTTTACTATCTGCATGTTAGAGTTTTTTTTATTCATATAAAAACTTTAATCGTATAGAGGTGTTTGGTATTCAATTTAGTTGCATCAATTCGTCATTATTATTACATTAGCTGTTATTACAGAGTGGATTTAAATTAAAGGTACCCGTTAAGAAGTCATAATAGAACACATCAAGAGTTTAAGTACGAATTAGACGTTCCACCATAACGATCTGCTTGCAGAGCGGTTTTAGGCCTTCCATGTTTAATGTTCAGCTTAGAGCAGTTTGAAGGTGGGGCTTATTCACGTTAAGAGTCAATATTAGAACTTTTGAAGAGGCTCACTTTTGATAGTTCTGCGCGTGACAAAATGAGCAGAGCTCTTTGTGCCTCTCAAGTTTCCAACAAACATTAAGTTTTCACAACGGCAAGTTGGAATATCTTATTTTAATGTCTCTAATTATAAAATAAAAGTATACCGAATTGTAATGTGATTCGAATGTCATGTATGTTCAAAGCAATAAATAGCTAAGGATTGTATAAAATTACATTATCCAATATTTAAAAAATGTGTCATGCCAGATGACAGTCCGCAGCCGCCTCGGTAGGCCTAGGCCCTCAAGAGGGCTGTTGAGCCATTGGAAGAAGAAGAATATTTTTAAAAACTTTAAATGTATCTGTATTACTAGGAGGATCCAGTCTGTCATGTGTCTATATGCTGAATTATTATTTTCTAAATACATGATGTAACAAATTTCATGCATTTAATTTCAAAACGAAAAAGCATCCACAAAGTACCGTAAAAACGTCCACCAGAAAATTCACCAATCCCGTCAAATATGGGAAACTAATAGCGATATTTCTCCTCACAGAAAGAATTGTTGTATTTAGTGAACCAAATTTTGGTAGTATCCTTTTAAAGGACATTTAAAAAGTAAAGCCAGAATGAATTATTGTATTAAGAGAACCAAATTTTGGTAGTATCCTTTTAAAGTACACTTAAAAAGACAGTAATATTTCAAAACTACTTAAGTTCACTCACCACTCCGCAGAATTTATTTATTTCAAATTAAATCGTTGATTAGAAAATGAAATAATCAACATCAATTTGAATATTTTATCGTTATCTCTGCCTCGCCCCGCCATATACAGAGGAGGGCTAATAACGTGAAATATGTGGATTCCACTCCAATAGAGGCGTTGTCAATTGATATATATATATATATATAACGAAGAGACTTTAATTATTAGGTACGGAAGAAAAGTTTTCCATTGTAGGAAATATTGATAAATTAATTATTAAAATACTAATTATGATGAATCATTTGTTCTGATTCTACTTACACAGCATAAATTTAAAAGTAAGCTGAGAAAATTTCAGATATATATCTTCTAAGAAAACTGTATCTATTAATACTTATTTAACATTTGAAATATAGGGCTTTCAACTCTAGTTAACAGCACCATATAGGATTACTAAATACTGAACCTGAAACGGCATATAACTGTAATCAAATGAACGCTAAAGTAGCATATTCTGTTTCTCATTTTGTAATATAATACAAACTTAGTGTGTAGGAGAATTAACTATTGAAAAATTATGCGAAAATTATAAGACCAGCACACACTTAAAAACAGCTGAAGATCTTGGTAAATTAAAAAAAAATTATATTTACTGTGTATGTAGTTGAAAAATTACGAATGTCCGTATCCTGTTTATATTTTGATAAACAGTTAACTTGTTTCATAATGTAATCAGATATACATCTGAAATTATTTACCATTTAATAATAATTAAATTTTTATTTATATATTTCGATTTTTGTATTATAAAATAATACTCACAGCATCTTTCGGCAATAGACTATATTCATCTACATAAAAAGAAACAAAAACTGCAGACCAATTTTCAAAAAATAAAAAACATCAAGTACCAAAATGTTGTACATAAACTTTTAATAAAAACTTTTATTTATTTATTTATTAAAAAATTAATAATTTGCATGAATCATTTTAGGTTACAATAAATACCTTTCTGTAATACCGACATTTGCAAATACAAATGAATATGAAATAATTTTTTTAGTAAAAACACTGTTTTGAAAAACACTCGTTATTCCGGTTGTCAATCACATAGTTACTGTTCATTCCCTATATCGTTCATCATCGGAAATTAAAATATGTAAAATTTACTATGTATTTACTTTAAATGTTTTTATTCCCGTTTAATAATCTTTAAATATTTTCAGTACTAAATTGCTGAATATGGGTTACATAAAATGCTTGAAAAGCTCTGCAGGCACTTTTAATCGGTCGATCGTACTAAAATCTAGATTTACTAATCTTTTCAACTCTAAAAGTATTATTTTGTTTTCAACTGTAAATTTTTTTATGAAATATTTGATTTTATCTTCAGAATAGCAACCGAATAAATGTACGTTTATAATTTCATAAAATTATGTTCAGTAGTCATTTTTATATAGTAGGAAACTTTTGTAAGTAAATTTAGTTAAAACAAGAATAATTTGCATAACCGTTACTTCACGTGGGAGGAACGTTTCTCAAATGTTATTATAATGTGCATAAATATTATGTGTCTGGCATTTCCAGGTTACAATAAATACCTTTATGTGATACCAACATTTACAAATACAAATCTCAGTTTTGCACAGCATATTAACTTCAGTGTTTGTTTTTGAGAGAGGGCGGTTCCAAGCGATCGCGGTTACTTTCAGTTACTATAATTTTTATACTGTCGTTCCTTTTTACGTGTAGTACAATAATTTACAAGATTCCGGATTCTAATTTTATCATATACCATCTTAATTTTATGTACAACTGTTAGATGAGTACTGTAGCCACAAACGCACTCAAAACACTTAAAATCGAAAAGTATACCAAAAAATTATAAATTGAATAGTAGCTTGAAAGAGAGATAAAAATATGTAATCTTCTTCAAGGGAAAGCAGTTAATAGTCTGTTCTGCTTCAAATTTAATATTCTTATAATTTCTTCTTCTTCCTTGGTTCTGCTGCCTACCGGGTCGACTGCGGTTTGTCATCTTACATGACACATTCTGAATTTGGAGTTATACGTGGTGAGCGTATCGATTCTCCAGAAGTTTTAATCCCAGTCTCCGTGACCATGGCGTCACAAATATCCAAGCTCATTCGAACCCGGGACGTCTGCGTTGTGATGCAGCGACACGAACCACTAGTTCACAGGAAGTTGCATACTTATAAATTACCTTTCTTTCTTTGAAGCATTTGTTATAAATACAGCATCAAATTCAATTATCATTAGAAGAATATAATTTCCAGAAATCTATATGAATACTTACATTACAGTCTTAATGTCTAGTAGCTAATAATTTTTATAAAACATCCGGAAATATTTTTTTAATTTCTCATTGGTAGTAAGGGCAAAATAATTAGCAAATCAACAAAATATTCGGTCATTTTTAACCACGTTTTTTATTACGAACTAGCTATGCCCGCTATGTCCGTCGTTTGCGCGGAAATAGTTTTTTTTAATTTACCCTAAAAATGAAAGTTGGATATCATTTATTTATGATCACTTCATGGCAAGCGTTATAACCCGCAGTTGATTTTGAACAGGTCCCGCTTTCACACGTTCGCAACAATAGATGGAGTCAAAATGCTCGTCCTCCCTCTCTCTCTTATGCTGTCAAAATTACGCTTAAAAAACACAGTAAGTGGGAACATCTAATAACACTTTAACTCGAAGCTGGTTTTCACGACACCTTTCGCGCGGCAATTCAAAGGGTTTATAAATATTTACATTAATATCAACTGAACTCTGAAAGATATATAAATTAAAACATCCACGAACATTTCAGTTAAAATTCCTGTTTCCATCCCTAAAATTTTCTTTGAAATCCGTTATGCCATTTCGGAGCATAGATCAAGAGTATACGCAACCCGCATTCAGTTTTTCGGAGATTTCGACGCGCGGAAATAAAGAAACTTACCCGTAGAATTAATATATATAATTATCATTATAAATGTTTGTATTTAATATCATTATCGGAATGAATTAAACCCTCAAATTATCATTAAAATACGTTGAGCCCTTTCGTAGCCTATTCGAGACAAACATACGGACTAACAGGCAGTTAATCAGTCAAACAGACACTTCAATTTTATTTATTGGTATAGATATTCTTCAATCATTGAAGGATATCATTTTTTACGCTATAGAATATATTATAAACAATTTTCCTTTCAGAGAATAAGTATAATTTCGAATTTTATTAAAATAAAGTTTTTGTCTACCTTCCCCTTATTTTATAGCTAGGTATTTTCTTAGTCACTATAGATAGATAAAAATCGTTTCATATTAAAAAATAAGTAATTCTGTTATTTTCTGGTATTGATCGTGTGTTGTTATTTATATCACAGAAATCTCAGGCGTTGCCTTATTCGCATTTCTCCATCCTCTTCTCCAACGCAGTTGTTGTCGGCGCTTCTGCGTCTCGTTTATTTAAGTGCAGTCCATCTTTGAAAAAGTCACAATTTTTCAACCAGGATTTTCGGTCGACATGGCATTTCCCCAATGCTCGTACGGGTCACTGAATTCTTCTCCTCCGCTTCCTCTTGACACTTTGCTTTTAATAGAGTAATAACGGCGTTACACGATTCACATACACCTTTCACTTACACTTTCTTTAAATCGGATTTATTCTCGCATTCACCAACAAATATTTGATTGGTTTGCCCTTCAACCTCGTTTTTTTTCGTGTAAAGCAAATCCGGTTGTATGAAAAATCTGTATATCACATTTAAAATATAAGAGGTTCGCCGCTGCACGTACAAGGGTTATTTGGGAACACGCGTTTCAGTGCAGGTGGATGTACTATTGTAAATACTAACTACGTACAGTAAAGTTTCAGAATTTTTTTAGTTTCTGGAAGCTATAAATTAAACTATAAAAAATGGAAATATTAAAACTAAACTCAACTCAGAAAATAGCAATACATTTATTTTAACAGTTTCTTGTCGCATAAACTTAAATAGCAAAGTGGTACTACGATAAAATCATATAATGAGAATCTAATATCATTGCAATATAAACATTTACATCTACCGTATAAAAATATAAAACTTAAAATGTTTATTAATTTAATGTTATCCACATTTGGTAAAAAATAATTTTATTACTTCGCATTATTAACAATGAATTCTAAATCATCTCGCTTTGTGTTTTTTTTAAAAAAATTCATTTTATGATTTATGTAAACAAGTTTTTTTACATTTCTCATTACTCTCAAAATAATAATATTTTTATTTTACTGTTCGAAGCCATATATTTCCAAATGTGTACTATAATATGAGACTAGTATTAAATTATTTTATCCCTATATATGTCACCTTCAATAAGTTTCTATTTTGATTACCATATCAATTTAAATTCAAAGACACTCTCAACGATCACATTCACACATGAAAATTGAATAAATTCATTGGAGTAATTGAAAGAAAATCAACATTTTTTATGAATATATCCTCCGTTACATTTTTATTCATCTCCAATAAAGTAAATATTAGAGTATTCCGCATTAATCTGAGGTTTTCAAGATACAACCTTAAGATACAAAATTAAGAAGAAATTCTCTTTTAATTAAAATTGTGCGTTACAGCTTCGACACTCCATAAGACTATCTTTTCATATACTATAGGTAAACTCTCAACGAGGTGTGAACGAACTTCAATCTTTCCTCTGTGCAAGGTCTGTAATGGCAAAATCGACAACACTTTGCTATCCTACAGATACAAGGGAATACCTTTAATATTTGTGCTTTAAATCGCTAGTAATCGTCTCGAAGGATCTAATGCACAGAGTTAGTGCCCTAATAAATAAATTCCCATTTAAATTAGATTTACTCCATTCCAATTCCATAAAAATGATTTATTATGCAATAAAGCATATGAACTAAGAATACTTAAATATCCCTTCTGTTTGTTTGTCCACCTGATATTTCACAATTGTTTATTTCATGTAAATGACAATAAATTTCCATTCGCTGAGAAGAAGTGCTAGATAAATTTTTTCAGGTGATGGCTACATTTATAATCAGTATACCTATCATCTTGTATCGATGAAAAATCAGTGTTTTTTTGCAGTACATTGTATTTACTAATTTTAGTACTACTTTTCATACTACAAAGAATAATTTTACAATGGGAAACTAAGAGAAATGGGATTTTTAATTTATATTATGACAATTTTTTTAAATTTTCATTAAAAATGAATTTATTCCTTTCAATTACGACCAATACAAATTTAGGGTCCAATTAATTCCACGGTAGCTCAGATTTAAAATTTAGAAAGGAAATCAATCTATTTACAAGATCATGAAAAATGTGGGTGTTGTTGTACAGCAGTAATTTGTCATACGCATTTGAAGCAATGGCAGCTGCATCCTTTGTCGGCACCCGAGCTTTCTTCCTGGTCTCTGGTAATTACGTGGACGGACGATGATATCTGCTGCTGCCAGGAGTCCATTTCGGTGTAGGTATGTCCTTCCTTCCTTTTATGATATGTTCACAGACTAATCACTGGAAGGGAGAGGATTCGCTGTAAGTGGGTTACCGTATTCTTGAGGCCAACCATTCGGAGGTCTGCGAAGAGAAGGTGCCGCGTGCCCGAGGAATGATGGCCGGCTGGCTGCGATGTAAGGTCGTTTGCGGCGTGACCCGACCAGGCTACCGCCTTGAACTTATGGATGGGACTTGCAGAGATTCAGTGCCACAAGTGCCCAGGATCCAAAGGCTGGTTGACTAGGTGTCGTGAAGTTGAACTCTCTCGCGGTAACGCATTGTACATTTTGTATAATAATTTAAAATTGAGAAGTGTGCATCGCCGATACCTTCGTGTGCGTCGCAGGTATTTCCGGAAGTAGGAATAGCACCAAGACAAAGCAGCCACAAGACAGCGGAATGCCCCCCTGATCCCACATTCCCTAGAAAATTTCTCTATTTGTCACGGCAATGTGACAGGGTGGGCTAGGAAAGGCGCTGATTGGTTTCTCATTAAAATAGCGCGAAAGCAAGAACCAATCAGCTCTTTTACCACAGCCAGAAAAACACAGGGAGGCTGTGTAAAAATTACTTTTGCTGCTGGTGTGGGAGTGCGATTACTGCTGAGACCCGGGAAGACCGGCAAGCAAGTAGACGAAGTGGCTGCGGTGTGCTTGTTCCATGCTATAATCATTTTGTGCAGATTACATTCGCAGTTTTATTTACCCCACATTGTACCTGGAGTAAAATGATCTTTTGCTTAGATTGAGCTAGCCAGGACATGATTTTATTTTTTAATTAATTTCTTATAATTTATTATATTGTAAATAGTTAAATTTTTGGATAATAAATCTCTTATATGTTAGTATAAAACCTTGAATATTCATTTTATAAAGGGAGCACTACAGGATATAGGGACGATATTGTCTCCTACAGCTAATTTTACGTTATTTTAGCTGCTTTAAAGCAAACTAACAAAAACTTGACTCTTAGAAGATTTACGTCGTACTCTCCCTAAACTGGAAAAATTGAGTCAGTTTAAGGAGCCCCTGCCCAATCGGAATGCAGTTAAGGATATTGGTTAACGTCCTTGACTGCTGACTGGAATGAGTGTCTGCACCCGTGTCCCGTATAGGCAACACGTAGTTCACATTATACAAAATAAAATAAAAATCTTAACAAAATAATTAGTTCTCAAGTCTCAATACACATATAACCACCGTTTAAAATTTTATGATTAAAAAACATCAAATTTGGTCATAACAGACAAACTGAATGAAATAATATCTCTAAAGTTGAGATTTCAGAGACATATATGATAACTCGAAATAGGTTGTCCTTGCTGATAGAACGTAATAATAGTAAGATTTATTGCTTTTTGGTTGGCTTATTTAATCATTTACAATTAAATGAATTGGGATATATAATTATAAATTGTTAATTTGCATACCTGATTCTTGAAGATCAAGATTCATAATGAACACCGATTAATCCGAATTTCAAAAGGCCAATTATGCTATTAATGAAAAACTCTGACAAAAAATTATTTAAATTTTGTGTGTAATGACGTGTGAATAAACCTAAGAGGTTCTTAAAGCAAGAAAGGCGTTCGGCGAACGTACCATGGCATGCTGACAGTAGTAGATCTGCAGTACGAGTTACATTAATTGAACCTAGCGGGTCACTGATTACCACTTTCCGTCGTCACAGAGATCCTTTTCCAGATATATTGGAACGAAACTCTAGATCCGAGAAACTCATTTCTTGGATAATCGATAAGTCATCGTCTGCTAATCGAATGCAACAGTTCCCAAACTGTCTGAGATTTGCTGGACGTCTCGTTCGTCGACAGGTTGACAAGCATTCTTTGACGATAAATGTGCAAGATGAAGCTTTATCGCTTAACCTGATTCCATTTCAACGCCCTTGGCGTTGAAAATGCAGTATATATAGAGCGCATAATACTAACTTATTGATCCTCTTACTGCGACGTTCCAATGGGAAATTTTAAATGTATTGGGTATGCAAAATCACCTTACTGAAAACACATATTTTCCTTTTTTATTTTGTCATCCCATAAAACAAATTAAAGTTATATTCAAGAATTTTGACTGATATTTGTATATTTTGTAAATTGGCGTATTCATTTAAAAGGTCTTTTACCTATTTATAGATTCATCGTGTCATTTTAAGCGTAACAACAAATTAGAACTAAGTTTCAGTTGTTACTTACTAAAAAAAATTAAGGTGATGGTATTCAGTAGTAGTTTCGATACTTTGTCAACTTTTTCAAGGAACCCCATTCAAAGTAGATCAATGTGTTATAGCTACTTTATGTATAGATAATTAAAGAAAAGTATAGCAATTTTTAAAAGTTTTAACTTATAATTAACATTTTTGCAGTATCAACTCCTTCCCCACGCTTGCATTAAAAAGAAATATTTAGTGATTTGGGTACACAATTTGTCGAAGTCTTGCTCTATATGTGTTAATTGCAGTCACATTTCATTTTGGGAATTTAATATATAATTGGTTCAAGCCTTGAGAAAGATTTTTGGCTGAAATAAATGGTTTCAAAAGCCATCGAAATGTTTATAGCTGTGTGAGAAACTTCAGAACATTCGTCTTGAATCCAAAACGCAATAAAAAATTAAGGCGCTTCCTGGCCTAATTTATAGCTTCAGCGTCAAATCAATTGATATGTGAAATATTTATTTATGTGTCATTATTTTTTATTTAATAAACACTATTCAACTAGTGTGAGTGCTTTATAATTAAAATAAGTTATTTAGACATGTGGAACCGTAAAGATCACAGTTTGAATACCGTTAGTATATAACGATAAATTATAGATATTTGTCAAATTTCACTTATTATTTGTAGGTTTAAGTATGACCGAACAAAATTCATTGGTAAATAGCTAATTGCCAGCATTTTATGAATGAGCAGATTTTTGCACCTAATAATATAATGCATTTTATTTGTGTGTATGAATTATTACCTGATAGCTTCACGTTTCGCGGGAAGTTGATCATCACAATTCTTATTCTACAAAAATAAGCATTAATAATATTTACCCTGCAAAATAATATAAAGTTTATTTACCTAAACTGTACGTGTGAGTACCGTTTAGAAATGATAATCTTCTTCACAAAATCATTGTAATATTAATGTAACTGAAAACTGTTACTTGAATGGCAACTTAAGGCAGGAAAATAAAACAATTCTTGAGCTAGCAACGTAAAATTGGCCATGATATAAGAATGGTGCCCTCTAGCCCACTTCGTAGAATTTAATACATTTTGTTATTTGACTCCTGGAAAAACATTATGAAATAAAATAAGAAATAGCCACCCGTACAACAGTCAATAACACTAAATATATTTTTGAGAAAATTTAAAGATAAATAATATAGATGTTTCGACCAACAATTGTGGCCATTGCCAAAACATGAAACAAACTGATATAATGTTAAAAAAGATAGTAAAAAAACAAAATATAGCCCAAAGGTGTGACTAACAGAATATTTATTTACCAAACATCATACAATGAATTTAATAGAGAAGCATCTTGTTCTATATTAACATGAAAATGTTTATATTTAATATGTAGCTTTTCAGAAAGTAGGCTATTCTTAAAATGAATTTCCTTTTCTATAATAACAGAATTATCAAAAAGAATCGAGTGATTTAGTAGTCAAGAAAACTTTTAGTGCTGTTGTCTGTTATACGGGTCGAATAAATTATTTTATTTATGTTTAATATAGACGTTAAATGTTCATATATAACATATTTCTATCTCTGGTCATGACTTGCAGATAGTATCTTACGCAAACGAAACATAATTACTTTCAAAATAATAATTATGTTTTAAAAGAATGCCTCAAAATTTGACAGGAATTGAAATGTTAAAATTGTATCGATTAAAATACCTTTAATATTTTATGTATATTACTTTGTGTAATACATTAGATTTGACTGTCCTGTTCGTTTATAACTGTTGAAACTAATAACAGTGTACGGTCACTGGTAACTAAAATGATTTATTTGGAAGCTTTCAACCTTATTTGGTCGTATGGTTTCTCCAGTACTTTTCTAATGTAAGGGTTGTAAAGAGACGCCGGTACTAATTTATACTAACAATTACTTGTTGCGTAACTAAGAACTTCGTTTATTATCAAATCATATACATTTTTATCACTTTTTTTTGGTTAACAGGCTACATGAGGGTGATCCTGAAACAGGCAGCTCCCCTTTAATAGCATAGGAAGGGAATTGAAAAAGGGGGGATGCGGAAGGTAGAGCAAGGTAGCCCAGGGTTAACTAGGGCCCCCGGGCTATGGTTTAAGGATCCTACCCGGTGTTTCACCTAAAGAGATGCAGGGAAAACCCTAGAAAACCTGCATCAGGTAGGTCGGGCATTGGGTACTATTCTCACGCCCTTCCGAATGACGGGAGACGAGTTTGCTGTGGGGACGCATTATTATACAGTTTATAATATTAATTTATAGTTTATTAAACTACGAGAGATATAATTTATTTGGCCAAATACGAAACCTCGCAAATAAAACATTTTATATAATAGTGACCATATAAGCTTATTTAATTTAACATTTACAAACTGTATTAAAAATTTAGGCGACACTAGAATTTTGAATTGTTAGTCTAACTTTGGTAGGTAAGACCCATTAGCGTTATTGTAAGCGGAAGATCATAAAACAGCATATATGCAGAATATTGTATAAACACATTTATATTCTGTGTGGAAGAAATATCTCGAATTTATATGGCGACGGGAGTTAAATTTTTGACAGGGATGAAATACGCAAGGAAGGCGTCTATAGAAAAACTGATAACAGATGGGAAAAGATTTGTAGTTCTGAGTGAGTTGGTTTCCCTAACACCCCAGGATGAACGAAACAGCTAGAGAAAATTTAATCGTTTAGCAGAAGGCTTGTAAACACAAGCAAATAATTAACAAACTTGGTACAGAACATGAGAGTGATACGTTAGAGAGACGAATAATTACGAATGTAAGAGTTAGTAGGCCAGAAAGTGAGAAAAGCAGAAATAGAAAGGGAGATGAGGTTAGCAAGAAGTGCAACAAAGTTATCTAGCACGTACATACACAAGGACGTTCTTATAACAGGATAATGGTTAGATAATATGGAAGTGTCGATGAGATTTGAAGGGACTTTTGAGGAAAATATTAAGAACATTATTAATTAGTAAATATCAACACAGAGGATTGCCGAGTTACTAACGGGTGAAGAAAACCATATAGTTACAAGAACTTTGTTCATATATTAACATTTCCTTTATAAAATGTAAATATCTACACTGAGCTGAGATTATTAAAATTTCACTACTGTATTATAATGTTTTATTGAGCAAATGAGCAGAATAAGAGAAGAGCGAACAATATAAAGTACTTTGACCAAGAAAAGGGATAGATTAAAAGGCCACGAGGGTATTGTAAAATTAGCATTATAATAAAGTGTGGGGTAAGGAGAGAAGAGGGAGGGCAAGGGTGGTAAACGCCAAGTAGATTAAGGAGGATGTGGGATGCGGTAGTTATGTACGAATGAAACGGCTTGCGCAGAATAGGTTAACATGGAAGGTTGCATCAGACTATTCAAAGGACTGACTACTGCAATAAATAGTTTGTTTTGAAATGAAACTAAATAATTTAGTTTAATGAATTGTTAATGACTAGCTCTGTCCGCGAATATGTTCTCGCGGATATAACTATAAACGAAAGTACGGTATCATTTATTTATGATCGCTACAAAAACTTTATAACTCGCAGTTACTTTTGAATAGTTCGCTTTCACACGTTTATAACAATAGATGGAGTAAGAATGCTCGCCCCCCCTCTCTCTCTCTTTCTCATGCTGTCAAAATTACGCTTATAATTACACATTAAGTGGGATGAATGGTGTAGGAACGCCTATTAGGACTTTTAAACGCAGTTGTTTTTCACGCCGCATTTCGCGCGAAAATTCAATGGATTTATAAATATTTACATTATTTTCCTCTGAACTCTGCAAGATATGGAAATGAAACGTATACGAAAATTTAAGTTTAAATTCCTGTTTGAACCCCTGAAATTTTCTTTTTAATCTGTAGAGTCGTTTCGGAGCATAAACAGATCAAGAGTGTAGGCAACCCGCATTCTCATTCGGACATTCAAACACACTTTCCAACAAACTTTCCTGTACAATTAAAATTTATTTTATTTTAATATCATTAATTTAGAAATGAAATATACATGAAATTAAATTTAAATTTCCTGTTTTCAAACCCTCAAATATTAATTGACATCCGTTGAGCCGTTTAGATGCCTATTCGAGTCAAACATACGGACCGTCAGTCAGATAGACAGACACTTAAATTTTATTTATTGATATAATTGATTCTTATACTATATTATATTAATTTATTTTTCTGCTTTGAAATGAAATTTAAAACATAGTTTAATTAATTATTCTTGTTTCAAGCAAAATAATATCAAAACAATGGAACGCAATAAAATTATCCTCTATGATTAAAAAATATAATTTATCTACACATTTTCGTCCTGAATTTAAATGATTACATATTATGTAGAAGTTTATTTTAATACACAATAGAGTATTATTTTAATTACTTTAATTTGTACCTATATTGCCAATTATGGCCCTAATTTTCTGATTTTAATTTCATGTTATCAAATTTTGTTGTTGTATATTTATTGTTAAGAGTATTGTTATTCCATATTCGTATAAAACCCCTTTTTCGCCCTAAATCGTTAATTATATGAGACAATTAAACGACATCTACGCTTTGGGATAGAATTAGGTAGTATTTTCCTTTGAATATCGGAAACAGCTTAATTGCAGAATTTTAAATTGTTAACCAAGAGGATGTTAAAGTTATTGAAGTGTTAACGGAAAGAGATTCCGCTAGGTTCACTATCTTGTTTGCTTTCCGACCCTTATGATTTGAAAAGTGAATAAGTAGTGTACATGCTCTTAATTTTCTGAAATACACTCAGGGCCATGTTGGATAGCTTCAAATTGCTCATTTTGTGGTTGTTTGTTCAGAAGTGTCTTCAGCTTGATATGTCTGTATTGTAATACTTTATGCACCGTTTTATGGTTCTGTTCATAACGCTTCAGTGCGCCTGAAAAGTAATTGTTTTTCGTTAACTGTTCTCATCGGCTGACTGTAATTTAACATTAGACATTTACTGAGCGTTAGAGATTCACTTTGAGGGAAGGAGATGAGAGATCCCGATGCAGGTCAGCTACGTTGTTACGTGGCCAAATTGCCTCGGGGCTTCAGGGAACAACCGCAGGAGATGCTGCGTCTTTAATATTTAAAGCATCTCTCTGGCTCCTCAATTATATCACGCCGTCCCACCCAAACTGATCTCCTACGTTTGTGAAGCCTTCGAATTCAGAAGTAAAGAATTTATGAACTATCGCTGCAGCTTTCACTGATAGCGTAGCGAGGAAATTTTAAGCTTAGTAAATGTTTCATGCGACTGTTGGTGAGGAAGAGCACAATTTAGTCACAGCTTACTTACGCTTTCAATGCACGAGTACAGGTCGTAAAATTTTAAACCGTTGATGGGAATGCCTTGTCTGATGTTTTAAATATATAATTAACCTGCTACAGCCCAAACGAAGCCTCAATATTTCTAAGAAGACTGTTGCCGATTGAGACCTTCATAGAATTGGCAATTGAGAGTTAATTGTAACTCTATTTCATATGGTAAAATTAGTTTCCATATGACTTCAAATGTTAAACTGCTATACTTCAATCAATCATTTCTTAATATACCCATAAAATTAAAAATCATAAAGGATATAGTACCATCAACTAATTTAATTACAGCGAGCTTTGGCGAAGTCTAGCTGATAACAAATATTTTCATTGGTTTTGCGAAACACGTTTCACATTGTGTCAAAACACTTCAATCTCTGATTCAAAATAGATTAGTTTCAATAAGCGCCTTTAGTCGGAATTGAATGCGTTTTGTCCATTCTGATTTTCCTGCTTCACGTTCTATTATTGTAGACTACGATTAAAAACTACTAGCTATGTTTAAAAAAGAACGAAATTTTTAAATTGTAGGGCGTTATTATTTACAGGCTACTTTCATTTCCCCAAGTAAAAGTAATTTAATATCCACTACTGAAATAAAAATATCATAGTTATAATAGGAGCTACTAGATAATGGAATACATTTGCCTTCGATATTTTTCTAATAATTTCATATTGATAAAAATTTATAATAAATTTGCTCAATTAATTATATCGTATTGATTGTAAAATTTAAAAATATTGTCTATGTTGATCCATTACTCGAATGGTTCGGTATTATTTATCAAATTTAATAAAATTTGTAAAATTTAAACAATATCAATCCAAAGAAATCATAATATTATCTGACGTGCGCCAAATATCATTTCGGAGCCCCCATTTTTAATATTTTTATTGATGATATTATTAAAGTTTTTTTATAAACTTTTAATAATTGCAGTTGATTCGATAACCATTAAAATTAAATAAGTGATTTTATTCTAGCAAAAAATATTAAGTAGCATTTGGAAGTAGTTTTTAAAACTAGTTTGAAATTACAAACAATAAATGTAAATCTGAAATGTTACAAACTTATTTATTTTATAATGTTTATATTTAGGAAAGCGTCAAATTACTAGTGAAACAGGAGCAATACTTGGTTCTTTGAATGGCCTTCCATCCCCATATAAATAAAATAATTAGTGAAACTTCAAAATTACTTTTAACGTATTAGTAGGAAAAGTGAATCATTTAAATCTTAACGCACTATTAGAATATTTTAATTATTATTATTTTATTTATTTTAATTTATTGATCCATAATTTTGTCATCGTATACTAAAAATAAGTAGTAGACCGACATAAATGTTTCATATTAATAAGTGCATTGCCAATTATAATTCATAATCACATTTCCAGAATGATAAAAATGATTAAAGTTAATTGGCTTTATTTTTTAGAAATATTTTATTAATAAACTGTAACAAGTTTTTTCAAAATAGTATAATTTTTTACCTTTTTAATTATAATTTAATTAAAAAACTTAATGAACGTAAATTGATAAAAATAAAAGATTGACATTTTGAAATATGGATTAAGAGCATTTCTTGGCTTACCTATAAATATTTTACGTTAAAGTTTGTTAATATCTATTGTTAAATCTAAAATTATTTCTAATGATCAACATTAAACAATGTAATGTATGTACATAAATATATATTAGTCATTTAAGAATAAATTGATACATATGGTCCGCCAGTGTCATAATACGCTACGATTTCAGAGGAACATTTCTATTGATTGTATTGTTATGTTTTGGTAATGTTGTGGAAATAAAATTTTTATATTTTACATTATTTTCGGATAGCATTTTCCTGGCATTTATCACTGTAAACTATAAAACACGGAATATTATAAATTATGTCGCACACATGCTATTTTCTGAAATATCTATGGAACTTGATTATACAAACCTACCCGAAAGGTTTTTGTATTGTTTTCAGGAAGGGATCCTCAATTTTTGGTACGGTTATTGTTGAACAATTTGACGATGTCAAGACTAACTGCAATATAAGATCTGACTTTTATTATCGGATAATGAAAATCGCAAAATAATTTAATCTTGAACTTGATTCATATATTTATTTTTCCGTAGGTCCTTGCCAATTTTATAAAGACATGTTATGAAGTTTGATTACGGAATATAAGGGAGCTTAATATTGTTGTAGTAATCAGTCCTTAGTCTCGACTGATGCAGCCCTCGTAACCAAATCTTCTCAAGCCTTTTCATTTTACGTAATTGTTACATCCTCCCTAACCTGCTAAGCGTATTCCGATACTGTTCTTAACCCACGCACTTCCCTCTAACGATAATTTTACAATAGCGTCATTAATCTATCCCATATCTTGGCCCTCCATATTGTTCCTAAAGATTTTATTCTTTTCCTTCCTGGAACTTCTACCGTCCTCTTTTCGCACCTATATAACGCCACGCTCCGTACGAACATTTTAAGTAATATTTTCCTAATATTCATACTTATAATAGCTGTAAGTAAATTCCCCTGTGTGAGAAAGCCTGTGATACCTTACTTTGTATGTCTACTATACTTCTACCATTCCTAGTTATTATCCTGCCCAAGTAACAAAATTCCTTAACTTCCTTCAACAGATCCCTTACCAATCAACTTATTAAGAACAATTATTGTGCTCTTAAATATAACTTCACGTTTCTTTTGATATTTCTCCTGAACCCACTCAATTAATTATTGTTGATGTATCAAATGTCTCTGCTATCTTAAATATCAATTGTAGATAAAATGGATTATATCAGTTCAGAGGGTTTTGTCACCAAATACAGGTACGAGAACCTTATCAATACTTAATCTGCTGCGGTGAAATGATGAACTTGAAGCGACGTCAATCAAAATTGTGACAAGTGATATCAGTAACCCCTGTCGAACATTATATTCTGACACATAACAGCTAACAGTATTATTATATTTTGCATCCCCATCTGTTTATCTGACAACCGGGATGTGTGATATGAAGCAAAAGGATTAAGCGGAGCTTAATAAGTATGGAGCAGTAAGCACTGATTAAACACACAACCTGTTACAATCTGTCTATTTACGCTACTGCAGTATTAATTTTGGAGAAATCAGATGAATATACCTGCATAATGTTTTAAAATACGAGTAAATAAAGTAATGCATTTAAAATTAATATATCACATTACAGTGTAAACAAAAACCACAAAATTAATAATTATGTTAGTTTTATTCTTTATTTCTCTGTAATTTTTAATGAAAAAATATTAACAATACGTGTATTTGAAGAATCAGATTAATCTCATGAAAAATGTTGAAATTATATTATATTGTGATATTTTTGTTGTGGTATTCAGTCCTAAGACTGGTCTGATGCAACCCTCCATGCTAACATATCTTGCGCAAATCTTTTCATTTCCGCATAACTACAACATCCCACATCTTCCCTAATATGCTTAGCGTATTTCACCATTGGCCTCCCTCTTATGTTCTTACTTCTATCACTTCCCCCAATTCTAATTTTACAAGAGCCTCATGTCTTAAAATGTGACCTATTAATCTATCTTTTCTCTTGGTCAACGTCCTCCATATTGTTCGCTCTTCCACTATTCTGTTTAGAACTTCCTAGTTAGTGGTTCTATCCACCCATCTACAATATCTTCGGCAAAGCGTAGTGTTCTTATTTCCTCTCCTTGTAGTATGATTCCTTTTCCATATTGCGTTTTAACTTTCTTCATTGCCTGTTCTATATATAAGTTAACAACATGGGTGACAGACTGCATCCTTTTATTACTTCTTTCTTGATTTCGACTTTCTTGTCTTGCCCTTCAATTCTAATTACCGCTGACTGCCTTCTGTAGAGGCTATTTATTAGCCTTCTTTCTCGATATTTTATTCCAGTGCTCTTCAAAATCCTTAATAGTGTGTTCCAGTTGACATAGTCAAACGCTTTTTCTAAATCTACAAATCCAATGAACGTAGGCCGGTTTTTTCTTATCCTGTGTTCTAAATTTAGCCGCAATGTCAATATTACTCCGCTTGTCCCTACATTCTTGCTATAACCAAACCGATCTTCTCCTAACTCGCATTTTAGGAGTTCAATTCGTTGTGATATTGTGTTTCTGAATCGGAGCTTTTGGTAAAAAAAATTGTTACTTAAATAAACTTGTGGACTGATGATTGGTGTAACTTATTAACTATTTAACTTGAAACCGGCCTATTGTTAATATAAGTATATGATTTACTGCCGTATGCATACTTAAATTTTAGAACATTCTCGACATCCAAATTTATAACATATGGACAAATATTCGAATTGAAAAATGTTGTAATACTTATATTTGTTGCATTTTGTATTCTGGGAAAGTCGTTCTCTTTTTGTGGCAATATCTGTACTTTTTATAGAACTATAACTTACCTGAATTTTTTATTTGACCTTTATACGTGTCATTATTACTCGCCAGTCTTAATTGGATTAGTATTAAGTTATTTAATTTTTTGTGAAATTGTAATATATAACATAAAATGAGCTCCATTTACCCCAATATTATTGGGTTACGTATACTTAAATCTGTGCTTTATAAATATTCTATGAAAAAATTACGATAAATGAGAAAAAAATAATCTAAACTAAATAAACATGCATACCGTAGCCCTGTATTCATTTTTGAGTGGATTTTTACAATTAAATTTACATATAAATTGCTAGATATAATAATTAAATTAAAACGTTTATATTTAACTTTAATTAACTGAATAACTTTTTAAAATATATTATTCCTGGAAATAAAAACTACGCTCAGTAAATCACTGCGTGTAATATGTATTTAACATTTATAAACAATTATTTTCAGTTTACTTTGATTTAGTCAATTTTTTTCTGGTTATATTTACTTTTTTCTGGAAACGAATTACACTCCTGCCTAGAGGTAATCATAATTTATTTTATAAAAAAGTAGTTCATAAAGCTTTTGTAGATAATTTTTTCTTGTCGCTTACTTTTTATGTAAGAATCGTAATCAGCGAACTTCATATTTCCTTTCTCACATTTTTTGTGAATTCATTTCTACAGCAATTACTGGGATTTGGAACTTTATTTTACTACGCTTAACTAATTATTTTTATTGTAATTCGTTGTCTGGCATGTGCGAAATATGGTCGTGTGGATAAGATAATTTAACTTCGATATGAAACAAGATAAAAATTTTTACATATAAATATATTTAATAATTTGTGGTTTGTGCTCAGTATTTATCAGATTCAAATTACAAGAGGAACAGTTTGAAGTAATTTGCTGAATTGAGAACGTTTTCCAACTGGGTCAGCAGACATCCCGGTCAATTGGCAAAGCATAAAGAGCTTTGGAGTTGCTGGCCCTGTTGTGACCTTATTGTAATATTAAGTGCCACATAAGAATCTAACACTTATTCAAAGATAAAACAAAACGAAGCAGGGAATAAAACCCAAAAATACCATAATGCTATTAACATTCATTGATATAATTTTGAAGACGTGGTCCCCAATTAATTAGTTTTTGTTAAGAATTTAAGAATTGTGAAAATATCATATTCTGTAAATTCGACCACTCGTTTTATTTTGTAATTGAGAAATATAATGATAAGTTACTATAAAACGTATTGATGTCATAATTAAATCTTATTGATGAAAAGTAAAGTAGTTTTATAGTAAGTAAATCCGAAGACAATATTACAGATAAAAGAAACGTCGTTATTATAGCCTCTGTCGTATTATGAACTTTTCTGGCATACGTAGCAGACAATGCTAATATAATTGTCTTCTAGGAACTTTATTCGACTAATAACATCTTAAAATAAATAAATACTCAATAATTTATAATTTTTATCATTTTATTAGTCTTCACGTGTGATAGAAAAATGGAAACTACTACTCTTAACTGCCAATTGAAAGTAAGTATAACATGAAATCGAATAAATGTAGATCAAATTACAACGAATATTTTATTTAAGAAGTTTTTGATTAATTAATTTTAATTTTTAATTTAATCCCAAATTTATTCAATTTAATTGTTGTGAAAAATTGTTGAAAAACACTACTTTACTAAATACGATGAGTATTAGCTGAAAAAGTAAGATACTTTTATAACTCGTAATAGAAGAAAATTTTTTCGATCTTTGTATTATTATTTATATTTCATCTTACGTGAAAACAATGTCGTGTGATTTTTTGATCTAAAGAAGAATTATTTTACAAAGTTGAAAATAAACCGCAAACTATATTTGATATCAAAACTTTACTTCACAAAATATTAGTAGAATCAGTGAACCCTATACACCATGTCTGATGCAAAATAAATATTTAAATTATAGGATTAGGTTGACAAAAATTAATCATGTCCTTTTACTTCAATTTCACAGCCTCTTTCATTAAGGTTTAAGATATAATTTATTCTGTTAATTCATTAATTACATTATGAAATTATACTGTTTGTTATTAATTCTGCAGAAAATATACGAAGTGTGGAAGATAATTTAAGTTTTGTTATCATTCCACGGGAAACATTTAACGCCCAATGCTATTTGGAGGCTGTCATGATATTGATTTGAAAAACTGTTCAAATTGGATCCGACTGGGCCTGGAAGGACTCGATTCTGCAATCTAATCAAATTGTTTAGGGAATTTATTACAGAAACCGTATAATAAAAGGATTAATTAAATTTAAAAAAGAAAAACATACTCTAAGACAGATAGTTGATAATACAAACACTTCTAATTATAATTTGTCAAAGTATTTGAACAAAGTCTTGAATATTTTCAACAAAGTCAAGCCATACGATATAAAAAATGCTTTTGAATTAAAATCTATTATAGATAATATAGGTAACTTGAAAGATCATGGAAAATTAATAAGTTAAATGTAGATTTCTTGTTCATAAATATACCAATACAACTTGCAATTGAATTAATTAATTTAAAATGGGGCAAAATTAAAGCCCACACTGAAATAAAAAGTGAAAGCATCTTTATTGAAGATATAAAACAATGTTTAGATAATAATTCTGTAAAATTTAAGGATTATATATATATATATATATATATATATATATATATAATTTCAAGGTCTCCCAATGGGTTGCTGTTTATCAGTAAGTATTGCTGGTATTGTATTAAATTTTATTTTAGATAAAACGTTCAAAACTGAAACATAAAGTCGAGGTTGTGTAAAATATACATTGATGATTTATTTTTAATAATTGATAAAAACCAAATGGAAAAATTATTATAAAATATACATAATGTTCACGCAAAATATAATTTCACTTTATAAACTGAATATGATAATAAAATCAACTACTTAGATATAAAAATAATTAGAGATAACAACAAAGTGGTATAAGAAACCCATAACAGCTGATAGGTTAATTAATTATTTCTCTAACAATCCATTTTCTCATAAAAATAATGTTGCAAACAATACATAGATCTTTAAAATTAACAGTCAAATCATTGACAAGGGAAAACAAAACAACTATATATGATATAATACTAAATAATTTTTATACAAAAAAATTGATAAATACTTTACGGTACTCTAATATAAATATGAAAAATAATGGTAATATGAACAAACCTGATAATAATATAGATTAGATAGTGGAAATAGTTATCAGCAAAAGAAACATTAAGTTAAAAAATATCAATGATACTGAAGTAGTAGTTGGACAAGGAACAAATAATAACTCGGACAATAATATAAGTTATTCCTCCTTAACATAAATTGAAACCGTAACACCTAAAATAGTAAACATATTTGACAATAATTGTATTAATGGAATAAAATTTGGATTAAAATCAGAAAACAAGATGAGACATTATTCAACTAAACTAAAAGATAACATTCTCATAAAATTGCAAAATAATGTAACATATAAAAATAATTGTAATGAAAATTATATTGGACACACAGGAACTAGTCTTAATATTATAATATATAACAATAAAAATAATGCTAAGAGCAATACTAAAACAAATACTACCTTGTCACTACACCATTTAAATTTAAAACACAGTATAGATCATGATAATGTTTTAATTACACATAAACAAAATAAACAATGAAAAGAAAGATTTTCAAAAACGATAATGATATAATTCCAGAAAGGAAAGTAAAGACATATCAAAACACTACGCCAAAGTTTTAGAGTGCATCAAAATTTTAGAGTTATAATTACAAATTTGTTGTTTTGGACTTACACTTATCAAATATCGTTTTACGAGATTCGATAAGTTGATTTAAATATTACGATATATATCCACACTTTTGGCGATTTAAATTTTTGACGTAGGTAAATTTTAAGACTCATTGAATTTTTTTTCAATGTAAATTTTGACAACTCGTAGATGTAAATTGCCGAGTGTGTTTGGTTAGCACAGGCGCAAAAAATTCATTGAACTTGTTGAACTCCGAAGTTTGATAAATTCTCTGTGTAGGCCAGCACAGTCTGCAATCATGTACATTACATGAGGAAATTTGTAAATTACATATATACAAAACTATATGACAAATGAGGGTATGTACAATACTTTTAAGAGTTAAATAATGAAAAAACCAAAATTGTTTTATATTGTATAAGAAATTCTATATTTTTTCAATGGGTCAAATAATTTGTATTTAAATTTGTAGATGACTCAATGTCGAAAGCTCCAGAAAAATTGAATAAATTTGAAATCAATATTAATCTATAGTTTTGGTTAGTTAATTAAAGTGACTGTTAAAACATAGGCATTATTGTCCGCGCAGCTGAATCATGGGTGCGTTGAGGGGGAAGTGAGAAGATGTGCCAACGTTCATCCATTTATGTACTGTGCTGAATTTTTGAAATATTGTTGTTTTGAAATTAAATCTAAGAGGACTACATCAAGAGACATGTAGTACAAATTTGAAAAGTTAATTTAGACTGTAATCGGTGTGGCAAAATCAAATTATACGCCAGTAAATGGAAAGAAATTAAGCCACTGTAGGAGACAACTCAAACGCCATTAAACATGGAACACGAAAAGCCTTTATTAAAAGCGTAACTTTTCTGCGGAGCAGGCAGATTTGCACAAAAAATACATAAAAGCTGGGGGCAACCCTTCGTCGCTTTAAGTGTTGTTCTGCATTTAAACGACACAATAATAAAATGTAATCAGGAGTAGCTGTGCGATTAGCAGATGGTTGGTATCTTGTCAGAGTGGACATTCAAGGAGATAATCCGCCATGCGCGGTTTTAATGCCTTTAATATAGGCCATAGCCAGAGAAGTAAATTCCCTGTAACTACTCTCGCATACGAGTTGCAGTAAAGTGAATGCCAGGCTTTAAAACCTCCAAAGATCATAAACTTTCCAGTTTTACTCAATCTTTAGCGGGAGTGTTACAAGGTCTGCCTAGTTAAACATTTTTATGTAAATATTGCTTTATACGACATACCAGTCAACACTCATTTATTAATGGCAATAATCTGATCAATCAGTGGTGAATATCCCGATGAAGAATATCTGTCATTCACGTAAGACATTACATTTCTTCTCTCTCCTTATGCCCTTATTATTATTATATTAATATATATTATATATAATAATATATTGCTATTACGGATTTTAACAACCTTACTTTCACTTCGAATATAAAGTATCACAAGAACAATATAGCGTTTGAATCAACTAACACACAATTTTTAGGCTGTACATCTAAATGAGAAACTAAAAATAAGCAGAGTATTTTTAGATCTCTCCTAAGCATTATATTTGGATGACAATTATTATATATAATACATAAAATTATAGTCTCGTTCTGTGAAAAAACATTGCCTTGATCTTTGACCGGTAATAGCAATGTTGAATTCGCGAACATATAAACCATCACATTCATATTTACGGAAAGTTATGATTAAATGATGTTATTAAGGGACTTTAAAGTAAACCTTATCTTGATCTCTTAGCCTCGTAGATTATTTATTCATGTGTGTGGTTTGCTCGTATTCCTGTATATTATTCATCTTTATGTTTTGCGGTATTACAAACTAGATACTTTCTTCTTGTTCTACGGAAGGTTTTAGACTTGTTAAAAAATAGTGATATGAATATTATGTGGCAAGAGTTGTCTGAATATTGAAAACTCTTGGAATTTTTATATTACCTACGTAAACATTTTGTTTATCTGTAAAATTAATTAAAACGTTATGGAGGTATTTTCGTTAGCAACGGGTACTGTCGCAAATGTAATTCTAGACAGGAACAGTATAATCATGAGGATATTTTCATAGTATTAAAGAATTCAACTATTCCTGTATTCCTGTAAGTGTCGATAACAACCTATTGTAACAATGATCAATAATTCCAAGAAATTTCTCTGCTGAAAATTACGTAGACCTTTCTGAGTCTTACGCAGAAATACTTGTTCGACTGATACTTTGCAAATTTCATCCTGTCGTGCCAAGTATTTTACTCATTACTGTAACTTTTAATTTCAAATGCTTACTGATATTCATGTCTCCACAACACAAGAAGCAAAAAGTATATACAAAAATTATAAATCATTGTCAATTGAACACAATTGTGTCAATTATACGCGCATTTATCTTTTTAACAAACTGCTTCAAATAATTAAACAGTTGCTCATGTTTTCGTGAATATATTAATATAAATTTTATGAATCGACTTTTTAATTATCCGTTCATGTTTTATACCTAAGTTTCGCACGGTATCTCATGACATAACTCTTGCATAACACGTCGCAATAAGACGTTGCCAAAAATCGGTTCATAATATTGAAATAAATAGTTATCCAATAATTAAACTCTTAGGCCCCAAGCTCCTTGCAACTTGATCAAATAATTCAATTGCATTTGAGTTTCGTCTAGCGAACCGAACGCACACTGGCTACTAAATAGTTCTTTTTACCGAGCTATGAAATGAATTATGTAGAGACTTCATGCGTTTGTGCCTTGATATTAAGACGGCAGAAGAGTGTCAAAAAATTTAAAGTAATAAGCGGCAGACTTCTTGATAGTTAGTTTTATCAATTGGTAAAAAAAGATAGTATTTTTTAAAATTATTTCCGTCTGAGAGTAGGTTTTATTAAGTTTTGGTGTTTGTCAAAGTTTGTATACCTTGTAAGCTCTAGTCGAATTCCAAATGAGGACTGAAACCCGTCCTACTTTAACCCATAAATATTTATTTGGTCGGCAGAGCGTTGTCATGAATGTCACTTGTATAATTCATTTTCAACGCAAAAGTTGACTCACCCACAAAATATTACATGTTAATATTAAATAGATTAACGTCTGACATTAAAAACTGTCTGGAATAAACGGTCGGAAATTATTTTCTTTTTGGATTTAACAATAACTTGATTGTAAGGAAACCTGAAGAAGGTGAGAATATGCGCCCAAAACGTTGTGTGAATAAAAAATAAAAACGGTCGGAAATTATTTTATTTTTGATTTTTAATATCAGATGTTAATGGATATAGTAAAACGGTCGGAAATTATTTTTTATTTTGTTGAGTATTTTAATTGCTTCAACTATATAATTTCCTGTGTCCCGTCAGTCATAAGTAACACTGTGTCAGTGATTAAAAATTTGCTTGAAAAATATTTACCAGAGCCTCTTCACGAGTCGCTATTATGTCCGAAAGATACGAAAGCTGGATTTGATGATAAGCTGACAATTTCGGAACATAGATTGTGATTATTGTAATATGTAGACTGATAAAAGGTTTTATAATACCTAAAATGAATCACTTGCCTCTTCAAGGTTTAATCGAATTTACGAGGAAATTTCATGTTTCTTTAACTTAATTTACTTTCGGTTACATAAATTATCGAGTCTTCTGAATTGAAAATCTGACATCTATAATAATAATGGGCAGCAGAAAGTAATTATCATTTGTTGTTGCATAAGGAATTAAAATGTCATATGACTGTAAATAACCATCGCGGGGAATCTTACAAACTATATGCTATTGAATATTTTAGTTAAAAATAAAATATATGAAAATATCTAGCAGGTGCTATTAATAACATAAACGAATGATTACGTATAAAGTAGCATTTGCGTATAATTAATTACGTATTAGATAGAAAATAAACATGAACCCTACACCAATACACTTTAAACAACTTTAAAGATTTGCTTTTTTTTTTGGTTAACAGGCTACATGAGGGTGATCCTGAAACAGGCAACTCTCCTTTAATAGCATAGGAAGGGAATTGAAAAGGGGGGATGCGGAAGGTAGAACAAGGTAGCCAAGGGTTGACTAGGGCCCCCGGGCTATGGTTTAAGGATCCTACCCGGTGTTTCACCTAAAGAGATGCAGGGAAAACTCTAGAAAACCTGCATCAGGTAGGTCGGGCATTGGGTACTATTCTCACGCCCTTCCGAATGACGGGAGACGAGTCTGCTGTGGGGACGCAGCATTCCCTTCTCCATGTCTCCACCAGTTTCAAGAGGCAGTTGGCCGACTGATCCAATGGGATCAGCGGACAGCTCTTGCCATATGCCCAAGGTCTTTGACCCCGGTACATATACCTTCTAAAATAGGTGAAGGTGTCTCGGCATATGAGAACTTTGATAAAAAGTACCCAGAGAGAGTGCGAGGCATTCCCGACATGATCAGGTGAGCCCCACAGTCACTCTGGGCTGAAGCGCCTGCGAGAAAACTCCCGCAGCGTCCTAAGATTTGCTTATATATATATATATATATATATATATATATATATATATATAGAGAGAGAGAGAGAGAGAGAGAGAGAGAGATTATTATTGTTGTATTAATTCATGCTTATTGTGATCTTCTCAGGAGACTTACTACCTAAAAATTGAGGAACAGGCATGTCAGTTTTAAACAAACTGCCCTAAAGTGTTTTTACTGAGAATATTAACAATATTATGAAGCGATTTTTCAGTTATTCGGACACGTGTTAATACCATGCCATAAGTCGTCGTTTCGATCGATAACTCCGAACTTTATAAATTTGATAATTTACTCTGGAGAAGTCAGCAATTTTGTTAAATTTTCATTGTGAATGTGTTTCCTTCCTTAATATTTTAAACAAAAGAATAATATTATTTTATAATTGCATTTATACTTAACAAATTTATTTTACATTACAAATAATAACATTTTATTTTACATTTCCTTATAATAAATTCAATTCCTTACCTCTTATTTTTGTATAAAGATTATTTATATTATTTCAAATAATTTCTGGCGTCTTCCGATTATTATATATTTATTATTGCTTTCTTTCTATCTTCCAAAGTTTTTACTGTCTACTTTTTACACTTTCTTCTGATTTATGTTTGTAGTTTTTACTTTTTTCGACATAAACTCAGCAGAGGATTTAACTAAAATTAGTATAATTAAATTATTTCGCAATTAATATACTTTTTTCTCGATATCCACACATAATTAACTAAATACATTTGTAAAGTAATATTCTGGCTGCTCAGTGGTTAACTGTAGTCACTGTTATCGCTTCAAGATGAAGTGTGGTGATATATTTCTGCGGAAGAGTTCATAAATTATATAATTTCCGTTGAGAGAATCTTTTGTTAGTTCGTTTCCCCTTCTCATTTCCAGAACACGTTTCCCCTTCCTGCCGTTCCTGCACTTACTGGTACCCACAAAAAGGATCTAAGTTTCCGCCTGCAATCTACAAGGATTTTTGTATACGTTGACTTTTTTATCAAACACCATACCGTGAAACAATACGGAAAAAATTGCTGTACAATCCCGAAAACAAAGAAAGCAAACAAAGAGCTGCGTCGGGCGGTGGATTGTTAGTATCTGAGTGACTAAAAGCTTTGGAGATATTCTTACAACAGGCGGAAGTTGCTTTGAGAAAAGGAACGTCCATGATGAGTTTGTAATTACAGATTGCGTGATTCAGAGACTGGAAAAAAGACAAACCGAAGTCTTAAAGAACAGAAGTTACGGTGATTATAACGTATCCGTAAAATATATTTATTAAATTATTATAATAGGTTTACACACTCTCCACATGTTTCACTTCCTCATGTTGAAATGAAACATCTTTGTTTGCTTTTGAGCATGAGTAATGTATGAATCTCAAAAGTCCTTTATTGGTTACATTAGTTAATCCGATAGCATATGGAATATAAAAATATTATTTACACAATATTAAAATTACCAACTTGTTATATCTATATTGCTATGACTTAATTTATAAAATGAGATTACAATTAATAGCAAAATTATTCCGAAAAGTGATTAAGAATAAGTATACACATTAAGTATAATTAAATAAACGACGTTTCTATCAGTATCGGCGGCCCTCTTTGGGTATTTTCAGGATATTATGGTGACAATGATGTTGCGGACAAATTTGAATATATACAAATCAATTATTCTGATTAATAAATGTTGTCGTAACATGTGAATTCCACTAGGAAAATATAAGGAATCCTGACAGCACTGTCTATGTTTGTTGCCGCTGTATATTTATCGAGGCAGAGAATATTTTGTAAAACAAAAAATTAGTTAACATTTGTAGATCCCAATTATTTATAAACTTTGAACATAGAGGAGATTTCGATCACTACTCAGATGATATTAACCATACTCTGGATTTAAATCTATTCATACTCATTCTGAGTTCCGTCATACAGTTATATATTATAAATCCATCTTTATAAAGTGAGCCAGTAAAATGGACGTATGACGGTACTCAGATTTTAATCCACAGAATTGATTATCATTGGACTAGAGATTGGAAGCTCCTGTATGTTCTAATTTTATAAATAATTTTGACCAAACAGTGGTGAAATTGTTTTTTTTTTACAAATTGCATCACATTATTTGAGTGCGTGTTTCTGTGTCACACATTGATATCGATTTGTTAATCGATAAAATACAAAAACGGTCAGCTACATCAAACATGCAAGTTTTGGTCTACAGGAACAGATTTATTCTTGGGAATAAATGATCGAAAGTTTTTAGAAAATTTCTACACATACGAAAAGAAGTCTACGTAAGTTATTTATTTTTAGTTTTTAAGTGTCATATATTTTTATTGGAAATAATAATATTGATAAATGAACACAATAATAGTAGAATTTATACAATTCTATTTTCTCACCGTTCTTTATCCTCCAGCACGAAATAATAGTTAATTCCACTAGGAAAATGCGCAAATGAGATGAAGTAAACTGAATCAAAAACAACTTATGACTCGCATTCGACTCTGTCTAAATATAATAGGTTTTGTAATGAAGTAAACCCAGACTCCAACTGAAAGTGTGAAAAAAATTAAATCGCATTGTACACTGGTTCAGAAGTTAGAAGATAATTTTCAATGGTAAGGCTGGATAACTCGTACCCGCCGCTGAAAAGGTCAACTTTTATCCCTTTTGAAATCAGTTTTAGCGGCCAGATAAGTGTATGATTTGGCTCATCGATACAACTTCTAACCCAGGATATAGTGGTATGATCAATATAGTATTGCAGCTGGTCGTTCTGATATCTGAACAAGCCAAAGAACCCACGAAAAATTTTCGCGGCAAATTTTGACTTCATTTTGAGGCATAATACTCAGCAGCAAAAGATCTATACGCAACAATATTTAGTAAATGTAAATAATAATGTTTAGTTAAAAAATTCGTGTCTCAATAGAACAATTTTGAGTAGAGCCAGGCTAAAATACAAAGAGATAACGTGGCATTTAAAATATTCGTGTTTTGTTTCTGCCGTTTTTAACGACGAAAGAGAATCCAAAGAAATTTATTTTCTTCTAGTTCCATGTTTGAAATAAAGTGAATACTGGAAATCCAGCAGTCTGCCTTGTTCCGACAGTCAACAATGGCTCGACAACAATGACCCATTATGTCTACATTATTTCGTCCAATCGCAGACAATATTATTCTGAATAAAATTTTTTAGAGAATACAAATAAATGTAGATTCATTTGGGGTCCAGAAAGAGGAAAATTTGCTCAATGGACTACGTCTAGTAACGGTTACCGCAGTATATAAATTTAAATATTTTACATAGCTTTGTTTCTCTTTTCTGCAATTCAGCCAATATGACTTTCGTTTGGCCGCTTTGTTTCCGTGTGTGCTTGCGAACGATTATTGTCTCATTGAAAATTTAGAAAGTAGTTCTCCGGAGATGGTTGTCTGCCCGCGTTTCCTGAACCGTGACCCCCTGGAGCAAGCGAGCAAGCTTCGTGTGTATCGAAACCTAGTAAATACTTCGGCATGAAGCAGTTGCGCAAACAGGAATCACTCTCCTTCCTATTGTGTCATGATTCCTTTCTGTCTACGGTTGCGGAGGAAAGTTGCTGATTCACGTTTATGATCTTACTCATCCGAGAGCAATGTTGCTTAACTATGATAACATCTCAATCTCATTTTTTGGAAAGGAAGACGTCTTTCTATCAATGTCCGAATGTTCCCTACCGCGTAACGTTAACCATTGACGTACAATGTCCTTTACTAAGCATACATATTTATTTATTTATGTGTATTTTTTTGTTGCCGAGAATTTAAATTAGACCAGATCCCCAGTAATAGGAATACATAACTAGTTGAATTTCAGCCACCGGAAGTAAAAGTACTAATTTTTTGGAATTATTATACTTTCGCTTATTTCATGATCAAATTCATTTTCAAAACAACATCATCTGGCTACTAAAACACGTAGGTCCGATTATAGTTCGAATATTTTTTAAGAATATTTCATATATTTAAAATACTCATATCAGCTCTTAAAGATGTCCGGGGAAATTTATGAATACATTGAGAGATGTCAAAAGTATTTAAATCGAATAATGTCTGACAGACGATTGAATAGTATGAAATTGACACTTATTTTAAATAATTTTGCAATAATTGTTTAGTAAAATACATTTTTTCGTATTGCTGAAAGCTTCTTGAGCAAAGTAAATGGTACGAAACTTAAAAAAATTATGCATTGCGACTGATAAAACGAATGGGGCAATTATGTTAGCAATAAGAAGAAAAATATCACTCTTAATATATAAATAGTTATATGTTGTTGTTGTGTGGTATTTATTCTGTGGTATTTACTCTTTGTTTACACCAACAAATTATATTATTATAACAAGGAATTGTTAAATAATAAGAAGAGTATATTTAATTTGAATATATTGCGTTTAATTATGATGATAATAAAATTCGAAATCGTGGTATTACAATATAAAATTTCCAAAAGAAATATAACCAAATTAAGTTTTAGTAAAAATATTAATTTACGAGTAAAATGTATTATCAAATTGGCTCAGTCGGTAAAGCAAAAATAATCTATGCAGCTTCTAAACGGCTGCTCCCGGGAACGCGGGTGACAAACGATATAATTGAAATAAAATTAATTGCGAATCAACGAGAATGGTTTAAGTGGAAACCGGGTAAAAATGCCGTTACCAGATGTTCTGCGTGGTGATGTCGTTCTTGGTTTGCTGTTACCGGATGATCCTTTGCTGGATCACGTCTTCTAGATCCTCTAGTGCCTCTTCTTCAGATTAAATCTCCATCAAATGTTATATTTTTGTTTTCCGTACTCCCATCAAATGAATCTTCTTTCTCGAAAACATGCCGAATTTAACTTTTACGCATGTTCCTTCTTCTGCCACTGCTCTCTCATCCCGTCTTTCTCAGGACAGCTCCTGGGACCAACTGTCCAAATACAATGCACTCCAGGCAATAAATAATGTTGTAAACGGCGACGTTTCCCGCCTACTCGGCCTTGACAAACCACCCTCGCTTTTCGTCCTGCTGTACGCAAATGCCAAAAACTAAATTATTTTTGCTTTACCGCTTCAATGTAGGGGTCATGAGTCAACACAATTCCTAAGACTGGTATGATGCTACCATCCATGATAGCGTATCTTGCGCAAGCCTTTTCATATCCTCATAACAACCACATCACACATCCTCCCTAATATGTTTAGCGCATTTCATCCTGGCCACCCTCTTCTGGTCTTACCCCAAACACTTCCCTCTAATGTTAATTTTATAAGACCCTCATGTCTCAAAACGTGGTCTATTCTATCTCTTCTTTTGGTCAACGTCCTTCATATTGTTCGCTCTACCCCTATTCTCTTTATAACTTCCTCGTTAGTGATTTTGATCGACCCACCTGATTTTCAGAATTCTCCTATAGCATCACATTTTAAAGGCTTCTATTCTTTTCATTTCTGAATCTCCTTTCATCCACGTTTTACATCCACAGCAAGCTTCGCGAACGAACAAAACATATTTTCCAAATTTAAAATTTCTGTGATTTTAAATAACTACAATATCATTTGAAAATGCACAATAAAAAACAAGTAACAGCAAATTTACTTTTATATATCTGTAATTTTATATGAATGGAGTCCTTTATATTTACATAAAACGTAATGAATTTATAATATCTTTCGTGTGTCCACGCTACTGACAGTCTTTTTTAATCTGTATTTAAACGTTGTTGATCGCTATATTAAAGATACGTTCTGATTTTTGGTTATGTCTATCAATATTATTTTTACTTTACATAAATTAACACCCCTAACCCCCTTTTTAATTCCCTACCTATGCCTGTTACCCCCACCCTAACCTACAACTACAACGTCTCATTAATACTAAATACTAATTCATCACGTGTTACATAATTTTTTTAACAATATTTTCCATGAATTTGTGTTTTTGTTGATCAGAGTTAGTTGCAAATTAAGATCCATTGCTCTTTTTTACTAGCGCTAGGAAATATTCTCATCTTCATCACTATCTATAACGTACATAATTGAATTAGTACAGAATAAGATTAAAACTGCTATGTGAAAGGAATCAACAGACAAGATTGAAGACAGTCGATGAACATAGGGTGCCATCTGCGGAAGTGCGGAGCGGCAAGCTGTACCTTTTAAGATTAAAATTGATGGTTAATATCGCTGAGTGCTTTGAAGTGTTGATGGTACTCATATACACGAGTTAAACGAGGATTCGGAGCAATAGCTCCCAGAGGACAACAAAGACAAATAGTTTATTAACGTTTCACTAACTAATAGTTCAACTAACCAATTGTTCCCCCTTTATAAACATTGATTGCCAGAGGAAGAAATAACATTAAACTAACTCTTAGCACATTGCATACGTTGTTACACTACATCTGTTTATCACCATGGAAACGAAAAATTAATGAATGTGATATCAGCAACTGTTTCCACAGGTTGCACCACGGAATCAAAAATTATCTTATGCCACAAAATATAATTTCGCGAAAATAATAAGGGCAAATTTGCATGACCGCATTCGAAACGTCATGGCTAATGCCTATTTCATTCGGCTGGATGCCAAAGATTCACTGAAGCAGTTTTTATCTTTAATATCCTTTTTATATTTTAATGAAACATTCTGTATTCAAACTAAAGTTGTTTTTGTATTTTTTTAGTTGCCTGATGAAGTACACAAATATGGAAGAAACGTCATAGACGTATTATATAAATATAAAACTGTTTTCAGACAAATTGGCTGGTTTGTTTATTTATACAAAAGATTACATTCAAGCGGAGTTGATAAAATCATCGGGCGATGAAGCAATATCATGGCTGTTCAGGATATTTTGTGAAATCTATGAAAAAAGTTTCTGATACATGCAAAATGTTAACGAAAATAGTATATAAGACGATGGATCGGCAAGTAGAATGTGAGTTAGGAGAGGATCATTTTGGATTTAAGAAGAATGTAGGGATAAGAGAAGCAATACTGACTTTTTGTATAATTTTGGAAGACAGGCACATAAAAACAGGTCTACGTTCATAGCATATGTAAATTTAGAAATTGCCTTCTGAGCAACAAGATCATGTATCTCACTAATTGTATTAATTATGCCTCTTGAATAAATTGTGAATTAAAATTCCACGTTTAGTCTACTATTATGTTTTTAAAATAACCTAATCGTATTAAAATAAAACAAATTTGTTAAATAGTCCAATGTTTTTATTTGGGGCGTCTCGGAAAAATCGTGTCTCATAAGACGCTGTTTTGAGTTACTGCAACCACGACTGTTATGCGGATTCCTAAGTTCGATCATTGTAGTTGAAAATAAAGATCTTAAGTTTTTTATAACGCCCCGGTGCCCGAGATAAAATATAATACTGTCATGTATGGTAGATCCATTACCGAGAAAACCTATAATTTAAAACTCGAGAGTTTCCTCCTTTAAAGAGTGCATTTTGAAGTCAAAGCTTTTGCTGAATACTTATGAATTTTCAAATCGGATGATTTATTCTTAGAAACCCAGTTAAATTCAGTTTAGTATATGCAAAAATTAAGTTCATTTTCAAAACAGATGATATAGATATACCGGAAGCTCCAAGACGTCGTTTCTTCATAGCAAGCCACTTGGCCATGAGGGTTGGATAATGCCGAACCCAAGCTTCGGTCAGCTAGACAGCTACTAGACAAGGGAATTCAATCGGACTGTTGTTTGCTGTAGCAATTAACAGGAGTGCAAGTCCTCCATCTCTCCAGCCCCACCCAATGGTCAAGGACGGTGTTACAATTAGAAACTAAGTAGACAGTACACAACAAGCCATGCTTTGAACTTTGAGGTATTAGAGGGAATTGCGGAACCGGTAATTCTTTTAAGTGTTTCTGGAAACCGATATCGCAGATGAATGAAGTAAATAATTGTTGAGTATGAATGGAACAAAACCACCATGGCCGCCTTCCTCTAAGTTCCGCTTCTACCCATTTCAATTCTCTTCCTATACTGTTAAAGAGGAGATGTCAGTTTTTGGATCACCCTCACGTAGCCTGTTACCCAATACCCCCAAGGGATTAAAGCAATCAATCAATTTAGTTACGTAGTGGTTGACGTTTTGCAGTTTAGATTAGAATTTTATTGAGAAGTGGACTTGTCAAGAAGGAACCCAAAGTATGGTAACCTTTTTTAAAGAAAGTTTTCTTGCGGAGAGGACAACTATATTAGTACTGTGGAAGAATTGAAACCTGTAGAGTTGATATATAAAAATATATGACACTTGTAGTGCTTTAAAATACATAGTTCCGATTGAAGTTTAAATTGGAATACAAATACAGAAATGAATCTTTAAGAAATGACTATATTAAAATCTATAAGTAATGACGCTGTCGTAGTAAATGATATGAATATTTTTTGGCGGGAAGGAGAAAAGTATCGTGTTATTCAAATATGCGGTTTCAATAATTTCATCTTGTGCAGTAAAGATGATGTACCTGATTAAATGGCGAACCAAACAGTTTTCACACGCTTGTCTGGCAAACACTCCAAAATGGCTTATTCAAGACTGTAATGACGCCCACTAAGTTTAAATTGAGCTTAATAGTTGGTTTACCTGATGCGACCTTTCTAACTTGCAGAGTATAATAAATTCTTCAAAATAAGTAAAATAGAAAGCGAATATCATTTTATTTTTTGTGTTTTTCCCGCAACTACTAATAACTACGAAATTTGCAATTCTTAAACCACTCGTCTTCTCTTCAATAAAATTGCCTGTAGGTGTATAATTAAGTGTGTTTGTATGTATGTTCCGCTACAAATCTAAACGAGTAGACCAACTTCGACCAAATTTCGTACAAGACTCTGCTACAACAACTAAGTCCGAGGGTGGAGGAGCGGAAATTAAATAAGCAAAAATGGCCAATATTTCCAGCATATGAATACATAATTAAGCGTATTTCAACCCTATCCATAAACTGATGAGCATTATTCTTAAGGCTCGGGGTGGACAATCATCACGTAAAAATAACCAGAGAACAATCGAAATTTGGCACTAAAACAAAGAAACGTGAGCCACTGAGTTTAATTCAGTAATTAAATATGCAATTGAAATTATAGTTCAACCTCTAAGAGGGGATGGAAGGGGATACAGCAAACTTCCGCATACTGTCTTTAACGAATGGTTAAATTTCAACCAAATTTTGAGAACGTGTTCTTTGAGAGCCAAAAATCAACACTGTTGGGGTAAGACACGCTATCACCACTTGGGGCGGGGGTGGAGGTGGAGAAAATTTTTTAATTTCCAGAAACAGTAATTATTGACTTCGAATTTTTATTTTTATATAATTTATATTAATATTTATTGTTAGTTTTACCCAATACGCTACTTGTGTATTATTTTAACGTCTTTCAGCTTGAGAGAGTAGCGGGAATGGAGGAACCGGTTTTTAAAATACAAAAACTTTCATACTAAGTAATTATTGCCTTCGAATTTATATTTTTATGGGTCAATTAATTTGATAGTGTTGTCGTTGAATATATTTGCGTATAATTTCAACACAATCCATTGTCGAAAAGGAGTATTTGTAGGAGTGGCTATGGGGAGGGTGTTACATGAAAATAAAAAGGAAAACGTCAAGTTTCATATCGAAACCAGCGCTATGCCAGTCTTTGTCTTTGATCCCAACATTTAGCATGCGATTTCAATTGCAGTTCATCCCCTAACTATGGGATGGGACGAGGAAAAACAACTTTGTACGTAATATATGGAAAGGATAGAACAATTTCGACAAAATTTTGTTTGCATGAACTTCCTGGCACAAAAAATAAACACTTCTGTGAAAAGATATGGGTCCCACCTTAGTATGGAAGGGGGTGTAATTGGTGGACATTTTTAATTTGCAATGAAGGTTGATATTTCAGTAGGGTAAATATTTATTGGGGTCAATTACTTTGATAGTGTTACCCAGTACGCTACTTGTGTAAAATTTTAACGCCTTTCAGCATGGGAGAGTAGCGGGATTGGAGGAAGCGGACATTTTTAAAATACAAAAACTGCAGTTAATTGCACCAAATAAATATTAACAGGGACAATTTATTTTGTAACGTTTCATTGACAATATTGGTGTACAATTCAGCTCCTTACAGAATGTGAGGGGAATACTCATAGGGGTGCGGATGGAAATGAATTATATGAAGAATATCAGGGAAACAGTCGAAATTGGTGTGAAAAGCCAGGTTATGGGAGATGCTGAGATTTATTATGATTTTAACATGCAACATAAGTTGGATTTCAGCCCCTAAGGTGTGGGGGGAGGGGAAAAACAAAGTTCCGTGTAAATTAGTTTGTTTTGTTCATTTCGATCAAATTTTTAACCCATGCTAAAAAATACGGTGCAAATAAGGCACCCTTAAAGGGCGGGGGTGAAGGAGGCGGCATGGAATGGGATAAATTTTTTAATATGTACCAGCGGCAGAGATTTGAGTTGAATGAATATTTTTCTTGGTTAAATATTCCGGGATAATTAAATACTTTAGCGGCCTAATATAAATGTAATATTTTTTGGCGTCATCACATTGGAGCATCTATTCTTTAAGAGCAAACGGATGATTATAATTCTCGTATACGGTAGAGAGTAAATCCAGTTTTTTAGGGATTATCTGTGGGAGTTTACTCTCACAGGCATTTCTTCTTCAGGTTGACTGTGCGGCTTACCTGATTCTGTCGGGAATGCCTCGTCTCTCTCTAGATTTTCAAAGTTCTGAGATTGTGAGGTACCTTCACCTATTTTGGAATATGTATGTACCGGGGTCTAAGACCTTAGGCATACGTAACAGTTGTTCGCTAATCCCATTGGATCAGTCGGCTACCTGCCTCCTAAAATTGTTCAGACACGGAGAAGGGAATGCTGCGACCCCACAACAAACTCGTCTCCCTCCATTCGGAAGGGCGTGAGAATATTACCCAATGCCCGACCTACCTGATGCAGGTTTTCTAGGGTTTTCCCTGCATATCTTTAGGTGAATCACCGGGTAGGATCCTTAAACCATAGCCCGGGGGCCGTAGTCAACCCTTGGCTACCTTGCTCTACCTTCCACATCACCCTTTTCAATTCCCTTCCTATGCTATTAAAGCGGAGTTGCATGTTTCAGGATAACCCTCATGTAGCCTCATAACCAAAAAAAAAATAGCAAGATAGCCACCCTTTGTCTAACGCAAATTAGCTATAGAATAAAAAATCGTACCCAGCATTCAGTTAATGTGATGCAGGGAAAACCCTTATCAGGTACGCTACGTTTCCGTTGGCTGGACTGATGGACAGTTTGGACAATCGGGAGTTTTCGTAGATTTTGGATGAAGTCGCGAGTCTACGCCTATCATACTTGGTGGCATATTTTTTCCCCCAAATTATCTGCACGAAAAGTATAACGTTTCCATTAAAATTTATCTTACTCATATATTCTCAATATTATGTACGGAAGATTGAGGACATATTTCTATTGTTGTTTCCACATAAATATAGTCAGGACAGAATAAAAGCTTTTCTTTGGATATAATAATTTAGCTGGATATAATAATTTCTTTGACTGAAAGCAACATATCCTTGAAGTTTTGATTCAACCACACGTCATACATTTTTATTGAATTTTTCTGCGTCATGTAGAGATTGGTCTCTTCAGATAACTTTTGCATTTGAAAAAATGAAAATTGTTGACATAAACCAACACAATGTAACAAATTTGGATGAAACTCTATTCTATTACTGACGAAATTATGAAATGAAAATTTATACGAAGAAGATTTAAATATTTACGATTTTTTTGCAGTTTTTATGCAATTTTCTAGCAACAATCCGTAAGAAATTTTGTCAGACTGGTATTTGAATGTCAAGAAAAAAAAGAATAATACCAACTGCATCTTGGAATTGGATGATTGAAGACATTTTATTTATGTGTATAGAGAAATAAATTGATGCAAACATTTCATCCACTGCGAATATAATCTACTTTTGCATAGTAATGACAGCATATGGGCATATTGTGGAGTCACAAAATATATATAACCACTATTTATGCCCATTCAATTTTAATCTATCAACCAAAAGTCGTATTTAATGAACATAGCGGAAGCTTTACCGTTTATCTAAACGTGATCAATGTTTGTTTTAGCCTAACTACATAAAAAAAATCCGTTAAATATACTCGTGGTCGCAAACCACAAAGCTTGTGCCTTTTGCCTTCCTTTACTTTTTTATCAGATAACATCCCGTGAAACTCGCTTAATGAGACACCCATCATAACGAATATAAACGATTTTAATGACCAGATTTATAGACGGAAGATTTACAAGTCGTAATGCATATAGGGATATTCGGAAGATATATAGCTTTTGGTGCGTGTGTTTTGTTTTCGGAATCGATCCGTACATTCACTGGGGCTGAAAGCATGTTATGTAACGTGCAACAAATGTTTCAGAGTTTCCTTCCAAAGAGACTAAAATCATTCTTACAATCGTAGTAATGAGAACGAATAATGAGTTAATTTGTTTTTATTGCTACTAAAAATGTTTCATTCGTCCATATGTTAGAATATGTTTTATTAAAATGTTGTGAAGTTAGAACAATTTATGAAATAAACCTTATTCAACATGCCATTTAACGTAAAATAATTTATGAGAAAACCAAATTGAGGAAATAATAATAAATTACCATATGATGCGGGGATATGGGGGAAAAACATTAATAATTAATTATGAAAGCAAGAAATGAATTTCTTAAAATTTAAAAAAACAGTTTAATGCTATTAAATTAAACTTTAATAATTGTTGATTACTAAAACATTTAATTAAAACATAATTAATTCATTGAAAAATTATCTGGCTGTTTCTCTAATCAACGGAGAACAACAATTCTTCAAAAATTGGCATTGAATTTGACACCCACATAACCACGGGTGAGAAAAGTTGACTCTTTGTACAAGACTCAGCTTGCAGATCAGAATGTTCGTGATGTTGGTGTAAGTCGTGAATCTTCGGACAGTCGCAGCCACCAGAATCTTTAGTCTCTTTCGCCAAGAATCGACCATTATTAATGGTGATGAGAATCCTCTATTGACGAATCATCAGCTAGAATGCCTCCGATGGTACGAAAACTAACAATGAAGATTCGATATGATTATAACGAAATGAATGTATGTCCGGAAAAGTATGAATTTCCAAAAAATATGACTGTCTCTCTTCCTTTCAGTAGTTCATTAATTTATAAACTTTGCTCTGCCTTCGTCTGTCTGTCGGAGGTTGAAGGTGAGTCTAATGCCAGCAAAGAGGGAGAAATCCTTTTTGCATTTATTTTGGTGACCTTGTAAATTGAAGCCGTCGATGCAGGTCAACTGTCCATGTTGTGACCCTTCCGGTCAAAAGAGTTCCGGAATTTTCGGGAGTGAAAATGGTAGTTAGCAGGATTAATTGCATCACTTCCTCCGAACGTTAAGTGCTAAGATTTTTGTGATTTGGCATTCTTGCTTATTGTCGCAAAGAATACCTTTTACAGTGTTCGGGGAGTGTGTACGTGTAAGTTTCTCATAATTTACACCTCGTCTTCTCAAGGCACAAACTAAGGTAGATGTCATGAATTTAGACATCTAGAGGCAGCCCTGTGTATCTTTTCTTTAAACTATTTGAGCAAATGGTAGTAATGATACCAGATTCACTTTTCTCGTTTAGCTACATGATTCATATTAATAGGATGTTAAAGTTTACGAATCGCGTTCATTATTGTTCTGCAGTTGGCTTTTCAATCAACTTAGCCCGCTTTTTAAGATTAAAACGATACATACACATAAAATTAAATACAATAAACATTATAATCGGGATAATTGCCTTTGTTTTCATTGTGGGTCCAAACGCACACTAAAACCCCTACTTCTGCTCCCATAATTATTTGAAGGTGATGGACTAAAATAATTAATACTTTAAACGGCTGGATTTAAACGTAAGCCATTTAGTTTTATTTAGGATGTGCTTCGTCTTTTAACTCATCTTCCAGTTTAAATAGAGCGTTGTTATAATGGAACTGTTATATTGTTCTTTACAAAATAAAGGTTTGCTCTAAAGCTTCTTTTGATTAGCAGCATCTCTTGTTGTTCGGCACGAAGAGGTGGAAGCCCTTGTTTTATTTACCCCCTGATACAATTAGTGTATTGATTGGCCCTTTCGCTTTGACACGCCAATTACTCCATGAGACGGCAAGAATGCGATTGTTGACAAAGGCGCTGTCTGGGGTTGCTTTGACGAGCGTTCCATCGGAGAATTCGGCCAATGCCAAACATGATTCATAAAGCGAAGCTGTTTGCGACGTGAACTGTGTTTGTGAAATGATGACAGATTATTAAATATATCAACCAAAATCTCTCCTTTTGGGCTTATAATTTTCACCGTGGTTTTATTAAATCCCCAACCCTCTAACTAGATAACTAAATGGTGCAATACAGTTAATTTCATCGTAGTTTAATGGATTAGAGGTAATTATGAGTTGACTATTAGCAAATACCTGTATAGCCAAAGACTGAATAAATTCCATGCGGGAAAGCAATTTGTGTTACTACTGATTAACTAAAAATGGTATTCATTATAACTAAATTCTATTATAATTTCATTGGCAATACAGCTTCAAGTTTAATAATTGGGATATTTTATCTAAACGTTTTCTTTCACGCCAGACATATTTAACATTACCAATACCCTAATTTATATTATATATATTATATATTTTTTTAAATTTCCGATGGAATTACTAAATACAAGCTAATATTTATTCTCCGCAACTGTTTTCGGACTGATCAGGAATTATTGTATATAACAGAATAATTAAGTACAGCACAGATTTGTCAGAGATGGACGAAAATGTAATAAACGTTAAGGATATTTGGAGCTATAGATCCCGAGAAATGAGAACTCAGAGCAGCCACCTCCTGAAGCAATAACAGCACTAATCGGCGAAGAGAAATTGGATGCCCCGTACAGGTACAGAAAATCATGCTGCTTCAACAGGAGTGCACAGTTCACCAATCCCGCTTGCCAGGGCAACAGTCATACATCTTCAGTAGCAAGGAAGGTCACGACAGTATGGGGAACATGCGGTCGTGGATTCTCTGCTGAAGCAAGGTTTCAAGGATAGAACCGCAACATCAGAAATGTAACAGCTGCTGTTAATTGTGCGGGAAATGCGAACATTAGATTATAGAGTCGTGTATTCAGTGACATCATGTCCTATTCGCTCTAGATGAATTTCATGTTGACGATAGTGAATGCAATTTGGTAGTATGTGTACGCCACAATGCACGCAAAGACAGATGAGTCTATTATAACTCTGTATACAGAACAGAACTGGGATTTATGTGAAAAGAGACGTGACGCAATTCATGCGTCCAGGTTCCTTGTTGATCGCATCATTGGAGGTTCTTCTGTCTGAGATTAAACAGGAACCTCCGTATGACTCTCTTGAATCAATCGATTGTATATTCTTCTGGAAATCATTAAGATTAGACAAATATATGCAGAAATACTCCTGTACGTTAAATCTAAATCCCAGTAGAATACTTTTATTTCTCCTGCTGTGTAAATCTCTCTCCTTTTATAGACATTGTATGTATACGAAAATCCTGCTGAAAAATCTCTTATTTCATACACATTGTGTGAACCGTTACCGTCATCTGCTTTGTATGAGTGCGTTGAAAAGCTAATAATAATTTGCACATCATTGCATTTTATATCTGCAATGGGTATTTCACGTGAATGGCGTTTTGCCTTCCTGCTATTGAAATTACCGGTACAATGCAATTTGTTATAGTTATATTATTAACATTAATTTGGTATATTACAGTTTTGTTATTATTAATAATAATTAATAGGAACAGCAACATTCCATATTAGTGATACTAAGTAATTAACTGTTCACAAAGCAGCTGAAAAGTCAAACTATAAAATACATTTTTAAAGGTTTAATTTTGTGTCTGATGTTATATTTAATTAAAAATTTTATGCTCTGATTCATTCAGACTTTTTACCACGAAGATGTAAGTTTCACATTTGTAGAATCTGTGTTATGTTTCAGAATATATTGTAGTAAAAATATGGTGATGATTAAAGAGAAAACCTGAAGAAGGTACAAATACCTACCGAAACGTTATTCGTTTTGATTGTATTAAAAAAGTCTTGTTCAGATCATAAAATTTTATGAAACATACAATTTTGTTTTCTCTTTCAGGTGATAAAGAGAGAATTTTCAATTTTCTTATATAGACTTTAGATCTGTGCCGAATTATATTACAAATAGCGATTTTCCTGTTCAGCTTTAATAATAACTTAAGATGTTTTACAGAATATTGATAAGTCGATTCCATGTTATGTTTAACATATCTAAATTCAAGAAGTCCAAGATTATTGCAATTAATTGACAATTTTAAATACAAGTGACATCCTGTGTACTCTCTCAATTCAATCTGAATGCTTACGGTTCCCAGCAGAAATTAAACTGGTAATTATTGTTTCATTGACGGAAGGAAGAGGACCTCAACAAACATTTGACTATCGCGTAAATAAAGCTATTAAAACGTTATATCGAACTCTAATTCTTTTAAAATCTTTTTCGTAGTTTTAAACGTAAATTATAATAATTGTGTAGAGTACTTAGGAAGAATCTGTGGGTGATAATGAATTTTAATAACGGTAATCGCGAGTAATTTTCTTGCTGTAACTGTTTGGAATGAGTACGGAAATGTTTTTACATGGTAATTAGACGCGAACAAAACCCTCACATTCGCCATGTTTTTAGTAGCCACACGCTCGCCGCACTACAGCAATAAACATGAATGACGATAAAATGTGTTGCGGACAACGATAGTTTCTGCTCAGAAGATTATTCTCCGCCAGTTTCAATGTGTTGGTTCTATATTTTACTATATGTTTAAAAAACGCTGTGAATACTAATTTATAACTAAATGAAGAAAATTAAAATAAATATATTGGCTTATTAGTCGAAACCTTTTAATATCAAATATGTATTTTAATGGTTACAGTGATATTAAAGTAGTTGCACGAATGGTATTTACAGGGATAATATTTTCTACCTTTCTAGTTGGATAATATGGAAGGCTATCGACGTGAGTGACCGTCGTCCTGTACGACCAGTTCAAAAACAATAGATCTGTGTCCAAAATGAGCGTCGCTAACCCAGACGAACATATTAAATTTGAAACATTTAGCAGGACAATAACTTTATCCCGCGGAATATGGTATAATGGCGATCGATGAAATTTAACTGACGTACACGGTGATTGGCCGTTTTAAAAGAGGAGGCAGAGTTCTGGTGCTTAAATAGTAGGAAAACAATGTTATGATAGTTTACTTGACATGTAGATTCGGGTCCAATTAGCTACACACAAAACAGTTAAGTATTTTGGTCCAAGAAGTCGCGTTCGTGGAGTCCACCAGCTTTTGAAATGTCAGAGTAGTGAGATTGTCTCGAGGAAACACTGTCGTTAAGACGTGAAAATGGAGTTAATCCTGTGACACGATGACGCCTGCTATTGTTGTCATGTATATCCGTCGCCCATTAACGCCCCTCTGATCGTTGGTCTGTACTGAGCATCCCGATGTATCACATACTGGCCAAATGTGAAAGCAACACCCATCTCCTCGTTATGGTTGAAAAAGATTATTTTCATTAGGATATTACATTAGCAGGGTCTTAAATCTGGCGAGTAGTCTAACTAAATGTAGATTCGTTAAAGGTTCATTCAATCATGTTCCTGAGACAAAGAATCACTGCTCTTCAATCATTATAATAATTCATTTGTATATTTCACGTTTCTGAGGGATCGTGAGATTTAATAACACACAAACGTAGAGGTTGTATGCGTTTATTTAACGGCGAAGTGCTGTAAAAAGCAGGTACTGCGTAAGACTGACTCCGATTCGGAATACAGTACAATTTATACATACATGGAATATTAAAGAAGCAGAACATTCTCGAGACAGAAAACAATAGAAATTAAAGGCATAAACGGTAAATAAAGTAAACAAATAGAAATGGTTGCGTCGGGTGGGGCTCGAAGCCGAGTCTACATTTCTGCGGCCCAGCTTGATACCGCTCTGCTATCACTGCAGGTCCTAAAACGTGGCTATATACAATCAAGTATTAAAATTTGCTGTTATTAGTAATCAAATTTTTGCAGACAAATGAACTCTTTAAATAAAAATTGCACATATAACTAAAGCGATCAATTTTAATAATGAATGTAAGTAGGAAAACATTATGTTTTGTCCCTAATTTTGACCTAAACAACTAATTTTTGTGATAAATATTTTTTCACCTTTTTTGAATTTTTAAGTTAATTTGATTTCATGAAGTGCCAAAATCTTCTATAGTATTTTTTTAAAATTTTAATATTATAAAAGATAGTCGGGAAGAAAATAAAGATTGTCTAGCTATTTTAAAAGACATTTAAATGTTGCTCTGCTGTAATACTATAGCTCTACCTAAAATTTTGCCTACACAAAGCAAATAATCACTATGATAAAACCTGGAAACATTTAAACCCTCTTTTGTTCTCAAACAACTGAATTAGTTAGAAAAAATATTTTTATTATTAATAACCTAATTCTTAACTTATATTAAATATCGTACTTCCAGTAAATAGTTAACAACAGGTTCATGAGGTTGAAATTTAATTATAACGGCGAATTTACTACCTGAAAATAATTAATTGGGCGTTTATTTGCTTGACGGATAGTGTAGAGTATACTTTGAAGTGGCAGACGCTTTTACATTTAATTCCTTTTCCATGTCTTCAAGTAAAACAGCAACTAATCTTTTAGAGTGCATAAATTAATTTTATGTACATATGAAACTCTTCTAACAACAATATGTCTCGTTGGATTAACGTCTGTGGGGACGTGAATCTGTAATTTAATGGTTATTTTTTTCATGATACTCTATTCAGCTAGACAAAATTATTTTTCAAATTAATAATTTCTCCAAAGCCTTTCGCGAATTTTCACATAGGGTTGAAAATAATAATTTCTTACACACAATCTGTTCCTCCTTTTATTGGCACAGATTGTTTATACAAGTAAAACAGATGAATCAAGTTAAAATTAAAATAAACTGGCGTTGAGAAATACCTCGAATGAATATCAATTGGAATGTAAAGTTAAGAAACGTTTCTTGGATATATTTTTAATACAAGTAATTGACACAATACTTTGCTGTATATATAAATAATGGCAAGTATGCACTGATATTCAGGATATTAATAATTTGAATAGAGAGTTGCAGTTTTATATAAAACATACTTTGAAATAGTGTCCTTCAGATAATAATGGTGAGCTTTTGTTTATAAATATTTATTTATTTAATTTTTTTGGTATCATTTTAAATTAGAATAACTCGTAGCTCTATGAGAGGCAACTTAATTCCAGGAGAAACAAGAGCAGGTGGCTGTCAGTGTTTAGTAAATTAAGTAATTGTTTGTGCTAGACATATTAAGTGGTTATGTGGAGTGCACCATAACTAAAAACATAAAGATAACTTTGGCGTTTACGGTGTGAATAAGTTTTACGTCCTAAGTAATTTATGGAGACTGTTGTAACTTAACGCCGTATTACAGTCACCCCATTACAAGATTGGGAGACTACAGCTTGTCTTCAGCTGAGGCCTTCCTTGTACATGTCAAAGAAGGAAATACTGGACTAATGTGAGGAAGAAAATAGAGGAGTTTATGTCCAAGTACTCTGAAGTACCAAAACGTGATGAATCCAACAAAAATTCAGCTGTAACTGTGTAGTTCAGTTCTTAATGCATTGTAATATTTTTATCTCTTTATTAAAAGCCGCATCAACTACTATGGTTGTTAGCGACTAATGCAGTTTCGCAACATCCATACCCACACCAGTCGCATCTAAGTTTAACACTAACGTTTATTACAGGAAATTGGTAGTGGAAAAGTTTTTCTAGTTTTGACAGAAGAAAATATATTGCGATCTGTTCAGTGTATATTGAACGTTAAGAAACTCAACAGTAAAAGTTTAGAGGTGTTCTAGAAAGTCCTTTGCGTTGTGAGTATGGCATGTTCTTAAGAATATAATGAATTATTTTAAAAATGGTAGTAACGTTACGCTAGATTCTCACTCTAACGAAATTACTCCAAATACGTCTTCTCGTACAGCCCTTCCCACACGACTCGCCATCTCTCACGAACTATACATGTATTTAAAAATATAGTTATGAGGAGTGTCGAATAGAAATTAACTACAATAATAATTTAACCCAAAGTTTCATGAAATCACACCTTCATATCAATTCAAGAATAAAATGTAAGTCAAATCAATTATTAATTCGTCCTTTTGTTGTAAATAAAAGAAACATTATTATGAAGTCTTCTCTGCGGTACAGAATAGACTATCATTGATCATTTTCAAGATAGATAGAAAAAGCATGTTCTTAACGTATAAATTAAGTACCATCAGAATCAGTTACAACTTACCTTTTTTACAGACAGCCACTTTAAATACATTTCCTTTACGCACCAACTTCTACGTGGTTCTTCAGAATTTCATTATGTTAAACATAGACTTCTACAGCCACCGCAACGCTAATGTTGCAGTCACGTGCATGCACACGTCTCTCTCTGGTTCATTGTATTTCCACTGTCGCCATTACTGCCGGATTGTGTTTGATTATATTTGTTAGTGATCGTTCAAAATGTTGAATTTCTGATCCCGCCAACTGTGACGTGCGTATTAAAAATAAACACTTGCTTTCCAATTCCGATAAAATAATCATCTGACGTATCGGAAAACGTTTCTATGGTTGCATCTCACAAGGAAAAACTACGTAGAAACGAGACTCTCCTTTTTGCCCTTTTAGACTGTCTACAGATCATCCAGAAGTTTTTCTCTTCATCTATACTGCCACTTTAATTAGTTGAACGTACACCATCCATGAAAATTTATATTATACACAATTAAGTTTGTTCCATTTATGATATGGTAGTATAATAATTTCATAATTTAAAATGTAGTAAAAATTATTAGTAATAGAGTATAATTATGTTTTAAGTCTAGAAGCGGCGCTATTTAGTAGTTTGATAATACCATACGAATAATACCAGAAATCCGATGACAGCTTCAGCGAGGTGTGTGACATTGAATTAGCCACTATCAATACTTGGAATAAAAGAAACGTGGCCAAAAGCGAGTACCGCGAGAAGCTCTGCTATGTGGCAACCAAGCCTCCCTCCATAAGTTCATATCAGGAGAATTGATATGTAAAATGGACTATAGTTCAATATTTAAAATTTTTTTTAGAATATTTTATCATTGTTTTGTATAGCATAAAATGTCAAACAAATTATTAAATTTTATAACATTTTTGCGTGTTTTTATTTTTACATTTAACAATTTAAGGATAAGATTATATTAAAATAAATTTAAATATAATTAACTTTTTTTCTAAAACACATTAATAGAGTTTCTACGTTCAGTATCCGACTTTCTATTTCTGTGTAACAATTTGTTGAGTGCTGTTTCTTGCTGCTCGTAAAAATCTAGAGTTCCATTTCGTAAAATTAGAAAATGTGGTGTGGATTCACCATGCTAAGCTATGGCTACAGGGAGAAGCAACACGTGCCCAGCGAGTTGACGTCAATTCGTATGCAAATTGCGACGTTGCCGCGAGGTGTAGTGCTTAGCCTGTAACAGGCCCTTCTTATCCGCCAGCCTACAACGATGAATCCGAAACCTGCAACAATCTGCTCAGATGTCAGTTGCGATGCTGGAGGTATGGCATACCACGATAAGAGAGAATGAATAAAGGTAAATGTGCAAGTTATAAAAGTTGGAGACTGTTCACTTTTTCCCCCCCGAGTACGTGTAAATGAGCTTTATGCGAGCCGCCTACCGCTCCCATCTACTGCCACGAATTAGCGCGTGTCTAAAACTTGAACAGAACTGTCAAAAAACGAGGGGACTCACTACATAGCAATTAAAAGTTCGTTCTGCTGCAATGAGGGGATTGAAAGCTCTACAACGAAGTTACATACCAAGTGCTTTAGATTGTTCGTCCGACATTCGCTTCACTGTTGAAAACTAAAGGGCTGGCGCCAGCTCTCAAAGAATCAGATTAAATACTCTTTGCGGAATGCACACAAAGAGCAGAACGCTCCAGGTGCTGAAAAGTTCACCGAATTTTGCGTGAATCGGACGCACTGTTTTTCGTTTCACAATAACTGAACTTTGATGTAAAATGAATTTAACATGTTGATTAATAACTTGTTGTTTTAAATAAACCGTAGTTATCAATATTTATTCTACGTATGTTTTAACAACAATTTTTTTGACTTCATTATAATTCATAAATATTTATTAATACATAATCAACTATTCTACCGTAATTATATATAAACTTCACCAGTTTTACAGGCATAACTAGAAATAAGGACCACGAGGCCAATTAAGAATTAAAAAATATTCAGTTATTACTGAAAATAGGCATATATCTATATCAATGAATAAAAATGAAGTGTCTATCTATCTGACTGTCTGTTCGTATGTTTGTCTCGAATAGGTTCCGAAACGGCTCAATGAATTCAATGAAAATATGAGCGTTTAAAAACAGAAAAATTAACTTTAATATTCGTGCATATTTATTTTGAGAATGATATCATTTTAATATAAATATTGATCCTATAGGAAGGTTTCTTGGCAAACTTGCGTTTGAATCTCCAGTAATTGAATGCGGGTAGCGTATACTATTGATCGGTTTATGCTCCAAATCGACTTAAGGGATTTCAATGACAATTTCGGGGATTGTAACAGGAATTTTAACTTAAATTTTCGTGTATGTTTCATTTCAATATTTTGCTGTGTTCAGAAAACATTAATGTAAATATTGATATATCCATTGAATATCCGCGAGAAAGACGGAGTGAAAATGACTGCGAGTTACAAGTCATATTAGATTATCCTATAACATTCATCCCAAGTTTTATTACATTGTTATTATAAGCGCAATTTTTGCAGCATGAGAGAGAAGACAGCATTATCATTATTGTGACAAACGTGTGAAAGCGGGACCTATTCAAAACCAATTCCAAGTTATAAGGTTTACCGTGAAACAATCATAAATAAATGAAACCTTCTTTCATGTTTTGGGCAAAATAAACAGAGCTATTTCCGCGTGAACAAAGTCGCGGTCAGAGCTAGTTCAGTAATAAATTTGATTGGAACTTCTACAACTGCGTCTTCCCCACGTAAACTGTCTAGATGCCTTTCGCTCAAGGAAAATATCAAGTTACTATATTGGGCCTGAGTCCTCACCCCATAAATCCGAAAGAAAATTGAATCATACAACAATTTATATAATCCGCTGCATCAAGTGTGAAATGTCTTATATGGAAAATACAAGGTCTCAGAAGTCCTCAGCGACAAACAGATAGGCCATGCAGTGAGGATCGCTTTTTTTGTGAAGTAACATATACTTACTGCCAATCACGTCGTTTAAGGATTATGCATAAGTAAAGGTGTTCGCCCATAACGATTGGAATAGAATACAAATAACATTTTATTCAAAAACACATGTTGATTATCGTCTCACGACCACAAATCTACAACAACAGCAAAGAACGAAACCTGTAGGCGCGTCCTGCTGCTACTACAGAGTGAGGGCTGACGGCACAGATGAACAATGTACGGGTTGGTTGCGGTGCGTGGCGCGCTTTCCTAATACGTGCGCATAAGTTTTTAACTACGTCATCCCTATCAGTTCTTCGGCGAGGAATTGTTAACCTTTAATATGAAACAACTAAAAATTTATTTCATGCCATGTGTTGTACGAGATAAAAATGTAGTAAAATATATTTCAAGATATATTAACTGATCAGCCTGTGGTCCAACTGAAAGTTTTCTATTGTTGTTACAAACGTTTTCTGTGGCAGGATAGAAACTTTCACAACATTAACATAAAATTTTCACCACAGGCTGATGAGGGTATAAGTGCCGATATTTCTTTTTTGACGTTTTAGAAAATTATACTACTGTGATACTCTATAGCAAACCGAGACAATCTCTTTCTTACTATATCAGAAAGCGGGAAAAAATAATCAAACGTTTCTGAGAGTTATACCAATAATATTTTACGCCCGTTTTTATTAATAGGATAATTTAAACGACTGTTTTTAAAATATTTTAGTATAAATCTGTAATTTTAATTTTTTAAATATTAGCTTCATAATTACTTATTGACTCGTAATATATAATATCAAATTGAAAGAATGTTTAAGTTGATTTTAAATATTATATTGGTTTACACTTTTATTGTTCGTTACAGCATTTATTATAGAAGAATTTTATTTGTTTTCCTTTAAGATAATAGTTTAGAATAGGAAAACAACGTTACGTAAAAGCGTGATGAGAAACAGTACAATCTTGTTCTTTACACCATTTATAACAAAAAGTCGTTGCTTTTCTTCTTGAATATTTTATTTTTATATTTTCCTTTCACCCCGCGGAATTATTACATGGTTTTGTTACATAATTTTCTATTTTAAGTATATTTATAATAATTGAATTGTATTTATATATTATAAATTTGTACAAACAAGTACTGAAACGTAGTCGAATAAATTATTTAAAAAAAGTCTGTTACAAGTAGTATAATTTATCTTATACCAATTTTTATTGCAGAAAACCTTCAGCCGTTTATGTGGAATAATTTCAGAGATAAGCCTTTGAAATGAGGTGCTATAGGAGAATTCTGAAAATCAGATGGGTGGATAGAATCACAAACGAGGAAATTCTAAGCAGGATAGGGAAAGGGCAAACAATATAGAGAACATTGACCAAGAGAAGAGACAGAATAATAGGCCACGTTTTAAGACATGAGGGTCTTGTGAAATTAGCATTAGAGGGAAGCGTGTGTGATAAGAACAAAAGATGGAGGCTAAGGATGGAATACACTAAGCAGGTTGTGTAGCATGAGGGATGTGGTAGTTACGCGGAAATGAAAAGACTTTCCAAGATAGGTTAGCATGGAGAGATGCAGGAGACCAGTCTTAGGTCTGAATACCACAACTAAAGTTTTGTAAATAGGGTATAATCCAAAAATAGTAGGCAGCTGTTATTATATACTTTTAAAGTATTTCCACTCATATTTATAGCATCTAAGTAAACCTAATATCAAAATGTGCAGAAATTAATAAAAAATATATTAAACCAAATATTAAAAACCACATATTTTATTATCTTTCATCTACATCTTCCATTAATAAGAATAACAGACTTCACAGAGGCAGAATAAAGCAGAGTAAGATTATCTCAGAAAAGATATTAAAATATATCTAGACTTCATGTGACCTGATTAAAGAAAATACAATGAATAGGGCGAAATTCAGAAATATAAAAATTTTAATTAAAAATATATCGTTTCGTCCTCAAATTTTCTGGATCTCTTCCGTTCATTCTAAAAAAATTAATATAGTTGAATATAAATAAAAATTATATGATGTATTTGATTAGAATTAAAATATTATTTTTTTCATGTCAAGTTATTAAAACGTTAATTACTTACAGATTAATTACTATATTACACCTGTTGGTTATAAATCACGGTATAGAAATGTAATGAAAGAAACTGTCTGGTAAATCCATCACTTGCTACTAATAATGTGTGTCAAAAATGTAAAGTACTGATGATCCCTAGAGAATTAAACGAAGGTGTTGCATAATTGAAAAGTATATAATTACATGCTCATCCAGTGAGGCGTTGAAAGTTCTTTATTATTGTAATCTATAATATCCTATAGCTTATTTTTGGTATGGTTTCGCAGGGATCCACTTATCTTCATTTCGTTGGTTACTTTTCCTGAAAATTACTTTCTTCTTCCTGCTCTTTGTAGCTTTGTACAAACGAGAGGGTAACGCATGTGCGTCATCCGAGTCCGCAAGTTGCAGCGAGCGCGTAGCGTCCGGTGTTCTATTGTTCGAGCAATGTTGGCTACGGGAATGTTGCAAAGCATAACTCACGATCCATAACAGTTAACGTTGATTCCGTTATTCGCCGCTTAGTCAGCATCCCACTATTCGCGTAGCAGGTGTTCGCAAACTCGGCCATCGCCTGCAATTGTATTTTACAGTTCAAATGGCCGTTGTGTAAACATCCAAATAATGTGTTCTCGTATGTGTAATTACGTCCTGAAAATAATCCCGAAGATATAAATGTAAAGAAGATGCAATATTACGTTGATAAACAATAATAGATATTATATTATTACACTTCTCACGCTGTTCTATGCCGATATATTTCAATGACTGATGACCCATCAAAATGCTTCTATAAAACAAAATAATAATTATAATTTTATAAGAAAAAAGAAAATATACAAAAAAAAATTATGAAACTGTAGAATTAATTATGCTAAATCAATTTTAATTGTATATGTATTTCAACCGCCAAGTTCTATAGGTGTGTAAAATATATTAATAATGAAACTTTAATCAGTAAGATGTAAGAAATCAGTTTTTGTGTTATATGTAATTTTTTATTGTGAAACTTTTATTTACTTTAATTTGAAAAGACTTTTACATAATTATTATGTGATTTAATGAATCCAAGCCAATTAACAAGTACTTTTTAAATATATACAGAATACGTAAATCTCTGTGTGAAATTGAGTTACGTAGCACACGCTAATGTTGTTTTATAGCATTTGTTCATACACATTGTAACCAACCATCACATTTCCTCAAGTAAATTAACCTATTTCGCAGTCATTATTGTCTTTTATCGTTTTTCACATGTCCATTTTACCCCACAAAATCCTACCTTCGGATTATTTCCAGATATTTAGAACAATGCTGCCTTTAATCATCTACAGTTTCCAATGCTGCACATTTTTGATGTCCCTCTGTATATGTGATGAATTGTCGAACAGAGAGGCCACGGAACATACATATTTTTGGTCTGAAAATGCAATTCCTTTCCGCGTTAATCAGCCGTGGAAATTCAGGAATGTTGTTTACAACTCTCCTGCAAACGTCCGATTTAAAATGAGACTACCGTTTACATATTATTACTATAAATCTAAATTCGCGTTTATTCTTCGAACCTGAAGTCACAGTTACGCGCTTCGTGAAGAATGCGAGACAACTAATAGTTCCCCAACCCTCGTGCGAGTCGGACATGTCGCCGTTACACCTTGCGAAATTCAACTCCATGATAGTGCAGCCTAATACCACAAGTCATATACAGCAAACCCGAGCACCAAATCCCTCTATTGGCAAGGCGTAACCACAATTCGGAGTCATGAATGAATGAATTTATTAATACTGCAATTGAGTTACACTCAGTGGCAGTTACAAAAAATAAGCTTAAAATAAGGAACTTGAATAGTTACAAATATATATATATATATTACATCTTAAACAGAAAGATAAATAGTACCCATTGTTCAGATGTTTTTTCGAGGCACTACACTTCACCACACTTGCACTTCACGATCCATTACACTTCCTAATTCTGCCCTGAAAAACGTTGCTATTGGGAGGAAATGTTTCAAAAACTTCTGCAGATAAATTGTTCCAATCCCTTATAATCCGATTTAAAAATGAATATTTTCCGTCAGTTTAAAAACTGCTCTGCCCAATTTCACAACTATGACCCCCTCTACTGTAATAGTTTACTTCTAAAAACTTTGATGCATTATCCTCCCACGATTGTTGGCCTGCGTATACTTTAAAAAGAGCCCCGAGACGTAACTTTTGTCGTCGTTTTTCTAACATATCCCAACCTAAGTGATGAACCTTTTCATTTCCGTGGCCGGGACACAGCTTAAAAACTTTTGCCCCCCCTCCCCGGTACCCTTTCCAGTGTCTCAACCTGATATTTTCGGAACGGATCCCAACAACTACAGCCGTATTCTAGTACTGGACGCACCAGGAATTTAGTTTCTGTGTTTCACAGTTTCCTTTTTTAAAATCCGCATAACGAAATGTAGTGCCTTCCATGGTTTCCTTGTCACATGTTCTATTTGATATACCCAACCCGTATTACGGATCAAGTGTATACCCAAATACAGTTACTTTCTTGTACTATTTCATTGCCGCTGAGCTTATAATTAAGTCCTATTTCAACGTGACGCCACAAAAGCTTATAGCGTTTCTCTTGTTACAATTTATTTTTATTTTGTTAACAAGTGCCCAATCTTTTATTGTATCTAAATGTTTTTGTAGAAAATTTTCATCGGTCACTGTTTTTCTTTTCCGATATACTACGCAGTCGTTAGCAAAAAGACGCACCAGAGAATTAATGGAGATTAATAAGGGACCAATAACGTAACCCTGTGGCACTCTCGATTTAACATTCGCAACTGAGAATAATTCGCTCCCTAGTCTCGTAAAAATTCTCTAATACATAAAACCACTCGACTATCAATTCCAAATTTGGACATTTTTTGTAATAATATATCATGAGGTGCAAGATCGAAAACCTTTACAAAATCTATGTTCACGGCATCGTCCCCGGAAAAAATCAGAAGATCCTCCAGACGGAGATCCCGAGGTGGCCGTAATTCAACACGCACGAGATTTTATCAGGGAGCCGCAGGTCGACTCCCAGCCAAGCGGGGCAGACGGAAACGCATTTCCACTTTCGTTGGAGGCTACAACATCCCAAAACAAGGTGAAATCAAAGTGCCTTGTTTGTTTGTGTTAACGATTATCCTTTTTGTGATTGTCCCGTTCTTTACACGATTGTACTCAAGTTTCCATATATCCTTTTACGATATTAGCATTCGCAGCGATTTCACACAATGTCGATTAATTCGCATACTTTAAATTTACGAACTTAACAGAAACATTTCCCACTTGGAAAGTAGTGTTACTTTAATAATTTTATACCTCACACTGCCTATACCTTCATGGGAACAATTTAAGTTGACCACTTTCCAAACACTGTATAGTTTTTCGTTTAACGCTAAAAATTTCAGAAATGTTATTTCAAGTATATTTCCATTTAAATATTAGTTTATTTGTGTGATATCACTATCTTTTATATTGTTTTTAATATACTAATCACGAAACTTAGGTTAAGTGCATACATTTCTTAAAGGCGAAACAAAGAAAAAGAAAGTCCTACGGCTGGCCTTTCTTTTACGCCAAAGAATTAAGCAGTTAACAGCTGTTAGCAGAAATTGAGTATAAATTATTTTCCGCATCACGTACGTATATTCTGTAATATCTTGTATTAAAATCCTTAAGATTATTCCATCAAAATAAACACAAACTTTCCTTGTATTGTATAATGCTTCACTTTCACTTGTTATATCATAAATCAATCGACGCCTTTTGTATATTTTTTCCTTTCCTATGTTTTGCAACTCAGAACCAATGTGGTTCCCAAATTGTAATTAAAACCTGTTATATTTAAATATAATATACCATTTGTTATTGTTTCGTAATGCTGTTTTTTTATGTAGCCAAAATAAATCCCTTCAATAATTTTTTGCTTTAGCTTAAATTATCTATCACCATATAGTAACGTGCATTGCAAGTTAAAGAAACCACGACCGTGGGAAGTTTTACTGATAGAGCTAGCGAAAGGAAAGAGTTTCAACTTAAACAACTTCACTGATCACAAGAAGTTCTAATGTTTATTGCCGGGAATGAGTATTCTTTATCATTCACGTTATACATACTTAAGGGTGGCAGAGTTGTGCAACAGTCTACAAGATCGGAAATTTCTGAACTTCAGAAGTGTGTGTATTGTTAAAGAAAATTTTCAACCAAGTCGTCTTCATTGCGGATTCTCGTACGCGTGTCTCCCCTGGGGACTGTGTGGAAGTCCGGTTCCTGACTCCACAGTCAGCCACGTCCGTCTGCTCGACTGCTGAATATCAATCTACGACGTGTTCGTAGTACAACAAATCAAATGTTCACCAGTACGCAAAATCTGACTATCTTGGGGGCGTTTTATTTCCATCAGTTACATCCTACCTTTCCTCGGGATGCGTAACTTCACTACGAATACCAACTTCTTCCTCTCCTGGCGAGTTGCTTCATATGTCGTCCACGTAGTGCTTTCAACAATAAAAGATAACGTCTCAGAAACACGCTATCAACAATTCAGACTGGCCCACCGCTAATGAATTAAATTCTAATATGTATAAAAGAATAACTAATTAGTCTATAATTGCCTGCTCTGTATTACTCGATAACATAAAATTAGTGGTAAATAAATTTGCTGCAATATATTTTAAACAGAAAAAATAGATAATGTTTCACTGAAGGAAAGGAAGCATACACAGATAGGATTGAAATTATCGATGAATTGAATCATTAACAATATTAAGTTATGGTTCCCAATGTTTTAATTTTTTTGGTCTTGTTTTAAACTGCTTAATAGTTTTCAGAATTCCAAGTGAAAAATATAGATTTAGGAGGAAGGAAAATACACAAAATGGTATCGTACCAACAAAATTTTCCCGTTGAGTAACCATTATCTAGCTAATACGTCACCGAGGGAACAGGAAACATTAAAAATCGGCCACGATAACCCTATATTTAATGTAATGCTAGGCTAGAATTGAAACTGATTAATAGCCTTCAGGTGGGACAAAAACAAGATAATTATAAGTGCCACACCGTCATGTAGCCTTATAACCCCTCAAAAAATCTTAAGATAATCTAGAGGAATTCTGGGAAGTCCGTCACGGCTTACTTCCTCCTTCTTTATTTTCCTTCCTCATCCCCTGATACTATACTAAGGTTTTTAAATTAAGTCTCCCACAAGCTAAGACGACCTTTGACGGTTTGAGGGGTGTGTGTCACAGACATTCGGAATACGGTAAGAATTGTTCTCTGATCCCATTGAATCAGTCTACCAGCTGTGTATGAAATGGAAATTCTTAATTCTTTTTTATAAATTTTATATTCGATATAAAAATGACGGAGAAAATTCGATACGTTTACTTTTGAAAACAACTAACTCTTACGTTTATAGAATTAAGGGATAAATGGTTATACTGTCCTACAGATTTTGGTTTCCAGGCTGTGAAGTAACTGTCGCATAGTACCCGTGCTCTAGCCCTAGCGTGATAGCATTTTCGATGGCTACCCCGCTGGCGTTTGGAGAGAATTGTTTGAACGGATTGTTTGTCGGGCAGACCAGAACAATATCGTGGAGTTCAGCGGCGAGGTTGAGGAAGGAGATGGAAGTCCCCCCAGGGCTGAGAGCAACAGGTAGTGAGATACTTCATCCCTGTCTCCGGTGGCCGGAGGATTTCCCGTCATGATGAAGGAAAGATTTTGTCATTCGTTTTAACTACTCTCAATCCGGAGCCTGAAATATTTATAAAGATCTACAATAGAATTTGGCTATGGAGCTGGAGAAGAATAAAACATTTCCAATTTACAGAATATTTTATATTATTTAAAGTGGCGAATACAGTCCACATTTGAATTATTCGAAGATCAGCCATTATTGTCGTTTTCAAAATAATGAAATATAGGAAATGACAATAAGAATTCAAAAACAGAATTATGATGAAGGTGTTGAAGCTTTACATTAGTCTACGCACTAATATCTACGCTAAGAATTTAAAATAAAACTGTATAGACAGTAGTCAAACAGCAATATATGGCATGGATCCACTGTTCAGAATTAAGTCAACGCTTGTCTATTAGAACGAGCTCAACGCGCTTCGTATTACAACGACATGCTGGTGTCGAATGTTAAGTATACTGAGCAGTGAATTTCACCACCAAGGTGGCTGATTTTCTTTCAGACAGATGTAAGCTTACGTGATGATTACGGTCGTGAGGTTTGGAATTTAGAATTGGCAAATATGCGTAGTGCATATCGAGGACAGTGGAGAAGCACTCACGATTAGCGATCCAATGCGTGATTCGGTATATGCATACGCACGCTCGTTTACGCCATTTACATAACCGGCTGGAAATCGCTTTTATCGACCGAGCGGCTAATGAGATTTCGGCCAGTGGCGTGTCGCCAAGTGCTAAATGCGAAACTTCCGCTGATTAAGGATGGCTACCGGGCAATGCATTTCAATGCGAACGCATAGCAAAGTAGTTGTTATTCTAAAGTTCCTTGTTATTACGTCAATCTAATTTTTAAATATATATTGTTTAGAATGTGGCGCATATAAAATATACGTCTATATCTTTAATTCACTGACGAGTACAATTCATATTTGATTCAGGTTAACGAGATTGATGGAAGCTGGACCGAATTCTTTAAGAGCGATCTCTGGAGAATCGACTATTCAGAATACCTTGGAATCAAATTCACTTAAATTTACAGCCGAAATTGCTAAAAAAAGTATCGCAAAAGAAGAAGGGGCAATTTGCAGACTCTATTCTGATTACTTAATTAAAACACATTCTTTGTAATAATGAGGTCGTTTTATTTTTTTAACACATTAATTCATAAATATAAGATCACCACATTAATTGATTCATTTTGTAAAGCATTCCTCGTTGTTGTAGTAATTTTCAGTCCTTAGTCTGGTCGGAAGCAACCCTCCTAACATGAACAAACATTTTCATTTCTGCATAACTAGAACATCCCACATCCTCCCTAATCTGCTTAGCGTATTCCATGCTTGACCACCCTCTTCTGTTCTTACCCAGCATTATTCCCTATAATGCTCATTTTACAAGAGCCTCATGTCTCAAAGCGTGGCCTATTAATCTATCCCTTCTCTTGGTCAAAAACACATTCTTTTCTTTTCTGCAACTCCTACCGTCCCGTTTCGCACACATATAACTCCTTATTTGGTCTTATTTGATAAAAAATAATCTGTTATATATATATATATATATACTCAGTATAATGGTTAATATAGAGATTGAAATATGTATAAGTTCCTCTCGGGTTTCCAACCGGGTCATAGATATTATCAGTGACGTTTCAACGGCTTGCTCTGCCATCATCTTCAGACGGAAGTATCAAATTCGGTAAGTATGAGCATTTATATAGTTCGAGGCAAGTCTGTGCAAGATGTAGATGTTGATGCGGGAGCGAAAGCGTCTCCTATTGGTCCACTTGCTTCCTCAAGCTCTAGTCCCCAGTGGCTGCGGTCACGCGGCCCGTCTCCGTTGACTCAGCCTTGCGTTCCTCCGGTGAAACAATTCAGTAAATTCTCACTGGACCTGATGTTGATTGCCTCCAAAATAATGCTATCTCAGTAGCAATTAGCTCTGTCCAGGATACGAGTCTTGTCGAAATCTATTTTATGACCAGTGAACAAGGCCTGTTCGCCAATAGCTGAGTTATTAGGTTGTTTCAACCGTAGATGTCTATTGTGCTCCTTTATTCTTTCCTCTACGGTTCTTATTGTTTGTCTTATGTATTTACGGCCACAGTCGAATGGTATTTCATAAATACCAGGGGTCCTTAGGCCTAAATCGTCCTTTACATTCCAGAGCATATATTTTATTTTTCGTTGTGTTAGAAACACCGTTTTTATGTCATGCTTTGTCAGTATGCGACTGACTATAGATGTGCATTTTTCGGCATATGGGATATAGGCTCTTTTCCGGTCGACTTCTCGTTTTTCTACTTCCTGGTTCCGGGTATTCCCCGTGAAATTTCACCAACGGTGTAATCGTTTCTTAATAAGGTACTTGGAAGGTGATCAATTTCGGCTGCCAAGTGGTTCTAATAACACATCTTTACTCATATAATGATACTAGTTAAAAGTGATTCAATTGAACTCTTAAAAAATTCTAGTTTTTTGTTCTAAACTAATAGGTTAGGCGCCTTTTCGTACATGATATTATTTCATATTTCTAAGGTATTACTTAAACCAATATATTCGTACATACTTGGCTTGCCGTATATTCTGCTAATTTGTATTTTAGTTTCCAAAATTATCATTTTTTAGAAACTTCTGTAAGTTTTATCTATCACTGAGCTCTGATTGACCTATAGTGTCACGCTTTCTTCTCCTTTTGAGAAACTTTTTTTTGTTTTACCTGTCTTATTTTGCCATGAACGAACGTTGTTATAATATATAATAATTGATGTAAGCGTAAATAATAATCATTGATCTAATTCAGTAAAATTTAAAAGTGACTATTTTATCATTGAATAATGTGCATAAATAGTACACTAGCTACATTCGTGAATGGAAGAAAAATTATTTAAGTGTGGAGACAGACTCTTATTATCTATTTTCTTTTTAAAATTAAAAAAAGAATGTATTACTGAAGATGGTCTTGAAATAATATGACACTCCTACTTATGAGTACGAATGGTTATCAACATTATGTTTAAAACTTTATGCGCAGAAAAGCAAGATTAAAATAACAATATAAATGATATGATATTAATCAAACAAAAAACCATAAATAAGAATGAAAACCTATACGTGGAAAGAAGAAATGACAAGTGTAGCTGTGAGAAAATGTACTTTCACCAAGAATTTATAGCTTTAAAGATTTTTTTTGAAAGCATCTCTATGAACAGATGTTGAACGTATTGATACCAGTTTTTCGTTGGGACGCTATTAAATTTGACGCATCGAAACAAATTATTGGAAATTAATGTTGAGTTTAAAGAACAATGCAAAAGTAATTAAAAAATCCTGGAAGATGGTTCTTAAGAAAGTAGGAAGAAACGGAAGTTTAAAATAACTTAATAGAAATCCGGATTTAACTATGAAAAATAAAAATAATGTTTGTATCAATTTATTAATATGACGAGTGTTGAATTTTTCGTTACTAAATAAATAATTACCTTCAATTATAACTAAAAATTAGAAGTATAATAGTTTTGAAAGTATGGATAAATTTCGCTAAGAAATCACTTACGACATACTTGTTTCATGGTAAGGCTTTTTGCTTACTTAATATTCAGGCCAGAAAATATAGAAGCTTAAGATTCTGAAGGGACAAGTTTTCGTTTAAGGAGTTTCAACTCCACATAGATCCTCAGTCGATGCACGTATTTTATCTCAGCCAAGAGTAAACTTCTGTCGTGAACAATCTGAAAACTGAGCTTATTATTCAATGCACATTTATCTAAATGCCACGATAAAAAGTTTATTTAAAGTTTGCTTAAGGAAATCTTGGGAATTCACATTATGAAAGACTCGTTATTAGTTAGAAGATATTTTCCTTTCTTAAAGTAAGGTAATTGTACTGGTATAGTACAAGAAAATAATGAGAAAATACTAAAATATTACTGTTTGAGGTGTGAATTCCCTGTAGACCTATAAATGAGCTGCGCAAAAAAGTTTGCATTCGTTGATTCTAAGATTAATTCCCTTTGATGATATTGTTTATTTTTAGTTATTACGACAGCAGGTTACTTTATTAAACAAATAGGAGTAATACTGATTAATTTGTGATTAAATGGACTAATTATACAAGGAACTAAAAGTAACAATATGAATTAAAGTAAGAATGAAATAAATTAAGATTTGTCTACGGCACCGCGTTCAATATAAGCGAACGATCAGTGCAGTTGAACTGGAGACTTCATGTTTCTCATATATTAAGGTCATCAAGTTGCCTTATAAATAGCAAATCGCTAGAATACGAATTACCGCAGTCTGCCTCGCACTCTCTCTGGGTACTTTTTATCAAAGTTCTCATATGCCGAGACACCTTCACCTATTTTAGGAGGTATATGTACCGGGGTCAAAGACCTTGGGCATATGGCAAGAGCTGTCCGCTGATCCCATTGGATCAGTCGGCCAACTGCCTCCTGAAACTGGTGGAGACACGGAGAAGGGAATGCTGCGTCCCCACAGCAAACTCGTCTCCCGTCATTCGGAAGGGCGTGAGAATAGTACCCAATGCCCGACCTACCTGATGCAGGTTTTCTAGGGTTTTCCCTGCATCTCTTTAGGTGAAACACCGGGTAGGATCCTTAAACCATAGCCCGGGGGCCCTAGTTAACCTTGGCTACCTTGCTCTACCTTCCGCATCCCCCCTTTTCAATTCCCTTCCTATGCTATTAAAGGGGAGTTGCCTGTTTCAGGATGACCCTCATGTAGCCTGTTAACAAAAAAAATTAAACAATCGTAGTGAGTGTACATTTTCATGATTAATATATTTATGTTTTCCGTTTAAGTTCAATGTATGCGATATGTGGAGATTTACTTTTTAACTGCGCGCTAAACGAAAGGGATTGTCAGGTATAAGTTCAGGAGCCAAATTCTGGGAACAGAGGCCTCGAGATGAGTTCGCAGGGGAAAAAGGGGCATTAAACCCAAGTTATAGGCATCGTGTGGAAAGGAGACTCACATTGACCTTGAATAAACAGCATGTAACCGGAAAATTCTCTGATAACACTTCGTTCGATTTCTTGGAGAACAGTAGATATGAGCCAGAAAAAAAATTGTAGTAGGACGATATAATAAGGAGAGAATAAGGCTGAAGTTTTAACAATGCCTGCACAGAAATAGAGAATGACAGATTTTTTATTGAAGGAACTTCCCTACGCTATAGATACAGGCTTTTCATCGGAAAACGACAAAAGAGGTCACAACTATTGCTGGTCTGTCCTTTATTCCACTGCAAGAGAGATTTAGAACCAACATATTCGAAATGAACTGCGCTGATAAGCGGCCTTTAATATACTATACAATTTTATTTCTTAGTCGTATATTTTTCTGTATTAACCAGTTACAATTATAAATAAAAGTGGGACTTTTATTGAACGATAAAATATTTCTTTACATTATCTCAAACGGCAGCAAGATCTATGAATATTGCTTCATTGAGAGATGAGTGGCGCTACCTTCTCTGTACAGTTGAAGCTGACTAAACCAAATTGATAATTATTGTATGATAAAAATCTGTAGATGACTACACATGAAAATTACTAAATATATATAAAATTACTTTATTGACTGGCACTTTTATAGGTCATAACCGGAATTACTAAACCAGAACTTTACTTCTGTAAACTTTTGCCAGTAATTAAGCATAAATTAATGTATAATGGTCATTTCTACATGTACTATGATCTTAGGTTCGATGAATGACACCAAATGAACATATGTATAAATCGTAAGTCAAACAATACTCCTTTGACATTTGCACATTTCATTTGATCAACGTCTAAATAATACACTCAATATGCACGTAATAACAGGGATATATAACTCAGTAATCCAAAATGTAAATGTAAAAACTTGCTCATGTATTGATTTGAAATTCAAACGCTTTAGATTATTCAAACGGTCAGGCTGCTAGAATTTTTAATGTGTGAAATCAACGATAAAATATTTTTTTAAATTTTGGTCAGAAGACGTTTACTGGATATGAACAACAGCGCCATCCACCGCGTCCAAATATAGATAAACCATCTAGGTGACCTCATAAATACAAATGACGTATTTTATCAATATCGGTAAAGCTATTTAGGAGGAGGAGAATTACGAACACACCCCCTCTGGAATTATATACATTATATAATAATATTCTGTAAATACCGGGACACCCAGATCAATGGAAGGATTTTGGAATAATCATTTCAAGTATTTAAATGAAAGACAAGGAAATCGTAATATTTTATTATAAGGCTTTTAATGGAATAAATTCAACAAATACCTGAACTTTTCTGGAAGTTATTATTGCGTACTACAGGGTGTTTAAAAATTTTATTCAGTGGTTTAATGCTAAATGATTTGATCATATACCTCCGATCCTTGGTTAAGAAAGTTTTCATTACCATTAATTCCATGATATCATGACTGTGGTTTGACGTGTAGCAATTGTTGAAGAGTTGAAACCATAATTTATTATAATTACGCATTCTTTTATCTATCGTTAGTTTCATTTGTGGTTCATAAATTTATTTCATAATAGTCATATAATTAGGAAATTCAGTTAAGTTAACCTTTCCATATCAACGGTTCGTTGCAAATTAATAAAATCATAATTATGAAACATAAAAGCTGCACTATTTTACATTCTACTTCAAAACATTTTGAATTTAACTATTTCGTTGCATAAATGAAATATATTTATTTAAATTCTCTGGCGTATCATATTCAAAAGGTAATTTAAATACTTGAATAAGCTAGAATAAAATATGATGATTTTTCAATGAGAGGCATTTATACTTCACTTAATAACTCAAATGGTTAGTCAGGTGTGTCATATGAAAACATACACATCATATTGCTTGTTCCCACTATCACCTTTTCTACAGCAAACTGTGATCGATCAGGAATACAGATTGGTCGCTTTCACATAATTTATAATTTTTATGGGCTTCATTTAGGACTTCGTTTATATCTGTGGATACTTTATTAGCTGTTAAATGCACTGAATATATTATTCAGGAAGCAATTAATAAATCACGAGTTGCTATATCATAAATATTTAGTAACTACGCATTCATACTACCTACTGCCTCTATACGTAAGTCCACTTACGCCAAATTTTTCAAAGCTAAAAAATATCGTTTAATGCAAGTACAAGAATTTTAATTCAAAGGAGTCACGCGTGACTGTAAATTTAACATAAACGAAATAAATAATTGTTATTCCATTTAAGTTTAACATTCCTTGACTGCTTACACAAATTTTTCACCTAAAGTTCAAAGCTCTTTCGTTATGATTCTTTTTTCAGTGTAAAAGCCGTATTAGATTATGAATTACACGCATTGAAGAGGAAACGGACTATGATCAAAGAATGAATTGGATTCTCCGGTCACAAATAATTCTTTCTGATTTATAAATTCAAAATAGCTATTTAATATAGGGAATGAAATATCACATTCTATAAGGGTCTTTATAAAATGGATCAGATGCTTATGCCACTTTTCGAAAATTTGTAGTCAAAACGAGTAATAATTTCATCATTATACTAACCATAAACTTCAAATATTTAAGCAAAATTTGTACTAAATAGTTATCCAAATATTAAGCGTTATAACAAAAGCAACAGTTTCATATTTTACTTTTAGTCTCATTTGTCTTGAAGAGAGTTCCTTTCATAAATCCAATAATGCATTTTATACAAACTGAAATAATTTGACTTTAATTATTAAAACAATTTTTTAAGATAATTCTTTTTAGTTAATCGTATCTAGTAGATTTTCATAGAAATGACGAAGCATTGTTTTCTTTTTGTATTGAAAGTTGACTTACTTCAATTTCAAGAACAATTTTAGAATCAATTATATTATTTATAAATCAATGCATTATATTGTTTAAAAATCTATTCAATTCAAATTTTGTCAGTCATATTGCAGGTGACCAATTTAATTATAAGCTATTTTTTGAAGTAACAAATAGAAGAACAGAAAATAGATTATGTTCTTTTCAACATTAATAGTGCCCTTACTTTAATAATTTAAGAAAAAGCAGAACGCGTTGTATAATTATTTATTATTTTTGTGCTATAAGCTGACATCGTCATTTTAAGATTTTATTAAGACCTGTTCTCCATAAGTAGTTTATTTTATTTACATAAATATCTATGTACTTAATGTGGACACTCGAGAAGCCTTTGATCAGTGAAACAGCGCGATGATTCAAAGATGAAAGTGATTTGATTTGGCGATTTTCATAGATACGAATTTTTTAATTCGCATGACTAATTTGTAAAGCAGATCACTGTAATGCTATCTAGTTTCATAGACCCTACTATAATTCTTTTTAAAATTTTGTAAATTGAATATTAAAGTTTTGTGTCGTTAATATGAACCCATTTAAGGCCAAATTTTTAGATCACAATTGCATCAAATAAATTTTCATGGTCGTAATATTTATCTGTTGACCAACGTCGGTTGTTTTTGGGAGAGGTGTGTGACATTGACTTGACGAATTACAACTCTCAAAATAATGGACGGGCTAAGCATCGTTGCCGAAAATGTGTACCGCGACGGGTGTGGCCTTGTGAGCAGTATATCATTGCCTTTCTCAAGTGGATACGTAATAAAAATTCTTCTTTCAGACGGACGAAACAATTCACAGCATACACGAATGCAATATATATATTTATCTTCCAGTTGACGTCAAAGAACATCAAAGACTATAGTAAAGTTGTCAGAATAAAAGGCTCTTTGTCATGGTTCCATTAATACGTTTATTTCTGACGTATTGGACAGAATTTATTGTGCAATCCTGCTCCACAAAGTTAACCAGAATCACACCGTCTGCATTCCAGAATACTGTCGACATAACTTTCCTTGCCGGTCACCCAGTTTGGATGTTTTCTTATTCGGCGATTCAACTATCTCTTTGATTCGGATTCAAAGAAATTAACCCAAGTCTCATCTACAGTCATAATTTTTCCGAAAAAGGTACGTTAATGTCAGACATTTTGCAAGAGAGTGCAGTGCTGCCACCTGTTGACTTAGGAAGTTGTTACTGCACTTGATTGGATTCAAAATTTTAATATGATTGACTTATTTAAGGATTAAAAATAGGCCGCATTAATTATTACCACAGCCATAGTTTTCAAGTGTAGATGAAAAAACGACTATACCGCTGAGCGGAATTTGTGGGAAACGCAGCGGTGCTTCAGCGAGGATTTTTGAAGAGGCATTTGCGGGAGTATAACAAAAACCTCATCCAGTATTGTCAATACGTGAATGTAGGCAATTATAGATACAGGCGATCTGCATCCGTCATTAAATACGTACCTTGAAAGGTATTTCATGTAAGCGGTTTCGAGAGGTTATTGAGTAATAAATTTTTTTGATAGACATACAGAATCAGGACGAGAATCCATTTACCACTTGTGGACATCGTCAATTAGAAGGTTTACTTGATAAATACATTTTGAGGATGGCAAATATAATAATAAATATCCCATTTACCTATGCTCGTGTTTTAATTCATCTATAAAAAAATAATTTAGTTTCACACATATTTGAAAAGAATATCTGTGTAATTTACAGTTCAATTTTTAATGTTGTCACGGTATTATATTGATCAAACTTCAACTCCAACAACAACCATCAAAATTCATTATTGAATCTATCCATTTCTGTCAAACCAATGAAGTATTACTTACTCGTAAAGATTTGGTTTATATCTATTTAATATAAAAGTTACACTTTTATTTTTTATGCTACAACACTTTATTATATTCTGTAATTTATTATATTATTATTTGAAACTGTGAGATAATATAGTTAATTTGAATTTTGAGCAACTTCAGAAAGACACTTGTTAAAATGAAGAATGGATGTAAGATAAATTGCAAAGTTGACATAATAGAACGCACTGAAGAATTATAATTTGTGTTTCATAATATAATTAGATTATCAACTACTACTATATTTATGAAAAATTTAGAAAATAGAAAAATTCAATTGTGCCGTTTACATAATTAACTGCAAAGCATGTAGCTATAACGCAAAGCTTCTGCTTTTATCAGCGAACAGCAGCCAGAGATGAATTTGCAAGAGAAAGTTTTTCCAGTTCTTTAACTTTATTTCGTCAGTCATATGACTTGCAAATTTCCCCTTTGAGATTACTAGCTACTGCGATACCAACGTTAAGGGTTTTTCGAGAGACCCTCTTCCCCTTATCTCATTTTTATAGCATATTTCGGATAATGGCTACTAACTGTAAGGTGCGCTTTTAACCAAATATTTTCCACATAAAATTAGCATAAACTCCTTTGTATCTGACATTGACATTTCCACTATATTATAGAACATTACACATTGATATATATTATACAAATTTTCAATTAAAGCTTTCTTCTAATTTTAAAATCTTCATTCATTTATATTTAACTTGATGGTAGATTTTTGGGATTAGAGACAATTTTTATCAAACCTACTATCCGAAATTTTCTGGACCCATACCAAATACGATATGTTTAGACATTTTCAGTTTACATAACTAAAACGTTTGCTATTAGAATAATGCTAAGACTGTTAAATTATGTGTTAAATTAATACCAAACACTTAAATTAAGTCTTGGAGTATGAACGAAATCAACGGCAGAAAAACAGTTAATTTTTTCACGTTTGACAAAAAAGCAAAAATACGATCATCAAGCTAATTTAAAAATATAGAAATTATGTTATATAAACATATAAATATCAACGCGTTTCTAATCAAAATTTAATTAATTAAACGTAATAAAAATAAAATCGAAAAAAAATTAACACTCGTGATAATTTATCATTTCTAAAGAAGGAAATAAATGCTACTAACTTAAGCAGAAAAAGTCAGCATGGAGAGTTTCATCAGACTAATCTAAGAACTGAATACTATAACAACAACAGTTAATATGTATTTTTTAGATAAAAACTATTATCGTACAGATTATTAGTTAGGCCAATATCGATACAGTATATTAAATATTTAAAACATCATGAAAATAAGATATGGTATATAATTAACATGGTTGTGTGAGGGTAGGTTAATCCGTTTGATTAACCTACTTTAGCCGAACGGGTTAGGTTTAATTGTATCTGAGGGGTATACGACGTGGGTTAATATTTACTTACTTTAACATTCGCAATCCTACTGGGTTACAATTATCTGTCAGCGCAAATAAACAGAAATTACCAATTTCTGTTATATATATATATATATATATATATATATATATATATAGCTTTACAAAGTAGACAAAACAAAACATTAATCTTAAAAGTTAATAAATAGGAGCTGTTGCTTCAAAGATTTGTGGATTGGAAGCACCACTAAAACAGGGAGTTGAATATCCTGGGATGGATGGTCAATATGAATCTTAAGTAATTGTATAACGACGGATTAATGGCAAACGAGAGTGACACTCGGGATAGGAATATTATGAAGTACTAAAATATTCGTTGTGTCAGGGGGAAGTACTGGATATGCCTACAATAAATAAGTGCATATAAGGCATATTAGAGAATTATAGGATATAATTATATATAATATATATAAATAATAAAATAAAGTCCCATCCTGGAACTTCCTTATTACTGAATAGTTATTGTATTCAATTTCTGGCGTTGAGAAGGTTTTAATAGGTACTTCCCTCAAACATGAGCCTTCAAAATTAACTGAAATCTTCTGACTCTCAACTCAATGAAATGATACTGAATATATATTTAATATTAAGTTAATTTTGAAGTCTCTTGTTTGAATAATCTGACCACACACCTGATGGGACAGGAAAAGAGACTATTAAAACGATCCTAACCTAACTTATACCATATATTAAAGCTGAACACGTAAAATTTATTAATAAGGAAACTATTTGATAAACCTCTACTTTTTTCAAGTGCGAGGGCTTTCAATGGGAATTCCTCGTTGAGCTCTTAGTCTTATTTATAAATATAGCCTGAAACAAAAAAATTACCTATTGTTCGAGGGATCGCATCACGGGGAAAAATTTTGCCTGTTAATTTGGAGTTAATTACATAATCATCGCCATGTTAGACTTTTGTTAAGCTGCAAAAATTATACGGTCGCATAACACTGCTCTCTGACTATTTTATTTAATTATCAATTAATCAGGATGTGTATTTATTTTGTTACTTTTAGTAATAAGATAAATAATGAATATTTGAGCCTGAAACGTTTTGGTATACGAAATATTGTAATGGCGAAGCTCAAGTAATAATAATTCTAATTCAATCAAAATCCGCAAGAACTTCGTCCCAGGCGGTCAATGGCGGTCTGTTTAACGTCGACAGAATTCTAAGAAAACTAAACAAATTATCTTAAATTTAAGGATAGAAAAAACTCAGCATATAAAGTGGATACAAAATTATTAGTCATGAGCTGAATGATATGCTACATTTGTAATATTTGGTTACCGCTACATCGACGATGTAGCAGGAATAACTGTCGGAAAGCCAAAATGAATCGGGAAAAACGAGTGACATAGCACATAAATACAACGAGGTTCATATGGAAAAAACGTGGCTTAATTAGTATAAGAGAAGTGAAGAAATTAATTGCGCCATTCTAGGACTGATCATAATATTTAACAATCAGCAGTTGAGCCATTTTTTCAGTGTCAAGTGTATTTATACAGGCGTTCCATTGTTTCTGCCCATCGGCGTGATAAAAGCAGAATCTAGTATTCTTTATGCTAACATTATCGAATATCGACATCAGAATATCGGGGTACGGGTTCTAGCTCCTCGGTCGGGATACGGTTATGCTTGCTAATGGCGCTGCCTAAAAAGTCTTGTAGTCAGCAGAAGAATGAAAGCGGAAATTTGAATAATTCTGATAATTTTAAATATATGAACTGTAGTTAATCCCTATTCTCAGGTATGATTCCATTTATTTAATGTTCAGGCTAGAGCATACGCATATGCCTTTTAAAAAAAATATTTTCGATTGATAAAATTCTTAAAATGCTGTCTAATAATTGAAGTACTATGCGTGGAAATTTATTTAAAATAATTATACTTATTCATTATAACTTAATAAACGGAAAATTTATAAGTTTTAGTTTCATGTATAGCTGACATGAATAAAAGAAGGAAAGGAAACAACGGTCCAATCATTACCATTCTCATTTCCTAAAACCCTTATGAGAAAGGAACAAGTGGTCCTATCTCGTATACTATTTGTACAAGGGCTACATAAGAACCTTACATAATAAGCTCACACATGATTATTTATTTTCTAGATGTGACACTTGCAACGTACAAAAGACTATGAAACACATTCTTTTGAACTGCAAACAAATTTTCAGTCAATGTAGAATTTTTCCCTACAGATAGCATCCTAAATCATCAAATGAAGATGAAGAAGAAATAATTCTTGTTATAAATTTTCTTAAGGACACTAATATTTGAATGTGATTTAATTCAATCAGTTTAAATGTTCTAAGTTTAAGGTTCACTATGTAATATTATATTAGAAATTTGTAGCATCAGTAATGAAATTTTAGTCAACGCGAGTTAAATTTAATTTTAAAAAAAAGCATGTATCTGCCACTGCACGAACTGTCCATTCGTAGATTAAATAAATTCATATAAACAGCCGACCGGCTGTGGTGTATCAGTTAGTCACCGTCTCACATCACAGTGGAATCCGGTTTGAATCCCGGCATCAGCATGGATTTTTGTGATCATTATGGCCATGGAGGAGTGGGTTTAAGTACAATCAATACCACTCCAAATCATAACATATCATGGGATACGATAGTTTTTAGTCACCTTGGAAGGTCAAAGCCCTCAAGGGCTACAGAACTAAAAAAAATAGAAATATACCTACAGACATATACAATCGTTCGTTGTAAAATTATTCATATAATTTAAAATAGCTGTTATATCTTCTTAGGACCAGGTACATGACCCTATGATGTTAAAATGTAATCTTTGTTTAGTATTATCTTAAACTTGAACCATAATATTTTATCTATATTGTCAATTTCATAAAGAAATAAAAATATATTTTTCAAAATATAACACAGTTAAAAACCAATTTCAGACATTTAATAAATTAAATTAAATGCCTGAAAGTGATAATTAACTGTATTACATTCGGCAGGAGTAAAATAAAGCATATACGTGTCCCAACTATATTTAGAGAATGCAGAATTTAACTACAACAGAACATCTCCTCAATCAACCCATCACACTAGATAAACTGTTACAAACCCTTATAAAACTCAGCTCCAGGCCCTGACAACATTCCTAGCCCTTCTCTTGGTCAACCTCTTCCATATTGTTCTCTTTTCGCCTATTCTGTTTAGAACTTCCTCATTACTTACTCTATCCACCCATCTGATTTTCAACATTCACCTATAGCACCACATTTCAAAGACTTTTCCTTTCCGGAACTCCTATCGTCCACGTTCCGCACTCATATAACGCCACGCTCCATACGAACATTTTTAGCAACGATTTCTTAATATTCACACTTATATTACCTGCAAGTAAATCTATCTTTTTCGCGAAAGCTTTCCTTGCCTGTCCTATCCTACTCTTTATGTCTACTATACTTCTACCATCCCCTGATATTACACTTCCCAAGTAGCAGAATTCCTTAACTTTCGTCAAAATATCCCTTCCCAACCTAACACCCTTTGTTATTCCACTGTTTCCCAACCTACACTCCATTACCTTGGTTTTCGCTCTATTAATAATTATATTGAACTCTTTTTCCAGGACTTCGTTCATGCCATTTATTATGGTTTGCAAGTCTTCTGCTGACACCCCTTGTACTACAATATCGTCGGCAAAGCGTAAGATTTTTATTTATTCTCCTTTCAGTATGATTCCTTTTCCATATTCTGTTTTAACTTTCTTCGTCACCTGTTGTATATATAAGCTAAACAGCATGGGTGTCAAACTGCATCTTTGTCTTACTGCTTTCTTCATTACGGCTTTCTTTTCTTGGTCTTCTTATTACTACTGCCTGTTTTCTGAAAAGGTTATGTATAAGCCTCTTTTCTCGATATTTTATTCCAGTGCTCTTCAAAATCCTTAATAGTGTGTTCCAGTCACGTTATCAAACGCTTTTTCTAAATCTACAAATGCCATGCACGTAGGCTGGTTTTTTCGTATCCTGTCTTCTAAAATGAATCGCAAAGTCAATATTGCTTCTCTTGTCCCTATATTCTTTCTAAAACCAAACTGATCTTCTCCTAACTCACATTCTATTTGACGTTCCATTCTCCTATATACTATTTTCGTTAATATTTTGGATGTATGAGATACTAAACTAATTTTTCTGTGTTGTTCCCATCTATCAGCCCCAGTTTTCTTCTGTATGGGTATAATTATGTTTTTACTAAAATCTTCTGGGATTCTTCCTGTTTCGTAGATTTCACAAACTATCCTGAATAGCCATGATATCGCTTCTTCTCCCGATGATCTGATCAGCTCTAATGGAAAGTTATCAATTCCTGGCGCTTTACAATTGCTCAGGTCTGTAAGGCCTCTGTCAAACCCTGACCTTATAAATTTGTCCCAAACTCTTCACCATCCACCTCCTTTCTGCTTTTTTGTCTAAAAATCTTAAAAGTACTTGCTGGTAAAAATTAGGGATCAGACAGATTTATTTTACTTCGCACCTATAGAAATCTGATGAAGTCAGAAACGGACTATTCATGTATACTCTAGGCAAACTAGACACCGTACATAATACAGCACTACGAATAGCAACAGGCTGCTTCCATATTGAACTCTGCCCTTGGTAACAGAATGGACATCCTATGTGTCAAATACGCATTGAAAGCATTACTCTCCTCCCCAACCCATTAATTAGAAGTGTAATCCTCCCTATGTATCAATCCTGCACCAAGTATTCATCCAGATACGTCCATTTCTGCACAAGATTCACCAAATTTGTGACCAAATAGAGTATGCTCTGCCAGATATTAAACAACAACAAAACTGCACTGATCCTTCCTGGAAAATTTTCCTCAAAAACCAGCTCACAGAAATCATATATGCATTCAAAGAGCCAAAATGTCAAGAGAACAGACCAAACAAACTTACCGAAAATAAGAACTGGAAATACTAAAATTACTAAACTTCACATAATAACTAAAGACCCCCCCCCCGATTTTTGATCAGTGCAATATCCAGATTTCAGTTGAACACCTGTTAAATAACAGTCAGGAGCTTTATGATGAAAGGAAAGAAACTTTAAAAGAAAATGATTTTAACAAATTTGTGAAAGGGAAAAATTCACAAGTATATATTCTCATCTGATATTACTAAAAATGTATACCGGGTAAAGTAGTCGGATATTTACAAAGTGACGGACACTTTAAGACTTTAAAGAGCAGCGGAACTTTTCCAGCAACCACTTATGTTTCCCGTGTAAGTTATAATCCCCTCTTTCCAATTTACGAGTATTTCTAACTTTATTTTGCCACGTGGAAAGCAAAACTAGCCCTTCTTATTCTATTTCTTACAACTTTTCAAGTGAGGCAATATATCAGAGCGCACAAACTAGTTGTGAAGTTGCGAGCGTCGTGGAAAACTCCGAAGAATAAACAGTCACCTGTGTTCTCGCTAGATAGGAGCCGAGATTGTTTCCGGAGCACAAACAAGGTAACGCCTTTGCCTTTGCCTAACTGTGTTCATTATGTATTCATCGAACCGTTTACGCATTCATACTTTAGGTACACGATGAGATCCTATCAGGTACGTGAGAATTTCGCCTCATACTCCTTCCCCTCTCTACCGAAAGGCCAAATGGTGTATAGATGCCTGTGTTGAATAAAGCTTGAGTTAGGAATAAAAACACGGTGTATGTAATATTTATACTTATTTTACAAATAAAATCATAATTTTTTATATTCTAATAACCACAAATTGCATACACTGAATTGACTCCAAATATCTTGAAAGTAATTAGTATCTAAGGTTGCCTTGTAATGATAGCCGGTCACTCCCTAGCAGAATAACACCAGTAAATAAAATTGAGTTGTTCTTTCTATAAAAATTATTAACCTCCACACACACATTTGGATGCGTAATAAATTTAGTTGCATGTAAACTCTTTATCTGACTTTAACTAGCTAATTACTATTTTTAGTTTACAATATATATTACATTATTTAGCATATGGATAAATACACTTTCCTCGTTTTGCATTACTTCCTGTACATAATTATTTACTCTCTTTACCACACTCTTAGTATTCTATCCTGAAACTTTTGTGTGGTCATTTCACACTAGTAGTTTCAGTGTACAGATCTCCTCGAGGGAACAAATCTGATAGTCTTTGTCATTGACCCTGATAACAGAACAGTCGCATGCTTACGTAATTTCCATAAATAATATATGGCTGGGTTGACTTTTACGAACTGTTATATTTAATTAACCCTGTACTACCATTATTTATTATTAACAGCAAAATCTGTTCAGTTATATAATTTAACTTTTTTATTGTGTGTGAAGGAATGAAATGATCTCAAAGTGGATGTACTGGTTATGGTCAAGTTCCTGATATGACCACCCGTCTATCACCCTGCTGAAAATTACCTGGATAATCTTTACCAATTAAAGATAACATTTTCAAACTTTAATTATTTTAATTTCTTTTGGAACTTCCGATATTATTGGACAGAATCATCTCTTTTTAAACCTAGTATTTCATCGGAGTTATAAAGGATGTTGTGTGTTAAGTGTTGCACATATTTTGTTTCCATTACCAATGTTTGCACCGAATAGTATAGTGTATTAGACAATCAGTTTTTTGGTCAATTAATATTTTACAATTGTCAGTGAATTTTAAATAATGAACCCTTATTTTGCTCTCTAGTATTCTATCGTTAGCAATATAGTTCAGGTTTTCCTTTACACTACTGTCAAGAATATATGTTAAAATTTATTCTGTTTAGAATAATCGTTCCTTACCCGTATATTGTTTTCAGGTTTTGATGAACATTTGGTCAAAATTGCTCAAATTGTTAAAATATACAAATACACTCGATTTTATTTATATGATAGTGTCCCTGTTTTTTCAATATATAATACATCTAAGAATCCATGTTTAAGTTTTTATTACTATGCCGAACCAAAAAATCATTAATAACTATAATTAATAGTAGCTGAAAATTCTGCAATTATGGTTCATGAAACTAATGGAAGGGTTTTTATCTTTCAACAGGCGGCGTGTCTCCATATTTCCAGAATTGTGTACGAGATTACTAGAATTAGACGTTGTCACACCTTTCGATAGGTCACCACTCGATTTCACTGCTTACAGTTTGTCTGATTTGTTTGCATTATTATACTGACGAGGAGAATTCTTCGGAATGAATCATCACAATTCGAAAGGGGCGCTCGTTTCCCCAATCGAATGATCCCGTATTTGTGATGTCCAGAAAAAAAAGGAAGATGTGAGAATAGAAGAATACGAAATGCGGCAGCGTAAGTTCACTGTCATGCCATTTGGCATTCCAGGATTGGTAGAAGTTTTGAAGAAATACACAAAGTAAAGATTAGTTTATTGTACCTAACGCAGTCAAAGAATAGAGGGGAAATAAAGACTAGCAATTAGGTAATCACTACGAGCCCTGGAGGGAAGGTGTTAATGCGAGCAATTTCTGTTGTGAACTAACTAGATGGTGCAGGTTGAACAAGGGAAGGTTTTTCCCCACTTTCGCAAGTTGATAGCTGGTTACCTATGGAAGAAGCAGTCATTCAAAGATGGCTGCCCTTCACCTTAAATTATCACCACTGAGAGGTTCTGCTGAATCAATAATATATGTATGACATCATCAAGAATATCGTTCTCATACACACACCTCTACCACAAAACCTGCGACACCGCATCACAGCAGTTGATTTTACCGTCCCTCCTGATAAATTGGATTAGGTGAGGGCAGAATTAGACAACTGAAAATATTTTAACCGTGTGACGAATGGTGAACACACAGAGCATTTATATACATTGTAAAAGGACTTTAAGACTGTCTTTAACATTAAGTATAATTTATAGCGTTGTTCTTGGTCATTTTACCGATTCTTTTAATTGTTTCAATTTTTTCCGGTGAAACAATTTTCAGTACAAACGGTTTTGCAAAGTGACGTGACCGCTCTATGATAAAGAAAAGTTTGCTAATTTTTCTTTCATGTGCTATATCAATTCTTATGTTTCTATCAATTTGCCTGTAACATTTTTAAATGCTTAATTTACTTTATAATTAATATTTATATTAATTAGCGCAACGTCTATGAAAAGTCTCAATCCATACTGTTAAAAGAACTCTCGGGCCTTCACTTGATTACAGGACTCACTATAATTCTGAACGCCTTATTAACTCTGCTTAAGTCCAATAAAAAAATCCGGACCTCAAATATTCCAAATGAAAACAATAACTAATGTTAAAATCAGCCACTTTGCCAGTATTTTTATAATTTATATATTAAATATTACGACATTTCGTTTCTCATTTGAGATTTCTTCAGGTAAAAATTTAGCTCTACAAGGAAGAGCCGATGGAGTGAAGTTCCATGTGCAGCTAAAGTTGTAGCTGAAGAAGTCTAAAATGGGAGACAAATCGTCGTAATATTTAAATTATAAAAATACTGACTAAGCGGTTTATTAAATCATTTATTATATATTTAATTGCCAGAAAAATCTTTTAATTGAAAATAATAGTTGTGTTGTAGTAATTTTTTTTCTTCTTTACTTCCTGATTGAGAATGAAGTTGGCGAAATACGTTAACATTTAATTTGCACCAATTCAATACAATTTCCTGGTTTAAGTTAATTAAACGCTTGAAGAAATTAAAAGGGTTCTATTTGTTCATCGTGTTTTACATTTGACTAATAGAAAATATTTTTTTTACAATGCAAATATATTCAGCAATATTACCAACAGTCTCACCATTAAAAATTAATATATTTATAGAAGTTTAAATAAAGTTTTGTTCAAATCTTATTTTTTTTGAAGAAATTTCAATGAATTACCGTCTACTGTTGGCCATAAATTTGTTACTATTTTTTTTACAAATTTATATAATTATTGTTGGTCAAATTAAATATATAAGCGTAGCAAAAAATTGTCCAGATTTTAAAAGATCCAAATTTTCTTTACCCTGAAATGGTTTTCAGTAGCGCATTTCCTCCTCTTTTCCGCAAATTTTACAAAGTGCAAATTTGGCAAAGGGCCAAACCGCCTTTGTAGTTTATGGAAACAACACCCTCTTAGTTGGTGTCGGTAATGTTGTAAGTGCCCCGCAGAGCACAGATGTTCCGCGGACTACAGGTGTCACGGTGACAAAACTGCGCTCTAAGCAACTCTTCCTCCGGCTTTCTCTCTCTCCCTCTCTCTCTGTCCCATTCTCCCTTTCCCATTCTCATTACGTAAATGATACCGACGCTTCCCCATTTTCCCACTTGCTACCCTCTCCCGCAAATGCGAATTTTGTATCATTGTTATGTGTGTGTATAAGAGAGAAGGAGAGATCACACAAACATTGGAACTAATCCTAAGTTATGTGTACTGAGATAGCGGTCAAGAATTTACAGCGTGGCTATGCACCTGGAGTCCGCTAATGGTTTTCGTCCTATGTCCTGCTGCGCTTTCAGCCTATGCTCTTTATTCACTACTAACAAACGTGCAGCTGAGTGCATTCTTTCTATTTCTATTCAACTTTACTCAATTATATTTGTGTATCATGATACACTTTTTCCTAATGTTTTTTCTGATGCCATTAAGTATTTCTCTCAGGAAGCTCTCTCCGCAGTTTAAAGGGACAGAACAATTTATATGGCTTCTCCAAATAAAAGATAACTCTCTTCTTGTTAATGTACCTGAAATTGTGGTTCTGAGCATGTCATTAAGGAAATGATTAAAAATATTGTTTCAGACCTATTTTATAAAAGAGAAGATATTTTGTGGAAAACATTCCCATTTTATAATTATCGAGAACATTTCACGCAAAAGCAGGTTAATGCAATACATATCATCGTGTTACGTCATGAATTATGTTACCGTCACCTACCAACATAAGGGTGAATTCGGACCTCTAAAATATAAGCTAATAGATGAAAATTAAAGCTATTATAACTAAAAAAATTCTAACTTTAATCTCTTATAAATACTGTTTGCAATATACTAAGCTATCACTGTTAAATTTCATAACGATATTTATCAGATAGGTGTGTAATAAAATTTTTCTATAATCGTTACGTTAGACTCATTAAATTATTCAAATAGTTCAGAATATATATTATCTTACAACAGACATTTCTAGGAAAAGTAAATTACTGTGAAAGTTCCGTGGCAGTGTAAACGTATCGTATCGAGTTCAGTCGATGTTGTTTTGTTTTATTCTTTTCACTTATACACGGTATTTCAGGTTAAGGTGACAGCAAACGACGCCCTTGCTTGACACTTCCGACACGAGAACACGATTTAATTTCCTACAAAAAAAAATCTTTCCCGTGTCGCCGGAAACGAACAAGGTCAACACAGACATTACTCAAGGAAATCGGCTGGAAGAGATAAAACTCTCAGCAGAGGAAAGTAGATTATGTTTAAAGGTACTATAGTGATTAACTGACAATAGAAATATACTGGCAGCCACGTAAAACATTACAATTATTATATTAATACGCTTGCAAATGTGGTACTCTACATAATCTTGTTGAATCACTCAAATTTGACAACTGCTGACAGTTTCATTTCCTCCGTATAAATATATATGAATAATTGGAGGTGAATATTAAAATAATTTCTTTGTGGCAGTTAATAAGTGACCTTAAAATATTATATATATATATATACCGTATTTTCCCCATCATAAAAACTTCAACAATAATTTTTAAAAAAATACAAAATTTGAAACTAATCGTTTTAGTTATATTAGGATAATTATTTCTTGTTACTGCGTTCTGAAATGTATAGTAGTCATGCTACTATAATGCTAGAATCCGTTATTATCAATATAAGTTCTTAAAATAACCACTACATTGGAATTAATACGAAAGGTAGTTTTTCATTTTTTAGGAGGTGAATATAAGATGCTGTGGTGAAAATTCAAATTAAATGAGTTTAAGCAACAAAAAAAACTTGGACATAATGGGCATGGGCAATGTAAATTATGGCAGTAGATCCTAAACTTTGTTTCCCTACACTTACAAAATGGACCACATTTGAAACATTATTAAACCTGGGATTATAAATCTGTCATTATTTTAACTACTTTATGTATACTTTGCAAATAACATGAGTTGTAATTATTATTGTGCAGCAGTGTACAAATAAATATGTTCATTAATTTGAAGATTCTATGCGTTTATAAATATTGTAATTATTTTATACATATACTAAAAAATATATAAAAGAAAGTTTCGTAGCCACGAGTAGTAGCAGTTCGATTTCAATGACATAGGAATGCAACCTTTGAAGGTTTCGAAATAGAAAAATTATTAGTATTTTAAGTTGACCATATTGAATCATTGCACATGGTCGTGTTAGATTTTTAAAGAAAATCAAGGGGATTGTACTAAAGGGTTTGCAATTTTAACTACACTAATTCTTATTAGTTCCTTCATTAGTGATATTGGATTCATCCAAGTTTAAAAGTTCACCACACTAACTTATATTATTACACATTAATAGATTGTACTCAAACATGTGTGTGATGAAAGTATTTTAAAGTCCACTTTCTTTAATTCAACGTAGCTGAGAATCAACCCGGTCAATCAATCCCGAATCTTTTGGAGGATCATCGGAGAGATGAAATGATAGGACGAGCTTTTGCCAGATTCGTTCCTGCTTTCATGTCGAGTCCTGCCTGTATCATGGAGGGTGCAGCTTCCTGGTAGTCATCTGATCTGTGGGGCCTTGACCTGGGCGTCTGGAGATTCCCTCGGCTCACGGCTAGATTCTGTAGGCCAGTTCGAGAACAGTTCGATTTGAGTTCCCGAGAGCAGCGCTGATTCTTCAGGTGAAAGGAAACCATTTTATGTTTCTGTAAACCGTCAAAAAGAAACTCAACTTTATTCAAGACATCCATTTTATTTCTCCATAAATTGTAATTAACAGAAGTTTAAACTTTCGAGTCTATTAGATTCAAAGTGTGGTTATGTAAATAACAATGAACCAGTGTGTATTTCTCACAATATGTTTTTTGAAACTTCCCATGAGCAAATACTAAACTAAATATATGTTACATATATCTTGTATTTTCAAACGGAACTTAACTTTTTTTCTATTATGTCAACAGTGTACGGTTTTGGCGACTACAAAAATTTTTACAAAAAGAAACAATAAATTACAACAGTTTTAAACAGTGTTCATATGAAGAAAATTGCTAATAATACAATGCAAGGAGTGAGAAAACACGGACAATTTTACAACAAAGAGAAAACGATAACAACGACACGTATAAAACTGTAAGATTTCTTCAGAAACTCCAATTCCTACAATACAATTAAGAAGACTGTGAACAGCCATAGAAGAAGAATAATTAGCAATCGTGGACCTTCTGCTGGTGCCATAGCGGGTTCAGTCAGAGAGGATGTGCGGAACAGTCAGGGCGGTGTTACAACCTGCGCATAAATGCTGAGGAGACCTAGAAAAGAGAAAAGAATGTGTAAGGCGGGAGTGTTAAGATCTGTCTCGCAACAACGACCTGCTGCCTTCTCCAGATAACAAGTGGATGGATCATTTCCTCTTTCGTCTTCTATCCTTAATTCAAATTTCTCTCAGGATATTGATTCACCCGACCATTAAGTCTTTCCTTGAACAAGTAAAAAAGTCCAAGTGGTTTATTTGCAAGGAGGCCTCCTGCTTAGCGGCTTTATCTGAAAGCTCGTTTCCCAAGACGCCTGCATGAGCCAGATGGTGATTTGTTGGTTATTTCTTTTTATCTCATACAGAAAGTTCCTGATTTCATTGATGCAACCACTTCAATACCGTTGATTGGACAGTGAGTTGATCGCCATGAGAAAGTCGGTCAAAATCAACATGAAATCCGATGGGTGGCCTTTGTCTTAGCTTGAGAACCTTTCTCCCTTACTGGGTAATATGAAAGCCATCTGCGTGTTTTAAACAGATAGGTAATTTCAAAAATATGACGACCTACAGCAGGGTGGATACCCTTACAATTGATATGTTAAAATTTACGTTCAGCGGAAGGATTGGAAAGTCGAAGAGCCATGTTTAAATTTGCTACCCTCGTGTGAGGCATAATAAGGTTAAATGTTAATATAAACGTTGAAATATATTCATGTTCCGTATTACAACACGTTAACTTTATTCTTAAATAAGGACCTATATTTCGTAAAATGTTTCTTCCAAGAATAATGAAATATGATGTTCCCCAAAGGAAGTTATCACAAAATGTTTAACTATAAAAAAGTTTGAAAATCAATAATTGAGCAATTGTTCAAACATTTTCCCTGGTAAAAAAGTGAGTGTGATTTAATTTTATGTCTTGTTTCGACATCAACGTTGCTTGACACGGAAATTGAGTAGGTTGGGTGGATTTAGTAATTTTCGTAGCATACAGATGAAGATGCCAGAGAGTAGCATCTGAAAGCTACGGGTAGATTTCGAGAGTCGAATGTTAGTCTGCATGTAGAAGTTAGCCTTCCCCGTCATGGAGCGTAGTAAGCCAGGAGAATTATGTTTCTCCTGAGTGCACACGCGAGGATGGTGGGAATTTGGGACAGGACGGGGTTGGGGATGGGGATGGGGATGAGGATGAGGATGAGGGAGCATAGCTGCGTGTGTAACAGTAGTCACTCTGGCTTTGATGTCTGTGATCGCACGGATGTCTATTATAGCTTTGTGAGGAACGAGCTATGCTAAGCAGCCCAAATGCAGTTAGGAGTTATTGTCCGTTAGACGGAAATTACTGCCGCGAAATGCGCACACGAGTAACGACAAAGCTGTCGCCCACTTTCCACCACACTAGGAAGCTAATTTACTTCTGGGATGGTTTATTCTCAACGCTTTCATGTACGGCTCTCACTTGATAATTTGTGACTTTAATCCTCACATTGCTGAATTAATACTGTATTTTTTTAATTTTTTTGAGCAATTATCTGAGTGCGGAATATAAATTAGTTCTATGAAAACCTTTGTTTTTATATCCTTCACACTTTAAATCAAGAGTAACTAAACAATAAAGTTAATCATCCGACCAGAAGTATCTTCGAATATGAATTATTCAACAAGGTGAAGGTAAAATTTTAATTTAAATGCACTTTTCCAAATGATTAGTCTGACTTAGCAACTAAAGTCGGTCTTGAGGGAAAACATGTCGTTTGGCTGACAGATTTCTATTCAATGACAATTCTTTCTTCTTCTGAGGAACTACAACGTTCCTTCGAACATTTTCGCCTTCTCCACAACAGGCTTCCAGCTCTTCTGATGTTGCACTTGGACTAACCCATTCTTTATTCCTAGCACTTTTAGGTCTTTCAGCACATCATCTCGTCACCTGACCTTTGGTCTTCCTTTCTTCCGCGCTGACAAAGGACGCCAATTATAGAGTTTTCTTTACTGCTCTGTCGTCATTCATTCGATAAAGATGACCAAACCAGCTTAACCTTAGTGCTTTGATATGTCTTACGATTGTTTTGGACTTGATAAGTTTGTTAATTTCTTGGTTATACCTGCTTCTCTAGGAACCATCCATGTTCCATATTGGTCCATACATCCTTCACATAATTCTCCTTTCTAAAAATCAACAGTTTTTGCATATCATTCTCCTTCAGAACCCAGATTTCAGATGCATACGTTACAATTGATCTGACGATTGCTTCATATAATCTCAACTTGGGCATTTTTTGATAAGAGCCTACTTCTAAATAAATCTATGTTGGCAAAGTATGCCCTATTTCCAGCTGTAATACGTTCTCTTATTTCTTCTTCAATAGTGTTAGTTCCATTTATTTTAGAGCCAAGATATGTAAAACTTCTGACTTCCTGATATGTAACATGATCGATTATATCTTCTGATTAAAGTATTTTCGGGTTTTCTCCCGGGTCAAGTGCCGACCAAAGCGCGACGTTTCGACGGCCGATAGCCTCGCCGTCATCTTCAAGCTTGATCGCAACTTGACCCGGGCGAAAACCCGAGAATACATTATTCAACATATACGCCGTGAAAACATTCGTTCAATGATATGTTCTGTTTTATGGCCGCCTACTTTGTATTTCATATATTTTGTTTTCTGATTGTTGATTTTGAGGCCATATTGCACTGCCACCTCTTTAAGATCTATAAATATTTGTTGTAGTGCTCTTTTAGTTCGCGCCATTAGTAATATATCGTCTGCATGAGCCAGACATTGTTTCGTCCGGGTGGTTATGTTGCCCTTGACATCAATCAGAAACAAAATTGCGTCCATTGTGATGCAGAACAGAGTTGTTGACAATGGATCACATTGCTTTACCCCATGTTTCACCTCAAATTCTTCACTCAGCTTGTTACCTGCTCATACTCTGGCCTTAGTATTTGTGACGGTTAAACTGATCAATTTTATTAAGTTGCAGGGTAATGTATTTAATCAGATTTTTAATTATTTTGTCTCCGCACTGAGTCGAAGGCTTTCTCTAAATCAATAAATATATTATGCAGATTAATTTCATATTCATAGCACTTCCCATATAGTTGGCAAACTAAAAAAATATTATCAACTGTCGATCTATTTTGTCGGAAGTCAGATTAGTGGCTGCTTTACTGTATTTCAACAATTTCTACCATTCTATTATTCAATACAATTTCAAATATCTTATACGTTACATTTAATAATGGTCTGTAATTCTTGCAATCAAATCTGTCTCCTTTTTTATATATGGGGAAAATGATACTTTCATTCCACTGATTTGGCATCTGATGTGTGCCCCAAATTTTAAGTATGAGTTTATGTATCTCGATCCGAAGAGTTCTTCCTCCAAATCCGGGAATTTTATCTGATCCAGATGCTTCATTTTGCATTAAATTGTTAATTATGTAGCAAATGTCGTTGAGGGATGGATCATCGATCTCATCTTCATTGTTCATAGGATCTTCGTCGTGTGAAATGTTCCTTTCAATATATTCGTCAGTTATAGTGAATAATTCTCTGAAGAAGGTTTTCCATCTCTCTAAAACTTGTTCTTCCTGGATTAACTTATCTTCTTCTTTCCCACTTCACCTCAAAAATTTTCTTGTTTCATTTCTTCTGTAATTATCATTAATTTCGATGATTTTCCCGTTAATACATTTCTTTTTCTTCCTTTTACAGTTTTTCATAAAGTATCTGCTTGTATTTCTTAATCATTTCTGGCTCCTGCATGTTTATTTTATTACATTTCTCTGGGGATTTTATTTTCGATGTTCGAGCTAGTGGCATTTGTTGATTTGCTATGGCTTAAAAAATATAGTGATCGATGTTTACTCCGCGTAGCGTTCTGACGTCCTCTATGACGTTTTTCTTCTTATTATTAATCAGTACATGATCTATCTGGTTTACAACCCTTAGATCTGGACACGTCCACGTTCCCTGGCAGAACTAGGTGCTCGTCACAATTAGGTCGTTAATTTCCGCAAAATTACACAAAAGTTCGCCGTATTGATTTGTTTCTTCATGCAACGTGTGGAGGCCGATTACTTTAGAAAACACGCCCTCCTTCCCCAGCTGTGCATTAAAATCCCCAAGGATGATTATTATATCATTCTTAGGTATTCTTTCCAAAGATCTCTGTAATTTCTCGTAGAATATTTCTTTAATCTCTTCTTGCTGGTCATTCGTGGGAGCATATACATTCACTAATGTAATATTGTATCTACCCATAATACGTATAGTACATAGTCTTTCTTTTATAGCTGTAAAACCAATAATTAACTTGACAAATAGGTTAGTTACAAAGAATCCAGTGCCTGCTTGTCCCGTTCTTGTGTTGGGACCACTATAATAAAAGGTAAATTTACTTTTCTTTATGCATCCTACTCCCGGCCATCTTGTTCCTTGAGCTGCGACTAAATTAATACTAGAGTTCTCTACTTGTTCAGCCAATTCTTGTAATTTCCCGGCTTGTAACAGCGTCTTCACATTACAAGATCCCAAAATTGTATTTGCTAAAAATCTACAATTGGGCGCAAGCCCGGTGGCAGATACACAATTAAATATACATAATTATAAACTAAAGAAAGATAAACATGTTCTGTGGATGCCCTGAAAGAGAAAAGAGAAACACTTCACTTCACTTTAGTTTTTTATATTCGGAAACACATTTATATTAAAAAATATCCACTTCACTTCACACGTTTTTTTCAGATTTGACCTAAATTTATTTTCTTGAAGAGGATTTCCTCCAAACACCCCCACAGGTAAATTATTCCAGTCGTTGATAGTCCTATTTAGGAATGAGAATTTGCCAACATCTGTTTTTTGTTTTCTATATTTCACTTTGAATTGGTGATCCCATCTACCTATATAACTGGGCTTTTGCATTTTGTAGCTAATTCCAATCCATGGTTTTTGCCCCGTATAAGCTTTGAATAGCAAATGCAGTCTTGCTTTCTCCCTCCTTTCTGACAATACCTCCCAACCTAGCTGTTTTACTTTTTCCTTCCTATGACCTGGCCCTACTTGCACAAAATTAGCAGCCCTTTTCTGAACTTTCTCTAATGATTCTATTTGATTAATTCTATAAGGATCCCAACAAGCCGCCCCATATTCCAAAATTGGTCTAACTAGAGATAAGTATGCCACCTCCTTTGTTTTTGAACTTCCCTTTTTTAAGTTCCTCATAATGAAATGTAAGGAATTCCACGCTTTTCGGGCCGTGAAATTCACTTGTTCCTCCCACCCAAGTCTGTTGTTGAAATATATCCCCAGATATTTGCAGCTCGTTACCCTTGGAATTAGTTCCCCACCTATTCTATATTCTGTCTCATTTAACAACGTGCGTTTAGTAAACGAGATTGAGCTGCTTTTCTTTCCATTAATTTTCATTTTATTTCCCAGAGCCCAGCTATTAACTTTATCTAGATCTTCTTGTAATAATAAAGTGTCTTCCTCGTTTGTTATCTTTCTGTATATGATACAGTCGTCAGCGAAAAGCCTTACCCCTGACTTCAAGTAATTCGGTAAGTCATTAATGAATATTAAAAACAGTAAGGGGCCGATTACAGAGCCTTGGGGAACTCCCGATGTTACAGCGCCTGAATCCGAAAATTGTTCCCCGATTTTGACTTTTTGCGATCTGTCGCTTAAGAATTTTTCTACCCATAGTAACACTCTTTTATCTATACCTGTTTTATTTAATTTATCCAATAGGATATCATGAGGTACTACATCAAATGCCTTAGCGAAGTCTATGATAACCCCATCTATTCTACCCCCATTATCTACTTCATCTGCTAACTCCTGAAATAGATTTATCATTTGACTTTCGCACGAGTACCCTTCCCGAAACCCATGCTGACCATTAAAAAACCACCCTTTTCTATCGAGTTCAGATCTAACGTAGGCTGCTAATAAGTGCTCCATAATCTTACACACTACTGAAGTAAGACTGATGGGTCTATAGTTTATGACGTCTGTTCTTTTACCAGATTAATAAATTGGTATAATAATAGCTGTTTTTCAATCCGCCGGAAGAGCCGAATTATTAATTGATACGTTGAAAATTCTTTGTAATCATTTTCCTTGTCCTTTGCTTTGGCCTTCATCCAGCATCCGTCCTTATCCGAGGCTTATTTGTGGAACGTTTAGCAGTTTTCACTTTTTACGGGTGATGAGGAGCTGGTCCAACACCCAACCCCCAACTTGGAGGATCAGTGGACTACTCTTGGTCTGGCCCCTACCCTTCGACCTGTCTGGCTTGAGTGGCCCTACCAGGAGCTTAAGCTCCCGCCAGCATAGCTCTGCGGGTCATAGGAGCACTCAAACCTCCCTGCCACGATAAGGCGGTAGTCCTTGGGGAAATTCAAAGACTTCCATTCCTTTTAATTATTTCGCTGATATTGATATTGTTGATCCCGTTATGTTTAACTACTGTCTGATGTCTCGTATAACCTACCAGAAATTATTATAAATATCTGTTTCACGACAACTTCGTTTTTATAGATAACAGTTAACACATATACACTTGATTACGGCACATCAACCCTGTATTATATTTTGTAATTCGGTTCCACTTCTAGCAAATAACACAGTGTCAACTGTGATCTAAGTGAAGGTAGAATTCACCATGAAGTATATTTTCTATTACTTTTTTTGCTTCCGAAAAATCAAGTGATGAACACAACATATTGACTTTTCTGGCTTAATCACTTAATCTCTTCTCTATTGTAATGTTTTATTTACAATAATTTGTCATTTTATATTAACGCAGAGTTTTTTTAATATATAATTTCGACTGTCTGCAGTTTTGCGCGAGGTACGCAGGTCAAAAATACCAGACGTCGTTGTTGCGTTTTAGGTCTTTGCCTTTCCCATGCGTAGTAAGGTATAAATTAAAGAGACTGACTAGATGAACGGTAAGGAATTTCGGAAATTTTCCAAATGGAGAGACAAGGTGGAGTGAGGCCTCTTTAAAAGCGCGACAGAAATTGCGCGGGGGCTTGTTGTGAGTGGGGTTTTGTGGATACTGGATAGAGGTGGTTGAGAAAGATTTTTGTGCTTCAAAGTCTGTGGATTTCTCATGTATTGCCTGACCACGGGCTGGAACAGCTGATATTGGGAGAAATAAGCCACGAGTCTGGATTCGTCGCTGCAAAGAACCGGCTACCTGAAACTTGGCCGCCCAGGCTGCAGACACCTTCGTGCATTACTCAATATATATATACAGGACAGAGCAGAACTTAGAACTTTATAATGGCCCACTATACCCTGTTTGTAAAGACCCCTCAGGCACAAATTGCAATGTTAATTATAAAATGTAAAAACTGCTAAATAAAATTTAAAATAAATTTATATATCTAAGTTTTATCTTCTTAATTATAATCGTTGTAGCCTATTTCCACTAAAAATAATTTCTTGTTCATTTTAGTCCTCAACGAACGGATTATCATTTGTCGCCTAAGTTGCTTATGAGAAATAGCGGTCAGTCTCACAGACTATCATCTTACAGGTTCCTTGTTCGAAATGATGTTTGGGCTCGTTGTAAAAAGGAAAAGTGGAGTTAAGACCTAAAAAGAATCACTACGTTGACAACGAATTGCTCCATAGAATCCGAAATGTGTCATTATTAATACTGTCTGGCAGCCATCCGTACAGGACAAAGCCCGAAGTAGCTCCTGGAATAAAGATAAATGAGTTATTATTTCAATAATATTAATTTCCTTATATTTTTATTTTAATTTTTCGCCGACAACACGGTAAAATTAAATAATACAGCCGTTAAAGAGTATGTATTGTTAGTAACAAGAAATTATCTTCGTACTATACACAAACATAAAACAATTTGCATTTATTCTTAGGTAATTGTGGACCCAGAATACTGTATATATATATATACATTAATGCGGGCTACAGTGGATCTAAGACATTAACGAATTTGAGAATGAATATTGCTTGAATGAGTTACCGCTACCTTCAGAGATCTGTTTGGTAATTTTTCGACTCAGCTATCTGGCTGGGACTGTCACCCTCTCGTTTACTGGGCTGCTTGTCGGTCTGCTTTGAAGCTGTTCCCCCGGTCCGGAATCGCGAGATCAGCTCAACTAATTTGGCATATCGACATCTGAACTAATTCCAATCACTGAACTCAATTCTTTCTCACTTCTGCTACCTTAACGACTAATGCGTTACTGATAAGCTTATTACTCCCCCCTCCCTCAAAATTACTGCGTCACTTCTCCTAAATCACTGAATACCTTGTACTTATGCCCTCCTACAACATTACCGTCTGTTCTCCTTTATCAGATTCACATCTGGGCGAACTAATATTCCGCCCACTAGATTTCGAACTCTCGATGATCCTGGCCAAAGAGAATAACAGTACCCTCTCGAATCCCATTACTGTCGTTAGCAACTACCATTAGACAGACGTATCTTATTTAAAAGACATGTTACGCAAATTCCTCTTGGATTCAAATTTCTCGGGGAATTTCAGCGTGCGTTCCAAAGCTTTGGGAGCAGAGTTTTGGTTTGGTAGATATTAACAACTGCTGAGCGTCATCTTAACCACAGATAATACTGTTGGCTCTAAATGAGATGTAGCGGCAAGAAGGAAAAAAAATGGATATCATTCTAAATTTAAAATTCTTTTTATACTTGACAGTTTTGTTCTACTTATACAGTTTTGACATGTTCAATACAATTGTTTATACCCTCTCAAGATCCGAAAAATTCTTCTTTCATTCCATAGCTGAGTTCTAGTGATCGTTCTTTGCGATAAGTTAAAATATTTTCGAATCAAGTAGCTTTATATTATCATCTCTCTGGCATTCCTTGAGTAGCTGATAATATAATTGAGACACGTCAGAATGTGATTCAATATACTATGAAGAACACAATATTTTAAATTTTTTTAAATGAGAATATAACGACAAAGCTTCTTAATACCACATATAAACCAAAATTTATTAGTTTAACATACAATAAAGTTTTGACTTATAAAATCATAAAAGGTTTTCCAAAAGTATGAAATTAATGACTTCCGCGTCACCATGAAACCAGTAAATCACATCAATAAATTTTTGACGCAATTGAAAGACATTATTGACATTTAACAACAAACTAACTTAGTTTATAAGATTCCGTGTAAGGAATTCAATAAGTGTTACATAGGCTTCACAAGAACTAACCTCAAGAGACCAGAGTATATCACCACCAAGCAACTAAATACAGACTAATACAGGCTTGTCGGCCCATACAAAACGACAAACCATAGGTTTAGATTTGATGACATTAGCATTCTGGACAAGAATAATATAAAAATTCAACTCAGAATTGCTGAATAAATTTATATTTATCTTAATAGACATAATATGTGGTACATATCAATATCGTAGTATCGAGAAGGTTGGCAATGCTGTCTGGCGGTAAACAACCCTGCAGTCAAGATAGTTAACATGGACACTACGGCTGTATGAAGGTCTAACTATGAGAATACAAATGGTTAACGACGAGGCACTGGGTTCCTGACTAGTAAAATTAAGGTAAAATATGCCACTTAACTAATAAGTCAAGTACTATTGTACGATATATGTTTGTGTGTGAGTCAACTTATATTCTTATATTCCAGTCTATGGATTGAAACCACAACATAAGTCAACTACTATTGTATCATGTTTCAGCTTGATGAATATGACAAAAAGTCGAAAGCTACATTAAATGTTGTAATTACAATAAATACATTTATGAGACTGTTCTGGTCTTTCGTCTGATTCTACTTTAAAATACAGTCTATTTGATCAACATGTCTATATTTACATTCTTTGTCTTAGTCAAACTCACCTACAAATCAATAAATCACGCGTGGTTAACTTTCATAACTTCAGAAGGTTAGGAAAAAATATTACTCTACTGCATTGATGTTGTGTTCTGAATACTTGATATATAATATTAAAAGTGTTGATTATATATTGTAAAACAGTTAAAGAATTGTCAATCTTCCTAATTTGATAACAAAAGTAAGGGACAGGTGCAAAATATTTATGATCAGCTTGTTTGATTAATTTTTCTATACTGTATTAAAGTTTTCTGAGGTCATCCCGCATTCGACAAAATGATTGTTAGCATTAATAACACTTTTCTTGAACGATAAGTATCATAAATGTGAATATTTTCAGAATCTTCGTAATTATTTTGAATAAGTTGATAGCCGGTTAAGTATGATCCGGGGCATGTTCTTGCATTTCTAAATTAGTAATTGTTGTTCTCACTTCGCAAAGCAGACGAAAAAAGTGTTTTCATAGAGCGATCTTAGCCTTGCTGTAAAGTTTAACTCACCGACACAAAAAAGGAACAAACGACTCTGTTTTGCATACAACGGGGCGCAGATTAATTTACAGACCTACCAACACACCAACAAGAAAAGTATAAAACAAACTACTACGCCTGCACGTCACTATGAGATTTAAGCAAAATTAATATCCGCTTAAAATCCCGAGCTGGCAGAAAAAAAGGGGATCTAAATTCACTCTCGGCTGCAGTAACCATCAAGTCTAGACGTTACACTACATTTTTTTTCTTCAAAAGTTTAACCACTTTGCAAGCGACGCTTGGCGCCGTATTAGCATAAGACGAAGGGAAGGCGGCGCGCCCGTCTAATCAGCTTACACTGTAAACGAAGCCGACAACAATGGCGGCGGTGTGGTTTCACTTCTTAATTCCTTCTAAAGCTCGCCAAGATTAGCGCAAGACTCAAACAAAGAAGCGTTGGAAGAAAGCGCCGTTGCGACAATACAACAGCTTCTCATGGATGGCAACTCAAAAGAATCGTTCACATTCCTCTGTCATCCCACGTGGTTTGTGTCGTTTACTTTCCGGGATGACTGATACCGAAGATTAAAGGCAACATCAGGATTACTCCGTTTCGATAACTTTACCTCTGTGATCAATTCTTTCTTATAAACAAAAATTTTTGTGTCTAGCTTAAAAAAAACTCTTAAGCAAAAGCCAAACTATTTCAGATAAATTTCTACTTCTTAATAACGGACATTACAGAGCTCACGGGTTAGAATAGGATATTTGACTGTATTCAAAATATAGCAAACTTTACTGTCATTCTTAAAGATTTTATTACGCTGTATATTATTCCAAAAAAATGTTAATTATTTGCAATAAATAAAATGCTGTTTTCTTGTTGCTCGGCCACGTGATCGGAAACGCTACATGTTTGGTTGCTGGTCTAATGCCGTCATAAGTTGGCACTCGGCTGTGTTGTATGGTTAAGTACTATGCGTTCGCGTGTAAAGTGTCAGTTAATTTGCTACTTCTCGTCGTTTCTGGTGTTATCAGTGATACATTTTGTTTTATTAAAGTACCAACATTCTCATTTTTATGAAACGGAGAGTAATTTCGTGAAAGCAGACAACAAACACCTGCCCAAAAATGAACGCAATTATGTTTGAATTATTCCTCAGGAATAACCCAAATTTTCATGCTGCGTAACTTAAAAATGTTAAAAGTGCTATTTAAGTATAATTAAAAATATATAATCTTCATTTAAATAATAACAGAAATAAATTAAATAAGACATCTATAGAACCTGAAAAATCTGTTGTCTCGTGTTGGGTCAAATTTAAAGTGAATTACTTTGCAGGAGTTATGCAAAAGGAAAACACAACCACTTGTCAGCAACCCTGCATTACTCACAGTTTATTGAGGAATCAAAAAGAAGAAAAATAGAAAATTGTGAACTTTTGAGGTATCAAAATGACTTTGAGTGTAATGATGTGAGACAGTTCTCAATGCGTTATTTCATAATGAATTATTGTGAAAAATTTTGAAAAATTCTTACCGAAGATAAATGATTCAATATTATATTATTTCAAAGTAAAATAAAAAATTGTTTACTTACATTGAAGTGATCTTCACAGAAAAATACACACGTGGTGTTTATATCTTTCGGGTTTCTACGAGCGAGTTGCATCCACTTCTTTCTCATTTTTCTATTTATAGGAACAGTAATATATTTTTTTCTGGTGTTCTTATCGACGTATTTGTACATCGCGGTACTGCACACTAAGTCATTTCTTTGAAATCGCAACATACAAGGGAAAACCGGTCTCTTTGTGTACTATCTTGTGACGTCGTAGCCAAGGCAACGTTTTGGCAGCCTCTTTTTCTTCATTTAAATTTTGTCGCGATTTTGGGTGAATTTGGACAATGAACGGTAAAACCTTCGATAGTTGGCATAAATTGACGTAAAAAACCATCCGAGATATTTTCTAAAAGTAGTCAAATAGCATGGATGTTGCGTGTGCCATTTCCGAGGCTGTGAAACCACTACAGAAGTAATGGGTAACCAAAATTATAGAAAATCACTAATGATAGTTAGCAGTTGATGCGACTCTAAATAAAACTAAGAAAAAATAATGAAATTAGGCATTATTGTTGAATTAGTCATTTTGTGAATGAGATTAGCAAAGATGACGTAGTATGACGGACAATATCAGAAACAGTAGAATTTATTTGATAATTACTCTATTACACTTGTATTAAAATAAAAGTTGCTACGTTTCATGAATATTTCTAATTTTGTGTAGAAGCAAGGTTATGAATATGTTAAGATTAAAATAGTTCTATATATTCGACATAAGGTATTAATGAAGAAAGTAATTTAGGGACAAGTTAGAGGAGTGTGTTGCAGAGGAAGAACATGTTTTAAGTATATAGAAAAAAAAACATTAGATATGAATTGCGGTTCCTACTTCCTACTGGAGATGTTAACGAAAGAAGAAAGTGAATTGAACAAATTATTAAGATTTTCTCTATTTTCTGTTATTTAATAGTTTGAAAGTCACTTGATATCCAGTACGAATTAAAGAGTTGGGTGTTTTCCAGTTCTAGAAAGAATTTAAAAATTATTTCTATAATTAGGATGAAATTGAAACTGAACATAAACGACATAAATAATTTTTAATGTTATTTATTAGTTAGGCATAATAATTATTTCATCCATTTATTTTTTATCATATATATATATATATATATATATTCTCCAAATTATGTATAAAAGAGAAGCTTATGAAACCAAAATAATCCCAACTTTTAATATTATCTTTAATTGTTATATACGAGTTTTAGATGATTTTCATGTTATTGAGACAGCAGCAAAAAAGAATTGACACTATGTCAGGCCGACTGAGACAAAGCCAGGAGCGTATTGGGCAGTAACGGTAGGATATAAATTACTTGTCTGGTTTAAAGCTTTCAAATAAACGGCTCGTCCAACAAAATCGAACAAACTAGCGACTAAAGTGTTTGTCAACACCATGAATGTTCTTTGAGGTTCTGTTTTCAAACTCACCGGCACAGCAATTTATTCTAAATTGCTGGCCATGGCTAGAGCCTTCTAGGCTACGCAGTTAATTCCAGCCGATTACACAGCCCGTTAGGTGGAAAAGTGCTGACCTAGCTTGGCTAAAAGCAGCGCGGGCGATTTCCAGAATTAACAACAGCAGCGCCGGCCGCTTCATGCTAATAATATCGTGCAACCGACCACGAGACGTGCGACGCGGAATTAAAAAATTCCTACCCGACGACATAACTTAGATGCTTCCGTTTCTTCTTAAACAATTTTACGGTCTCCAGACAGTCACTTTCTTAGCAATTTACTCCAAGCATACTGTATATTTTATTGGAAAAGGAAACAGCACTTTTCAAAGTTAAAATATCACGAGCTGTAAATTACAGCTAAACATACTATAAATCAAATTTTCAATGTGTACACTCAACATAAACAACATTTGTTACACGCGAACATGGTAGACTATATATTTTCATTAATTAAATTGACAATATTTATTTATTTCATAGAGATTGTAGAACAGGTGATACATACAGCTTATATTTTATTTACATTTATTATAAATAACAAGTCGCAGAAGTTGAAATCTGGTGACTCTTCAATGAGTATGATCCTTCTTATCAGCTATTTGAATCCATCAAATTTGAAATAATTCATTCAGAAAATGGAAGATCTCCAAGTGGATGAAACATCTTGCACACAGATAAAATTGTAGCGATCTTGAGCTTGATGAAATGTTTACTTTGTAACACGTCCATATAAGAAATTACAGTTAGAGGAAAAGAGAAAAGTTGATAAAATTTCATAACAATAATAGCGTAAAAGAGATTCACCTTCATTCAAAGGTCAACCTAGGATTTTTACTCGCTATGATTCAGACATTGTTGTGTTGAAGCGAATTTTCACCCGAAAACATTAGCCGCCTTGAACATGTGCCGTATTCCAAACCCTCCAGAGTTGACGTGCAGAGTCTTATGTACGTCTGAAGGAACTTTAATTTAGATTGGTTATTATATCCATTAGTCTTCCGTAGAAGAAATATGATACGTTATACATTGTATCAAGTAACAAATAACTATGAAACCAAATAACATAAAATATAAAACACCATGCACTATAACACAGACTAAGAATCACAAAAACACTCATAAATAATTAAAATGTCTCTTCTTGGAGCCACACGACGAGGAATCTGACCTTCCGGTAATACAAGAAACAAGCAAAGGAGCATAGAAACTAGACAAATTAAGTATTAGGATATTTTACAAAGAAACAAGTTCAATAATTTTACAGAAACATTACATTTAACCATTAGAGGATCAATCAAGAAACTTCTGTAAATAGTAAAGCCAGTCATTTAATAAAATATTTTACACTGACTCACGAAAGTTTTGTAGTTATTATTGATCTTAATCTCTGGAAGAAGGCTGATTTGTAAAATTATCTCCTATTCAGTTCGCTATGGTAAATATTTTTCTGGTAAAGAGCTAGGCGATATTAGTCCGACCTTAGAGCTAAGCGATTTCTAGTTACGTTTTCGTCATAGGTTTGAAACAGATTCAAGTTCCGTTTGAAAAAACTTCAAGATTTCATGAATATATACGCTCGAAAAAGTATTTGCAAGCTATTGAATAATGACGTTCAGCTAGATCTAAAATCCGTACTATAAAGTGTTCAAATGGCATGTTTTTATAGCTAAAATATTTCACTGCTCCTGGAGAAATTTGCCCAATTTGCGATGCCATAGCAAATAGTCGAATGAAATTACGCGAAGTTCACCAGTTTTTATGGTGTTTGTGTCAACGTGTTGAATTACTGTTCGGAGAGAGTTTCTCATCAGATCTAAATGGTCATTCCAGTTTAATTTGTCACCAATCCGAAGGTTCAGGAAAATAGCATTGGCTGAAAATGTCTGCGAGTCTTTTACTAGTATCTGCTATAAACTGAACGAGCGTAATCGTTATTCGAAATCCGATGAAGACTTTTATAAGATTCGCACAAATCATCCGGGAAACGTTCTGCAGTTTCATCTGATATAAGTAACGTAGTAATTAGTTTGAATATTAATTCTAATGAAGACATATGAGTTCAACCGTTTCTACGAATCTTCCATGCAACACGTAGATTTGTATGTGACGTACCTTTTTAATTTTACTATGGATTCACACCATAGTAAAATTAAAAAGGTACTCATAACAATTTATTTTGTGACGATGTCAATTTATTGTTAACAACTTACAGGACGATTATAATCACAGAATTGAATTAGCAACACTTTCAAGTGACATGATACTATTCATGAGAAATTAAATTTACTCTTTATTTTTTAAATTCTCTGCATATACATACGGATGGATTGTTGAGATTCAATATTTTTTTTCGATCAGCAAGAAATTTAACGCTTCAGTTCTGTTACGTAGTATAATTAATATTACTGTATTGCTATTGGGGAAAAAGAGATTGGTTCTTTATAAGTAAAGTTATTCTTCTTGTAGCATGAAGGGTTGACTTAGTGCATCTCACCGTATCCATTACCAAATAAACTTAATAAATTTTTTTTTGGAAGTGATAGTGGAAGGAAGAAATTAGACAAATGAACAGGTTGTTAGAGAAACAGGGTGGAATTTTCCACCCCGATAGTTTAATTAAATTTCATGGTCTCTGAGGATTTTTAAAGCAATTCTCCTATTCTTGAATTAGAATAGGTTGTTTTAAATGTAAACTAATATTAAGGGTAGTTGTAATGCCCTACCTTACGAATGTTTCGGAGACGATAATAAATACAAAACGAAAGTTTCACAGATTAGAAAAATGGAACCTGTGTGGAATGAGAATAAATAATTTTAATTATGGGTTACGGAAAATAACTTCTAAAATTTTCTGTAAAAAGGATATTTTAAAAAATAAATTAAAAATTAAAGTTATAATGATAATAAATCATTTATTATATTTAAATATACATACCCACATGATTAAAAATAGTCTATAAAAGTTTTTGTGTTCTTTCAATAACTGTTCCCGAGAAATGTTTAATGTTTTAGTTTTCAATCGTTAGACTGGTCTGATGAAACCCTCCATGCTGTACAATCCTTTTCATTTCTACCTAACTACCACAACCTCCCTAATCTGCTCAGCGTACTCCATTTTTGGCCTTCCTCTTCTGTTCTTACCCCATACATTTCCCTCTAATTTTATTTTTCTCATTACCCTCATGTCTCAAATCGTGGACTATTAATCTATCCCGTCTCTTAGTCAAAGTATTCCATATTGTTCTCTTCTTTTATTCTGCTTAGAACTTCCTGGTTAGTTACTCTATCCTTACATCTGATTTTCAGTATAACATCTGTAGCATCACATTTCAAAAGCATGTATTCTTTTCCTAGAAATAGGAATCTAAATATCACTATTTTAGCATTAACAAGATAGAATATTCCGACCAACCTCAAGTAAAGATTAAAGAATTTAATTCTGAAGGAATTTTAGTGCTTTTATAGAATGTATGATATATTTCTATTTAAAAATACAGAGAGAGATAAAGTTTAATAATGTCATCTGAATTGTTTCAAGACTGCTAAAAGTAAAGTATAGTGCAGTATGAAAAAACACGAAAGAGTAGAATGCATGTATGTTAAGGATGTTGTTACTTTTACTTTAACAAAATCCACCACACTTCAGGCCTCCGTTTGTCTTCGTGTATATGAATGAAGAAGCGTGCTCGCGCTGCTACTTTGCGTGCAACAATATGAGCATCATTAAGTACTAATGTCGACGAAACACGTGGATTATGCATTGTCTGCTTTTAGACAAGTAAAATAAAAGCAGCAGTGCATGAAACGCCACTGGAAACAATAGAACAGCCGCTGCTGGAGAAATGAGACGAACAATTTGCGAGTGGTCCAGCAATCTCTGGAAAGAACATCTGTATCTCAGCTTCTTATTCGCTCCCTCCAGTATTCGCTCTTTTGTGTTTTTTACTCTCCGAAACCGGCAATTAACTTACCTTAACTCTTGCGCTTTAAGGAGTTCTTATAATTACTAAAATATAATTTCCAGATAATAATATAAACTATTGCCAGATATAACTCATAAAATAGTTTCGATATAATATGGATCTTTATTTATTACTAGACTTTTGCTTTCTACTCTGTTTCTTTTAGTTACACGTTTCGTATAGCAAAATCTCCCGTCAATTAATTCTTGGCAACAATATAACTTCGGACACGAAAGGTAAAAAGGTAACCATCATTGTTCCGCGATATGTGTTCATTTCATAATTCATTTAATTGATTGTACGAGCGTGTCTTTGTTTCAATTCGGGTATTTCAGATTGTGTTAGGAAAAGTCCTCCCAAAATAATATCAGCATATACAACCATACTTATTGTTCAAATCATAATTAGCACATTTAATAAACAGAAAATAAAAATATATATAAAATTATCCTGTTTGGAAAATAACCTGTAATACATATAAAACAATATATATGTATTAATTTACACAAAATATTGAATTAATGATCATAAATTGGTCTTTTATTCGTCAGAATAAGAGCAGAGGATCATAAGCAGTATCCACCTCCGTCAAATCTTCGTCTGTTAACCTCCCGAATTTATTGTTTTTCCCTCACAGAATAAAATAGCATTAACAATTAACGAACTTAATTTGCCATAAATACGTGGCGAGTGAAAAAGTTTGTTTGAGATGATCACAATAGAACCACGTAATAACTTAAAAAAATCTGAAGTAATTAATATTTTATAAAGATAAATCTAAATAGTAATACCATATTTTCATGAAATTACTTCTGTGAATACACAAAACAAGTGATTTATAATGAAGAAGAGAACATAATGTGCACTTATAAGCCAAAAGATTATAATTACATGGTTAGTAGTGAGTTGGTCCATTTTGGTACGTCATTCAGCAACTACTCACTGTAGAATTGTCTAAACGAGTACACGATAAGCTTCCGGAGGTATACGGAAGTAGAATTTTACAATTTGGTCATAAATACCCTTAAATTTCGAGTGGGCGGCTTGTGAGTGTGGATTGGTGTCGCAGTTGAGATCATGAGAATTCGGAGACCAAGACATCAACGTGGATTCACTAAAAAGGTTCCTGAGATCACTTTTGTTCGATTCGGGCCTCATGACACTAAAAGGTATCCTGCAGAAACCTACCAACGCCGTCGTGGACAATACCAAGCTTGAAATGGATCGTCATCAATGTGCGCTGCCCGTTGCTATCCAAAGCAGTTGTATATGCACCATCATTATACTCTGTCCTCAAGTCTGCCACAGATCACAGCTTATCCTGCTTTGCAGAGCGAACAAGCTTCTTTGATGGGAAACGAACAAAGACTGTCGTGTTTCCATAGATACGAAAGTACTGTTGCACTGTTGTTATATACGACAAGCATCTCCGTTTCATAGACTCTCGTTCCCCAGTGCTAGGTCATAACACTATACCGTTCGTCCGAGTTCTTTATATCCTTGATTTACCCCATTGTCGAGAAATATTGTTAGTAGAATGATATCTTATTCCAGTCTCTTCCACGAAATTACCGGCGCCATCACCCGGTGATAATAAATCTTAAGGTCGCTATTATATTATAAATGTAGCGTTCTATTTATTTAATGCTTGTCCATTACGTTTATTACTTTACGAATGATTTTTATATGAAATATTGACAGGAAAAGAAGTTTTTAGGTCACTAATAACTTGAATGAACTTATTCCTAAAACTGCATCTATTGGTGCTAGTGTTTTGCCTTTTATCTGCCTTTCGCTTATCGGCTCAGCTAGCTCAGGAAGGATTCAAGCCTCCAATTTCCTGAAAAATATTACTTTCCCGGATACTGTTGCTTGGAAACAACGTCATGCTCGATTGGGAATTCGAAATATCCATTTGATAATATCAATCTGAAACTCTAATAATTCAAAATTTGAAAAAAGAATTTTCTGACATATCGTAAAATAAATACATAAAAATACGGCTGAAAACAAATTCAATTAACATATATTAATATAAATACTACATGTCATCCAACTTTGTGGACTTCTTAACGTGAATTATTATTAACTAAATGTTAATTAAATGTTTGCTGACATACTTGGTGGTATTATTATTTATTTAATTGAAATTTGAATGACGAATGTTTTAGAATAAATTTTCAAGGGCTTATTTTAACACTTTCAAGCCCGTTTACGACATTTATTTTCCTCTTTTCATAAACCATATTCCGATCATTCCCACTTAGGTCATCTTAAGGTCAAATTAACAATTCTGTGTCGCTTGTTCCATCCCAAATAATAAAAATTACGATCTAATTGAAGTTTATTTAAATAATTCACTGCTTCTTGGTTGTTTATTTCTTCAAGCCAACTTCATTTCGTAACTGATTTACCTTTTAGAAAAGTTACTCTTTCGCGAATGAATGAAGTAATTACATGATCAAATATCACATAATTTATGCAATAGACACACTTAGTTCATTGGAGTTTTTATTTCGTATCCTTACTGGCCATCCGGATTTCTTGTAATTATAGCAGGGGCGGGAATTCTGATTTTTAAATCTGGCGTTCTTTGAGAACATAAAATTTCAATGACTTCACGTGCCACAATAATCTTATACAACGTCTTTGGTGTGACAGCCCAATTCAGAGCCTTGGCTTATCAGGACGATTGCGGACTGTCATCTTCAGTTAAACATTTCGAATTCGGATAGGTACATGGTCAGCGATTGAGATATGGTAACCGGATCTTACATAACATACTTGCCAACGCTACTGTTTCAAATCTTGACACTCGTATTTGTAAAGCCTTTGCATATATTATTGAAAATTAAATATTCTCATTTTTTTCTGTTCCAAAAGATAAGCACAACTCCAATTCAAGTCCAAATTTTCAAGAATATATTTGTATTCATAATATATATGAGAATTGATGGTTGAATCTCATAAAGCCGAATAACGAGGAAATTCGAAGTCATTAAAGTCGATGGATGAACAAGCGACTTCATGTCTGGAGGACCGATATTTCACGTCTCTTCTAATCAACTTGCTCTTTTATCAATTGCATGCGTTTCAAAAGCACAGTTCTGTCGGGTTGGTAACAATTACAAGATCATTTATCTAGTGTAGGGGATGAACACAAATGACGTGATGATAGCTTTAGGGGCCTCTGCTACTCTTCTGCTGCGAGTGTAATCCACTTCCCCGTCCCGAAGCACATTCACACACATCAACACAGGCCACTAACGGCGATCTTGTCGTTTTGTTCGCTGTGCGTTATTTGCTCTAAACATCCCCTAAATTGGCATCACGTGTGCAATTTATCTTGTCACAGAGGTCGCATAATTACTGCCATAGGATTTCGTAATCCAATGTACTTCAGTAATTACTCCTCGGCGTGAAACGAACGCTCTAGCGCCCCGAACATATCGTCAACACGTAATTGAGTAGTTCCTGCTGCAAGAAACTTAAAAATATTTTCCTTGCCATTTATTAGGGGGGTTACACTGGACTACTGTCTGTCTTGGGTTGTTATTTGAATAATGTAGTGACTTGTTGGGTAAAATCATTGACGATTATTAATCAATATAATTAGCTGCAATAAACTAACAAGTGTTTTATAAAATTAACATGCACACTAATTATATAAAACTCAATTCATATGATTATGGCAACTACACCCGAAACCTCCTGTAGTAGTATACCAGAATAAACTGTGAGGGTTAATGAGAACATTTTTTATTTAATTTATTTTTTGTGGCTTCAACTATAAAGTCATTAGTGAGTATCGTAAATTAAGTTATCTCATATGAACAGAAGTTATATTAGCACACATGAACAAAACATAGAACTGTGATAAATAAGTTACATTAAGTGAGAAGTTAAATTATATTTTTTCATGAATATTGATATCTTTTAAAAATGGTAAAGTTCTTTTAATTGCTTCTTCCGAAGATGTGAAATCTTTAGGTCCATACAATCCGATATCTTTCCTCTGTTTGTGATACTTGGGGCAGTGGAAGATGATGTGGATGATATGTTCATCATGCACGAGCTACAGTGTGGTGGAGGTTCTCTAGAAAGCAATGAGAAAAATTGGTGTGGTTGGCCCTTACCCCGGAAATTACTATTTGCTCCTTTCTTGTTACATGCTTGCGAAAGAGTCAAATTGATAATTGTTGAGGTGTAGGTGGAATGGTCCATTAAAAGATCTTCTGCTAATGTTCCAGCGGTTCAGGAATTTAGGGTTTTTTAAATCTTCTAAATGTCGTCTATGGTGCATGTATGGTCGGATATAAAATTGTGGCTGGAGTTTTCAGTGAGTTTGATTAAGTGGTCACCTACCTCATTTCCTAAAATCTTACTGTGGGTAGGGATCCAGCATACGGTGATATGATGGTTATTATTATTGGAAATACAAATATTTTCTCTGATATTGTTTAGATTATTAAGTACAAGTCAGTGTATTTTATCGCTTTTATAGCATTTAATGAATCGCAGAATATTAATCAGCCGTAAGAGGTGAAGCATCTTTGTGGATAGTTTGAGTTTTTGTTGATCCATTGGTGAACATGACTCATCCAACTCCATTCGGCGATTTTGACGCATCAGTGAATATGACTCATGGGTGATTGTAACGTTCAATAAGATCATAAATTTTTTAATTACAATCGATGTTGTGCTTTTGATTGTTGATGAAACTGGTGAGGGATGTGTCAGTTGGGATTTCAGTGTATCTCCAGGGAGGAATAGATGAGAAGGAGCTAAAATCAGGAAGGAGGGGGGTAAGATATTTAGAAAGGAAAAGTTATTGGAAGCGTTTAAGGCTAGATCTTCGTTATGTTCCAGATTAAAGGAGATGTTGTCTAAGTGTATTTTCATAACGACTGGTTTTTGTAAGTTGATATTAAAGATTAGATACCCAATTTACAGTTTCCGTTTATTGACAAGATATACATTTATTTCATTGTCTGTCATGCATTTTACTCAGGAACTTTCGGTTCATTAAGCCATATTCATCTGAGGGTTATTTCTCCTACGTTATTGCAGTTAAAACGTGTTAACTCAATCCGTCTATATTTGGCTTCTAAACTGTCACGTTGCCGTGTTTATAGACTAATTGAGTTAACATGTTTTAACTGCAATAACGTAGGAGAAATAACCCTCATATGGATGTGGCTCATTGAGCCGAAAGCTCCTGATTAAATTACATGACTTACAATGAAATTTATATCTTGTCAATAAACGAAGATTGTAAATTAGGTATCCACTCTTCAATATCAGGAGATGTCTCTTATTTCGCGTTCGTGGAAGTTGTGGCTCTTGAAACATGTTTTGAAATTAGTGACAGCCTCCTGTAATACAGAAGTTTTCTTTTGCTTCGGTTATAAGCAATGAGTATGAGAATTATTGAACCTATAAAAGTTCTGTTAATATTTTTAAAAAGAGATGCAAAAATGTTTCGTTCATAAAACTCTCGCTAGGTGTCTTTGAATAAAAAGTGGACACGGTGAGGCCGTCCGTTATATGATGTTAAACAAAGAAACGAATACAATGAATAGTATACCGTTGACTAATCCAGATTACTGGTGTAACACAACAGGTAAATTATATAAATTTAAATTGATGTTTTGGTGCCCTGTATGGAGTAAGTATAAAACGAAAAACGTATATGCTGACAGTATAATTTGTTACAGATGAATATGGACTCATGTCTGAACGCTTCTGAGTTTTAATGTAATGACGAAGAATAAATAAAATATTTGTCTCTTTTGTTTTAATGTTTTATGTAGGTTAAATAGAAAACTTTTACGAATGCTGTACTGTTGCAGAGTTAATATTATTTAAATATAGTAAATTAATAATACGTGTTTACTATTTATTTGTAAGATTTAGTTTTATATCGTCCAGTGGTAACAAGTAATTAAGCTAGGAGACAGGTAAATATTTCCAAGCATTTCTATCAAGCGGGACTGTGGAATGAGAAAATAGCTCTAGCGACTAACAATAAGTACATCCAATACATCTATTAAAATATCACCACATATAATTACTTTTAACTGTACGAAATTGTGATTATCAATATTGGGAAGCTTGATAATCATAAGGGAAAAACTTCTATCTGACTGGCACTTGAACCCGGTAACTTCCGCTTTCCGGGCGGATTCTCTATATCTCAGTTTATCAGAGTTCATTCCCGAACCGCTGCGAGTTATGTCAGTATCTTGTATATCTGAGGCTTAGGCTCACCTACATTTCTTCACAGTCAACTTCCAAGGACTCGGGCAAGGATATAGATTGTGTAAATTAGTATGATCTCTATAATAAAAGCCAGAATAATTGCATGCAATTGAAGCTCATTCGCTGTATATGACAACGTAGTCTTTACACCACTTTCTATTGAAATATTTCTGCTCAACAGATAAATTTTTAAAAATTTATAAGAACTGTAATCTCAAAGAATGTTTTAGTGAAATTTTGTAAAAAGTACTTTATTCAGGGTAATTTTAGCCAACGTACTAGTTTTATATCTTTATTTGTTGATTCCGTTTCTACATTTCATTTCACTTCAACTAAAAATTTACGACTGAGGAGGGAGAAGAAATGGTCGAGGGAATTTTTTTTGCAGTAACAGGATACAGGAAGCTAATATTGAAACAGACAACTCCCCTTGAATTAAAAAGGTAGTGGGCCTACTGACCAAACGGGTTCAGCGGACAAATATTATGATATGACCAAGGTATTAGACCCCAGTACATACACAAGACTCGATATGTGAGAACCTTGAAATATTTAGAGAGAGTACTAGGCATCCCAGATGGCGATCTCCGCAATCAATCTGGGGAGAAATACCTTCGAGAGAAAGCTATCGGAGGCACTTATTTTAGGGATTTGGTAAGAATTGCATTTCAATAGAGCCTCGAAAACAGTCCAAATTTATACGGGTGGAATATTGGTCTGTGGTAGTTTGAAGGTTGAGACATTGTTTTAGTTGGGGCGAAGACACATTTATAACTAAGAAAATTGACTGGGCTACTGGTTGTCTGTCACGCATTTCAGAAATTGCCAGAGAAAGGGTTCGTGTGCACAAACAGTTTATTTTTGGGTTAACAGGCTACATGACGGTGATCCTGAAATAGGCAACTCCCCTTTAATACCATAGGAGGGGAATTGAAAAGGGAGGATGCGGAAAGTAGAGCAAGGTTGCCAAGGGTTGACTAGGGGCTGTGGTTTAAGGATCCTACCCGGTGTTTCACCTAAAGAGATGCAGGGAAAACCCTAGAAAACCTGCATCAGGTAGGTCGGGCATTGGGTACTATTCTCACGCCCTTCCGAATGTCGGGAGACGAGTTTGCTGTGGGGACGCAGCATTCCCTTCTCCGTGTCTCCACCAGTTTCAGGAGGCAGTTGGCCGACTGATCCAATGGGATCAGCGGACAACTCTTGCCATATGCCCAAGGTCTTTCTAAAATAGGTGAAGGTGTCTCGGCATATGAGAACTTTGATAAAAAGTACCCAGAGAGAGTGCGAGGCATCGCCGACATGATCAGGTAAGCCCCGCAGTCACTCTGGGCTGAAGCGTCTACGAGAAACTCCCGCAGCGCCCCATTCCTATTCGTGCACAAACAGATTGTTTTTGTGTGTATATGTGAACACTAAATCAAACTCAGCTGTGAGAAATGAGTTGCCAGGAACTATATAAATACTTGGGCTGAAATAATAAGTTGCGATGTGTTATCAACTATTATGGTTGACAGACTCAGCACAGAGAGTGACATTAACGGCACTAATGGAAAATATACCCATTTAGGACAAGGTGTTTTGCGGGACGTCAACCATGATACAATCTGGGTCCACTCCATGCCCGCTTGCTTCAGAAGCCGGCAGTTGCAGTTACATTGACGAAGACCTGAAAGGTCTAAGCACGAAAGTTATAATTAAGGGTTCCGATTCTGCCCCACATTATGAACCTAAGTCCTTAATCACTAGTTGTAAAATATTCTTTTCTTTCGTTTCTTAAGTTAGATTCTTCTGTTACTATTTGTTTTCCATTAATATATATTTTAAGTAGCAGTTTCTCTGTATTCAGATCTATAAACATTTCAAGGTTTGAGATATTTGTCTAGTTGCCAAATTTCTCAGTTCCTTTTCCGACGACTATACGGTGAAAGCCTCAGTACTACACTATACTAGACGTTCACTAACTTGGTCGCTCTTCCTGGGCCACTTAATCCCTCCGTCCATAAAATCTAGAGGGTGACAAAATTATTATTATTTTTCCCACTCGACAGCTCTCGCCGAACTCAAATTCTAGTTCATCCGTGCGGAATATTTATCACCGTAATTTTGAGTTCTCGTGCGTGATCAACTGCAAATTCCTCGCACGGCAGAAAGGTGACAATATACGCAGAATACCACCGATCAAGTTCTCAATCCGTAATCTGAACGAACTTTTAAACTATCAGAGTCAGATTTTAAACCTTAAATTTATTGCTTCCTCAAAAACTACATCTTTCGATAGTTTTAAATGTATTTAACTGATTTCACAGAAAAATTTCTGAAATTAAAAAAACGTTCTTGAATACAGTGTATTTATCCTAGTTGAAACTGTTTGGGCACCATATGTCCTTTATTTGATTTAGGACAAATTTCAATAAAAACACTGACTCACTCCCAACATTCACGAACACGTTTCATTAAAACTTAGGAAGCGTCATAATGCGTTAATTATTGATTAAAGCTCCCTAAAGAGTGTACCGCAAAAAGTCATATAAGCTTCTCGTGAATAAACAACACATTCGGAACTAACATTACCACGATTAAATGATGACCGACGTAAGACTTTATTAAACTATTAGATTTATAAATTGCTGACACCTGGCTACGAAGGCAGAAAGTTTATAGCGTAGACACATTAAGCGAGGAGAAACACGGCTAAATTGTGATAATTCGCTGATTCTGCATACATAACACAACACTTTTTACAACACGTATTATTTAATCCAGCTTGTTTACGCGTTCCAAAAGCTAAAAATAAATAACAACGATTCCGTAACAATATTTTAGGAAGTTTCTCTCTAAACATGAAATACGTATCCACAACACACGCATCCACAAAGCTTTATATGTATGTATATGGGCAGTCAGTATTGATCAAGACCCCGATACGCATAGAAACCGCATTTACATGATTTTTATCTCTAGCGAGCAGAAACAATTAATTTTTATATGCCCCGATACACACGGCGCGGCAAAAAAATGATTCCTCTTCCCATGCTCCACATTTTGAATCCAGTGCAGCTAATGTTCCGTGTTTTATTTTTATCATCAGTGATGGCATTAATATAATTACAGGTTTTTACATTTGATGCTGCCTTTTCTATGGACAGTGCAGCGCATGGAATTGGAAAGTGCGACGGAGGGATGATCTTTTGTTCTTTTTTTGTCGATGTTTATGGCGCCTGTATTTCTAGAGTAGCGCGAATGGGGGCATGTCTCTCTAATGCGTATTTTACTGATGGAGATGAATCTATTCCTCTCTCGTTCCTGCAGAGACTGTTTCGCTGTCCCGAAATTTGTCTCCTAATACCGGAGTGTTCCTATAGGTAGCTTGTCTTTTGCCTCGTTACTGTTCCTACCACTTTGTAATAATTGAAATGAAACCCTGAGAGGTCACATGCAATAAGTTTGAATCTGAAATATCAGCCACTTAACACTAAACTTACCACGACGTGTCAAATGACCTATTTTAAATTTTTTGTCATAATTTCTTGTAAATAACAATATAATATCGCTATTTTGCCCTCACTACTTAAAATAATACCTCAAATGTATTTTTTAGTATTTATTCCTCTCTTGTTAATTTTTTATCAATATATGTAATCTGCACTAACTACTTGCAACGGGTCATTTGACCCGTGCAAAGATTCATAACTAAATCTATAAGCATAGAAGAATATGGTAAGCGTATAACTGAAACGATCATATTCTTCAATAATATTAAATTTGGTTAACCCATGGCGGATCAAGTTGCAAAATATTTTTTTTCCAATTAACTGAAGAACTTACCGGAGATTTTGAAGTTGAAATACAGGAAAAAAGAGAAATTATACATAAAGCGTCAACAAATTCGGATTCTCGTGTGTAAATGCAAAAAAGGTGGCAAATAGGTTTTTGCAAAAGAACCTCATAAAATCTGTTTCAAATGCAACAAATATATGTTTGGAAAATGTGCCTTCGAGAACCTAATAATTTGTAAAATATGCGGTGAACATGAATAAAGTTAGCATATTAATTATTTATTTTCCCAATTGAGGATTCAATTGAGAGTTTCTCGTATTATTTTTATGTTTTTTTAATTTAATGAATAAAAAATTTAGAATCGTTATATGAAAAAATGGTTTTTATCATGTACCAAAGTGTGCTAAATGATATATTTATATTGGCACATCTCAGGACCTGCAGTGATAGCTGGCGGTCTCAAGCGGCACTGTAGAAATGTAGACTCTGATTCGAGTCCCACCTGACGCAACCATTTTTATTTGTTTACTTTGTTTGCCTTTTAATTTCTAGTGTTTTCTGTTTCGAGAATTTCTGCTTCTGGAATATTCAATGTATGTATAAATTGTATTGTATTCCGAATCCGAGTCAGTCTTACTCAGTAAGAGCTTTGTACAGCACTTCGCCGTTAAATAAACGTCTATATTGAATCTCACGATCCTTCAGAAACGTGACATTTCTGGTGGAGGAGCCGGGTAACATCTAAAGTTAACACAGAGTGGCTCCTATTAGATATCGTCAAAGCCGTAGGCACCAAGGCTTGAATCCGGAATTTGTGTCGTATTCAAAACCGACCAACACTGTGATGGATCGACAGGAAAGAAGTTTACCGGCCTAAGCTGCTGTCCAGCAGCAGATAAGGAACCCTGCCATCTTCACAGGAGACGCCCAGGCAGATGGCCCAAGGGCTATCAACGAGTCGCTAAATTTAATAAGTGGGACGACACCGTTTGCCTGGCGAACGCCTTTTTCTACTTGGATGGAACCGCAAGACAGTGGTTTGAAAACGTCGAAGACAAGTTGACCAGTTGGGAAACTTTTCAGTCCGAGATCAAAAAGGCATTTGGTGATTCTGAGCGCCATGTTCTCCCATTTTGCCGAACGGTTAACCCAAACATGCTGAAGAACGAAAAACAGGATTTGATTAATCACTTTTTACGAAGCGTTCGATCGATAATTTAATATGAATCCATGACTGATTGTAGACTTGAAATTATAGTCCTTCGACTTTCTTAAATTAGAGAAGAACGCCTTTTGTGTTCTTCGGAGACATTATAAGTATCATTATAATTAATTTATTGTATTATTAATTTTAATCGTGTCAAATCAATATTTATTATAAAAGTTTTGGAATCATTAAATTTTCGAGATTCAAAAATTTTTGTGACAACTGCTGTTCAAATTTGTAACTATTGCTTTTGTAATATTAGTTTGAATTAAAATTAGATAAGGTGGACTTATGATTACACTATACACGAGGGAAGGAAAAAAGTAAAAACTTTATAGCAGTAAATTTCTAATTTACGGGTTGAAAAAGTTCAATGGATCAATCAATTGAAATTTGTATTATTTACTGTTAGTTGATAGAATAGAAAATTTTCGTTTTAAATATTTTCATTAATAAGCATCAATTTGACTGAATGTACGACATACAGCGTATTTAAGGGAGAAATTTAAAATTTATTTACGTAACCTGTCAGGTGCGCGGTTTCACGTTCATTGTATAGACCTGAATGCAGACTGGTTTAGTTGTTGATCAAAGCGGACGAGTTTTCGAAAAAGGTGTAACCATTTGAGGATTATATTTAAATTTATTTAATCAAATACTCCAACGTGTAAACACTTCTAGTGTATTAAATATACCATACAAATAATTTAGCTTGATGTACAATATCAGCCAACGGATTGAAGGACATGCTGCATACATGAATTATTTTACAGACATTTACACTATTTCGAGTAGGATTGTACAAATTACTGTGGCATAATATTTATTTACTTTCTTTGAATTATTATACACAACGTTTTAGAATGAGACTTAATAAGCGAACCAACGTACTTTAAGGTGGCAGGCTAGACATTACTATTAATATAATAATTAATAATACATTTCCAAGGTAATTTGACACGAATTTCGAAATTCTGCTCATTATTCCATAATTTATCACAATTTAAAAGTAACTTACTTCAATAAAGTCCTTTGACAATATTCTCTAATTATCAAAATTACTAACCCAAATTAATTCACAGAATTATTCATAACGAACGGAATCCAGGGCTGATGCTTTGTATAATCGAGATATCGCGTAGAACTTTAGGCAAAATCGATTAATATATGTTACACGCCTTACACATTTCCTTTAAATAACATTTAAATAAAAAAGGCTCGCAGTCGAAACATTTTAATAAAAAATAACTCAACGTTCCGATCCTCGCAATCTCTCTGGGTACTTTTTATAAAGTTCTCATATGCCGAGACACCTTCACCTATTTTAGGAGGTATATGTACTGGGGTCAAAGACCTTGGGCATATGGCAAGAGTTGTCCGCTAATCCCATTGGATCAGTCGGCCAACTGCCTCCTGAAACTGGTAGAGACACGGAGAAGGGAATGCTGCGTCCCCAAAGCAGACTCGTCTCCCGTCATTCGGAAGGGCGTGAGAATAGTACCCAATGCCCGACCTACCTGATGCAGGTTTTCTAGGGTTTTCTCTGCACCTCTTTAGGTGAAACACCGGGTAGGATCCTTAAACCATAGCCCGGGGGCCCTAGTTAACCCTTGGCTACCTTGCTCTACCTTCCGCATCCCCCCTTTTAAATTCCCTTCCTATGCTATTAAAGGGGAGTTGCCTGTTCAGGATCACCCTCATGTAGCCTGTTAACCCCCCCCAAAAAATTCTGTAAGTCTCCCACGTGTAGCAAATTTTATATTGTCAAAATCGAAACGTATACATAACAATTTTGATATTGCTAAACAAAATTTATTTTTCATAATATATAACATCGATAAATTTTGGAGTGATAATTCTAAACGCGTATACCTTGCACGTACAATTCAATAGAACATTTTTGTCTTTATTAATAATATGCCATAAAAATTTTATAAATTTACAATTTGTTACACCTGAACAAGTTCCAAAAAGGAATGAAACAATAAATTGATTCTGACTTGTTGACTGTTACTACTGACATGTTTAGGAATTTGGTACATTAATATTAATTTAGGTCTGGATAATATATTTCCAGACTTCATACTACAAAATACACTAAAAATCATACTCAATTTAAACTGATCCTTAATAATATTTTTGAAGGATATTATAATTTTTACAAATCTCGGTTATATTACTGATGATTTAGAAAAATGATAACTTCTTCGGGTTTATTTTTCTACTTATTTGACTTATTATTGATTCATATCCAACAATATGTAAAGAGAATGGGAAAATTTGGTAGCGTTGTTGGATGGTTTTACCCAGTAAGAAATAGATTCTAATTTGAAGGATGAATTTGTTATAAAATGAATGGTTAAAGTTTTCTTAGATGTATGGAACTGATGTTCCACCACAGTCCCCATCTACCGATGTGTGTGCCATTAGTTTTTATCATACGTGGTGTTGAAAATCTACGTTTGCAAGGTTGTTCATTCAACAAATTCGCGTTCATGGCGCATGCTGCATCCCGAGCTAATTTTAAAAGGTAACGTCAGCCACGATACCATCTTGCAACGTTGCGCGCGAGTGCAGAGGTACGAAGCCAACGAATTGATTGTTAGCTCCTATATATTATTTAAATATTACATAATTAGCTTAAGTGTCTCGGATTGTAGAATTAGGTTTCAATCTTCTCAGACATACAGTGCACGTCCTTTACATTGACACATCTTATGATGTTTGTTGGGATGATGAGACGATGACTACAATCTCGTGCTTAGGTAACGCGCCGTTGCCTGCACCTAAGGAACTAATAATTAAGTCAATGACTGAGCAGCAATAATATATATTTTCTTCAAAACTAGGCCGACAAACTTAAAAAGGACAAAACGTTACTTACACCTTTATAATACTTTTATTGATTATTATATTTGTTGTTACAAAGAATAAGTAGAAACAGCTCCTATTCTGAGGTAAGTTGGGTTCACATGCACAACAGGACATTTATATGTCAAGGAGATTCCTGAACTGGACTGGAATTTAATTTATCAGACTCCGCTATGCAAGGACGAAGACAGGAACCAGGCGTCAGACAGGCAAGGTAGGCAGGCTGCACAGACTCATTTAGGATGACGTCATAGTAGACGTTTGCTCCACTTCACCCAAACACGAGAAAATGGTTTCTCTCAAACTCCCCAACTACACGAACGCAATTAAAATTAACAATCATTAAAAGTGAATCAAAACAAACCTAAACAAAAACAGATTATAATTAAACCATTACAATAATAATGATTATATTAAAGTGTGCACAAATAAACAAAATTCAAGTGTCTTTCTGATTGTCATGTTTGTCTCGAATAGGCTCCGAAACGTTTTAACAAATTTCAATGAAAATTTCAGGGTTTAAAAACAGGAGATTTAACTTAAATACTCGTGCATATTTCATTTCAATTAAACCGCAGAAGATTTTACGTGTATAAAAGTCTCTAAAATGTGAATGCGGGTTGTGCATACTCTTGATCTGTTCATGCCCTGAAACGGCTTAACGGATGTCAATGAGAATTTCAGGGATTGAAACAGGAATTTTAACTCAAATATATGTGTATGTTTCATTTCGATATCTTGCAGAGTTCAGAAGATATTAATGTAAATATTTATAAATCTATTGAATTTACGCACGAAAAGCGGTGTGAAAACGAACTGCGAGTTATAAGTCCGATTAGGGGTTCCTATACCATTCATCCCACTTACTGTGTTATTAGAAGCTTAAATTTGGCAGCATTAGAGAGAGAGGGGGAGCTAATACTCTCACTCCATTTGTTGTTACAGTACGATTCGCGTCGTAATTAACCTATTGTTGGCTGAGAAATAATAAACTTCTTTGGATCGTCGATACGATGTGTACGTAAATTCTTTTCACTTGTCGCGTCAGGTAAATTTTAATATTTAGTAGTTGTTCATTTTTATTGGCACCGAAACGTATGATAGCGGGACACGTTGAAAATCAACTGCGGATTATAAGGTTTGACCGGAAGCGATCATAAATAATGATACCTTTTTATATATTCAATGAATTCAACTTTATGAAAGTTCTGTACCTGTTGTTTCATTTTTACGGCAAAATAAAAATAACTATTTCCGCACGAACGAAGTCGCGGGCTTAGCTAGACATATATATCAATGTTAGGACACCCGCCGATTTTTCTATGCATTTTTGTACGGCTACATTGTCCTCAGCTGTGTTCTGCCGTCGATTAATTATTTTTATTTTATGTTTTTAAATAAAAAATATCAAAATTGCTTCAATAACAACAACTTTATCCTGGAGCTGTTAGTTCCTTTAGGGAGTGTCGCCGAGAACGTAAGCAACCGTCTCCGACCATGCCTTGTGGTGAAATGCTGAATATAAACAATAACAGTGTGGCGTCTCACTGCAATGAATTCCGGTAGCTTGTTCGAGACCCGACACCTACTCCAACCGCGGCCCGTCACAACCCCCTAACAGCCTTTCCTGGCGATGCCTGCCCACGAACTAAATACTTTGCATATCCAATTATTATATCAAAACTCTTCAACTACGTAATTAAAGAATAAAATGGTAAGTATACCTACATTGTAACAATGTTAATTGTAATTCATTTTTCTACATCACTTGAACTTATAGAAGAAACAACTACAAGTAAAAACAATAAAAAAATACGTACGCGCTGGGTAACCTCAAACGTCTCTACTGCACAAATAAGGCGCGCATCCCTCAGAACATATAGATCGCTTCAATACAAACATGTTACAACATTTTGACTTAATGAATATAAAACATAGACCTATGTGTTAAATTGAGAAATATAATCCTCGTTTTCATTAAATTATCAAATTTACCGATGCCATTTCAGTGGGTGTAAATCATAAAGGAACTGATAAATGGCTGTGGGAGTTTTCTCTCGCAGGCATTTCTTCCCCATATTGACTAAGGGGTTCACCTGACTCCGTCGGAAATGCCTCGTACTCTGTCTGGTTTTTTTCAAAGTTCTCGCATGCTGATACACCTTCACCTATTTTAGGAGGTATACGTACTGGGATTGAAGACCTTCGGCATAAGGCAAGAGTTGTCCGCTGATCTCATTGGATCAGTCGGCAAACTGCCTCCTAAAACTTGTGGAGACACGGAGAAGGGAATGCTGCGACCCCACAGCAAACTATTCTCCCGTCATTCGGAAGTGCGTGAGAAATGTAACCAATGCCCGACCTACCTGATGAAAGTTTCCTAAGGTATGCCCTGCATCTCTTTAGTTGAAACACCTGGTTGGGTCCTTAACCTAAAGCCAGGGGGCCCTAGTCAACCCTTGGCTACCTTGCTCTACCTGCCACCCTTTTCAGTTCCCTTCCTATGCTATTAAAGGGGAGTTGCCTGTCTCAGGATCACTCTCATGTAGCATGATACCCCCAAAAAAGTGTTATTGACAATGTAATTCATAAACGTTCTTCACTTTGCTACCGCAACCCACATTTTCCGTAATTACATCCTTGGCCTCCATCTTCTGTTCTCATCCGACACATTTCCCTCTAATGCTAATTTTACTGACCCTCATGTCTTAAAATTGGGACTTATTAATCTAACCGTTCTCGTGATCAGTGTTCTCCATATTGTTTTTTCTTCTCTTATTCTGCTTAGAACCTCCTGGTTAGTGATTCAATCCACCCATCTGCTTTTCAGCATTCTTCTATAGCACTACAATTTATAAGCTTCTACTTTTTCTTTTCCTTTGTACAACCCCTACCATCCACGTTTCACACCCATATAACTACACGTTCCATACAAACATTTTTAGTAATAATTTCCTAATATTTATATTAGCAGTAAAAGTTCCTCTTTTTTTGCAAAAGCCCTACTAGCATGTACTCTTTATGTCTACTATACTTCTACTATCCCTAGTTCTTACACTTCCCAAGTAGCAGAATTCCTTATCGTCCGTAAAAATATCACTTCCCAATCTAACCCTTCGATATTCCACTGTTTCCCATACTACACTCATTACTTTTGTTTTCCCTCTATTAATCTTCATATTGAACTATTTCTCCAGTACCTCGTTCATAATTTCCCAGTCTTATCAGACACCCCTAATACCACAATATTATCAGAAAACCTCGGTTTTTGGATTGAGGAAATGCATACAGCTAAAAATTATAGTACGATTAAAAATTTCATTGTTTAATATCAAGCAAAATTTATTTATATTTAATAATTAATCCAATTATACATGTTTTATATTCATATGCTAATTACCTAAATCTAACGGCAAAAATTAATTATATTAAAAAGAACGCTCGCAGAGAATAATTTCAACCTCTTCCTGTGGTTGTGATGAATTGTGCCCAATATTTCCTTCGGATTTGAAGTTTCTGCTATTCATCAAAACAAAACAAGGTGTTATCCGAGACGAGGCAGAAGGCGAAATGACAGGAGTGAACGCTGCAAAGGGCTGAGCTGTGCATTGTATCTTAAAGGCGGGATTATTTTAGCGATTAGCTTACAGTTTGTAAAGCAACCCTTTGAATTAAACAACGAGAAATGTATTGTTTGAACCCCGACGCGGTTTACAATGCAAAGTAAGCCACAAGACAGCCGGTGTATGCATATGCATGACTGATTCCGCTGTGCAGGAACGTCGCCCGAAGAAGACTGCGGCTGTCTGGTGGAAGGAGGAGACAACCACCTGTTACAAGGGAGGATACGTTGGTATGCTTCGGTGAACAATGTCGCAGTGCATCGTATTACACACTCACAAAGTGCAAACGACGACTTCAGTGCGCAGAAAGAGAAACATGTCTATATTACACACATGGTTTAGTTTCACATATAGTTCAACAGAAGAACAACACCTTTAATTTATAATTACTTTGGCTCAGCTATGGATATTTTATGATTCTAGCTAAGCAACTAATATATATATTTATATGGTTCTCTGATGCGCAAGTTCTAATTCCTCCACGTCAGTTCGGACCACTAATTGACTGACAAGGAGCAAGGAAGTCCTACAGTATGAAATTGATGAAAGAAGAAACGCAATGTTACGTTCACAACATGCATTCGAAAAATATACTTACCCTGAAAATAACTACGTACCGTAGTTAAAACTAAATATCTACAGGATTGAGGCTAAATATGAAACCGTACGAAAATCGTAATATTTGCTTCCTGAAGTCACTGTTGTTCGTGATTGAAGGACGTGAAAATATAATAAAAATATTGACAAAAGTAACCATTAATTGAAACTGATGAGGGCCGCTAGGAAATACGTCGGTCTGAGAAAGGAAAAAATTATTTCTTACTATTTTAATTATTAAAAAAAATTAGTCACGTCTCAAATAATTACATTTAGTACATTATTTCTTAAATTTACATACGTCTCTAAAATGGCATGATTTCTAAATCTCCATAAAATAAACTGTAGCGCATTAGGACCCCTACCTAACTGGCGAGAGGGAGGCAAAAATTTCAGGGTGCCAGACTACTGGACGGGGGACATGCCCGTCAGCGGATTTGTAATGTTAAGCTTGTTTTGCTGAAGGAACATTCAACCTTCAAAATTTCCCAAGGACACTGTTCCTTGTGTCATAGAAAATTTCCCACGCTGGACGAAGTACTCATGAGGATTGATGGAAGAAACATCACGTGGGATGGCGTTTCCCTTGGAGAAGGAATATACGAGTTTAGCTGGGAGGCGAGAAGCCGAAGAACAGGAAGAAAAGGTTCTAGGCGTTGACAGGCCAGGAGGTAGAGTAGGAGAAAGTGAGGTATGAATTGTTGCTCTTTAGTGATAAGTTATTGAGAACCAGGAAGGCCATTAGGGAAGAAAGAGGAAAATTTGGGTTTTCCTTAATCTCCGGCAGTACTAGGTTCATCCCACTTTCCGCCGGTGGAGGGAAGATATACAATTCAATCCGAAGGAAGAAGAAAGTTTCGGTCGCCTAGTAACCTGCATCAAGACAAGAATGAAAATAAAACAGGTTTGTCAAGTGAACTAAATCTCTGGTGCACGTGGTTACTACATAAGTAATTACCCCTGATAATTAAAAATAGTCTCCTTGATATAATTAAGCTATTTTTAATAGCGTACCGGATTGTTTTTTATAAATAATATTATTTTATTATATCTTAAAGCTCTAGAATCCACATTGGATGCAAATCTTTGTTCAGGAAGTTATTTCTTGACCTAGCTGTCAAAGTAACTTTAAACTTTAAAATACGAAAAATTAAAAAATTATTTATATTCGAGAAATCTGATGACATGTGAAAGAGTGGAGTTCAGCAGGAACAGCTGCAGTCGTTGGCGGCTCAAAATAAATGATTATTACAAACCTAATGTATATCTTTAGTCTTAATGGCTGCTTTGATTACTACAGTAATGTGAAATGTCCCATGATGCATATCATACACAATCTGAAACCCTTTGCTCGTTCGTAGGAACAATGCGGTACACAACTAACTGCTTGTATTATCGCTTCGACACAGGGCTGCAATAATTGAAACTACATAGACACTAATGAAACGTGATACATACTCACTTCAATTCCTTCTGAAACGATACTATCACTGCTTAAAAAGTGAATAAACACGCTAGTGTCTTCATACACGAAGTTCTTTTACCAACTATTATCTTTGGAATCTCAAAAGGCTCGTGTGGAATAATACGCATATCTTGCTTAGTTTCGGTGTTCCGTTCTACTATTTCTTTAACGTAGCGTTTAAAGGGGTCTGGAATGGTTATCATTCTCTTTTATAACAGTCGGGGTTAAACCTTTTATTTTATAATTTTTTTTTGTAAATGATCGAATATCTACTTCGTCAATTTTTACGCTCCCTTACGCAATTTTTATTTACTAATTAAAACAGAAAAAAATTGAAGAAACAATACTGAATACTTGCAGTAATCAATATGTCAAATAAAATATCGACTTAGCTTATTATCGCATACATTCCGCATTGTCAGAACTTTCCTTTTGCAATACACAGATTTCTGGTAGGGTTTTACGCATCGTTAAGCTTTTTTTTTGGTTTAACAGGCTACATGAGGGTGATCCTGAAACCGGAAACTCCCCTTTAATAGCATAGGAAGGGAATTGAAAAGGGGGGATGCGGAAGGTAGAGCAAGGTAGTCAAGGGTTAACTAGGGCCCCCGGACTATGGTTTAAGGATCCTACCCGGTGTTTCACCTAAAGAGATGCAGGGAAAACCCAAGAAAACCTGCATCAGGTAGGTCGGGCATTGGGTACTATTCTCACGCCCTTCCGAATGACGGGAGACGAGTCTGCTGTGGGGTCGCAGCATTCCACAAGTCTCCACAAGTTTTAGGAGGCAGTTGGCCGACTGATCCAATGGGGTCTTCGACCCTAGTACATATACCTCCCAAAATAGGTGAAGGTGTCTCGGCATATGAGACCTTTGATAAAAAGTACCCAGAGAGAGTGCGAGGCATTCCCGACATGATCAGGTGAGCCCCACAGTCACTCTGGGTTGAAGCGCCTGCGAGAAAACTACCGCAGCGCCCTTCATATTGAAAGGGCTAACGTGGACTGAATAATATACATCTCAATTTGTAGACAAGCTGTGAGTAAACAATTAATTTGAACAGTTCCCTGTTTTCGTAAATTATGTTCAGTATATTTCCTAAGTAATTGTCTGATTTAGAACGATCGCACAGATTTCTACCCGGCATCCCCTTGTAAATCATATCAGGCACGCCACCAGGGTTATTTACTTTCCAGTTGCGTGATTTAGAACCATAAAAATATCCCCCGCCGGTGCAGCGGGGGCCTTTAATAGCCTCTACAACGTACGTGCGACTCAGTACTTAAAACTCTGCCACGCATCGCTTCTAATTAAATTTCCCGCCCTTCACGTCGCTCCGGACAACTCAATTATGCTCGACGGCAAATATCATTTCCTTGCTACCGCTTTAAAATGGCTGCAAAATACCATATAATATATATATGGTAACGAATTATATATTGCCCCTCAGCTGGAATCGAAATTGTGTAACGGATCATAATATGCTACGACAATGTTGTCAAAGTTGAGGTCAGATGAATACACCTTACAGTTATCTGGATGCTAGGCTGCTATAAGGTAATTTTACAGGAAACAGTTGATTCGGAAATATTTGCTCTAAAGGTTGGCACTTTGTGGAAAAAAATATATATAAAATTTAAGTCTTTAGTTATAAAACGCAAATTAACGTTGATAAATATTAATCTCGTTATCCTGATTATCTTTGTTAATAACGGCTTATTGTTATACAAAATTTCCCCTAACTAAGAACCTCGGTAGCTGTCATTAATTTCGAGATTTTTATTGTCAGTTCTAGTTTGGCATTTTTTTATACTCTGTATCAAAATTAAAATCACTTATTAGTTAAGAACTGTTTCAGGAGAACCTCTTTGAAATGAAAGCTCCCGAAGAAAAAAACTTTTTGATGATCTGTTATTGAGAGGATAATGACTTGGGTACTTTTGCACAAAAATTATTTAAAACTGAAGCTTACGATACTTTATTTAAAGTAAACATCTCATTCCTTATTACCAAATATTAACGTGCCAACAGAAAAACTTGAAAAAAAAAGAATTCTCAGTGATAGGAGAATGTTCTGCTTACAGTTAGTTGTAATTTGATGGTTACAAATGGAATTTTTTAGTTCAATAAAAATCCGAATCCATGATTACTCGGTAATTTTGAATAAATTTATGTGCTTTGCAAACGAATTTTTAAGTAGCTTACGGCCCGTTGCCCTTGAATGCAGAATCTCGTATCAACGCTTGCTGATCCTTTGTCACGCCATTGGAATCTCGTCTCCTGATTCTGTCGTAGTTAGGATGGTTAGGACAGCCAGGGACAGAACACCAACAGCTGAACCAGGTTGATTCTTGAACCTCCACAATATATACAAACGGTCTATAAACTTCGCTTTTCAATTGCTCAGAAGAAATTGACTAACTTTTAGCACCAATAAACTGCTCTAAGGTTTATGAGATATATTTTTAACATAGAACTTGGAAGTGACCATTAAACATCGATATCAAGCGGGAAAGTGTTCGTGGAGGTACTCTCTGCTGGTAATCATACAAAAATTTTCATTTATCCAATCAGCTCTCACCTCTTATTGAAGAACGTTCTACCTAAAAATATATTTATTGCAGCGATAAAAACTTGCTCTTCCAACAATAAAAATGGTCAATAATGTAGTCGTTACGGTTAAATCGATACTTAAACTGTAGTTAAATAAGGAAAACTAACTTTAAAATGCGTTAATTGTTCATAGCAATATATATTTATATTCAATTAGAGTATAAATTTATTAATGCTTATTTCTATCAGACGAGAAAATCTCACGCAGGGAAAAGCAATAAGAACAGTTTATTACAGGCATTATTAAGTAATATGATTAAGCATGATCTCTTGCCACTTTAGTGCATAGTTACGGGAGTCTCCTTTGATACATTTAGATAATAGTTTAGATTAAAATATTTCCACAAGCTGCACATTTATTTCTGTTGAATATCATATTGTAACTCTATTCAAATTTGACAGACCAATTCAAGTCACTTTTGTCGTAACTATAAATTTTCAAAGCCTAGAGAGCTAGGTTGAATGAAATATGAGTGTTGAGCCCCACGCTATAGTGTAAGCTATTAGCTCCCTACTTTATAAATTTATGTGAACACTAAGCCTTGATTTGATTTCGGAGGGAAAATCGATATTAAGAATGATATTCATCGATGATTATAAAATTCTACAATTCTCACAGGAATTCCAAACAATAAAGATCTTTAAATTTATTGATACATTTCCTACCTTATTTTAATCAAATGGTTAAGGCTTTAGGAATCTTTTAATACTGTAACACCACTTCCATATTCATGATTTAGCTAGTAAAGAACTTTCCCTATTTTATTTATTTGTTGTCCATAAAGTTTAATGTGAAGAATGAGAATTTTTCAAACTATGTCCTCTAAAACAATTTAATTTATAATAGTAATACTATTTCCATTTAGGTGTTATAAGATTAACGTGGACGATAGGAGTTGCAGAATAGAATAGAAGCCTTTGAAATTTGGTGCTATAACAGTATGCTGAAAATCAGATGGGTGGATAGAATCACTAACGAGGAAGGTCTAAGCAGAATAGGGGAAGAGCGAACAATATGAAGGATGTTGACCAAGAGAAAGGATAAATTAATAGACCGCGGTTTGATACATGAGGGTCTTGGAGAATTAGCATTAGAGCGAAGAGTATGGGGTGAGAACAGAAGGGGGAGGAGTAGGGTTGATGTGGGATGTGTTAGTTATGCGGAAATGAAAAGGCTTGCGTAAGACAGGTTAGCGTAGAGGGTTGCATCAGATCAGTCTCAGGACTGAATACCACCACAACAACAATAAATTCAGTTGTTTCTGCCTCTCTTGTGCTTTATGATTTTGATAGAGGTAACATAAAATAATATTGGTGATGTTTTTCCTCATTTTTGTGAAAGACCTCCGTCGTTGCGTGGATAGATTTTTTTTTAAATAATGGTTCCTCATAGATAATGGTTTATTTTAAACGTGCGTATTAATCAAGGTTTAATAGAAGTCAACATCGAATTTATATTTTTAGTTATGTAATTTTTTATCAATTATTTATTTCATTACTTAATTTTTTGGGAAATTGTGCTTCCATGCCTAAAATTGAATCATTGATTGAGATTGATATAATTCCCTGTGATAGAATTGTGGTTACAAGTACACAGTTAAAAATCAAAATTTTTACTTTTATATAATTCTATTTTAATCTACAGATTTAAAGTCACGTCGTCCCGGAGTTATTGGTGACTAATTACATATCTTTAGTTATTATATTCAACGCTTTCATGCTCTTGCCGATATCACAAAAATTACAATTTGAACAATTAATTTTATACCCAAGATTAGTAGTTCAAATATTATTAGTACAATCTTTATATCCTTTAATAAAATATAAGAGGTATTGAAATATTTAGCATTTTAAATGTGTCAGTTCATTTCATGAAACACCACAGGAAGGTCAAATTATTGAAATATTTAGCGTTTTAAATAAACGTGTTAGTTCATTTGATAACATACCATAGAAAGGTCAAATTATGAACTCATTGTGTCTATTATTCTTTATTCAATAGCGTTGATGTTTGTCAGTAAAATAATTTTAACGTATTTAAGGGTACCAAGAAGATGGACAGGCTCGATAGTACAATATCTCTGTCAGTGGAATCGTAAACAATTGCTGCCTTCTTTGTGATAGGGTGAACGAATAAGAAATTCAGAACGCGACTTGAAAACGATGGTTTGTAAACCAGTTAAGCATTAAATTAGTATGTCCACGGGAAACGTGTTTCCTTAAGAAACACAGTATATTGTAGATGTGGATTATAGCCATTTTACATAGTTAAAATATTATCAATAGAATCGTTTTTCGTATCCTCGAAGCAAATAACACAGCATAGGATGGAATTATAGTTTAATTTTATTGATCATGTTAAATACATTTCCCTCTTCAATTTAATAACATTTTCTAGCATGATAAAATTTCTAGAGTATTTATCTCTTTATTAAGTAATAATGCAAATGATAGTAAGAGTGAGTTGATTTTTCAGAGGACATCCTTTTAATTTGCATCATAAAAATTTATTCTCGTGTTAACACCATTTAAGTGTCCCTATGTGACGGAATGGTTTAAAAAGGTCACGATTAGCATAAACATTTTATGTAAATCTGCTGAAGGTGATTTGTGTAACCGTTCATTATACTCCTCGATAATTTGCTAACTTTATAACAGCATACACGTATTACAAATTCTGCATAAATGAAATGTGAATTATGTAATTGTGATCGTGCATGCATCGCCTGAATTTATTATCTAGTAGATTCCCATTGTTATCGACCATATTAATGCAGGCATATTCGGTGGATTAAATATTATTACGTGCTAGGAAGCCAGCTCGTGCTCATAACTGACTCACTTGTATTCTGCTTTCTGCGCGTACTTGAGTAATTTTATTTTCTCATTTTTTGGTGAGACCTTTCCCAAACTTCCTTTAATTCTTTGAAATTTATTTTAATCGTTTCAAAAGTAATTTTACAACTATTTTAATTATTTCTGTGTGATGTCATTATGTTTTATTTTCATATTCACCATTTCTCGCTCCAAATTTTCTATCATTAAGAGAAATTTATGGCCGTTAACGTGTAGCTCTATAAAATCTAAGGCGACATCATGACGACCTGGATTGAGCAACAATCTTATTAGGGAAATACATTTTCATTAAGCTAAGAGAATGAAAACAATTGTTAATATATATATATATATACTAACAATTTTTTCAATTTAAAGTTATAAGTTGACATTTTTTAGTGATAAACACTATATATGATTACAATAATTTTAAAAAGTAAATTATTTATAACTTAATTGAATTGGGCCTTCTCATAGAGCAGAGTAGCTAACAATAATCCTACTCGGAACTGGCAGTACCAGGAAATCGGCACAAAATTACAAACAGAAATATTTATCTTGTCGTTTCTGCTTGCCTGGACCTTCAAGCTTCCGCTTCTTTGTTACTCCAGACCAGATCACGCCTTACTGCCGTTGTTGATGTCCGTGGTCAGGACAATTTCAAATCTTTAACGGTCGCATCTTAACCTCTGATCATAACCTCCACGTCCTTAATCATCCAGCTATCATCTCATTAATGTTCAAAGTATATACTCCTCCACGTCCTATTATAAAGACTTTTTTAAATAACTTTTTCTCCACTGCCTTATTTCGTATTCCGTCGGTGGCGGGGCTTGATATTGTCCAATCGAAATTATTGTCTGTCTTCTTTGGGAGGAACCGTTTACCCATCCCCCTCACCGACGAAAAACACCAATCTCCTTACCACCCAATGTCGCCAAGTTTCAAGGGACGTAGCGTCGTTTTGTTTACTTTTATTACCCCTGTCTGTAACCTTCACGTAGCTTGCATTTGATTCCGTACCGACAAATTACGAGTAGATGTGTTTTATCGTTATAGTATATTTCATGAAAAGCGTTTTATATCAAATCTGTTTTAGAGGTTATTACAATTGTCAGATTTTTTTGAACATAAATTATTTGTCATAGTTTCGGAATGATTTCATTAAATTAAAATTGTTGTACTTCTCGTCAAACCTAGATCTAGACATAGAACACCTTGTCGAAAATATCAAAATAATTTGATGCGAACTAATTTATTTTCATCCAATTGCATATTAAGAGAGTAAAAAAGTAAAGTTGCAAATCTCATACAATGCATGTGAGGTACGAACAGAAGTTATTATGTAATGACTTAGTCAGTTAACAAATACTAGAAAATTAACCATCTATTATAGTCAAATTTAGTATAACAAGATTTTTGTTCTTGTACCAAGATTCGTTGCAGAGAAACTGATCAAAACTACTATGATGTCTAAAATATAAAACATGTGTGTTAAAAGTATACTATTTCAACAAATACGATATCACACAATCACACTGTTTGGCTTTTGAGTTCGATAACTGTTTTGTTAGTAGTAGTATTGGGTGTGTCGTTTTTGCGTTCTTGGATCACCTGACGAAAGTACTACAAAAATGACTGCAGAAATGGTATTTAATAATGGCTTATTTATCACATGAATGCAATAATCCATAAATAATCACTTTACATTAACAATTACTTGCACTAGTTCCGTCAAATGTCACACACTATTTGGCTTTGAACCGCTGTCAGCAGGGCCGTGGGCATGACGGCAACTTAGGAGAAAAAAACCGCCTGAGCCACAGCACAATAAAATTACCGAAAACGTCTTGACAGACTTTCGGTTCCACCGATCTTAACGCTTTAGCACTGGTTGACAAACGTTTAACGAAGAAAGAAAATCGAGTTAACTTTCTCGAATTCTTTTCTTCACTTTAACTTGGGACGAATTTGAGTATTACTTTAAGAAATTTGCAAATGCTGTTTATGACTTTTATAAGCGAAGAAGGAAATTTTCTTAAATTTTTTAGATATTCTAAAGACTGTTACATTACTGTTCACAAACAATTCTGTTGCACCCTTTTTAACAGCCTTTTGTTTTGCTTTTATTTATTTCTCCAAATTTTGTTAATTTGTTTTAGTATATTTAGGCTGTATTTTACGTCATATTCATCTGTTTTAATGGTTTTAATTCTAAGCCCTAAAGATGAAGTATTCTATTTTAGAAGCTTAATGTTCTTAGGTGATTAGCCTTCTTCTGTGTTTCATTACACCTGCTCTAGAAGTAAATTAAAATGAAAGCAATAAACTTGAAAAGGTGCAACGGTTGTATATGAACACTTTTCTAATTTAAATTTGTAAATGTGATTCTATTAGTATTAATGTCAATATTCAAATGCCCTTTTATCTGGGCTATATTGTTCACTTATAATTCTGTTAATTGAAAATTTAAGTATTTTTAAATTTTAAGGTTTGCCTACTATGGCAAAATCACTGTAGCTAGGCCTGTTGTCAGGGCCAAAAATTATTAAGAAATATTTTAATTCAAATATTGGCTAAGTTCCCTTAGTTTTTCCAAAACGTTTGAAAATAAAATGGAAAAGTTAGTATTTTTAAAAAATTTTCGACTTTTTCTTTTCTGTCAACATGGAAATTAGTGCCTGTGACGCCTTGCGCTGTAAGAGGAAGTGTTACATGATTAGCGGTTAAGCCCTGACGAGATTATTTGCAGCGGATATGACGGTGATGGAGATATGAGGTGACACGTTCACGCGATAAAGGGGGGGGAGGAGTGTGGCAGCTAGAGTCGCGTGAGCATAATTTGTCAGGTCCAAAACGACAATGTTAACTGATGCACGCCAACAAAACGCCACTTCCGCCTAAACCAGTGGCAGGTTATTTAAAACGCGACAAACAATTTCTTTCTTCTGGCCTGTGGGGATGGAAGGAAAGAGCTTGGAATTAGGTCGGAGAGAAGCTCAGCAAGACTAAATGCAACTCGCAGAAAAGTCGACTCCTCTTGCAACAAGTAAACGTCTCGTTTGAGTAGGAAATTCATCTTCGTTTAAAGTAGAGATGGTGCTATTCATGTAACCGGCAGTTAGACTCACTCGTTAATGATATATAAATATTGTAGGAAAATAAAATGATCTCATTGACATTAAAGTCTTGAAAGGAACGAATTAAGTGTGTGTAAAAGTTAGCTTCTGTATTGGCACGTAAACTCTTATAAGAAACTGGGAAATGCAAAATTTTTAAATAATAAAAAGAACTGGATTAAATCCTCTGTATTTAAATGAACTTAATTCCCGACGTAGAAAAGGTTAATCCAAATACTCATCATCGTTCCTGTGAGTTAAGAAGTCGAAACTTCACACACAACGCCACTCGGCTCGTTCGGTCTTTGCTTAATTATCGACTTCTCCATAAATTAAGCACGCTCAACAGTGTGATTATACCGTACACAGCAAATCATTGTGAAACTCATAATACTTACCTCTCTTGAATTTTTTTTTTCTTTTTGGTAGTATTTATAAAATTATTATGCACATTTTTAAAAGGTTGACAGTTACGAGAAGATTGAACAGTATCAAAAATCTTAAACGGAAAATGTTGCAAGGTTGTGTTCATCCCAGATTAATGTTACCAAAGTTAGTATGCTCTTGTTGGCCATTTAAGTAACTAAATATTTTTAGGTGAAATTTATTGTTTGCGGATTCTAATACCGGTTCGGTAGAGATTTTTTCATTCTTATTTTCTAGCCGAACTTAATTGCTCTTAAATAATTTTAATGTATCTTCGCGTTTCATGCAATTCAGAATTCAAAACTGATTTCATTTAATTGTTAGATGCTATTCACACTTATTTTGTTACTTTTTAGAAATAACGATCCCATTTGAAATTTCGTATAAAGAACAAGCTACCATCCGCCATCTTGGGACTATAAGATGAAGGTTCCAGTCTCTTATTTTAACTGCCTCTACTGTATTTTGTTTGTATTAAAGCAGAACAGTTGAAATTGTTACACATTAACTAAAATTTCAAAACTTAAAATTCTGTCTGCTGATTTCTTTCTTCCTTGGCTCTCCAGCCTTGGCCGCCTAGGTAAACTGCGGGCTGTCATCTTACACGACACATTCCGACTTTAGAGTGATACGTGGTCATCGTATCCAGCAGTCTTAATCCCAGTCTCCGTGACCATGTCAGCTCAATCATCCAGCCCATGCCAAGATTCGAATCGAAGCCCTCTGTGTTGTGTGATACTAGCCACTAGACCACAGAAAGTCGTCATTCGTTGCTAGATTAATCTTTATTTTGAAGAGTATTTACAAAGAATAACTTATGGTTAGAGACAAGAAAATATTAAATAGAAAAAATACGTTGTACTAGACACAAGTTTATTCTATCACTATCTGGGTGTACGGCCTTGTCCGGGAATTAATTTATATTAGCCGCTACAATATTTAATTCCACAGAACTCTCTTTGTCGTGATTAAACCATCATCGAGAAATTTACCATTTTACGCCTCCTACTTCCTGAGAGCTGAATTTCATCAGAACCGACACGATGACTCAGTAGCTCCATCGAGTCAAGAAATCTACTGGTACCTTCAATAAACACATACGTAATGAAAATTGCAGATAAAAAGTCAATTATATTTATAAGGAGAACATAATAGAACCATCTCTTCGGTCTGATTAGCCTGAAATATATATATATATATATATATATATATGGAAAATGCTTTTAATAAGTTGCTGTGCACATCAATGAGACTAACACCTACATTTATATATAATTTATATGCGACTAACACCTACATTTATATATAATTTATATGCGACTAACACCTCCATTTATATATAATTTATATGCGACTAACACCTCCATTTATATATAATTTATATATAAATGAAGGTGTTAGTCTCATTGATCTGCATAGAAACTTATTTAAAGCATTTTCCGTAATATATAACTAATTAAAAAGTATTATAACTTAAATAAAGAGTTAACCACTCTTAAGCTTAATTTAACGCTTAACAGCAATTTAATCATCTCGTTTGACTGGCTGAATGAGATCACAATCTTTCCTTTGGCAAGTTCCATGTCTTTAACGTAGGGCATTTTTTGATAAAAAGAAGGAAGGAACCCAAATTTTCAAAAGATGAGCATTATCCTTCTCTTTTCAGAGCAGTGAAATACGCGAAATTTTCATGGCAAACGAAAGATAGTAGCGCATAAAGGAATTGCATTACAAGTTGCAGTTGAGATGTTTGACGTGGGACGTCTAAAAGATGGGAAGGAAAGAACATAAATCATCGAAAGATCGACAGAAAACGTCTGTGAGTTGAGCCGATCAGTAAAATACACCAAACTTTAATGGAAAACTTATGAGCGTGTAGGAACGCCGCAGTGCTATTATTTGAGGCACGGTATATTAAGTCGAGGATGCTCAGCAACCATTGCCGTGACGAACCTGGACAGTTTTCAGGGGTGTGTTCTCAATAATCGCTGACGTCAGTTTTTCCCTGATCCATTGAACCAGTTGGCCACTTCCCCCCCCCCTTTCTTCCTCACCAATCTGGTTGTTTGTTTCGTTCCCACAACAAACGTTTCCCGTTATCGGACGGGCGTGAGAGTCGTGCCAAGTGCCAGGCGTACTTGAGTTTTTCTTTCATCAGTTTAAACTACAGCACAGGTCCTCAGTGAATCCTTGGCTACCTCTCTGTATCTTCCACATCCACCAGTTTCCATACCTGCCTATGAACTATAGGTAGAACCACGAAAGTGGATAACCCTCACGTAACCTGTCTTTCTAAAGAAGAGCATACATTGTTTTTTATTCATATGGATTAATATACATTGCAGAAATTTATCTCTGCTGAAGATAAAGCTAATTTAAGCTAATGAAAATTTAGACATCAAGGACGAAAAGCTGGTTAGCGTTATTTTGCCGGTCATGTTTTTAGCGACCTATTTCATATATGCCCCTCTTATTATCTAATATTTTTATAAAATCTGTGAATTGAAATATCACCATGTTGAAAATTATTTCAGTAAATTTATAGTCTATAGAAGATATTAAAAATATTTTTTCTCTGTTATTAATAAATATATCATTTTATAAAACAATTTTTTAATTTGTTTTTAAACTCTTTAACTTTTTTGAATTTTATATCTATGTTAAATTAATGTTTAATTGCTTAAATCAATTATTTATGAAATAAAATTATGCTAAAATATTTGTGTGCTGTGTTTAATTTGAGTGAAACGAGAGTGTGAATGATGTGAAGCGCCGGAATGTTGTCTTTGAAATAATTCTGTGAAATCGTGTGGTTTGTTAACAAAACTCACCAAATGCAAACATTTTTCAATCCTCTGTCTCCATCACAGTCAAACTTAATCCGCTTTACGAAAAAAAAATATGTCACGTCCACCCAATTAAAGTTGAAGTTTTGAACCTCTGAGGACGAAACAAACTGATTATAAAATACGTGTGCTCCGGACCTATTTTTATGTTTTTAACCCTTTCCCTTCACCGAACTGCTCTTTTGACGTCGTACTGTTGGAATTCCTGTGGCCTGCTGTATCCAAACTTTGCCGTGGTATATTTTAACGACATTAAAAGAGGCGCTCACCGTATCGGAAAATTCCAGCCGAGGCGCTACCGACATGTAGACGCAGTGAATGTATGGCGTTATGAGATTTTAGTGCGTCCATATTTCCCGTTTATCTAGACGACTAGCACACAGTAACCCAAAATGCTAACATTCTACAGAAGCATTGTTTTAATTGTACATGATTAAGTTCACGCTATGAGTAATATAGCAATTTCACGATTTACTGTCGAACAAATAATCTATAGGAACATATTACCTGTTCGTTATTTATTAAAAATTCCATTTGAGATGTCTCAGTAGTTATCTCAATTAATTTAGATGTCAGTCTTAACGCTTCTAATTCTCAATCATTTCTAACATAAGTGGCAGTATTTAGATTTGATCAGAAGGCTTGAAGTTGATGCTCTTGAAGAATCGTCAGTCTGTAGAGAAAAAATTGAATGTCCTTCGCCCGCTTCTTGCTTTTAGCAATTAGGCCTAGCATATATGGTTTAAACAAATGCTAAAAAGCATTCTTTGAGATACTTATTTTATCTGACGAATATTTCATCCAAAATTGTTTTAGAAGAATGTCAAGAGAAAGGAGGAGGCATCTCTATCGTTTCTCCAGGGAGACTCACCTGTGACATGTGCCAATTTCAACGGAAGAATGATGTAAAATATGTCATAAGCATTTGAATTATTAGTTAAAGCATATCGCCTATTATAGTTTACTCTTTCCATTTCCTTTAAGAAAATGTGTTTATGCAAAATTTGACATACCAGTATTCCAGTGGTTGGTCGAAATTCGACCATAATTTATTATATCTTTAAATTTTAACGTTATTGAAAAACCTGCAATGTAGATCTATTAAACCCAATCGAAAGTATTAAAAATCTTGGGATGATATTTAGTGTACATTTAAATGTATGCCCCCAAATAATTTCATCATTTTGAAAATTATTTAATCATTTAAATTGGCATTTTCTTTATCATGTGTACGCAATTAAATATGCCCGTCAATGTTCAACGTCAAGCCTAATGAAAGAAAGAGCGAACACCTTAATGTACAAACTTTTTTAAAACCACCAATAATAAATAAGCGAAAATCATTAAATTCACATTGCTTCCACACAATTTTCTTTTCAGAACAGATTTATATTGAGAAAAATGTATTTCACTAAATATGTAATGTTTTACGATGTATACACGTTTTATTTAATTTAATGTATTTGAAATACTTAGCGGCATCTCTACTCACTGCAACTATAACCAGAAACATTTGTGTGTTTGACATTCAGTATAAACGAAAATAGTGAATGATTTTGTATTTAATTTTATGTATTTATAACACACAACCTCCATAAATATAATCGCTATGAACTTCTCAAATGAAATTTAACTGTGACAAATCTCGAAATCCTCTGTGCACGAAAAGTGCTGAAAAGGGGGAACAAATTTTAGTCCTATATATTTTGTATATATGTGTTGTAAAGGGTTATCTTATTTATTAAAAATTTTACTGATCGTTCTCGTATTCTAAAGTAATTCAAGACTGTTGGTTTCAATTATCTACAGGACTGAAAATCCTGGCATCAGTCAGGTAGTAAGTATCCTAAACAGTCAATCAGACTGACAGTCTTCAGTTGCCAACCGAAAGTCAGCGGGAGCAGTTGTCCATTTAAAGGACACCAACCTCCTTCAGAAACATTGATTTCGGATATGTCCATCTAATTTTTAACAAATCTAAAACCATCCAATTTGATCTTAGCTTAAATATGGGACAGAAAATAATTTGATATTTTTTCTGACTTATTCCGAATATTAAAAGCTTCATTAAAATAAGAAATTTTCCATAGATATGAAATAAACGTGTTTTGCCTTCCAATGCCTTATTTTTCTTAAACAGAAAAGCCCTGTTTTTCGCTTTTGACAGTTACATTATACTTCGCTGAAATTAAAGACTACAAACATTGGAACATCTATTGCTCATATTGAAATATTTTGTTGGAATATATAAATATATGTATTATAATGTGACACATTGGATGACAGTAGTATGACAAGTGAAAGTTTCCTGTTTGAACTGAAAATTAGAGTATTTATTCTAGAGCTATCCTCTAGAATTTAAGTTATATAAAAATAAATTCAATATTATTTTTAAAACCTTTTAGACCTAATATTCTGATACGTTTTAACTTAATAATGATGCAGTCACTTTGTTACACGATTGCAGCATTTGCCATTTATCTTCATTTTCTATCTTTGCCTTTTCTCCGCCGGAGGAACTCGTGTCTTCTATTCTCATTTTCAGTCCCTCTGAACGGCTGAAGGGGCGTGGGACTGGGGAAACTTACACTTTCCTCACCCCAAGAGAGATGGAGAGGAAGAATAGTGAGAAATCCGCCCAATTTTTAAAATACAACGCCTCTTGAAATAATCATGGCGAAGGCTGAATTTTTTTTCACCCATTGGTCGTGCAGTCAGGACTCAAGAATTTATGTGCCCGGGTGAATTATTAACTGAGGTCGAAAGAGAGTAGAATCGCACTGGTGAGATTCGATAGCCGCGAGTTTCCAGGCAAAGGCACAGGCGTTGGTGTGTTGCCAAATCGTGACTACAACATTGCTCGGAAGAAGGTAGACTATATTACAGAATAGTTGAGAAAAATATTCACGGTAAAATAGAAAATAGTAAACCTGCCCATCTCTGGAAGCGAACTGCTTGAGCGTTTTAAAAATGCCAAAGAATGTGAGAAATTTCACAGCCGGTTGAACTAGCATTTACGAACCAAATTTATCTTAGAAAATGAAATGGACGGTATTAAACTATTTGTTTCCATCATTATCAATAGAATACATTCCAACACTTATAAATAGTAATGATTCTGTAATAAAAAATTTAGTGGATGATTATTATTTAATTTAGCCTCCAGTTGGACAGTCACTTGTATAAAAATGTTTAATTACTTATTATTACTATTATTCAATTATGAAATTTATTATTTTATTACTGATCAAGAGAAAATTTTCGTGGGTACAAAAAAGAAAAGAAACAGGTTTAATCAATGATTTTGCATTTCATCACAACAAAATTAAAATTTGACAAGAGAACTGAATAAAATGAATTATAAATGAAAAACGGTGGACATTCATAAATAAACATTGAAACTCTTTTAATATCTGGTCACCTGTGGGGTGAACCAAAATCATGCAAAATTTATTTGGAGAATAGGACTGGCAATGAGTACTTCTGCAATGTTAATTCAACGATTCCAACGGAAGACTGCAGCTGTTTCCTATGGTACAGGCTATGACTGTCTGTTTCTGGTTGATAATAATCAGAAGCGCCAGGTGAGACGTGCGTCGAGATGAACTGGCTGCATGGGTCACGCCTTGGCCCAAATAGCCGAGACATCTACCAAAACTTTAACATCTCCTTGGTCTCGACTCAGAAGCCAAGAGCTCAACTCATCTCTTGCTAGTGGCCCGAAATTATATAATTGTGTCTCTGCACAACTTCTTTCCATTTCGTTTCGTATGGCTCCGAATTTTCGGAGCTCCCTTTTGTAATAGTCAATCAGATGCAGTTTTCAATAGCATTAATTTGTTATAGTTTATAAATTACAGCCAATAGGCACATTTTAGCTGCCGGATGTGAACAAATGTCTTCGCACGTGTTTACATTCGTTACGCAGTAGCTGTTTCCAATTAGCTACGAGTAGCTTCTAACATAACAAAAGCAAATTTTTATCGAATTTTCCACGAGAAAGCCATTATTAAAGGGTCTTTTTCAGATTCTATAAAAGAAGAATCTATTCCGATTGTCTGAAAAAGAGTATGACGTTGATCGTCCGAAAAGATACTACGAACACAAAAAATACTTCAGACTTTCTCGAGTAATTATAATATATTACAATCGAAAATTTGAGAATAACCCATAACAATGCATTCGCATTAGTATATGCAAACTTTAAGAAACTATTCATTAACTGCCAAATTATTTCGCAGGAAACTATTTTAAATATTATGAAGTATGATAGTTATATCAATAATTATAAAATTCACTTCATGAATGTATGATGAAATGTACTATCAACGAAAGGTATTAACGGCGTAGCTGTAAAGACCGAAGGTCATTTCCACTATTATTAGTGTGACGTGGGAAGTGTGCCCTCCATAATTTCCATGATCACCAGCCAAATGATCATTAACAGTTAAATATTTCAGAAAAAGTGTCTTTGCAGCTGTGCCAGCGTTTTACTAAGGTTTAAATTCCATGAGAAAATAATTGGTTGAACTGGTTGCGTTTATCACGACTTCCACCTCATCGTCAGTGAGGTATTTATTGCCACTTAAAAGTGTCTCCTTGATGCAAGATATAAACACATGATAGCCACTCGAAACTAGATCGGGTGAATATGGAGGATGCCGCTCCTTGCTTATTCGCTTGGTCTGCCAGTGACTGAGGACTTTAAAATCTATATTATTACGTTTCTTAACGTCACATGAGTGTTTAACTACGTTATTTCATTTCGGGTGTGAGATATTTTGATAGTCATCTGGTGGAGACTTCGTGGTTCTATAACTCGTAAATGGTATCAGTTCTACAGACACTTCGTTGAATATTACCCACCAATGTTCTCGAATCGTTCGGTCCATATCAGCGATAGTGTCTGGCATAATGACAGCGGTCGACCGGAGGGAATTGCATCATTCAAAGTTGACACTCCACTTTTAAACTTTCTGCTTAAGCTACTTTTTTTTATTGATAATAACTTAGTTGACCTGTTTTCTAGATTCAATAACAAGTGATTTATATTCACATTGTGCAAGAGTCATCTGTTTCACTAATTTACTATTATTATTATATTATTTTCGTGGAGAGACTGATGGAAATAATTCATAATTTCCTTGTCTGATCAATCTTCTTACGAAGGTTTGGATCCAAAACCATCGTAAATACATTCTATCCTTCCTGCCTTTCCACTTTTATACATTTTGGTTGTAGAACAACTCCGGTTTTCCGGTTACGACCAACGTTTCTGGATCTTCATAAAGCGTTGGGGTCGAGTAGTTGTAGGTTCATAATTATACTAATTTTATACTCTTTAATATTTACGACTTTATTATTATAGCAACTGTTAGCAAATGTTAATTTTGTTTCTATTGGTTTTGCATAATTTGTATTAGCAGTTATGTAATTTGTTTAAGATAATTATTTGATTAATCTGACTATTGCTATAATTTATATTCTATTTTATGTTATGATGTCTATATTTTGGTCTTTATATTCATTCAGTATTTTCTGAAGTGACTCTTTAGAATACCCATACTGCATATTCATCCTGCAATAAATGTTAGTTGATATTTCTCCTTCAATACCCAAACAAACGAATACTTTCTGCTCCTCTCCGTTGCAAGGGTCTATGGGCGAGGTCATCATGAGACTGTGAGATTCCACCCGGCGCGCTTGTACGCAATCGGAAGGGTACAAAGATCTCTTATTTATGCGTATGTTGCAAATTTGTACTAACGACGATATTTTTATTACTTCCATAAGGATACTTATTTGACCCTGGAGTGACAGTGCAGCCTACCAGCAGTTCTTCAATCTGAAAACCGGGTTAATACTAAATAGGGTATGTGTGCAAAGAGGAAAAGGCAATGCTATAATTACTGAAATAATTATTCCTTGAATTTTTGTGTTTTTGGAAATGTAAACCATTTTTCTGTCTCGAGTGTTATTTATTTATTCTCAAAAAACGGAAATATGATGGCGTTTATGATAAACTCAATTTCCACTGGTTTCCCTTCTAAATAAAGATTTCTTGCGTTGTTTACTTGTCTTAAAACGTTAATTATAGCATCCATTCCTATTGTGGTGAGTGGGTGGTTATTTATTATTAAAGAAACGGGAATTATATGTATATAAAAATTAACAATTTCATTAAATTAAATTTTAATCAATTTGAATTATAAATAAAGGAAAACATTAATTTATATACATCGTTTAAACTTTATGGCCGGCTGCTTACTAAACTCACCGGAGAGCAAGAGTATCTATATTGGCCATAGGTGGGTTTAAATAAAAATTGGCATCGAAAATTTTTAAATTACTCAAACAAACCAGGGGCGATACACGCAAATTGTGTACATCACCGTCTTGTAGACCAGGATCTGATGATGATACGGCATCTCTTCCTCGGTCAGGTTGTCTCTGTGCTTGTCTGCGTCGATGCTATTGGAGCTGAATTTTCTCCACTAATACTGTTATTTGAATGCCATGTACTGGTATTACTGATGTAATGTTGTTCTCTTGCGACCACTACTCGAAGAAAATGTTGCTGCGACCACTACTCATCATAATAACGTAATGCACTCTAAAGTCCACCCTAATCTCCTCTAAAATCTGCTTTGCATCCTCTTATATAAATTTATGCCCCCCCTTTTTCTGCCTGGCGGGGTTTGTGAACTTTTTGCCAAGGATGGCCTGAGGAGCAGGTCCGAGATCCGTCCCTTATTTTTCCGGGGATGGCCTGGTCTTTATTGTCGCAACGGGATGTTTGCGGGTCGTAACTCAGGCCTTTGTCCCAAAGACTGACCTGTCCCAGTACTGAAGTGGTACAGATTTGTTCCTCTTTCCTGGCTATCGATATAGTTAATTAGATATTAATTTAATTTTAAACGAACGCGATCGTTACTTACTTGCCGTTGGACTGGCAAGCAGCCTAGCCCGCTTCCTAATATATATATATACAAAATTAATAAAATACTGGGAAATTGCTTTCCTTCGTATATAAATATGTGCAAACGCCCAACACACTATTAATACATTTTAACGATAGCAAATTAATTGTTGCCTTGTGAGACACAAGAAAAACTATTAGGAACACAGATAAAATCAATTTGTTGTGATAAACTCCAATTGCGTGTGTTTTCAACGCTATTCAGTTGTCTTTACCAGAATAATGAGATTTAATTGTTTTATATCTTTTCAAGTAAAGTTGCATGATTGATTACTACTATGAGGAAACATGCGGTGGTGGTGATAATATTTACCGCAGATACTTGGAGATTAGCACGGAATTGGTGATGATGTAGTCCGCCACCCAAGTCTCTGTAATTGATTGATGCTTCGTAGACTTGTCTAAGCATACTTCTCCGACGTGATCGGTGGCCGTGCATAACTCTGAAGTGACTTGGCGCAGCAGCTGTTGCGTCAAGCAGCTAAGTACACGTCCAAAGTTCGACACGCTTCCCTGTCAGCGCGCATTCATTTCACGTTGCCTCGATGTTAGTAGCTTCTCCCAAGACCGCGCGACAAGTTTCTTCCCGAGGAAAATCCCTTGGTGATGCAGGAATGCCTCCATCCATTCATCTAGCGGAGCGTCCATCCATCACAAGCGTCGCTGTTTATTAGGCGCGTCGATCCTGCAAAAGTTATGAACGCGTGCTTGAGAAATTGTAACGGTGAAACATAAAATTTTATCACTGCCACGAATAAATGTGACCGAAATATCTTTATTTCCATTCATACCCCATTCTTTTAGAAAACAGGTATGTGATCTTCAAATGGAGAAGTTTGTTTAATTTAGGCTGATTCTTTATGACGTATTTAATTTGAATTTTAAACCATGGATAGAACATAATCTCCGTTATAATTAATACATATTTAGAATTTTTCAAGATTATACATATTTTATTTTCATCTTATTCAGTGGTCGATATTGCGACGTTTCTTTAAAATTCCTGACACCATCTTCAGATGTCAGTAGAATTATTTAAACCGTAACGTTACCAAATCATGATCAGATTCAATTTCCTCCAAATGAATATTGCAGTCGACTGTGTAGGCCAAGAACCTCAACGAGCTGCACAGCCAACGGAGAAGAAGAAAAATAATTATGCAAGGCCACAAAATGGATGTGTATGTTCTAAGAACGATAATACTACATTATGATATTTTTTTGTTTTAAAAATAATTATTATTATTTTAGGAATGTAATTATTTATACGAAAGTAAATACTGAGACTCTCTTTCACAGAGACTTTGGATCATGTCGCGGAGACTGTGCCTTAACTTGATTTGGCTTTGAATTTAGAAACTTACTAGGATCGAACAAAACAGGCTGAAATACCATTGAAATTAGCTTGATCAGTTGACATTACAGCCTGCAAATATGCCAGCGTGTCTGCAGTAATACATTTGTTGCGGGGCGTTAAGGTATTCTTCTAGCTCAAGGATCGCGAACACCTATTATATGCAGAATACAGGCATAGAATCCAGCTGACGAACAGGATTCTAAGCATTTTGTTTCATATCATCGCTTTACTCGACATCCCACTTCGCATCCACTGGCTCTTTGTATACTTCCAGGCCAACTGCTTTCTGATCTTACATCACTTCAAGTGCTTTTTCCCTCCTTCTTAGCGTACGTGTCTTTCTTGACTTCCAGGGAAACTGTATTCTTCTTAGCTCTTCACTTTTATCATTCACACAATTCCATGGTCCTAATATTTCACTTTTAAAACACCCAGATCTCATATTGGCATTAGCAAATTGCTTTGTCCGGTGCAAAATCTAATAAGTCATATATTCACCATCTGCTTAGAAGATCCTCACAGAACATCACTAATCCGTCTTTACAATCTATTTTCGTTCATGACTCCAATAGTTTTAATATAATCCGTCGTAGATATGTATAGAATTGTCTCGTATTGATTGGGTGACAGTAAACATCTCAGTTCTTTCGGATAAGGTATGGAAAATAATTTCAATCTTACATTCGCTTTCATTGACTTGTTTATCGGATACCATGTCTTTTCGTATTTCAGTGCAGATGCCAAGCGAGTACATACCTAAACAATCTGCAGAACCAGTAACATAAAACTAATTTATTAAATTGCGTGTAAAATTAACGTAACACATTAATATTATAACCGAACAAACTGAAACTGTCAAATATTACAAAATATGAATTTTGGTCATACGAATGCTTAAGAATATTCAAGTAATATTGTACTTAAAATCGGATTGTTCATGACAGTGAGATTAAAAATATGCAGATTATTTATGTTACTCCCAGCTATTTGTCTTTGTTGGGTGTGTCGACAAACGGAAGATGAAGTGAGTAATGGCGACTGTCAATCAGAATGTATCCAGTGCAAAATATAATTAGTCATATATTCACCCGCTGTCCGTCACTAATTAAGGTATCAATCGATAAAATATGCTTGAGACTAAATAGCGAAAGGGTTGTTATTTCCCTGTGTGTGTGTGTGACCTTCCAACAATATATATATATATATATATATATATATATATATATATATATATATAGGAAATCATTGCTAAAATGATCGTATGGAGTGTGGCGTTATATGGGCGCGAAACGTGGACAGTAGGAGTTTAAAAAAGGAAAAAGAATTTTTAGAAGCCTTGGAAATGTAGTGCTATTGGAGAATGCTGAAAATCAGATGGGTAGATAGAATCACTAACGAGGAAATTCCAAGGAAAATAGGGGAAGAGAACAAAATGGAGGACGTTGAGCAAGAGAAGAAATAGATTAATTGACCACATTTTGAGACAAGAGGGTCTTGTAAAATTAGCAATCGAGGGAAGTGTGTTGTAAGTAAAAAAAGAGGAAGACCAAGGATGGAGTACGCTTCAGATTTTGTAGTATGTGGAATGTTGTTATGCGGAAATAAAAAGTCTTGACCAGGATAGGTTAGCATGGAGTGTTGCATCAGAAAAGACTTAGGATTGAATACCACAACAAATAAACCACACACAAATATATATATATATATATATATATATGGTATTTTACAATCTAAACAATTAATTTTGTAAATCACATTTTATTTTTCTACAAATTTAATTACAGTTTTAATAATTTGGACCAAATTTAAATTATTTATAGATTTAAAAACAACACTAACACCCTAATTAATAAACAAGGCAATTAATTTATGTTGTATGTTCGCAATATATGTTAAAATTATAAAACTCATTTTGTTATTAAATTTTGTAACTGATAACTTGTCAACATCAAATGTGATATTCAAACATACACAGTAATGGATGAAGAGCTCTCGGGATTCCAGTCGGGTAATGTCGTTTGTAATCCACAACGTTTCTATGGCTGAAATCGCCATCTTCAGGTGAAGAATGAAACAAATTATAAGACACACTCTTGCTACAATAATTTAATTTCTGCCATATTTCATTTGGCAATGTTAAACGTTAACGGTTTATATTACTTACCTATTGTAAAATAGCATTTCGGCCTTTACCATTGCTATACGGAGTTCACATTGCTTTTACATGTTATCAATTTAATGTTAGTCTGTTGTATTTATTTAATGTCATTTAATTCAAAGCTACACTTTCATTTTTTTTTATTTGCCTGGTGAAGTTTACAAATATGGACGAAAATGCAATAAATAAATTTCAAATATTTTTTACTGACTAATTGGTTGCTTTTTATTTTTTTTACATATAAAAATATTACCCTTAAACAGCAATACATTTATTTCAGCAATTTCTATCTCATAAATTCATTTATTCTTTATTAAATCTCCTCAAGTAATTCCCGGCTCATAGGATGAAATGTACCCTAGGCGCCAGTGGTCCCTATTATATTTCGATCTACTAAAGTTGCACTATGACGTACGATGACGTCATCCAGACATACGTAATCCATCGCTTTCCCTCAGAGATGATTAGATTGGTTTCAATCATATCAAATGTCTTACGTGTCAGGTATCCAGCGGTTTACTAACCTGTTTCTGAGTTCAATGGGCGAAGTGCAACAATTTTTTTAAAATCTGGTATTAATACACTGCCCGGGCGTCCGTACGTAAAATAACAGCTACAATTTAACAAATAATACCGATTCTGTGTAAATTCTTGAATTATTTTCTAATAAAATTTGGATACATATACCACTCGTCAAACAATTGTAAATATTCTTTTACAAATATAATTTTTATTTTACATTTCATTCTGATGTTTGCTGGATACCTTCAGCGATCACTCTACTCCGCTCCGCCAAAGTGTATATACTCCTCTCCGCATCAACCGGTAACGGTCAAACACATCTTCTCGGACTTTTGGCAGTGCGGAGTCAAAAGAAAGGAGACAGGGGCAATAAAACCTAGACTTCACCGCGCGCCTGGAGTGTTTCCCCATTTTGGTGACATTTGGCGGCATCGGCTGGTGTGTTTTCCCCAAGTGTAACCATAAATGTTGTTGGTGAATATCCATCCCTTCCACCTTGGTGACATAAATGAAAGAAGTGGGGAGGAGATTTTAGAAAGGCTGGCAGAGAGATTTTTCTAGAGCGGTGAGACGGGAGAGATGGCAAGACAGATTTGGTGACAGATTTATGGTGAGAGATTTTTGAGGGCGGTGAGACGGAGACAATCCCAGAGAGATGGACAGACAGATTTGGTAGTCCAAGAGAAGGAGGATAACTGGAAATTGTCCTGAACCAGGAAGAAATAGCGGCTGCGACTCGAAAGAGAATATTGCTAAGAGGAAGTAGCAGGAATATTCACTAAGCTGACACGGTCAATTTCTCCTGTAACCCTTTTTGCCGACTTCTTATACTAGCCAACGGTTGATATTGCATGATTATATTCTGATCTATGAGATGGCCCATAATATACGATCCTGAGTGTAGAGTTAAAAAATTGTTAGTTTTAAGAATTTAATGTGTATCAGTTTTTATGTAAATGTATTTGTAGTTTTTATTAAGAAAGAACTGCCGGCATAAAGATTGAAAATAGCAACATTGTAAGACTAATGTAAAATAGATTTTTGGATAAAATAAATTATTGTCTTTGGTTATTAATATATTAATATCGAACTTAAATAATCATTTCAGACCTCACTGGCTTCCGCAGATAAACTACTCCTGTATACACACCGACACCAAGACATTTAATTTGTGGCATGTCACTTTAACAGAGAAAATAATTATAATTCCATGCCAATCAAATTTCAAAATATTTAATATTGAAAATATATTATTGACGATGCAGCTTTAATATTTATATAATTTCTTAAAAACTAAATTATTGTGAGTATGCAGCGGTTGGCATTCGAAGTATTACCTTAATACCAATGCGATTCATACATAATTTTGCTTTTACAATTTAATAACACTACATTACGCCGTATTCCTTTGGTCAGAAGTTTGAAATTAAAAATGTCGCCGAAATGAATGCATAGTTGTTCCGCTAGCTGAGAAATATGGTCTTTCGATAATCACAAAGTACCTCGATTAATGTTGAGGATAAATTCTTTTGCATAACTATCTTTGAGACAACCTTGTTTTTCATCTGACTCAGAGCAAAGCAGGGAAAAAATTGAAACTGTCATTTGTTTGCGATATGTACATCTTCTTTGTCTGTAGTTATGCCAGCAGCTGAAGGGCTGGAGTAAAAGCCGACTCTCAAAAGCGTAGCCTGGCTCCGCGCTTGGTTCCCTCCCCACTTTCTCGACGCCCACTATACCACGTTCTCAACAACAACTTTGAAAAGCAGTACGTCAAAGAGAAAGAGCGACAGACACTTCAGAGACTCCGCACCCATTAAACGCGCGACATCTATTCGGCTCTCTTCCTCCGCACGCCTTGCCGAGGAATGCGCACTCTACAAACTTCTTCAAAATTATGAAACTGGGTCTGCTCCGGTTTCGTTCTCGTTCTCCGCTGTGTCCTATGTTAAACTTTAACAAAGCAATTTCTCTTCTTCGTCGTTTCATTCTTGTAATTTAAGCGACGTCATAGTACTTACTTTATTGTCGATAGCTTTTACAGTTTTCATCATTTATAAAAAACTGAAATGAATAGGGGGATATTATTATTAAGAATGAACTTTTATAATAATAAAAAATTAACATCAATATTACAATGATGATATTTTCAAACTTTTAGCCGGCAAATTCATTCTAATTTAAACACCACATATATATTTACATACAAAATTAAAAAATTATTTCTTAAAATTAACAATTCTCGATCTCTAAACTTAGGGTCTTACGTTATGGGCCTTCTCATAGATCAAAATGTTACACACAAAATCTACTCGGACCTGGCCGTATAGAAAATCAGCAAAAAGTTACAGGGGTAATTACTATGTCGACATAATGGACCTTCCAGCATCTTCCTCGTTGCAGTTTCTTCCTATTTGTGTATTACTCGACCCAAGTCAGAGGCGCCGCTGCTATTATTCCTGGTTCATGAAAACTTTCCATTTATCCTCGTCTCCTTGGACTACCTGTCCGATAATGTTAATCATCTGCTCGTCACCTCTAATCTCATCCGATTAGCTCTCGTCTCCACAATATCCTTTGCCTAAACTCCAAGCATCTCTCTCGAAATCTATATCGAAAATCACTCTGCAAGCCTTTTTAATACCTCTTCCCCACTTCCCGAAGGTGGCATGTATGGATATTAACCAATCACTCTTTTCTCGGAGTAACAGTTTGCCCCTCAACCCCCCCCAAAGTTTTTTGGGGAAAAACACCATAAAATGCCGCCAAATCTCGCCATAGTTGGGAAACACCACAGGCGCGCCATTTTGTCTGGGTCTTATTACCACTTACTAAAATACTGTCTCTATTCTTTTCAGTCCGCACAGCCAAAATCCGAGCAGATTTGTTTTACTGTTGCAAAACGTTTTTGTAATATTTTTTTTAGAGTACAGGAGCTTTCGAATTTAAAATTCCAGTTTCTATACTTAATAATGGCGTAATAAATCCTAAGGACTTCAAAATGTACAGAAATTATAAACTACCTTTTTGGCACAAATCTTATTGTGTATTTTACAGTGTTCCATTCTTAATTTCATATGGAAGTTATTATTATTTAATTTGATATTTTGCCGCCCCCAAAAAGTGTCACCTGCGGCGGATCGCTCCTGCCTAGTTACGACTATCATCTTACGTGTGTACTATTACGTCTTTGATGGCATTATTGCAAGAGTGTCCAGTTTGATGCTACTTAGTGTGCTGATTATTCGTTCAAATATAAATATTAAAAATATAAACTCAATTGAGATATCGATAATTACTGTTATAACTATCAAGTCAGATTTAAGATGCTGTGTTGCGTGTTGCATTATCTTTGAGATGCGCGCTTTATCTGTGGAACGGGGCTCTATAGAGGTCTCTTTAGCACCTGAACCCTTAGTTAAATATAGTCGTAATATTTTCGAATGCATTTAGTAAGCTCTAATGTGAAAATTAGTTTCGAAAGTGAATATCGAAATTATTGAGTAAAATGTGTAACATAACAAGCGTGGAGAATCTAATTAACTGTCTACCAGTTTTTATTTAAGATAATGAAAACATCGATTTTAAAATATTTTATACGTATATTATCACATAGCAGTGAAGAACTCGAGGCTTGGAAGTTAAAGCGAATCTTGCTATCAGTTGATATTTTGTCAGAGTTGCAGGAGTCATCAATGCAAACTTTATGTAACGGACTCATAGATGCGAACTGCACAGGACAATTAGTTTAGTATCTCATGTGTGAAAATGTTTAAAGAAAGTAGTATATAGGAATGCGAGTAAGGAGAATATCAATTTGGTTTTAGGGAGAATGTAGAGACAAGAGAAGCAATATTGACTTTGCATCTAATTTTAGAAGACCGGATAAGGCATTTGTAGATTTATAAAAATACTTTAATAATGTTAACAGGAACAAGCTATTGAGGATTTTTAAGATGACAGGAATAAAATATTGTGAAAGAAGAGTTATACATAAACCCTACAGATGGCACACATCAGTAATTAGAATTGAAGGGCAAGAAAAGAAAACTGAAATCAAGAAAGGAGTAAGACAAGGATGCAGTCTGTCACCTGTGCTCTAACTTATATGTAGAACACGCGATGAAGAGAATAAAAAATGAATATGGAAAGGAGGTCATAAAGCAAGGAGAAGAAATAAAAACGTACGGTTTACGGTTAATATTATAGTATTAGGGGAGTGAGAAAAAGACTTGGAAACCATAATAAATGGTATGTACGTTGGCGTGAAGAAAGAGTTCAATATCAGGATTAATAGAGGGAGACCAAAAGTAATGGAGAGTTATAAGGAAAACAGTGGAATAACAAATGCTGTTAGATTGAGAAGGGAGTTAAGAAGTTCTTATACTTGTAAAGCATAATAACTAGGTACGGTACAAAAATGCACCAATCAGATTAGCGAGGATTAGAGAAATGAAAAAGCTCGCGCAGGATAGGTTAGCATGGAAAGGTGCATCAGACCAGTCTTAAAACTGATTACAACAGCAACCAACATCACAGGATGTAGCAGAAGTAAGTTCATAAGTTGGAAAGGGTTCAACAGGACTGACCACCGTAAATGACAATAGTGGCAGGAGGTGCGCTTTTCGACTTCTATTTTTCAGTTTTCTTATCTCAATTTCTAAGAAAAGAAGCGTGTCTGACAGAAATGCCAAGAGATAAATGTTTGCGTTACCCTCCTTTATTGCTCCTTTAAATTTCTGTGCTTCCTTTACGCGCCGTATATCGATTAAAATTATGTATTGGATATGGTTTACAGTAACTGAAGCTCCTAATTTGCTTCGAACATGTTTTCTTTTTTATCTGTTTCTTATAATATATGGCTGAGATAGTGGTTTTTGATTACCATAATATTTTCGAATCTGAATATAAGTTGCAGTCATATCTTAAATTTACAATTTGTTTAAACGATAGAATGTTCCCTAAAGAGTCTGGGATGTGTTATAAATTTCAGGGTTAAATAAATTTATCCAATTCACAGCATATTCATGAAGTATATTGAAATATCATTAGAATCTTTGATCTCCTCAATATTTAATATAATTATTTTAAACTACTTGGGAATTTTGATCAATGTTCTAACTCACTCAGATTCTCAGCATAAATATTTGCATAGATTCAGAATAAACCAAGTGATTGCGACAATAATACTGATTTTATATAGAATTCTAATTTTACTTTATAGTAGCGAAGGGTTCAACGTTAGTAAATGTCAAATAATTATGTATTTATTGGTTCAAATTTTTCAATAAATCATGTAGACACGGGGGTCATTGATAGATGCTGGAAAGTAAAGGATTGTTCGAGCTGAGGGAGCAGCTGGCTGATCAGACGTGTGCACGAGGAGCATATCCACCTCGTCGTCGGAGCAGAACCACCGTAACTAACGCTGAAAACACTCAAAACCGGAGAGGAGGAACGTTAAGCTAGGATGTAAGCATTCTCAACGACAACTCCCGCCCACATGTCACCCGTCAAACCGTCGTCTCCAGAAAAACTTGGTTGGAACGTCATCGCCCTTCCAGCATTAAGTCTAAACTTGGCATCAAGTGGCTACCTCTTATTCCGCAAGTTGAGGTTCACCGCATCTGCTATGACATGAGTACTGCAAAACTGCCACAACGTCGAAAAAACACAGACTAAAATGACAATTACTTAAACAAATAAATTATTCTTCAGCCTTACTTTTGGAATTTTCCGGTTAATTTCTGCGGTGCCGTGAAGGTGACATTAGGTCATTTAGGGGTGGTGACCATCAAGAAACATTGAATAGCTTTGTTTGAAAGCATAAGAAAGAGACATTCCTCTAGTTTTCAAGCCCATTAAGGAATTAGTAATGTTTTTGTGGCTGTGTCTTTGTAGGCTCAGAAATACTAACACAGACTCCTCTTTTATACATACATTGTAATTTGAGTAGATTGTTTAGTTGTGCGGAAAGGTTTCACCTTAAACGAGAAGTTAGTAGTAGTAGGAAGTTGAATAAGCACTTCCCTTGTGTAGGAAAGTTTGAACATGATAATCAGCTAACAAGTATGATGACACGGTAATGTTTGGAGGACGCGAGTTTATCAAAGGGGTGATGCACCGACATCGAGAACAAAACTACATTTAGGTAATTATGCACCATACAAGAGGTGCATCCGCAATTTACTCTGTTTTGTTGTCAGGGTTTTGAAATCACTACCTCAGACAAAATCTTTTTCATTTCATAAAAATAGCTCGTGACCAAGTTTTATATTTTTGTGTATAGTTAATGTTACCGTTTTTATTGTTTTCTAATCTGTTTTGAATCTGTATCAATAAATTTGAGAGAAATGAGTTTGAATAAATTCTAGAATATATTAAATGAAAACATGGAAACACACTTTTACACTCAATAAACATTCACGAAATAGCTTATGTATTCATTGCATTAATAAGTATTTAAGATTTGGAATAAAATTGAAATATTTATTTAATACGATTAAAAACATGCATTTCCAATGCTATTAAATACGTAGTCATAATTCGATATGTTGCTTGAGACTTTTTACTTCATTAGATTAATTTTATTTCAGATTGAAAAGCTTAGATCTCAAGATTGTTACAAGTTAATTTTGATTACACGTGAAACACAACTTCACTGTTGAATACCATGTTGAAATATGTTTGTAATATATGTAATACAAGTCAGAAATAATTTTTTGGATATAATGTTTCATAAACTGTGTTTTGTTGACAGAAGTAGCAACAAAAGACTTGCGTAGTCTATTTGTAGCTTCCCTTTGGACGTCCTTCACTGTGGCCGTAAAACAGTCTCCTTGCTTTAGGTTTTATCTTTCCGCTACATTCGTCACGCTTCGGTATTGCACTTTCCCCCTGCCACGCTTCTCCACACCAGGCTTGAATGGGTGCTGCTTGAATTATAAATAACCTTGGCTTCTTATCTTCCCTGCTGAGAGTTGTTCCTCTGTGATGTACATTATATCCAACCAGCACGTTCATTTAAGCGCTTGTTTCATGGGGGAAAGGAAAATTAATCAATGCTTTATAGTTTACTTTATGAGTTATAGTCTGGAGAATAGTAGTGACGCTTCAAATGCTACAAGCGGTGGGTCAGGGCCAAAATACTTACGAAAGCCACCATTATGAAGATTATTTGGTTGATGAATTCATAAATTGGTCTGAACCTTACTAATTTTTATCTATATTTTATTGAAATTGATAAAATGCTTTGTGTTTGTTCCGTATGCCCATCTTATACCTCTTTTATGTTAGTAATTGTCTCTGTTTGACAAATACAGTTTGGCAGTAAAAAATAATCTGGAACTATTTATGAAGCTTAGTGACGTTTGTGATGTCCAGTTTACATTATAAACGATTTTATTCTATTCTAAAATTGCATTTCATTTAATAACTGATTCTACTTAACTAATTCTTATGAATTATATGAATTGCCGAAATGTATGTACGCGCATAACATCCAAACGACTACACCAAATTGGATAATTCTTTTTTATCGTGAGGAGAATATTTATATATAAAAAATTTAATAAATCATCCGGAGAAGTTTTTAAAATATCATAATATGAAAAGTGAGTGAAACAAGACAGAGGGGGAGATCTTCAATATATTAACAAAACGTTGACAGATTGATGCTCAGTTATTCAGCCAGCAGTTGTGGCTACACATGTCACGATCAAACGTAACAATAACCTATGAAAGTTTGGCGATTAGATATGATCCAACAGTTGATTACGCCGGTGAGAAATTAGTCGAATTTGGAACTATGAGCACTGTTTGTCATTATTGCAAGACTCGCTGTTAAAAAAATTATATAAGATTTGATTTACGGTACTATAATCAAAGGAAAGTTCAAAGGCAAGGGTGTACTTATTCCAAGAATACCACTAATGCAACTGACGTTCCCTTTGAATTTAAGGGTGTCCAGTTTCCGGCGCAACTTTCGTTCGCAATGAAAATTGATATGTCTTTCACATGGGCAGTTGTACGTGGCGTGCTCGAGAGTCGGCAAACCATCGGCGCTATTTTCTTTCTCTCTGTAAGAAAAACGAAAAATATTGTACAATGCAAGCATTACAATAAAGTATTATAACGCTCCCCTCCCCCTCGGATCATTCTATCGTCGCAATGCCGGCCCGGGCGCCACTGCGTATGCAGAATTAATATATATGTATATATATACATATATATTTCTCAAATAAATAAAACAGCAATCGCGAACCGCGAGATCCCGAGGGAGATGGCTAGCGTCGAGCCAAGACTCGTGAGTTTCTAGTCGAAGATGAGACTCTCAGGGGTCTTGGCTTTCATGAATTAAGTAAGGGAGGGATGATTTATTCAATAATTAAACACGGGGTTAAAACAATTTAATTTAATATTTAAAACCCGGCCAAAGCCCACTCTGACTCCACAATTATTGAATGTTGAGCACAGCCATACGCTCAACTATTAAAACTAACCAAAATAACCTAATCTAAAATATGATTACATAGACTTTGAAAGTTCATCTAAATATGAGACTGTTCACCGTCACTGGCGAAATGCTATATTATCGGACTCACGCAGTGAAAAAGGGGAAGGGGTGGGCTTACGGTTTGCAGCCAAGATGTCCACGTTCCGCCTGGGTCCATTCACTCCGGCTCTTCGGGCTGGTGTCTCTGCTCTCCAACCAAAACACACTTTCCGCTCACGGCAATCTCTCCATCCACACAAGCCCGTTAACACCACAAATAGTTATAACAATAACCTCCACGCCGCCGTTCATAGTCACCATCAATAACAATCTCCGCACCGCCGTTCACAGCCAACATCAATAATAAAAATCTCCACACCGCCGTCCACAGCTAACATCAATCATAGTAATAATAACCACACCAGTCCACTCTATTTTATAGGTCCCAGGCCTGCCCCCACTTCCTGAGGTTTTCAAAATCCAGCTTCCTGTCCAAATGCCTTCAGACCACTCCCAGGTCAACGACCGTCCACGATCAAAACACCTGACCTGCCAAACACAATGGTCCTTACCGTAGATTGCTGTAACGACCAACCGTGCACTTATCTCAGTGTCGTGAAAATTATAACACGCCTGACAGGCAAGATCACTTATTACAGTATGTTCGAATTAATTAATTTGAATTTTATTTCATTACATTCAGTAACTACATGCGTACCAAAAAGTATAGTTATTTGATATATATATATATATATATATGTGTGTGTGTGTTAGGATAATTATTACGCGTAAATATGAGCATTACTCTTTATTGTTACAAAATCTGAAGTTGTTATTTAAATAACTAAAAATATTAGAAAACATTTATTTATTACCTCAATGAAGTACAGTTGGAAGTTTAATTTTATTAAGATTTTAACATCTAACCTTGCGACCGACGTCCCTAGTTGTCGATAGACACCTGCAGCTGTATTATAAAGTTCTGCATTACTCTATGGAGCATCTGTTGTGGAATTCTGCCCAATCCAAAGCAAATAGCATCCTTCAAGGCTCCCAGGGTCCTTGGAGGGTGTTTATAAACTTCAACTTTGAGATAACCCCAAGAAAATAAGTCGCACAGACTTAAAACAGGTGAGAGTGCAGGCCATGGAATATCGCCGTACCCTGAGATCAAATGATCAGGAAGGATTTCCCTCAAAACATTCATCTAATGTGTCGCAGAACCATCCTGGTGATACCAAACGAGACTCATATGAATTTGTTAAAGTTGTGGACCAAAAAAGTTTTGAATCAAGTTCACATACCGTTCACTATTGACTGTAACGGCACAGTTGTTCTCCTCAAAAATATAAAGCCCTCAGCACTGATGAACTGATTGCACACGAAACTGTGACCTTATCACTTTGGAGAGGTTTCTCATGAATTTCCCCAGGGTTAACAGAACTCCAAAAATCTGTTTATTTACTCAAGCAGAAATGTGAAAGCGTGCCCCATCACTGAATAAAATTTGCGCGTCTTGAGGAAGGCTTTCAATCAGTGTCCATGAGGCTACATGAGGGTGATCCTGAAACAGGCAACATCCCTTTAATAGAATAGGAAGGGAATTGAAAGGGGGGATGCGGAAGGTATAGCAAGGTAGCCAAGGGTTAACTAGGGCCCCCGGGCTATGGTTTAAGGATCCTACCCGGTGTTTCACCTAAAGAGATGCAGGGAAAACCCTAGAAAACCTGCATCAGGTAGGTCAGGCATTGGGTACTATTCTCACGCCCTACCGAATGACGGGAGACGAGTTTGTTGTGGGGTCGCAGCATTCCCTTCTCCATGTCTCCACCAGTTTCAGGAGGCAGTTGTCCGATTGATCCAATGGGATGAGCGGACAACTCTTGCCATATGCTGAAGGTCTTCGACCCCAGTCATTTACCTCCTAAAATAGGTGAAGGTGTCTCGGCATGTTAGAACTTTGATAAAAAAAGTGTGAGGCATTCCCGACATAACCAGGTGAGTCCCGTAGTCACTCAGGGGTGAAGGGCCTGCGAGAAAACTCCCGCAGCGCCTATGAGCCGTAAAAATGTGTTTCCTCTTGCGTACGATTAAATTAACTAACGTCAAATATTTGACTGCGTGTATCAAAAAGTCCGTTTTGCTCAGACTCCCATCACCGAGTAACAACTCTGTTAGTGAGAAATAAATAAAAATACGGCCAAATAAGACAGAAAATAAATTAAATCAGTATTTTATTAACATAAATACAACGTTTCATCCAACTTTGTGGGCATCTTCAGTTAAATGATGTTTGAACTCCGTTAGTGCTTCTCATCCTCCAACTTGTATTACTCAATAAATTACCCAGCCGAATACCTTGTTATTTAAATAAATTGTAATGTCCTCTTGTTAATAACCTGATCTTTTAACTCCATTGTTTATTTAATATTTATAAGTTTCAAACTCTTTCTGCCAACAGAATATAAATGCAGTCCAATTTTAACTTTCACTGCCCATGAAAGGAGGCAAAAAATTGCATTCGTAAGCTCACAATTCAATATGAGAGAAACAAATAATAATTAATCTGAAGAACGCGCTCAGCTTGTGTGTTTCAAGCGAAGTGGGAGTTAAATGAAATATCGTTAATGTTAAGCGCGCAATAATTCCGTTTGACTATGCAGCACATTGAAAGCAGACCTAGCTCAAACAATACTAAAGGCAAATAATGTAACTGTTAGAATTAAATAATGTGAGCATTAGTCGTTAATGCAATAGCCTGTTATGAGTTTGCCGATAATTGTCCGAATCAAGTTATGGTATCGATGGTGGTTGAATTTTAAGTCTGACAGATCGGTTTATTGATATGAGCCATGTGGAAAGACTGATAAAAAATTAAAGGGGCAAAACTGAGTTTATGAGAGCAAATACTGCTTGTAAAAATATGCATAGAAATTCGAAATCATGTAATTTCTATAACTATTTTGGAACAAACAGTCGTATAAATAGCAATCCGTAACCAAACTACTCTCCAATACTCATGAAGAGCGATCTTACAATATTTATCTAAATTGTAATAATTATAATTAATAAGATAATTCAAGTGAATTATCTAAATTATCTCGTTGTCCAATAACATGTTAAGTAAATTATCAGAAACCTAACATTCTTACATGGACTCAAGTCATTTGCTAATTTGAGAGGAACAGAATTTGAAGATTTGCATACAGCGGGTGGGACAATAAAGTAATTAGATGAACTCCACAAACTGTCAGATGGATCAATATTTCCAATGAACATAGCTGATTTATGGTAGCCAATGTATTTTGGCAATGTCCCGAAAGCCTTTAAAAATGAGACAAATTGCGCTGGAGAACTCTTCAAAAATAATCGACAGCCAAATTTTCATGTAGGTTGATATATGTAATCTCGTTATAAACTATATTTTGCATGTCATAGATGCGCCTATTGCGGCGTTCAATTTCGCCGCAGGTGATGCAATTTATGAAATCGATTGACAGACCCCATGAATGTAACTCGTAATGAATTAGACTGTGACACGTACCGAATTGCTCCGTGTCAATTCGTTTTGAAAGATATAAAATCCGCTTTCCCCACCAATTAAAACAGGTTCAGACTCACGTCAGCACACAAATTTTGGTCAACGAGAACTTACTAGTGCAAATCATCGACTCAATTTAGGAAACATATGTGTAAAAACAGATAGTAGTATGAGATTTAGTTTTTATTTATGATATGAATAGATTTTCTTCCCGTTTATTTTTTAAACGAACGATGCTACTTCGACCTTCGGATTGGAATTAAATTTAGTTTGATTAATTACACGATATTTTGTAGGCGGCTAATTGCAAGTGTAATCAAATATATATTATTATCCCCTTGATAGTAACTGCCGGCCAATCACATTTTGTTTATAAGATTGATTGCCCAAAATGTGTAATTATTCCCTTGTGAACCATCTGACGCTAAACGACTGCAATTTAGAGACTTGTTACGAACTGGCCCAGGCGATGGATTTAAGCAATCTATAAAATAAAACTGCGTGGGTGCATTTCTATTTTTAGAGGGAGCGGCTACATGGGCCTCGTCTGATTTGCGGTCTCTGCCCCTTAAATTGTATAGGAAGGGATATAAACTGGGTTATGGAAAGTAGAACAAGGTAGACAAGTAATGTCCACCGGCGGTATTGTAAGGATCCTACACGGTAATTCACCTAAAAACAGGGAACGCTTAGACAAAACCTGCACCGGGTAAGTCGAGCATTTGCTATCTGTAATAAACGGCGTATTAAATTGTTGTTTATGTTTGTAAGTTAACCGCGATGTGTGTAAGAAGAAGAGCAAAACTGTCACTGGACGCGAGGTGGAAAATGGAAGAGAATCGTAATAGAGAATAGTATCTTTTGAGGTATTTCGGCGTCTGTGATGTTTGCTCACTAATAATTGAACGTTGATTTTAAGAATTCTGTAATAAAGAGTATGTAATGACACAGCCATTGAAATAATGAAATATTAATTGCTGTGGAGAAGGGGGCCAGGTAGAAGAATGAAGTCTCCAGAATAAATCTGAGAGATTGATCCAACTACACGTTTTCCAATAAAATTTCTATTGAGACACTTGGTCAATTGTTGTATCCGCCGCAGCTTTTATTATTATCTTACACACCTCAAGAGAAAGTAGTTTTACGAGCAATATATCTGTAGTGTAATTCATTGCCGTGCAGATGCAGGGTTACTAATCTCCTAACATTAACATTTTCTTGTTCAAAGTTTAGTATTTATTAAGTGGACTATTATTAAAAAGATTGAGTAAATTTTGTTTACTGAATTATGTAACGGAACACGTAGGTTTCTAGATGTGATAACTAGAGAACATTGTACTGTTTATAAGTTTCTATAAATTCGGTTTTACTGCAAAATAAATTAACCTCGTTGTGATGTAAGATTAGAACGAAGCGGAAGGCACGAAGTAGAGACGTTTCAAGAAAGAGAAATAATCGATTGTGTTACAATAATGAGGAGAATGACCAGTATAAATGAAATCTCAACTCAATACAAAACACAAAAAGTATCAAAAGAGCAAGGGTAACTGTGATATCATGCGTTACTCTAGTCACTTTCACCAACTAAGCAATCAGACGCATAACGTTTCAAGTGGAAAATATCATACACGACATTCAGTAACTCTTGAATTCCTAAACTACAGTAATTTTATATATCCATAAATTTGTTAGGCGCAATCAAATTTAATGAAGGCTGTTGAAATTGGTAAGCACGCTTAATATCAGATGGCCGCCTATTTAGTCACAACATCCAAATAAATACAAATTATTATTTGTGAGTGATATATATATATATATATATATATAAAATCAAATACTTAGATAGAGTAACTAACCAAGACGTTCTAAGCAGAATAGGGAAAAAGAGGACGATGCGGAAGACTTTGGCGAAGAGAAGGATAGATTAATAGAAAATTTTTTGAGACATGATTGTCTAGGCAAATTAGCATTAGACGGAAGTGTGTAGGGTAAGAACAGAAGAGGGATGCCAAGGACGGAATACGCTAAGCATCAGACAATTGAAGGACTGATTACCACAACAACTTCTTTGGAAGAACCTAACTGAGAATTTAACTGACATTCATCATGAAAGGCATCGCTGGTATATAAATTACACTTACTATTGTGGCGTTTGTAGATTATATCAGAGATGTCGTTTAAGTCCTCCATTTCTTCGTATATTTTAAATATACAAAGATCATTTAATATGACAGATTATTCTCTTAAAATACATGAAAATATTTTCCTCCAGTTAATTTGTTAAATAATTTATTACCATTTCTATTCAAATTTACATTACACACATAAATTTACATTACCGCGTTTCAGTGGCAAGAACGCCAACGATACTAATCCCCATCTCCTAAGCTTTTCCCACATTCTTCTTCTAAGTAACAAAATATCACCGCAGATGATGTAACGAAAAGTTGACATTAAAAATCCATAAATGTCACAATCTGCATATTAAAGAATTCTTTAACTTAACGCACTACCGAAGCAAGAAATGTTCCTTAGAAATGAAATAGAGACAGATAAAGTAAACATTAAACTACTTTTACTTTTTACTCGAAATTCATAGTTTTTATTATACTATGGTTCCTATATTAAACAACAAATTAAATGTGAAATGATAATTATACACGTATGAAAGTGAAAATGTATTGTTCATATTGTAGTCAATGTCTATTTGTAACTGTAATTCTAAAAACTGAATTACATTGAAAAGTATAAAACAGGAATTTTAGGAGTTTAGCTATTTCCCTACTGCTGCTGTTGTAATATTCAGTCCTTACACTGGCCTGAGCAACCCTCCATGCTAACCTGTCTTGCGCAAGCCCATTTCGTTTAACTACCACGTCCCACATCATCCATTTAGCATATTCCATCCATCGTCTCCCTCTTCTGTTTCTTTTTCCCCACACACGTCCCTCTAATGTTAATTTCACAAGACCCTCATGTCTTAAAAAGTGGCCTAAAAATAAATCCCTTTTCTTGGCCATAGTCCTCTACATTGTTCTCTCTTCCCCTATTCTGCTTAGATCATCCTGGTTAGTGATTCTACTTATCCATCTTATTTCCAGCATTCCCCTATAGCACCATATTTCAAAGGCTTCTATTCTTTACCTTTCTGCATTTCCTACCGTCCACCCAAATAACGAATCACATCATTCGAACATTTTTAGCAATGATTTACTAATACACTTACATTACCCCTTAAGGGAAAGTAATATTCAAACATTCATTTTTTAATTTCCGAAATAATTGATACAACAGCATATTTTGCGATAATAATTCATTATGTACAGTTTTCATTTTCTTATAAACGCTTGATTTAAGATTTCCTTTCCCTTAGTAGCCACAGTAAATATTAGTGAAACTACTGAATGGAATGGATCGTGTGACCTGTGGTCCCAAGTCACGATAGTGAATTGTGCACATTCATCCCTATTCCCGAGTTGAAAAGGCTATAATTTTCAGGTGTTTTGCGAGTGCACTACCCTGTGGGCGAGTGAGAGTGATCTGACCCAAGTCCTGAGTGGCCCCTGTGTCTGAATAATTGAAAGGTGGTCGTGACCTGCTACCTGGATCTATGTGGAGCCACTGTACGTGCCACAGCTTACACTTTCCCCTTGTTGCCTGACAAGAACTGATTCTCCGCCTTATTGTCAACGTTAGCTCGTTCGCTTTGGGAATCTGTCACAACCCGGTGTTTATATTATCGTCATTTAATATTTCTTTATGCACGGTCGTTCTAATATATACTGAAATTCGTAATGGTAATAGATAGGCTGAATACGTTATTTACTGCCATTATCCAAATAAAGGACAGGCAAAGAATCGATCCATATGTCAAATGAAATATTATATTTTCAAACATTCATGAGTGAGAGGACGTCATCCATCATTTATCTATAAACAAGCTAGATATATTTGTACAACTGCCGAGTAGAATATCTCATAAACAATATTTTAATTTGTCTTTTAAAATTATGTTTAAAAATTAAATAAATTACTACAGATAATTATAAATATTTAATAAAACACAACGACATTTAGTATATCCCTAAGTTTTTGTTTCTTCGGTAACAGAATTTAGTCTATTATTACAAATTTATCCTTAATAAAACTCATTGACCTGACTTCCTTTACTTATTGAACAATTTGATTAAAAATTAAACAACAGTTTTGTCATAAGTGGTATATTTTGTCAAACAAATCAAAGTATTTCAAATAATAAATGTTTTCCTTTTTATTAATGTTCCGAATTGTATATATTAAATTCTTAAAGGCGCAGTAAAGTGTAAAGCAATGTAATATTTGTAATCAAATCATAAGGTTTCAACATTAATATGCAGGAGGAATTTGTAAAATACTAAATTCTGTTACCGTAGAAACAGCGAAATAACCCAATAAAAACTACTAAAAATGTACTGAAACATTTTTGAGCTGAATCAAACATTTGTAATTATTTCTGCTATCTAGAACACTGCTTTTATTGGTCAAATTAATTCATATTCGGGATATCAATGCACAGCTATTGGAGACAGATTAAAAAAATGTCTTAAAATGGCCATTTAATTTATACTTTTCAAGTTTATTTTGTTTCTACGTTTTTTAATATATTGTATTTTATTGTTCTGGCATTCAATCCTAAGACTAATGCAATCCTCAATACTAACCTATCTTGTGCGATCCTTTTCATTTTCACATAACTACCTCATCTCACTTCCTGCCTAACCTGCTTAGCGTATTCCATTCTTGACCTCCCTCTACTGTTCTTACCCCACACACGTCCCTCTAATAATAATTGTAAAAGACACTCCTGCCTTAAAACGTGGCCGATTAGTCTATCCCTTCTCTTATTCAACGTCCTCCATATTGTTCACTTTTCCCCTATTCTGTTATAAATTCCTCGTTAATGATTCTATCGACCTATCTGATTTTCAGCATTCGCCTATAGCACCACATTTCAAAGACTACTATTCTTTTCCTTTCTTCGACTCCTACCGTCCACGTTCGCACCCATTTTTAGCAGTGATTTCCTAATATTCACACTTATATTACCCGGACGTTAATTCCTCATATTCGCGAAAACCTGCCTTGCCTGTGCTATCCTATTCTTTGTGTCCACTATACTTCTACCATCCACAGTTATTACGCTTCCTAAGTAGCAGAATTCCTTAACATCCTTCAAAATATCCCTTCTCAATCGAATACCATTTGTTATTCCAGTTTCCAATACTACACTCCGTTACCTTGGTTTTCTCTCTATAAATCCTTATATTAAACTCTTTATCCAGGACCACAATCATGCCATTTGTATGTTATATATATATATATATATATATATATATATGATTGTACATCTTTCTGATACTGTCAAGGGACTATTTTGAACTCCAACCAAAGATTCTAAAAGAAACGGTCAACGTTACAGTGATAAATAGAAACTAACAGCAGATAATTGTTTAAGTAATTGTTTAAGTAAAATAAATTTAAAACACCTACGACTTTTCATTTCATTATTAGCTTCATAAGATAGTAATTCTTCTTAAAGAATTTACTAAAATACCAGTTTTTGTAAAAGTATGATCAAAATATTAAAATCCTGCATAAGCCACATTCACTATTTCTCTTCAAGAAAAGTTAATTTGAAATAGTATTTTCTATTGCAACATATTTATAATTATTAAACAATTTTGATGAAAATATTAGTTTTTGTGGAAGAATCCTTTATTTATATAAAAATTTTAATGTAGGTAAAATGAGTGCGAACCTGTTTACTACTGAAATTTAGTTGGAATTTTCAATTGAACTATAATAAATCACTGTGGTTTTTGATCAGAAAGTCTTCTTTCAATATATTATTTCTTATAATATTACTGTCATAACAGAAGTATACCCACAAAATAAAATAAGTGTTAAAATTCCACGATTTAAAGAACTGTTTTAATGTCTCGTAAAACTTTTTTGCATTTCGCTTGAGAGTTAATGCCTGGTTTCATATCTGTAACATAATTTTCCTTCAAATAGCCAAACATCGTGCTTTGAATTTTGCGTAAATATTTATTTGAATTGTCTTTAAAAATTGAATTTAAGAGCTGCAACAGGAAAACATACAAACACTCTTCAGTGTTGGATAGATAAAAATCTCCCCAGTTGCAAAGACCATAAAGTGAGTCGGTGCACTTGAGCTATTTTAGAGGTTTTGTTTCCTTCCATGGAAATTTAATTGCAGTATAGATCCTTTTCCCCGCCTCCGCCCTTCTCTGCTATCCAGGGCACTGCTTTTATTGGTCGAATTCATTCAGATTAGAGATTTTATTGCGCAGCTGTGTGAGAGAGACAGAGGTTAAAGAAATAAAAACGTGGGGCTGCATAACAACTAAAATGTTATCTTAAATTAGAAATAGTATGTTGAATCGCTGTTTCACTTAGCAAAGCCAATTTGATAATACGGGTAAATTGAATTGGTTTGCTTCATTAAACATTACTGCAGATTTTCCAATTAATTTTCATAATTAAATTCTTTAACTACATAATTATACATCAGTATTTATATTGTGGCATACATATTCGCTAGTCGTCTGTCCTTAATATTGATGAATAAGTTTATTGTTAACTCAGAAAAAATATATAAAAATCGTATTTTTTACCGCAAATATTACAGTTTATTAGAAAAACCTTCAGTAATGTATTTTATTTATCTAGCACCATCTCTATTTATAGAAAATAATAGAAAATTCTGTACTAATTCACCCTGCAGCATAAGTTGCGCGTTTAAATAACAAGGTAAATTCATATATGCTGTAATCGTCTTCAGGGTTTTTTCGCTCGCATGCCAAAGGGTGGCAAAATTAACTTCGGTAGTGACAGTGTTGTCCCGTTAGTTAGCTCAACATTGTTGTGAAGTAAACACGGCTTCGCCTGTAATCATTCACACCTCAAAAATAACGAGTACCAAGAGTTGAAATTCGCAGAACAGTTTTTGCTCAATGTGGTTATAAGATTTTACCGCGGCCATGTCTTTACCAGTTTTGAAAGCGGTCGAACAGACGTGAAGACCCATGAAAGAGAAGATCCAGCTATATTTACTACTGATAACAACATTGAGCAAGTTTGCATCCTGAATAACCTACAAGTGGCTAATGGTAAAGTGGGAAATAGTATACATTTTTTTCGTATTAACTACTAATAACAGTTTCAACTTTCATAAAACGTCTCTGAATGTGATGTCTTTAAAAATCTATAAGCGCAATCGTGTGGCATTCTACATGATCGTAATGTTAACAACTAAGTACATGTTCGAAAGATTCATCGTTAAAGATGAAACATCGATCCATCACTTCGAAACGAGACTGATCGCCAGATAATGGAATAAAAACTTCCCGAGAGTGGATAAGAAGTTCCAACAGGCTACAGGAATTCTGTTTGTACATCTTTCTGGTACTGCCAGGGGACTACTTTGAACCTTAACGTAAAAAAGGATTCGAAAAGAAACGGTCACCGTTACATTGATATTATTTTCTAGAAGCTAAAGTGTGAAACTAAAAACATTGTCCATTGTCAGCATACCGATGTGTAATCCGCACATTATTTCAGAATTTTGACTTCTAGAAACTTTTTGCTAACAGTTCCGATATCGACTTGTCGGATTAACATCTATTATGTCCAATTAGATGTTTTAAGAGGCCGTAATTCGCCTTGATCCACTGCCGAACGAAGTGTAGATACGTGATGCAACTGGAAACTTATCGACTAATTCTTCTAAATATGCCCGATTGTTACTTTGATAAAGTCAATGTTTATCATAATTATACTTATTATGACTAAACTAAAAACTAAACAACGCTTGAGTTCCATAAATATTTATTAGCAATGACGTCTACTTGTCTCCTCAATAAAGGAAAGGCGAGTTTATTTATTCATCATCAAAACTATAAATCCTCTATATAAAATTTACGTTTTAGAGACATTTATTGATCACAACTGGTGAAGCTAAAATCCCGACGTATACACGCCTAACTTATGATTGGTACACAACTAGTGATGTCAAAGACTGTATACGTGTATTAAATGAAGGAAAAAGCAGAAAGGTCCTGATGTATACGTTTGGGAATTATAATTCTCTTTTAAACGTAGTTTAGTTTAGTTAATGATATACTTCCTAGTTTCCTTCATCACTATAAAAATAATTTTTTGGATGCTTCAAGATTGTCCCTTATATTAATATTGTATAAGTGAACGAAGGTTTTCCCGGTGTAACTGTTGCAGAAATAATTCTCGGGTTTCCACCGCCTAGAAGATGACAGTGCATATGTTCGTCAAAACGTCGCGCAGTAACTTCTGTTTAACCCGGGTGGAAACCCGAGAATTATTTCTGCAATTAATATTGTAATATTTAAATTATTTCTCTCCACAGTTTGAGCAGTGTTTGTGTTTCCTCGGCTCAGTATGGACATTTGTAAACAGCTGTTTCGATCCGACGTCACAATATCCGTTCTTAGATAATATTGAAATAGTACAAAGGCATCGAGCCCACCTCGTACGAAGAAAGACCGGAGTATACCGCTTCTTCTAATACTCGAAATCCTAATCTAAAGAAAAATAATCACAGTCCTTTAAAATTTCTATAGCCCTGAAAAAAAAAGAGAAACACTACAAGGATTATATTTTCTTAACACCTCACTTCCCTTCAATTTTTAAATTCGAATATACATTTATATTATTCAAAATACCCACTTCACTTCACACGTTTTTGAGATTGGTACTGAATTTATTTTCCTGAAGAGGATTTCCTCCAAACACCAACAGGTAAATTATTCCAGTCGTTGATGGCCCTATTTAGGAATGAGAATTTTCCAACAACTGTTTTTTGCTTTCTACATTTCACTTTGAATTGATGATCCCATCTACCTATATAATTGGGCTTTTGAATTTTGGAGCTAATTCCAATGCATGTTTTTTTCCCCGTATAAGCCTTGAATAGCAAATGCAGGCTTGCTTTCTCCCTCCTTTCTGACAATATCTCCCAACCTAGCTGTTCTACTTTTTTATTTCTATGACCCGTCCATACTCGCATAAAATTATGATTTTGATTACACAATGATTACGCCACGACTTGTCAATCATTATGATACCACACATAGCGGCGGAACGGAATAGCGGGATAAAACGGAATACCCTATTTTGCTAGAGGTTAATGAATAGGGGAGAAACATGGTAATTGGTCAAGGAAAAAGTACTTGGGGCCGTCTTGACCAAGTTCTGACTGCACCTTGTGAGTGAATTCTTGTTTTGGAAAATTGATAAAGCGATCAACCGTACGCCATATAAGTACAAGAAAGAAACACGAAAATTGTTAAGATTTTCCTTAAATCAAATTTAATTTCACTGCGATAATTGTATATACAAAACATCCTATCCGTTTCTTCCCTGGGGGTTGGAGCAGAACAAGAAATTTGTAAGTTTATATTTTATATTCATCAAAAATTCAAATTCGTCGTTCTAAGTAAAATTGATACTAGATTAAGCAAACAATAGAATAAACTAATGTTTTGTACTTTTAATGAAGTGATTTTTATTTTTCCTTAATTTTACAAACACATTATAACAAGAAATGTCCCGTTCCGTCCGGACTTCCCCTATCTATATAATCGGAATGTAGTTTAATCAAAGTTTTAAAGTATCAAAGTCAACGACTGTGTTCAATAATTCTCAAATATTCAGCTGCACAAATCTCTCTGACAATTTCCCTATGTTAATTCAGAATACTTTACAGTAACCTACACGCAACTCACGTTTTCACGTAGATGCGTAAACAAATTTGGACGTTATATCTCATGAAACCATCTTCAACTAATGTCTCGGGTATTTTAATTAATTGATATATGATTTATAAACAACTCACCGTTTTCTTAAACAAAAACAATTCAAACAATTAATTCTCATCCGCCATGCGGCTGCCAGGGTAACCGCCCCAACGAACATGACTCGTTCCAAGATATTACTCGAACAAATAAATCTCACATAAAATTATTTTCAACTCTTATTTCAGCATAGACGTTTAATTAGCTGAAATAAAATGCAAGATTCGTCATTTCTCAACAGATCATTTTTGATTATTAGAATAATTAATTTTTTCTAGTAATAATAATCAATATAAAGGGGGTACCCATAAGTAATCAATTATTTCAGAGGCGACAATAAGAACGCATTTATTCACATTTAATTTTATTGTCTATCAATTACATATTCTCCGACGTTATCTGAGACCTTTTGCCACCTTGCTGTAGAGTTTCAATCCTTTATTCGTAAAAATTATTTTTTCTTTGCAGGGAAATAAGATTTCAAGCAAGCTCGCACATCATTCATACTTTTGAAATCTTTATTCCTTAGAGAGTGTTTCAAGGATCTGAATAAATGAAAATCGGATGGTGCTATGTTTGGGGAATATTGGGGGTTGTGGTGAAATCTCCTAGTTTAACATTTGGTTATTCTTGCTGCATGCTGCCTGGCATTACTGTGTTACAAAATTATCCATTTTCTGTTGATCTGAGCTGTCCGGTTTACCAATAATTGATTGTGCAACCTATCTAATTGTTGGCAATACAATTCAGCCTTAATTGTTTCTCCCGGTTTCAATAGTTCAAAATGAATTATGCCCCCACAGTCTCTCCAAATGCACAATAACACCTTCTTTAAACTGAGTGATGGTCAAGGGGCAGCTGATTTGGAGAAATCCATTGCTTGTGCGCTTGTTGTTGCACAAGACCCTTTTATCATCACCAGTAACAATTATTTGTAAAAAGAAATCAGTTCGTTGTCCCAATAGAGATGTGAAAATTGTACTCTATTGATGTTTATTCATCTCTAACAATAGACTGGAGCCTGTAAACCTTCCCGATTTCTTGAAGATGTCTTTGGACTCCAAGAAGCGTAAAGAGTGTTGGCTATTTCCTGGAATCTTAGCTTGGGATTAGTTTCCACCAGTGATTTTTAAAGCATCATTATCAAACTCTACAGGGCCTCCACTTCGATCGCTATCAGACAAGCCAAAATCTGAACCAGCGTTGGCACTTGTTGACTTTCAATACGTCTCCATACACATCACAAATTTTCTTTGTTGCAGCCGTTGCATTAACAGCTGAACAAAAATGAAACAGCATGTATGACGTAAATGTTCTTTAGTTGTTTGATAGTCTGCCATCTTACACCGGAGCAATAAAAACGTTTGAATTAAAAGTCACAACAACCAAGCAATGTGTTGTAATATTATGCAACAACTCACGTCTTTACACACTCACGCTCAGAACTAGACTGGAGCTAATTCTCCAAACTAAAAACAATTGATTACTTTTTATTTATTAATTTATTATGGGTACTACTTTATTACACGTATATAATGATAAGCAATTGAGACTTTTTATAACAGAAAAATCCATACTAAACCTAATAACTAAAATTTAATAATGTTATGTAAAATAGTGAATAATTTTCTGGAAATTACTCCTGTCATTTCTGCCTGGATATTGTGTTTAAGGCAAACAAAACAAAAAGCTGAAATAATGCACGACTACTATGTTAATTAAGATATTATAATTTAACCCTTGCCTTCTTTTTCAATATGAAGTAGATTTATTTTTCTTCTAGTGCACTTATGAACTTCCATATTGTTGAAATTAAGACAAATATGCTTCAAAAAATTCATAAACAATACGGTTATCACGTTCAATTCAAGAGTGAGAAGTATTTAAATGTGTCATAATTAAAATAAATGTCACACAACAATGAAAGTTTTATAGTATTTGCCAGGTAGATTACGATTTTATACGTAAACTTTTCTCCTCTTCTTTATTTTCCACTTTTAACCTTTCTGAGGCTCACGGTAAACATTGTATGCATTATTCAGATTTTATTTTCGCCTCAGAACTGCTCGAAGTGAGTTATAATTTCCACCAACAACTTTGACAGTTTATCCACATTTTTTAAGGTCATGATAATAGATTTATCTATTTTGCAGCGTTCCTTAAAAGAGGCGATCGTGAAGAGAAAATATTTAGTTTACTTTTAGAGTCATGCAAAATATTTTAGTGTTACACGCATACGCGTTTTAGACGATAAAGAGTTTTACATTTGAATTTAAATAAAATAAAGGCTGAGTATTTTTTAAAACAAGCTGCGCTTGCGACTTCGTTACGGCAATCGGATAAATGATATAGGATTGCTTTAGGGCAAACCTTATAACTCGCAGTTGGTTTAGAAGAGATCTCTTTTTCACACGTTTCGGACACAATTCGAGACAAACTTCCAGGCAGACAGAAACTTCAACTATATTTATTTGGATAGGTTAAATTTATTTTATTTGATAGGCAAGAGAGGGAGGCACTGCGGGAGTTTCTCGTAGACGCTTCAGCCCAGAGTGACTGCGGGGCTTACCTGATCATGTCGGGGATGCCTCGCACTCTCTCTGGGTATTTTTTATCAAAGTTCTCACATGCCGAGACACCTTCACCTATTTTAGGAGGTATATGTACTGGGGTCAAAGACCTTGGGCATATGGCAAGAGTTGTCCGCTGATCCCATTGGATCAGTTGGCCAATTGCCTCCTGAAATTGGTGGAGACACGGAGAAGGGAATGCTGCGTCCCCACAGCAAACTCGTCTCCCGTCATTCGGAAGGGCGTGAGAATAGTACCCAATGCCCGACCTACCTGATGCAGGTTTTCTAGGGTTCTCCCTGCATCTCTTTAGGTGAAACACCGGGTAGGATCCTTAAACCATAGCCCGGGGGCCCTAGTTAACCCTTGGCTACCTTGCTCTACCTTCTGCATCCCCCCTTTTCAATTACCTTCCTATGCTATTAAAGGGGAGTTGCCTGTTTCAGGATCACCCTCATGTAGCCTGTTACCCCCCCCCCCAAAAAAAATTATTTTATTTGCTTTAAAAATCAGTAATTACTAAATATTAAAATTTACCTGACACGAAAAATAAAACCAATTTACTTATACATCGTATCGACGACCGAAAGAAGTTTGTTATTTCTCAGGGAGTTAGCTTTCTGCCAACGTTTGGTTATTTACGGCGAGAATGTTTTATATTTTAAAAATATATAGTATTATAAATAAAGAGGACAGGTTACCGTTATTTATTTTTTAAGATCTCAGTGCGCGTATGGGCCATGAAACTTTTCCCGTGAAAGATTTTTAGTTTTAAAATTAGTATATTCTGAACACTGCACGATAAGGAAATTAAACATGCTCGAAAATTTACCTTAAAACTCCTGTTTTAAACCTTTAAATTTTTATTGAGCCTATTTGAGACAACCTTCCAAACAGACACACTTCAATTTTATTTGATGGTATAGATTAACAAATTGTGTCGCATTGGATCTGAAATATAAATTATTAACTAACATGTATTTAGTAACTATTTTTATAATGCAATTATTTAACTTAAACACATAATTATGCTTCCGACACTTAAAAAATTATAATTTTCCTTCTTAGTCATATGTTAAATTTTATTCAGTTACCAGTAAATTTACGTTTAATTTTTTCAATTTGAGTTTATTCTGAGATAACAGTAGAAGAACCTTAACAAAATTGATTAGCACTATTTATCAATACCCTAAAAATCTATATTGAAGAGATTTCTTAATCTAAATCAATCTGACTTTAATAGCGCGAAAGACGTGTACCATTTCTATTACACAGTTTGGTCAAAACAATTAGGGTCGAAAATTCCAAAACTAAATTATTGAAATATTTAGACACAAAATTTTGTTCTTATTCTTAAACGATCCAATAATTAGTATCAGTGTTGTCTCTATTTAACACTTCTAAGGCGTTCTTGAAAAGTATCTTTTATAATACATTTTGAACATACAGAAAGCTCAAAAATCTGCGAATATGCAATTATAATTGCAATTCGAGTATATGCTTGTAAATTATTTCATTTCTAAACATTCGAAAGTTTATACTAGTTGGTTAACCATTACACATACAGGGATGAAAAAAAATTCTATAATAAATGGTTTTTCGTTTGGTAAGAAGCTTTGACTACGGTGTATATAAATAATGGGGAAGGACCCTAATTAACCGTCAAATAATTACTAATAATTGGTCATTCCAATATCAAAATTTTTTATAAATACTGTTTGTTACTTCTTGTGTATTCCGACGCTATACAAACATTCCATAGATAGCGCTTAAGAAATTATATTCCTTCTCCGCTTTTTTCAACTACATATTAATTAATTTTCTATCCGTTTTTCCTTCTGTGATGAAAGCCGCGTAACAAAATTCAACTGCCCTATTAATTTCTGTTTAGCATTTGTAATTTCAATGGAGAACTCTGTACATTATAGGTGGAAGGGAGTAAAGCTTTCAAACATTCAGTTCCGATCAGCAGTTCCATCAGTTCCTATTAACAGTTCCATCAGTTTTCGATCAGCAGTTCAACTAGAACGCCCTCTCATCAACTGTTTCATCGCGAGGGGAGCACACCTCTAAAGAAGAAATGACGGCCATCCTTACTTGGAACTGCCGTATCTCGCGCGTCATAGCTTCAAAGAGAAACTTGATTATTTCCGGTCATAAATTATCTTTGTTGTAGCACATTTTTTCTCCCACAAGTTTTGAGACCTACGGTTTGATTATTGCAGATTTATAATCCTACTAAAGTAAAACAATGGACATGAATTCAATTCATAAATTTAATACTAATTTAATTCCATTCGTCAAATTGAAAACGATCAGAATTCCATAGAGGCAGCGGTGTTTTATAATAATCATAATTTACAATATGAAAACTTAATGTGAATATATTCCTGGAATAGTGGAAATAACTAGCTTAAAACATCCCAAAATAATATGTATTTCAACAGACAGGATTTTACGGTATAGTTTTCACCAGGAAATCAATGTCAGAATACTTATTTAACACAATCTTCTATTAGATAGGAAAATGTACTAACTCTACGATTAGTGGAAAAGTACAACATAAATACGCTATGTAATCTAAAAAATATTTTCGCAATCCCTATTTGACAAAAAAAAAGTTTAATTTCTAGTCCAGGAGCAAGAACATTGCAATGGGTGAACCTATCCTTGAGCAAGTAACAAAAAGTTACCATTGTAACTGAAACTGAAAATAATCACTGTCGAGTATATCAGTAAAAGGGAAGTTAAAAATGGCATATTCACGGAAGTTGATAAACTGGACGATTACTCAAGATCGAATGTCACGTATCGTAAGTTCATTACTATATAATATAGATGATACTTATATTTATATAATATCAATTCCCAAAAATAGACTTCTATTAATTTTTGCAACATTATGGAAAAATGCATCAATTTCTTTTATGACCTTTTCCCACAGAGCTACTGTAATAAAACTGAATGCTGACTGAAATCACTAGCAAGTTCCTGGTGAGCAATCTTTTTAATTGAATAGGACACTGCAGATGGCACTAATCGTAACTAACAGTCAGTAACGCATTTGTAATCAGTTGCAGGTGACTCGTTATGTCGAGTCTCTTTGAGCTTGAATTACATAAGCTCTTTTGTGACAACGCTTTTTGATAACACATTTATTTTAATTATCAGAATTTAATAATTAGGAACAAATTTATTCTCTTTTTTTTATAAAACAAATTCACTTTTGTTCACGTCAAGTGAATATAAAATTTTGCATCTGAAACTTATAATTATTCAAGGAACCTTTGTGTACTAAATTACTGACTGTAATTTACTGACTGTAATTTAGATGTACAACGAAGAAAACATCCTCGGTTTTAAAACACTCAATTTTAATAAAAACCAAAATTATTTTTAGTTATTTTTTCATCAAACTACATAAAATATAATTCTAATTTTTTTAGACTGATTCATCATTGTACTTGTAATTATTTATACCGCAACGAACAACTTTCGGTTAGAATTACTTTAAAACACGGATTAACCGAAATTTATTTCGTATTCTATTTCTTTTGTAATGATAATATACGTAATAATACACTGATTTATCTCTAGAATCATTATCCATAATCCACCATGACCACAAAGGAATAAACGATTTTGATCTCTTCAGAATCTCCTTGTGTTTACTAATGTGTTAGTAACTGGTTAACTATGCAGTTAATTTTTGATATTCTTTGTTAGTCTCTTCATACACTTTCCAATGCCTATTGGGCCATATTCATCTGTCTGTATCAATCTCGTCGATATCGACAACTGTAAATTCCATATTAATACTGGCTATATTCACACTAATTCCACATGCCACTCACCGCAGTGGTGCTAGAGCTGTCTTACCTTCTCACTTTTTTTGCTGGGGTTAACAGGCTAAATGAGGGTGATCCTGAAACTGGCAACTCCCCTTTAATAGCTTAGGAAGGGAATTGAAAAGGGGGGATGCGGAAGGTGGAGAAAGGCAGTCAAGGGTTAACTAGGGCCCCGAGCTGTGGTTTAAGGATCCTACCCGTTGTTTCACCTAAAGAGATGCAGGGAAGACCCTATAAAACCTGCATCAGGTAGGTCGGGTATTGGGTACTATTCTCACGCTCTTCCGAATGACGGGAGACGAATTTTGCTGTTAGGTTGCAGCATTCTGGTACCAATATGTATTCAAAGTTTTGTTGAAGCATCTGCATGCGTTTCAGAAATTTCCTGTCAAAAACTCTGTTGTATTGTTTTGACAACAGAATTATAGGGTGTATACAAATATTAAATAATGTTATTGATTTAACGGCGGTTGTATAGTCATCGACTATGAAAGAGCAGATAATGATAGTTGGCGAGGTGACCGTACCAACATTATTCATAACGTTATGAAATAATTTGTGAATTTTTAACCAATGTAATTTAATGATTGTAGTTTTAAGTGATAAGCATATATGTAAAATATTTTATGAGTTTAGTGATTATTTGGTACATGTTTCCCATATTCCGAAAAATCCGTCGGTATTTATTTCTGGAACCAAATAATCGCAACCTTCCCCTAAGACAATTATCTTTGGACTCACCAAAAACATACCCTTAGCTTCATCAGACATTTCCAACAACTCCAAAAAGTGTCACCCAAAGATTTAACCTTATTCAAAGCCTATGATCCAGAACTGCCTCCTGTCATCCTTCGCCCTTTATACCCAATAGTAGACTGTACTCTATTTCCAACACGTCACTTTCAATCTCTCAGGAATTTGGAAAGAATAATTCTAAGATTCTCTCTTTCATTTCTCATAACCATCGCATTCTGTATTTCCGCCTTGTTCACCAACACTTAGATCATCTCAGCGCTTTCTATGGCAATCAATCCATAAAACTTTCCCTTCTCAGAAGGTGCTACAACGATTTATTTCATCGTCTTATTCTGCTCTATAATAGCCTTCCAACTTTTTCTATTCCTAGCCTTCTCCGTCCAATTCTTGATGTTCATCTTCTTAAGATCTTGCAGATCATCATCCCTCCATCCATATTTTGGTCTTCCTCTTGTTTTTAATGTCAACGGGTTCCATTGGTAAACTTTCTTTACCAGCCTATCATCATTCATTCTATATACGTGACCAAGCCAGCTTATTCTGGAGGCTTTGATTTGATTTATTATGTTATTCGCTTTTATTAACATATCCAATTCATGGTTATATCTTTGTCTCCAGGTATTTTCTGCTAGCTTAATGGGTCTGAATATCCTTCTCAGAATCCTTTCGAATCCCATTAGTTTTTGAATTTCTGCCTTATTGAGGGTCCATGTTTCTGCGGCATATATCATTATTGGCTTTATTGTGGTTTTGTAAAGTCTTATTTTGGCAGATTTGGAGAATAATTTGATTTTATATAAATCTTTATTTTTAAAGTATGCTCTGCAGCAATTCTTTCCCTTATATCCTCTTCCATCTTATTACTTCCATTTACCACTGAGCCTAGATACATATAGGATTTTACTTCTTGATAATCTCGCCGTCTATAGTTGAAGTTGTTGGAGTAATATCACTTTTTTTACATCTTAATAATTTTGTTTTGTTGGTGTTAATTATTAGCCTATATTCGGGGGATATTCTTTTGAGTTCAAGAAGAGTATCTTTTAATGCTTTATACGTTCTTGATGTTATCAATAGATCATCTGCGTAAGCTATGCATTGTCTTAAACTTGTGGTAATATTTCCTTTGAATTTCATTCTTCTCATAATTCCATATATAACTATATTAAATAAGGTTGCTGACAGGGGACAGCCTTGTTTGTCATCGGAGGTTATTTCAAACTCTTCACTCAGCTGATTGTTAATTTTAACTCTTGCTTTGCTGTTGGTTAGTGTTTGCGCGACTTTACAAAATTGAAGGCATTCCATAATTTCGTCTCTATGTATTGAGTCAAACGCTTGTCTATAGTCAATATATATATATATATATATATATATATATATATATATATATTGAATAACTCTATTTCGTGTTCATGACTCTTCGTATAATTCCTTATTATAAATATATTGTCAATCGTGGAGCGGTTTTGCCGAAAGCCTATCTGGTAATATGTCAAGTGTTTTTCTATAAATTCTGTATGTTGTTTAATAGGATAGAGAATATTTTATATGTTACGTTCAAGTCTGTTATTGGCCTGCATTCGTGTCTATCTCATTTCTTGAAAATTGGACAGATGGCTCCTTCCTTCCATTGAGCTGGTAATTGTTGGCTGATCCAAATCTTAAGAATGAGTTTATATATTTCCTTTCTTAGGATTCTGCCTCCGTATTTTAATAACTCCGAAGGAATATAATCAGTTCCAGTAGCTTTAAAGTTTTTTAAGTTCATAATAAGGCAAATTTCATAAAATGTAGGGGGATTAACTTCTTCGTGTTCCTGATTTGTACCCTCATTTTCGTTTCCATTTATTACTTTCGGTAGTGGGCTTAATGCGGTCTTAAAATGGTTTACCCATCTTTGGAGTATCTCTGATTGTTGGCTCAGCAGTTTACCATTTTCACCCTTACACATGGCCGGTTCAGTATATTGTTTAGCACCATAATTTCCTGCTTCTTTAAAGAATTACCTAGCTTCATTTCTTTTGAAGCTGTTTTCTATTTCTTCCATTCTACTCCTCATCCAATTCTCCTTTATAAGGTTACATAATTGTTTGCCTTTTTCCTTAGCTGTTTGTATATTCCTGCTTTGATCTGGTATTAATGGTTGTAGTCCATTGTTGGTTTGAAATTCACTCTTTGCGGCATTTACTTGTATTTCGGCTTTAGGAGTCATGGAGTGAGGGTCCATGCACAGATAAGTTTTGGTAGTGAAAGAACCATATTTTCATAAAGTATTACTCAATGTAATCAATTTGTAAATATTTTAATCTTAAATGAGAGACGAAACGTAGTAATATTTCCTATTGAAATTATAAAAATACTGACAAAGAGTCTATTTAAATCATTTATTAAAAGTTTTATATGTTTTCGCACCAAAATCATTAAAAAGAGTAACTAAAACAAATCACTTCCTCAAAGAATAATCTTCAAAAGTTACTGTCCGCGCTATTCAATTTCCCATAATAACAAGAAACTTATATCACACGCTTAAGAGAATCTCTAGCTGTATGACGCAAAATGTTTGAGGCCCCTGAATAACAATAGAATAAAAGAAGTTATAAATGCGGAGTTTTATCTGTTTATTTATTTTGTGTTGCATCAACCTGATAGTTATAAGCAACTCTCGGTAATTACAAATTGAGATAATCATATTGAGTTTGGTACTCAACCTACCATATGTTAATTGCCATATAGGAAAATAGATTAAATGATTTGGTAATGCAAAGGAATCCTCAGTGCGTAGATAAGAAGTACGAGTATAGGCAAGCAATGTTCGCTTGAATGAAGTTCCAGATAAGCAACCGAGGAAGACGGAAAAAAACTTGCAAGTTAAAGAGACACGGCCCGCATGCCTGCAGTACAAAATTGCATAGAGCAGATTTTAATCTAGGAACCACAATATTTTGCCCGTATTGGCGAAAACACTCGCTCCGTGCCTGGGTATGCGGGCGGGTTTGTGTGGCGCACCAACTTAACCAAAACTTCGGCTGTCTGCTTGTTTTGTTATGCTTTGTGGTCGTGAAAGCTCTAAGTCAATTAGGGTACATGGTAACGGATTTAAATCTAGAAACAAAATTCTTTTACACAGGATTTGTTTCAGTCACCAGATTCATACTGTTTAGAAAACTATTGTTCCCAACGAATGAAGTTAATGAAAGGCTTAAATTAGATATGCGGACATGTATCACATGACACAAGAGAAAAGTGAAATATAACACCACAACCGAAGCAGTCCGTCACGAAATTCACAATTATTGAACCCTCGCTGCATTTAAGTGTTAAATATATTTATATAAAATATTTTATTATTTTAAAATCTATTAAGTCTATGTACTCCTTACAGAATCATTGATTTCTTTTAATTTACTCTATGCAATAAATGAGGAATAAGCAAGGATTGTTAAAAAAATTAAAGTTTCAATGAAGAAGTTTAATAATAGTCCATTATATATATTTGTTTATCCTAAAATACAAAGAATTTTATAAATAAGTATTTATATTAATTATTTGCAATGGGACATATTATGATAAAATCAACGTACATATGCACAAATTACGTAGTTATTAGCATTATATTTGTATACCTGGCTGGCCAAGGCCCTCCATTAGCTGTATAGTCAATATAAACTTGTTACCTTATTTAAGACCCGGGCACAAATACTGTTGACTCAATCCCTGGTGACAGATGGTAGTTTTTTAGAATAAATTTCCGGGAGAAATTTTATTTCCTTATTGTACTGTGAATCTTTTTGACTTCTTTAATGTACCAGAATTGTTATTGAACTTTATTGCGTTTTTCACTCGTTCAAAATATCAGGTGAATTTGTGACTGAAAAATATCGGGAGGCCCTCAATGTTCGAGTTGTATTTTTGGACTCTCTTTTGGAATCATGCATACTTTTCCACTCTATTAATGAGCCAAGATTATTCTTGACTCCCAAAAGGTACCAGGGGTATTTTTCATACTTTTCCACCACCGATAGCTTTTGGAATCTGTTAAGGTATCATAATATGTATTTAAATTATGAGGAAAATTTTTGAGTAGATTGCAGTTAGAAGAAATGTTAACAAAGTGATTTGTGTCGAAGGAATTCCATCTCCTGGTCAATAAATAAATTCCTGGTCAACGCATGTTGCTTAATAAATTGTGTACATAACACGATCAAAAGTTAGAAATGACTAATCAAGAACAACAAAGAAAAGCCAATATTAACATTCCAAATTTTTTTATTTTGTTCTATTATTTATTTTTGGTACTTACAATTAATTATTTAAATATTATTACTCTGAGTGGCATCAATTAACGACGCAAATATTCGTATTGCTGAAATAAGTTTGAAAATTGAACTTTGCGTTAGTCGTTGGCGGAATCGGTACGGTTTTGAGTGCAAGAAGCTGCAATTCGCTTCAGAGCATCAGCTTTGCGAGAGAAACAGTTTGATTGATGCAGCGCTATGATCATAAACACTTTTCATGCTAAGCGCCAATTTGGAGCCTCTCCAAACTTCAAAAATATGAATAAAGACACACAGGATGTGCTATTTTACGTCCCCAACTTTTTTGCCAAACACACTTAGGTACAAGGATATAACATTTTATTTACGATTCTGTTTACAAAACGAGTATTTAATATGACACGCTATTATAGCATTAGATCGCAATGTTACAACGCTGTTTTGTACCAATAGCTATGAGTTACTTTGTATTCATAGAAGTATAAAGCTGAATATATTGGTAAAGCTTGTATACGTCTGTAATTATTATACTCAAGAACAACTGTTCAATATTTTTTGCTACTTTGTTCCACTTCAGTCCATAAACGTACTAAATTGTAACGAATGATGATTCATTATCGAGATATATTTAAAATAAAGCTCAACCGTGGGCTGTGTTTCAAGTAAAGACCGATATTTATTTTATGTTTAACAGAACACTGTCATTATTAGTTATTTCCTTACACCCCACAATATTTCTCCACTATTCGGACACTTGCCGTAACGGATAAGCAATTTTAGTATGCCTTTGCCAAAGAAAGATACGACCAGTGAAGAAAGTCAAATATGCACTTGGCTGTTTCGCGTCGTCATCGCCGTTAATTTTTTTCTACCAAGTAAAATTTACAAATGAAGAAACAGATGAAAATCGCTTGGCACGAAATCCGTACTGTAGGGATTATACTCAGATTGTTCACAAACAAATTATATCATAGGATTTAGAATTTTTCTGGTGATGGGTGACCGGCGTTGTCATGAATCAAATGATTCCAAGTCAAATTATTCCTCGCCTTTTGTTCTCTTTAGCCGGACGGAGCTTTCTTATTGCTGTACATTAAAAATCTTTGTTGATTGTCATATTCCTGGACAAGAATTCAACCTGTGTGTCTCAATAAACCATGAACATGTTACTTGCGAATGAAAAGCGTAAGTTTGAATTTTTTCTTCCCAGCCGATGTTGTGAGCCTTTACTCCATGGATTCACCCATTTTTCTTTCCCCTAACACTTCACACAAATCCCGATTAATGTGTTCTGCCGTAATATTCATTGCATTCAAGAAACGAATCGCAGACAGTCAGCCTCTCGTTCAAGTGTTATGAACTTTTCTAAACGCTCTAACAAAATCGAAACAGCAGCACTAAAGTGGAAGGTATTAAAACAGTACTTAGTTTAAGAAAAACCTCAAAGTACAAAATCTCATTTCCTTTGGAAGTTAGACAATGCTTCGACAAGTTAATTTAGAGTAAAAGGCGAATCTAAAAGTAATAAAACGTGACTAAATATATAACGACATCTGTGCCCTGATCTCTTGTAGGGCGTATAATGCTCTTAAATATTCCTGAGGAAATTAGTCATTAAGTGCACAAAGAATTTCTTTCAGAGAAGGAACAGTTCTTGGCAGAGTTCTAGCTATAACATTCGATGACAGAGGCGGTCAGTTATGAGTTATAAATAAATGCATAAGAAATGAATTCAAAAGGTAAACTCTAGCGTCAAGACATCCTTGTAATAATATTAACGATGATTTATACGAGAAAATTTCTTTTTACAAAATAAGAATTCCTGAATTACTCGATTGTATTTCACAATAAACTGAAACTACTTAATGCATCTACAGCAAGATCTCAAGCTGTAGATAAGGAAGACATTACCATTCGAGACAATGGTAAATGGTGTTATCTGGCATCATTAGACCTTCAGCGCATCAACCAGTAGCAAGACGAAACGGAGTGGAACTAAGCTCAGCTTGTCAGCGGAATCCTAAATAGCTGCAGACCACAACGCTGAAGAGAATAGACCTACTTTTAAGAAATTCTCATCGCTCTTCCTCATAAATCCGCTCCACTTATATTTCAAGAACCTACATAAAAAATTCGCTGCAATCCTAAACTCCCATCAAGTATCTCGAAGCTATTAATTGTCATATTTACTAACGTGGACATTTACCACAGTTACGAATGCTTTTGCTCGTGACAAGATCTGGTATTGTACTTCGGTGCTGAACGGGTAAACATTTAAAAATTTTGTAAATCCATGGATTGAAGACGGGCAAAATGTTTATATTTTTGTACTCTACTAAAGTTCTCTATTTGGATTACTGTTATATTCATGTCATTTGAACAATCTGGCTGCGTTCCTTTTAATTAATGTTATTCAAATCAAGATTATAAAAGTTAATCAATTTAATTGTTTGGAAATAAGATTACTTTGCATCGTTTAGAAGGAAATCTCATACAAGAATTCACTACTAAAACAATAAAATATTATGTAAACAGATATTTCTTTGTGAAAATGTTTACAGTTTTATTACAATAATTTAATTTTTTTCCATAATTTACTGACAACTTGACACATTCAAAATATAAAGAATTTCTTCTTAATATTATTTATGATGACTTAATCTGAATATTCTTGTATTTTAAGTAAAACAAGGTTTTGTGTCTGTCTAAGTCACCCTGCTTTCTCCTGGTGATTAATTCTGGATTCGATGACTGCCAAATTTATTTTCCTGTCTACCTATCTTGCTAACTCCTCTATCTTATTTCTTTGTAAAACCGATATGATAATTATTCCATATTCACCGCATGATAAATCGGTTGCAATGTTATTTTATTGCCGTTTTATATCTTCTACTTATCAAAGTACATAATCCTTTAATTGAATTCCTAATGGATACAATAACCCATAAACATAATCTGCATGTTATATAATTAAAATGTATCGTAAACTTGTTGTGGTCAGCGAACTCTTACTGTTTTGATGTAAACTTTTAGTCTTATCCGAGAGATTAGTTATCGTTGGTTAGGGACCCGCCCGCAATTACCTCATACATACGTAAAATTAATTAAATATAACGATTTAAACTTCGTATTATTTTCATTTTTCCAATCCACAGTCCACATTAACAATTGCTCTATATATAAACTAAGAAAAATTAAATAACAACTGCTCCACTATTTATTTTTGTTATTGGAAGTCCTTTAAATTTTAAATGCGAACAATTTTAACTTCAGAGAAACTGTCAAACAAACTATTTATTTGTCATGTTTCTATCAGAATATTTCGGAAAGTAGTGATAATTATCTTCTTGATAATACGATCACGTTTCGCGTTCAATTTTGGTCGTGCACTTACCAAATCTCCGTTTCCTGCCGAGGTAAAGAAATAGGAATGGGATTTACTCTTATGGATCCAGTTCGGTGGCCGCAGTAAACCCTTCTAGTTTACTGAGGTGCAGAGTAATCGGGTTTGTGTCGCTTTCGGAATGGTTGACATAATAATATATATGTATGGGCCGCCCGAGGATAAATATTCGCAGCGTGGTCTGAATGAACTGCTTCGTAGAAATGGAGAGCTTCTACCGACATTCAAAACATGTAGTTCACAGTTTGCACCGTGCTATGAATCATACAGTTCCCGAAGAAGGCCGCGAGGAAACGCTGCCAGAAGTACACGAATAGCGAATTAGTTATAAATGGGGGGTTCTGCGTCAAAATCCAGAATAATGTATTTGAAATCGCTAAAGAATATCAATTTCGGTACAACTTCTATGGGTGGTAATACCAAAAAATAAATGTATGTGTTTCATCATCACGATTTCGCTAATTTTTAATTTATTGAGTTTTTATCGGTGATTAATATCTTCCATATAATTTACTGAGCAATAAGCATTAGCAATAAGTTTATTGACGCTCTGAGCGACTTCTTTCAAATATTATTTTAATTTACAAATTATATTCAAAAAAATATATAAAGATAAATATAATGACTACTTTTATAGGCAATGCATAAAATGTAATGAGCTACGACGTTTTGTTTTATAATTTGGAATTCAATCGCAATCAATTCAGATATACATAAACGTTTCCATGCTTATAAATTATTGAATGTATGCATGAAATTATACGTAAATATCCGACTAAAGTAGATGTTAAAATATAAATTTACGTTTAAGCTATAAATATTATTTGATGCAGTATACGTCAGAAATTTTTATATCTTGAACTCTGCTGTTAATAAAGACTTATGTGTAGTTACATATTTTTCAACAACTGAAGAAATTTACATCTAGTCTTCACCTGATGAAGTACCCATTTTAGGGACGAAACTCGTAGTGGAATAAACCTTACAGAATTGTCGGTAAAACTGGTCATTTGAATCATCTTTGACTCGAACATCTTCAGTTTTTTCTCATATTTTCAGATCGATATTATTATATCTTTTTCACATAATTTCCATACATAATTTTGTTAATATATGGCAATCCATTATTTATTATTTCATCACACTCCTATACTAACATATAATTTTATATTCTATTGATAAGTCTAAAACTGATGCATAGATTTATTTAATTTCATTGGGCAATGCCAGGAGCCAATCATTAATATAGTAACGACAAAAAATAAAAAACAATGATTTATTAATTAATCTCCATTATAAAACTTATTGCCTACTACTAATAAAGATAAATTCCTAATAAAATTATAAGTTATTTCCCACATTTATCTACAATCCTCCTAATTTTTCAATTCAATAGATTTATAAAAATTTCCTCGCTGTAATAAATAAAATCCCATCTTTTTACAGTAAATTCCGTGGGGCGGAAGTCGCAAACTTTTATGTAATTTCTCTAGATGTTATCTTTAAGAATGAAAGATTTACTGTCAATTCGCTGTTTCCTCTACCTAATCTTGCTATAGAATAATGCTGAAAATCAGATGGGTGAATAGAGTAAACAACAAGTTAGTTCTACGTGCAATAAGAGAAGAGAGTACAATTTGGGGGACTTTGACCAATTGAAGGGATAGATGAATAAGCCTCGTTTTGATACATGAGGGTCTTGTAAAATGTGCATTGAGGGAAGTGTATGGGGTAAGAACAGATGATGGATAGAATACGCTAAGCAGATTGGGGAGGCTGTGGGATGAGGTATTTATGTAGAAATGAAAAGGCTATTGCAGAATAGGTTATCGTGGAGTGTTGCAACAGACCAGTCTTATGGCTGAATCCTACTGAATTCAACAATCTCGCACGAATGATTTATTTTAGATGCGTAAGTTAAAAGTAAAAGATAACTGTTTGCGCTTCTCCATGCTGGATTGTTATTGTATAATCTGAATAATGTAAAACTTCTAGTCATTTTATCCCTGTTTTCTGCAGCTCTACAAAATATTTGTTCTTGATCCCCTATTTATAAATATTGTTAATTATCAGGCCTTATTATTGTTTTGAATAACTTCGTTTTCTTCGCGAAAACGACAGTTATAAAACCGCTCTTCAGGAAGCTGACTTTTCCGGGAAAACTTCCCGTCAGAATATTTACCTGTCCGGAAAACCATCAGTCGGTATATCGATCAGTCGTGCTTATGACCTAGACATTATAACAGACTTCATAAGTTGTAAAAAAGAAATTTCTAGACTGTCCATACCACACATGAGTACGTAATAAACACTGTCCGGACATGCAATATAGAAACATTTATTGATCTCCCTTCTTCTTAATTCAGGCTTGTTTGAATATAAGTACAGTCCACCTCTGTAACAGTGAATAATAGTAAATTTTCCAAATATGTTATTAACGAAGATTGGCTTAAAAAACTGTCTTACCGGTAACTATTTTGTATATATTTGGATATCGTTATTATTGACTCCACACACAACTCGCATTAGAATAAACTGCAGCTTATTAATATTAAAAGTTTAGTTCGTCTGCTATTTTGATCCAAAGTGGACGAGTGTCAACTATTTCCTTAGCCTAACTGTGTTGGTGCAGTTCCCCGTCCCAACTTTCCCCCGCGACCTGGAATTACAAATCGGGTTTAATGCAAATTTAAGTTAATATTCTATGCAAAACAGAGAAGAACAGACAGACAGTGTGGTGTGGCTTTTGCATAATTACAAAATGCGATACATCCAGATGAAATTAAGGAGAGTAAGTGGCGCCTCGTCGATTAGCACGGAGTGAATCGAATTCGTTCGCTGCACGACGGAAATTGCACAGTTGTCAGCAGCAATTGTGAATACCGCCTGATAGTATTTGTGGTTAAATGACGTACTACTCAACAGTTCACGTATGAAATATATTATGCTGACAGGTATTGCTGTAAAATTACAAGTTTTCAAATACGTGGTTGGAGAGTTGAAACGCGGCATTACTCAGCGGACGTAATCGCAATAGAAAAGTATTCCCACATCACTTCACACGCGTCAGACCTTCAATTCGAAAAGGACAGCGAATTTTGCTATTTCAAAGGTTGTATTGGTACGTTTCGAGCAAATTTTTACTTCTCTTTCGTGGTGAACATGCTTTAGTAGTATCTGTAAATTTACAGACAAATCAGTTTTTGGTCTGGTGTTAGCTGTTAAAAGAGTTCCATGTGTGGATGACTGGCAATGCCGAAATCTCCTGCTGAATAAATTTGAAATCAAAATTAAATTATAGCTTTGGTTCTTAATTTGACTGATTAACATAAGGAAAATTATTACCATACTAAGTAAAAATCAGTCTAATAACAAAATTTTAATAAATTATTTGAAGAGTTCTATGTGTTTAGATACCTTCTGCGGTTATTTATTTGCTTCATAGAGTTTCCATGACATTTTGCTGTATTAATGTAATTAACTGTAGCAATAGTTTAGAAATGTTAAATACTGCTTTTGGCGAGTCTGCTGTGACTAAAAACAGGTTTAGGAGCAGTATAAGAGACTCCAAGTAGACCGTGAAGAGTTTTAAGATGATGAGCGTCCTGGACGCCTCAACACATCAACCATTCGATGAAAACTCGGAAGAAATGAGAGACATGATTATTAATTATGTCGAATCTTAATCATAAACGTTTATGTTGATAATAGCATATTAATTGGCCTATGCCATGAAATTGTTTCGTTCGTCTTAGGTATGAATAGAGTGACAGAATAATTGTTCAATTTCTAACACAACAGTGGCGAATAGAAGTTGTTTAGAAGCCGCTAAATGGAATCAATAACGATGTATAACTAATGAAACGTGTTGTGACAGATGATGAAATATGGTTTTCGGATATGACGTCGAAACTATGGCTCAATCGACTCTGTGAAAGGATTCGGGATTGACAAATGTGATGGAATATGAAGATTATGCTTAATTTTGTTGTTTGATTTTAACGGCATAGTGCACCATGAGTTCTTGATACATGGTGTACTGCATACAAGCCAACTCAGTTTGCATGAAATAGTTGAAAAATCTCCCGAATCAGTGGAGAAACGATTCACGGCTTTTGCGTCACGATAATGTACCAATTCGAACTTCATTGCTTTGGTGTAACATTTTAGCAAAACCAACAATCTCCATATCTAGACATAACTCTAAATCACCTTTTTATGTTCCTAAAAACAAAGAGAACCTTAAAGGTTAGTGGTTTTACAAACATATTTGACATTAAAAGCACATAGCTGAAAGATCTGGACACTATCCCAAATATCGAATTCCAGAAATGTGTCGGTAATTGGAAGCAGAGCATATCATCTAATGGAAACTACTTTGGTGGGAATAAACTTAATATAGACAAATAAGTAGCATACATTCCATAAGTAGAAAACACACCTCATGTATTATTTTTAACAGTTCACTTTTTAGTTCTTTGTCAGCTTTTCACATATTATAATGCTGTCCCGTTTATATTCTGCCAGTTACGCTACACAATTATAATATTTCAGTGATAACATAAAATTGTTGTCAATAATGTTTATTGTAGTTATCCAAATCAATTTTGACAAGTCGTCCTAAAACATTCTAATGTATTTATTCATTTGGACACTGAAGTTTCTAATAACTATTATTGAAGAAATAATGTCTTGTCCCAATATGTGCACATTTATACAGATTCACAGCTTTTCAGTTTACTTAGGTAATTTTATCTTTACAGCTTCCAAATTGTCTATAATTACAGATTTTAAAAAACCTTACAAAGTAATTTTTAAGTTTCTCATCCGTAAAGTTCATCTCTAGGCTCGCAGAATCTTCGTAGGATAACGAAACGAGGGGTGGGTGAGCGATGCAGGATGGTAACAATTCATACTGGAACTCCTCTATATATTTCAAATGATTTTTTAAATCGATAGAATTTCAAGACAAATACTTTAATACATAAAATTTGTTTGCATTATGCAGAGAAGGATTAATACAGACGCTTCTGTCAGTTTGTTATGACAGATTCATTTTTATGTCTACGTAAACAAATATTAATTAAAAACACTTTATATAATATTGTCCGTTAATGTTGCAATATACTTGTTTTTTACACTGAAAAATTAATTTCCGCGGATAAGTTGAATCCGCCTTCTAGTTGCTAGCCAATCACAGTAGATCAATTCTTACGAATTGCAGGTGTTTTACGGGTTGCATTTAGTGTAGAATATTGGGATCTGGAATTGTTTCGCGGGATGCATTCAGGAAGGGACACTTGAGTTTATGAAATTAACTGAAAGGTCATTAGCGACTGTGCAAGATTAGGGTAACTTATATGCATGTAGGGGTATCGTATGGTTTCTTACATAACGCACGCATCCAAGCCCCATGGCAGGATTCAAAGCCGGGACTTCTGTGGCGCCATGAGCCTCTAGACCACAGGAGGTCGGCACATTTCAGATTCTACTCAATGAAATTTAATAAAAGAGGAAAGCTGATGAAGTAATTTGAAAATTGTAGTGTACCAATCATGTTTTTTTTTTCGAAAAAATTCTTAAGTGAAGTAATCCGCGTCATTCTAACTTTTCCGTCTGCGTTATGCCGTTATTCTAATAGCTTGGGATGTAAATGCCTTCTAATGACTAATATTATAACCATCTATCATCTAGTCTATTTATACCAAGTAATAAAATTTTTATTTCTGTTAATACTGTATTCGAAATTTATATTGCGTTTAGCTAGATGTTTAATAACTCGGAATGCATAAGACTATGAAAAACGTAGGAAATTCATTTGAATTAATAGTGTTAATTGTTATGAAGCCATACGTAACACACCCATCCATCTATGCAATTGGAAACATTGTGCACTGTTCTTAACGTTTCCTGAGGAAAAGAAACGTCTGTATCACAATAGATATCAATTTGAGTATCTTGCTCATCTAAATAATATTTATTGTAATTTTTTCATTTAGTCTGATTCTGAAAACGAATCCTGAGTCCATCTCAATGATTAATAACATGTTCCAATTTTTATTTTCATTGCAGTAAGTTTTGATATTTCTAAAACGTCTCGTTATGTTGAAAAATATAAAATATCCAAGGTTTTTATACAATTGGCATGATCGGTTTCGTATGTAAAAGTAACGAAACTATTGCTACAGACAGAAAACTTCGTGTGATAGGATTCAAATCCATAATGTATTCTAGCGCAGTAGAACCCGCGTCCAAATTTTATTATGATTTACGGGAACTTAAATACCAAATATTCCGGAATGACAAAGTCGCTTGTCAGGAAGAAGGGTTTTTTTCCGCGCGTCGTCTCGGTGGCTCGGAAAAACAACAAAGGGACAGCGACTGACACCTGGACCATAAAGCTCGGACACATCGTCGCCGTTTCGGAATGTCTTAATCTGCCTGGGAATTTGGTGACCGGGTGGCGTGTGTTCCCCAAATGAAACAAGGGATATGATTGGAGGATATCCATCCCTGCCACCTTAGTGATAGGTGTCGGATAAGTGGGGACAAGGCTTCAAAGAGGCTGGCGGAGACAATTTTAGAGGAGATTGGAGAGATTTTTGCAGTGGATGGAGAGAGGAGATTGAAGGAGAGTGGTGAAGAGATTTGACAGATTTTTGCAGGGGATGGCGAGAGGATATTGAAGGAGAGTGGTGGAGAAAGAGATTGCTGGTGATACAAGGTGGTGGTGAAAGGAGATGGCAGCAGAGTGGTGGAGAGAGGAGATTGGTGAGGTGGCAGCGGCGACCATGCTTTGATCAGTCCAGGAAGCAGGGAAGAAAGGTCTTAGCAACAAGGGAAGGAAGACTTCGTGTTATTGTCGACCGGCCGCTTCAAGTTCCTCAACACGGAAATTACAGCGAGACGCCTATGAAGACAACTCAGGTTCGTCAACGAACTGATCTGCTACACGTGATCACCCAAACCATTAATACCCTGAGATCTTTAATAAAATCCCATTTTTAAATAATTATTTTGAACTTAATATATCTACGCACTACCCATATTAAAAATTATTGTGTTTACAATTAATAAATATATATATATTTAAACTCAATTATTAAATTCATTAATTAATATCCCCCCATCATTTACAGTATAAAATTCTAAACTATGTCATTATTTTATTTTATTATATAAAAAATATTAACCATGTGAAATTATTGATTATAAAAAGAGAATTTCTATTGTATGAATAATCGTAAAGAATTGTGACAATTTTGCTGATATTAATTTTGTAAGCAGTATTCTGTTCATGTAACAGTGTGAGTCATAGGACAGAAAATAAACTATGTTGTAATATAGAAAACGATCAAAACCTGGCTGAGTTAGAAGTTTCAATTTCTAAAGATAACAGAGAACGAATGCTTTTATGACTTTGAGGATAAGGACTAGTACTATTCTATTAATCACCTAATATATGACGATAACTAAAAATAATATAAGCCACAGAAAATTGTCTACTTTTTCCCGAAAAAAAAACACTAATTTCAATACCTGTGGTAATTTTATTCTAGAATCAATTTTCCAGGAATAGATAAAGCCTATATAAAACATTGCATTTAAAGAAAACAGATTTCATATGTACTTGTCCAATAGTAAATATTTATGTCTGTAGATAATCTGACGAATGGTTAAAGTGAAGAATTCAGGACTGTTAAATGATGTTTCATTTAATAATAACCGCATTTCTTTCTAGTACTTAACAATTCCTGTTTTAGTAAAACAGGTTTCCGAATATGTTCGTACATAAAGTATTTGTAGTTATAACAATCCTTCCTCTTTACTCATATGTCTGAGTAAAAGAGATGAGGCCAAAGTTTCATGAGGCAGAATAATTACAAATTTTAGTGTGATAAGCGTAATAAAAGTTGTTAGCTGTGTTTGTAGACATTGCAACGTACCCAGAGTTTTATTCTCCCCCCAGGGCTGTGTGCTATCCTCCTTTTCTCTTCCCCGTTCGCTTAAGATATGCGCTGTTACGACGACGTCAGCGAGTTTCTTGCGGCAATATCGTTTGCCCGTAAGCCGCTCAGTCAACGGTTGTCGTCGGAAGAGTGCTTGGATAGAACATTAATTACGCCTCCACTCCCGAGTCTTCGCATACGACAAAAGAATCGCTGACTGCCTACCTCCGTACCTCCGTCAGCATATGCGTGCGTTACAGTGGCATTACAGCTGTTTTAATTTCGCCATATTGGACTCTGCATTGTTACGCGGCGCAGTTGCACGTGGGCTCAGCCTCCCAATAACCTGAGTCGGAGTCTACCGTTACGCAGTTAATATTGACTTGTGCAGCAGATATTGCGTTTTGCGCGTGTATTGGGAATCCTAGACATTGTGTTCAATTGTTAAATAGCACTAATGACGCCTAAGGAATTTCATATCTATAAATTTGTGTCAAAATATAAAAACTAAACTTCATAATAAAGGCACACTTTTTGCGAGGTTTTGAAACGATTAGTGCATGTTCAACTATTCACCCTGGAAATACCATTCACGGATAAATCCTCTGTTACATACTAGGTCGGTATTCCTGTGGTAAGCAATTGCAAGTGGAATTTGACTTGTAATACTGCTAAACCGTTACACATTGATGTAAAACACATTCTGAAAATATCGCGAATTTAATATTTAAAAATAAATAAACCTAGACTAAAAGAAATCTATTCCTTTAGAAAAAAAATTAAGTTTAAACAAGACCAAAAACAGACACAAATTAGTGAAACAAATTATAATTTCACTAAATTTTTGTCCATTTTTGGCCTTATTAATGTCTGTAAGTTTAATATTATTTTAAATAACTATTATAAAAGACAAAATATATTTATCATTTTAAACTAATATGAAGCAGGTCTTTAAATAAAAAATAATTGGCAATTTTATGAATAATTTATACATGTACAAATTGAAATGTAGATGAAAGAGAAATGGAAAACTAATTAGCTGAACTTGAATTGATGGTAGGAAAGTACGAGTCTAAACCCCCCCTTCTTCACGACGTGTCCGGATTTCCCTGGTCAAAGTTCTATGTGCTGACGCAAAGCTGTCCGGCAGTGACACATGAATGTGACTTGGCTTCCCCCTTTGCAATTCATTGTCATTGTTAAAAGCAGCATCATTTGACCCCAGTAAAATTTATATTAAAGTAATAAAACGTGAATTAAAAGTATTTGTTTATTTTCCGAGTAAATAATTAATATTCATATAATTTTTTACGGCAGAACTATGAAGCTGTTTCATCAGCTACAGTTGTGATTTGAATTAATGATGGCATAGGTTTCCAAAAAAAGACACTATTATCGCTTGTTACAAGATAAGCTCTTGTTGTACTTATAATTACACAAAGGTTTGCTATTTATAAATTTGCAGTGATTTGTTGTGCAATTAGTAGTGGAGTTACATCGAGCGTACTCTGGTCCAATGATTGGGAAGTCACCACGGTCTTTAGTGACATTTCTTCTGTGCCCACGGATTCCCCTGTGAGCAGATTCTCGAGCAGACTGGGAAACTCGCTTCTGGAACACAGTTGTTCGAGAATAGCTAATTATGTTACTAGCTTGTATAAAGAGCCTTCGACGGGTATGACAACTGCAAAAACGTTTCTTGGAACACTGACCGGGGATTTGCGGCCTCTTCGCAAAATGGCCGACCACAGTAGGATTTAGACTGGTTATTTGAAGTACATCGGACATTGGCCACACCTGTCGGTCAAAGGTTTGACCGTGACGTTTATAATTTTCATCACCTAGTTACATACAGTTTTTACCATAAAATTCTTTCAAAACAAACAAACTTCTTAAGTAAGCGCATATTCAAGGGAGCATATTAACATACCAGCTGGTTAACTGGCGATTCCCAGGAATTAATTTACATTAACCCGCTACAGTATTTCATTCTACAGTAATCTCTTGATGAAAGGTTTAGGAACGCCTAAGGGAAGCCTTATAACATCTTATAACTAGCAATGTGTTTGTGTAATTCCAGGTTTATAACTCAGGCCGGAGTTACCTACCCCCCTTTTTAATTCATTTCCTATGCTATTAAATCCTGTTTCAGGATCACCCTCATGTAGCGTGTGAACCAAAAATTAAGCCTGTTTCAGGATATCAGTATCCTTCAAGAAGCCAGCCTGCCCCCCCCTACCCCCCTCCTTTTAGAAAAAAGACTTAAAGTTTAAAATAAATTAAGAATTAAATTAAAATTGGTAGGTTTGATGGAAGCAAATGGTTCACATTTATTTAGATGGCTCGAAAAGTATATTATTAAGTAGCTATGCATCTTCTTCAATATGTTACGGCTATAGAAGTATTACGCAACAAGCACCCTAAACAAAACAATAAATATTAAATATGTATGCTGTTAATAATATAACCTTTGAAATGTTGTGCTATAAGAGAATGCTAAAAATCAGATGGGAGGATAGAATCACTAACAAGGAAGTTCTAAGCAGAATAGAGGATGAGCGAACAATATGGAGGGCTTTGACCAAGAGAAGCGAGGGATTAATAGACCACGGTTTCAGACATGAGGCTCCTGTAAAATTAGCATTAGAGGAAGGCTAAGGATGAAATACGCTAATAGATTAGGGTTGATGTGGGGTGAGGTAGCTATATGGAAATGAAAAGGCTTGGGCAAGATAGTTTAGCACCGAGGGTTGTATACCACAACAACAACAACAACAAACATGTATGTTATTATAATTTATGTAAATCTATCATTTGATGCTAGAGAATTATCGTAGGCAACATAGACTAAATAAAAAAATTAAGTAATTTAACGAAATTGTTATTATGTAAAACTGGATTGAATTGTAATTTCTCTGACGAAGCTAAATTTGAGCGTTTCAATGATTATGCTATTTATTCAAATACTATTTGTAGTTAATTATGTATTTTTTGTTCTTATAATTATTTCTTATTTGTAATGAATGATGTATCCCCGACGGAGGAGTAATGAAAACAACAAAAAAATCTCAACCTCATGGCTATTATATATAGTGATTATATTTAATGCATTGAAGTACGTTCTAATTAAATACAGTATATATATATATATAGCCCTCAGTAACAGTTTCCGTTAAACGTGCCTACGTTAAAATAGATATACCAATACATTTTAAAACTAACCACAGAATAATTGCATTCTAAAATTTCCGCTAACGGCAGCAGAGAAATTAATTATATATTATGCCATTTAGAAAACCTCTATATGGGTAACAGGGGAAACAAGAAAAATATAAGTCAAACAGAATGAAACGATACTTCAGTCAGGATAAGTTAAAGTAAATTTGTATTAATTTATATATATATTGTAATAAACTACCTTTATAACTTTTAAATTATTTTGATTTACAATGAAAATGGAGCGATAAATTCAATATTAATTTTCACTTAACTACAATACAGCATAAAAAATTATTATTATTATTGATTATAACACAATCAAGCTAATTTCTATTCTAAAGAATTTCAGTTTTGGAGAATTATTTTTTAATTTAAGTCGAAATATACTCATTTTCTCGGGGGATTAGGACCAAGTAGCAGAGACACATTTATAAGAAAATGTATAGGGTCCGACAATGCATTAGAAAACCCAACAGATACTTTAGGTGGGTCTCTCAACGTCTAATATTTATACGCCGACTTCTTGGTCCTGAAGCCAGCATGCCAGTGGCAGGGGTGGGGGATATGTCGTCGAAGGCGCGATCCCCCATCACTCCAGACCACAGATCAGCATCATCACCAAATTACTCTCCGCTTGACGTATTAGGGAACCTCAAAATTGATAATTCCCGAGCATATTACATGCTTCCGCTTTCTCACTCGGAGTTCAAATCCGACGCACTAGCAACGTCCACCCTCTGCCGTAACTGCTGTAACACTGCCCGAAACTTTTATTATTTTACATTACCCCAAGCTTTCGGGGTTCACATGGATTTTTACAGGGCTCCTTAGCCTTCTGTCTCGTCATCACGGTGGCCTCAATATTCGTTTGAGCCGACCTCTTGTTTTACCCATGCTTGAGGTCCACTCTGGCCTCCCCAACCTCTCTTCTTCACAGCTGGTACACTACCCTTTGAATATCGCGTCTCTATTGGCCGCCTCGAGGTGGAAAAAATGCGCGCCACCGTACACATACCGAAGAATGTCCAAAACTACATGAAGTTAAAAACGTGTTGTTTGGAATATATATATGCAACAACAACGAAATCATTGGGATGGAACAACAAAATTTTTACGCGCTTTAAGTGATGTCTAATTATTGAAGTCTCCCGACGGGCTACCGGAATACTATGCTTTTATGATAAAAGTTGCGTTTTTTATATAAACACTCCTTATCTTTCTCAGGAACAACAATGTCATATTTTTCATATTATAAATTTCTTAAACAAATAATATAGCTTAAATAATTTAGAGGTGAAGATTAATCATGACTGTACGTCGGAGAAGCTAAAAATCCTTAAGAACTCAATTTCAAAGAATTATTTCCAAACAAAAACTATTACTATTAACGTTACTTATAAACTGTTATAAAGTTACAATCTGACTAAATCCAATTATCAGGAAATACATACATAGATCATTATTATGTCCATGATGTTAATATTATGGTATATTCTATTTTTTATTGTTATTTGCGGTCGTAAATTTCTATTGTATAATCAGATTAAATTTAATTTTTGGATGCTTCAATAAAAATAAACAGGTAAAAATTATGACCGCAACATATGTATCAACTGTTTTTCTGTACCAACTCTATTAAGTTTTACAATACAACCGACGATTGAACATAATGTTTTACGTTATCACATCCACTGCTCAATCGCAAGAAATAAATTCTGTATGTTGAAACGCCGCAGCAAAGGATGCGAATTCTGTATGTATTTAATGAAAACAGATGAACATTATGCAGAGGCCGTTTAGAAAATTTATATTCATTTTCTTTCGCTCGCAACCTACATTAGATATACAATTCCTTATTCTTGCCAACGAAACGATGAATATTTTTTTGAGCTAAATGTTGGATATTAAAACCGTAAACGTCCTAATTCTCTAAATTTATATTGTAAAAATTCTATATGCACATATAGAAAAATATTAAATGTTTTGATAAGAAATTTTATATCAACGTTTGAATTTATTTTTTGACGTTGAATTGTTTCATACTCGGAATTAGGCGAATTCTCTGGAGAAAAGAGCGTGAAAAATTATATTATTTAAGTAAGATAAGCAAGAATAATATACTAATACACACACAAACGTATATGTATAACTATATTAAGCAATAATCTAACATCATCACCAATTATAAATAAAAATTTCAGCCAATTTCTCAACCAGCAATATCAATATTTATTTAATACAACGTTTCACCCCGATTTGTGGATTTCCCCAAGTATCTATACAAAAAATTATAAAACAAATATAATTTTTGTGCAGTTACCTGAGGAATGCCACGAATGTGGAAGAAACGTTGTAAATGTATTAAATAAATATTAGTATATTTATCTGACAAATTGGGTACATGTTTTAATTTATTTATACAATTCTTAACTATTTCTACCCGTAACGTGACTTTCCTTTCGTTACCTACAAGATCTCAACTTAATTTTTACATTGCTGACTTTCATTCAGACAATCCTCATATCAGTATCCTTTTTAATCAATGAGCGTCATATTATATTTCTCAGAATTTATTGGCCATCTACTCTCCTGGAAACTTATTCTCCCAAATAAGTAATATTTAAACTTTCTCTTAAAAAAGCGCCAGAGTTATAAGGCAATGATGTAATATCTAGACGTCAGTGCTTAAGAGTTATGGTTACATAATTATTATTAAAAAGACAAAAAAATATTTAACACTTCGAAAGGAATATGTTGTATAATTGCCCATAATTTGTGTCCCTATTGTAACGTTACCCTGTTATAGCTAAATACGGAACAGAGTTCAAAATATTTGTAATGCTTTGCTTAAAATTTTGGTATTAATTTATCATTTATTGTAGGAAAGAAATTCTTTCTAATGAATTAGAAATTGTACGATAAAATGTTTTAAATATTTATTTTAAAGTTATTAGTAGAATATACATAATACTCATGTTGGGCGTCAATATAAAATTTTAATAATCTTGTAAACATTTCATGGAATATGATTTATCAATCTCAAGATTAGAGCTTTTTAATTCATTTTTGTTGTTTTTTGGAGGAAAGACTCGATGGTGGCGTTACATATACTGGTTTTATCAATAAAATTTGGGCTTTATATTCATAACTAAGTAAGTGTATGATGAGTTAATTAATATGAAAATATTTAATTTACTGACTATCTATGATGGTATTATAAACAAAGGAAGCATATGTTAAAGCTTGTTAATTAATATTGTTGAAGAAATATTTAATTTATGAGAAGCAGAACTATTGAGTAGGTATGTTTCATAAAAGCAAGTGCAATTTACATATATATATATATATATAAATATAATAGTCCATAATAGGGTACAACTTGGTTTCAGATTATCACACGTTTGCGGTCATTTATCGCGCAAACTGAGATTTTAGTCTACTGTGCTGATGACGTCATGACTAGTTAGGGTCGATATATGCCCTAGTTCACTAAACAAAATTGCTCGCGCCCATTTGACTCCGCAAAATTAGTGTCATGCTAATTGTTTCGAGGTATCTTGTCTCGACTTGTCTCAAATGGGCGCCAGCAATTTTGTTTAGTGAACCATATAACTCCGCATAATTAGTGTCATTGTAATTGTTTCAATGTATCTGTAGGATGGCGGATGTCTCTGGGCAGATGCGACAAAGTCAAATAACTTTCGAAGCCGTAACAATCTTCTCTGTAAAAGAAAAACCTGCAATCTGGAAAGCTTGTGCTGGTACTGGCGGCTGGCTTCTCTTCAAAAATGTTAATCTCAGCCTGCAACGTAACAATACTAGTCTACACGACAGATTACAACTATCAACAACTTACCAAAATCTGACTGCAACTCTCATACAATGAACAAAAACGGCTTCCCTTTTAATATGCTCGCTCCTACAAGAAATTTCTTGTCTTCGAGGACTTTTAGCTTCTCGAATGAGAGATATTATGCTGCCATAGGTATTCTATGCGTTGGCTACGACCAGCATATTGTCTCTACTGCTTGACTCGGTGCTCACAACTTCAGACAAACACATTCACAAACTGTCTTAGTCACACCTTTCCGCGATTCCGCCATTCCGCAGTCCGAACATTAAAGAATAAGTACATATATTTAAATAATCGTTTCCTGGCAAACCTTACAAACTATTACATCACTTTTCTCTTTCACACGCTACGACTGTAACTCTCGTCATACTTCGCATTAATTGTTTCCTTATTCGTTATATACTACTATTTCCATATCTGTTTGTACCATACTTTTCTACATTTCATGTATTTTTTTCTGACGGTCTGATATAAACGACATTGCTCTTTGCAGTATACATTGCAGGTACAGAATATTGATAAAGTTGAATTCATTGAATATATAAAAGGTACGGTATCATTTATTTATGATCGGTTCAGGGCAAAGCTTATAACTCGCAGTTGGTTTTGACCTGGTCCCGCTATCACACGTTTCGGAGGTAATAAAAGTGAGCAATTACAAAATATTAAAATTTACCTGACGCGACAAATAAAACCGATGGATGATCCAAAGAAGTTTATTATTCTGAGAGAGTAAGCTCTCTGCCAACAATAGGTTAGTTAAGGCGTGAATCTTATTGCAACAATAGACAGAATGAGAATACTCACCCCCTCTCTCTCTCATGTTGCCAAAATTACGCTAATAATAACAGAGTAAGTGGGATTAATGCTATACGAACGCCTAAATGCACTTATGACTCGCAGTTGGTTTTCACAATCGGCTTTTGCGCGGCAATTCAATGGATTTTAAGTATTTACATTAATATATGCAAGATATCCAAATGAAACGTACACAAAAAAGTTAAAATTCCTGTTTCAATAGATGGAATTTTCATTGAAATCCGTTAAGCCGTATCGGAGCATAAACAGATCAAGAGTATAGGCAACGAGCATTCAATTCCAAGATTTTAACGCGTGATTGAAAAATAAACCTTCCTCGTAGAATGTTTTATATTAATATTTATATTTTATTAATATTTTCTGCAATATATAAAAATGAATATTTAAGTTAAATCTCCTGTTTTTAAACCGCCAAATTTTCATTGAAATCCGTTGATTCGTTTCGGAGTCTATTCTAGACAAACATACAGACACACTTCAATTATATATATATATATATATATATATATATATATATATATAGTGCTCAAGTGGCTTGTGTCGCTTACTCTCACAACACAGAGGTTCCGGGATCCTATCGTGGGCTTGGATGTTTGTGCCGTCTTGACCAAGGAGATTGGGATTAAGACTACTAGAGAATCGATACGCTGACCGTGTATCACACCAAAATTGGAATGTGTCATGTAATATAACACTCCTCAGGTGACCTGGAAGGCCAAGGCCCTGAATTGGCTGCAGAACCAAGGAAGGAGAAGATATGGTACATAAGCTATGTGTGTTGTTCTAATTAATAATAGATAGATTTATTTTGTTATAATGGGCTGAGACCGGTGGCAACAAACATTTAATATTCCAATAAAGGAATATAAGTTAAAAAATGATTCTAATATAAACAGTGAATATACAAATACTTTAACACTAATGATAAGACTGAATAAATTAAGCTAAACCATGTCCCTAATTCTGCCCCTATATATTTTTACACTCTTCGGAAAAGTCGCTAGTAGACTTGCAGGTAAATCATTCCAGGTCTTTTACGGTCCTATTTACGAAGGAGTATTTACTCACGTCCGTTCGTTGTCTTCTCTGATTAATTTTAAATGGATGATCATTTCTCGCTACATATGTTGGTATATGAATACGAGTTTTGATATCCCTCCGGGCCGGTTCGTCTGTATACACTTTGTTCAGTTCACAAAGCCTGGCCCTGTTTCTTCTAGTTGCTAGCGCCTCCAGATTATCCGTGCCTCTAGAAATATTTGCTTTTCCTGCCCCGTTTTGAACCCTGTCCAACGCGAGTATCTGATCGGTTCTGTAGGGATCCCAACACACCGCCCCATACTCAAGGATAGGCCGAACCAAAGACCTATAAGCGATGTCTTTGGTCTTTCGGGTACTTTTCCGCAGTATTCCATTGACAAAATGAAGTGCCCTCCACCCTTTATTCTCAAATAATTATTGAAATAGTAATACAATATTTGAATCAGCTGTAATGTTTGTTCTGTTACAATTTTGCATATAGTAGAATGTTACAAAACCGAATATGCGAATGAATATACGTGTAAAAATATTGGGAAGTTAAATAAAGAACAATACGGTGTCTGTTCGTTCATTTTTGCGTCCTTTTATGAGTCAAAGATTGTGAATCACATTACGGCGCTAAAAGTACCGTAAACCGCAATCTAGTTAGCCTTGTCCTATTCCGGCCAACTTGCCTGCAGGTGAGGGAAGGGTGAACCTGCATTTTTGTTGGAGTCGCGGTGTTCTATTAACAGGACAAAGGAAACGGATGAGCGTATGCATCCATCCCTATCCCTCGGAAGTACGGGCGCAAAAAAGGAGGAACATTAATCTGCTGCAAAAGCATCTGGGCGGAGTGAAAGTAAAATAAAAAATAACAGACAAGCGAGCAGCAACGTCGGTGTGCTGCGCAGGCATAATTAAGCAATAAGGACTATGGGAGGGAAAGGGTGAATTAATGGGGGTAGACTCATCTGCAGTTCTAACCTTAGTTGAGATCCTGGCAAGCGAGGGAGAGTAATTAACCTGCCCTAATTATGTCCTCCGCATCCGCTACCGCGTCAGAAATGCAATATACGTGAAAACAATTTACAAAAGATTGTTTTCTATTCCAGTATAATTTTCAATTGGCATCCAATTTAAGAAGCCAGACAAACAACGTTAACAATTTTGACTAACGTAATACCCAACGAAACCAAAAATTACTTTTTCTTACACAATATCTATGCTTAAAACACAATATTCTATACCATATTTCACAAAATCTCATTGGATATCAGCTGGTTTCAACATAATTCATTAGTATTATCATCACCCATTAGTTATTGTAATAAATTTTTAAGCTTAGTCAAACACTCCAGCTACATACTAAAGGACGATGTGTGTTAGTTTGTGTATGAATTTGTTTATATGAATGCTTGTATATTTCTTGCACATATTTTAAACGCGTGGACAAATTGGAATTAAATGTGGGACGCACATTCTTAAAAACCCGAGGAAGGAATTCTAGTTTGAAATAAATGCCAATTTGACATTACGCGAATTGAAGATGTCTTGATTAGTGCTGATTGCAGTTTCCTGCTCTAACATTTACTCAATTATATCCCGCAAAATACGAACACGTGGATAGAAGATGATAAAAAATTAATAGATTTTTAAATACATAAGTTTATATATTTCCATTTTATTTAGAACAATCTGTTAACATTATGTATATTTATGGAAACGGCGTATTCAAAGGTCAATATTTTCCCAATTATACTTGCAATACGAACTTTATAAAATACGAAAAGGTGATAGAAACCACAGGCAATTTTTTTAACATTATAAATATTTACAATGTAATAGAATTACTGTCAATTGTTAGTTTTTTAATTACTTTGTACGAAACGAGTAACACTCTAATGCAAGGTGTTTGCAGTTCGTTATTTTAAAAAATAATCAATATAAAACTGATTCACTGTTTCACTTTCCGATTTTGATAACAGGGTTTAAATATTTTGTCACAATTTATCAAAATGTGTTACACGAAATCAAGATAATTAAAAATGTTAGGTGTTTATTGTGTAACAAATGGAGTAAAAGTGACGATAAAATTTTTTTTAGACTTTCGATAATATAGTACACTATGCCCAGTTTTTCTACCCTTAATTTATTTGGGTTAATCAAATCAATTGCAAATTATGATTCAGTAATAAATCATCGCATTGAGACCGAGAACTTGGCAAGAGGTTTTCAATCATATATAATGCTCTGAAATTTTCCAAAAGAATTTTCAATTTACTGCCATTTTCCAACAGTTTTAGACCAAAATGCTGCTTTAGTATAAATCAACAGGTAAAGAATTTTGAAAAAGTTGGCTTTGGCGCGACTATTCAATGAATTTACAAATAATCATAGTCAAATCTTCTCTCGAATATTTATATAAATATCTTCTGATTCCTGAAAGGTATCAAAATAAACCGTTTCGTAGCCTATTCGACTCTTCAATTTTATTTATTGGTATGAATTTCTAAGAATATGAAAATATTTATAAAGATTTGTAAAAAGTTACCTACAATATTGTAATATATAACGCAATACTTCCAAATCGTTGAGTCTTATACATAATCGCAAAGTTTAATTTATGAATTATTTATTCCGATAAACACCGGGAGTATCTTTTATCCCTTACTGGTTTTGGTTTAGGTTTTGACGTCGGTTAAATCACATGTTGACCAAGAGTTTATTATAGATTGCATTACTTTTTCGAGATAGTATGAATAAATATCCGAGCAAAGCCGGGTTCACAGCTAGTAGCAAATAAAAGCAATGGTATTAGCAATTTTTCTTATAAACGACGTGAGTTGTGGCGATTACGTTAAAAATGATGATAAAGGTTTTATTGTAAATATAGTTAATTCGAAGCATAAAACAGAAGAATCCTCCAGTATGAAAGTCAATGACGACACCACCCTTAGCTAATATGAGAGATATTCTAGTGTTCACTAATTTTCAGGATAAAATAGTTTTGTGGTTTAGCGATTCGAAATCCTCTGAGCGTCCTTTGAGACGCAAACTGTAATAAATATTATTGTTATTACAAATATTATGAATAGTATGATTGTCATAAAAAAACGAAACAATCAACTGATACCTTAGTCATCAATGTCGCAGTAGATCTAAAAGTACTCACTGGATTTCCAACCATTAGTGTATATCTTTTAGCTTTGAAACAGTATTTAGTTAGACGTACGTGTAAATTATTCAAAATATAGACGCACGATAGCTTTTTTGTTTCTTGAATATTCATTTCATTTAACAACGAAACATATATTAGTTAAATCATGTAAGTGGCTCTTCATTTCGTGTTTCATTGGGCGCCCTGCATTGATGTAGGAATGACGGTGATATTTGCTGATGTTCAGATGGAAGATATTATTGAAATGCTTATTGTTGTGTGTCTGAGCACGCGAACGCAGCTATTTCCACCAAGAAGCTCAGGAATTCGTTTTCTATAGCGTGCCTCGGGTTCACTGAGTTTCTCTCCTTTACCGCCTGGGCAGCAGCCATGGGATATGAAATATTTAAGCGATTGTCGGAATTTTTAACTTCCTTTCTGTTCATTATTTAACACGATATTCAATAATTAATTGAAATTAACCTGACGCTAAGTATAAAAATAAATAAATAAATCCGTCAGTAAAGTCAGAATAAATCAAGGATACAAGATATGGTTTCGATGAAAGCTTACGTAAGGCAATGAAACTGAATTAACGGATAATAATTCTTGAACGCAGTGTTCTTACCAACTTCTTAGTTTTGAAGTCGAGAAACGCACGTTACACAAGGGCAATCAATCCATTTCAAAATTTGCCAGTAATATTTATACACGCCAATTAAATGTCAATACTTCTTTGAATCTATATTTTTCTCCAAAAAGGTCACGAAAAGTCTGCGTTGTATTCTATAAATTTAGTTCAGCTACCATTATTAATTTTGATCATTATAGAGCCTGGTTTAAATTCAATACAAAATATCATGATAAGCCATTTGGTGTATTTATATGAAAGTATGTAATGAATTGATGGAGTGATATTAATTATAATTAAATAATGTTAAGATTTTGTAATAAAAACAATAAATACTTCACTTTAACGAAACAGAAAACATATTTTACAGTAATTATTACAATTTTTAATGTTTAGTTATTATGCCGGCACTGCTTTCGCTAATAAAAACTACATATATATTTACAAAAATGATTTTTATTAAACTTAAACAATTCTAAGAATAATAAGACTAATCTCAGGGTTGCATTAAGGGCCTTCTTGTAGAACAGAACTATTTACAGTAATCCACCCGGACCTGGCAGCAAACAGAAAATTACAAAGAGTCACATATGCAGTAGTTTACCTAATCGGCTTATTGCAGGTTCCAGCTCCTTCCTCGTCCTGTCTCCAAATCGTCACCACTCTCAAACAATCTCCTCCAAAACCTATCTCAAAGTACATTCTCACCGCTCTCGCACCATCCGGCCAATTCTCATCTCACCGCTCTCGACCACCAATCTGTCACCCATCTGCCCACAATCTGTCGCCACCAATCTGACACCAATCTCTCTCATTCACTCTTTACCACCAATCTGAATGCTAAAAAGTCTCCGCCCGCCTCTTTAAGACTTCCTCCCCACTTTTGCAACATCTATCACAAAGGTTGCAGGGATGGATATCCTCCAATAATATCCATGGTTACACTGGGGAAATCACGCCATCCGGTCGCCAAATTCTCAGACAGATTGGGATAGTCCGAAACCGCTACGCGGTGTCTGAGCTTTATGGCCCAAGTGCCAATCGCTGTCGCCTTTGTTTTGATTCCACGCAGCCAAAGTCCGAGTAGATGTATTTGTTCGTTACAAGTATAAACTAAAGTTGTTCATTTATTGCCCTATAATGACAATTTTAGTTAAGACTTGGATTTGGAATTCACATCTATCAATTAGTTTTGCATGCTAATACTTAAATTTTAAGAAAATGAAAATATGGAAGTATAAACATGATAAGGTTCATTTATTAACGTTTTGTTTTTCTATTTTTAAGAATTTTAATTCTCAAATTATATTAAAATCAAATTATTTGTAATTTATTTGTTGGAATAGAAAAATAGAATTTCAAATGAGATTGAAAACATGGAGCTGCAAGCAGAAACTATTTGACCCATTCTCGTATTTAAGTTTACTACACATAGCATTTCCAATTGATCTGGAAACGGTAGATTTAATACTCGATTATATTATGGAATTTAGTGTGATTTTAAATCGTTCCTGGAAGTTACAAGATGTGAAAATGAACTACTCTTAACAGAAAGGAAACGTTGTTTCCTAAATTTAACCAGCAAAATTAAAATACAGAGTGTTTATTCGACTATAATTTCCAATTATTTAACAAGTAATTCTACTTTCCGCAATGTTCTCCATTCAAATATTCACTTGCATCACCTGTTACTATATTCATTATATACATAAGAAATACACGCAAAACTAAATCTAGTAAATAATTTCAATTATTACCAAGGATTGGTTTTTGCAGAATGAAATATATTGAAACAAAGTCAGTGCTTTAAAAGGACGATGGCTTCCCGATGTTAACTATAAATAAAAAGTTTTCGTTTAACGAGTAATTTGACATTTTATTGTAAATTATTTCCATTATTTAGTTTAGAAGCCTGTAACATAAGTAAGAATTATTTCCAGTAGCATTCTGTCTGAAACTCTCATTTAAGCGGCATTTTTCATTTGAAGCAAATGATTTTAGAAATTTACTCAAATTACAAACAAAATTGTGTGTAATTTTTTTAAATATCACAATTAAATAAAAAACGTTTACTTTGAATTTTTGGTTTCTTATAATTGTAGGATTCATTTATATCAAATTTGTCATACCTATGCTTCTGAATAGATCCCAAGGAAACGAAGAAAAGTTGTGCTGTTGTTTATTTTTTAAATGGTTTCTTGTATGTTTGCTTGTTTATATTTTGTATTAATACGCATAAGTTTTATTGCGATTGCTTGTGTTACAGTCATTTCTTTATGGATAAATATTTTTAATTATTGTATTCCATAACAAACGAGATACTTTCAACAAATGCGATACTTTAGTTAATGTTTCTACTCACGGAGGAACTATATTAATTCATTGTTATAGCTACTGTCTTGCCCTTGATTAATCTGTTCAGTGTGGCGCTTAGCAAGTCTCGTCACTGATTGGTTGTTGTTACACGTTGTTGTAGCATATCGTTAATTAGCATTAAGAAGAAGGGTTAGTTGTCACATAAGCTCAGCAGAAATTGAAGATAGTTATGGGCCTTAAACTTTCAGGGAACTAGTTGACGAACTTGAAGGTGAACAGCCAACGTTTTCATGCACAACTGGCACTCCTACACATCAAAGAAGAACGGAAGAAGGTTTGATGAAGATCATGATTTATTCAGCGTGAAAGATCACAGCCATTATAAGGATAAATTCTTGCTGACAACAGTGGAAAAAAATTAAGAACATTGGAGATTTTTAAGTAACTCTTGGATTTCCACTCGAGTTATTTACGGCTTAGGACACAACGTTTCGATGGCGTTCACTGATATCTTCATAAAGGTGGCAGTGAACTGCACGAAATTTTGTGTAACAAGAAACTTGTTATAAAAAAAGCTGGAGCCTTCAGTAATTATTTCACGACAGCCACCTCTTTATTATGTGCCTATGTGATGACCGTCTGTCTAGTGTAATAATGATAGATTTTTTGGATTATTTTACTGCACACTTTCCCCTTTTTCAATTCCTTTTGGTTCATTAAATTATATTACATGTGTTTTGTTACTTGAATGTAGCCTAGCTATCTTTCAAGTAGCCTTAATGAATTCTTCTGACAGATGTTCATTTAATATATTCTTTGCGTCCAAAAGCTTGAGTAGAGAGGATAAAAATGGGTTTGTGCAGTAGTGTCAATTACCCCAGCAAGGAGTGTGTCCGAGTAGTTTTATTACATGCGAAGAAAACTATTTTTTTAAAAAAAGGAGAATATGTTTTGGAACTACTAACAATGGCCTTCTCGAAGATATGTACAATACATAATCACTTTCGAATCTTGCTATATTTTTAAGCAAAAAATGATAAAATTCAAAAAATAAACACTATGCCGACTAACCCCAGTCTTCCCTTCAGAGCAGGAAGGGTGCTATAGACTAATGAAGATCGATTCACTAGTCGGGAAAACTTGAATAGAATTTCTACACAGAGAACACGATTGAGGGCACTGACTTTAAGGCACGAAAGACTCGTCTAATTAGTACTAGGGATAATTGCGTGGTATAGAAATGATTGGGGAAGACTAAGACGTATTATAAATAAAGTAGTTAAATTAATCGGATTTCATATTTTAATTGTAACTACCTACAACTTACCAAGTATATTTATTTATTTCTTTACAACTATGTATTTTATGTATGCATTATTTATGTATATTTATGTATATATTTTTGTAGATTGTAAATTAAATTATTCCATTTATCACTGTGACGTATTGGTAGTTAATTAAATTTCTTTAAGCTCTCACATTCACTCGAGTTTGGAAGATATACCATTGTCTTCGAATTTAATTTTCACTGATTTTCATAATTTGCTTCAATAAAATCAACAATAGTTGTAAAACAATATTATAAATTTAAATATTGTCAAAATGGTTTTCACAATAAATCGCATCAATCTTTTTTCATAAAGTTAAAATTGAGTGTTTATTTCTTGACATCGTCCTCACGGACTCATAATTAACTTGAACGTTTTGTCGTAAGACGGAATCAACAATCTTGTCAGAAGCACCGCAGGTCACCATTATTCCGCGTTCTTTGTGAGTTGCGATGTAAAAGATAGCGAGACGCTGCGGTTAATTAGGGGTCGGAGTGCACAACGGCTTTGCGGGAGCGGAAGGGGATGACAGATGGCGCCCTTCAAACCTACCACGCTGGAGCTGCACCGGGACGTGTGGGTCACAACAGGCTGAGTTGCTCTTCACAGATATATATCTAGGGTAAAAAAGGCGCTCCCCCAAATAACGCAGAACGTTCCGCGGATTGACGAGGGTCCGGAGAGCGCACAAGTACAGTCTCGAGAGCTGGGGGTGAATAATGCACCAAAGGCAAAACAGCGCAGCATCGACGCGTTCTTTGTCAGCAGAAATACTACATAATTTACCATTTATTTACAAATAATATAGTATGCGATGAGAGGAGCACGAATGACCGCATAATTACATTCCTACTATGGTTTGACTTCGCTTTTATTGGTCGAAGTATTACAAGTTTAATTATGAATTCAATCAAATGAAATACTATCATAATGTAGTGGTAAAATAAATTTATATGTAAATGACTGTAATGGCTAATTAAGACAAATTGACTGAATAATATATGTATGAGAAAAAAATGTTTGATTCAGATTTGATGCCATTTGACAATATTATTCACAAAACCCCGCATGCCATTATGTATTAAAATATTAAATATCATGCATTTTACCCATTACTCATGGTAGTTGTGAACCGTGCAGCAGAGACTATTTAGTCTCGGAAATACTAACATTGGTCGCTTTAGATTGAGGTATGACGTGATGGTCTTAGAATGTGGCTTCTCATCTCGATCAAGGCAGATATACGGAGGTGCTAAGGTTTTTACGAAACTGCAATATACATCACATTTCGATTAGAAAATGAAATTTTTGCAGTACAGAGAAATTAAAATTTTAGTGAAATTAAAATATACTCGTTATTTACATAGAGTAGACGATTAAACAAATATGGAATGCAGTAAAGTCAAAGTACAGAAATATAATGAATAAATAGTCTTAATTAACAGTATACCAGAATTTTAGAGAAAATATACTCCAGTTCAGAGAGAGTGTTTAGTGCGGAGAGGAATATATCATTAACATAACTAATTAATTGATAATAAAAAATAAAAACAATTAATTGCAATTACTTTACTTTTAAATAATAATGTTACCAAAATTAAATAAAAATTTAATTCATTGAAGCATGTACAGACTACTTCACAACTCAACGTAGAGCAATAATTATTTTCTAGATATTTAGTAGGGATAAAACAAAGTTGACTTCGAATTTTGACTAACGCTTAAAATTGTCAGGGGCAAAAACCTTAATCAATGGTCGTCACCGCTCAGCTTGCAGCTACTCGTCAGTTTTGTCTCAATCGCCCGCAATTGGCCATTTTTAGGCGAAGAGAATAGTTTCAAATTCAAGACTAAAAGAGTATTAGCACTTGCACGAAAATTAACAATGCTTCAATATCGATAAGGTAACAACGAAATGAATGTAAGAATAAATGAATGTCCGAAAAAGTATTTATTAATACTTAGCAGTTATTGGGCATTTGCCCGGAGGCAGCTATATACAAAGAAAACGCAAAAAATTAATAAAAAAAGTTACAAAATGATTACACTAAGGACGAATTTTGAAGTGTAGTTCTTTATATAAAAAAGACAAAAAAGGAGCCACACACAAGAAAGGGTATGACTGTCACTTTCCTCTCCGCAGTTCCTGATTTTATACACTTTGCTCTTTATCGTTTATCTAAGAATAAAATGGTAGTAATTATATGGTGACATTCTCTATCGAAGACATTACTCTTAAAGGAAGGTCAACTGTACAGGTTGCGATGCTTCCAGATAGCATAGTCCCGGAATCATCGGCCAACAAACGAGTAGCTAGGTGGACCTATTGTTCTAATTTCCTCCGAACATCAAGTGCTAAGATTCCGTCGATTGGACAAGAGCTATTTCCATATAACATGTCTGTGATTATTGTCACCACAACATATACCATTATTAGGGTTCGCGGGGTGACTGCATGCATATAACTCTAGATTTACACAATTTTTAAAAAAAATTACAATCAGATAACCAATCATTGTAACGACTTTAGTCCTCAACAGACATAGCTGCTATTAGTGACACAATTTTCAGCAACATTTATCCAAGATTTCTTAGTATCGTTCCGAGATAAATTACGAAATACTTCAAAAACGGCAATTTCAAACGGATGAAAACATTGAAGGGAAAAAGATGTAACACTGAGGTTTTCGATTTTACTTTACAGTAGCACTCTCTATACCAAACACAATTTCAGCCAAATCTTTCGAGGATTTCTTACTTTCATTCATGAGAAAATTACGAAATACTTCAAAATTGCCAAATTCAGACGGATAAAATCATTACAAGGGAAAAAGATATAACATTGAGGTTTTTGGTTTTACTTATTTATAGAATTCTCTATACGTGACACAATTTTCAGCCAAATCTATGAAGAAGATCTTAGTTTCGTTATTGGGAAAATTACGAAATCCATCAAAATTGCCAAATTCAGACGGATAAAGCCATTAGAAGGGAAACAGATATAACATTGAGGTTATGGATTTTACTTATTGGTAGCACTTTGTATACGTGACACAATTTTCAGCCAAATCTTTCGAGGATTTCTTAGTTTCGTTTAGTAGGAATATAAGAAATACTTCAAAATTGCCAAATTCAGACGGATAAAAACATTAGAAGGGAAACAGATATAACATTGAGGTTTTGGATTTTACTTATTGGTAGCACTCTCTATACGTGACACAATTTTCAGCCAAATCTTTCGAGGATTTCTTAGTTTCGTTCTGGAGAAAATTACGAAATACTTAAAAATTTCAAATTTCAGAAAAATAAATACATTAGAAGTGAAACAGATATAACGTTGAGGTTTTTATTTTATGTATTTGTTGAACTCTGTATACGTGACACAATTTTCAGCCAAATTTTTTAAGGATTTCTTAATTTCGTACTGGAGAAAAATAGGTAGTACATAAAAATTGCCAATATCAGACATAAAAACATTAGAAGAGGAACAGATATAACATTGAGGTTTTGGTTTTGACTTATTGGTAGCACTCTATACGTGACACAATATTGAGACAAATCTTTTGACCATATCTTAGTTTAGTTCTGGAGAAAACTACGAAATACTTAAAAATTGCCAAATTCTGACGGATTAAAACATTAGAAAGGACCAGATATAACATTGAGGTTTTGTATGTTACTTATTGGTAGCACTCTCTATACGTGACACAATTTTGATTTTACTTATTAGTAGAACTCTTTATATGTGACAAAATTTACAGCCTAATCATTCGAAGATTTCTTAGTTTCGTTCTGGAGAAAATTACGAAATCCTTAAAAATTGCCAAATTCAAACGGATAAAAAGATTAAAAGGAAACAGATATAACATTGAGGTTTTGGATTTTACCTATATGTAGCACGCTCTATATCAGACACAATTTTCTTCCGAAACTAACGAAGATTTCTTTTTTTCGTTGTGGAGAAAATTACGAAAAAATTAAAAATTGCCAAATTCGGACGGATTAAAACATTAGAAGTTAAAAAGATTTAAAATTGAGCTTTTGATTTTACTTATTGGTAGAACTCTTTGTATGTGACACAATTTTCATCAAATCTTTCGAGGATTTCTTAGTTTTGTTATGGAGAAAATTACGAAATACTTAAAAATTGCCAAATTCAGACTGATAAAAACATTAGAAGGGAAACAGATATAACATTGAGGTTTTGGATTTTACTTATATGTAGCACTCTCTATACGTGAATCAATTTACAGCCTAATCATTCGAGGATTTCTTAGTTTCGTTCTGGAGAAAATTACGAAAGTCTTAAAAATTTCCAAATTTCGACGTATAAAAATTTTAGAAGGGAAACAGACGTAATATTGGGGTTTTGGATTTTACTTATAGGTAGCACTCTCTCAGCCAAATCTTTTGAAGATTTTTTAGTGTCTATCTGGAGAAAAGTACGAAATACTTAAAAATTGCCAAATTCAAACGGATAAAATAAGGGAAAGAGATATAACAATGAAATTATTTATAGAACTCTATAGGTAACACAATTTTCAGCCAAATCTTTCGAGGATTTCTTTTTTCGTTCTGGAGAAAATTACGAAATACTTAAAAATTGCCAAATTCAGACGGATAAAAACATTAGAACGGAAACAGATATAACATTGAGATTTTGAATTTTAGGTATTATAACATTCTCTATACTTGACCCAATTTCAACCAAATCTTTCGAGGATTTCTTTTTTCGTTCTGGAGAAAATTACGTAATACTTAAAAAAGCTAAATTCAGTCGGATAAAAACTTAAGTTAAAAAGATTTATATTTGAGTTTTTGATTTTACTTATTGGTAGAACTCTTTATACCTGACACAATTTTCATCAAATCTAGCGAGGACTTCTTATTTTCGTTTTGGAGAAAATTACAAAATCCTCAAAAATTGCAAAATTCAGAAGGATAAATAGAATAGAAAGGAAACAGATATAACATTGAGGTTTTCGATTTTCTTATTAGTAGCAATCTCTATATGTGACAATTTTCAGCCAAATCATTCGAGGACTTCTTATTTTCGTTCTGGAGAAAATTACGAAATAATTAAAAATTACCTATATCAAACGGATAAAAACATTCGAAGGGATGGAGATATAACATTGAGCTTTTGAATTTTACTTATTGGGTCACTCTCTATACGTAACACAATTTTCAGCCAAATCTTTGGAGGATTTCTTAGTTTCATTCTGGAGATAATTACGAAGTAGTTAAAAATTGTCAATTTCAGCCGGATGAAAACATTTGAAGGGAAAAGATTTAACATTTAGGTATTGTATTTTACTTATTGGTAGCACTCTATTTACGTGACAAATTTTTCATTAAAATCTATCGTGGATTTCTTAGTTTCGTTCGGGTGGAAATTACGACATACTTCAAAATTTGCATGTTCAGACAAGTAAAAATATTAGAAGGGAGACAGATATATCATCGAGGTTTTGGATTTTCCTATATGGTAGTACTCTCTATACGTGACACAATTTTTAGTTATATTAATCGAGTAATTCTTAGTTTTGTTCTGGAGGAAATTACGAAATATTTCAAAATTGCCATATTTAGACGGATTTAAACATTAGAAGGGAAACAGATGTAACATTATGGTATTGTATTGGTACTTGACTGTAGCACTCTCTATACTTGACATAATTTTCTGTCGAATCTATTGAGGATTTCGATGTATTGTTCGGAGGGTAATTACGCAAATCTTAATAATTCTTATTTTTAGACGGACAAAACTATTAGAAGGAAAGGAGATATGACATTGAGTTTTTGGCTTTTATATAAGAGTTGGACTCTTTATATGCGACACAATTTTAAGCAATATATATCCCGGATTTCTTAGTATTGTCCAGACCTAAATTATGCAATACTACAAATATCACAATTTTTGGTCGGATATTTCGATTATGTGTAGAACAGATATAACATTGTGGTTTTGTTCATAAATGTTATAAAAGGGATAAATCTGTTTGTTTTAGTTGTATTACAAACTTACACCACGTCGTTGTAGGCTGGTAACTTGGTGTGTATTTGCGGGAATACTTATTACTGATTTGGCCATTGAATTATTGAGCATGTTCGTATTTTAATAATTAAGTTGTAATTTTGCGATTATATAAATGTATAATATTTATTGCCTGTTTGTATCATGTATAATCTTACAATATATGTGGAGGGAAGTTTTATCCAATAAATCTGTAGTGATATGCTTAAAAGAACTTTGTGTTTTTTGATATTCGGGAAAAATAACAGCAAATATACACTTAATCTTATTATCTGGAAAGAGGCATAATTACATGTTTTCAGATTAACCATACTTGTTGGCTGTGTTGAGGTGACTATCAAGCATCAGCAATTTCAATGACAGCACCAAATCATCAGCTGTCGATTCAAAGATTAACCGTCACAGACATCAGCCAGAAGACATTTTCCGTGGATACGTGTGAAATGGCGTTGTATATCTAAATCGCGGTTTCCGAGTTGTTATTTTATCTTTTTTAGTTTCTCCCATTTTCATGTATATTTTATAATTATCAAAGTTACTTAGTATCACACTAATGCCTTTAGATAAAGATATAAAGGCACACTTGGTATTCGTAGGCCTATATTATGTGATATGACGAATAACAGTCATCTTATCGGACAGCAAATGCAAACATTGAGGTTTGGAAATCTGATTGGAAGAAGGAACTTGGAGACCATCAATGTAATGTGACCTGGTTGTGTCAAAAACCTGCGGGTTCTTCGAGAGTGAGAAGAGTCAGTAACTTTCGCCACTAGGAGTCGGTCAGAAACATTCAATATTTCGGCAGTCAGTAACTTACATCATTGGGCAGACAGTCAAAAACATGCAGTAAAGAACATTTCAGCAAGTAAAACAAATTTTGCCAGGGAAGAACATTTCATCAGTCTAACATTCCATCATTAAATCAACGAGTATTCCTGGACCACGATCTGAGTACCTTAGAAGTTTTAATACAGGAGGGTCTTGTAAAATTAGCATCAGAGGGAAGTGTGTGAGATAAGAACATAAGAGAGAGGCCAAGGACAGAATACGCTCAGCAGGTTAGATAGGGCGTGAGTTGTGCTAGTTATAAGGAAATGAAAAGATTTGCGCAAGATAGGTTAGCATGGAGGATTGCATCAGACCAGTTTTAGAACTGAAAACCACAACAAAAACAAAAATGCAAGACAATTGACTATTATTTCGAGAATATAAAAACTGAAAAATCACGTAATTTTAAATCTAATTTATTTCATTTTAGGTTAATATATCTCTACAGTGTTCAATATTCCAACTTTTATGTTTAGATAATAATGAATGGTTGTTTGCTAAAGACTAAATAATTATGAATGAGGTAATAAAAACAATAAACGTATGAGAGTAACATATACAAATGAAGAATGATCGACCCCTATGACAGACATTTACTCAAAATTATGAAGAAATTTTAACACAATCGAAACGATTCGACCATCCATTGTGGTTCTTGTCAATAAATTAAATCAACTGAGAATATAAACACAAAGATCATAAAACCAGAGAAAATCCTAAAGATAAAATTAACAAAAACAATTTAATAAGCCATCATATAATTTGTTTAACTGCGAAGTATTATGTTTTATGATAACAGAAAATTCATGTCCATATATAGAACAATATGTTGTCTAATTAAAATCAACAGAGATTTCTAAGTGTGACCAATATAACAAAACGAATAGTTCTTACATGAAGTTTTATACACAACATTATGACAGCCAAAAGTGCTCAATAAATCTTTATAATTTTTAACAATGAAAGCTAAATAATTGACTGATTTGTAGATTCACTAAATATTGTACTTCTGAAAAAAATTAAATCTGGTAAAAAAAGATCAAAAAAGAGAAAAACAATGTAATTATTTGACATAGTCTTTGGCATACAATTATTGGTACCATTATATGTATAATTAATTCCTAGTTTACTAAATTTTGGAATGAAATCTACAGGATAATAGTTGATAGACGAAATTCGAAAACATTTAAGATTCTTCGAATGATAATAAAAGCACGATAAAATTAAAACATTTCCAAAATAAATAATTATAACTTTGTTTGATTTATTGGATGTTTATGATGATATAAAGGTGTTTATGATGTGTGATTCAAGTTTTTATTTGGCGTGTGCTTATTTATTATACCTAAAATCGTTGGTATAAAGAATTTTTTTATTTCAATAGAAAAATTATATGAACACATTATAAACACCGCAATAAATAATGAAATCATAATAATAGTGTGTCGTAAAGCTGTAAATACTAACTTGTTTGAGGAAATGTTTGAAACTGTATTTTCATGTTTCATAATTTCAAAAATATTTTAATCTATTATAAAGCAAAGAATAAGTACATCTATTAAGAGTCAATCAGGTATTTCATGAATGTTCTTCTTCGTTTTAAAACCGTATAGCAGGTGGCAATAACAGTCGGGGCGTTCGGATGTGTGTACTTGATAGGCCATGCGGTTTTGGCACACGGTAGCGGGGGCGTAAATTATATAACAGGGGAGGAAACGTGACGTCATGTGTTGGGGAAGCGAGACATGCAGCAGTGGAGACCACAACTTCCGGCTACCGCAACTTACGGCTAGTCTAACGCAACTTGTACTGTATTTTCGCCTTTCACTACCCGAAGAACTAAAATATTAATTACCTAATGAAATAATAACAAATACAATGAAACCACGAATATAATCTCTCAGTGTACTTTGCTCCGGAGATTAATATTGAGCGTCATACTCCATAAAAATTACCATAAGAAAAGAACATGCAATAGGCAATGCATGAAGATAAATTATCGGCTAAAGAGGAATTAATATACTATCAGACCACATCATATGGCATGTAGAAAGACTAAAACCAAATTACAAAGCATCGGAGATTGAAAACGATGACAGTAAAATTGTCTCCCAGAGGAAATTAATTTAAATTTGAGTATCTACAGCTGATAAAAATGATTTATAATAAACTCTATTAAAATTACATACTCATAGATAATATGTTTTGTCATCTAGAAGTCTCGAATAAAGATAATTATGCCTCAATCATTATTGACGGGAATAACTTTATAGGGGGCCACCTTTGGTACTAAATGAATATTATCTCTTACTCATAACGTATTGCTCCAGTATCAAGCATTTTTTAATTAATAAAATGTGAAGAGTTAAATTATAATTAATAAGATAATTGAACATATTTTTAAAACACAAATATACAAAGACATTTCTTTCGGTACATTTTCTACTCATATCAGGTTATTTACGTCTGTTCTGATGTCGTTTAATATATCTTATTGATAAAGAAACAGAAAGCAAAGTAAACTTCCTCTTCTAAATAAGATGAATTGGGAAGACTTAACTTAGAATTTTAATTTTTTCAAATGGTGGCTATCAATTAAGGATATTTTTAGAGTTATTTACCATGTAGCGCAGTAGAACCCGCGTCCGATTTTTTTTTTATTATTTACGGGAGCTTAAATACCAAATATTCCGGCATGAGTAAGTTGTTGGCCAGGAAGAAGGGGTTTTTCCACGTGCCGTCTTGGCGGCTCGGAATAACAACAAAGGGACTGCGGCTGACACCTGGACCATAAAGCTCGGACACCTCGTCGCCGGTTTCGGAATGTCCTAATCTGCTTAGGAATTTGGTGACGGGTGTCGTGTGTTCCCCAAATGAAACAAGGGATATGATTGTAGAGTATCCATCCCTGCCACCTTAGTCATAGATGTCGGATAAGTGGGGACAAGGTTTTAAAGAGGCTGGCGGAGACAATTTAGGAGAGATTTTACAGATTTTTGCAGGGGACGGCGAGAGGATATTTAAGGAGAGTAGTGGACAGATTTCTGGTGATACAAGGAGGTGGAGAGAGGAGATTGAAGGAGAGTGGTGGAAAAAGAGATTTCTGGTGATACAAGGTGGTGGCGAAAGGAGATTGGCAGCAGAGAAGTTCCGGCGAGAGCAGATTGGTGAGGTGGCAGCGGATAGGTGGACCATGCTTTGATCAGTCCAGGAAGCAGGGAAGAAAGGTCTTAACAACAAGGGAATTTATCAGCAGCTATTGTCGACCGGCCGCTTCAAGTTCCACAACACGGAAGTTACAGCGAGACGCATATGAAAACAACTCAGGTTCGTCAACGAACAGAAAATCTGCTACACGTGGTCACCCAAACCATTAATACCCTGAGATCTTTAATACAATCCCATTTTAATTAATTATTTTTGTACATATTATATACACGCACTAACCATATTAAAATAATCGTTTACAATTAATAAATGTATATATTTAAACCCAATTATTAAATTCATTAATTAATATTCCCCCCATCATTTACAACCATTTAAAAGAAAATCGTTTAGTCGTATTTCAGAAACTGGATTTTTCTTTCCAATTAGCGGATGGTAGTATAGTATCTAAGAATATTTTATGGGAATATATAACGGCAAAATTTATTAAAACTCGTCAGACAGTTTTTGGATGAAAATAAAATAAGATCATCTGGAATTTTATTTATGTATATTAAAATTAAGGTTGTTAGTTTCATTTAGGTGTCATATTTTGACCAATATTTTGTTTCTTAACTTTACGTATCCTGACTTCTGTAAATTTCCATTACACGGGTACGAGGTTTTTCTGTCTAGTAATAATGCTACAATAAACAATAAAGGTGTCTTGTTTCAGTATTATATTTGCAGAATTAAAATCGCGTTCAGTTACGAGGATACACTTGCATATAATCGGATTTAAGTAGTAAAGTACGAGCCCCTAAAGTCCACACGTGAATAAATTTTAGATCGTGATAATTTATTCTCCCACTTTATTACATTGACATAACGGAAGGGGATAGCTACCGAAGCTTTACGAAGTTCTTAAGTTGTCAGTCTATGTTCGGACTTCCTTCTGGAAACATATATGGGCCCCTGGGCTCTCTTCGGCTCAGTAATCTATTTATCCTTCATTAAACTAAATCTTTACATTTGTTATTTATGTTCCAAAAATTTTCTATTTGATAAAAACTTTATTTATCAGAATGTGAATTCGTTCGCGTACAACTACTAGCATCAACTGTGTTATTTGACCACCGGATGCCGGTGGTGAGAAACAGGACATATGAATGCAGCGACGGTTTCCTGTGGCTAGGCCACGTCAACGAGAAAAGTCAAGGGTTGACTTATTCGAACTAGACTTTTAGCTAGGTTAGCAGAGTAAGTACGGAAGGGACCCCTAAGACTCCACGTGACAGAATCTTGGATTGTAAATAGTGGATCTCCCACTTTATTATAGTGGCAGAACGGATGGATGGGGGCTTCAGAAGGCTTTCTGAGCTAGAAAGACCACCAGTCATTGTTCATCTCTCCTACTGGTAACTGGCTACTGGGCTCCCCAAAGCTCAGTCCTTCTTTTGTATCATTAAATCTTCAACATCTATTCTAGCGTCTTTGATTCCGTTCAGGCTTGGACGACTTAGTAAAAGAACCTTACGTCCTGATTTTATTCTACCAGCTATCCTGGAATTCTCATATCTTTGGTCACTGAAGAAGAGTCGACGACGGAAATATCCTGAGTCCACCTCCCTTTCAGTCTGATCAACTCCTGTTCTTGGCTAAGAACTGAATATTTGAACATCCATCTTATTTTAGTTTTTCAAGTTTTAAACAGGTCAACACATTTCATATTATAGTCGTCAGATAAAGTTCGCACCGTGACGTCAGCCTTGTTTACATTTCCATGTTTTTCTGTTAATGGTCGTACTTTCCATTAATATTTACGAGAATTCTTTATCGCAGATATAATATAGAACTTAATGAGAATCTGGGCTTCATAGGTGTGGAATTTGTCATGACTAAATGTCATATATTAATAACCTTTCATCCACTTTTTTCTAATTTTTACTGTTATAATTAAAACGAATTTGTAATTTTTTTAAAACCTACTGAAGACAAATTTATTTATTTGCATGTAAAATGTTTTATTTGATTAACTAGGTCAATTTCATTACGTTAATCTAGCTAAAAGCATAATGGATATTCAATATATTTATTGCACAGTCACGTGTGCATATCGGCGTGGCAACAGCGTATCGATAAAAGTCAATTACCACCTCGAGTGCGAGTCAGCAACACTACCCTTGTGTCTGACGTTGAGTGCTGAGAAATAAATGTTGTGGCGCCACTTGCCTGCGGTCAGGTTACTGCGTCGGCATGTATTTTGGCGTTCTTGCGTGAATCTTATACTCATTTTGCCCGCTTCATAGTTCATACACTTCATAGTCATCTGCCAATATTTCAGAGCACTCGAATTTACTTCGCATATTTAAAATATATATCACATAAAGTAAACTATATACGTTTTGTCACGCTCGACATATTAGTTATACATTCATTATGTAAAAACGGCTTGTATTTTCCTATTCTTCAATACAAAGCGTTCAGATCGTTTATCCTGATTTCCTTAATTCCTCTTCTCACTCACTAAACGGTCATACAGCAGAATATTTTTCTCTACAATTGACATTTAAAATTTCAACGAACCCACTGTTCTTATAATAATATAAATTAATGGAAAGAAAAGCAGCTCAATCTCGTTTACTAAACGCACGTTGTTAAATGAGACAGAATATAGAATAGGTGGGGAACTAATTCAAAGGGTAACGAGCTGCAAATATCTGGGGATATATTTCAACAACAGACTTGGGTGGGAGGAACATGTGAATTTCACGGCCCGAAAAGCGTGGAATTCCTTACATTTCATTATGAGGAACTTAAAAAAGGGAAGTTCAAAAAAAAAGGAGGTGGCATACTTATCTCTAGTTAGACCAATTTTGGAATATGGGGCGGCTTGTTGGGATCCTTATAGAATTAATCAAATGAATTAATCAATCATTAGAGAAAGTTCAGAAAAGGGCAGCTAATTTTGTGCAAGTAGGGCCCGGTCATAGGAAGGAAAAAGTAAAACAGCTAGGTTGGGAGGTCTTGTCAGAAAGGAGGGAGAAAGCAAGACTGCATTTGCTATTCAAAGCTTATACGGGGCAAAAACCATGGATTGGAATTAGCTACAAAATGCAAAAGCCCAGTTATATAGGTAGATGGGATCACCAATTCAAAGTGAAATATAGAAAACAAAAAACAGATGTTGGAAAATTCTCATTCCTAAATAGGACTATCAACGACTGGAATAATTTACCTGTGGGGGTGTTTGGAGGAAATCCTCTTCAAGAAAATAAATTTAGATCAAATCTGAAAAAACGTGTGAAGTGAAGTGGATATTTTCTAATATAAATGTGTTTCCGAATATAAAAAACTAAAGTGAAGTGAAGTGTTTCTCTTTTCTCTTTCAGGGCATCCACAGAACATGTTTATTTTTCTTTAGTTTATATTATGTATATTTAAATATGTATCTGCCACCGGGCTTGCACCCAATTGTAGATTATTAGCAAATACAAATACAAATAATTTATTAATTTGTAACTCAAAATTATCACGACTGAAACACCATAAAAATTGATATCTACTGTGTTTATTGGGATCATTGACCGATTAGCAAAGTAGCAGGATGCCTAAAAAGGCAATATCTTCGTATCATTTCCATATATCATGATACCAATAGAAAGGGTAAATTAGCTATCGACACTAAGTCGATTTTCAAATATGCAAAATATTCATTATAATGTTTAACAGGTATATCAAATCGATAAATTGTTTTGTACGAACGACAGATTTAATAAAAGTGAATTCTATAGCAGCGGAAATTTTCAATGAAGCCTGATTCAGTTCCAAGGTCGATACATCGCACAGCTGTCACACTGATGTGGATGTTTAGATTTCAAATTCAGTGATTCATGAAAAAGATCCGTTATCCACGTGGTGCATTGTGAAATCTCTAGTATATATGTAGTACTTAATGAATTTCTATTAAACACACGATACTTTATTATTTATTACCACTGTGCGCGTTAGGTTTAGAGGCGAGAGAAGCAATATTGACTTTGCATCAAATTTTAGGGAACAGTATAACAAAAACCGGACTAAGTTCATGGCATTTGTAGATTTCGAAAAAGCGTTTCATAACGTGAAATGGAACACACTATTAAGGATATTGAAGAACACAGGAATAAAATATCAAGAAAGAAGGCTTATACATAAGCTCTTCATAAAGCAGTCAGCAGTAATTAGAATTGAAGATCAAGAAAAGAAAGCAGAAATCAAGAAAGAAGTAAGACTAGGATGCAGTTTGTCACCCACGCTGCTTAACTTATAATTAGATCAAGTGATGAAAATAGTTAAAACGGAATATGGAAAAGGGATAAGAAATAGAAACCCTACGCTTTGCCGATGATATTGTAGTATTATAGGAGTCAGAGGAAGACTTGGAAACCATAATCGCATGAACGTGGTCCTGGAGAAAAAGAGCTCAATATGAGGCTTAATAGAGATAACCAAGGTAATGGAGTGAAGTATTGGAAACAGTGGAATAACAAAGGGTGTTAGATTGGGAAGGGATATTTTTACGGAAGTTAAGGAATTCTGGTACTTGGGAAGCGTAATAACTAGGGATGGTAGAAGTATAGTAGACATAAAGAGTAGGATAGCACGAGCAAGGAAGGCTTTCGAGAAAAATACGAATTTACTTAAGGGTAATATAAGTGTGAATATTACGAAATCCTGCTAAATATTTCGTATGGAGTGTGGCGGTATAAGGGTTTGCAACGTGGACGATCAGATGGATAAACGGAATAACAAACCAGAAAGTTCTAAACAGCATAGGGGAAGAGTGAACAATATGGATAAAGTTAATCAAGAGACGGGATAGATGAATAGACAACGAATTGAAACATGAAGGTCTTATAAAATTAACATTAGGGGGAAGTGTTGGGGGTAAGAACAGAAGATGGAGACCAATGATGCAATAAGGTAAGCAGATCTAATAGTATGTGGTAGTTATGCGGAAGTGAAAATACTTGCACAATATAGGTTAACATTCAGGGTTGCACCATATAAAAACTGAACAAGATGAAACTATTTCTTGCCTCACAGCGAAGTTGTGTCAATTTTGCTAACAACACTGAAATTTGTCATTAATTTGTTCTGGGGATATGGCCAAACGCCGATATTGTAAATATTTTGTATTCCTTTACATTTTAATGAGTGGCACGCACTGGTCTAATTTTTAACGTTAGCCGCAATGCACAAGACGAATAATGGTTCACATTTTCTTCAAATAGCTTTCAGATAATTAAAGCAGAGAAATAGAGAAATGTAACAACATCGTCTCACTTCCCCCTCAACATGCCCTTGCCTCATCTTCGTGCACAATAATGTGCCATGGCTCTATAATTTGATTGGATGGCGCAAGGAACAGCTTGAAATCAAATCGGCTCCCATTAGAAAAAGGCTATAACTTGCTATGAAGTTGTGTGTATATTATAACGACTTGATATTTTTTGTCAAACCACACAAGTCCTTTAACTTCGTTCTTCGTTTTGCGAATACCATTCTCGGAAGGACTTCAGATCACATCAATATTATTTATTATTAGCATTAACAGCATGTATTACTTCTGCGTCATACTGATTTGAATTAATAAATACTATAGGAAATTTTAGATGAACCTACCTAGTGTTTACAGGAGTGGAAGACTGCTGAAACGGTCCCCAGGACCACGACTCGGACTAGGTCAATGGTAGGGTGCTCGCCTGGAAAGTGGGAAGTCCTGGGTCCGATTGAAAATTTTCCATACTTGTCTTTCTTGAAATAGAATATTCATTTTACATTAATACTATTAATAAAAAATTTCAATAATCAAATGACTTACCGTCAAAATATTAAATGTATTATCAATACTTTATATAATAATTAATAAAGAAAATATAAAATGAATAATTTAAAAAGAAAGTAAACCTACAATGACGAACAAAAGCATCAGTGCCGATGCCACTACACCACAGCAGATCCACATCTAAGATTTCTGGTAGCTGTAAAACACAAACTTTCTGCAGAAAGTAGCGTTGGCATATAATTGTTGGATATACGTCAGAAAATTCAGAAATGGAATAATACGTATTACATTTATTGTTGAATTATCATTTTGTAAAACGACGTAGTAGTTAAATAAATCAAATTTTCCGATACATCAATTGGAATGCTCATTCGGAGTATACAGAACACTTTTCGAGTTTTAAGGTTGACGGAATATGACAGTTTCCGTCTTGGAGGCCAATTAGGAGAGGTGATTGATGCCGTCAGTTACGGCGCAGAGCCGCTGATCTGCCAGCCACCAAAATGTTATTACTCAAACGCACGCGGCGCAATTGCGCGTGTACGCGTCTCAATTGCAGCTGTTGCCTATGTGATTTATGCGTCGCCTCCCGAGAGTGCGTCTCACCGCACGCGGCTTGTTGCCGACCAGGTGGAGCCATAAAGACGATGGATTCACAGTTCAGTCATCCTCCCCGAATTTTATATCAAAAGTGCTTGTTTTACAGTCATCTGAGAATTAAATGTACAGAGTAGCGTACTTTTGTAAGGGTATTTTCCAAGATACCACATGAAATGAATGCGTAAACTTTCATATTATGTTGTTGTTGTTATGGTATTCAGTCCTAAGACTGGCCTAATGCAAACCTCCATGCTAACCTATCTTGCGCAAGGCTTTTCATTTACAAATAACTATCTCTTCCCAAACCCTCCCTAACCTACTTAGTGTATTCCATCCTTAGCCTCCCTCTTCTGTTCTTTCCGCACAAACTTCCCTCTAATACTAATTTTAAAAGACTTTCATGTCTATAAACGTGGCCTACTAATCTATCCGTTCTCTTGGTCAACGTTCTCCAAATTGTTAGCTCTTCCCCTATTCTGATTAGAACTTCCGCGTTAGTGATTTTATTCATCCACCAAATTTCCTATAGCACCACATTTCAAAGGCTTATATTCTTTATATTTCAATAGATTTTCGATTGCGTAGAAAATAGTTTTTAAGCATTTGAAAAATGTAACAGACAAATTACTTAATGCCGAGAAACCTTCAACGCTGCAATGTCTAATTTCCAATTTTTACGGTTATAATTTAAATATTCATCCACACAGAATTTATTTATGACCGTTTATTGCCATTAATTTCCTTTACTCCAATATGATTAGAACTTCCTCGTCAGTGATTTTATCCACCCATTTGATTTTAAGCATTCTCCTATAACACCACATTTCAAAGGCTTCTATTCGTTTCCTTTTTGTGACTCCTATCGTCCACGTTTCGAACCCACATAACGTCACGCTCCTTAGCAAGGATTTACTCATATTTACACTTATATTACCCGTAAGAAAATTCTCCTTTTTCGCGAAAGCCTTCCTTGCCTGTGCAAGTATGTTACAGTATGATTCATTTTTCATATTCCGTTTTAACTTTCTTCATCGCTTGTTCTATACATAAGTTAAACAGCGTGGGCGACAGACTGAATCCTTGCCTTACAACTCTCTTGATTTCTGCTTTCTTTCCTTAATCTTCATTTCTAATTACAGTTGACTGCCTTCTGTTAAGTTTATAAGCCTTCTTTATCGATATTTTATTTCTGTGTCCTTCAAAATCCTTAATAGTGTGTTCCTGTTCACATATCAAAATGTTTTTCTAAATCAACAAATTCCATGAACGTAGGCCGGTTTTTATTACCCTGCCTTGTAAAATTAGAAAAAAGTCAACGTTGCTTCTCTTGTCCCACCCATACCGAAGAAGGCTGATAGATGCGAACAGCAAAGAACAATTAGTTTAGTCTCCCATGCAGGCAAAATATTAAACTACAATAGAATATAACAGAATGGAACATCAAAGAGAATGCGAGTTAGGAGAATATCAATTTGGTTTTAGAAAGCTAAGAGAAGCAAAATTATTTTGTAACTAATTTTAGAAGACAGGATAAAAAGAAACCGGGCTACGTTCATGGCATTTGTATATTTAGGAAAAGCGTTCGATAATGTGAACTGGAACACACTATTTTGAAGAGCATTGGAATAAAATATCGAGTAAGGAGGCTAATACATAACCTCTACAGAAGACAGGCAGCAGTAAATAGAATAGAAGACCAAGAAAAGAAAGCCGTAATCAAGAAAGGAGTAAGACAAAGATCCATTAAATAGTACTTCTATAAATACTAACATATGGCGACCGTTCTTTATCTTTTTGTAGATTACTGTTGCCGTTATAAGTCTGACTTCCGATTTTCGTTTGCGAAGAAAATAGTTTTTAAAAAAAGTAAGAGAAAAATGTCTAATTTCCACTTGGTACGATTTATTGGTTAAATATTCATCTACTAAAAATTTATTTATGTGCGTTTATTTCCATTAATCTAATAGGATATCGTGAGGCACTAAATCAAAGGCTTCGGTGACGCCAATAATTATTCCGTCTCTTCTACCCCTACTATCTAACTCCAGCAATAAATCAATCACAGGTTCTGCTTTTTTAAAGAAACTGATTGCTATCCCGTTAATATCGGAGATAAGTTGTTATTGGGTGGTCCATAATCTTTCGTATCACAGACGTTGTATGGTCTTTTATGCGAGTTTTAATGCTCTTTTAGTTTGTACTATGTATTGTACATTACAATGTAAACAATTATGTAGTTCTATGCTTTTCCAGAAGTTAAATTTTGTTTTAATAATTTTAACGAAATTTAAATTATTTATTGATGTAATAACAGCGCCTATACCATTATTATGAAAGAAGTCAATTAATTTATATTGTATGTTAGCAATATAATATTCAATTCATTTTTCTCCTTTCATTCTTTTTAACAAATAAATTGTTTCCAGCGCACCTCATTTCCTTCAATCTTATTTTGACATGTTTATTGATGAAGTTAATTAGATAAAAATTTAGTAAAAGAATATTAGTAACCTTGTTTAAATTTTCAGTGTGGTATTTGTGATCTGCCACCTTTATAGACGTTATGGAAGTTATGGATGAAGAAATAAATTACTCTCAAGAATGATTAGTGAAATTTCACATTTAATTTACATATCAGCTGCAACCTAAATGCTTTGAACGTAAAATGTTATACAAGCACTTTACTTAAGTATTATATTCTAGTTTGTGATAGTAAATTAATAATTGTATAGATTCATTTCTACTATAAAAATTTAACGGTGTAAAGCACTCACTATTTTTTATACATCATTACGGCCGTAACCGTCGCGGGGGATAGTCCGCAACACCAATTTGCTATGTAAACATTTAAAAATTCAATTCTGTAATTTTTTTAGTTTGTTGAAAATAATAGTTCTTCTTTGAACAAAAAAATGTGTTCAAAATTTGATTTAATAATTTTTGTACCTATTTACCTGAAGAAGTCCACAAAGTTGGATGAAACGTTGGTTACCCGTGAATATTTAATCCGAATTATTCACCGGGAAAGTCTACGTTCGTTAATTGTTAATTTAATTTGTTTGCTGACGTAATAGGCCGTATTTTCGTTCATTAATTTGCTTAATGTCAGAAAAATGATGATTGTTTGTTTAAAGAAACTGCAGAGTATTATTATTGAGTATTATTGAAATGTATACTGGAGTAATACAATTGCCAGTACAGTCTCCGTACTGTACAGAGAGGGTTTCTTAAATAATTGGGAATTCATATTGCCACAACTGAGAATCTGCAGTCATGGCTGAGGGAAATTGAGTTGGGCTCGGGTTTGAGTCCAATTTGACGCAATCATTTTTATTTGTTTACTTTATTTACTTTTTCACTTCTAATGTCTAGTATTTTTTGTTTAGAGAATGTTTTGTGTCGGGAATAATCCATGAATGTATAAATTGAACTGGACCCCGAGGCAAAGTACGAGCCTTTATACGGCACTTCGTGTTAAATAAACGCCTATAACATGTAGGTGTGCGTGTTACTATATCTCATGATCCTTCACAGCAAATACCTCAAACTCAATGGGACGGTCAATGGTAGGAATAACAAGAAGATATCTTAAGAGAAAAAATTGGACAAGTTACAAAACAACTGTAATACTTGTGTTTGATCTAATAAAGTCGTTTATTCTCAACAATATCTCAGTAAGTGCACTTTAAAATAAATACTTAATCTCATGCTGAATCATTATCATGAAATCCAGATCACATGTTGCGTATTATTAGTAATTATAAATTAATAATAAAATAATCCATCGATTGAATGCATGAACAAGTTTCGAGGTTAATGCACATAAAAAATACGATGCTTTTCAAAGAAATGTTGGAGTTTTTATCAACGCAAAAACCATAAATATGAATGCATTTTCTCCTTTATTTGAAAACATAAATAATTGCGACACACTTTCACAAGTTTATTGATTGGATTTGAAGTTATGTTACGGATACTTTAAGTCGTTCTGTGTGCCTCTGTTCATTTCATATCTCTTCTCCCTCTGATTGCTACTTCTTATTTACAATCACTGTACATCTGCATTATCTTGGATGCGTGGCCGAAGTAAGCACAACCTATGTTCTCATCTCCTGTACACGTGCAAGTGTACAATAAATTTCTCATGTACATGAAACGAGTGGACCGATTCTCTCTCTCTCTCTCTCTCTCTCTCTCTCTCTCTCTCTCTCTCTCTCTCAAAAAAGAGAAGGGTAGAACGAAATTCAATTAACCCTTAACTCCCTTGGCTCCCCAAACTCTTCGCGCCAGGTAACGAGATATGTTCAAGGTTCAGCCCCCACATGCCAAGAGAATTACTTCATTGGAGTGATGCCAGCGAATGCCTCTATTAAGTTCACTCTTCGCAGTTCAAATAATAACGTGAACAAGTATGGTTAATTTTTGTAATCCTTAAATGAGGAAAGAAGCTGCTGAGGAAAACGCGGCAGAAATTGAGTGTTCAATTCAAAAGTTAACTTTTGAAATGTCATGAAAAAGGAAATAATTGAGACAGGCAGGGAGTAGAATAAACACAAAACAGGAAATAATGTATTTAGTTACTTTTTCTAAAAGAAACAGCAAACCATTTACAAGAAAAGTTGTATCATATACTCAGTTAAAGTTCCTTTACAGTCACGGAAATGCACAACAGTAATTGTCAGTCAAGTTGTAACTGCCTATTTTTACTCATAGTTTTATTTTTGCTATTTGTCAAGATTCCTTCAAACTTCTACGAAATCATTATCAAGGAACTCACTTGGTAACCGTATTCGGTCCTGCACTTCAGTAATCTAATGTACCTTATGTCTAATTTTCTTTCCGGCAGCCAAGAGCGAAGAAAGTACCGGGTATCTAAAATATTAGTTAGTAGAACATTTTCAAAAATGTGACACGGTTACCAAGTGAGTTCCTTGATAATGATTTCGTAATCTTTAGGCTGAATAGAATGATAGTCTGTAAATATTGTTTAGAAATTATATAAACCATATACAATGCGGCTTCAGCACCAAAGTAAAATAAATTTTATTTACAGGAAATTTAAGTAACTTTATTTAGCATCAGTATGGAAAATATGTAGCGTTGAGAAGCATCGTTATTTTAAAATAAAGGATTTCGTTTATTTTTCAATGTTCTCTCATTTTATTTTCTGTATGTAATTTATTTGATTATTATTGACGATTATTTTTAAGTAATAATTATATTTTGGTGAAAATTACATAATAAAGAAATTATTATTTTACTTAAAACACTTGAATATTATGTTAATTGTTCTTCTCGTATCAGTGGTAGGCAATTTATTTTACGTCTAAGAAATAATTCTAACAAAATAATTCTCCGATATTACGTAAGAGTTATAATGAGTATATCTCTTGTCATTTGGTCGTTTTGAAGAATGGAATTTGTCAAGTGAACATTAAATTGCACCGCTTATACTAGCTACGAAATACTGATGTAATAATGGAGAAGGTAAGAAATTCTATAAATAAAAACGAGATACGTCAAGGAGGAAGTGTACTCGTGTCAGCGATGGAATTGTTTTTAAAGAAATTAAATGCATTTCCGTAATAAAGATTCTTCCAGGAATCTGTATTTTAAGTTCTGGTAAACGCCTAGCAGAGGAAAAAGTTTTTTATTTGTAAGCGATAAAACCGGGATTCTAGCAAGCCCATAGATAAAGTAGAAACTTTGGATCTTTCTCTCTCACAGGAGTGACGTCACTCCAATATCTTGGCACCAATAACAAACTACACGTTAGCGGCGCTCAGTTCTAAACATATATAACTTATGCTGTCTCACACATAACGAGCACAACACACGTCCTCCATAACCTGCTTAGCGAATTCCATCCTTTTCTGTTCTTACCCCACACACTTACCTCTAATGCTAATTTTACAAGATCCTCGTGTCTTAAAACTTGGCCTATTAATCTATCCCTTCTCTTAGTCAACATCCTCCATATTGTTCGCTTTTCCTCTATTCTGTTTATAACTTCCTCGTTTGTGATTCTATCCACCCATCTGATGTTCAGTATTCGCCTAGAGCACCATATTTCTAAGGCTTGTATTCTATTCAACGTTGAAAAATATTGGTTCAGTTGGTCAATTGCCTCCAAAATCTGTAAATTCATCTCCCATCATTCGGAAGGGCATGAAAATAGTACCCATTACCCGACCTACCTGTCTAAAAGTTATCTAGGGTTTTCTTTGCATCTCTTTTGGGTGAATCACCTAGTAGGAACCTTAAATTATATCCCGGGGGCCTTAGTCAAACTACCTTCCACATCCCCCCTTTTCAATTCACTTCCTACGCTATGAAAGGAGAGTAGCCTGTTTCAGGATCACCATGTAATCTGTTGCCCAGAAAATCACCTAGGTCAATTTTGAGTTAGGTACGATGCTGTGTATCAGACACTAGGCGTACAGTCCGACATCTGCATTCAAACTTGGTACAGTTTGGAAATACTATAACACCAGGCTCCAAATACCTGATGCAACATGGGACCACATGGGACCCCTACATAGGCAAGAGACTCCCAGGAAGACCAAGACGCAAGTGGACAAGCAGGAGGACAATGGATCAGAATAGCCAGAGACATAAATAAGTGGAAAGAACTAGAACTACAACTAAGTGACAGTGTAGTGTAGTGAACTAATAAGACATCTTACGCGGATAAGCTCACCGTGTGAGACTACTAAAAGCTACCTCTACTTGTAGGAGGCCTTTGCCCTGAATAGGACAACATAAGGCTATTTTCATTCATTCATTCATATAACGGAATAGTTCCATAAACTAATATTTCGGCTGCGATTGCCTCGCCTGTGCCAGAGGATTGGGAAAGACCGCGTTCACGCCTCATTTTACTAAGTGGACTTGCGTAGCCAAAACTCTGACATTTCTACATCTTAAAAAGAGGAAAATGAACCTAAACTATATATAAATTACTGACTTGTCACAAAATATGTCAGATCTGTTTGTAAAAAATAATTGAATGCATGATTATTTCATAGCGTGACATTATCGAATTTGAATAAAATAAAATGTTCAGTAACAAGCACAAACTCATGAGGTGATTATGACTGGAACGGATAGTCAAGTCAATATCGTGGAGAAACCACAGAAGACAATATTGTACCAATGTATACAAATGTAGTTTTGCACGCTATTAGACAAGAAAATTACTGGTTTACATTATATTAATGGGCACATTATAAGGTATGTAATATGGTAGAGTTCAGATCCCTAATTCCAGTGATTTCTTCCGTTGCAACAATAGTTATGGACAATGCGCCGTATCAATCCAAAAAAAATTGAGTCACCAACTTCTTCATGGGATAAAGCTGACAAGACAGTTTTCTTACCAGATATTGGTTATTCGTTTAATTATAGATTTTTTGGTATACTGTTTCTTGTAATAGTGTGTATTAAATATTTTAAAATAAAATAAATAGTAATTTGATCTGAGGAAGTCCAATTTGAAAGTAATAAGACTTTAATACGGCCTGTCCTAATCCTCTGAGTCAAGCCGGTGTTGTACTCACTTGGACTCGGAAATACAAACCTAAATCGCTAGTCGATATTACCATAGATTTGACTCTATACCATTATCTATTCTTTCCGAAGCAGTTATTGAGAATCGGCCTCATCGAAGATTATTGTCAAATAGCCTATATCCATTAAAAATGTTATTAATGCACTTAAACTGGAATTGATGAACTATGAATAGGCTACGAGTTTATACAGTTCTCCAGTATTTTCAACCCGAACTGCAAATTGTCGTGTTTCTATTCCACTTATAATGCGCTTGGCGATTGGTATAGAACCTGTATCTTATTTAATTCATAAGTAGCAATTCTTAATTTAATGGATAGTAATAACCCTCAATTAGATATTAATGAATCTTGATGAAAAATTAACTGTTCAAAATGTTAATAACAATTCTGTTACAGTTCAGTTCTAAGGATTCTAAATTCCTATTGTGTAACAGTTGCACTGAACATATGTATGGCTTGGGAGAGACATGAGTAGTTCCCGTTCCACAGAACAGGAGGTATTCTTTTCACCATTTTTCTTCTTCAGTTACATGCACGGAAGCAGCATTTTCCCTGAAGGCTGTTTTCAGAACAACAAATCTTTTGCGGCCGTTATGGAAGATATGTCACTGTCAGAAGCAACAAAAGCGAAAAGTTTAGTTGGGAGAAGGCTGGGGCTAGTCAATTTCTCAGTTTTCTTGGAGCTGTAATCCGCTAGCAAGTAAATGCACAATTCTTGTTCCATCAATCGTCCGTCGTGACAGAACAATGCAGATAATTCCCGTGTTCTATTACTCGCTGAAAACCTGCTAAATATGTATTAGTCTCTGAAAAAGATAATTTTTCATCATGTAAAAATCGTGCTGTAGGATTTCGGTAGTTTATACACGTAGCTATGGTTTTACGCAAAGTTTTAAACTTTCAAAATCTACGGCTGTGTTTTAAACGAGAAGCGATAAAAATAAATGTAAAAACGTTGTTACCTTTACTATCATTTTATTCGAGTACAACGAATTAGAAGTGGTGAAAGTTGTGTTGTAACGTTGTTGTTATTCATAACGTAATTATTTTCACCCGTGAAATAAAATTGTCAGTGAAAATAAGCTATTTAAATACTTTAATCATCGTACCCCGCGCGTATTAATGCAACATATGTATATATAAAAGGAGTGAAAATAATGAGAAGAATTAAAGAGCTGTATGAAATAATAGACAAGTAATTGCTAAATTCATACTTAAATGTTTAAATTTGTTGTTCAGTTTAAGAAATTTAACTTGTAAAAATAATAAGCATAAGTCGAGTTGAACTATTGCTACCGAGCACTGAAGAAATTTGTTTTTGACGTGAGTAAAAAGTATTGCGAGCAGAGGAGTATAAGAGACTGGATGACACAGGGTTAAGGACAAGAGGTTAGCTAATGAGCTGCCAGGTAAACCCAAAACGTAGTATGCTCATTTAAACTGGAGAAAGAGTTCAATATGAGGATTATAAGAGGCATAAGTGTGGTATGGGAAACAATGGAATAACGAAGGGTGTTAGATTGGGAAGGGATATTTTGAAGGAGGTTAACGAATTATGCTACTTGGGTATCATAATAACTAGGGATGGTAGAAGTACAGTAGACATAAATAATATGATAACACGGGAAAGGAAGGCTTTCCCCAAAAAAGTAATTTACTTATGGGTAGTATAAATGTGAATATTAAGAAATAATTGCTAAAAATGTTCGTATGGAATGTAGTGTTATACGGGTGCGAAACGTGGACAGTGGGAGTTGCAGAAAGGAAAAGAAAGGAGCCTTTGCAATGTGGTGCTATAGGACAGTTCCTAAAATGAGATCGGTGGATAGAATCACTAACGAGCAAGTTCGAAGTAGAATTGACCACGAGAAGGGATAGATTAATTGGCCACGTTTAAGCTCTAAGGGTATTGGAAAGTTAGCATTAGAGGGAAGTGTGTGGGGTAAGGACAGAAGAGAGAGACCAAGGGTGTAATACGCTAAGAAGATTAGAGAGGATGAGGGATGTGGTAGTTATGCGGATATGAAACGCTTGCCCAAGGTAGGCTAGTATGGTGGGTTGCATCAGACAAATCGTAAGACTGAATACCACAACAACAAAACCGTGATTATTGGCCTTACGCCACATAATTACGTCATTTCTCGAACCGTATCATGTCTCAGAGCCTGCTTGTTTCCATACATATAAAGCAGCTGTTAAGGGAGGGACTTAACAATATATTTGTTGTGAAAGTTGCAAAGCCTAGGTCATCGTCAATTTAAAATTTTAAAGGTCAGGAAATTTAAGTTACGGAAAATTAATTAAGCTTTGTAACACTTGTGTATTTGTGAGTAACGAATTATTTATAATACGTAATTTTAACGATGATAAAGATTATTGTGAAAACATTAGCATTTGTTCACAATATTTGTGTGTTTGTAGACAGTTTGCAAGTGATAGTAGTGTCTCGACGTTTACCATTTAGCACTACTTTCTATGTATAATCCTTCTGCATATTTCTCACAGACCTTTTCGTTTGCGAAATGTCAAATTGTTCCTCCTCATGAAACAGACAAGTCACATCACCTTTGAATGTAGACGATGTGATGTTGTTCCTTCTGGCCACCTCTGTCACTTTGAACCGCAACCTCGCCTGAGTAATTCCTAATCTGTCATCTCGGTGTTTCCGGAAGTACTTACAGCACTCCATCGTCAATAACGTGAAATCTTTCTTTTCGTGTCGCCTCTTCGTTTATGCTTCAAAAGCGCCGGTCTGTTTCCTAAAAAGCCATAAAAGTAACGGGGTGTTTATATTTGCCTGGTAATATAATTTTTATTTTCTACAATACCAATCTGATGGCTGATTATATTGCATTAAAATTTGATAAAAGGAAAAATATGTACATTCATGACACTGTAACAACGTGGAAAATATTAGCAGTCAACGTGAAATGAATCGTTCGGATCATGCCTAGAGTATAATACCATACCGAATACCACTTACCTTTAGTGAATTATATTTCGGAAGATAAATTGATGAAACGTTTTTCTCTTCTGTTGCAGAACAGAATTTAATTAAGTATGTTTTCGTCTTAATATATGTAATCCATACAGGCTTTATCGACCAAGCACTGAAACGAATAATATTCTGTATTATCCAACTATTAACTTTGAATTATTGTTGATTTCAGTTTTAATTGTTCTGCAGAGAATATCCAACAAGTGACTGGATTGAAGCAGCGTAGATGAAAATACAGCCACTCCTCTGTCGACGTAAATAATTTAAAAGTGACTATCTGTAAATGTTTTTTTTTTGGAAAGTGAAAGTGCTCCGCTGCTATCTGATGATTTTTGAATGATTGAGAGGATTTCGATAAAAGTTTGTAATTCGGCATTACTTTTAAAGAGTTGACCCTACGACTAATGAGAAATTATATATTTGTTTCCTGATCACAAATGTAGTACAATCCATGAATTTTATTATATTTTTCATTATTTACCTAGTAATAAATAACTGTATTTTTGATAACACTCACATACACACACACACACATATATATATATATATATATTGTGTTGTAGGTTGTTAAACATTAATAGTAATAAACAAGGAAAAATAATTTAATAAAATATAACACATGTTGGTTAAAAACAAATTGAATAAAAATTAAGACGTTAAACTACAAAAAGAGAATGTTAATTAATTTAAATTTAGGCAGGCTAGTCGCTAAAATCAAACGAGAGAAATAATTTTATCTAGGAATCTAGTGCGGATGAAAATAAAACTTGGCAAAGAATATTTTAATTAACACTCAAAATAACCAGGGACGGTAAACGTGAATTTTTATTTCACGACTCTGTCGTATATCAGTTGGCTCTGGATATCGGTGCATCTCCTGGTCCTCGTCAGTTGCGGTGGATGATGGTAATTCTATATATAAAATTGCCGAATACTCATAAATGCTGCAGACTCGATGCTCTTAACGTAGCAAAATTGTTCAAATAATAATAACAGTCCAAAAATCTCCTCAATTCCACAGTTTCAGTACGATATTAGCATAACCTTGTTTTGAGAATTACAATTTAATTTTTTGTTTGTTAGTTGAACGTTGAAAGTTGGTGTTAGATGAGGCAGAATAAAGATAAAAGACGGTCACTGAAGAAATTAAATTAATTCTTTGAATATTCTGTATAAAACGATTCTAAAATGCCTATTAAAAGGTAAGGCAAACGGGGATATATATTTCCTGTCGAACGCTCTAGTGAACAGTTTTTCAATTATGCACCTCTTTCTTCTACAGCGATACCGCTGCTTATTCCCTCGCGACTCAATTGTTTTAAGTGGCTGCGAGATAAGCCACGGGAGCAGAGAAACGGACGAAAACCTTCGTTACGAATTCAGCAAGGGGCCACATGGCCGATGAATTTACGATCTTCGTGCGCAGTGCAGCTGTGGGGTGAGGTGAGGTGTTAAGGGCACGTGTTCAGACTCTCTGATTTCGAACCCAGGCCTCGAGAGGCCGACAGAGATGGAGAGCTTTTCCGCTTCATTAAGCAACCGACCGGCAAAACAGCTCGTCTTTCTCCGTCTCTGGAAAGGGGCGTAGTTGATTTTCTTCACCTGTTGGCCGGTAACAAGATAATAACTGTTAGAAGGGAGAAAATGGCTGAGGAGATTACTCTCCAGGCAGAAAAAGGAGAATGCAAGCTAACCGCTTTAAACTCGTCACAACGAAAAACTAAAGTAACACACATTTAGTTTTAAAATTGTATTACTTTTATATATTTAGGCAGATAACTATGCGCTGTGTTTTTGTTAGTTTCATTCATCACATTTAAATGGCAATAGTTTCGCTGTTTATTGTATACGCTGCTTTACGCATAACTGAAGCGACTTCATGAGCGTAGTATATTAGGCTATATATATATATCTAATATACTACGCTCATATATATATATATATGCCGTTCGAACACTGTATTGAAGAAGCGGAATAAGACTGAAAAATTTTTACTCCTTTATAGACTGGCAAAATTTACTTCTGATTCATGGTAATTCAACCTCTCTCTGTCTCTCTTTCCTATCCAGATTAATTATACATGAAATATATGTCTGTGTGTGAGATTGAGCGTGACCGTGAATGTGCTTCTTTGAAACTTAGAATATGATGAGACATGTGAGTTTTAATATTTTTTGTTACAACACAGACCACTGCCTTACGAATAATTCTATTAATATTAGACTGTAAAATTCGATTTTTTCTAAGAACAAGTGTACAAAACTCATGCAAAACAGTTCTTTACTTCAGTATTCGTGTTCTGTAACAAATATGACAACAGCAATTTCAACGTTTATTTTTTACTTATCGTAGGAAATCAATCTTATTACTTCTTATTTTAAAATATATTCAATATTAAGAATAAATAAAAATAGGAGTAAGACAAAGGCGCAATCTGTCGCCCATGCTGTTTAACTTATATAGAACAGGCGATGAAGAAAGTTAAAACGGAGTATGGAAAAGGATTCACACCGCGAGGAGAAAAAATAAAAACCGTACGGTTTGTCGATAATATTGTAGTATTAGTGGAATCAGAAGAAAACTTGAAAACTTTAAAAAAAGGCATGAACGTGATCGTGGAGAAAGAGTTCAATATGAGGATTAATGGAGAGGAAACAAAGGAGATGGAGTGTAGTACAGGAAATATCAAAAGAGAGTTAGAATTGGAAGGGATATTTTGTGGGAAGTTAAGGAATTCTGCTACTTAGGAAGCTTAATGGCTATGAATGGTAGAAGTATAGCAGACATAAAGAGTAGAATAGCACAGGTAAGGAAGGCTTTCCCAAAAAAGAGGAATTTACTTACGTCTAATATGTCTGAATATTAGAAAATATTTTCTAAACATGTTCGTATGGAGCATGGCGTTGTGTAGGTGTGAAACGTGTACGATAGGAATTGCAGAAAGTAATAGAATAGAAGCCTTTGAAATGTGTGCTATAGGAGAAAGCTGAAAATCGTATGGGTGAATAGAATCACGAACGAGGAAGTTGTAAGTAGAATAAGAGAAATGAGAACAATATGAGTGAAATCACATATACCATTTCACAAGAATCCTATATATATAAAATTCGCCAGAACTGATGTTATGTTAACAAAAATGACTGGTTTTATTATTTAAACAGATTCAGAATGCCAAATGGTAGATGTTATAAAAAGATTGTGAACAAAATTCAAAAATCATATCAGTTGTATTAATTTTATAATCCTTGAACTTAAATTACAATTTTGAAAGTCTCTTTTCATTCATAAATATTTTATGGATTGGGTTCACGAGTTGAATGGTACTGGTTATATTAATATTGAGAAATACGGTGGACTTATGAATAAAGCGCTAAAATTGTTGCCAAACTTACAGCACTTTCAACTTTTACTGTAATTGTGTCTCCATTTTATGTTTTCTCTTTAAAGGTCACTTGGCTCATTTTTTATGATTTTCCAAATAGTTATAATCAATTACAATAGCTTACGCTAACTTTTAACAGTTTTAGTAGCTTATTTTGGAGAAACATTGTGTACTTGCCTCTTTTCCATTGAACCGTACTAATTTACGTTATCAGCTATAAAAACATTTAATAACGTGAATCGCTCCATGAAATTCTGTATAGTTTCATGTCAATATTTCACCATATCATAAGCCATTTGTTTATAAATAAATTAATTGAGCTGTTTATAAAAATTTAAACCCCGCTCTAAATCTTTTCAAGCAGTTTTCCCCGGCTGCGTGCGGATGGAAAACGGTCGAGTTATCCTATATATTAGGATAAAATGCTCTCTGAAATGGTGAATTCGTGTGTTCAATCGAGTGGAAATAAACGGGCGGTGGAGTTGGGGAGGAGCTGTTTGACTCTGTGCATAATGCATTTCGGGGGCTGAGCGCGATATTTCCGTGCCGCAGTCGATGCGTTCTAATCAGGACCCAGAATTCCAAACACCTTTCAGCTGCCATTTTACCCACAAACAAACCATAAATATTATATTTTCTGTGCTCGTGGACTATATTTGCTCTTTCAAGATTTATTCACCTCAAAAGATACGCCATTATTATTTCACAAATACCATATATTTTCCACACACCTTAGTTTTATACAAAATAAATGTACTTTAAAATAACTAAAAATATATTTTTAAATCGTTGGTTCAGATTGCAACAAAATTCATGCGCAGCCTGGTAAATATTTAATAATTAATAAAATAATATTTTGAGATACAATTTCTTTATTTTAACTGTTAAAATCTACTGCTAATAATAACCAAATTTGGTTTGACCGTTACTAACTAGAATAATCAAAGAGCTAATTATTGTTAAGAAATCATGAAAACGTCCATGGCCCACTGACCGCCTTCTAATAGCGTTGTATAGTATTACTGCTCCGTGGTACTGAGAATAGATTGTTCTGGGTCTTCGAATACTAATCACGTGATTTGACAATTATATATTTTAAAAATTAGAAAATATTTAAAATCAATTTAAATTTTTTAACTAAGAAAAATTCATTAAATAGTTTACGTAACAATTCAAAGTTCCTCAATATTTCCTCCTCTTGATATGCACGGAATATGTCTAAGTGGTGTTCTAATTCGACCCACACTAGCGATCATGTTACTGCTTCCACGGTTATTTTGCGGTTCTGTAGTAAGGTCGCTGTTGCTGGAAGTTGAGGCACAATACAATAAAACATTCAGTTAGTTCTACAGCCGAGGCAGAGACAGCTCTTACTTTTAATGTGCATAGTCACCAATTTTCGTTCATACTGTCAGATAATGATATTTTTAATCAAAAATTTATTCGTACGTCCTGATATTAGTCCAAATTCATCTTTTTCCACATAATTACGTCGGTTAGAATAGACAACCTGAAAAAGCAGTTAACGAATAAATAAGTCCACCTAATGTTTGTATGTTAGTGTGTGTGTGAAAACTGAACTATAAGCTTGAATACAATTTTGAATGACTTAATAACACTCTGAAACTCCTATCATCACTTTCACCTGTAAAGTCTCCTGACTATCTAAAAAAATTATATTTTCTTTCTCTGAAGGTTTTTTCTATACAGTTTCTCTATCGCTTCCTCTAGAAATGTCAACTGCTCCTTTCGGTTCTCTATCAAGCATTGATCTCATTATGTTGTACGCTTTTATTAGTGACAGATTGTCTTTAGCAAATGCAAACAAATATTGTATGAAGGATAATTTAACCGCCCGTTCCATTTTGGAAAGATTTCTTTATTTCTTCATTGGTTTTCATATTCCTATACCGTATTTCTTAAAAATTGTTGTCTTTTCCATTTACCTGTCATGTAAATTAAATTAGATTATTAAATCAGAATCTAATATATGATGATAATTACGAATTAAATAATTATTTTTAATTATTTTAAGTTATTGCCATATTGATATCCTTTTTAAATGAAATCGAATAGACAATAAACATCTTTCTAAATAAAAATTTAACGATAAGTTTTAATCATTATTTCATTATTACGTCTAAATGAAAACTTAAAACTCATAATCTTTAAATTTGGTTCACACCTAAATTTATGACACAATTCACGTTTTATTTTGACATCTCTCTCTGTTTATAAATCCACTGCTTTACTGTATAGGAAGATTTCTTTCAATACGCTTTGTTGGAACAATGGGACGAGCAAGATGTAAACCATTGTTGCCTTATATCGATAAACCACAACTGTTGTCAACAGTGATGTCAAACTATCTAAAAGTTAGGAATTTATAATGTAATTAACATAATTATACAATTTAAAAACAAACCATTTCAGATGTAACTTTTACAAACAACAGGAATCTACAATTATCCATGCACATTTTATACTTTTCAAAATAAGCATATTTTCCTTACGCCAATACAGATCGCAGCACTGTAGTACGTTTGATAACATTTATCCCTTCCCCTGATACTCTTGGAGAGCTCATTACTCAACTATAACGTCGTCCCCGTAACTGGACGTGAATGGTATTGGTGCTCCAGACATAAAGATGAACATAAGTTCAGACGAATGATAACATGAGAAAAGTTACAGTGATTCAGGCCTTAAAAATTATGAGTGATTTGAGACATTCCATCACGCAACCAAATTAGTTGTCCGTGAAATTACGTTAGTTTTCGACATTTTACTCCGAATTTTCAACATTATAACGAGGCGACCCATTATGAATATCTTGGTGTGTATTCATTCACCGACGACTTGTGATTTCTATTTGTCACGACAGCGACTTCTACAGGTTCTGACCTGACCGGCGAATCTTTTGGGGAATTCGTGGTAGTCATCCTGAGTCTTCCCTGCCGCTGCCCGTCGTCCCTGCCACCGCGTACCAACTGGCTTCCGTCGAGGCAACTTTTCGGACGCACATGTACAGGCAAGGTGTCGTACCTTTGTTATTTTTTTTCATTATCTAGACAGAAAGATAGTGTGGAATCATTTGTAATTCATTGTTCTAATTAAAGTAATTTGACTTCAATAAATACCTGGATTGAAAGTGTAAAGACGCTCTTGATAAACCAATATTTTATTAATGTGCGCTCGCCTTCGTTAGAATGTTTAATGATTAAAACTATCTATTACGTGATCATGTAAATACGTCTTTTTACATATGTTTTCAAACTAAGTGGTGAGAGAAGGATGATTAATTATGTATTACTAATAACATTTATGTGAACTAAACTAAAATTAGTATTTTAAGATTAAACGATAATGAGATGGCCGCGTGGGACTAAATAATACTCCGTTTATAGTTTAATCAAATTCAGTTCATTCCTTCTGCCGAACCGTACCCTATTTAGAATTATATTTACTGTTGTTTCCATTAGTTCTCGATTGAGGAAATAGGATACGTCATACATTTCAAATAACAAGTAATTTTAAGAACAAAATAAGGTACATAGTCGATTACAAATAATCTTGAAATAAATTAATATATATACTAATATATACTATATAAAGTATATAGTCTAAAGTCATTAAAAACATTACACGCACACAAGAGATAACAAAAAAACACGCAATGGAGTTTTGACTACTTGTAGCTGCGCGACCAAGAAACTGTCCTTCCGTAGTAGTTCCAGGAATTTTGTTGGAACAAGAAACTGTAGGGCAATTATATTATTATTCGTATCAAACGTCTTTCAGATCTCACTTTAAAGATAATGAAAATTATCAGTATTATGCCTCTAATTTTACTGATAAAACGAATATATTTTGAGAAACATGTAATGCGGTATATGAATCGAAAATTGAATTAAGCACAACTTACGTTATGTCGTATTCCTTTCGTGGTATGGAGAGTTTTTTGAAACACAGATTCTAAAATTTGATGTTGATATTGTTTCTTTACGTTAAAAAGTTATTTTCGTTTAGATATATGACCATTTTTTACAGAATCACGAGCCATTCATTTTTTTTCCTGGAGGATTACAAATTTATTGTCTAATTTATATTCAAGATATATTAAAAACATAAAAGGCTTAAATATTAGAACTATTTTAAAGTAATAACATTATTTTCCATGTTTTATTACAACTCACACTAAATATCCACATAGTCAAAGTTTCAGTCTTCCTTTAGTAGAGCGTTTCGAAATGTTCGAAGCGATTGAACGACCCACCAACTGTAAGTCAGATTACTGATTCGTTTCGTGATTGTAAGGAATGTTACGCGGGAAATATATACAGACAGTTTGTGAAGTGTATGGGGAAGCAATAATGAATGATGTAATGGCGAGAAAGTGAATTAGACAGTTTACAGAAGGCCATGACAATGTGCACGATGAACCGCGCTGCGACCGACCGTCTGCGATCATAGTCGAGATCTATGCTTTCCATTAAGACAAGTGCCCGAATAACTGTGGTGATTATGTAGAGAAGTAAAGTCAAAATCTGGAAAATAGTGTTCTCAACCTTTTTGTACATAAAAATATCCGTACTTACCTGAAAATATATCAAATGTATTAAAATTAAGAAACATGAGTTTCCATAGCCGGATACTAAGCCTTGTTTCCACGTGTCTTTAATAACGCCTGATAAACTAAATGCCATACAAATCAGAAACATTACATTTTTAAAGGTGTGTTCATTTTATAATGAATATTTACTAATTGTTCAGATTTAATGGAAAAACAAGCGAATGCAAAGAATATAGTTATCGCAGTATTGATTCAGTAGTAAAAGACAGGAAAGTGAATTAAAATATTTATAGTCGCATTACCTTTATAAATGTGTATTTTGCGTCAGATATTCCTTTAAAAACTTAAACAATGACTTGCAAAAATGTGTAGAACTTGCTTAATTGAATTACCTGTCTTAAATCATCATAGTTTTGACCGTTGTTACAAAGACACTATTTTCTGAAATTAATATCGACCGTATTTAATGTAAGAAAGTGGCAAATTTGAAATGTCATAGAAATTCAAGCACTAATTACAGAGAAAAATCTGATAACTTTGAGATGTTTCATGAAATTTTAATTATATTTTAAATGGCTACAAAATCAATACTTTTTCATGTTGCTTGCAAATTCAATTCACATCTCGTAAAATAACTTTTTACTAGAGATACAGTATATTGTGAGGACATTAGATGCTACAATTTTTAAGAACTACGATCGAATAGCTACAAATATTATTTTTCTTCAACAAAATGTTTCGATGATTTAATTAATGCATTAAGAAAGGTTACGTGCTCCCGTGAAAACACACACACACATGCATATATATATATATATATATATATATATATATATATGCTAATGCAAACCGTATGGTAAAATAGTGTGCTGATCTGTCACGTTACTACTTCAACTCCTATTTCATATTTATTTGCTGATGCTCTGATAGATCTTTAAAGTGATTCCAAAAGTTTTATTATAGGTGCGTCTATGTTATTTATTTTACAAATAATTCGAAAAGAGAATTGACGTTATATTATTGACACCTCGAGCAAATATTTATAACTTAATTTCTTCACAGAATAAATTCTTCAAAGGGAAATTAAAAATTAATGCAATGAGTTTATTCAAAATATTCAGCAATGTCTACCTTCATCAGTCAATATCGTAAAATCAGAAAGTGTGGCCAAATCTAAAGACGATCCCATTTTTCTCAGCATAGCACTAATGGAATCAATAAATAAGACTATCTATTTTTATCATTGAAATGAAAATATTTATTTAGGAAGGCACGTAAGAAGCATTTTCTGGGATATTTGTGGAGAATATCCATGAAGCGTGCGGCTTACGTATAGTCGTCCTAGACAGGTATTCCCATTTGCATGGGGATAATGCAAGTGCTAAGGCCCGTAATGGCCTGCACCCCTAGTCGCCACCCCTGGATGTTATACGGTCCCGCGGCACAGGTGCGCTAAGCCCCGAATTTCTCATTATTGTTACCAGCTCCATAGACATATTACGTAAAATGGCGAAATCTCGGCTCTCACGTTCGCATCTCTCTTCATTAGCGTTCTGATATAGTGCCCCTTACAAAAGAGTAGGTTCGTTACACCGCAATAAAGGCGGCTATCGTGTATAAAATTTGTATCCACCAACTCGCACATAAAAAGTACTTTATGACTGTGATAATTATCGCTGCAATATAAATTTTCACCTTCAAATCGCCAATTCCTTCTCTCCAGCAATGCTTGAACATAAAAATACTCATATATTATTTCAAAATTTCTGTGCTGTGTATTTATTAAAACACTAACTTACATGTATTACAAAGTTCCATTATACTCACCAATGTTTTTTTCGAGCTCAAACTTTCTTCTTTAATCTGACAACTTTATTCGCAATGAATACTCTCGAGATTTATCCATCGTTACGCTACCGTAGTATGTAAAGTTTTATTTATTTGGACATATTGTGAAAATAAAACGTTTGTTGTTTTATACTGTAACGCCTGAGATACAATATTTCTCTATTATTTTCTATTTCCCACTGTATTCATAAAATTAAAGTACACGATGAGCAACAGACAGTAAATATATAAACAATTACTTGCTTGCTGGTTGACTCCGAGTTTCTTAGACTCCGTAAAAATTATAGCTCAATTACGTTGCTTTTCTTCTGCACATACCGACATTCAACTCTCTCAGACCCGCTTCTACATTTTACAATCATCTCACTTTTGATCTTGTATCTTTCGTCCCGCATTTCCAACAAGAAGTTGCTTTATTATCTACACTATTCTCCACTCCAATAATATAGCCCAGTCATTACAGTCTTCTTATTATTATATTTATTACTATATCGTAACCTTTGTCAAGAGTATATTAATAGAGAAAGGAGAAAGAAACAATATAGAAGAGAAATGGACACGCTTGAAGAAAGAAATTACTAGAGCAGCAGAAGGAAAAAATAGGAAGAAAAGCTCCGAGCAATAGGAAAGCACGAATTCCACAAGAAATAATAAAAATGATTGATGAAATGCGTAAATATAAAAACGCGAGCGATGTAAATAGTAAAGAGCAGTACAGACGCTTGAAGAATGAGATAGATAGAAATGCAAATCAGCCAAAGAGGCTTGGCTACAACAGAAATGAAAAGCGGTTAAAGATTTTATGATGAAAGGGAAAAGATGCAGCTTATAAGAAAATCAAATAAACATTCGGCGATAAGAAAAGTATTAGCAAGAACATCAGGAGAGCGGATGGGAAGACAATTATAGGTAAAGATTAATAACAGAAAGGTGGAATAAATATCTAATAGAGCTGTATCATGGTGGAAGTCTAGATCAGTCAGAAATAGAAGTAAAAGAGGAGGTGGATGATGAAGAATTAGGGGACAAAATTATAAGGTCACAGTTTGACTGAGGGCTGACAGATCTGAGAAACTGTAAGATCATTGGGCGAAGAAGCAATATCTCGGCTATTCAGGATAGTTTGCGAAATATACGAAACAGGAAGAATCCCAGAAGATTTTAGTAAAAACATAATTATACCCATACCGAAGAAAACTAGGGTTGATAGATGCGGACAGCACAGGACAATTAGTTTAATATTCCATGCATGCAAAATGTTTTTTGGGGGGTTAACATGTTAAACTACAATAGTATATAGCAGAATGGAACGTTAAATAGAATGCGAGTTAGGAGAATATAAATTTGGTTTTAGAAAGAATGTAGGGACAAGAGAAGAAATATTAACTTTGCGACTAATTTTAGAAGACAGGATAAAAAAAACCGGCCTACATTCATGACATTTGTAGATTTAGAATTAGCGTTTGAACTGTAACACACTGTTAAGAATTTTGAAGAGCACTGAAATAAAATATCGAGAAAAGAGGTTAATACAAAACCTCTACAGAAGACAGGAAGCAGTAATTAGAATAAAAGATCAAGAAACGAAAGCCGTAATCATGAAAGGAGTAGGACAAGGATGATGTCTGTCGCCCATGCTGTTTAACTTATGTATAGAACAGGCGATGAAGAATGCTAAAACGGAATATGGAAAACGAATGATGCTGCAAGGAGAAGAAATAAAAACCGAGGATATGGTAGTATTAGGGGAATCAGAAGAAGACCTGGAAAAAATATTAAATGGCATGAACGGAGTCCTGGAGAAAGAGTTCAATATGAGGATTATAAGAGGGAAAACCAAGGTAATGGAGTGTAGATTGGGAAATAGTGGAAAAAAGGGTGTTGTTTTGGGAAGGGATATTTTAAGGAATTCTGCTACTTGGGAAGCGTAATAGCTAGGGATGGTACAAGTATAGAGTAGAACAGCACAGACAAGGAAGGCTTTCGAGAAAAAGAGGAAGTTACTTACGGGTAATATAAGTGTGAATACTAGGAAATCGTAGCTAAAATGTTCGTATGGAGCGTGGCGTTATATGGGTGCAAAACGTGGACGATAGAAGCTCCGGAAAGGAAAAGAATAGAAGCCTTGAAATGTGGTGCTGTCGGCGAATGCTGAAAATCAGATGGGTGGATAGAGTAACTAAGAGGAAGTTCTAACCAGAATAGGGGAAAAGCGAACAATATGGAGGACGTTTACCTAGAGAAGGGAATAATAGGCCACGTTTTAAGGCGTGAGGGTCTCGTAAAATTAATATTAGAGGGAAGTGTGTGGTAAGAACAGAAGAGGTAGGCGAATGATAGAATACGCTAAGCAGATGAGGGAGGATGTGGGTTGTGCTAGTTATAAGGAAATGAAAAGGCAAGCGCAAGATAGATTAGCATGGAAGGTTGCATAAGACAAGTCTTAGAACTGAATACCGAACAACAACCACCTTTGTACGAGTCTTGCAGTTCTTTCTTTATTCATAGTGAAAAAGTTAAGTTAACTATTATTCGTCCGTAGTTTAACAAGATCATAATGTTTTTTGATAAATTCTAGCTCTTACCAATGTACGTAATTATTGGTTTTAAAATAATTTATTTTAGCTTTATCTGTACTATTTTGGTCATTGTGTAATATGTTACAGTTTGTGCTGTAATAGAATCTATATATTCTGCTAATTGAGTAGAACTTTCTCTTATATTTATGTTCTTCTTTATAAATTTTATTTCTAATTATGGAAAAAATGAATTCGGATCAATTGAGTAAACACTATTTTAAATTAGTTACTCAATTCTAGTTTTGTTTCAAAAATCCAATTACTCAGTTACCAACAGTAGTATGTTTTAGTTCCTTTTTTCTCCGACAGCGCTGCGTAAAATGCTATATAGTTGGAATCTCAATTCATTTTCTTTTAGTTTGTTGACGACTCAGTGTTGATTTTAGATGTGTTTATGTTTCTGACGAGATTTACTTCGACGTAAATTGATGTATTATATATTTTTCTGGTCGGTAGACATATTGTGTTCTTTTTAGATCAGTTAATATAAAGTTATTGTGACCAAGTGTTGGCATGTTTCCCAGTTTTAATTTCAGCTGTGTTTGATAATGGACTAAATTCCGAAAGCTAATATGAAGTAAAATATGTAGAGAACTGCAACCAAACTTTTTTCATCATTCCTTTCAATTATTACCCTGGTCCACATAAATAATGCTATTTTCTTACACATTATTACTTTAATAACATTAAAAGTTGCGTAGCTATTAAATACATTTTACAGTGAAAGAAAACTGACACAATGAATCATGATTTGAAACGTGTTATATTATCATAATTTAGGGAACACGATTATGGCATGTAGTAGATGTATTTCAGGTTTATAGGCCAGTGTGTAACCCGAATGGGTTTAACTGTACATATCAAGTTAATTTTAGGTGAATATATGGAGAACCGTGTTATAAATAGTATAATAGAGGAATATTGTCAGGATTAATAGTGAAAAATACGTATAATATTGGATACTTAATGCACAATTCAATACTTATAGCGACAAAAAGACGATTAGGAGAGTGCTAAGCGATATTAAGAAAAATAAAATGATTCATTTTTAAAATTACTAAAAATAATGACGGTACATTGACTAATTCTAAATACTGACGTTTATTTAAATAAAATTAATCTCCCAACAATCAGGGCGACAAATTTTGAGATAGTACTCGGATAGAGTAATATAATTCATTTTGCGATTTAAACAGGTTAAAATCAAACGATATATTGATAATGTCCTATATTTCCCCTGGAACGTGATATGTTTGAACCGCACTTGTGTTGCGGGCGGCGCAACCGTGCACTTATTAACAGCGGATTCGTTACACGATAACTCTTTACGTGCGCTACAGAGAACAGTAGAGCGGCAGCGCTACCTGTGAATACAATGGTGCACTTTCATTCTTTCTTTTCCCGCAGTTTCTTTGGTCCGTTCCATTTACTCTACGAGATTCATTGTGCCTTTTTCTTTTCTTGTAAGTAATGGCTCGTTTGTGGAGCAGAGAACGACTCTCTGCCGAACCGCAGAGCAAAGATTCCTCTGTGTTGAATTTCTTTGCTCGAACCAAACTTAGAGGCAATATTAATAAAAAATCGAAGTATGCTGTAAATCTAAAGCGAGGATGTTCAGAAACGGAAAAGAAGCCTATAATTCTTAAGGATTCGCCTTTCAACACTCTTGTTGTCCGGTAACTTTACAAACCCAATTTAATGCTTCGAAAATTATTAGTTTTCGTCACAGAACATCGAATCAAGTGGATAGAAAAGTCATAATTATTTGTATCATACTATATTATGTTGAATAATACAGAAAATTTATTAACAATTCAATTGTTTTCCAGTTCAATACATATATACAATATGATATAAATGATTTCATGATCTGAAACGTGTTATATAATCATAATATAGGGAACAAGTTATATTTCAGGTTTATAGGCGTTTTCGTGCGTTGTCTATGACTGAAATTCAAACGTTATTGCAATTGAGGCTCCAAATTTCTGTTTCAGACAGTTTTTCGATGTTGAAACACAAATACGTACTGTTGTACCAATTAAACTACAATCTAGATTTAAATTATTCAAAACCATCATGAGACATTCGTTAATATAATATTTTCTAGAATAATGGCGTCAAAGCCTATATGAAAATAAGTTATCTTTTGCGGTCTACTTCACCAAACGAAATTTGGGATTTAAATCAATCGATTTCTTTTTTATTCTTTAAAATATTCAGTATTGTATGTAAACGCAGTTTAATGGTTAACCTATTTTAGCAGATAATGGAGTAATTTGACTTTTGTCCATATACACTAACAAATCAAGGAAACTAGCAAGTTCACAGATTAACAATCATCTCGTGTACTGAAATTCGTACGAACCTGTACTCATTACTTGCAAAAATGGGACATAAATATAACAATACTGAAAATTGGTAAGTAATCAAAACAGTTATTAAATGCAAAACGTAATTGTTTACCGATAATGAATGAGTAATGAAGGCGCAATATTGGCATTATTATCCGCTAATATAACGAAGAAGTTTTCAGTATTTATTACCTGTTACCTGGAAACAAGCTGCCCGCTGGCGGATAAATCACGTCGTAACACGCGACGAAACAATTACCGGCGCCAGTGGATTGATATATATGGCTAAGAACAACACATGCGAAGATACTAATCACATCAGATATTTCTTACACAGTAGAACATAACACCCTCTAGAATTTTCTGTGGGATTACAAAATGTTTGAAACTGCCACATTAATTTTGATAACTACTTCAAAAGTCAGCAACAGGAAACACGGTTCATGTGTATCTTAAACATTCATCACATACTCTCTTATTTACGTTATACAGATAAGTAATGAAATTAACACGCTTCGTACAGATTCAATCTGAATTTGGTACACACTATTGATAAAAATCTTGTGTGTAAACAATCTTTCGTTTGCATTTTTAAACATAGAAAATTTCAATAGAATAAGAATAATTGTCAACAAATCATGTTCATAGCGCCGAAAGGTTATAAAAGTTTAAAGGAAATTAAACTTAAAGTCGTGAAAAGGAATACAATGATACACTCACGGCTTCATCTAGTTGTATATTACAACATTTTGTTAATTTCTTGCAATTACCTCAAAAGGGAAAAACTAGATGTAACAAGTTCTTGAACAACCCTGACAAACTATCTGTCCGTAAATAGAAAATTTATTACTGTTATTTGTGTTAATAGTTTCACAGCCAAGAAAAGCTAAATACATATAAAACTTTAAAATTCCTAATTTACTTTATTTATAAATTAATTATAGTATTCACATTCTATAAATTTGTGTTTTGTTGTTATTTTATTGGTTGATTCTGTTACTGCATCATTTAAGGTTTGGAGTTTCCGTGAGGAGTTTGAGTAGCTACCAAAAATTTGAAAGCATAATTTCAATAATAAGAAAGTACTTCAGCAGGGCCCTTCCTGTGTTGTGGGCATGGTAGGTGACTTCCTACGGCGACAAAACCGCCTGAGATAGAGTGAAAACGTCTTGACACACCGCGATGACTACAATATTAACGCTTTAGAAGTGGCCGACGAAATACGTTTAGTTTCTTCACTTTGAAAAAAGGATATCTAAATGACGTTTCTAAATTCAAAACCTCACTCTTAAAAGAGAGATAGATTTGAGTATTACTTTAATAACTTTGTTAAGGCTGTTAATAACTGTCGCTGCCGGCCAGAAAACGTCTCCTGTTTTCAAAAATATATGTTATTAGTTAAGAACCAAATTAATTTTAAACAGTCTTCATGGGACTTCAAAATAGCTGGGCTAACGCAATTTAGAAAAATGTAAGGGAGTTTAAATCTTTTTAAAGAGTCATGAATTGTGGGCGATGTTGTGTTGTTTGAATTTTGTCACACACATCTTGATGAAATCGTATTTGACACACTTGATATTGCGCTTAAAAGAAGTAGCATCCTCGTGCTTGGCATTTGAATGCAAGCTATTCACCTCTGTTGTCGTTTCCTCCTTCCTTCTTATGGCACGGGATTACCTTGCGGGCAAGGACACCAGGCGCTGTTAAATTATTCTTTCATTCTATTCAACCATCTCTGATGGCCTGGCAACACATCCACGACAACTATCTTCATATGCTCATCTAATATTGACTTATTTTCACTACTCTCCGAGTTCTCATCCATTTATCTCTCTCCTTTCGCGCCTCTGCAGAATCTCCTTTTGCCATCTCTACCATGGGGTGAAGATCAAATTCAAAGTAATTCGCTGTAGTCGGTCATTCTGCCGGAGGGAGAACAGTCCTTGAGATTTTGTCCAGGATAAACTCATCGGTCAGATACACTATTCCAATAAACGTCAATACTTCACGGCTTATATTTCACACGCGTCGAGTTCTCTTTTCCTGACCCACGGCATCGCTTATTTATCAGACACACTTCACCGTCTCGCTGGACCAATTTCCGTCCATTAAACATGAAATTATTAATTACAGTTCATTGCCGTTACCTTATTAAAAATGGAAAATTTTGATTTTCAATAAAATATTTTTCCGTAATTTGATTTAATTTTTTTTCGTAACTGAATAGTCTTTTTTATAGTTAAAATTATATTTTATTATTGAGTTTATTATATTGTTACGACATTTTAACTTGGGGTGGCATGCATTTGCTATGCTTACAGCGGCAGAAGCTGTAGGGTCTGCTCCGTCTTCTCCACTAAAAAAATGTAAAGGAAACGGCAATTTCTTAGATGATACACACAAACAAGGAATGCAGGAAATGTATATTTATTAACCATATGTAATGGACGATAACCCTTGCACAAAATAATGTTTTTCTGTTATCTATTGCAACCTTAAAAGTATATGAATTTTGCTTTCGCAGTCAACCGCCATTTGCTCGTGCGTGCCTTTAATATACTTTGTGGTGGAATGTGAGAAGCTTTTTCGTCATTGTTATTGGTGCAGTAGCATTCCTTTGGTCCAACGCTTGAGTTAACGTTTCGCAAGAATGTCTGAAGCTTGTAACAGCGCATAGTTTGTTATTTAGTACTCCCTGAAGATTATAAGCGAAGTTTGGTGCTTAGTTTGGCGAGAAGTCGTCCCGCGACGGGACCTTTAGTTATTAGTGCAAGACGTAAGACCTGTCCCAAGCAGCTCATTCCGAAGAAGGCGTCGTTAAGTCCCATGCCCCGGGGAGGTGTCTCGCATCGTGCACGCACAATTTGTCACCCCTCGACGTCATCGGCGAAGTGGTAGTGCCTCTCCCAGGCAGGTACGGATCGGCAGCATTACCCGTAATAACAGCGATAAAGCCCACCCCTTCTCTCAGCGGCAGGAGACAATGGCGCAAATGAGCACGCACATTCCCGCGTATGTCCATATCTCTAGTCACGGTGAATGAAACACTCCGATTCTCAACAGCATTCCATACATCTGACTTTTAGAAAAATTCTGATTCACATTAGTGGAGTAGCGTGCTGTCAAAAATGCGCATTGCTTCGTACATACATAAAATGTGAACCTCCCAGCAGGAAAAATGCACATAACGGTACTCTTGCATTATAAATTCAGCATTCCAGAAATTAGGCAACTCGAAATACCAGTAATGCATCCCTTTCATTAGGTATATGTCTTTTAAAATAAAACTCGCAGTCAGGACTATCGGGATACTAATCGCCGCTATGAAACTTGATAATCCAAATATGTATATCATAAAATTATATCCACATGAAAAGTAAAAAATCATACACTTAGCTGATGACATAATCATAAATAATTCTTATTTTTTGTGTTCGTTTTTGTCAGGGCAAGTTTTGTATAAATGAAAATGATTAAAAATCGAACAGAAATGTTTTAAAAATATAATATGAAAAAATTCTATGATAATGTTGCTAGACATACGTGCATTAAAATCTCCAAAAACTGATTGCGGGTTGCCAATACGCTTGATCTGTTTATTCTCCGAAGCGGCTCAACGGATTTCAATAAAAATTTTAGGGATTGAAACAGGAATTTAAACTTAATTTTAGTGTATGTTTCATTTCGATATTTTGCAGAGTTTAGAAAATATTAATGTAAATATTTATAAATACATTGAATTGCCTCGCAAAAGGCGATGGTAAAACCAACTGCGAGTTAAATGTCCTATAAGGCGTTCCTATAACATCATCCCACTTACTCTTCTAAAATAAGCGTAATTTTGGCAGCATGGGAGGTAGAGCGAGGGTGAACAATAACACTCCATCTTTTTTTTGGTTAACAGGCTACATGAGGGTGATCCTGAAACAGGCAACTCCCCTTTAATAGCATAGGAAGGGAACTGAAAAGGGGGGATGCGGAAAGTAGAGCAAGGTAGCCAAGGGTTAACTATGGCCCCCCGGGCTATTGTTTAAGGATCCTACCCGGTGTTTCACCTAAAGAAATGCAGGGAAAACCCTAGAAAACCTGCATCAGGTAGGTCGGGCATTGGGTACTATTCTCACGCCCTTCCGAATGACGGGAGACGAGTTTGCTGTGGGGACGCAGCATTCCCTTCTCCGTGTCTCCACCAATTTCAGGAGGCAGTTGGCCGACTGATCCAATGGGATCAGCGGACAACTCTTGCCATATGCCCAAGGTCTTTGACCCCGGTACATATACCTCCTAAAACAGGTGAAGGTGTATCGGCATATGAGAACTTTGATAAAAAGTACCCAGAGAGAGTGCGAGGCATTCCCGACTTAATCAGGTGAGCCCCACAATCACTCTGAACACTCCATCTATTTTTGTGAACGTGAAAAAGCGTGATTGGTCAAAACCAACTGCGACTTATAATGTTTGACGTGAAGCTCTCTTTCTCTCTTCTTTATCAACCACTGGAATGAACAGACGTGGTCATACATTATTGATAGATTGACATTCATTAGTATTCAATTACCGTTTCTTTCGCAACAGCAAAACTTAGTGTGTTTCGTGTGTTTATCGTCGTGCTATTTATTGTAAGTGATAAGAAACTTCCACAAGTGATGCATCAAAATATCGGTCGGCGTACGTGTAACGCAAGTCGAGTTCATAATCTTCGAGACAATGAGACTGAAGAAGAGAGTAGGCACCGTTTGGAAGCAAACAGAACGGGAATTACTCAAGTGAAGTCTACCACGGCTCCGGAAGAACCCATACAAAACAGACGATCAAACGTAATAATTACCTATCGTCGTTCGACCTCATTCCGAATGACCGAATGACTTCCCTAGGGGGAGGGGTGGGATTTTTATATACAATAAAGATTCATATTTGAGTCCAAAATAATTCTTGAGGTCAGTTACTTTTATAGTTATTTCCCGACAATATTTGTGTACAATTTCAACCACTTGCAGCAATGTGGGGTAGGGGTGAAAATGAGTCATATGAAAATAAAAAGGAAATTATCAACTTTGGGGTCGAATCCGGTGTAAAGGAGGCCGCTGTGTTGCATTATATGCTTTAATATGCGATTTAAGTAAAAATTCATCCCTTAATTCTATTCTGTCAGAGTACTGAAAATATTTTTAGCCTTTGCTATTGTACCGGGAATATTTTTGACTGTCGAAATACTGGGAGTATATTGAGGTTCATATTATGACGTTTTCCATGCTGGTTGAGTCATGTGTTGACCAAGAATTAAGTAATGTACCGGGACAAAATAAATACCCTGCCAACGCGGGTGTCCAGCTAGTACAATATTAAATTATTTCTTTTGGTATTTTTATATTTAACAATTATTACTTCATAATACTAATTGTATATGAAATAATCAATATTATTGGGATAATATAATTGAGGTGGTGTAATTTTTATACATTTCCAAAATCTTCAATTAATATCAGCCAAAAAGTACAAAATTGATAAAATTTAGGTTAGATATAAAACTTGTATCAAAACCATTGTAGACCTGAAAAAGTCATAGATTTAGGCCGAAATATTGTGTAACTGTATATCTCCTAGTTACTATACTAATCTTTTACTGATTTGTGGCCAGTTTATTTTGAACTTAGTTTTATTTTATGCAAGATAGAAGTGTAGCTCCGGTGTTACGGCCCACTACATACATGAAGTTATTTGAAGTAAGTTCATCAGTACATAAAAGCATATCGTTTAAAAATAAATCGAATGGCATTTTTAATGATAACTCAGATGTTTTATTCAGCTACAAAGGAAGATATAAATAATAAAGTTCAGATTTTTAAATTTTTCAGTGTATGCAATTATTAATAAATCTTGATTTTTTAATTCATAAAATCCATAACCGCTTTAAGCAGACTCCTCTTCAATTTTAGATATATTGGAAAGCTTAGGACCTGATTAAAATATCAATTAAACAATTTATATTTGTTATATATTAAGACAAATTATTTATCATAAAACACGATAACATTCTAAAATTGTTATGCACATATTGGTATTAAAGTTAATACAATAAAATAATTTTATAGTTTGTAATTCACTTTAATTTTCGTGCCCGTTGATGTCATATCGTATTTACTTTTGCTATGAATAGTACAAAATGTGGTAGTTAACATTAATAAATTAGAAAAAACAAACAATTTTACCGAAAATTTCTGCAATAAGAAATAAGGATTGCCAAGGCATGATTTGATACCGTTTATATATTTGTGTGTTTAGGGGATAATATTTTGTTTACTGATGCGATAAGATTTTCACCTCTGTGTACTTGGCTCCTTTCCTCCTTTCAGCTTGAGGTGTTTGTTCCCGCCACGTTGTAGAAGCTTCTTCCCCAATCCCCGCCTCCCTCTTCAATCTGCCTTTGGTTAAGAAGTGTTCGGCGTCGCGCTTGGCTGACGTCGCCAGCAAAGCTCCAGAAACAACCAAACACACGGTAGAAATCTTCCTGGCTTAATGCCAACTAAATAACGTTTCAATCACTTGCAACCTAAGTTCGCTTATACATCAAAATACAATTCTAACAGGAATATTCACAGTATTTTGTTTGGGAATTTTCCCGGTGGCAGTTTTGATGGTAAAGTAAAATTTACAGAATTACGAAACTGATAACAAAATTTAGGTTCTTGTTTTCATTTATATAATTAACTTTGCACCTCAGTTATTGGTACATGGTCTCGTTTTTAAATACCTCTGTGCTTTTAGAGAAAGGTTTTAGTACGTGTGTAGGCAATGCATTCCAGTCACTTCACCTGTTTACAAAGGAATGCTTACCCATATCTGTCCTTTGGTCACTTTTCTTCATTTTATAGTTACGGACATTTTTAGAGAAAATTTTGGGTTTATTTTGACGCCCCCTTATTTCTATCCATGCCGGTTTGTCCATGTGAACCTTGTAAATGCACCAAGTCTACCATTTCTCCTCCTTTAATCGAGTGTTTCCCATTTAGTTGTGTACCAAAAATAAACCATTTGTGAGTTAAATCCAGTGAATTGACGTGTATGCTATTGCCTTGGCCTGCCTTGTCCTTTCATTCAATATTTTGTTTATGAAGTGTATCGATATCCATCCCTAGTTAAAGTCTAATATTTGGTTTATTCCACAAAATTACCCGAGAAGTGTTCCGTCTTAAACTATGGGAACAAATAGACGTTGAAGTTAGTAGAGGCGGAAAATAATATAGTTGTTGCTGATCCCGTTCTAGAAGTTTAGAGTGAATTCCTATGACAGATACGTAAAATAATAACACTGAAAGACAGTACTGCAAAAAAACGTTTGAACATATAGAAGGAATACGTTTTGAACTAGTAACGTGATTATTTAAAACCCAACAGGAATTATTCTGGAAATTAGCGTGAAAATAATAACAGAAACGTGTCAGTTGATACGTAAACTTTTGTTACTCTATAAATATTTCTTTGTAATTAATTTACCAAACTTTTCAATTAACTCTACTTTTTGGCATGAATGGTTTCTTGAACGAGGAGTGACGAGATAGTGAGAGATGAAAGTCTGAACATGATTCAGCAAACGAGGAAGAATGTGTCAGAGAAGGTACATGAAGATGGTTTGTTAGAAGAGCTACTTCGTGGAGATAAATATCCGGATACAAAATGAGTGTAATTAACGTTGACAGGCAGAGAAATCGTTTGCAGATGGAAATGAATGTTTAGAAATTGAGAGTGAAAATGGAAATATATATATATAATACGGACTGAAAGCTTCAGTTTTGTACAGTATATGGAAAAGTTAATATTAAATCCTTATAATATATAGCTGAAAGTAGCCAACTTGTAGATATTGAGAATTATAATTAACAACGGTATTCAAAACTGGTGTAAACTAAATTGTTGACATTGTTAAGTGAGCAATTTTATTTATTAATATTTTGTAACTAAAGTAGTAATATCAAATTGAAGTTTAAGTCTGTAAATCCTAAACATTAAACAACTTTGTACTTATTATAAGCTAGACCTTGTTTAACTCTGATAGGGAATTAAAAGAGAAATTTCTTGTGCCCATCAAAACGTTCCGTTAGAAAGTAATTGTACTTTAAAGATAAACGTTTCAAATTTTAAGAAATCATTTGTTATACAATCGTAAAACAGAAACATCAACTGGAACATGTCAGTTCTGGGCGCATGCCAGTTTATTATTATTCTGGAAAGAATAATTTGATGATTTCTTTTCAGGTAGGATTCCTAAATTGTAGGTATTAAAATAAATTAAAATAAATAAGATTTCATTTATGAAAGACACTAAGGGCAGTTACTTCCGTTACTTTAAAACTTAGTGGCCTTGAATAAGTTCCCGGTGAGTTTTAGCCAAAGGGCGAAGGTTCCTGATTGGCTGTATTTGGGACGCCTCCGCGTTGCCGCTGGCGACATCTGGACGACGTGCCGCGCGAAACGAACGTTGCCCCGAGTGACGTCAGCGGAAGTGACGAGGGGTGGGAAGGGTGGACGATCAATACCACCGCGCCTCCGCCTCCGCCTCTGCCTCTGCCTCTGCCTCTGTACTGAGGTAATGCTGTACCATCGCGCCCCCATAGGCACCATTGCAAATATACACCACTGCTCGGGTCACACGTATCGCACAATCGTATTTACCTTCAAAAACAAAACCATCAAATTACCTCTCATCAGAGACTAATAAACAAACATGTAAACTACAAGTTGAAAATATATTAAGTAATAACTGTCCAAGATTGCAAAATTCTTCTCCTCATAACAATATTATTCCCATCACGAGGAACAATTTTTTGTACAATTTCAAAAACAAGGAAGGAAATGACTTAAAGATAATATTAAACATTAAACTGTATATTCTAAATTAACTACTTATACACCAAGAGAAATAAATGTTCATCTACCCAATAAATACGGTAATGTGTTATAGTAATTTGTTAATCGTATTTGATAGAGCAATATTTTAAGGTATACAATTCCTTAAAAGCTGATACTTCAATCTACATTCTTCACTAAACCTCATCAACAAATATCCTCATTATACCGGTGACCAACAACATTTCTTACATTGTTTATTTCAATCATTATTTTCTGATTTTATAAAAAGCGTATGTATAAATTTGACGGGGATTTTGTGTGAGAAAAGTGATTAAATTGACGTACAAAGTGGATCATTTGAAAGTGGAGTTGACACAAAAGCAATGTGAGACCGAGTTTTAATGTACAGGATTATAATGGATTGAAAGCGCCATCACAGTAGAATTAAGACGGCGGCAGTAAATAATGAATGGAGAAAATAGGATGACTAGACAGAAAATAAATGTGAAACGCCTTTTCTTAAGGAAGCTTATTCCATGTAAAATAGCCAATTGTGCAAATCATTCCAGCTTGCCAACTAGAAATATAGAGACGAATAATCAGAAATTATCTATGCTTGGACTATTGAAGTAATGAGGAAATATAGGTTTGTCAAGACACACAAATAGATTAAACAAATTTTGGAACACTAAGGTAGCATTTACATTTGTTGCTGACAAATTCATAATTGAAACTGACATAATTTTGTAGCGGCTGTTTTATAAGAACTTAACGCCAGCGGGTGCCTTATTTAGTTTATAATTATATAACTTTGTAAAACGAAAACTGTGACAATTATTATGAAGAAACAACGGAAAATATTGAACAATTATTACAATAATATTACTAAAAAGTTACTTTAATAAGGTCTTCTGAAAATAAACACAATTGCATCAAAGTTTCAGTGAATTGTATATTAAAATTATAAAACAATTATAATCGCATAACTGCGTTTAATTATAAGTTTACTATAATGTCTAGAGTTTCTTCATCTTTTAACACAATTTATTCCTGAAAAAGTGATGTTTCTCCTGATAACCAACTACATAGTAGATAAATGCAGCCGTTATTTGAAAATCCCTAGATGTACGTAAGAATTATCAACGATATTTGTAATATAAACAAAATTAAACAGGTATAGAAGTAGCCGAAACATTAAAAAAAATTGGGTGCTCTCTTTGAATCAAGAATCTAATTTGATCTCTTACAAGCAAAAGTAAAATAAGGTAATTCAAGTTAAGGTTTCATTTGAAGAGAATATAAATTTTTTAAACCACCCAGAAAATTAAAGGCATTACCTTAATTATTATAAAAACTTTTATTAATGTACGGGACGATAATTTGGTCGCATTATAGCAAAAATATTATTTAAATAATTGAAACTGTACAACATAGATCTTATAGAATAATGTCATTGATCATATTTATAAAGTTATATCAACTACACTGATGATTCGATTATTGAAATCTCAATGTAAGACGAATAATTTAAGATATATATATACTTACTATACGAAGATGATATTGGCAACAATGATTCTCTGAATCAGTTTCAAACATTATAAACTGAACTATACATAAAATACATAAAATAATCCCATTAACAGAAAATAAACTAAACCTAGATTTATTTACATAAAGATTTGAGTTAAGTAATATTTTGATAAAATCGTATTGATGTAAGAATGGTCTATGTCAATTAAAATTCTACATATTCTTAATTACTTACATAGTTTGAGCGAACGAATGAGAATTTAATATAGAATATAACAAATTTAATATTGTAAATGTTTTAAATTTTTGTCAACACTGATAAAAGATGCGTAAAAATAAATAAAACAGTGTGGGATATCACTTGATTATAGCTTTTATTTTAGTTGTTAGATTATAGAGACGTTTATATATTTAAAAATCTAAATTTTCATAAGCAGTCTAGTAACGGCTGATAAAGTATATTATTATGTACTCAATCGTTTTTCAAATGTAGTTATTTAATACGTATCTTGATAATCAATGGAAGTAATATTAACACATTAATAATAATTCCATGACGTCTTTTGTGCATCTGCATTCACTATATCTGTGAATTGTTGTCTTTCATGAATTTTAAAGTAAGATTTCAGGGATTTGGTTAGAGAAATAGATATCACAATTAAAATGACGTTAAAATCAATAAATATTTTCAGAATGTATAAATAGTTTACTTACTATTATAATTAGAAGGCAGTAGTTGATTGTTCTTTAATTTCTTTGTATTTAATTCGATCATCTTACTTGAACTTTATGACTGAATTAGTAAGCTTCTTTAGTTCTTTACTGATCTTTATATTTCTTGCGTTATTTTATTCAATTGCATGTATTAATTATTTTTCATTCAACCTTTTGTTTTAAGATAGAAATTTAATATTACATTCTTCGCGAAGAATAATGATTTAGAATATGTAGAATTTTAAGTTCATTAGGGTGCATGATTCTTTCTGCTGGTTCTTTCGTTTGTGAATTACACTCTCACTGTCATAAAATAAATATATATTCTGCTTCTTCGAAATATAAAAACCTATTGATGATATCGGCATTTCGGTTTTAGAATTTATTTTCTAATGTTTTGTTATTAATTATAATAATAATTATTATAGAATTATTAATGAATATAGTAACCTCTATAAACTTTAGACGTGGCCAGGAAATTAGTCAGGTGAGAAAATCTACCACTTCGTCGATTATTGGTGTGGCAAAGCGAATCAAAGTCATATCGCCCAAGAAAGTCAACTTTGATAGTTTTGTGTTTCATAGATATAGGGTTAGTTTAATGCAATATATTGATTCTTCCCTTTGAATAACAGCATCGCAAAAGCTCTCAGCTATCTAATTTCCAGCAGCGTCTAATAATCTTGTGTTATATTATTCGAGAATATCCCCCAGTTTGGTGTGGCTCATTTCACTTACGATAAAAGCGCCTTAAATCTATTATTTCAGTTAAAATAACAAACTTACATTTATTTGCATGACACTTATTCCAAGATTTCCACCCCAAATTGAAACCCGCAAGAGGTTGTTGATTATTTGTTGATCGTTCTGGTTTCTTAGATATGAATTTCAATGGCCACGTATTTGTGAGTCAATGATAATTTCTTGTTTTGAGTAAAATCTTTTCTCATACTGATATTTTTACTATTAATTTATATAATGTCTTGCTAGCTAAACTTAAAGAATTGAGATTATATGTGTTACTGAATATTTGAGTAATCGCGTAGTTTCTAACAGGAACGTGAAATGAAGTAATTTATTGATTTCGATTGTATTTAATCAGTGGAAATACTCGGCAGAATCACTCTGGTTGACAAATTTCTTTTGGCGCCAGTCAGGCGAAGACAACATTCGTTTAGACGCCAATGAGGCGGCGAAGTGTACTTTTTTAAAAATTATAGTGCGATATTCTGTAATAGTTTTATTAAGATCCGTAGTGGTTACGGTTGATTTAATTGAGCTGAGAAATTCCCATAAATAATTGCCCTTACAATTTTCCTTAGTTGCTTATTCCAAGGCTTTTTAAGATTGTTAAACAACATCCTTAACAACAAACAGATTTAATTCTCATTTTAAATCGTCTGATTCACGAATGCTCAAGATGATAATGTTGACTCGTTATACGTCTATGGTTTTGTGCGTTTCAAGAAAAGTGTATGTTAATTTAAGGTTCACGACAAAATGTTTGCCAGAAATGCAATTCTGACAGATGAAACATAGCCAATATATCAGAACACTTTACGGAGTGCGGGAATATCGTCTAATTACATATATAACGGCATGAATAGGGTTATTAATCATTCTCAAACATTTTATGATGCATTGTTAAATTGCGTTAGGTAAACCAGTCGCCCTTGATGGAAGAATGGGACCGTAAACAATGAATCATTTTTCGCGTCGTGCGTTTGAAAGGTTTTGGGTACATGGTGGTCGGGGTGTTTCAGTCGTGATGCAGCGACACAAGACTCTTGTAGAGGACAATGAATAAATTAGTTGTGGAACACTGTTCTCTTCTCTGCGTTTGTTTGTGGCATAATACTCCCATGTAAAAATTATGACCGAACTCTTGCATCGGGGAATAAAAAATTGAAAAAAATTAGCACAAACAATGAACACAGAGAAACAGTCGAAACGTGGAGAGAAAAAGCTGACAGCGCAAAAATAACGTGCAGACATTAATTATTAGCCGCCAGAAATTTACGGTGAGATTTGGTGACAAAACAGGAGATATAAAAAGCGATTACAATTCAACTAACACGCGAAGAATAGTTCTGTCAATATTAATGAAATTAATGTTGCTGATCCTGTCATTCTTCTTCTTATTCATCAAAAACAAATTTGTTAATATATATTGATAATATTAATATTGATGTCGCCAAAGATGTTTTTTCCTTATTTCTTTCAGCTTCACTTTATTTACCATGTTGCCTCTTCGACTGTTTTTCTCTTTGTGGCGTTTATTAGTTGGTTACCGCTTCTTGGTGTAGTAGTAAAACATTTTATAATCTTAATGATGAGAACATTATTTCGACTTAGCGATCCACAGTCGTAATATATACCGTTAAGATGAATTAGTCATTGTAGTAAATTAATCTTTTGGCAAAACTTTGTCATCATTTATTTCATATAAAATTTACATTCATTGTAAATAAAAATGATATGGTGACTTAAATTTAAAACATTGCAATTGCAGCTCAATATTTTACATCACGATCGAATAAAATTAATCAACATTTGTTGTATGGGAAAAACTGGAGCATTTGTTGAATGTACATACTGGTTCTATGAAATTGGCTATTGCATGATAAAAAACAAAGGGTGCCTGATAGAGCATTTATTGTTCATTGTAGAGGAATGTTATAAACTAGCACAATGAAAAACAATTTGTTACGATTTTTTTACTTTAATTAATACTACTATGCCTATTATTTACATAAAATAATGAATTTAAGTTTAAATCAATTTGTGTGAATAACAGGTATACCTTTCGTGTTTCGGAATAACGGCAAGCAGTAAAATTTTCTAGGTTATTGCTTAATATTGTGGAAGTCGGTTAAAGCGTCCGCCAGAGGTTACAATCGTTGAGTCTGTGAGGCTAATGAGAGTGTATTGAAACTTCTTGTTCCAAGAAGAGATAGTCCGCTCTGCTCTGAGTTCACAGACACCCATCGAGAACAGACTGAGAACGCCAGACACTGGTCCGTTTACTGGTGAAGCTCCCACCCAAATAAATTTACATCTTACTCCCCCTATAAGTTCTTAATTATTAATATTCTTTGCTGCCACTGTAATCAAATATAAATGGCACCTTACGCAAAGAAGTAGGTCATATTGATCCCGCAGCATTGGTTTCCCATGTCTATAAGGAGCTCTCTGATTTCTATAAAACTAGCTGGGTGTCCGGCGTTTCCTGGGTAATTATTTATATAAACGACACAAAATTTAAATTGACAATGATAACGTTGTCAATGTTTCATTATACCAATAACGACAATAATGTCTTACAACGCATTAAATCCAGAATTTCACATTTTGAACCTTTATTAAACGTTACTAAAAGTAAAGCTTTATGATAATAATGTAGTATAAAGAACGTCAGAAGTAGACTTCGAAAACATAAATAGAATGAACGTGGTCTTGGGAAAATAGTACAGCGTGAAGATTAATAGAGGCGAAACCAAGTCGAAGGAGGAGAGTATGAGAAATAGTGGAATAAAAGGGTGTTAGATTGGGAAGGGATAATTTGAAGTAAGTTAAGGATGCATAATAACTAATAATCGTATAAATATAGCCGACATAAAGGGTAGGACAGTACAGGCAAGACAAGCTTTTGGAAAAATAATATAAATATGACTATTATGAAATCATTAATAAAATATGGAGTGTGACGTTATGTGAATGCTAAACGTGTACGATAGAAATTGCAGAAATGAATAGAAGCCTTTGAAATGTGGTGATATAGGATAATGCTATAGAATCACTAACGACGAAGTTCTTAGCAGAAGAGCGCACAATATTGAGACATTTAACCAAGAGAAGGAATAGATTAATAGGCTACGTTTTAAGACACGAGGGTCTTGTAAAATTATCATTAGAGGGAAGGCAAAGAATGGAATGCGCTGAGGAGATTAGGGGGGATTTGGGATGTGGTAGTTATTTATAATTGAAAAGGCTTGCGCAGAATAGGTTAGCATGGAGGGTTGCATCAGACTACTCTGAGGATTGAGTGCTACTACAACAACCATCAAGAGCCTGAAAGGGGGAAAGGAAGGAAAGATTGGCTGAAACCTTGCCTCGGATAAGCACTACAAAAGACCAAATTTTATGGTAATCAGATGAATTATATAGGACATAGTTCATTCATTAGATGTATATAAAGCCCAAGGCGCGCACATGCGCGCAATTGTAATGGTTTATAAATTTTAATTAACATTTAAACACATAACAGTAGAAGCAAAAAACTTACATGACTGGAAGCCTCGGATAATAAGTCGTCGACGGTCATTAGCATACGATGGAAGAACTGAGAAATAAGGTGTTATGTACTCCTTATGAAAATGTCACTACGGCCTCATTTATACTTACTTCTTCAATCACTTAATTTAATTCATTTCTATTTATTTGCTCCAAACCAGGCGACGTAACAATATCACAACATTCGGTATTTTAATTTTATCTTTAAGATGTAATTTAATATTAGTTTCTTTGCAGTATCAATAAATTTATTCATTCAACAAATCGACTCTAAGCCAAGTTAGAAACACTGTAATGTTGAAGACTGGAGGTTCAAGCAATGTTTGTTGTATTACTTAGTAAATACCAACTGGGGACCCGGCGTTGTCCGAGTATTTATTTATATTACCCCGGTACATTATTTAATTCTTCGTCAACACTTAACTAAACCGACAACGAAAACGTCACAATATGAATCTCAAATATTCTCCCAGTATCTCTAGTGTCCAAAATAACACCGGTACAATATCGGGAATAAATATATTTTCCCCTACTTCATGGTTAAATAATTACTTAAATCGCATAATAAAGGTGATAATGAAACACTGCGACTGGTATTACACCAGTTTCGACACCAAACTCTATAGTTTCTTCTTCATATTAGCAATCACTAAATTTTAAAATTTACCGGACGCGAGAAATAAAACCAATTTATCAATTTATGTATACATCGTATCGACGTTCCAAAGAAGTTCAGCCTGCTGCAACAATAGATACTAAGTGGGATGAATGTTATAAGAACGCGTAATATGAGTTATAACTCGCAGTTGGTGTAAACACCTCGGCAATTCCAAGAAATCTTTCCGTAGAATTAATATATTTATTTGTATTCATTTTATATGAATACCATCTACAGTATATCTAAATTAAATATGCACGAATAATTAAATTAAATCTCCTCTCTTTTTAAGGCCTCACATTTTCATTTAAATCCGTAGAGCCATTTAGGAACCTATTAGAGACAAACATAATGTACACACAGACACTTCAATTTTATTTATTGGTGAATTTTGTATAATGTTTTCCTAATTCATAAGTTGACAGTTTTTCAGTATTTATAATTATTGATTTAGTTTTATGTAAAAATACATCTGCATTGTGTGTGCTAAACATTTACGGATCTATACCATGCAACAAGGAGCTTAGCCATTTATTTGCCTTACTGCTGCATTTGTATAATTTGAAAATTTTATCGTACGCGGAGCAGCTGGCCAATAAGAAAGCGGAGAGCTCTTTTAATCGAGTTTGTTTTTTACGAGAGTCGGTTATAATAACGTGTTCGCCTTCGACAGAGCGAGATTTCCGTTTTAGTTCACATTTGTAAGCAGCGAGCGAGTCTGAGGTAATCCGCATTATAAAGGCGCTTGCGTGTACCCACGGCTACTTTAATCCAACTTTTCTGGAGAGTGAAACTTCCTTGAGGAGTACAGCACAACGTGTCTCATTGTTCCGTGCTCATGTCTGGGGATAAACTTGTAAATATTTAATAACAATCGTTAGAATTATTTTTATTAACTAAATTAATTTTAGGTTTAAAAAATGAATGGTAAGATAATATTGAAAATATTCTGAAACAGATAACCAATAAATTAAAATATTCTGTCAGTATTATAACTATGCTATCTAACTTAGTCCATCGATTATAATTATAACTTATAGACAGTTACTCTGTATAGTATATTATTAAACACTAATTACGTATTGAGAGAAAAATTTGAAATTTATCTTCAGTATGTAAATTATTTTAACTACTCGTAACTTAGCAGTAAGTAAGTTGGGATGTTTGCGATGTTGACCAGTTCACTCGCCGTCTTCTACCTCCACCCACGCACAGATAAGTGATGGATAGTGAAGCGTGAACTCTCAACTCAATGAGTTTGTCAGTCGTAAGTAGAATTTTATCTACTTACCTCTCTGACGATAAGAAAGCTTCTTAAAGTGGAGTATGGGGCCGCCGTCTTGGTTGAATTCCTGGCGGAATGAATGAACGTTTCAGCAGAGCAGACACAAAGTTATATTGTTTATGTATCATTGTGTTTCATCTCTCAAGAACGCAATTCGTTCAATATGAAATTGACTTTTTTTGATGTGGTCCTTACTATCTTAAAAATGCTGTATCGTTAACCTAACGTAAAGGGACGGTAGAATTTTATATTTCCTTTAACAAAAATTTTAATGTTTATTTTTCATACTCACAAGTACAGACGTAAAACTGACTTAATGCGAGTACATAAGGAATACATTTACGTCATGATTACGAGTAATACTCGTCAGAACTAAATCGTAGCATCGTGAATCGGGTAGACATCGTGAATAATCGTCAAGATTTTCCTCATTTACGCGCGCATGCGTTCTTTACAAGTCGACACAAGAATTTCGCAGATAAGTATGCAACAGTACATGATCAACAGTTGCGCATGGTATTTCATCTTGATCGTTCAGGTTGTATACTGTATTTGAAATTTGGAACTCCGCGTAAAAATTTCGATATTAGCAAAAATAAAAGGGGTGATTATACCACAAAATAAGTGTAAGGTTTAATTAATGTGCGAAGAAATCTTTTGTTATATTCTGTTTTTTATGTAAAAAAAAATAGGGATCAATCTGTTTTGAATTTGTCTAATGACCTATTTCTCGCCCTTCCTATGGATGTCTTATACAATGTTACACATTCCGTCAGTAGAAGCACAATGTCGCCGATTCCGAACGATGCTAAATACACGGGGCAATCATGTTATTTGCCTGAACTCACGCGATTCTGTACATACTCGTGCAGCGATAATGTAGGTTATGTATTTCATAACAAAAGCAGATTGAGCCAAAGTTATGTTACCATATTCTGTTACGAGTCATTAATCCTCTATTAAGCTATCTTTAGTCGCTCATGACCTCTTTGGTTCATACGACTTTAAACCTTAAATATTTTTTTAAAAATAAAAACATTCGTCGTTGATTTTTGTTTCTGTAAGACCATCTTCTCGCCTTCTCTATACATCATCGATTTTATTTAATTCCTAATAATATTCCACTTAAAACAAACACGGTGTATAACAAGACTGAATAATAAATTTCAAACTTTCGAATGGATAACTATCCAAGATAAAAAAATATTATTTTGTAACGTCCACCATTCTAGCTAAAGCAGGAATTTCGACATTGCAGACAAACTTTAACATCTCTAAATAACAACGAAATAAATTGTCACCGAAGCCGGTCTGGTCGCTTACTTGCACATAGCGACTACAATCAACGATTTGAAACGTCCAGTATTTTGTTTCCAGATACTGTTAAGTGTATTTAAAGTGTTTCCTTGTTAGGAGCCAACAGAGCCAAGAAAGGACTCGCTGAAGCACCCGGCGTTGCTCGGGTTCACGTAAATAATAAAGCAGTACACTACAATCTATTTCTGTTGCCAACTCCAACCTATTTTCAATCTTAGACTCTGTAAATGGCGAATAAAAATGCTAGTTTTTACAGAGAGGAATTATTAGGTCCATTTCCGAAGGTTTGAGAAGATCATACGACCAAAATTGTACAGAGTCGAGTTTCCAATCGACTATGCCCTCAGAAGCTTTCTAAAATACTTAATTTTCAAACTGTAGGGGCCAAAGTCAGAGGGGTTCAAAAACTGAGTTTTTTTATTGTTTTGTTGCTCAGGGTTGGTCCACCTTGGTAATAATTATATCTACTCATAAGTCTCGGCGATACAAAGATAATAAGTCTTTACTCGCTTCTCTAAACTGAATGCGGACTTTGATAGAGGTAGAAAACCACCAAAAAGAGAAACGCCTCCAAAATGTGGAAAAAACGGAGGTTTATTAATATTTTCATTTTTCACATATAAACAATATTGTTTATTTAATTTAATACTTTTATCTGTGATGAATGCCACTATCATATGCATAATATTTTATTTGCATTTACTAATGAGCAATTATTAAATATAAAAATTTACCTGACGCGAAAAATAAAACTAATTTACGTATGCATCGTATCAAAGATCCAAAGAAGTTTATTATCTCTCAATGATAGGTTAAAAAATTGTTCTTCAATTGAAACTCTAATTGTTGTTTTATGAGTATAAATAAAGCCATTTAATATATTAACATTTCATAAGTTTATAATATATTTATCATGTTATCAACGTTTTAAAATTAAATAGAAAAAGTACAGTTATAGAATCTGATAATGATTTATAATTTAATATTTACAATTATGTATAATATTTACATATAATATGAGTATTTCTTTAAACTCTGGTTCATCTTCTCGTCCTTATACAAGTTGCAAATGTCTGTTTTTAACACTCACATGACCTATATTTAGATGTCCGAATCTCTGAGTTCTAAAAGTTTGCAACTAACCTCGATGGGCATATTCTTTGAACCCTCTGCTACAAATGGACTCGGGCAGATTCTACAGAATTCAGCGAAACCCATGCAAAATAATAACTCTGAAAAATATATTTATGTTATCATTTTTAAGCGAAAATACAAAATGTTCACAGTAATATAAAGTGAAATTACAATTTCGTTTCATGTATTACCTCTTTCCTCTGCCTTCGCTGTAGGCTCCATATTTGCGAAAGTTTCAAAAGTCATCATTTGTAAATAAGTCCATTAATTGGAGTAAATTGCAATAGTACTATAAGCAAAATAATTCGGACCATAACTTGAACTGGAAGTATAAGTGCAGGGTTAACTGACTGAACCCACAAAGCCACGCCTCATCAACGTCAGCAATAAGATGCACTGAGTCCACTGCAATTCTGTGCTCAGATTATCGTCAAGATTTTTTTAACCCCGATTTTAAACCTTAATTTCAATTATATGGCACTCCACTAATCATAGACCTCAAGTTAATAGTTTAGTGTCGTGTCCAGACTTAAAATAAATTATTTCACATAAACTCACGTAAGTTCTTTTGGAAAATTTCCGGGAAAACATTTAAAATAATATAAGTTTGTAGGTGCTCTTAAGTTCTAAAGTCTCTTTTTGATATCAGGCGCAGCCTGTGCCGACACGTAACGCTGTTGACTTCAGTTTATAATCCACTTATGCTTCCAAAGAATTTATTTTAACGTACGTTTAAATTGCCACCTTCCAACAATGTATATTTTTAGACCATGAGTTGTTTCTTATTAATATTTATGTGGAATTGTATAAGAAAACAGTAATAATTTACAAATGAGGTCGGGAAATGATGTATTTCGTATTCTTTAAAAATTCAGAAAAATGATTTTCTGTTACTCTCATTCCATTCCTAGAATTAATTAACCTAAATAATTGTTTTGCAAATGTGAAGACACGCTAAACTTTTACTTTGCATAATCTTCACATTAAAATTTCTACGTTCATAAAATTCATTTTGTTTCAAATGATTAACATAAGGTGATAAACTTGTTTTAGGTTTAGTGTTATTTTTGTGATCATTTCTAAATTAATCCTAGCATGAAGAATACATTTTTTCTCAAAATCATTATTGAGTTACAGGATATTTTGATATTTTCTCTCAAGTTATTTATTCAAAGAGGGAATAATTGGTTCAATTGAAGCTCAGTCAAAAACCGTGAAAATAAATTCAGAAAAACACAGTGGTAATTTCTCGACCGGACCCGGGAATCGAACCCGGGACTGATCTTCTAAATATAATTATTTATTTTATGTATTGGAAACTGGATACAAAATGCATTTCATTTATTTAATTATATTTTAATATACTTATAATTGCTCGTGGGAATATGATATTTTTTAACATTAAAGATGTGTGTAATATTTGTTTCGAGGAATAATGTGGACCAAGAAGATGAGAGTTAATTTTCAAAGTAAAGATATTATAAGATAATAATGGAACAGAAATCATCAGACAACTGACGAACTATATTGGTTTTTAAATGGAGCCATTCTGACTTTCAGCGAATGGGAGCAGTGAAATAGACACATTGTTATATTGTCACACGTCTGATAAATAAGCCCTTTCTGCAGCGCAACTACGTGGACAATAATGTGACAACGAATTTGACTCGTTGACAGAAATAATATTTTCAAGCTAAATTCGGCTCCCGTTACAAAATAACTATAGATACGTTTTCATTCAGTAAAATGCCAGAAACTTTATGTTTCAGCTTAAATTTAGTTTCGCGGGGTACTTTTTATTGTATCTGGCATCTTAATACTGTTCTAAAATAACTTAAAAATGAAAGGAACATACTACTGTATATGGATAAGCTTCTTTAAAAACAATTTTTTCTGACGTTCAATACATGTTTAAACGTTTCTGAGGAATAAATTGAGCGTGATTTCAATATTAAAAATAAATATATAACGATACCCTGAGTTTTAGAAAATTTAGCTTATAATTTTTCAGTACTTTAATTCGCTCTCAGAAATATGAAACGTAAAATATCCTAACTGAACTAGTCACAGTAAACGTTTTTATGAAAATTTTACAAGAATAAACTTTACAAAAGAATTTATGTAACACTGGACTAGCGGAGTATATGAAAACCTCTGAATTGATATAATACTGCGCAAAATACTCGTTATGTAAAATTACATAAAAAATGCACAACTGAGGAAATTTTTACGAATTATAATTATTTATTAAATATAACTGCTACACCTAACGCAAAACCAACCCGTACTATACACTATTTGTCATCATATTCGTTGAATATAATCTTACGCCATATAATAATAAATTGTTGATTTGCTTTCGTAATGTTATTTCTTCAGTTAAAGTGTACTGTCGTCTGTCTGTAACGTTAGTAGTATTTTAGGTTTCTAGCTTAAGCTCAGTTTTCAAAGAAGAAAAAATTCCTTTAGAAATCAACGACACGAGCCATACTTTTACAGGTGAAAGAGCATAGCAGAGTTATTAAAAAGACAATTAATATTCAGGAGCGATCCTCGCCGGGAGAGGAAGTTGCTAAACTTACAGGAAAGTACAGAAAAGCTTAAACGTGCGCACTCAGTGAGTCAATTACGAACAGAGGTAAAAGAATGATCATAAAATGAGTTTCATGAATGTATAAAATCGTGAAAGAGAAGCTAACAGCTGGATAGATTTTGGATTGTTGGATTTTACGTGTTGAGGTATTAATGGGGAAATGAACTGAATGCTTATTGCGAGATTGAAATGTATGGAGTAAAAATGCATAAGATATTATTTTAATGTGAACTATGTCGGTAAGAATTGTACGTTTATTACTGAAATAAGGCATTGGATGTTCACTGGAAAATTTGGACATTAACCATTATAATTTATTATTACTATTCAGAATGTACGCAATACACCCGTACTATCAAGATATCAATATAAAATAAGACGATCTTTAATTTATACGATTGGTCAGTTTATGAATATATAATGATATATTTCATAATTATGTTTTAAACATCCTATGTGATTATAAATATAGAAATTTTTACAGAAGTAAATATTTTCTATTTGGCGAAAGAAGACATGAGCGTTTCAGTTTCTCAACATATTTTGTTAATTTAAAAATGAAGTTATTAATCCAATGAGTATTAATATTTGTAACAGGTTGGAGTGACGTTTAATGAATTGAAGTCTGTGTTTGTTTTATATTATATAAAATAAAATTTTAGTTAAAATTGTTTTTTAATTGATAATATTTTTATAATATATTTACAAACTGGCAGGTATAAAATATTATTAATAGAATATTTAATTTGCAAAACGTGATATCTATTATCTCACGGTTCAAAACTGCGGAATGTGAAACAGAGGATTTCGTATGTTCGGTAATACATACATTGCATGGCCCTCAATCTCTTTATTCGGATGTCCTGATGATATCTATTTCGATGAATCTCGTTGAATGAATCGTGAATTCTGATTTGCTTCAAGCATATTAATTTTTTATTCTTCTACTCTTCCTCTCCCAGAAGCATTTTGACACCACATGGTCGGTTTCTCCACAAATTTTATTGTTATCGTACTGGAAGATATAAACTGCGTTCTGCACTGTTTAAGCAACGTTTTAAGAACCAAACGAGAGGAGGGGGCGGGAAGTTAATTTCTCCTAGGTGCTGACATATACTCTGGCCATAACTAAGTATTGTGTCAAAAAATGAAAAGAATAATTAAGAAATACCAAGTAAAAAGAAATGAGCAGTTTGTAAGCTAAAACAATATTTGATGAACAAAGATTATGCGACAGTTCTTTACACTGAAATAAACACATTACATTTACAGAAATCATAGAAAATAACGGAATATGCCGAATAGAGGAGGACATCATAATAAATAAAATATCTAAAGAAATTTAGATAGGAAAACAATTATTAAATTCAGTCATATTATTGAACAGGCAAAAACACAAAAAATTGTTTAACATGATTGTCAACATAAATACAACTTGTTGAGGCATTTATTTAATAGGTTGATCAAAGTATAGTTGAAAGAAAAAAGTGAAAAAGTTGCCAAAGATGATCTCTTGTAAAGTTACAATTACCTTACATAAAAAATCAGAACTTTGCAAGGTTCAAAACTTCAGCGAAGCATATTGAAAGCATGTATTCAAAATATATATGAAGGAGAACTATTATTAACCAAAATCTATAAATTAAATACTTAGGATGACAATGCTACTATAATAATTTGAACAGTCATTGAAATATTTGGCGACAAATTAAGAAATAGCAGTTGAAAGTTAACCATATTAATTACGAGTGTTAAAATCCGTTGGATAAGTTAACGCCTAAGACCGTTTAAAGTAATACCTAAAATGTACATAACCGGACAAATATGAAAACCAAGAAATTTTTACTATAAATTGTTCAAAATTTGACGTAAATTAAGTAGACAAAAACATGTCAGAATTATATTTTAATTAAATTAATTAATTTGGTTAAAATTGTGGGGAACAAATAATTTTTTACTAAGAGCTTCATACGGTCACTTAAAAGTTGACTCTGCTAAACTACTTGGACGATTATAAAACTAATACTTTTATTTGAAGGTGTTAGCATTTAAATTATGTACAAAAAGAATGAAGTTAATATAATATTTGTCACGCTCAGAAGGTTTTTGGTAACAAAAATCATATGCTGAGAAAAACTAATTTTTATGAAAAATTATAATTTATTAATTTATAATCAAAAATGTTAATTAAAAATGTCCCGCAGCATATGATACACTTTCCTTCTTTTCTTTGGCAGCTTCTGTTTTCAGTTTACTGAATATATAGGCATATTAATATGAAAAAATAAGAAAATCGATTTTTTCCGATTTTGGCCAAAATTTCAGTCCCCGTGTCCTTTAAATAATTTACAATCAACTGGAAAATCAGAAATTTATCAGAAAATAAAATTGTAATCAAATAAAACGTTTCATTCTAACATTTACTGACCTCTTCATAGCTCAATTGTTCAATAATTAAATTTAGTCAAAATGGCTAGATTAAATGCGATATCCTACGAATTCTGTAATAGTGACATTACAATAGTTTCAGTCCACAATAAGCATTCATAGAAAAATATAACACTCAATTATTTGGGACTTTTTCTGGTGTTTAATATTCGTTTCGTATAATGTATAATTTTGACTACCCTTTACTTAACCAAACGTTTTCTCACCTACAAGATGCTTGACTATTAATTTATTAATTAAATAATTTTATTCTGTAAGATCTTGTTCAATTTTTAACTCAATCCTTGTGATTTGTTTTACACACTTTAAGATATGTTTGAGTTTTGGTTATTCAGTATTTCTCAGAAAAAAACAACTTACAGAGTGCAGCACAAGTGTGCTTTGTCGTTCTTGTGTTGATCCAAATTCTCAAAGTATATAGATAGACATTAAATTCTCAGAGAATTACGTCTACAAAGAGATATGAAATGATAGCTTTATCTTCAATTTCGTAGTAGCTAGAGGAGGAAAGAAATCCAGACGTTACCCTACTCAGTCATTTAATTGTTTATTCTACAAGAGAAATATAATCCAGCGCATATACTAATAATTTAAAATTTATGGCTTTTATTATTTACTATAAAAAAGCTTACGTGGAAGTAATATTTATGAGAAACATAAATGTGCAACGTATAAAACTCATGCTGATGTGTAATATATTTACCCTATTCACCAAATATATTTATCTCTACGCTGCCCCCTATAATGTCCTCTTTTGTAAAAGTTATGCCCAGAGTTTCCTTGCGTACGATATATAATTAATTTTGCATAATGAATGCTTCCTGGTGGAGAGATGGAACATTCCAGACGAAGAGTACCATCGCCACTTTCTGGAATTAAGCCAAATTTCGAGGGTGCGTGAGAGGAGGGAGTTAGGGGAAAGCAAAGTAGTGGCGTGCTTTCGGTGTGATATGCGTATAATTTTGTATCCTTGCTCTTGGTAAAGTGTGAACGCCAATTAAGGACAGAAGGGGATACAGTTTTATCCTCAATACCTGAACAGTTGAAATAAACAGCTATATTAACAATTGTATACGCAATAAAATGAAGAAACAAATCCTTTTAATATTTTTCAGAATATATGCAATACATACACTATGACATTTAAATCAATTCTTTGACATCCTCGTTCCATGCCAGTATTATTTCGCCTGGAATTCAGATATGACGCCAGTCTTGCATCTCTTGTATTGCCAGCACCAATACTCTTCATTCATTTCAAGACGTCGGTACGTGGCATACAGATGATACAGTGATACATTGATTAGACCAATTTTGATCTTAACGATTGTAGAAGTCAGACTGGCAAAATTCAGGATATAAGTTTTAGTTCTCGTTACAGCTTTGAAGCGTAGGATGAAACGCTCACCCAGTAAATTATTGTAGTTGCTGAATATTCAGAGCGGCAGATACTGAAACGCTATGTCTGTGAGAATGGTTGTTTTTTTGTTTAAAGTCGAGAATTGTGCGTCACTTCTCGATCCTGCCATTGGAAAAGAAATTCATTCTCAGATATAAAGAGTAATATGCAATGTGTGACTGAGGAAACTTGAAAATAGAATGGAAAATCCAACTGTATATACAACCAAACATTTCTGAATTAGGTTCGGTTAGAACGGAAAATACAGATTGTGCGTTGTCCTCTGTATAGAATGTTTCCAGTCTACCAGCAATTTCCCATGTAAAGTCTAGTCAGACTGACATGTGATACATTACAGCTTGGAATGTTGAAAATACAACTAAGTGAGCTATGTTCATCGCTCACTCAGCTAATTATATAGAGGGGAAAAGAAGAAGTCAGACTGGGAAATAGGAAAGCGGTAACTGGAGGGTTTGCGTTCAACTGAATAAATCCAGGCTTAGTGGTTGGTGTGTCGCTACACTCCAGTCAATTAAGGGTCGAATGAAGAATAAAGAAGGTTTAATGAAAAGATAAAAGTTAAACAGACTGGCGTATAGCGCCAGGCGTCACCGACCCGCTTGATCGTATATCAGTCTGCTGTCACCAAGAGATCTGCAAAGGGGTAGCCGTTCAAACGCCTCCTCCTGATGAGGATATTTCCTCCAATCATTTTTTTTTGTGGGTAACAGGCTACATGAGGGTGATCCTGAAACAGGCAACTCCCCTTTAATAGCATAGGAAGGGAATTGAAAAGGGAGGATGCGGAAGGTAGAGCAAGGTAGTCAAGGGTTAACTAGGGCCCCCGGGCTATGGTTTAAGGATCCTACCCGGTGTTTCACCTAAAGAGATGCAGGAAAAACCCTAGAAAACCTGCATCAGGTAGGTCGGGCATTGGGTACTATTCTCACGCCCTTCCGAATGACGGGAGACGAGTTTGCTGTGGGGACGCAGCATTCCCTTCTCCGTGTCTCCACCAATTTCAGGAGGCAGTTGGCCGACTGATCCAATGGGATCAGCGGACAACTCTTGCCATATACCCAAGGTCTTCGACCCCAGTACATATACCTCCTAAAATAGGTGAAGGTGTCTCGGCATATGAGAACTTTGATAAAAGGTACCCAGAGAGAGTGCGAGGCATCCCCGACATGATCAGGTAAGCCCCGCAGTCACTCTGGGCTGAAGCGTCTACGAGAAAACTCCCGCAGCGCCCTTTCCTCCAACCATGGCGTTTGGCGAACAGAATATTTGACTCTCCAAACTCAGCTGCGAGCACGGCGCACAGGGTGAACGACTTTAACCTGTTGACATGTCACCCTGCGCAATCCGGAAAACATTTACTCAGCTACAATTCAGCTAAGTAACTACCTGACCACGGGTTCCTGAACCAGGAAGATATTAAATTCAATTACCAAATTACGCATAAAAGTATCTTGAGAAATAACAATCCACATAAAATGCGAAGTGAGGGGAGGTAGACGAGGACATTTTACCACACTCTTTTTCGTTGGCATGTCCGGAAAACAATAGGTTTCTTTCTGTCAATAATTTCCGAATACTGTTTACTCTACCCAGTTTCCTTGATAAATTTCATGTTAAACTTGAGTTACAGCCTACCCATATTACAACCAATAGCAGTGAACCGCTACGTGTCTTATTTTCAACCAGATATCTTTTTTTCCTGTTATACCTTATATAAATTTCAAACAGCAGGTCTAAGAACATAAAATCAATCTTAACATTTAATTTACACTTCAATTAAAATTAACAGCTGTAAAAGCTTACTACTTCATCCAAGGAAACATTAAATTCGGAAATGGATATAGATATCGGGTCGGTAAACTAGGGCTACCATTATATTATTTATTTTCTTCCTAAGTAGGTAATTAACGCCTGTGTAAAATAACCGGTTCCTACTTTTGCAATTTTCAAGACAGGTAAGTGCAAAACTGAATGAAAAATGAGGAGTGTAAGTAGATAACCGTCAAGATGTTTACTGCAGTTGGAAAAACACAGATGAAGAGAGATGAGTCTGAAGATTGATTGATTACCGAAGAAACTTCTTTTCTCTTAAATGGGATATTTCAGATGTCTCAAATAACCCACCTCATAAAGATTAGATGTGCAGGATCCATCCACACGGACCATAATATTCCAACACATAAGTATCAAGAAAGCCAACGAAGGCACTTGTGCCAGCAGGTAGATTCATTAATATGGATTTGTGGAAATTGCCGTCGTAAAAATGGAAGAAAGAATAAAGCGAGGGGATAAAACGCGTCGGGTGAAGGAATGAAGAATAATTGAATATGCTGAATAGATAGCAACTGAGAGAGAGCAGATACGACAGACTAATTGTATTTAAAGAAGGGAAAAGAGACTCGGAGAACATACCTTTCTTTGTTTTTCTTCCTATTTGGAGAAAGACTGCAAACAACGTGTATGGGGTGAAGAGAGAGGGGAGGAAATTACTACTGTAATTACACGAGTGCTGAGAGAAGCAAATGTCCCTTCGGCCAGAGAAATTAAAACTACGAAGTTGAAGAGTTTCGGAGCTTTCCAATTACAGTTGGAAATGTAAATATAATTTTTCAGTTTTGGCGTAAAAATAAATTGACTAATTAATACTGTCACAATAAAGAATACCAATTATATTTCGCATAGGCAATATTAAATTGGAAATATTCCCAAATGAAATTCTATATTCAGGGAGTGTTGCTCTTCAACAGCAGTAGAATGAGGAAATGTAAAGCACGTTCTCTTAGAAAGGAAGCAAATATCCCATTTCTGATAATAAAAACTTGCTTTTTCAAATCCTCTCAATATTTAGAATTTCTTATTTCAATCTTTCTGACTTCAAACGAATAATTAACCCATGACCCATTCAAAATTTAGTAATTAACATTAAGAAACACATACATGAAATCCCTTAAAAAACCTAATTTGACAAATTATGGACTTCTATATGTATGTCATTGTAACTATCAGGAACGTATCTTACATCATAGTGAAGCATTCTGAGATACGTACGTATGGATATATAAGACTTAAAATATACTAAATTAAATATCAATATGTTAAGTGTGAATTGGAGAGTACATGAGTATATATATATATATATATATATATATAGGAGGGAACATTCGTGGTTGTGCACAATATATAGAGCTTTTACGGGTTAACCGGTCTGGAATGGACCGGTGATCGTCAGAGCGTCACATGTTTTTATCAATTTTTCCTAACCTTTGTCTTGACCCAAGAATAGAAATTTCTTCTCTAACAATTTAATTTATTTCTATAATTTTCAGTAATTACCGTCTATATATATATATATATATATTTCTTTTCCGAATTCTTTTCTTTTTAAATAGAAAAATTCTTTTAATATTTTCCAATATTTTAATTTTTATCGCACTTTTCTTTGTGATTATCGTTTTAAGTACAATTAATTGTCGCGATAAACAGGTGGTCAGAGTTATAAGTAACTTGATCAATGGCATCTTTATATTTTTCACATTGTGGATATTTAATGTTATATCTCAATAATAAATTTCGTTTAGTTATTTACGCAGACATCTTTAATTATTGAGATTTTTTCATTTTTTCATTATGGGCTTCACTCATATTCGACAGCAACGACTTCAAATTACAGTTTTTCAAAATTATTTTAATTATCTAACTACTACTTTATACCAGTCCATGTAGAAAAATATTATATAATCTATTACCTAATTCACTTTCATTGAATTCTTTTTATTTTCTTGAAATTTCTGTTTATTATATGTCTGTTAATACTCTCTACTTTTTATCCCGCACCCCTTTTCATCCGAGCTGATTCCACCGATCGAAAAATAATACTTCATCACGAAGCGTCGGAGAGATCATACGTAACATTTTTGCACTCCAGAAGTCTGCTCTATGCTACGGACTTGCATTTAGTGTGAAGAAGATTGAGACGTTGGCTTAGCTAGTCGAGTAAGACGCTGAGCACCCGCCGTTCATCCACGCGAGCTATTCGCAGTTAGGTTCGGGATAACGGCTCACCCTGATCCAGGGTCCATGTGTATTCTATGCCCGCCTACATCGAGAAGTTTAAGGGCCGGTTGCCTTGCAACGCATCGCCTCCCTGTCTGGGATCCACTACTAGCTGAAGATGCATCCTTATCCAGGAGAAATCATTCCTGACTTTGATAGACTTGAAATTTTATTATAAATGGTTCATTATTTTGTTCAGGTTAGCACCGATCATCGCGTGTTCCAAGCCATCAGTCGGATACGAGTTTTAGCAGTTATCACCTTCTCTGTATCGATGTTTGTAAATATTACCTTAATTATGGCTTTATTATAAATTATTTGTGTATATTGTCGTAGTTAATATCGCACTTTGCGAGTGCGAGAGTAGTAGTATATTCTCAAGTGATATTATATTACGTGACATCTTCTCACATCGCTAGATACTTTAAATATGTTTATATCAGTCAATTAGTTTCATACCATTTATACTTTGACAAAGTGTAAATTTATAATCACTGGTAGAAGTGTTTCGTTCCCAAATTTTTACATTGTGTAAATTTTTTTCTCGCAAGCGCTGCTGGGCTCACCTATGTCGGGAATGCCTCACACCTTTTTTTATCTTAAGTTCTCACGTGCCGAGACAACACCTATTTTGGGAGGTATATGTACTGAAGTCTTTGGGCATATGGCAAGAGTTATCCGTTGATCCCATTGGATCAGTTGGCCAACTGCCTCCTGAAACTTGTGGAGACATGGAGAAGGGAATGCTACGACCCCACAGCAAACTCGTCTCCCGTCATTCGGTAGGGCGTGAGCATAGTACTCAATGCCCGACCTACCTGATGCAGGTTTTAGGGTTTCCCTGTATCTCTTTATGTGAAACACCGGGTAGGATCCATAAACCATAGCCCGAGGGCCCTAATTAACCCTTTCCTACCTTGCCCTACCTTCCTCATCCCCCTTTTCAATTCCCTTCCTATGCTATTAAATAGGATTTGCTTGTTTCAGGATCACCCTCATGTAGCCTGTTTATCCAAAAAGAACGTCGAGGTGCCTTCACCTATTTTAGGAGGTGTATGTATTGGGAGACATGTGTATCTCAATAATTAATTCCGTTTAGTTATTTACGCAGCCATCTTTAATTATTGAGAATTTTTCAGTTTTCCATCATGGCCTCCACTCATATTCGACAGCAGCGACTTCAAATTACATTTTTCCAAAATTATTTAAATATCTAACTACTTCTTTATACCAGTCGATGTAGAAAAATATTATATAATCTATTACCTCCAGATGGACTACTAGACATTTCTCATCAGTTCTACGTGAAATTTTCTATGTGTAACTGATTTATTTCCAAACCTATGAATGTGTGAAAAAAATTAGGATTAGAATTAAGAATTATAAAATACCAGAGCGACTAACTAAATTATAGAAATAAAAAAAATTAGTAGGAATCCTCTACGGTTGATTGAATACTTCTAATACACAAATGAGACAAAAATAATTGAAAGACAAAAAACTATTTTGATGTATTAATATTTTATAATAAGAAATTAATTATTTTGACAGTATACCCAAATTTGGAAATTAAATCATTTATCAATAATTCAGAAAACTATTCGAAATAGATTGCAATAAAATTGACGCCGATTAATAAATACAGTACTGGGCTATTAATTAATCCCGTAGATCCACAATACAAGGCACAAAAGGTTAGAGAAAAATCAACAACGTATGAGTGTAGAATCTCAACAAAAATAATATGCAAGTCTTTTTCCGTTAAAATTTAAAACATAAATAGATCAGTGCCCTAAAATTGAGGAATATTTTGGAAAAGAATTTCTTCAAAAACGTGAACTAGCTAGTTATAGTTAGTATACTGTTTATAATAGTTCGTATTTGATATATATTCCAACAGACTGGTGAATTTTTATTTATTCTCATATCAACGTCGTGGTTATTAATCACGTTAACTTTACAACGACTGGTACACTTTTATTTTTATACTGGCTAATTTTTCTGTACTTTTCCTCTAGATGTTAACTTGAATCTGCCGTTTAATATACTACTAGTGTGATTCGATATTGCGCAAGCAAATTGTTAAAGTCTTAACAATATTAAACGTATAGAGAAGAATGTATTTAATAATTTAATTTATTTCCAATCAACGTGCTTCTTCCACATTACTGGGATATCGTATTGCTCTGTCAATGTCATTTAAAGCATTCCAATGGCTGGCACAAGTCAAAAACTTGCCTGCCTTCCAGGAATATTTTGTGCAACACAGAGGATGACGAGTGAGCGTAATTTGTTCGCAATCTGGTGGATGGTAAGGCAACAAAATAGTGGGTCATGCCCTTCCCAGAACAAGACTTGATTGTCTGACAGTCTCTGACCACAGGCGCAGTAATTAGAGAACTGGATGTAAATAGCAGCTGACGCTCGGGAGATTTACAGCATTTGCTCTCTACGTCTGTGTTTGTGTTGCAAAGTGTTGACTACGGCTGAGTTCAGCGCGCGTGTGAACTGCAGACTTCCGTGCACTTGTCAACTAACACTAAAGACATATTCTCACAGTTTTTCGGTTAATGAAGAAATTGTACATAAATTCCATGTATTCATTATAATCGCGAATTAAGAAGTTAATATTTAACAATAACCTTAGTAAAGCTTTCAGATCAGTTTCTTTATACTGACATATTTTAACTAGCAATATTTCCTATGGCATACTAATATGAATATATACTCTTCAGTGAAAAACTGCTTGGAAAACGATATTAATTACTAGATATTAATGAAAATATTCGTAAAATGATTCACGACTGTTGACGTTTAGACACTTCCAATGCACTTTTAATAATATTTATTTTAGGTCGCGTCTATCTCGGAGGTAATTTGCGACCGCGTAGCTGCATATAACATACGTTTGATTTTACGTATAAACTAATATAGATAAACTTAATGTTTACACAAATTTTTCGTAATTTATCTAAAATAAATTTATGTCTTTGAAGAACCATAGTACGCTTTATTGTACTTCATATGAAGTATTAATTTGTTGAAGGTCTGTCTTTGCTACCGAGGATGACGCACAAACTTTAATTAATAAATACCGGATTTATATTTGTGCTTCCGCGTATGCACATTTGGGAAGGAGGAATAAATAAATTCAGCATCTCCCCCCCCCCCATAGACTCTCTAAATAGACTATAGAGTATTTCTTTAATTATTTTGCTTAGAGAATAAGTAAAACCCTTCCATCCAGTTTTGTATACGAATTCCACCTTCAAAAATATATATTTAATAAGGACCTAAAGTTAACATCCATGGACATTATTTTGAGATACTTGATACATTTTTGTGTATTCTTCCACTTTTACAAATATTAGAAACTAAATTAACCTTAAAAGTCTATTCTTTTGCGACACAATTTCTTAAATTTATTTCATAGCGTCTAGACATACTGCTGAATAAAAGATTTGCACATCTTACTTTGACTTTTCAGTTGATAGAAGCTGAGATTAAGATGAAAAGACGAGAAAGATGGGATGACACTTTCCTTGGATGGTGAACTATGAGGGATGTTAAGGAGCAGTGAGGTAACTAATTAGCGAACCCAGACCTCGGCTTCCCGCGAAATTTAATTAACACGCCGCTACGGAGGGTAGTCTTTTCTATAATGCGTCTTTTATTCCTGCATTAATATAGTCCTTCTCAAAACCTTTGTGTAATAGCAAGTCTCCAAAATTTCAGTTTCCCTCTGACATAATTTCTTTTATAAATATATGTGGCTGGCAGTTAAAACGTTAGCAAAGTAGACTAGGTGGAAACATTAGAAGAATAAATTTTAACACTTTTAAGAATTATTGTGAGATTAATGACATTGAAGAATATAATTTCACTTTTTATCTTAAAGCAAATTCGCTAACTCTAAATACATTCGAAAGTATACAAAGTAAAGTGGAAGAATTATATATATATATATATATATATATATATAATAAGCGAAACATATATTTGCTGCTTAATAGAGGTATGTGGAAGGTTTTAGCAATATTTCTGAAAAGAAAATAGCGGACGTTCCAATAAACCTGAAATAGCTTGCGTGGGTGGGGATTTTGTTATCTTTACAGAAAGCGCCTGAACTATTTTTCGCAGAAGCGGTAATTATTTACTAGAAATGGTAAAACATATTTGCTGTGCTCAGCTTACTTTTCATTATATGTAGCATGTGTAATTGGCAAAGTCGATATTTGTCGTCACAAGTCTTATAGACGGGTCTAGGAAGTAACAAAACGAATTGAATAGATCATATTATATTTGAAATATGCTTATAATTATCACTTTCTAAATTAGAAGTCCCAGTTATATCTCTAATGTTATGAACCATGTACAATTTTTTTCATATCGTACAAAAGACGTATGAATTACACTTTATATATACATGAAGTTGTTTATAAAATTAGATGCAATGATTGTCACATTTGTATATAAAAAAGCAATGTCTTTTTCAAATTCCAACAGTAAATAATATTTTAACCACAGTAAACTTTCTGTATGGTAATTAATATGTTTATAATGTTTAGGAACTTATTCTGTATTATCTTTGTCTTATGACAGTTATAGGATGTTGTATTGCGTATTTACGTAAACGAGTGGCCTTACTAATTTTGAATTTCTACTGCATAACTTCAGGCATCTATCATATATTTTTCATTTTATGATTCTGTTATAAGCAATCTATTCTCAGGTAATCATTCTCGAGTTTGGTAAAGAGAGCTGCAGGCTGGTTGAAACTGTGTTTTTGCTGTCGTGGTATTCAGTCGTAAGACTGGTCTGACGCAACCCTCCATGCTAACCTATCTTCCTCAAACCATTACATCCCACATCCTCCCTAAACTCCATCATTTCTTTCCCTCTTCTGTTCTCACCCCACACAATTGCCTCTAATGCTAATTTTACAAGACCCACATATCTTAAAACGTGGCCTATTAATCTATCCCTTCTCTTGGTCTTCCCTTATTTGTTTAGAACTTCCTCGTTAGTTACACTATCCACCCATCTGATTTTCAGCGTTCTCCTACAGCACCACATTTCAAAGCCTTCTATTCATTTCCTTTCCGCAACTCCTATCGTCCATCCACATAACGTCACACTCCATACTAATATTTTTAGCACCGATTTCCTAATACTCACCCGTAAGTAAATTCCTCTTTTTCACGAAAGCCTTCCTTGCCTGTGCTATCCTACTCTTTTTGTCTACTATACTTCTACAATCCCTAGTTATTATGCTCCCCAAGTAGCATAATTCCTTAACTTACTTTAAAATATCCCTTCCCAATCTAACACCCTTTTTTATTCCACTGTTTCGCATACTTCACTCCATTATCTTGGTTTTACCTCTATTTATGCTGATATTGAACTGTTTTCCAGGGCCAAGTTCATGCCACTTTTTAAGATTTCCAAGTCTTCTTCTGACTTCCCTAATATTATATCAACGGCAAAGCGTTGGGTTTTTGTTTCCTCTCCTTGCAGTATCATTCCTATTCTATATTCCGTTTTAACTTTCATTATCGGCTGTTCTATATTTAAGAGAAACAGCATGGGTGACACACTGCATCTTTGCTTACTCCTTTATTTATTTCTACATTCTTTCTTGAACTTCAGCTCTAATTACTGCTGTATTCCTTCTTGATAGTGTAACATTCATTTTAATAACAATTTCAGTAATTCTTTTATTTAATCTAGGTCAATTTTTTTTCAAATAAATGTCAAGGTATGAGCCGTACTAATAATTACGACGATTGTCACACTTAGATATAAACTTCATTTTATAAACTACAGAAACTTCTAATTTTAATATTTTGTCTTTCACAGTGACGTTACTAAATAATGTAATGAGTTGCAAATAATTAGGCAATATAAATGCCTACACTCACCGAATTTGACACTTCAGTCTGAAGATGATGGCAGAGCAAGCCATCGAAACGTCACTGTTAAAATCTTTGACCCGGTTGTAAACTCGAGAGGAATTTATACAATTATAGTGTTACGCATACATTACAATCTTATTCTATCCTAATTTAGTAGTAATAATAATTTCCAAAGTAACTATTTAATTATGTGATGCATATATATTATAATAAATGCACAAGTGATGTTATATTGCCGACGTGTTCAGAGGTTTCACATCTCATCGATCGGTGCTACACCAGAGATTTACGAACAAAAAAATAACTCAATCAGTTACTGGGGATATTCAAATGCAAATTAAGTGAACTGAATGTTGAGTTAAGGTGCGTTATCAAATTAAAATGTAATTTATATACCAAAAATACTGTTCAACTCAGCGATTCAATTCATTATCCCAGATTTGAAGGAAGACGCGCCACCGCCCCTGTGATAATAGCGTAACCTACTCTGATTTAAAAAATAAGTGGGAATATATAAAGAAGGCACCAACAGAATCTATCAAGTACTTTTATATTATAAGTAAGTTAATTATTTGTTCAGACATAGACAAATGCCAGTCTAGTTTTTATGGGAAACTGAGATTTAAAAAAAAAACTAATTCGTTGAATAGTTAAGAAGACTTCTTAATGTAATTATTACTCACGTTTGTTTGTTTTGCTTTTGAACCAACTGAACTTATATAAAATCAAATGTTTCGTTCGAGTCAGACGTGGTATTCAACGACGTTCTGAGCTCTCTTTTGCAATTACAGAACTATTACCGGAGCACAAAATCCTTCTTGCGGACACTGAAATAATTGATTCAGACACGGGAACAGAAGAGAATGGGTTGCGGGGCATTCCTACGGGAAACAAAGCGTATTTCTGTCGCCACGCAACGTTTCTATTGTCCGTCTCCAGCAACAATGAATGAATACATCACCACTAATTACAGCGGGCAAGACTTGTGTATACATCAAATGTCTGCATATTATGGGGAGAGCGACGGTATTAATCCGCTGCCCGCGTCCGCATCCGCGTCCGTCTTGAGACCAGCAACGATTCTAGAAAGTACACTGCGACGGAATTCAATGTAGGCCTATAAAAGCATTTATATCCATGATTCAAATACAATAACGAGTATGAAGGTATTAGAAAATTGAGATTTATAAGTATTAATTACATAGCTGTCTTTTGTTTTGTTGGTGATTAATTTAAATCGTTGCATCTCTATAGACCTGAACTTGATCGAAACGTTTTCAAATAAGGAATTTTGTAAAAAAAAAGAAACCAATTGAAAAAGTGATGTCCATAACATGTGACGGTAACACAACTGATTTTAACACACTGAAATGAAGAATCGTGAAGGAAAAAGGTTGACGGAACCGGGAATAGAATCCGCAGGTAAAGCAGCCACATAGAGAGCGGCGGGTCCCGGATTCGATTTCTGGTCCGGTATTGGTCACTTCGTCACTTCAGTTTAACCAAAACATGTCTAGTGTCCGGGGAAAATATTTAATTTTTTTTGCATACCCTGTTCTGCGGCAGTCATTGAATCACGTGGTCGCCATAGTAGTCTCTCATTCGCTTCTGACAAATCTAAACAATCAGATGTAGAAAGAAAATTATACCACATAGTCTTTCACTTCACTTCTACAAAATCTTCAATAAATTCCACATGGTTCCTATTCCAAAAATGTCCACATACAACAGCCATATTTTTAATACGTAAATTTATGATGAAAGTTGAGGAATGTACAAAGATCTAAGGGTTGGATATCACGTATAAAGCAACGGGGAAAACTTGGATACGATGTCGTAGTGAGGGAGCAATTAAAAGTATAAAACGTTGTTAAAGTGATTGTATGATTTTACAGAAATGCTTACAGTTCATTAAATATCGGCCATAATGTAAAATAAATCATTCATAAACGAAAATGTTATTTGCGAGGAGGAAAAATGATTGACACAATTCTGGAAGAACAACTTGTTTAAAATGTATAAGAATGTCGTACCATAGGAGTAAGATAACATCAAAAATATTTTGACTAAAGACAAACTAGTCTAAATGATGTCAATTAGTATAAAAGATAAAACTCTATATTTAATACCCAACTGTCGAGGAGACGAGAAAACATCTTGGAATGCGTTTCTCTTAAATTGTGAATCGTGTGTCCTCGGAACGAATGAAGTTCAGTTATTATTTTTAAGGTAATCACGTGGTGGCAACTCCCTTAAATAGAATAGGAAGGTATTTGAAAGGTGGGATATGAGAAGGGAGAGAAAGGAAACCCGAGCTGTAGTTAGGATCCTGCGTGGCATTCGCCTGAAAGTGATGCAGGGCAAACTCTAGTAAATGTGTATCACGTAGTTCAGATTACTGGTACGTGTCCCATTACCTTTTGATGACGTGAGAGGAGTTTGTTGTCGGAACGTAGCATTATTTCTCATGACTTTAAGACGCAGCTGGATGGCTTTTTCTACAAGAACAGCGGACACCTCTTACCGTATGCCCATGACCTACGACCCCCAAACATACATCTCTCAAAGCTGATCGAGGTGCTACTGTAGGCAATCAGAAATTGTCATGAACAATTCCTGTAGCGAGTGAGAGAAGTGCCTATATTCAGTATTGGAATAAAAACATGACAGGTTCATGGATAAGGCACCCCATCAGTCGCGATTCACACTATAATAGAGGTCGACACAAGGCGTAATGTGATTTAGACTGCCAAGGTGGTGTATATGATAATCGTGAACGTTCGACAGTTGCAGAAAACAACCGTCAGTGTTCAAGGCTAGCGAAGACATGTCTGGGACGATTACTATTAATCGGAAAACAACTCCGTTATAGTTTTTCTTTAGTTAAATTTGAAAATGATTTGTTACCAACTTACTACAGAAAAATCTTATCATTTTTTGTGCTAATGATTGTCTGTTTTGAACAGAGGCTTAAGTTTTCAGTGAAAAGTCCCTCTTCCATAAAAATATTAATAATATTACTATAAATGCTGTTTCGTAATTAATACGGTCGAAGGTAGTAAATATTTTTGTTTAAATTCTTTCACGTAAATTTCTCTTAAACTTTTGAGACATTAACCAAGAAAATATATTAAAGAAGATGGCATTGAATTACTTTATAATGACAGTTGTATAGAAAGTAGGGTGAAACTGAAGGTTTGATAACAATTTTTTAAAGAAGATCTAAGTATTTAAACAACAGTGACTGTTATTTCATGGGATAAAATTTTGTAGGTAATTACTGTGAAAAAGAATTAGCTCTCTATGAGCCAAAGAAGATAACATGTTGAAATTTCCCATACACTTGACGACGCAAACTTCTTAAAATTAATTTAAGGAAAAGAAGCTTCTCATTAAATCTATACAATAAATAAAATTGAAGTGTCTGTGTGTCTGTCGGTATATTTGTCTCGAATAGACTCCGGAACGGTTCAACGAATTTCAATGAAAATTTCAGAGATTGAAACAGGAAATTTAACTTAAATTTTAGATATCATACAGATTTCAGAGGATATTAATGTAAACATTTATAAATCCATTGAATTGCCACACAAAAGGTGGCGTGAAAAACAGACAGCGAGTAATAAATCCTATTAGGCGTTCCTATACCATTCATCCCACCTATTTTGTTATTATAAGCGTAATTTTGGCAGTATGAGAGAGACGGGTGGGAAAGGGCGATCAATCCCACTCCATCTATTGTAGCAAAATTGGTGGCAGAAAGCTAAATCACTGAGAAATAATAAACTTCTTTGGTTTGTCGAAATGATGTATACGTAAATTGGTTTTATTTGTCGCGTCAGGTAAATTTTAATATTTATTAATTTCTAATTTTTAAAAGCAAATAAAATAAATATAAGTTATCCCAATAAATATAATTGAAGTTATTGTGTGGAAGTTTGTCTCGAATAGACTCTGAAATGTGTGATTAAAACTCACTGCGAGTTATAAGGTTTAACCTGAAACGAACGTAATTAAATGATACTGTATTTTTATATAGTCAGTTAATTAAACTTTATCAAATTTCTGTAGTTGTTTCGTTTTTAAGGAAAAATAAAAAGAGTTATTTCCGCGCGAATGCAGTTGCGGGTGTAGCGAGTCAATAATAAAATAGTTGGCGTTACAAAAAGTTAAATGTACCTCAATTATGGGAATAAATGTTAATTAGAATAATAAATAAACTGTGAGTCTACTATGTGTGACGTTTGCCTGGGATGAAAGAAATATAATTAATTCTACAATTCACTGTATTTATTTCCTATTGAAATGAAATTTTATTCGAAAATTTGAGAGAAAAACATTTAAAGTTATAAATTAACGTATCTGTTTCGCGATTAATTGTCTGCGCCCTTTTAAGTCTAATCCACAGACTCGGTCTTGCGCCCCCGCATTTGCGACTTCTATTTTGGTGTGCAAGACACAGCCCATCCTCTGCTTTTTTGTTCCTAAGCCATTAGTATTTCATTGGAAGTATAATATTTTATTTAATATCAATTTATACGACATATATTAACTTAAAGCCCATGTTGTGTCGTTAAATTTGACGGCACTGGCGCATGTGGTTTAGCGTTCTTGTTTCTGTTCTTCCGTAGACGACAATGCTATCTTATTTGATGAAATTATTGTTATTTTTATGCATTACAAGTTCTAAGAGTCGTTTATCTCCAACTGGAAGCCAGTAGTTTACATTGAAGAATAATATTTTTGTATACTTTGCTATTTTGTGCAGTGATTGCTGTTGCAACCTCCGTTCCATTTTCTTTTTTTACGTGATATTGTTCCGGCGCACAAGCTTTATTGCGATAATATACTTACTTTACACAAATTTTAAACAGATAGATGAATATTTTTCTGAAATTTCAGTTTTTCAGAACTCCGTACCGGTTCTTAATATAAAAAAGTATTAAGTGAAGTTATCATAGTTTACAGTTTTTAGTTCTATTCACTATGATTCACTTTGTTTGAAACCATAATATCACAGATCGGTCAGCCCGTTTACTGCTGAGCGTCCATGTGAAACGATGACGTGTTTACGCCCACCCGCACGTGCGAGTGTTTCAACATTGCGTAAGGTTCATTGTGAGGGCATTTACCTAAAGACAATGACTTCCTAATAAAAAATTTAATGTATCACTTATTGTTGGCCAGAAGTAGCGTAGATAGGCAGACAGGGTTAATTTTCGTAACACTAACTTTTTTTGCACAAACAGATCAGCGGAGTAGCGCCTAAATTTCCAAAAACTTAAAATGGATTTAAATAATCAATTAATTTAGTAATTATAAATTTTATTTCATAGGACTGGAGAATATCAATTAATTTAGTAATTATAAATTCTATTTCATATGAATGGAGAATATTAATAAATGAAATAGAGTGAGTTGTAGTTTATAGTACATATAGATCTGAAATATTATTTAATTTTCTCGGAAATTCAATCTGAATGTGGTTACTCACTCTGCTAAATCAAAGCCAATCCGAGGGGTAATCAGAAACTAAGATGGAAGCCTGAAATAAAATGTCTGTATTTTATTTCATACAACCAATACAGTCACCCAATAGTAAATGCAGTTCGCTATTTTTCATCATTGTCTCCATATCTGTTTTTGGCTCATGTCGCTGCGTGAGATACGTTTGTTTCTTTTTCCTGATAAAAGTCATGTTTTTGCGAGTTTCAAAACCTCTTGGGTAGTTGTTCAAGTGTGAAAAAAGGTGAAAGTTGCTTAAAGAATGATCCGGGTTGTAGACGGGCTGGTCAGTGATATCCCAGCAAACCTGCTCCAACAGCGTGGTGGTCTTATGGGCTTTAAGTCCTCTGGCCAGTAGAACGTACCATACTAGGACCGTATCAGGAACAAAAAAGACCTCTCCAGTCACTACTTTGCCCACTACAACGAATCAACACCGTTCTATACGCGTTCTATAACCGCACCATAGCCGTTTAGTGGTCGTTCGGCTCCAGTCGCTGTATCGTCATATTTTGCAGAGGAAACAGTGAGGTATCTACAACTAGTGAACAGTGTCTGGTTTTGGAACATAAAGAGTTGTAAATTTACTAAAATATGTCTACAGAAAATTAGCGTTACGATAATTGGCAATAATTGCCATTATTTTGGACGAGGAATTGGTAAACGAAAGTCATGTGCTGTCGCTAATGACCTACATGTCGAGGCGACATAAATATTTAAATAAAAAAAGAGAGAAACAAGAAAGTTTGTCAGACGCAACTGGATTCACAAATCTTTAACAAAACGAAAAGTTGAGGGAGAATATTGGACGTTATATAGACACATAGTTGACGAAAAAAGGTTTCTCCGGTATTTTCGTATGACATCTTTCCTGTTAAATGAATTACTTCAAAAAATTGACAATGATGACATTACCAAAATCAACAGCATATTTAGAGAACGTCTTTCACCAAAAGATAAGCTTGGTGTGGGTCTACAGTAAGTGAATCGCAATCTATTACTTTTTTTAATTGTTTACTTAACCCTTTGCGGTCTATTCTACAGAAAAGTAATCCTTCGTAGAGAATTTTTTCATTTAGCGCCATATTTAATATCATTTGAACAAACATCCAATTGATGTGTTATAAATGACAATTTCTGACCCAGAGTAGTGGGCGTTAGGCTATACTAATTTCTACTTATAATTTTTGTTTGTATGTGTCAGTACGGTTACGGTCATAGTACGGTGCGTTCTAGGGGGCAGAGACCTTTATTAGGATCACAGTGACCGGCCCAGCACGGCATCAACGAATTGGAATACAGCTAGTGAGGATGAACTGATTCAGCACTACGGGGTGAACATGTTACGGAAGATGACGGTATAATCGTTTGCTATGTTTTCTTCCTCGCTATTTACCAAGAATACCGTGGACCGGACGAAAGAATCGACACTGTCCGCGTTATTTACTGAATCCAGAATGTGTTATGGAAATAAGGTTCTCCATATCCGATATGTAGCTCTGGGAATATTGACTACGCAACAAATTTTTCATATTCAGTAACCTAAGCTCGCAAATTTTAGTCTAGTATAATATCTGATACTTTTTCTTCCTTGGCTCTGCAGCCCATTCAGCGCCTTGATCTACCGGGTCGACTGCGGACTGTCATCTTACATGACATATTCCGAATTTGGAGTGATACATCGTCAGCGTATTCATTCTCTAGAAGATTTAAATCTGTCTCCGTTACCATGATGGTACAAACATCCAAGCCAATTCCGGGATTCGAACCCGAGACCTGTGGGTTGTGACGCTAGCCACTGGACCACAGGTGGTCGGCCAATATCACGCGTTTTAAATAACAGTGGACGCATTACTAGCTTAGTTTAATATTAACTTAGAGGTTTGGAACAATTGAACTTCAGAAAGGGATAAATTTGGATGGTGTGTGTGAATCTTAAATTTTCTTAACTATTTATACAATGGATTTTAATGGTAACCTGTTATTGTAAATCAAGAATACTGAAAAATAATATTGACTAAACGTTTTTGTAGTAACAATAGTTATAGAAATACCAGCATGAGTAAATCCTAGCTCCCCCGTGGACACGTCCTACTCCTCCCTGATGGACGACAGTTCCAGCCAGGACCAGCCTTCAGCGTCCTCCAACAGCACTACTGAGCTGTTTAAATTGTGAGGTATTCGTAGTACATTTTCATTCAACACAACTTTTGCATCACATTACGCAGCACCTTCACAGTGGGTCTTACAAAAACCTATCTGTCCCAACGTTTACTACAAATTCCTCAGCGTGAACTGTACTTCCATACTCGTTACCTAACTCAGATATAGACATTCGTCTTCAAATGAATGAATTATGAGACACTAACTCCATTTTTGTGATGATCTTCGAAAACGAACAGAGATTTATTATATTCTCAAGAAAAAATACTTTCATCATCAATGGAAACCCCGAATGAATGTATCAGGTCTCCTCGCTGGATATAACTTTAGAACAGAAAGTAGCGGCGGATCGTGAGTTATTTTAGCAATGCGATACATCACTTCATGCAACAATAACCAATGAACGAGGATAACGATGTTATAAAAAAAGTTACAATTTTTCCAATACTCTGTGAATAATGAGCCTATTTGTAATATGATACATTTTTAATTCTGTCTACATAATATTCAATAGTTTATATTTCTAAATACTGAAAAAAACACTCATTTTGTCACTATTGTATTTGTTAATATTTATAAATCACAGGTAAGAGACTGCTTGTTGAGATTTACGGGGAGTGCAGGGGCGACAAACTGAAAGCTACACTTCTCATTCGAGACACATTTTGTGTGCTGAGCGCAGAGATAGAAGAGACTGACTGCCTTAGCGGTGCAGGGTCAAGTGTGTATGCATCAAAGCACAAAGTTTGAAGTCTTCGAAATCGAATAATAAAGGCTCCTAGATAAAGCACAGTGTCAAGTATTAAAAATTAATGTAAAATTTTTAGAAAAATTTTTGAGTATGTAGCACATGAGCGCAAATACACCAGCCACCAGTGAGAACAACTCATCTGAGTTTCTCTTTATGAAGAAAGATTTGCTCCTCTCTCGAGGCATCATTTCCGGCTTCATTCGATTAAATGGAATGTCGTTGAAATTCTCGATGCTTTACAAACATTTTGGAATATACTGAGGAAATTTCGCACCAATAATTTTGGAGCTTTTATTGAAACTGCGCTGGAATATCGCGTGCAACATCGACATTCCTATTCCAGACTTTACTTTCGCCGTTGACATATTCTCTCGCTTTTGCTGTACTATTCTTTTCCGTTCGTGTGGTGTCTGATTTCATCCCTAGCGTGCTACGCTATATTGAATCATATTTTCGGTACAACCACAGGAAGTGCCTGTAGTACTCAAACGATAAAGGTAACTTGATTCTAACCAACTCTTCAATTCTGTACCTAACTATGGAACGCAACAAATTGACAGTAACTAATACTTTTAGGTCACTCACGCAACAATTAGATATCGTGCAAGAGTCTTGCATCTACAGGACCGCATTTTGAACACTCATTTGCTTGCAACTGTACCTACTCGTTACATTGTATCGTCATCAGTGTAGTTATTAACTTATTTATTACTATTGCATTATTTCTGTCGTACTCATCAGCGTATAACGTGTTGACGATATAAGCACGCCTAATAAAAGCCACTGGAAATATTTAACACCAGGTGTTACATAATATTTTACTTTAGTACCAAGTTAATGTTTCAGAATTTTAATCCATACAGAAAATAAAATTTACAATACAATTATCAAACAATATTCTCGAAGATCATTAATAGATAAAATTAAATACTATAAAACGTATAGTAAAATAGTAACGATTAAAGTAATAAGAGATAAATCATTAGAGAATAAAACACTTAAAAAATTTTACCTCAAATATATGTATTTACAGTCCTCATAATATAAAAAGGCACACTGGAATAGTAACATTAAAGATTAGAGTGACATTAATTCCAATTACAACACAAAACAATAGTCAACACTACGTAAACGTAACAATACATTTTATTTACGAAACTTGACTGACTCTAAATATTACAGAAATTCTTAAAGATGAATTTTAATATGTACAAAGAATAGAATTGATGAAATTGCAACTAACATTATGGACAAAATAGCAATATTAGACAAGAGAGATTGAAGAAATGAAAAATTTGCAAAGTTTATATAAATATACAAATTTAATAACAGACAGCTAATAATTATTCTGGTTGTAGCAAATATCTTAACCTTCGTTAGGTATTTGCTTAAAATATGTTAATTATAATGGAGAAAAGATAATGGCGATATCTTCTAATGTAATCTTCATGAATTTTGTGTGTGTTTTTTGGTATTTGAAATGAATTGTAGACGTGTGTTATTGATATTGTAACAAAATTATTTTTGGATGAAAGCGTCACGGGATTTCAGCCGGGTGAGATCGTAGGTGGCTCGAAACTTTTTCATGACATTCCTCGTCATCTTCAGCCGCCTGGAAATCGGAGAGGCTGTGATCCATTCTCTAAACCGGGAAAGCTTTAACTCTATCACATTATTTTTATGCTTCACTATAACGACTTAAGCTAATAAGTACGTGTGACCACAAGAAGGATACTATTACCCTCGAACACTATTATTGAGGATTTATAGAATTTTATATATATATATACATTAAAACAGGCACCTCCCCTTTAATAGCATAGGAAGGGAAATGAAAAGGGGGATGTAGAAGGTAGAGCAAAGGTTGACTAGGGACCCCGGGCTGTGGTTTAAGGATCCTACCCGGTGTTTCATCTAAAGAGATGCAGGGAAAACCCTAGAAAACCTGCATCAGGTAGGTTGGCCATTAGGTGCCATTCTCACGCTCTTCCGAATGACTGGAGAAGAGTTTGCTGTGGGGTCGCAGCATTTCCTTCTCCGTGTCTCCACAAGTTTTAGGAGGCAGTTGGCCGGCTGATCCAATGGTATCAGCGGACAACTCTTGCCATATGCCCAAAGACTTCGACCCCAGTACATATACCTCCTCAAATAGGTGAAGGGGTCTCGACATGTGAGAATTTTGATGAAAAAACACAGAGAGAGTGCGAGGCATTCCCGATGTAATCAGGTGAGGCCCGCGGTCACTCTAGGGGAGAGAAACTCCCACAGGCACTGGAATCCTTATCAAGACTGAAACATGAAGTTGATTTTAAATTATGGTTGGTTGTGTTCTACTAACTTTTGTCTGTTTTTGGCCTCATTTAAACTTGCAGACGTTAGTAAGTATTAGGTCCTGATTTGGCCCCACTTCAGTTTGAATTGAATAACAATACACAAAATTTGTACATTGCAAAGATATTAAAGTACAGCCAATAAATCAATATTGAAAGAACAAAAGAACAAAAATTCTGATAGGCAAGGATAATTATGCATTTGATATATTTCATGAATGATGAGATTATACATACTACTGGGCAAATCTGTGTTCGGTTTTACATTCAGTGTATTCATGTTGCGTTTAATGTGAAGCATTGGAAATACTATTGACTGGGATAATTTCCAAATTTTAGACAAAGGCAGTAATTAAAATTCACGTTTAGTTTCATTAAACGCATAAATGAATATACTAAATGTAAAAACGGACATGGATTTGCTCAGTAGTATGTATAATGTCTTAATTCATGATAAATAATGTATCAAATGTATACTTATTATTTTTGCTTCTTTAAATTTCTATTTTCTTAGGTTATTTTAATGTTTCATTATTTATCTGTACTTAAATATATTTGAAATGTAATAATTGTGTGCATTGTTATTTAGTCCAGATCAGGACCGAAACATGTAGTTGTTTCTAATTTATAGTTGGTTGTGTTTTACTAATTTATTCACCCTTTTTTGACCTCATTTAAACATTAAAGATATGACCTCTGAAAACGGCTCATAAAGTCGTATAATAATTTATAAAGTGAAATCATATAATCACAGCTAGGTTTAATATGTTTCCAATAAATATTCTGTGTTCGTACTGTACTCTGTCCGATGATATTAATAGCTCCCATTGAAGATTTATTGGTATATTCCCGAGATGTAGCTCCTATGTGCAGTCCGTTCGTGTTCTAATTACTAGACAAACACAAGGTAACACGCTAAAGCACTTCACACCTCGAGCAGGAGTAACAAGAGAGGGAGGAACACACAGCACAGAGGAACACCTAGCTCCTGCTATTGTTTCGTGTGTTAACGCAACAATAACATGCCCCGTTTTGCTCACTTACTCTGCATTACGCTCTTAAGTCTTGTAACACGGGTAATGACCACATTTCAACGATACTCAAGCATTTAGGATGCTCATCGACGGGCTGCGTACCGTTCCGCATTCTTTGTTTAAACATGACTCAGCACTTCTATGTCAAATAAACAAAAATAAATGCATTACTCACATTTATATATGAATAGCTGAAATAGAAACAATTAACGACGCGTAAAACAGACATATACAAAATACTTTTTAACATAAAGTAGACGTTCTGGTCTATTTAGTTTATTAACAAGGACCACAATGGATGGTCGAAACGTCTACTTTAAGTTATAAAATTTTCAAAATTTTCTGTTTAAGTGTCTTACACGCGTCGTTAAGTCTTCACTTGTATTTGTGTATTTATGTGTAAACCGTTACAAAATTTATTGAGTTCTATTTGGTTTCATTTTAAAGCACTCAGAATGGGAATTCATATGTCTCTTAACGAGGTATTGAGATAATGTGCGTTTATGGTACTGTTGCATAGGTTTTAAAATTTAATATTTTTATTGGTTACGTTCAATAAAAGATATGTACTGAGCTTTATATATTTTGTCCTCGTTAGCGAGGGTGTAAAATATCTTGGTTTTTGTGTTCACTTCAGACTGAAACATTCCTGTCAACAATAATTACACTATTATTTATTTTGAATTTACTTCTAGCTAAGGATGGTACTACATAATGTAATACCTTAATTTACGATTAATGATTAAAGTAAACTGTTTCGCGCCTTCTTGGCTGTGACTACACTTGCCTGACACACACGATCGAGGTGACTTCAAAATCACGAAACTTCAAATGAAAGCAAACTTCTAGATTTGAGAATAACAAATTTCATTTAAAACATAGAATTTCCTAAAGTAAATTCAGGGTATACAAAATTGAAAGGCGCCAGAATTTCATGCTTTAAAAATTTATAAGTATAATTGCATCATTTCACAGTTATACTTTCTTGCTAAGCAATTTCTATTAATGAGGCACTGTTTCTAGAGGGTATTTTACGGAATATGGCGGGGTTAAGCAGTTTTCAAAAACAGAGCTATAAATTTACAAGAGATAAAAAGGACCTCAAATTGATAGTGATAGATACGTTGCTGTGATTGTTGCTCCGTTTAACTCTATCTGGTAAGAGTCGAAGATCTTTATAGTAGCTACTGATATGGCTCTCCCCCCCTTTCCTTTTCTCTCTATTTATCTATGCCTCTAACTCTCTTTCCCTCCATCTCTCTCTCTCTCTCTCTCTCTCTCTCTCTCTCTCTCTATATATATATATATATATATATATATATATATATATCTGAGACTTGCTCTACCTTCCGCATCCCCCCCTTTTCAATTCCCTTCCTATGCTATTAAAGGGGAGTTGCCTGTTTCAGGATCACCCTCATGTAGTCTCTTAACCGAAAAAAAAATACTTAGCTATGATTGTTTATCAAGGCTATCTCTACCATACGTAATTCATACATACATTGGCCTGGTGGGCGAATCAGTCAATACAGTATACGCCTAAACAAGGTCTGAATTGGTTTCCTTGTTTCACTAAATCTGAACTTAACCACTTTTGCATGCAACTGAGAATTATTTTTTATCTGTGCATTTCTTGTGTACTATAAAATTTGCTAATTCTCCTTATATAGCTATAGTTTACTTACGGTTATGACCTATTTTTATTTCAGGTGATAGTAGTGTTTGTAGAGGCCCGTATAGGGCTTATTTTTAAATGTTAAGATTTGTTCTATTGGGTAAAACAGAAGAAGTCAGAGAGGGACGAGATAGAAAAGAGAGTAGGCGTAGATTTGGAGAGAGGTTAAGAAGGTTGTTTCCAAGGCAATTAAACAATGTATTGGTTATGCCGGATTTAAATATTTGTAAACGTTGAAATAAATTTGTTTAATATTGAAATGTGAAGTCTATTAATAATGTAGAAAGGAGGCGAGAGGTTCCTCTTATTCATAAAGACAATCTTTGCGTGAAATTATGAATGATCATCTAAACACAAGTTGAAGTTGTGTTGAAAAATTAACTGAAATCGTATATATATCAATAATCACTTGAATTTCGAGTATTCTACCAGCAATGGTTGCATAAATTGAATATTATTAGCACTGTGCGAATGTAATTAGGGACAAGTTACACATTGCTGAGATAGAGAGATCCTTGGTCTATCAGCTGATTTCAAGGTTTGCCAATTGGCCTAAATAGTTGTTCTCAAATGGATGACGCTCATATAATCAATTGATAAAAATTTATCTTAATAATAACTTAAGTTAAAGCAAGTAAAGAAGATCGAGTTAATAATATTCCATATATATTTTACTACTAATAACAATGAATATATGAATTGTGGTTCCTGTTCGTGATGTAAGATCGGTTTGAGTTTATTACCACAGATAACAAAGAATATATAAATTGTGGTTCCTGTTGGTGATGTAAGATCGGTTTGAGTTTAGTACCGCAGATGACGGTCACACTTTTTATAAACTTTAGACGAGGCGTGTGACCGTCATCTGCGGTACTAAACTCAAACCGATCTAAAGAAAAACTTCCTCGTAATGTTAGATGGGAGTCTGGCTGTATAATTAATAATTATTATAGATGTTACTATAGACATCCGGCCTGACGATTGAATAAACTTGCATATATAAACAAAGACGTACGATATTTAATCAGAAGCGGTCAGAGGGTTGTTACAGTACGGGGACTCAAAGTGAACTTGCTAATCAGGTTGGTGGGTTTTCCCCCATATTCCTTTCGCCAGTCGTATGCGTTTTCCAAATTTCTTGCCAACAGGGGTAAAATGAAATTGCAGATTAATTTAGCAAATTTATATAAAAATAAGCATTACACGACAAACTGAATTTAATTAGAAAACTTTGCCATTATCTCCACTTTAATACTTCTTCCAGTTTGCAACTTTCCTGTCACAAGGATAAACGTATCTTTCAATTTTGCCATAAATTTTTTGTAACTATACTCAACGGACTTAATGAATACATCAGTATCTTCTGTTTGTCAAATACCTACATACGGGTTGAAACGAAAAAAATTTACGTTTCTAAAATATTAGTGATTGGAGCTTGTAATCAATTTTAAATACCGGGTGTTCAGTTTATCTGAAGACATTAAAATATCTCAGGAGAACTCATCGGATCAAAAAAGTATGAATGAATAATGTTCGTCTAGAAGGGGAGCATATGAAACTCGCTTCGCCACCCCTGGAATGTGGGGGTGGGTGTCATTAAGTAGCATTTGTATAATGTCAAACACATTTAATTTTACTATGCTGATCTCGTGCCTATTTCTTGAGATAACCCCATTTTTCAACGATTTTCGCACTTTGATTTTTGTCGATTACAACGCTATCTGTGGCTCGAATTGGAGTAATGTATGGAGAATACCAATCTGCAATAAAAATGGGGGTTCTTATTTGAGTTTTTTATTCGAGTTTCGTATCATTACATGCCCCCCTTCGAGACAAGCATTTTTCATTCACACCTTTTTTGATCCGATGTGAGCTTCTCGAGATATTTAAATGTCTTCAAGTAAATTGATCACCCTGTAAAATTTTCTCTGTAGCTTAATAAACATATTTTTAAGCGGACACAAAATCTATAGCACCTACATGGAGATAAATCATGGTCTGAAGTAGAACCCTTTTCGCTTGAAACATGGCTGGTATGTTTACTCAATAATCAATATTAGCCTCCGCGAAATAGTAAAATACCTTCCAATTTCTTAATTTATCAATCCATGTTAACTTCTTGCCCTATATGTAAGCCAAACCAACCGCCCTAGTGATGATGCAAGCCAGTTAGAGAAACAAAAAGATGACAAGTGAGATTTCAGAGAACACAGAGTATTGAGACTATATCTGACAGCATGATCAAGTTCACTTTTCCGGTATACAGCACAGTTATCACGTAAGCTTTTTTACAACCTAAACCGAGTTTTATTATACCGGTGATATTAAAAACGCTTGACCATTTCTCTTTGATGTGCATATTGTATTCGGGGAAGTCCTTAAATATTCGGCTTTGTTCGGTTTCCGTGGGCACCACGGTGGCTTTAGAAACCCACAGCTTTTTTTTATGTGGACGGACGCAGGCTTCGTTTATTGCCACTAACGCGGTGTAGTAGCCAAGTATCGGGAAACGAGAATGAGTAGTCGGGATTTCCTCCGGGATGCACTCGCAGTTGCTGTCACTGTAACGCGTCCGCTAATACAATTTCATCCGTGGCACTATAGCGGAAATTAGCTATCCCATCAAGTCTGCTTGCAATATAATGACTTGTATTGATGTAATTGTAATTAACATTCTAGAAACGGTAGCAAAAGAGAGCCGTATTCAGCTCTTCATTATAAATTGTTTACGTAACAAAAATGAAACACAGAAAGTTATAAAAAAATTCCCCTTCACGGGTTAACCTTTACAAGAAAGAATGAAAATATAAAAATATTAAAATGGTTATTAATGTTTGTACGTTTAATGTAAGTTAAAATAGGGCCAAAATAAACAAACAAAATTCATAATGTTGTTTATAAATTAAATTGCAATGGCTGTCCTAGTGCCAAACTAAAAGAGCCATCAGCACCAGAATCAAGGAGCACAGATGTAATATTAAGCTGTCACAAGACATATTGTCATTTATTTCAAAACACACTTTAGATTCGAACTGGGACAGTTTCCAAATTTTAGGCCAAGACAGTAACTACAAATTCCGATTAGTTTCAGAAATGCTGCTCATAAAACACAACTTTAATAATATTAATGTAAAAACTGACACTGATTTGCTCAGTGGTATATCTAATATCTTAATTTATGAAATGTAATTTACTAATGTATAATTATTATCTTTGTTTTTTAAAAATATTTTATTCTTTATTTATTTACTGTATTCTTTGTCTCTATTGCTATATCTTTAGAATGTTATAATTTATTGCTTTGTAATTCAGTTCAACCTGAAGGGGGTCCCTATCAGGACCTAAACATATACCTATTTTTTAATTATATTTTATGTTACACTAATTTTTGTCTATTTTGGCCTCATTTTAAGTTATATAAAAATATTAAAAGTTATATAATAAAGCAGTTTCAAAGTTGACAAAGATTTCTGATATTTTATTTCATATACCAATTTATATCATAGAAATTGTATTGACCCAGTTTTTAATAACATTGAAACGGATGACTTAAATTATGTATTCGAAATTTTCAAAGAATTTTATTTAATAAGTAACTCTTATTTAATTAAGTCCTACTGACATTAATAAGATTCATTCATTTACGAATGGTTTTATAATATCGCGGGATCAATACTGCTATATGAAAAACTTAAACATACTTTCGTATTCCCTCGAGTGCTTAACTATTTAAAAAGTTACAGACGTATTAACAAGAGAGGCCTCGTAGCCGCAAGAGAACTTAATGAAGTCATAGTAACTAGGAATATCATTAAAATTGTGTCTCACAAAGGCAACAGCAATATTAAACAAATCGCGCTAGTAGATCTGAGAGTAATGTTTTACTAAGAGAAACGGCATGAAAATTGAACTAGTAATTCGAAACGTTGCTAGCATTCTTGTTAAAGGCATCACTCCGCATTTAGACGTATGATTTCTACAATTTCTGTCAGAACTCTGTTCCAGGAGCTACGAATAGTATATTTATTTAACAATTTGTGTAAAAGAAATAATAGAAACTGTATTCCGAAGCAACAAACATGTATAGTGTAGTAAGCAAAATCTTAAATGAATGTTTAAATGTCACGCATTATTTCAAATTATATTTAATAGATTTAATGTCTAAGGAATATTTACCAATCATTTGATGTTTGTCCATGGTTTAAACAAGGATCGGAATACCATGTATTAAATTGTAAGCCCATTTCTGTGCTACCCATTTTAATCAAAAAAATTTGAAAAAATAATTCACATCCGCTTATTTGCTTTTTTCACAAAATGTATTATGTTATGTTTATTACAATATGGTTTCCTTAAAGAAAAATGTTCAATAGTTTTATTAAAAATGCTAAAATTCATTCTAATATTAGCTGATCTATAAAAGGCATTCGCCGGAGTCGATCAACTAATTCTAAATTATGATAGAATATTATGGCAATACGTGGGAACGCTTTACTTCTTCTAGGATATTATATTAATAAACGAACACAAACAATAGAGGTCGAAGTTAAAATGGTCATATCCATTTATCTGATTAGGAATTAATTCCATGCGGCATTTCTCAAGGACAACTTCTTGGACTTTTAATTTTCATTCGACACGTTAATGACATTCCTGAAAAATCAATTATCTATGCGGATGACACAATACAGTTTTTTCAGATAAAAATTTGAATAATATAATTATGAAAATACATTCTATTGTATTTATGGTTTAAGGTTAACAAATTATCACTAAACGGATACAATGCAAACTTATTTCATTTTTCAGATGATGCTAAAAACATTATTGTCGACAAATTTCCTTTTATCAGTCTTCCCTGGTTCTTCGTATAGATGAAAAATTAAAGTGGACCCAGCTTATAGTTCTGATTGGTGGAAACCTTTGTACAACTTGTTAATCCAAAATTTACACACTTGCACAATTATAATGAATTAACTTACGATTTTTTACTGGTTCATTTGTTATGGAATCGGAAATTGTAGCCATTTCTACAAGAGCACTCAAATATTTAAGTTGCAAAAACGTGAAATCCAATTACTTTCTAATATGATTTACAGCATGGAAGATTGCATCAGACCAGTCTTACCACTGAATACTACAACAACAACGTGAGTTACAGACCTATTTGATAAGCTTTCTTCAAAAACTTAGAAGTGTATACCTTCATAATGTTTTTAAGTTTGTTTAACGAACATAAACCTTTCAGAGAAGAAATCGCGCAGCTCTTATACTTACATTTTACTAGCTAACAAGGGGTTATGGGCCAAGCTCGCTCACTGCACCTTTGACAACATTGGAAATCGATCTAGGGACGATTTATATTATAGTCGGCTAGGTTAATCATTAGACCACGGGACCAGTCTCGGAGAAATTCCAAAGTATGTTATTCATATCATCTCAAACGGAGTCATGATGGTTTTCTGTAGAAACATTCAATGTGAACAAAGATTCAATGTAGCTGTCTAAAAGTTAATTCATAGAATATTGTCAAAGATGTTAAGAGACAACATACTAATATAAAAGAGGATTGTAAATAACATGAAAATATAATTTTCAATCAAGTATTGGTATATAAATATTTCCAGAAATGTTAGAAAGATTATTTTAAATATAAATAATTAAGGCGGAAATTATTTAGTGTCATAATAAATTTGAGAAATACTAGTTCCGTATAATTTATCACTGAAATTAGTTCACATAATATTTGAGAACATTAAGTTAGTCATAATTGACTATAAGGCTTTACATGAAATTATGTTCATAATGTTTCTTTCTCCATGACATTAGAATACTTATTGTATCAAATTTGGAAATTACTATTAATATTGTCAATATTAATTAAAAATTCGTCCTAAAAGTTCTAAGTTGTTTAAAATACTCGCCTTTTCTGTAGTGTAGAAAGAAATAAGATTTCACGAACTGTTAGTGATCTCTTTTACTTCTATAGTGTAGATTTTGCTGTATTCGATACATCAAACATATCTCGAGGCAACAAGCTGTCATAGAAAATTCTCATCTCAGCCGCAATACATATCACAAGAAATGTATCTTCCATAATATTGTATTAACCACTTGACCGTGAAACAGTCTCAACTTTTTGTGGCGCGGAACCATTTTAAGAATAACCAAATATTATAATAATTCATTACAACTAATAATAAAACAGAAATTATTGCAGCGCAGTAAAACCCTGCCCAATTTTTATTCATATTTATGGAATTTTTAATTATATAAAAATTTCGGTAAGGGGTTTTTCCCAGCCCCGAGAAGACGGCCGTTTCCGTGCTTATAACGGTAGGTTTGTTTTTAGTTGAGAGAGCGTTCACCTTTCGGGATTTCTTAAGGACACATACCTATATCACCAAAAAAATCTCCCGCGTTTGACGGAGAACTCACGATTATTGGCAGACAATCGTCACGTGAGATAGTTTTATCTCTTGGAAGGGAAATATACGGAAGGTGACCTGCAAAGGTGAAGGGCGGAAAAATGGTCAGTATAATGTAAGGACTGACAGGTAGAAGAGAGTATGAAGCATGGATTGATCATTGGAGGAAGCAGCAGCATGGTGTGAGACATTCGAGATAGCAGGGAAGGATTGAAGTGTTATTATCTCAGGAAAACAACAAAGGAAGAAGGAGGAAAAGGCTCGAGTTTTTCCTCAATTTACCAGCAGCTCCAGGATCATCCAGAACAACGAGAGAAGGACGTACAGTCGCCCGTTAATCCGCACCCTGTCGCACAGGCGAAAACAATAGGTTCGTTCAGTGAACGAAAGCTGCTTCACGTGGTTACCCAACTAATAATTTAACCCTGAGAACTTTAAAATCGTCCTCATTAATTTTTTATTTTGTACCTGTAATCTTTGCACAGGACCCCATTTAAAAGTATGATGTTTTTCTTTAAATAAATTCATTACATTGTAATAAATTTCCCCCCTCATCATTAACATTATTTTTCAAATTCAAGTTTCGGATCTGGCCACAATAATTAAATGGTTAGAGCAAGTACGTATAAGCAAGATTTACGGTTATATTTACGATTCTGTCAAATAATTTGCGTATTACTTAATATTTTCTTGATTATTTTGAAATGTTTTTTTTTACTTTTTATAATTTCAGATATCTCGTTTCCACCATAAACTTTTATATAATTTATACATTTGCGATATCTTGATCGACGGGGTTCGTCTTCAAATATCTTAGAGAAGAATATCTACTTTTCTCGCGTCAAATGTAAAAAATTCCGTAACATATATTTTATTTCGAAGATCAGAATGGAACTATCTCGACCGGACAGGGACTCGAGTCGCGGACCTCCTGCTTTCCGGACAATTTACATAATCAGACATTTGACAGCCTAATTTCTAGGATATGAGTGAAGTATTATCATTACATAAATTGATCAAATATGCTTCATTTTAATTCAAAAGAAGAAAATTTTCTTCCAATTGAATCTCAGTCAAAATCCACAAAACTGAATTTATCAGACCATGTCGAGAATAATGTAATTTGTAAATGGTAAGCGAGCCTGAGCTTCAAGTGTACAGGGGATGGAAGGATCTCATACCCGGATTATCACAGATGTTAGAGTACTCTCCCATTGCGGAAAACGGAAGGTTCCGGTCAGGTCAAGGTTTTTCCATGGAATCATTATCGTGGTCTTTGGCTGAACTCTAATTGGGAGAAATTATTCTGTCCTTGAATTTTCTATATTTAACTGTATTAGAGAACTTCGTAAGACCTAAAAAAGTTTATATCTCGTTAGCACGAAATCCCGGTATTTTGTGCCCGGGCGCGTATTAGTTAAATAACTAGATTTCCCTAGTACTAATTCGCACTTTGTGTAAATTTAACAATTGTGCAAGACGTTTCCAGACCTGAACCAATAAAGTTTCTTGCTCTAGAACAATTGACTAACGAGTTAATAATTACAGCCGTGGCGGAATGAAGTTAAGCATTATTCGTCGTAACCTGAAAAAGCCTAGAGTCGAAGTTAGAAAATACACGTATGACAAATTTCCACGTTGTAGAAATTGTCTTGAGAGGACTACGAATATCTTTGAAAGAAAAAGTTTCTTTGCTATTATTATAGTCAACGGTCCTCAGTAACGATATCTGATTTTGTATTCAGCGTTAATTTCTTTAGTAACTGTAAAAGCTTCAAGTTCGAGTCGACTCGTTTTGCAGTTTCTCTTTTCGCGACACTGCAGTTTGAAGATTAGTTTCCTGGAGGTGTGCACCGAATCCCTGATAAGGAGCTATCTAGCGAGAGCGTATGCGACGTTCCCATGACATCAATGTGGAATGGAATATTCATACGTTCATTAAACTACTATGCACAGTATAGTGAGAACTGGAACTAGCTTCTCTTCTGCAATGTTCACAACTGCTGAGAGCTGGCGAACATATTTTCGTGTCTTCCAGAAGGGATCTCAATTAAAACATTCTACTTTTAAAGATTTTAACGGCTAGACTAAGCAAATTATATAAATATTGGTAAGAGACTTTGGTAGTAAAGCAATTTATTCTCAATATTTTGACTTAAATTATACACAACTGGAGGCATTTGAGAGACATTTTTTAGTCGTCTACGAAATAAGATCATAATTTGAAAGCTACTTTTTAACATGTTTACTTTACTGAATTTGACACTTAAGAGATTAAAGACGGAAGCAATAAAGGGTTTCATTATTACGGTATTTATTTTATTACTTAATTTTGTCTGTAATTTATTTCTTAACTTTTAAATTTTTTTATTTAATACTGACGGTTTTATATTTTCTTTAACTACTTCATCGAGATCGTTTACGTTGTATTAAGTTATTCAAAAAATACTACACACTCATATAAAGTATTAATAGTTTCAAATTTAATAATTGGCAATTAAAAAATATTATAATTGACAGAAAACCAAGTATTACAATTTGATAAATATGTCATTGCCACTAACAGAGGCTCCGGGCTACGTTAGCCCAATTAGTGATTAATAAAGTTTGCCACCATGAAATGTTTATTATGTTTGTTCAGTAAAATCATAAAATGCCTGAATTGTGACGAAATCACCGGGAAATAACTCACCGAAAGCCTTTTAGCATATTAGTGTACGTTACGTTTACTAAATATCGGGAGTGAAAATTAATTACAAAGCAACTTACGTACAAAAACATAAATATTTATTTCTGTTCTTCACAATGAATCAATTGGTGAACGTAAGAGTATGAAATAACGTCACCCAGTGATATTGAGGACCATAGGATTCTCTAAAGTATTGCCTTCTTCATAACTTACGATCTCTAATCGATATTTCATTATACTATACCTGAATTGTGTTCGTGGCTTAGCCATTCGTAGAACACGTCCCATCCATTGTTATATTTTCAATATAACTTTTGCTGATATAAACAGTTCAGATATTACTTTTTTGTTCATGGATCTCCCAATTCTAGACTCCTTTCTTTCTTTCAAAATACTTGAGACAATTTTCTTACTTTTATTGAGAGTCCATCTCTCACACCCATTATATTAATATAAACCTTAATTATTGTTTTATATATATCTTCATTTTTATGATTTTATGTACGTCTTTTGAAGAATGATTCACTATTTCGTAGTATTCTGTCTCGTCGTTGTGAAGTTTCGATTCTATAAGTCAAAATCTTGAATTATTTCCACTACATCGTTATCTATAGTTATTCTATCTTGTTAATTGTTATTTTTACTAAAGTGTACAATCGCGTTTCTTTTACTTAATATTTTTAGAGACATATTTTACTTTTTTTAAAGTTTTTTTTCTTCTGACCAGATATACGTATTACTATTATCACATCTGTTATGAGTTCGAATGATGTAAGTTAATAATATGGTATTGTTTCAACTAAACGACAGAAATTTTCAGACTGGATCAGAATACGGTTAAAGGAAAATAAATTGACAGAATCTTCTTCATCTGTCGATAGGAACAGAATTTAGGAAAGGAAATAGGAAAGATTAGGTAACATTGGTTCTCGATATCTTGGTACGAGTCCGGGACTTGAACATAAATAAAAAGCACGAAAGAATTTTAAGAAGTTTAATACAAAAATACAATAATAATACTGGGCTGTAAGGGCCCAGAAGTCAAGCCATGCCTCCAGAAGAAAACTCAAAATTAGATTGATTTACTATTCCTCAGAATGTTCTCAGACTGGAAACCTATTCCTATAGCTTTACGTCGGAATCTGGGGTAGGGATTCAATCTCAGGTCATAGAAATGGCAACGAGATTTCGGAGAGACTCCTCCAAATCTCTTTCAAACTATTATAAGGGGGTTTTCAATAATGGCGAGTCGAAATAGATTAAAACACACGGTGTGTGAGGTATTAACGTAATACGTTTTTATTTGAAAGGACATACTTGGGCCTCTTGAATAAAAACGAATTTCGTTAATACCTCACACATAGTTTGTTTTATTACATTTCAATAATACATCATCGACCCTTATTGGTAATATAAGCCAGCCTATCATCAAAATCTGAAGCTAGGGAAAATTACGGACCTCTTCTGGTAACTCAACGCTTCTGTTGCTTCCTGCCGAGTAAATCCTCAGGCATCGACGACAGGCTCCTTCCTCCGAGCAAATTCTAATCGAGTCTTGAATAACATTCAGTTAAAATATATTGATCAACGTATAACACGCCATATGAATATTCCATCACTTCTGATGACTTTTAATAAATATTATTTGTGTATATTTTGGTTTGTGGTATTACACGTACTAGAGCCAAACGGAACAGTAGTTATAATTCTTGAAGAGCCTCAAAATTTTCCTCTTGATATATATTTTGATCTCGTTTCAATTTCTGACTTGGTTAGTTTAAAAATATTTATCAGCCCAATTCTGAAGATTTAAAGTATTTTATTTCATTTTCCCCATTTCTATTCTTCGACGCTAAAAATCTAAGAAGATTGATGTACTTTTCTCGGAGTATTGTCTCAAAGTGAACAGATTTTCCGTTGTTCCTCTGCATGGTTTTATGGCTGCTTCATGTTAACCCTGAATACATTTATTGTATACCTCTAAATTTTGTTTCATGTTACAATCCCTTTTACGTAGACTATATGTGACCAATTCAATATTAAATTATCACATAAGAATAAATTGTCAAATCTGAGAGGAATATGGAAAAGAAAACAAATAATACTTTTTAGAAAACATTTTATGAACATGACGTAAAGCACCTAATTTAAATAAAGTAACACATAATGTAAAATCCGTTACAAGAATATTATAAAGAAAACACGTAATTGATGTGAGAATTTCATTGTAAGTGTAAAACTGCTCTTTCTTGTATTTCAAACAATGTATCGTTTTTTCCTGATTTACTTTACTGTTTAAAGCATATTTTAATTACAGTTTATTTCAGTTTTATGTACACTGTATCGTTTTTTACCTGATTTACTTTACTTTTTGAGGTATATTTTAATTAGAGTTTATTTCAGTATTATGTACTAGTCGGTGAGTAAATTTATTTGTATGTCTTAGTAATGGAAACATGGATTCTTAATTAATACTGGTTTTAATCGTATTGCTTTCCTATGCTGCCCTCGTTTTATTTTAATTGGATTAATCTTTTTACACATGATCGTAGAGCTTAATACTGACGCAAACGGCTCATCGGCGTTTTTAAAATCTGCATCGTTTAACGCGCTGTGTCAAATTTTAGTGTTTGCGTTTGAGCTGAAACTTCAACATTAGATATTAATAGCAGGCATAAAAAATTAAAATAAGAATCGCGATAGATATAAAGCGCCCGTCGGCTTTTCTGGTCAGGGATAACACATTTACGAGCGAACGCGACACACTCCATCCAACGCGGTAAACAAATCGTTGAGTGAATCTCTCTCCGAAGGGCGGGGCAGCCATAAAGGTAACGGCACTTTTCAAAGCCACCAGCTCTTCCCGAAAATAATCACGTTAGCCACTATATCGGTGTTCGGCAGACACCATAAAAATTGCCTCGAAGCTCGGAGGCAGGCCATAGTTTAAAAGTGGTAACAAGGAGGTGCCTGAAACCTTTCAAGAGCCACTTAGCCGGTAGCTTACAATTGAAACGATCAATCATTCCATTTCTCCGCTATAAATAAACTGTTTCCTGCTAAAGTTCCTAACTCTAATATATTCAGTGTATGAAAACAATTACGACAAGTAAACGTATGTATTTCCTGACGATTAAATTTGTTATTCAGGTTTCATTTATATTTTCCAATTTACAATGATTAATAAATGCTATATATGATCTTGAGAAAAATAAACATTATTGATAAGAGCCGTATTTCGGAATTTCCTATACGAATTTACGACATAGTATTCAACACACATCAAGTACTTTAATAAGAAAATTTCTATGTTGAAATGAAGTACGTTATTTCCAAGGGGTTTGAATTTCAATTCATCTTTAATCTAACCTCCATAAACGACTTTACAGGAAAATGAACATTCCAAATTTCTACAGCCGTATTTACTATAACCAGGATTTCAATTCATCCAGAAATGTAATCATTATGTATTCTTACGCTTGATTACAACGTAACTAACAATTATGTAAGACCAGTAATAAATTTTATTTCATATATCATTGAAACCGTAGCGCATTGAATTATAATTTATCAAGTGGTGTTTTTAGTATTTCAGAAAGAACTAAGCTAGTCATATTTTATGTCATGGTTCTGTATTTACAAAAATATTTTCCTGTTGTTACAGTGTTGATATTTTTATAAACTAGTTTTAAATCATACAAAAAATTAATAAAGTAGCCAAAAGTCTGAAAGAGAAATGTAATTAAAAATAATACAACACGTTTCGTCCCCAAATTTTCGTACTTCAGTTGTATATATATTGTGACTTTTGGTCAGTTTATTGTGTTTTATTTATTAAACTTAAGTGGATTGAAGCTCAGTATTTTATATATTAAAAATACTTTCTTTACAAGTTATTTTAAATTTCATTAATAAATTACTTATATTAACTTTTAAATTTTATTTAATTATTGAACCATTATTTTAATGAAATATATTAATTCTATGTTGGAAATTTAAAACTTGGTGTTTATTTGAAATGTCCATTGAATTACTTTGAATAAGAACTGTAATGAAACATTATTGTTGTATATTTTGTCGTGACTGATACTTCGAGGAAAATAAGATGCGGCTTACTCTCCTCCCATGTTCGTCCGGTATCGTAGTCGGTTTGCATAACTACTACAACTGTCTGTCCCAAGGGCTGTAGGACGATTTTACGATGGGTTACTATAGTGCTATAAGAGGATAATATATCATGTCCAAGAAAATGAAACCATTGAGTCGTATTGGACTGTTTTAAATATATTTAGTAAAATATTACTGAAGACTGTGGAAAAGGATGTTACTATACCTGAAGAATAAACGTCACAAAAGTCTAGCTTTCTACATATATTTCCCTCACCTGAGTAAACGTAACCGCTTCGCCAATATGGTGTAAACGGTGAAGGTACGGGTTGGCACCTTTGTTAATAAATCAATCCATAGTCTCGTTTTATCATGTAAACTAACATTAAAAAAAATTAAGATTCGTACTTTCTAAAAATTAAAACTTTTTCAATTAAAGAACGCAAGAAGTGCTTTCAACAAAGCTCGGGCATAAAATACATGAAATTTAGAAGATGAGGATGAAAAAATGTTAACCGAACCCGGGAACTCCCGATCAGAAAGCGGTAGGTCCCAGGTTCGATTTACCGGGTCTGACCGACATTTTTCCATTCTCATCTTCTAAATTTAGTCTCATTACCTTTGACTGAACTTCAGTTGAAGCAATTCTTCTCTCTTTAAATTAAAGATCATGAAATTAAATTATAGTATAAAGGTCCTCTCAATTCCTGATCGAGATTTTCCATCCTGATCCTTGAAATTAAATATTTATTAATTTTTTTCTTAATTATAAATTTCGATGCCTAAAAACGCTTTCCCTAATCTCGGTTGAGCCCGATAAACTTATTTTCCTTGATTACCATATTAAATTTTATCCCGCATAAATAAATTTGGTTCAAACTATCAAATACTTCGGCCGATTCATTAATTGCCTCAGATGAACGATCCCCAAGAATTATTATTAACTTGAATAGTCTGGATTAGGAGACCATTTTCAATTTTATCCGGTATTAGCATATATTGGCTTCTCTTACGGCTAGAGCCGAAGAAAGCCGCATATATGTGTGGGCAGAGGTTTCATGGAAGTACTGTTTGGTAGAAACTTTTAATCGCTTCTTTGTTCGTTTTCTAATAAGCAATTGACTGAACCTTCGTAATTTTACTTCCAAACTTTTAATAAAAACTAACGCTATCCAAAAGTTATTTATTTTTACTTCGAGTCTTATTTTATTTGTTATAAAGCTAGACGGATATCTGTACAAAATAGCAAGGTGTTATTAAAATAGTAAAAATTGATTGAAAATTTATCTTTTAAACACATAAGTTTACTTATTTCATATTAAATGTACAAATCACATCGATCGATGTTTTTTTTCATTGGCCTTAAATGATTTTTACTCCATCTACAATATTATATGAAGAATGACCATAATATAGATTCTACTTCATCTTTTATGTATCATCGGAAAACTGTAGAAAGTAAGCAAATAGTTCTCATTACTTTACAAGCATTGTTCACCAAATCCAAACCGAAATAAAATTCTAATTGTAAAGTAAGTTAATAATATTATATCTAACGTTGAAAACAGTGTACAATCGTATTTTTCAAGAGTGATCGACGCGTTTTTATGAGATTTGAAATAGACCCGTCGGTGTTTCTGTTCCACACAACCGTTTCGACTAGTTTAAAATATTTGAAGATAAAAAGTGTCCAGGGTTCTAATCCTGTGTGTTCGTTATGACAAGAGAAACTAGACGGAAAAAACGCTACACTCTCCAAGAGGTTCCGTAATGTGTCATAATATACGACTGTCCCTTCGGTGAAGCTTCAATAAAGTGTAAATAATATCAAGAGCCACCCATAATGATGCATAAATTGTACTGATATCCCGTTAAATATATAACCCCTAAATGATTAGTACCCTGCCTGTTAATTTCACCTAAAGAACATCAAATTAAAAAAGAAACATTTTTGACTATATTTGTTGTGTCTTCAAAGTTTCTTATTATGGGTAATACTTGTTATATAATAGTAACCTAGCATTTAATATTTATAGATATATTGTGGAAACATTTCATTTGAAGTGTGTACAAAAATTTGTTAAAGAGATATTTTATAACATATATTTAATGGTCTGTTAATGGTCAATAATACACTTAGTGGTCAAATTATTATGAACACTTGACAGCGTCACATTTTTGACGCTAGAGGGCAAGATAGCTAAAAAATGGGAATTCAGGAAAAGTGAATTATCGGTTTTACTGTGTTTTTTCGAAGACATGACGAAACTTAAATGAGTTTGAAGGCGGGGTGGTCGTAGGTGCTCCAAGCGTTGGATCTAACATCCGTAAATCGGCTGTGCTTGTGATTTATTCGAGAACAGCAGTTATTAATGTTTACAGCTAATGGACTATCAAGCAAAAAAAGAGTCTCAACGTCAGGCTTGTGGTTTTCACACGCTTCTCAATGCTCAATCTGTAAAGATGCTTGAAAGAGTTGTCCAGTGCAACAAATAGCGGAGAATTATTATCAAGGACGAACTGCGAACGTCTCAGAACGAACTATTCGCCACACATTACATGGAAGCCGACGACCTGTTCTAAAACCCCTACTGTCTGCCTCAAACAAGAGCAGACGTCTTCAGTTCACAAAGGAGCACAAGTAACGGATAGTAGATGACCGGAAAAGGGTCATGCAGTCTGATGAATCACGATTCAAATGAACCGTGCAAATGACAGGATTAAGGAGAGAACAACGCTAAATTATTGACTTCAACTGCATTGCCACAACACTTCAAGCTGGTGGCGGTAATATTATGATAAAGCGTTGCTTTCTTGGCGTATTTAGGTAATGTTATATATCCAGGGATGGATATCTCCAGAAGGACAATGCTCCTTGTCAAAATGCTGGAATTTACCTCAGATTGTTCGAAGAGCATGACCGAGACTTCACCTTGCATCGCTGAACTGCACAAACACCAGAACTCAATCCAATTGGGAAATTGTGGGATGAGATCGAACGGCCATTAGGTAGCTTGATCCCCTACCATCAAATCATAAGATATGGTCTCAGATTTCTCATACCAACACCTCATAGAATCCACGACCAGAAGAATTCAAGCAGTTCCAACATTGTACTTAATTTGGCCGCTCAGTATATATTTGAATAAATTAAAAGATACATTATACTCGAGTATATAGAGATTCAATTTTGATTCTATTCCTTAATAGTAAATATTTTCATTATTTGACATCGGTTTTTGGGCTGTTAGGCAACGTAAATTCTCGGCGTGTCTGCCAACGTTTCGCTTGTGACCACCAAGCATTATCAAAGCTAGGCCAGGACTGATTAGCCTTGCTCGCAAGGCTGCTTTTATAGGCAACTGCCTAGAAGATCAAATTGCGTCCGGCCGTTTGTTTACGTCGCGTACTTATCCCTTTCTGTTCCGAAGACAGGAAAGCCACAGCGGGCGAAGGCCGTAGCCAGCGTCTCTGTTGATGTTTTCCAGGTTCTTTCGGTTTTCGATGGCTTCGCGTATCTTCCGTGCCCAGAAATAGTTTTCTCTAACTAGAAACTTGGTGTCTTCATACGATTTTGTGGTTAGTTTCTATAGCGTGATCTGCAATGGCAGACATATTGAACTGCTTCAGTCGTATATAGCGGTCGTGTTCTTTCACACGGGTTCTCACGGACCTGCCAGTTTCCCCGATGTATGACTTGCCACATTCACTCGGTATTTGATAAATTCCTTTTGCCAGCAGTTTGTCCTGCTTGTCTTTTACTGGAGGAAGAAGGCTTAGATATCGTGGTCCGACTCTTGAAAATAGGAGTAATGTCATGTTTTTGATAATGCTTGGTGCTAACAAGTGAAACGTTGGCAGACGCGCCGAGAATTTACGTGGCCTAACAGCCCAAAAACCGATGTCAAATACTGAAGTTACGTCGGCCACGAAAAAAAACGGTAATTTTATAAATATTATCATATTGAAAAATTTCTATATCTTTCTTAACGAGTGGTACTAAACCACTTTACTATCTCGTGAATAGAGAAATAAAATTAGTATTCAACAAACTAGCATCTGATAAATTGATGCCGTTGAGCATCAATACTATTATGTCTAGCAGCACAAATTGTATTACAACTGCATTTCAAAATTCATTAAAATTTTGAGGTAAGAGAACCTCTGGAGAATTTATTAAAACTAGTTAATGAACTATTGTTCGACCGTAACGACGTTGAAAGCAACCACGAAGGCTTAATGAACTCAGTGCTCCCTCAGTTTCCTGAAGATCAAGAGTTCGTCTGAGATGCTCTAAAAAATTAATTTTTCTTAAAACAAGTAAATTTCTAACAAAAGTGAACATCAAATAAAATAAAAAACCTTCAAGACACAGCAGTAACATGACGTTGCGTAACATAAATTAGTAACCTTATTAGGTTTGATTTAATATATAAAAATACAGTATAATAGAATAATAATGGAATAAATATAATCATTTAATTTTTTCCGTTGTTATTTGTAAAAAAACAATACGTATTAGCGCTATATGTCCTGTTATTTTGCCGCCATGGTTGTGGGTTACGCACTTCTAAATTTTAATCCATTTCATTCCTCTTGTTTGGGCAAGTAATTCTTCATTAATTATATTATAATTGTATTATGTCATGTGACAAATTTCTTTAGTACATTTTTGTCTTTATTTAGAGTCGCATCAACTATTATGGCTATTAGCGACTACGGTAGTTGTACTAGTGAACTCGTTTTTCTGTATTTTTGTCAATGTGAAAACACACACACAACATCCATGCCAGGATTGGAACCCGGGACCTCTGTGATGCGAGGCAGCAACGATCACCACTACTCCACAGGAGGACGGATTTAGAACTTTTAGATTTAAAATCACACCAGATGAGGTTCCAAATTTAACTAACGGAACGTAGTGTTACTACTCTTTATAAAAAGTTTATTATTAATTTCTCTCTGTTTAATAGCTTAAACTGATATTTATTTTCGAACAGTCAGATATTGAAACTACAATTATATTATTATTTCAATTATAATTTTTTATGTTCGAAGATCCCAAAAGGGTAGAAAAAATTAGACAATTTCAAACATTTGAATGGGATACTATAAAATTATTTTTATTTCACATTTCAAGGGTACTGATTAGCTTTTAAAAAAAATAAACGTATCAATTCATGATTTATCTTCGTCAGTCAACATATATTTATTATCATACGTATTTGACTAGAAATGTCAGACACTATTTAGACTTCCACTCTGCGGAAAAGATTGAGAGAATTAGCGTTAGAAAAAAATAAGGAATTCATAGTTATTTAATTTAAATCAGTATGTCAAAATATTTTGATCATTATTAATAATAAAGGGGTACCATGAATTCAGTGATAAAGTAAATGTTAATATAATAACACAGTTATGTGGCTCTAAAATAGAATTCATTACTACTATGGCTAGTTTGGCGATATAAATTTAATTTAATAACGTACCTCAGATATGTTTCCTCAAAAACAGTAACAATTAATGAACATTATACTTATTTCGTGGTTAAGAATGAGCATATAATAACTGTCAGTTCGAGTTCTTATATTCAGCTTATATTTTAAATTTATTATCAGTCCACTGTCTGCTCCACTCAAGTAAATCGACCAGAGCTGCAGTTTGCTAAAAGCTAGACAACAAGCAGTCCTCTTCGGACCAGGCGGAAATTTCGATTCTCCCCTCCATCTTCCCTCTCCCACACATATACAGTGGGCAGCTCGCCAGAACCACCCCCGCCCCTCACCCCACGACAGTTAATGGCCCGAACCTTCCAGAAGCAGTCTGCCCCGGCATAAATACGCATACCATATTCAGGGCACTTAACTGTAGACGATCGCAATTACCGCTCTACGAAAATCGTGTTCTCTCATAATCTTTCGAAGAAGCCTCTTCGTTAATATTAATGGAAAGATCGATCTACAATGAAAATCGTAATTGACATACAAATTGGCATTCCAAAAAAAGTGGAGAAAATTATTGATTATGCGTATTAAAACTTTGTTGCAGATAATAACACAAGTTTCAAGACGTAAATTGTTTATGGAGACACAAAATAATGATATTGTTTGACAGAAGTGCACAAAAAATTGGAAAGCGACATAGGAAAGTGCAAAATTCCTTTGGCACAAGCTCGCCGTCATCTTGAATTTTTCATGGTGCGGAGCATGTCGCTTCCAGATGCTGACAGCAGGTTATCGCCCCGTCCGTCCCCCGTGAAACAATCACGCGTCCCCCTAGTCTCTGGCGAGCGCCTTTCTGTGTCCAATTTGCCAGACACCGTAAATCGCCCCGCCTTCCGGCCAGATGATGCAGTCCCGCAGAACACAAAAACGCTAAAGTAGTTACCTCAACCCCAATTGCCGCAGCTTAATCTCGTGCAGGCAAGAGAAGAATGGTTTCAGGCAACCTACACCCTAAATCGTCACTCCAAAAGAAAATGCAACAAACTAAGTTAAAATAGGTACCACTACTTACTTCAAAGACATATTACCATTTAAGGACTTAACTGGCAATCATTTCACTATAAAACAATCTTCCCACCTTTAACCATTTAACAAACTCTCACATATACGTCTTTAAGGAGTGAAATTATTTATTCACTTAAGGTTTTCTTTTAAAAAAATAATCATTAAAATGGAACGTAAGAAAAAATAGTTATAAATATCACGATTTTTCTAACGTCCACAATTTTTTAGAGATCCGGTATTACTATGCAAAGAGTAGAAATGAAAAAAACACAGCTTTGATAATAGTAAGTATTCTGTTCATCTTAAGGAAATCTTTTTACCAATCAGAGCTGTGAATGATCAGACAATCCTTAATAAATAAACGTATTTCATTTAGTACATGAAATATTAATTACTTTCCGAATAAAACTTAAATAAGTATCTTAATATTTTCCCTAAAATTACTTCATTGCTAATCTCCTGATAGAATTCAGTTCTCTTATTGTTGACTTCATAGTTTTTCTTGTTATAAATTCATATAAACACTGCTGTATAACCATGGTCACCGTGAGTTTAATAATTATTTAATTTGTATAATTCAATTATTTTCTTCTTTTCTCTTCTTCTATATACACACATTTATGCTACACCAGGCAGATTTAATAAAATGATTGCTAATTATTATTTTTTAAATTTACCTGGCTTTAAGTGTCCACGCGGAACAGCATTATTTCTCTATGCCGATCCGTTAATGTTGTTTCTTTACGCTAAAAAGAAGCATTTTATTATAATTCAAAATAAGTAATTCTCTCTCTCTCTCCAGATCCATAAATTTCATAAAAGTATCAGTAATAATTCCATTTTATTTTTAAAAAATCATTCTTAGGTTATAATTTAAAATCTGAACGACCTGTAACCCGTAACTGCCTGACAAATATATAATTCTCTCTTGAACTTAACTCAAACCAAACAGATATATTTAGTTTCGGAGGGGAGGGGGGTTAACGGGCTACATGAGGGTGATCCTGAAACAGGCAACTCCCCTTTAATAGCATAGGAAGGGAATTGAAAGGGGGGGATGCGGAAGGTAGAGCAAGGTAGCCCACGGGCTATGGTTTAAGGATCCTACCCGGTGTTTCACCTAAAGAGATGCAGGGAAAACCCTAGAAAACCTGCATCAGGTAGGTCGGGCATTGGGTACTATTCTCACGCCCTTCCGAATGACGGGAGACGAGTTTGCTGTGGGGACGCAGCATTTCCTTCTCCGTGTCTCCACCAATTTCAGGAGGCAGTTGACCGACTGCTCGAATGGGATCAGCGGACAACTCTTGCCATATGCCCAAGGTCTTCGACCCCAGTACATATACCTCCTAAAATAGGTGAAGGTGTCTCGGCATATGAGAACTTTGATAAAAAGTACCCAGAGAGAGTGCGAGGCATTCCCGACATGATCAGGTGAGCCCCACAGTCACTCTGGGCTGAAGCGCCTGCGAGAAAACTCCCGCAGCGCCGATCTTATGCCGTATTTAGTTTCAATGTAGTCTTTACTAAATTACTAGTTTTATTTTTGACACTTGTGAGAGACTGCTCATATAACTAATTACTATTTCTTTATAACACTTTAGAACAAAATTAAAAAATATATAAATTTAGTTGTGAAATTATGTTCTATATATTTTATAGTACGCAATATATTGCACGTTTTGTTTTGTTTAATTATTTTTTCTTTAAAATTGATCTTACATTAAATGTCGTTCCTCTGCGTTAAATGTATTCTTGTTAAAAGTGTCACAAGGAACACGTAAGTAATTTCCTGAATAATCATCCAGCTAAGAATAATCCGCAGATATATGCAAATTTATGGAAAGCGCCAATACCGTGGGAAAACTTCTCCGCCAACCAATCAGTATATTCGTAACATTTTTGGAAACACGGTAAGTGGGGAGTATAATGTCATGATGGAGTAGCCTGAAATATTTTTAACTTAGCTCATTTATTAGTATATTTTTGGAATAAACGTATAATTTTTTATTACTTTATCTTCTACTTCGTGGTAGTACTACCACGTTACGCCCATAAATTCATCTAAGTAAATAGTTTCGTATTTATATAGTATATTTCTGTCCTAATTTATGTAAGGCATGCCACAATACAATTTGATGACTTACCGTGTATTCTACACTCACAAACATAATGTGTTCAGTATAGTTTTGAGATTATTTGGAATAAAATATATAAACAGATAAAAAACTACTCATTTTACAATCCAACAACAAAGCAAGATATAAAATGAATTAATATTAAAGGACCAAAATTAAATAAGTTAAAAAATTGGTTCAAATTTTTCAACAAAATTTTAACTGCTCGTATTTATAAAATCCACTTCTGTAAGCAAATCAACCTTTTTAAGTTTCATTCTGTTTCCTTGTCAGATATTCTTCTATTTTATACAATCAGGTGGTTAATTGGACGCTTTAAACTTGACCTTACATATCAGTTATTTACACTGCTATATGGAAGCTCTGTAACAGTTAGGCAATGCTCTAGAGCTGTATAACTTACTCTGCTAGGCATCCAAAATGAGATTCATTCTGAATTAAAGCTAAAAATTATCTCACATTTGTGAAATCTCTCGCTAACCATTTCAACAAAAACTATCTTTGACATCCTATTCACATTTACATCAATGACAATTGTCTTAATTTCTTTTTTATTGCCTCATTGACCACCAATAGACTGAACTGTAGCTTCAGATTCATTACTTAATTTTGATTTTGTTGTGTGACATTGACTCATTTTATATTTTAGCATGATGTATTCAATATTATTTTTGTGTATTTTACTTTATTCATTTCTGAGTAAAAATGATATTTTACTTAGTTTTGTAGTAGGTTCCTTTTTGGTAAAATAGTGAATTTGTAATCACGTGGCAGGGTCTATATATGAAGATCGTTACAAGCCCAAGTGTCAAGTCCCTTCAGCCTTGTCATCCAAAGCTATAGTGATATTGCTTTATCCTAAGGGTAAGCTTTAATCACAATGGGGAAGCCTGTTTGGCAGGAAGGGAGCTTACTTAAGGAAACTCATAACCCCAATTTAAAATTGAAAACAGTTATAAAAAAATATTGAGAGAAAAATTAAGTTATTTAACACGTTTCCCTCAGACATGAATCTGTTACTATTTGGTTTCACAAAAGTCTAGAAGAGACGTTAACCAGCGAGGTAGATTTCTGTAGGTGACAAGAAATTTGAGCTAGCTGGTTTACAATGACGAGATAGAGTGGGCATAAAATGGTCTACGTACAGGGTTCGGGATACTTCATGACCAGTTTCTCAATCGTGGCAGTACAAATATTATTGAACAGTTTGTCCTTCTGAGATTTCATAAGCGCCACGAAAAAGAATGTAAGAGATTATAGAGAGTAAACAGTAACATCCAGCAACCAGCAACCTAGACCAAATGCCCAGCAGATAACCACACCAGCAGCCCTAAGATACGAGTTTCTTATGCGAGTAGAAACACATTTGCATTCTGTGGGTAGCGTTGGACGTTAACTGAGCAACGCCGAATTGATTGTAGCTTATTTATGTCAAATCATCCCAAAGTTTTTAATAATTTGTCTCCTCAGCCGCACTTATAGCTAACTTGTAATTAACACGGTAGAGCATATAAATTAATAAATATATCTATTGGGCCTTCCATCTGATACAATGAATTAGTTTATAAAAAACAATATATAAATAACAATTATTAAATATTTCAGTTATTCACAAATTCGTATCAAATAGTTTGTAGTGTACACCTATTTACTAAAGCATTAATGGTAATTTAATAATTTTTCTTAAACTAAATTATCCGAGCTGCGAAAGTTGAGGGATCGTTACTTTTCAGGTAGTGGAAAACATCTATTAAAGTGGCCCTTTGAGGGATTAAGAAGCCGCGTTGGACCCAGCCAGTGTCATAAATGTGGTGAAACAAGCTTCGTAAACAACATTTTGACACGTCTTAAAATTTCCAACTGAAATTTCAGTAACTTCTCGTGCGTGAGGTTTTTAGGTCTTTGAATCAATAAATGTGAACCCCACATTGGGAACTCGAAAATTTAAGACAAATTTTTATTAGTTAAGTCGTGGATATTTCTCCGGGAAAAGTTTCAAGGTTATTAGAAGAAGATTTAAGAGTTAATGATTGAGAAGTAGTTTAGAAGGTTAATTATTTGGAAGAAGATGGAAACGTTGTGAAGGAATTGTGGAGGAGGGTAATTATTAAGTTGTCGTTCATTTGTTGAGAAGATATGAGAAGGAATTCAGAAATATCAGTTGACGAAGTATGTTTAAGATTTTAAGTAAGTTATTAAGGAAATATCAAAAATAGCATTGCACATACCCTCTCTTTGTCCATCGCCGTTCTACTCGCAACTTACCCCGACTTCCACATAGATCTTAGTCTTTGGTCCCAACATGGAAAACAGAGCAGCTACCAATGATTTCCGCACAAAATCTACAGGTAATGAACAAAATAAAAAATGATGAAAAGTCTAAAATTATCAGCAACAAAAAACAGAAACAACGACCTCCTGTGGTGTAGTGGTTAGCGTTGCTGCCTCGCATCACAGAAGTCCCGGGTTCGAATCTTGGCATGGGATGGATGTTGTGTGTGTTTTCACACTGAAAACTATAGATCACAAGTTCGCCCTACTGTAGTCGCTAAAAATCATATTAGTTGATGCGACTTTAATTCAAGAGAGAAAAATAAAAAATAAAACAGAAACCTTAAACAAAGTGGAGTATTATTAAACGAAATAGTGAATGAAATTATAAATATTGAAAAGTTATCCAGGAAACAGAATGTGGTGATCAACAGAATTCGAGCATTTCACACGAATCTAACTCCTACCTTTTTCAGGAGTAGAAAAACCGATATGCAGAACTTGTAACGTTAACCTGACGATTCAACATATTTTAATAAAATGCAAAAATTACAAAACAATCCTATTCATTTAGTAACAAACAAAGACATCCTAAAAGTCCTGAAATTTACTTGTGAAGTGGGCATTTTTAATTAAATTTAATGTAGTAAATGTTGTGTTTCAGACAAGCTGAGGTGATTATTTTTATATATTTAAAAATTTACGTATTATTTTTGCCTTAATCGTAATTTTAACTTTAATTTAATAAGAAGTAACAGTTGTACTCTGACAAATGTCAAAGTTTTTTAATAAATTATGTAAATAATGTATTGTTGGTTCAATAATAATGATATATATCATTTATATATATATATAACTAATCAGTGGACTAACCTATCTTCATGTTTATATATATATATATATATATATATATATATATACTGGTGTTATTCACCACATGTAAACATGAAGATAGGTTAGTCCATTGATTAGTTAGGTTTTTATTTTATTTCTTCCCGTGTTTATCTAAGAAGCATACGATGTGGGTGGGTGTGGTTTGACAAGCACTGTATGAATTATTAGAGAATATATGAGGATATAGTCTGCAGGAGTGATGGTGGGTAAGGATGAGCTTGAATGTTGCAAGGATGTTGTAAGGATGAGGTCGATAGGGAGATTTTTTTTAGCTGAGGGAACTACAGAGGTGGGGGAGGATTGTCATGGCGTTATTCACCACCCTGAAGAAACGAAACGAAGTAAGTAAACACAGTGCTTATATACGGAGGATTAAAAAATGCAAAACATACATAAACAGAAATATGGGCAATAATATTTTGTACTTATCCAATATTCTCTTGAACAATTTTTTTCTTTGCAATAAATTAATTTGTTACTGTCATACTTTTGAGCACGTGGAGTACCTTTACAACTGTTTTTAATTTTTCTTAAAGACATCCACTATGGTGAAAAGTGATCATTAAAATATACATATATTTCTGATAGAGTACTTCATGAAACCTCTGCTTTAAATCCGTACAGGAAAAAACTCAGAAATGTTCAGAAAATACAGAGACGAAATAACGCTCTTTGAAGCGAGATTAGCGCGAAGCACGGGTATTAAAGGTAGTTTGTAGGGTAGCTGTAAGCATGTGATATAGCAGGACTATTAGAGATACATGAGCGTGTCCAGCTACGACGAAAAACGCAGCGCCAGGTGGAGAGAGTATTGTATGCGGCAGTTAAGATAGGGTTTCGAGTGCTGAGAGCAGTACTAATTCAGCTGCGCTCGTAGTTAGCCACTTCCTGCCGCCTCCGGAACTCAGATAAACCACATAAGTCAGGTATCGGACTTATCTGTAATGGTTTACGAGGCCATTCACAACTTGCTGCATAACTCAAGACAATACGACTCATTTCCCTGGAAGTGTAAAGTCTAATTTCGTATCTGCTTATCCCAGTGTTTGAACTTTATTAAATATTAAAAATGTAATTAGAATTTCTATAACTACGTATAAATAAAATACTCTATTACAATGCCATGCCAATGTGACATTCTTTAATTTTTTACCAGTTACTTCAACTGTTTGATATTGTTAGTATTGCCTTCGAAGTATAATGTCTGCCAAATTAGATTCGATTGTTTATTACCGCAGTTAAACCTTGTTTTGTAAAATGAAATACGCCAATAACGAAACAAAATGCTTTCGACAAATCTCACTTCTAAATACTCTGAAGATCAGATCTTTTAATGAAATACGTCATTAATATTACGAGAATATAAACAAACGTTCGTTAACCGTCCTTCACACTGGTCTACAAATATTGGGACCGTTTCTTACTGTTATGTTGATGGAACGTGACGAATTAAACCATATTTGCAATTTATGATGGCATATTACACCGTTATTAGAGAAAACATAAAATAATTTATAATTTAGTTAAATGAAGTCCAACTTAGCAATACTTAGGGCGGAATATTACTCAATGTAAACTAGATTAAAAATAAGTAAATAGGATTCCTGACAAATAATTACATAGAATAACTAGTAAACGTGATAAAAAAATCTGATTATATACCGGGAGTTCGGATGGAAGACAAACTGTGGCGGCACTCGTTGAAACCTGAAAATCGGTCAGTGCCAACATAAAAAACGTGGAAATCATAGATGGAGAAGATGCGAATAATGTTCCATTCTTTTCCAAGTTTGTTTTTATGTTGACACTGCCCGATTCGCAGCAGTAAACGTGCGCACATGCAGCCACGATTGTTCGGTTCCCAGCTGAACTTCCGGTAAAATATAACTAAAGAGATAGCCTTGAGTCAGCTCTTATAATATACATTCGATACCGATATTTTATAAAAGAATATATATTATTTGTCTCTAAATCTTATATAAAAACCTGAAGACCTCGTAAAGGATATCGAAACGTTGTAACGTAATGCGTACTATACTTGTCTGTCATTTACTTGTATTCATTTACAATAAGTGGTAATATAATATATACAACAAATATCCTCGCACGTGATTCATATAATTATCTTCCTCCACTTCTGGATCAGTTTGTCGACATTTGTCATTTTTGATTTTATTTTTAATGATAGTATTCTTATTTAAATGATAACGTTTCGATACTCATTTCCACCTTCATCAGTTCGTAAATATTGGGGTATCATTAAAAATTATTTACTGTAAATACTACTAAATGAGGAATAATAGATGTTTAAATTAAGAAATCGACTTTATCAAATATTAAATACAGAGGTCAAAAAGTCGTGCACATTTATCTTTGCTCTAACTGATTCGTTTTCACGAAAACGGTTGATTAATCTAGATATCGTTGAATTGTTAGGCACTTACTTCCGGATATTTCACAAAAAATCGTTTTGCAACAAATGCATTTGAACGACTAGAAAAATAATGTTCAATTATGTACACACGTTGCTCTTATAAAAAAAGTATTTCCGGAGAAAAGGTCAATAGAAATAATTTTAAAAACTACATTTATTTTTAATTTATAAACCGAGAATCAATTTAAAAAGTCGATTCTTATAACAGAAAGGTTCTCTAAAACAACTCCGTAGGTAGAGTTACGTCTCACAGTTCGATTCGTACAGGCATGAGCGAGTTGCTTGAGACGCGAACAAATTGAGTCGTTGAGTCTTGAGCAAACCGACCGCCTGGGTCGTCTTGGGAGTGATTCGACCCAGGTTCTGAATCGAAAAAGTTATGAGCGGACTCTCCAAGAATTAATAAGCAATAACACTAGTAATTAATTTTTATCAGTAAAGCACACTTTTCTCATTTGATTCAATTGTTATCTTATTTATTATTTCAGTTTATACTAAATGTAAATTATCGTGTTAAATGTACGTCTGATAAACACGTCGCGAGGCACAGGTAAGGATTTCCCTGAATAAGCTTCCAGCTAAGAATATTACCCGGAAAGACAACTTCCGTGAAGCAGTCAAAGGAGGAGACTGCTCCAACGACCAATCAAGAGAGAGAACATCAAGGTCATAAAGGCAGTTTGAGGTAGGAAAAGACTTTTTTTGTTCGTAATTGAAGGAGTAAGTATCGAGGGAGACTGAGAGAGGAGCAGATAGTTGAACATATGACTGAATGAACCGGACTTTGCTTCCTGCCCTGTGATAGAAATACTGTTCTGGTAAGCAGTTGGAATTTTTCTCCCTGCTAGTTTTGTGGCGCTAAAGTTCTTAATTTTTTCATCTAAATTTCGAAACCCGGTAACCTGGAGGTAGAATCTCATATTTGTGTAGTCGGCAATTTTTTTATCAACTTAGATGATTCTCTTTTGTATATAGTTTATTTGATTAATTCTTTGAATAAATGTAGATTTTTTAAGTTTAAAATTTGATATCATTTTTTTCTTTTAATACGTGGTAGTACTACTGTGTGGAGCCTATAAATAGAATAAGTAAATAGTTTTCCATTTATTTATTAGATTTTCTCCCACGTATATGTTAGGCGTGTAACAACAGGTAGAATGATAAACTCGTACTTATTGTTAAAATAATCTTGACAGAAACGTAATTTTGATATGTTATTCTTAAGCCTTCTCTACAACCGTAGTTAGCATATTACACCCAAGTCTTTTTGCATTTCTATGTACATTGATTTGTTCCACCACTTGTATAATATTTTTATCTTCTCAAATCACCAACTCGCTCTCATATAAACCTTAACAACTTTAATTGCCGATTAAATTTAGTAAGATATATAAAACTGTAGGTTACTTTGCAAATTATTCCTCGTATTACTTGCGTAATATGTTTCGTTTCCAATAAATCCATGAAAATCGACTTGTACAAGGTCAATTTTCTGATTAACCGAAGTTTCGGACGACTGTCGAGCCGTATGGATGTCAAGAAGGAAATGTTTTCCCCAAAGTACAATTAGAGAATTTATTGTGAGAGTCATTAACCGTTAGAGAGGAAACACTGAGCTCTCGACTTGAAAGAGACGACAATTTGACATCTTGGAAGAATGTAGAATAAACTCTCCAGACTTCAACTTCATCGTTCGCACATCGCCTTCACCAATTCATAGTGGTACAGGAAGAATTTCGAATTAGAATCAACCGTTCATCTTATAAGTTAAGTATTTTTAAAATTATTTTTAATTGAAGAACGAAATTTTTAAATTATCTCTGAGTGCCAATTATGTTCCAAATCAAGATTTTATTTTCGTTTTTTACCATCGTACGTTTCGTTTATATATTATACGTATATTTTTAACATATTATAGTTATATAAAACTATTATTTGTCCCTAGGAATTAGTTGAAATTTATCAATCATCTAAAACAAATTAAAAATTATATTTCATAAATAAATATATTTATAATCATTACTTTTTCTGTTTCTAATATTTGTGTATATAGCCCCCTCTTTCCTCCCCCGTTACTTAACAAAGTTATAAATGTTGAACGTTGAGAATATAATCGGATGGGATTCGAAGAGTCGTTAAAATGAATCGACTCGTAGCAATGAGTGAATTGACACTGAACGAATGAACAAAAATAATTCATCTGCCACTTATAATAATTGCTCCCCCTCCCCCTTTCATTCAATTGCCATACATTTTGGTGTATTGCGTTGCTCATCCCAAAGAAGGTTAAAAAATTATGTTTCTTCCTTCTCCCATTCAGGTCAAATAATTTCCTATCCTATCCATATAGAATTTGCATCAGGATACGGTATTCCGTCACTTAGTCTGTAAATTATCATATGTCTTGCATATAACTAATATTTTATTTAAGAAATGATCCTTTTTGGTTTCACGAATGACGTCGTGGCCTGCACGAATTCGGTTTGTGTTCGACGGTGACGTGTGTGTGTGTGCTTATTTAAGGAACCAATAGATTTCATAGTTCGAGTAATATACTGAGTAATCGTTGTGGTAATGACTAATTTCAGCTGTCATAAAGTGGGATACGTGAAACGGTAAATTTTCTGTAATGTGCCGCTCTAGCTGATGGTTTAATCACGCGTTGACATAGAGATTACTGTGGAATTAAATACTGTTGCGTACTAATATTAATTAATTCTCAAGCAGCGTTGGGCTACGTCAATTATACCGACGCTGACAATATAAACTTTTCTGATAGTTTATCTGATATGAGTATATTTATATAATCGGAATATAGAATATATTAAATATTGTTAATTTGTCTGTTTAACTTGAATGAGTTCATAATGATAGCCAATGACAAACCATATAGTGAGTTAGAATTTAAATTAACACTATACTGTAATACATCATACTTCAGTCTGATAGTCTTATACTTTAGCCAACCCGATGAAGTGCACATAATTGTGAATTCTATGTCTAAGTAGCTATGTTTCCTGTTATTCACCGTCATTTTAAATTCACAGAAGAGACGAGCTTATGAAAATATCCGGAAAAACCATTAAAATACTTCATGAAAAGTCCAAGAAATCCGTATGTGATTAAAAAAACAGTTGAACCCATACAACTGTTTTTTATTATTGTCTTCCCTTCCAACATCACAGTTGTGGAATTTTTTGTAATAAAATATTTTAACTTCAAGTATGCATATCAAGTATTGTTTGAATAAGAAAATTTTAAGCAATTATAGAGGAACTTGCACTACTATTAATCATTTGCTTTTAACATTTATTTGCCCAATTTGGTATACAATAGCTCTGCAGGGGATTAATAGCAAAATGAAGGTCAAAAAAGAACAAATTGACACTGATGGCGAACGTAACGCAAGAACAAAATGAACACAGTATATTAAGAGTTCAACTTGAACATTCTTGTTAATATGAAATATGTATGGTGTTAACTACCCGAGTATACAGCAAGGACGTCACCTGGCGGATGTTGCGTAGACAATGCACGCCTCAATCAGTTTTCATGGAGGACGTAGCGCGTAGTTGAAATTGATAGCCATAGATCAATCAGCAGTCAGAGAATCTATAACGCCCATGACCATATCAATCTCCGGGGGGGTAAATACGATAGCAGAACGTTTTGCAATATTCATGCGTAATTTCCCTACGTGTTACGTGGTGGTTTCTCTGAGTCTGTCCGGACGCACCAGAGACAGGCATCAATCATCGAGCTCTCTCCCCATTAGTGACCGGAATTTGGAAGCTTTCCAGGAGTCGCTGTTCAGTTCTTACCAAGAGACAATTGAATCCCTCGCCTACGCTTCGAGGTTACCAATTTTAAAACAATTAAGGGAGGCTGACTTGGTATTATGTCCCACCGAAAGGGGGAATCCGGAGAAAGTTTGATAATAAAGACAATAAGCTTTCTCCGGAACGAATTCCTTCCCCTGTAATTGGTGCCATTTCTTCCTCCAGGTTTAATTCAGCCACTGACGTCCTCCAAATGGCAAGTAGACTAGAATATTTTCATACAATGTAAGAATTATTCCGGCATATAATGAAAGTTAAGAATTTTTTTTAAAAGATAAAGAACGGATTCTTATAAAGATCATAAATATTACAAATATTATTAAATGTACATATCTAATTTGATATTTCTATGTAACTAATTTCTAATTACCTCATAAAAAATAGAACAATATAACTTAATTTATATTCAGCTAAATAAATGTAATAATATCATTTAAGTAAAAACGTCACAAAAAATTGCAAGATAAATTGCATACAACTATCTAAATTAACTTCAATATATACAATATGTGCCTTTTGCGTATTTAAAGTAAAAATTTGAAAACTTTTTTAAAAACCTTAATATTCTGACAACAAACACGCCTGTGATATTTCTTACGAGGTGTGGCTATAAAATAGCCAGACATTTGCTACAAAACATTGTTTTCAATTCATACATTTTTATTTATGATCACCTTGAATATACTCTCCTCCACTGTCCCTAAAATGCTCCAAGCGAATTTTCCGTTGTTCTAAACAGTACTAGAAGTATTTTTCTGTGAGCTTTTCTTTCACGGCTTCAACTGTTGAAATTTTGTTCCTTGTAATGCAGATTTGACCTGCGGAAACAGATTACGGTCGCATTGAGGAAGGTCAGTCGAATAAGGCGGATTGTCTAACAATGGGATGTTGTACTTGGCTATAAGCGTCTTGACAGAGAATGTAACAATGAGCCTGCGCCATGTCTTGATTGCACTTTATGTATATTTAAAGCGAGCATTTGAGACGGTGGATAGTGTCGTGTTGTTGGACAAGATATGGATTATGGAATAAGAGGTGTGCTGTATGCGTGGTTTGGCAGTTACTTATCAAATAGAAAACAGGTCATAATAAACTGAGTGGAGACAGAGGCATTGAGCTGTGATATTGGGGTTCCACAGGGAAGTTTTTTAGGCCCTATACTCTTTAATTTATATATGTACTGTTGTATTCAAAATTTTGATGTCAATCTTAGGTTATATGCTGATGATTTGCTTATATATTTCTGAATTAATCTAACTCATAAAATGAACCTTGCTTTAAATAAACTGAATATGTCTCAGAATGAAAGATTTAGTGTCACAGTAATGTTAAGAGAAATGAATTGGAATTGTTTCAAGGATTTTTGTAAAGTTACATACTATGATATTTTGGTATAAATGTATTGATAATTTCATACGTCCTATTTTAAATGGTATTTAGCTTTTAAGTATTATAGGAACTCAAACAATGTTAAAATTAAAATACTATTAACTATAACTAGGGCTAGGTTAGAGTTAAAGGTTCAAAAGACTTTAACCAGTTACCAATAGAAATAAGGGAATGTGAAACTATTAATAAATTTAAGAGAAGTTTATTTAAACACGTAATTTATGAAATGTAAACGATGAATAATTAAATACTTGAATAGAAAGTAGCATTTCATTGATAAATAAATTCGTTATTATTATCAAAATTACTACAAAAATCAGTAGTGGATTACACTGTTGTTGACTGTTTTTACTACTTCAGAATGCTTGCACGCAAAAATATTATATAAATTTCGCTAATTTTACTCAATTCATTAATCAATAGAACTGAGAGAATAGTGATTAAACATATAATTATAAAGCTTGTTTGATACTAATTAAATATACCAAATTTTTCTGAGCATATTTGGAGCGCTGATTTGGAAAACGCTGAAACTTTTCTGCCTTTTAAAACAATTGATTAATTTTTGCGTATAATTTCATTATTAAATGCTACTCTATACATTTTATATACTCACTTAACATTATCTACACGGAGTATTGGTTAAAAAAATAATATTATTTTAAATTCACAAATTAAAAGCATTTTTGATACTTGACTGTAGTGATCCGAAGGAAGTTAGTAATTTGTCGAAGACGCCAATGAGTCTAGACGCAGATAATCCCCATATAATGCGGGACGTCCTGAAATCCGGACTGGGAAGATCGCTGTCTGGCTATAGGGAGAATACACAGCACTAAAATATTTATCTGAGAACAACTAGAAGGACAGACGCGATAACTTACATATACGAATCTTTATGAAAAATGATTGGTCAGAAAATCTTTGCAGTGGAAAATATAGAAGATTGGAAGGAAAGAATCAAACTGACAAGAAATCTCAATATTTTCCCTCTAATACACAACTTTTAACAATTTTGAGTTAAATAATTTATGGTGAAGTTTGGTTCTGTAGAGGACTTTAATGTACACAATTTTTAGGTTATCAGGTGCACCAATAGATATATGAGGCTTAAACTTTAAAAGAATTTCAGAAGCTCCGTTTTTAATAGGGTGTAGTTTCAAAAGGGAATGCTACTTTCCGTTGACAGTTTAAAAATACCTAAAATTTTAATGTAAGATCACGACAAGATTGAGGCTCACAAACGAGACGAATTAACATACGAAAATTAAATAATTCTACATTTGTAATCGATAACTTTAGTATTACACATAGCACGTTAAAACATAATATTATGTTTATAAATCATAATTTTATTGGTAGGTCAATATGTACTGAACAGAAGTAGGGAATAAAGGAAAACCATAGATGGCTGCTAACGCTTAAGTCAGTATGCGGCCTTCAACATAAATGGCCGTCATTTTTTAACCAAAAATTTAAATAAAATTGGACCATAATATACGAAAATGCATAAAAATATTTTTTTTACCAGGCGATGAAGCAAATTATTACTTTTTCTGTATCACTTGGGTCTATCATTTAATAAAATTATCTAGTCAAATTTTTAAAGTTTTCTCAGTCATTTGTGAATAGTTTGGGAGTAGTGATGCCAATCACTGACGAGTCTCACTAAACTATGCGGAACCAATAACCAGCAATTAACGTGAAAACAACTACAAGAAAGTTACAGCTCGGTTCTTCAAATACTACGCCACCACAGCACACCACCATGGTCAATTACCAATGACATTTTTTTGGGTTGACAGGCTACTTGAGGGTGATCCAGAAACAGGTAACTCCCCTTTAATAGCATAGGAAGGGAATTGAAAAGGGGGGATGTGGAAGGTAGAGCAAGGTAGCCAACGCGGCCATTAAGTGAAAAATTGATATTTTCCCAACTGCGCAAATATTCGTTTAATCAGCGCCCAAATGTTATTAAGATGGGGAGAAGATCATGAACCTAATATGAGGGAAAATATTTTTATGCATTTTTAAGCTTAAAAGAAATTTATAATGAGGTTGTTGTAGTAATGAGTTTTGATGCAACTCTCCATGCTAACCTATTTTACGCAAATATTTTCATTCCTACATAACTACCACATCCCACATCTTCCCTAATCTGCTTAGAGTATTCCATTCTTGGCCTCCCTCTTCTGTTCCTACCGCCACACACTTCTTCATAATACTAATTTACAAGACATTCATGTACACAAAACGTGGACTAATAACCTACCCTTTCTCGTGGTCAAAGTCCTCCAAATTGTTCTCTCTTCCCCTATTCTACAGAGAACTTCCTCGGTAGTGATTCTATCCGCCCATCTGATTTTCAGCATCCTCCTATAACACCACATTTCGAAAGTTTATTATAGTTTTCTGTCTGCAACGCCTTTCTTTCTTTCGTCCCAAGTAGCAGAATTCCTTAACTTCCTTCAAAATATCCCTTCCCAATCTAACGCCCCTTGTAGTTTCAAAAATTCCCATAACCTTTGTTTTCCCTCTATTAATACTCATATTGTACTCTTCCCCCAGGACCAGTTTTATGACATTTATGTTTTCCAAGTCCCCTAATACCATAATATCAGCAAACCTTATAGCTTTATTTCTTTTCTTTGCATTTTGATAACCTTTTCAATATTTATTTTAACTTCATCATCGTCTTTTCTATATACATAATTTAAATAGCAAGGGCAACAGACTGCATCCTTTTCTTACTCCTTTCTTGATTTCTGATTTATTTTCTTGCTCTCAAATTCTAATTACTGCTGACTGCAATCTTTAGAGTTTATGGATAACTATTCTTCCTCGGTAATTTATTCCTGTTATCTTCAAAGCTATTAATTAGTTTGTTTCAGTTAACATTACCATATTATTTTTCTAAATCTACAAATACCATGAACGTAGGCTAAATTTTTCCTCTTATCAATATGGATTCTCTTTTCCCTATTCTCTTTAATACTTTACAGGCATGAGACACTAAACTAATTGTCCAGTGCTGTTCGTATGTATCGGCGTCTGTCTTTTTCGGTATAGGGATAATTATGTTGTTCCTAAAATATTCTGGCATTCTTCCTGTTTCGTAGATTTCGCACACTATCCGAAACAGACATGATTTTTCGAGGTAATATTATTGACATTAAATGTTTCAAAAGAATTGTTTGCGTTTCTTATTTAATTGAAACTTAAAGAAGTTAAGAACGCGTGGGGCTTGTCATATCGTAGACGTCGCCTTAAAATAGTATTTTTTTATTTCCTGGTTCCCCCAATTCTATAAGTAACGCTGGAGATTAGAATTTCATATTTTTAATTCTATAATATATTTTTCCGCATATTTTTACTTTAGAATTTGCATATTTTCATATGCTTTTCCTAATATTATGCCTTGATGAAGATTAAAGAATAATATCAACACATTTTTAACTTATATAATTCAAGAAACTTTAATGCACAATGTGACAATTTGAGTGATGTACCAGTTTTACGTAAAGGTGCAGCAAGCGTCTGTAATTGGCTGAGTTTCGAAACTTCTGGCCTGTTCTGGCGTCGTACTGTTGTCATGTTTCGTCTCCCCAGAAGGCAATTCCAGCGTGAGGGCCAGTGAGTGGTCAGTGATCTTTCTTCGTGGCCCTTCTTGTCCTGGAAGCTGGCCACAAGGTTAATAGCGCTATAAAGCAACCACGAGCTCGGAATAAGCAAGCAATCTCAACTCCACGCACCAAACAACACCCCTTCCAAACTACGCCGAACTTTAGTAATTCGGCAACATAGCCAGATGGCCAATTGCTTATGAATAATGAACACTCATAAACGCAAACATTTATTTATAACCGCAGGAATATGCTGAAAGAATTTTGAAATTGCATGATCTTTCTTATCGTAAGTTTCGTTATTCAAAAAGTTTCTATTAATAATGAATATTAAGAATAATAATTACTAATCACTATACTCAATTTAGTGACAAGTCTTAGTAGCTATCATGTCTAATTTATAAACGTATTTATTCGTAACTTATACACCGTTTACGACTGCCTATGACACGAGATAATCACGAAAAATCAAAAAAAAAAATTAATAAATAAATAAAGGTAATACAATTTCATATTTCATTTATGAGTCACAGTCGCCCATACGAAGAGACATACTTAGATATCAGAAAATATTTACGAACAGATTTACCCTGTAAGTTTCCAAAAAGTTAATTTTCAGTTGGACACTCAATTCAGGGGAATATGCCTGAATCTTACAACGGGAAAAGTAAAAAAAAACGTTTCTTACCTCCACAAATTCTCCATTATTTAAAATTCAGTAAGTTTGTTGAATGATACGTTAATACTTTATTTTAATTTAGTAGTTTTAATAGCCATTTTTCATTTAAAATATTATACGTAATAAAATCTTGTATTTCCGATTTAGAATTTTGTATCGCTTATCACTACGTAGCAAAATATATTTTTCTGTAGGAGGGTTGCATCAGACCAGTCTTAGGACTGAATACCACAACAACAACACTGCATTCTACTATAAATAATGAGGTGTCGTGTCAGTTTCAGAACTGGAGACATGAAAGTCTACTTAAAAGTAAAATTATGGAAACTTCTTGTTCGTAATTAATCCATGTCAACTTGAAAGATGGACGATTTGAAGAATCAGGTATCACGCTAGATAGGATTTGTGATTGTTCAAAACGTTACTGTAGTTTCATGTTTTACTCGAGCACAGAGAAAATGTTACCAGTGATGAAAATAATTGTTTAAAAGTTGTCATAGAATATTACTAATAGATGATACATGCGTTGATAAAGCGATTTCTAAAGTATTAACCATTAAACTATTCTCTGATCGTTTAGGCCTATAGATGGAAATAACCAAAGAAAAATTACGCTTCCTCGAAACGTATCATGTGATTTTGGAAATGATTCACAGCAAACGTAATACCAACGTACAAGAGTCCCGAAAATACTTGTTAAAATAATTACCACACAAACAGAAATAAAAAAATGTTAGAAAAAATCTGGCAATTGTTAAAAGAGTCCATCTTTTCTATATTCTTTTCTATATTCCTTCAGCAATTTTAAACTCAATTTATCATGTTTAATTCCCTTATATTTTGAATTAATTAATTGTCCAACAATTGAACTCTAATGCACTGATTGAATATAATGTGCCTTTTTCCCATATATCTGTAGTACCGGGTTTCATTTATTGGGTGGAGCCACACGAAAACAATACAACCAATAAGTTTTGAACGTAGCAATTATCTTTAAAAAATTATAATCTTTATAGTTCAAAGATACATTTATGTTTCCTTCACTGACATAGTTATTTTCTTTTATTAAACGTTCAAAAACTGTGAAATCTAAAAAAATTTACAACTTGAAAACGCGACAATCTTGAAGCTGAATGGTCTATTTTAAAGATTCTTAAATGTTTCCATTTTTATTTTTAGGTGTGACATAATAAGACTCCACAGCAATTAGGTTCCACAGGTTTCCAAGATAAAATTCAGTTTAATGCTACATTTTAATTATCTAAAGTGCTTGTATGATTATTATATACTAGCAAGGTGCCCAACGTTGCACGGGAATTCCTTTATATTACCCACTCCGGTATTTAATTAGACAGTAATCTATTTTCCAACACGTGATTAAACCATCAGCAAGAGCGTCACATTTTAGAAAATTTACTTTTTCACGCCCCTGTATTTCATCATACCCACCTCGATGACTTTGTGTCTTAATCGATTCAATAAATCTATGTCTACCTTAAATATTCACATAAGGTTAAAACCAGACTGGAAAAAATGTACAATACCGAGGGATACAGAATCAATCTCACTAACCCCGACAAATATTTATTCGCAACACATACATTCTCACAAATACATTGTAATAGACGATTACGTTTATAAGAAGATACTTTAATCATCTCTTCGGTCTGTTTACCGTGAGATACTTATCTACGAAAAATAAAATTAGTACGTGCGGCTCAATCTATATATAATCAATCTGCCCTGCGAATTACAAAATATTTTGCATTTTTACTAACTATTTAAAATATATATTTACTGACATAAAATGTTGGTTTCAATTTTAACAGCAATTCAATTATCTCGTTTGGCAGGCTTGGCACGTGACGGCATAATCTATCCTGTTACAATTTCTATATGTTTTTAGGGTAGAACCCTTTTTGGCCTGAAATGGAAGAATGGTTGAACCTAATACTCAGAAGATCGGCAAAATCTTATCTGAGGTGATCAGCTTTGAACACCAAAATTTCAGGGTTACCGGATGAATGGTATATGAATGCAAACCTTACAACTCGCAGTTGGTTTGGTACAGGTCCGGTCTTGGCGCGGAAATTAAAATGATTTACATATATTTTAATTAAGATCTGAACTCTGCAAGATATACAAATAAAAACATCCACTCAAATTTCAGTTAAAATTACTGTTATAATCCCTAAAATTTTCATTATAATCCATTGAGCCGCTTCGGAGCCTATTCGAGACCAACTTTCAGACAGACTATTCAATTTTATTTATAAGTATATATTTTGTGCTTTGTTGATAATCGCAAACGTTGTGACATAAAATATACGTAGTCGTCGTAAGCAGTTATGCATAGAACATTATGGCCGTGTGTTCTGTTTCGATTTTTGTTATCGTGTATCATAATCCGTTTGTGTCGGCGAGAGGATAGTGGAACTGCGATCACGGTGCCAGATTCATCAAGAAAATAATAGTCGTTCAGTTGAGCTACGTACAAGAGGATTAAAATTGATAAACTGTGCCCAGAGTTTTAGGAATGGAGAAATTTGCATAACAATTCGTCTATGTGCATGTTATGGACAAATTAACTATGGAACGATCCCTGGAGGGTTGAATATCGACACCTAATACTACTTGGGTTTGGACTTCAATGGTTTACGATTCATTGAGCAACAGCACTCTGTGTGCTTAAGCTTTCTCTGTCGAGTGATAATCCAAATGAATCATTCATTCCCACCGCGTGTCTAAACCAATAATCACAGAATGTAATCTGGTTAAGTACAAATATATCGTATGATTTGAACAATTTAAGCATACGTGTTGAGTTGCAGGATCATAGCAGACGGCGCCCGTGACTTTACGGCCAGGAGGAAATTAGGAATCGTTTAACGATCAATTAGGCGTCGAGTGACTGGGGTTGCAGGGAGATTAGGACAAGCAGGCGCAAGCAGTCCTTTGCTTGCGCCAGAGATTAATTTAGAGCTGTGCAAAGTTAATCTCTCAGTACGTGAGAATTATACAGCCTACTCCTGGGCGTATCAAGGCGGCGCCGACGCTATAAAGCAACCCCCTCCCTGTCCGTAATTGGCTATAAAATAGGCATGATAACGACGTCATTTAGATTCGGCGACGCACTGCTCCCTGTTAATAAGTAATGACATTTCGAAACGAAACAGGTAACTATGTACTGGCTCCTAAACCCCCACTTTAGATATTCATAACTTAAAATCGAACTTAAATTTTATTATTGTTTAATTTCAGGCAGAAATGACAAAATAACTTTTAAATGGGTAATTTTTTTTCAGGTAGAGAGGCAATAAGACCTATGTTTTGGGGAATTTCTATACTTTATGTATTTGTAATACTCCGAAAGAAAATAAGAAGAGAAGCCAAAATTTCAATTTGCAGACAATTTTTATTACACTAATTAATAATACACAAAAAATAAACTAGTCGAAGAATATTTTCAAGTGACAAACTCACAGAGCATTAATGGGAATTTAATCATCATAAGATTAATTTTCAGGAATATTTAAGAGATTAATCTTGTAATGTATTGAAAGTATGCGAGTTAAGTCTGCGATGCATTTTATGTGTGTGTGCATGGCAGCGCTATCACCCCCTCTCGGACAATTGAAATGATTTGTGAAAGGAGGCTTTTACGTACAATGATGACAGTCGTATCTAATTCGGAAAGGATCTGTCCCCGTGAAGTCGGAACTAATGGGAAGCATGTGCGATGGAACTTGTTTACGCCCTGAAACTAAAAGTTTCCCATAGGCTTCAATTGTTCAAATGCAAGCCAATGGGTGCTATTGGAAATTGCAGCCGATTGGCTGATGTAATGAAGTAGGTGGATTTTGGGAACCTACCAAGGTTACATTGAAACAAATTTTGAGGTGGTGAGACATAAAAGGTGAGAAAACATTCACAGAGACGTGCATGACAAGATCAAAATTTGTGAGCAGCTATTGAGAGCGATATAGAGCACTTGAGACCTTAAGAGCTGCAATTCTCGTATAAGGAACATCCTTTATACTCCCCGACGCAGTCAGTGAGGGTCAACAGACGCCTCCAAATCGTCAGCCCAAAGCAGACCAGATCAAAACGCCGCCAAACAATGCAGCAGCAGCCTTCGTCGGTATCATTGATTTTAATTTCCCAGATCTATTTGTCAAAAATTACGTTGCTTCCTTTTGGTTTCACCCCACAGATAAATTATAAATTCATCTTTGCTCTACCGTCTTATATTAATTCATTTTGTTTTCTTCTGTGCTTTCGAATGTCATCTGTTAAAATCAATGTCCACTTTTTTAAAATTCAATTGTCATTATTATTATATTCTTCTATTAATTATATTTTTCCAGTATTAAATCGTAGCTTAACTAATTGCTTGATAGTAGTTTAATAAATAAACCAGAATTCTCACATTTTCTTTACAATCTATGCATTGAAAGTAAAATTTAAAGTTTAAGCAATCTATCTACAAACAAAGCTATCTCTCAACCTAGTGCATCTGCAAGTCCCTAATTCTATCACACGAAATGTTAATGCCCCTGCAAATGAACAGGGTTATTTCATACCATGCTCTATAAATTTACGTTAAACTCCCAAATTTCTTTAAACAGACCCATTATATTTATCAAACCATTTAAATAAATTTTTAAAAAATTTAATGGCAAATTAACTATTAATCATGTATGGAGCTTGAGCGATTCTCTAATCAAAGAGGATAAGAATAATATTCCTCTCGATTTGTTTCAGAAACATAAAGTAAAATTATTTTTAATGCATAATTTATAGTTGTAATTAAACTTGCTCTTTCACGAGTAAAATCTAATTTAAATTTTTAACGCAAGGACGGTGAGTTTTTCCATTAAATTCTGTTGTAAGGCTTAAATATGGAGGCATGCACTAAAGTGAGTCCCAATTAGGTGAAGGTTTAGTTTTACATTTATTTATTATTGCTCTGTTTTTTCGATCCGAGGAGCACAGCTGCCCCTGCTGCCTTTGCATACCATCCAGCCCCACTATCTAGGCACAGCGACTTGTTTTACATAATTTAGGCAGGGAATTATTCTTCTGGAAGTCTCGCAATAAATCATAAATTCCCTCAAATTGGGGCCCTCTTTTAGGCGTGCGGAACAAATATACGGACTTGGGAAGAAAAACTTTGTTAAGCTCTCAATTTCATGAGACTAAACAAGTTGCCAACTTATTCTCTGTTATCATTAGTATTTCTTGCATCTTCTTTCTGTGTATTGGTTTATGCCTGTAGGTTGAATGAAAATTCGGTACTTTGTTTGCCGGTTCAATAGATCTCGCGGTCCTTGCAGAAATTAATTAAACAAAGATGAGGTATATGTATGGCATTTTCTCCCCTCCTCTCACCACCCTCTCTCTTTTTTTGATTGGATCTGTTTCTATTATTTAATATTGTAAAGGAAAAATGTCATATACAATTAAATGGATATTTCATTTATGAAGCACGATAAAGAAATAATAAATTTGACGTCTTCCTGAATGCTCGTTAACCGCTCATATTTATAAGATTTAGATTTATTGTTGTTTCCATTAATCCTCGATTGAGGAAATAGGATACGTCATACATTAAAAATTAAAAACGAACAAAATAAAGTAAATAATTAAAGACAAACTTAAAATAAATTAGTAAAAGAAAGTGTATATAGACAAAAGTCAATATAATTAACGTGGTGATCATATGGCCGCCAATATACTTAATTAGATAATATATGGATACCCAGTGTTATAGTAGCCTGGTACAGTATTTAATTATTTGTTAATTCGTGATTAAACCGGTATCGATAGCATCAATACCTGTACTTTTACATTCTACGCTTGCTACCCTAAAAATGAAATGTTAATCTCTTCACATCCGGTGTGATGACTCGCAGTACCATAATGAAGAAATCAACTGGTAACTTAATTAAGCACATAAAGTTAGTCTAATAAGCAAGTTATTTTAATTCAGCCCAACGTTAATAGAGATGAAAATATTTCCGGTATCCTAAGAGAGACAAATATACTCCCAGTATCTCGAGGGGATCAAAAATACTTCCTGTGCAATAAGAGTGAAAAATATTCTCTGTAACCTAATTCAATAATAAATATACTTTATAAGACAAAAATTGGTCCCGGTACATTAAAAACTGAAAATAATTAGCAGTACTTTAATACAGTCAAAAATATTTCAGTCAATATAAAAGAGTGGGAACCATTAACTATTCTTAGAAAGGCAAAACTACCTCTTGCATTTTAAGGGGATAATATTTTGCCACCCGCCTGTAGTCCTAGTTGTTATTTTATCCACCCAGACTTGACAGTATGTGACATATGAACAAATTTCAATTAAAATTGCTCCAATTGTAAGAAGAATTTAATTTTACCGTCCACAAATCATTGTAATTCAACTTAACCCGAATTTTGAATGTCAGAGTGAGGCATTATTCTAGGATTATTTCGTTTTATTGACTTCCATTCCATTCCACCTCTTCCTAACCCACGGCTAAAGTATGATTTAAGTTGCATGTTGAATGTGATATCTTCTTCTCCACTATTCTTAGAACTTCCTCGTCAGGCACTACATGTGTTCATTTAACTTTTCGGATTCGCAACTATTACCAAATTTAAAAACTCTCCAGGAACTTCTTCCATTTCCGTAAGTGTCCAAGTTTCCACACTACATAGCGGAAAGCCCCAAATGTAACATTTTTCTAGTCTGAGATCATTCTAAGGAATGGTAAATCAGTATATGCTAGAGATTCCTTGTGGAGACTTGTCTTGGCTGCTGGGCCCTACAGTCCAGTTTTAGTCTTTAAATTTTATATTGAACTTCTTAAAATTCTCAGGAGCTTTTTATTTAAATTCAAGCCTCGAATGTTCCAAGATACCAAGAACTCACGTTTCCGATCTTTCCTATTTCGTTCACTAAATTCTCTTCCTTCCGATCTCTGAAGAAAATTCGTCAATGATCTTCCTTTGACCAATTTTGATAGACTAATAATTTTCGTACTTCAGCTAAAACATCAAAACATTAGTATCCTAATTCATTCAAATTCTATAACTTTTAGCTAAGTACATCACAATAATATTCAACCCCTCCATTAGTATTATTTCATAATAAACCAGTGTTTACTAGAAATTATATTGCATGTAAACAAAATAAATTGAATGTAATGATGCCTCAAGATATGTGCAAGGTATTTAATAGGTCTTTATATATGACCACAAAAAGTATGCCCTTTTTGGTCACAACACCTTGACGACACAAACATCCAAGCCCATGTCAGGATTCGAACCCGGGATCTCTGTGGTTGTGAGGCAGTAACTAGAGGCTAGCCACAGGAATTATATTACTTAGAGGGCCATATAACATATAGGCTTAGATTTGAAGAGAGTACGTGCTGCTACAGTATTATTGTTTTACATGATCGATTAATTCTACTTGGATATGATAAGGTCATAACTGTCCCAGCAGAACCTCATCTAAAAACAAAATAAATGTTAAGCCTACTAATGAAGAACAGATAAAATTTTACAAGAACGATCATGGGGCTTTAATCAAGAACAATGATTCTTCATTCGTAGCATTGTACTGTTTGTAGTTGAGTGTCCTTCAAGATCAGCGATCACATGCTTCCTCAGCAATCTATAACTTCCTGGGAAATTTCCTTCCTTGGTGTTTTCTAACCTGGACAGTTACACAGAGTAACGCTCCCCCAAAACTACTCTGCGAGGGGTTTCCGTACTTCCTGTATACATCAGTCAATCCAAGTAAAGTGGTCCAGTCTAAAATAATGTGAATTACTTGTACACGGGAAAGCGATGGCGTCGCAACAACAACCGATGTCTTTACAGTTTCCGTAAAATTGTTTTCTAGTATGTCCAGTTTCTCCTAGTGGTGAAAAACGCTATCTTTGTGATGGAAGGGGCTGTCAGTTCTCATTTAAACGATATATTTCTGATTATGAGAAATCCTGCTCACTAATCTTACGTACTCCATATGATTTGAAGGTGGTTGAATTGTTTTTTAAATCATAATCTTCTAAAAAAACACACTCCCGAAAGTTCAATTTTGCCAAAGCGTCTTGTAACGACTATATTGAAGTTATATGCTTGCTAAATTTTGTAGTATAATTTAGACTAGCCTTACTGACTGACCTGGTGCCCTTTCCTGTGTCCACAAGGTTAACCTTTTAACCGCTACGTCTCGCGGTATGCGAATGTCGTTTCACTGCTCTAATCAATACTGATTATGAGCCGACGTATCACTTTTCTTCTCAGTGGTTGGTTTAGTCTTTGAGAGTCGAATTGGGAACTTATAATTTCTATCCACTAGGTACTGTTATAGTAGTCTTACTACTCTTTGTTATTTGTTAATTTCACCTTATAATGAACATATTTTATAGTTAAATAAAAATTGTTAAGTAGTTAAATATCACAATTGAGCAATTATTTAGGTATATTTTACCTGCGCATATAGCTTAATATTGTTTCGCATACATCCGTTTCCCTCGTTCAACTTGGTGAAACTTGTAAAGAGACGAAAGAGCTGTAAGATGAATTCTAATGGATTAATGTTTTCCTGATTGTTGATACTTAATTTTATGTATACGTTGGAAGCACTAACTAATGGCGGCTGTATCCAAGAACGATGAAACCTTGAATGGCGGCAGGATACGAAACACTGTTTGGCTGCAGGCGTTGGCGTCGCCTCCTCACCCGAATCTTTCTCTTAAGTAATAGACAGCCACCAACTTTAATCGTCTAACAACTCTTCTCTCCCAAAATAGCCCTCTATTCTTTAAGAATAGATTTATTATTTATTAATTTACATAATAAATTCATCGAGGGATATAATCATTCTCGAGTCCACCGATAACGAGAAATTCAATAACTTTGTTATCCATAGTTTACGTGTTTTTGTTGTATTGGCCTTAGACTAGCCTGATGCAACCATCCGGGCTAACCTATTATTCGCAATCCTTTTCATTTCTAGATACCTGTCACATCCTCCATAATCCTCTTAGCGTATTCCATCCTTATCCTCCCTCTTCTCTTCTTAGCCCACACACTTTCGTCTAATGCTAATTTCACCAGACCCTAATATCTCAAAACGTGGCCTATTAATATACTCCCCCACTTACATAACCTTCTTGAGTAGAGTTGATGACGCAGCAATAATTTTTGTTTATGTATTATAACCCCACAGTCTTTAATCAAGCTCAGTAAATATTTTAATACCTCTTTAAAATTTACTTAGAACTTTACCATTTTGAAAATATAGATGTTTCGGCTGGTAATTTTCCCCATACCCGTCTTCAAAAATCAATTAAACTAAATTTTAAATACTTCCAACAGTTTTTATTTTGTTTTATATTTTTGTGTCGTCAAACAAAAATTGAAAAGAGATAACGTTTTTACTTTACGATAAATTTGTTTCCAAATTAGTTTCTTAACAGGTATTACCAGAATCTGTGACAAATTATCTCCTATGACATGTTCGTCTTTTAGTAAGAAAGGAATTGGCTGAGTATTCCAATACATCAAAGTTCTCACGGAGCTTGTCTTTGGTTCATCGATCAGTCTAGATTTTGTATCTGTGCAATCCTCGAATCTCAACATGGATTTTGAGTAGTTTTTTATTAAAACCAGAAGATACGCCTTCAATATTTAAATAGCATCATTCTCAGACCATACACTTCCACCTTAAATTCAGTTTGTATATATATTACAACTTGCGTTAGTACGGCATGCTGTTGGCGCTGCCACCTTCGAACTATATATTTTTTTTTATTATTATTTCTTTCGTTGGCAGGTGGAAAATCTTCAGAAAGACGCCATGAAGCCCGTACTTCACGGTGTGTGGGATTTTTACCCACTAAAATCCACCTCCGTAACTAAAACTGGCCTGTAGAGACCAACCATTAGTTTTATTTTGTTATATCTAGTTACTTATTAGCTAAATTAGTCCAATGACATCCTTTAGTTTTCATTGTTGTCCTACGACTGTATTTCACGCTCCACGCAGCGTGCTTTATTTTGTAATTTCTCACTCATACTAATTCAAATGGTTTCCTTCGCTTGAGTCTTCTGAACAGGTATTTATTGTCCTTCGAACTATATGTGTATAAATATATATATAGTAATATTAATAGAACATTAAGAGTTATTAACGACAACAACAACTTTATAAGTGTGTGCCAAGAAGTTGGCCCCAAAAATATTGATATTTACAGTAAAACTTATTACATTTTATTATTAATGTTATTTTAAATAAATTTATTATTGTGATCGTTTAAATTGTGAGTGACTTCGAAATGCGTGTCGTTTAAAGCAGACACAAGGAATGATCGTATTTCTGCATGCAAGTTCCGGGACTGGTAGGAGTGAATCCCGCACCTGGGTCGCGTCGTCCCCATAAACAGAGACACCTTGATCCTCGGAGGAGTCCCGCGGGAAGAACCTCATCCCTTGCCATCTGTCACAGATGCCCTAGTTACCCCTCCATTTGACGTCACCAAACAAATCTCGCCATCTCAAGGAGGCTAAGGACACCTTAGAAACAGACCCGACTGCAAGGCGAGGCAATGACTTCGCTGGGCTTTACTGTTAAAATGTCCAAAAAAATTTCAAATAACGTTTACAACTTGTAACTCCTATTTTCTGGTAGAGAACTATAAGAATTGCATTTATTTATTAATTGCATAAATATCAAGCCTTTATAATTATCTAGAACCTTTTTTCAAAAATTAATTCTTCTATGGCATAAAAATTATAACTTATGCTGAGGATTATCATTCAACTAGTCTCGTGAGTTTTTGAAGTTATGTACCACATCATCGCAATGAACTATGTTTACGAGTAATGTAAGGTATTAATAAAACAGCAGCAGCTACAGGTTGATAATACACGACCCGTAAATGCAACTTTTTTAGTGCATAACGTGTAATAGCGACAAACCATAAAAGTGTAAAGATATATCATCAAATTTGCATAAATTCCTAGCATGAAAGTATTTTTAATTCGTAGATAATTTAATTCTTTTAAATTATATTCAAGTAACATTACAATATGTTCTTGTTAGAATATCAAATAATTTATTTGGCATAAAGAAAGTTAAATTTAGGAAGAAGCCGCATATTATGGCAATATTGTTTGCAGGATCGTGTGGTAATTTTCTCAGAGTTATGTAAATATTCGAAATACTATCCGTTAAATGATTTCTATATTATTTCGTATAACCTTAGATTAAATCAAATCAACGACAACGAGTTCATAAACAGTAACCTCCTTTTATTAATTCGTCAAACTCACTAAAACAGTATGCTGACGAGGCCGCGTCTGTGTCAGCACACATCCGGCAGTGTTTTCTTTGTAACTCACATAATTGTTAGTTCTTGGACGTGGAAGTGAAACTAAACACGCATTTCCCATTCCAGACAGGAACCTTGCGCTCAGCACAGGAAAACACTAAGCTTATGTTGCTTTACCAGGAGGGATCACGCCGGCTGGCGGCAGTTAAAAGTTTTAGAAATCCAATCAGATATTCACACACTTAAAAAACTATTATTGTAAAGTTCATTAAAACACGAAACAAATAATTAGTCCTAAATTATTTTTTGTAACTGCAGCACATGATGATATATGCACCAGCCGCCACTGTTACTAGTGAATGAATGTGTCGTATTACAAAAATCTACTGAACACGGATTCATCCTGACATAAACTTAATTTTAGAAACATTTTATGACTCTTCGTGTTCAATACTTACCGGCAATTTTCAATAAATTGTTAAACGCTCCTCATAGAGTGAATCCATAGTTACTTATAATTATTCTTACTTATTGATGGACGATTCTTTCTGTAGGACGGATTGGATAATTAAACTAAAATGTTAATTAAGAGAGAATAGGAAATTTATAAACAAAAGAACTTAACTAGGTAAAAACATGAATGAAGGAAATGTTTCCAAACAATTTATGTTTCGGCGAAGCAATCAGATCTACTATAGTCTCAGGTTAAAAACCCGTGGGTGATACCATTCCTATACGTCAAGTATTGGAAACCTACCAGCGCACCTCATTCGTAGTGCGGCGTCGCCTCTCCACCATCTCTCTGTAGGGCGTCTTCTTCAGCGTCGCAAGTCGCCGGGACCTAGCGTCGGTTCCCGTCCGTTTGCTTCAAGTTCTGAGAGCCGAATGATTTCACAGAGTCTCATTGCCGTGTGCAAAAAGTCTCAGCAAAAAGATCTTTAACAATCGAAACCCCATTGGCGAGGCAATCACGTAAGATTTCAAATTTTGTTTCTTTCGTGGGTCTCCTCTTTCCCACGCAGTCATTTCCGTGAGTGACATGAAGCGATTCCTTGTTTGTTTACAGGCCTGCCATTCTGACGCGGACTCCAGCTTTCCAACCTCTGCTAATTTTACTTCAAAAGAATCAAATATCCACTATCACGCTTATTTCATTCCTGCCGGTTGCTATCTTTTCAAAAATAATATTTCATAACCATATTTATTTTTATTCGACTGGAAGGTAGACCTATAAACTCGTTCTATCGGGTACAAAATATCATACAACCACATTAAGTATGTGAATGACAAAATCCTACGCATCGTCTCATCATCCATCATACTCTAATAATGGTCCAGAATATCATTGCATACTTTTTTTAAACTTGCACTGAGCCCATAATAACGCATTAGGGCTTTCAATATATGTTCACGGAAGTATGTAAAGGACGAATATAGCCGTCTTAACTACTTCGTCAGTTTTGATTAGAATACCTTGTAATTTCGCCACGTATTCGTTGAATTCCCCCTTTACCATCTGTGTGTTAATATTCTTCCCTCCAAATGACTCTAAACCATTCAATTACTTAGTCATTTGTATAATTACTTCCTGAAAATTAGGCAATTTTATCTTAATGTCACTACAGATGTAATGAATTCTGTACAGGGTTTTAATATTTTTTTGACGAGAATATAATTATATTATAAAGTGTAGGACTTTGAGTTTTTTGGTGACATGTAACCTCCATTTTTATGCTGGAGTCATAGTTCGGTCGTGTTTCTTCGTACACGTCAGATTCATGTTTAAGGCTACGATCGTTCTAATTGACAACCGTGAAAGACACTTTTTAATTACGGATATCAATGTTTAAAAATAATTTGAGCAGAGTGTATGGTTTTTCAGATGATTCAAACGTGTTCTTGACTAATTTGGAGTCTAAGGAAAAGCTGATTACGGAAAATAATTCCATATTGTTCGGGTATTTTTAAAACTTAAAATTTCAGAGCATTAAGTTCCATTTATTGTTCGACTTTTAATAATTCGAAAGGTTTTTCTGTTTATTTTATGTTGATTTGTTGAGAGATATGAGCGGTTGGAATTATTCATGTTATTATCTTTGGGCTGCAGAATAGTACATCTTTGGCAGGCTGCTGTAGCGACTTTTAACGATCGATTTGTGTACAATATAATTTGTTCAATCTTCAGAAAATAAAGGTTTTTTGATCATCACCGCTCTATACATTTATTGAGATATTCACTGGAGTGGTGTAGGAAATTATTGACATTGTTGCTTGTAAAATGGAATACGTAATACGTAACTTTAATTTTAAATTAACTGTAACGAAATATTTAATACTATTATAATTTTATTGATTTTTATAATTTCACTGAAACTAAAAATTGTTTAAGCTCTTAAGCGCAGCTATTTTCTGAAGGTAATTACTGAAGCTACCTGAAACGTACAATTTTTCTTGCTTGCCTGTTATGCGTCTTGCATGATAAACTGCGGCGGTAAGGAGAAATTGGTTCAAGATTTACTGCTGTAGTAATTCCTTGAAATATCACAACGAAGGGAAACTATAAAATAGCTCCATTCATTACTAGTAATTTATAACAGCGGAGTTTCTCTTACTACGGCTTTATAAAGCAGAAAGACGAATGAAATTAATTAATAATAATTCTTTTAAGAGTTATATAGCGACTCTTAATAATCTGAGCAGTCAGGTGAAAGCAATTTTTCAGATTTGACTCAGACCGATAAGCATTTTAGATAGTTTCCAGGAAACGATATTTGTTATTAGTTCCTATTGCGTGTAGGAGAGATCTAAACAAGCTCATAAAAATTTAAAGAAATCTCATTGTCAATTTATTCAATGCCTTTTGTATTATGCTGCTTTTTATCTAAGCTAATAAATTAAAGTAAATTCACCCCAAAAATTAGGGTTTATCAATAAAACATTTTTGGGTTTTCTTCCAACTATTACAGACGTTTCCATATCGTTCTTCACCATCGCCGTCAGATTAGTAGCGGTTATTTTCTAGTAACGGAACAAGTAAATTTATTTGTTTTTCTGGGCCAAACAATTGTAGTTATAAATAATTTGTACCATTAGAATAGTAATTATTATGTTGGATTTATAATAGTAATTTAAACAAATGCACTTTGATAAAAAAATACAGAAATTTATTTGCAAACTTTATGCATGTAAACGATTCAATTCAATTTTTTTTCTTCAAAATTAAGCTTTGATTTTTACATTACTATAACAGAGCACATGTGAACAGCACACAGGTGGTACGAAGCCAAATTCGTAATAAGCTGTAGCCGGCTCGCATAATAACGTTGATTTATTCAGAACTTAAGGAACAGAGGAAAGATATCTCTTGTCGGAAACGACAGCGTCTCTGCGTGTTTCTTAACTGTAGGGTGATTTAACACAAGCAGGAGCAGATATATCCAAGATATATTTCACCCCACCTCTGACTCAATATTTCCGGCTACGATCACTTAACTCGAGACGCAAGCAAAATTACAAAGTGCTATTGTGTTCTAGTTTAAACGCAGCCTCATTTCAAGTTGCAAGTCGATCACAAGTTTTTAGTATGGGGACCGAGCACACGTTCGCTTCGTATGAGTATATAAGATATTATTGTATACATATTTCTAAAATTCACATGTTATGCAACATTCCAAACAAATAAATTAGATAATTTAATCATAATTTTTAATAATTATCAACTAAATTTCTATTTTACTTATAAAATAGAACTAACACTCTGTGCTAATTTTCTAGATGTTATGATAACAGTTTAAAATAACAGAAATATTACCAATCGGTATCAAAAATTAATATATTCTGCAAGAGTTCCGAATAATATGACAAATTCTGCAGTGTCACAAAAGAAAGATGTATTTTACATTCTGGTATATAACAAAGATGTCACTTCACAAATACCACATTAAAATTAGAGTTTAAGGGATTAGAAACAGTAAAATTACGAACATTATACAAATTAATTGAATTTTTGGTGTTGTTTTTAATTCATATATAATGTAAATATTGTAAAAAAATATTAAAGACAAAACTAAATGTCTTGAAAAACATATAATACGATTGGCAAACTTAATGTCTATATTGTAATTTGACGTATATTGGGCAAACTAAAAGTGCACTAAAAAGGAAAATAAAAGAACAAAATGTGATATTCAGCTGTACCCAAGAAATCTTAATTTCGGGGACGTAGGAATTTATTATGTCTCAAGAGTGATGAGCGAAATTATCCATATCAGGTGCAGCCGTAATGCACTCAATGTAAAAATGAAAGAAATAATTTATTCAATATTTCTGATTCGCTCTTTCTGCAGTAATTTTATTTTTTAAATATTTCATTTGCTATTGTTGAAATAAAAGGCCTACATTACCTCTAAATTGCTAAAAAGCATTTCAGACGTAACGCTGCAGGATGTAAAATAATCCGCTATATGAGTATACTTTTATTCATTTAAAATGTAAGACTATTTTATTTAATTCATTGAAAGATATACTTTTTATATTTTAACGAAATATTCTGTATTCAAAATTATTTTAAAATTTTTGGTTAGTTACCTGACGAAATCCATTAATATGGTCGAAAATTTGTAGAAGTGAAATAAATTTCTATAATGTTTGGTGTCAAATTGTCTGTATTTTTTACTTATACTTCTAATATATATTTGGAAAACAATAACAGACATTTTTGTAGTAACAAATTATCACATAATTTTCTTTAATTTATTAACTGCACAACTACGTTCCTGTACGTATTTTACCCTCTTCAAATTTAATTTAACTATAAACCTTGTCTTAATATTATGAACGTTTCCATAGTCTGGCTACGAATAATATTCGTAAAGTTTTATACAGTAACGGTGCATTAACTATTGATATATGCGCTTTTACTTACTATAGCATGGAGGGTTGCATTACACCAGTCTAAGAACTAATTACAACTACATCAACAAGAACTTACAATACACTTCATTCTCCTTGTAGTATATTGCAATATTGTAATATTAAAAATTATATCAAATTATGGAATGTATTATAGATATGGAATGATATTATAGTTGGAACTTTCCGTACGTCGCTTAAGTAAATCCACGCGAAAAAATGTAACTATAAAGAAAGATATACCAAAATAGCACTCCTCTTGTTGAATTGACGTAAAATAAAATATACCAGTTTTTATAGTTTCCAAAAATTGTACAGCTTCACAAATCAGTTAACTAAAAATTTTAAAAATTTCGAATTGTATGGGAACAATACAATGTGTCAAATCGCAAATTTATATATTTATTTTATACTTAGGGAAACAATATTTTACCATCTTAAATGCTGTGAGGACAAACAATGATTTACAAAATACAATATTTAAAGTAAAATAATAAATTATCAATGAACCAATTTTAAAATCAAAATTACTAATCACAAATTTCTCAAAGAATTTAAAACAATTAATAAAAAATTCAAAAATTTGATAAAAATATTTAGAGAAGTGCAAGAGTAAAAATATAAGTATAAGGATTATATTAATATATTTTTGAAAACAAATAAGTCCTATATTAATTATTTAAAGTTATAATCAAACGCTTAAATTTGAAATATATTTTAGAAAAAAAATTATTTTTCATGAATATATACATTTTTCCTAGAGTGTAAATCATCAGCCAGACTAAATTGTATTTTGAAAAGAAAAATTGTGATTTATAGTTCTTAAGCCATTTTTTGACTTTTCCATCATTTAATACTTAAAAAGTTTTGTTGTTTTACTTTCAGATAATTTTTTTCAATTTACTTTATTTTATTAAAAATTAATGTTTTTACTGTTAAAAAATTTCGATTATAAATTTGTGATTTCGGATATTATACTGCTCGTTCATTACTGAACTGGATACAAAAAACTTGTTTTGCACATATATATATATTATTTATATAACTTTTTAATTTAAAATAGACTTGGAATTTTTGACATTTTTCAGTTATCTGATTTATTAATCATATTTTTAAATAAGTTAAAGCACACACATAAAAATCGTTGATGTTACGTTATCGTAAGAAACCTACCCAATAGTTTTCATAGCCAAAGTGAGAAAATGTTTATAACATCCAGGCCAACCTTCCATTTATTTTATTTTTTAGTTATAAATTGAATATTCTTTTACAATAAAACTTAAGTCATATTAATACTTCTGCGAAAACAGAAAAGGCTGTATGAGCAACGATAAATTGGTGTACTTCTTGAAACTAAACAGTGCAGCAAATGCAATTAAAAGTTAAACAAAATAAGCAGCTGATCCATCTGTTTTCTCATTTGTTATAAAATACACGAACTCACTGCAGCGATAACTAAATAGTGTGCATTGCAGTGAGAGTATTTTAAAATCGGAAATATATCAAGAATCTTTCTTTCCTACGTCACGACCGGATTATCTATACCTGGCCTGCTTTCTCAGCCACGTTGCTATGGAAACCGGTGATACAGAACAAATGAAGTGGCTGGTTGGCGGTAGCAAACGAGGGGCAGGAGGAATTGAAAGGCAGTGCGGGGGAGGAAATACTCCAACTACAAAATATAGACATCAAAGAGTAAGGATGGAGTCTAGAACTCAAAGTAAAAGCAACTAAACATATTAAATTTGAACACACGAAGGCATAATTGAAAATCAACAACTCCATATTAAAAATATAAACTTCGTGAATTTAATTTCTAGTACGAAAATTAAAATCCTCTTCCTAAATTCACTAGGCATATCCGAGAGGCATAATCGGCTCTTTTTTACTATGAAAAAATAAATACCCTTCCTAATACTATATTAATTCTAACTCTCCGTTTCCCAATTCCCGATGTGCATGAAAATTACCACCGATTTGAAAGTCTCCATAACTGGAAAATTTGTGAACGACAAAATCCTTAACTTTCGCTCAACCAATAGTAACTATTGTTACGCGAATTTGATGAAGTGAAACTTTTTATTACTCATTATTGTGTTGTATCCTTATCGAATAGAATGAAAGTTAAGTATTTGTGTGAATAAAAAGTGAAAAGGAAAAATTAATTATACACTTTATAAATAAAATGGAAACGTAAAATAACAATAGTCAAATACTCAATACATTTCAATATATAATTAAATTATTTTAAATAAATAGTTATTGATAAGATATGCAAGATTGCTAAGCACATGAAACCTATTCATCCCATATCTATTTCACTCCTGGCGAGACGCCACGAGACATAACATTCAATTTCAGTTCCAAACAGTATAAAAATTTGACGAAAGGGTTACTGCAGTCCATCTTGCAGAAAGTATTAAAATTTAGTATCTAACGTCTTACAGATTCTTAGGTTACATATAAGCCAAAATGATAAACTGAGAAGCGTGACAGTTCAAGTATCACAGTAACAATCGTGCTATAGCATTCGGAAAAAAGACGATCAATTTCGCACGAGAGCCAATTTTTTTTATTTTAGTGGGGAAACTGCGTTATCTTAAAATAATTACGTAACTGCTCATCATTTGTGGCCTAGCCACAGGTTACATTTTAGTTTCGTGCCACGACTGAGCAAATGTTATTTTATAAGTTTTATATTTTTGCGAATTTAAATTTAATGTGCTATTAATCACGTTTTACATTACCATTCTAAATTACATTATTTACAATTCAAAGTTGTTTTTATATTCAGTACTAAGACTGGTCTGATGCAACCCTCCATGCCAACCTATACTGCGTAATCCTTTTCATTTCTGCATAACTACCACATCCCACATCCTCCCTAATCTGCTAAGCCTGTTCCATCCTTGCCTCCCTCTTTTGTTCTTACCACACACACTTCCCTCAAATGCTATTTTACAAAACCCAAAAAATCAACTTTAAAATTCAAAGTATACTCTCATTAAGGAATCGATATCCTTCTTTCGTGTAACGTAATTATACGAGCCTTGAGTTTTTAAAGATTTAGAGATGAGAAAAAAAGAGTGCAAAATGAGGATTAATAGAGGGAAAGCCAATGTACACACATAAGAAACAGTGGAATAACAAAGGTTGTTAGAATAGGAAGGTTAGCATGGAGGTTTGCATCAGACCAGTCTAGAGACTGAATACTACAATAAGAACAAGGAGTTACATTTTAATTAAGTCGAGAACTGCGATGGCTGCAGGTTGAAATCTTACTTTGTCATACTGGGAACGTGATCATAGTTAATGAGATTATAAACTTTTTTAAGTGGATTAGACTTCCTAGGGAAGCTTCCTAGAGAAGCCATGATCCTTCAGTATTTTGTGTTCTCTTTGGCTGTCCTTTCCAGCAAACGAAGAATATATAATTATTAAAAAATTAAGAATTGTGTCCCGTAATTTAAAATAGATAAAACAAGATAATAAAATACAATATACGTATAGAAAGAAATAAGCACAAACACACTGACAGTATAAATATGTTGAATATAAATATTAAGTTTTACTTGTATATATTCTTAAGTATAAATTTACAGTCTTTATTTTTAAAGATTTTAAATATAATTACATTTAAAAATCTATAAAATATTTTTTAAATCTGCAAATTACAAAAATGTTAGCTCATTCTTATTTATTAAAATATAGTTTAGCGCTGTAAAGTTTAATATTCTTACAGTTTGCTTTTATGTGTTGTGCTGCTCTAACTCAAAAAATCTCTGGAGAAGTTATAGTGTTTCTGCACATATTTAATAAGAGAACTTACAATTAAGATAGTTCTTATATCTTGTTTACTGATTAAAAACTGTTAAATGAATTATTATTTGAGTTCCTTGCATATATTACAAACGAAAACTGACATGTAGAGTAAAATTTTAATTTTTAATTACCGTTAAACATTTATGAGCTGTGTTCAATTACTGATTTAGTCATTTTAAATTACACAGTATAACATAAAATGAGCTGTAAAATTCCGTTTTCAAAATTGTGTTACCACATTGCATTCCTATGGTAACGTGGAAAATTGGCAAGCTCAATAATTGAAAAAGAAAAGAGAAATAGCGATTCTTGTTATTGGGGTACGGAAGCGTATTGTTTATTCGGGATCTACTAGCGTAAAAATTCTGCAGCGGTCCCCCTGGAAATCACTCGTCCAGTTTACCTTTTGATTTTCACGCATAACACGATATTAAATATAAAGATTAATTTCCCCTGTGGTGAGATATCACTGTATGAATACATCTTTTTGCCATTATAAGATGGACAAAAATTTCATTGACGCGTTTGACTAAATTTGTAAAACATATGTTTAATTCACAGCTGATTTGTTTAGAACAAGTCATCGGCATTGGTCGCTACAACAGACATTATAAGCAATTAAATTATTTTAATCTGCCTTAATATTATAAATAAAATACAAAGAATGGCCAAAAGTTTTTGAATTCAACAATAAATTTATTTAACAACAATAAAATATTCAAGTAATTTAAAGTACACAAATTTAGGAAACAAGGCCTTATGGGCCAAAGGCTCGGTAGGAACTCATTTGACTTCATGTGATGATTATGTCTAACTTATTTTCTCTTCTCATCCTTCAATTGCTACGTATGACATGAAACAACTAAAATTCGTACAAAAAAATATTTTTAATGATAGAGTGTCACCTCTAAATTGAATATAGAACGCTTAAAATTCGGAGCGGGACAAGCAGATTAGCGAACAATCGCAGTGTACTCCATCATTTGGTAACCCCTTTTTTCGGTAAGCCACATGAGATACATCAAGGCCCTGTATTGTATATAGATTTTTTAACACTACTTACTGAAAATATTGATATAGGATAGAGATAAGTTTAGTTTATTAACTCCTTTTTTATTTCATGACTCTGTATTGTTATCATTTTCATAAATTTATTAATGTAAATCTGTTTGGAAAATAGAATTATTTTCATTACTGAAAGGTCGCAATGTGAAATATAAAGGACAGTTGTTCTCATTCATCAGTATTTATGTCATTTCCGTGACGTTAATGAATTGAAAGGGAAAAGAAACAGCCGACAACCATTAGAAAGAACTCTGCAGCCATGCTTCCAGACACGCTAAACAAACATCCTAAGTATCATTTTCTTTGTAAGATGTCTTCAAAACACGAACGTCCAGACAATGCTTCAAGGTAAACTGTAAGCGTCACGAGAATACCGACGTTCATGAAAGCGTTCTTTAATATTGCATGGCATTTTTTCCATTTACGTTTTACTAATCAAGTTTTACGTACGGATTTAAATTATTTTAAAACTTTTACTTGTTACAACATTTAAACATATCAAGTCAATTTTAATTATGAAATAATTTTGGTTTTGAACTATTGGAAATGACTAAAGGTCCTAGGTCTACGCGTGTTCCGTACCATGACACTGCCTCTGTATTCTCAGCCACAAGTTAAATATTGGCTGACTGCAGCGTGCTGTATGCCCTGAATGAATGCCAAAATTGAAGTGGTACTTATAATTTGTATTAAAATCCGGAATCAATAAATCTGTTCTGCACAAAGTCTTGTTCGCAAACGTACAGGTGAGCTCCTCACGCGTCCAATTGTTGACAGCAGGTATCTAAGGAGACAGTTTTTTTAATTGATTATTTTAGGTCGTATCAACAACTGGAGTGTTATTACCGACCGGCATTACATAGGTTAGGTGTTACATAGTCAGATTATTTGAAATATAATTGTGCAGTTGAAATTCCGTTATGAATGTTAAAAGGTTTGGTATTGCCTTCGTATTGATGCAGAGGTCCAGTCTTGAGAATGGAGCAATGGTTCCAGCCAAGATCTTGTCGAGCTTGTTGGACTCGAAGATGATGTGTTGAATCGTTAGAGGAGTATTGCAATACGTGCATGCTGATTGAGAAGACCATAAAAATAAATAAGACTGGGTGATGTTAATATTGAGGGTTCTAATTCTGCTTGTGGTCACTTGCTGTCTTCTGGTGATGTCGGGAGTATGATCCAGGCCGTCATAGTAGCTGATTTCCTTGTGAAATGTGCCGTTGTTTCGTGTGCATATACCATTTTTCTTCCAACATTCTTTTATGTATTCATTTGTTAAGTCTTTGCTAGTACACACGGCCACGGTGGTGATGTGTTTCTGTTGTAGCAGGTATCCATTTAGTTTTCTTGATCTTTAGTAGTTCAGTTAACGTTTCTCTAATTCTGATTTTTAACTAGGTATGGCGTTTATCGCTGCCATGGAGTCTTTAAGTATGATGATGCAGCCTTGAGTATTGCAACGAACTCCGCTGTGGTAGCTGAGGCCATAATGTTGGTCTAGACGTAGATGTACTGTAGTCAGATAGGTAGAAGGTTGGATTTCGATGTGCCCGTGAAAATTACAGTAGAACTACTGAATTTGTTATTTTCGTGGGGCTTTCGGCAAGATGTTTAAGGAAACGTCCAGGAGACGATCATGAAATTTCCAATGTGGTGTCTTGGCGGTTGTATTTTAGTCGATTTCAGATAGTTGAATGTCAAAGGTGTTAAGGTATTTCTTTCAGGGTGGTATGGAGCATGAAAGAGGATTGTGAGTGGGTCAAGTCACGGTCACCTAATCTCGGAGGCCACGGTCAAGTTCGGAATAGGCGGACCAATTTTCTGCCTCGTATGTTTTCGGCTTCCATGGCTTTTAGGACATAGTTAATTGTATAAAATTTTCTCCTGAGATTTAGGGTATATTCTTTCTCTTCATTTAGTAGTCTGACTACTGGAGTGATTTTGAAGCATCGGGTAACCGCCCTAAAGGCTTCGTTTTGCACAGTATTCAGTTTTATGAGAGTTAATTTGTATGCGGTTTGGTAGATGTGAAATCCGTACTCAATCTTCAGTAAGAGTATGGATTTATAGGTGAGTATGAGAACTTTATAAGTTTCTCCCCAATCTTTTGCAGCAATAATTTTCAGAATAATTAGCCGTTTTCTCGTTTCTCTGATAAGGTGGTTTATGTGACCCTTGAAGATTAGTCTGGCGTCCCACAGATGGTGTACGCTTGTAGTGTTAAGCCTCATTACATTGTATATATTTCAAAAATTTCTTCCGACACACGAAAGTATATAAGAAAAAAATTGTAAAATTAGTAAAGCCAGCTAAAAATGAAATGGGTTGATACTTCTATATATAATATGAATATTATATTATATACTCATAATTGTTTTAACTGATGGTAATAATATCTTTCAACAAGTATGAGAACTAAAGCATCGAATATTCTAACGTAATCTAAACGATGCAGACGCAATTTTAAAACGACAAACAGATTAGTGCTGCTTGAAATTCAAGGGAATAAAGAAATTATGAGGAAGAAGTATGATTACCCACATATAAGTTAACAACTTGTTTGTCCTGCGCGATTGTAAAAATGCTATCGACGAACGTTTACTTGAAATCAGAGGCACGTTCGATAACGCCTAATCGCAAGCAGCGAGTTGCACTGCGTGCCATGTAAACTACTGGAATGTTTAATAACAGAATATTTGTTATTAGGGTTGTATCGGAATGTTGTATGACCGGTAACACAAATTTCGACCGTAATATTCACGCGAGATCCACAGCAGATGTGAAAATCTGACTGAGTAAAAGATGGAAACGAAAGATATGGCGGCTATGGATTTGTATTTGATGTAGTTCCAAAAATCAGTAAAAATACCTTAGTGTAGATTATTAAGAACTTGGATGATAGAAATGCGACTTACTAGTTGATTGGGTCTGTACTGCAACGTAATTGATATTAAAATTGCTTTCAAAGGAAATAAAAACCCGAAGAAGGTGTGAATATGCATCGAATCGTCGTTATTCTTTAATTTGAATAAATAAATTTTTCTAATAAAGGTAAAGAATTACTTTTATTATTTAATGATTGTAAATTCTTAATTACTCCACGTTTGTTGTAAAATTCGAATTAAGTTCAGGTGATGATGACGAAATAGCAATATCGAGCAAAATGCTTGTTCAAAAACCATTTATTAAAAATATAAATGGCTTTGTTTTATTATTTATAATAATTCAGTGTATTTCGTTTCTTACAATTAGTCCTCAGTTCGGTAAATGAAAAAATAATAGTCACACGCATAAACATTTGGCATATTTAACAGTCACGACCAAATTCAGTTATATTGAAAATTGATCAAAATACAAGTAAAAGTAAGTTTCTCATTACAGCTTCAAATAACTGAATTTCAGTCAATATATCAATTAAAATGTCATAGTATAATTACAATTAAAGAATGACGTGACTAATTTTACGATGAGTACGAGGAATGCGACGCTCTGCTTAAAAGTTTCCGGAATTTACGAGACGTTCATGAAGTTTTTCTAGGTCTACAAAAGACCGTGATGGTCATTGTGAACGAGGCTGTCAAGGTAACTTGTACTAGGTCACGTTTAGTTTTAATGCGTAATTTTCAGAAGGCCACGTATCTGCATAAACTGGGGAACTAGCTGTAGTAACACATCAAAGGTCGAGCTTTTGGAGGCGCAAAGAATATTATAAAATGGATTTCGAACTTCGACATTATACTTAGCAACATTAAAAGTTTTTGAAAATATCAATTCAATATAAAAATGATTATATCGAATGCAATACGCTGGAATTTTCTATTCCAATCAGTTGCTTCATATAAATGTAATATCTGGATTTTAAAGCTTATTCTGGTAAACGACGAAGATACTTTATTTAAAATTGTAGTTTTTGAAGTACAGGAGATGATAATTAGTTATAGATAAACACCTTCTGTCTTCAATTGCGAAGCTATCGAACTTTGAAATAAAAAAAAGATCTTTAATGGATCAGAATGAAACTACCTAGACGTGAACGTCTTACGTCAGGCGTGAGCTCCGAAATCTCAGTTACGAAAGACAACCACGCACTAAGTGGAAGTCCCAGGTTTTACTAGAGGTCCGCTCCAGAATTTTCATTCCAAAACTTTTTGTCTGGTTTTTAATAAAAACATTCCTTTTGTTCTTCAATACAAATGAACGTTGTACACTCCTTTCCGGTTTATTTTATAAATTTGTTTCTTATTATGTAAAGTTAACTTTTTAATTATCCAACTTCGCTCCTTCTGATAAATAAAATAATTCTTTTTAACCTTAGCATCTGATTAAGGTCGTGAACTAATGAAAAATAGTTCCTGTATGCTAAGTGAATGACATTATATTCTCCATTATTGAAGGTCATTTGCTCTTGACCAGTAACTAGTGGCTACAAACCGTGTTTATGTGGTAGAGGATAATAAAAATTAACGCCGCCTCGTAAAATAACGGCAGAGTGGGAGAGGGGTGGGAGTACCGAGCAATTAGCTTCAATTCCATCAACTCCGGATATTGCTTGACAAATGGTCCAGAATACCCCGAATTTAATTCCTTGTTTACTATTAGTAATTGTTCCACCAGGCCGTTGTGCTGCATAGAGCAATATTTATTTATTAATTTCATGTTCCTTTTTTGTTATTGTCCATGTGCCAACAAAGCTACCACCCTTCCTCCGCCTCCAACCGTTTGTTCCTGAAGCTAAACATGGAGAGCATTATGACAACACTGTACACAGTATGGCCACCACAACATCACTAATTCGGAGTAATGCCCCGCAATGGCGAACGCGCGCACAGCTCTCCAATTCATCAGCCCCGATTAAATCGTTTTACGATCACTATACTCTATATTGCAAGCAGCTCGTCCCGAATCAATGGAATAATAATCTGCCAAAATTCGCGTGTGCCGGCACATGTTTTTATTTCACCGCTACTTCGACAGGGCACGTCGCGATGCACTATTCGGTAAAATAAATCCGGAATTGTATACACAGATCGCCGCTTCCATTAACATGTATTTAAGGTTTTCTTTTCAAAAATACATCAGCCACAACGGTGCGGGTAACAAAATTCTACTAATTTATTTTAATTAGTATTGTAATTAATATATTTGTCTCCAACGTGTATGGAAAACAGACATGGTGTTGTGCATTCCTTGATTATGCATGTTTATCCTGGATATATCCTATTCTAATTGGAATTCGATTAATGCACTACCGTAAAGATATTACACAAAAATTAGTACCTTTCTACTAGAGGTAAGCAGGAAAAGGATTGAAAATTATGGTATAAAATATGTAAGTGTATACGAAACCAAAATAATTTCGTTTGATTCAAAAGTACAATAACATTCTGCAATACGCACTCCAAGAACTTTTACAACATACAGTGACAATGTATCTGTAAACAAATATAATTAATTGGAAAGATTTTTATCAAATAAAAAAACTTATCATAAAGGTTATCAGTTTGGACAATAAATGATGCAGTATATACAATTTTAAAATAATGAATACAAAATTAAAATAGTGTATATAATTAGCATGTAGACATATAGGTTAATCCATTTATTAAACCTACTTTAGTAGATGGTTTAGGATTTTTTTTGGTGTACCTAAGAGGCATACGACGTAAAGGGTAAGGGTTGAACTGGCTATTGGTGGATATATGAGGATGTGGTCTGCGGGCATGATGGTAAGGTGGATTAGGGTGTGCCTGAATGATCAGGGGGAGGTAATGAGGTCGATTGGGAGTCTTCTTTTGAGCCGACCGGAGCGTGGAGGCGGATTGTCATGGAATTGTTGGATCGTGGGATCTGGTTGGTTGAGGACGCTTTTGATTAGGGAGATTATGGATTTGGAGATTACGGAGTTTACTTTGGGCATTTTGAAAGTGAAGTGGTAAAGGGTAATTTCCTCGGGTCATGTTCCATTTACCTTCCACTCAGTTGAAATAAAACACATTGTTAATTAAATCATAATCTAATAATACGATATAATAATCATCACGAAATAAAATTATTAAAAATTATTTTAAAAATTACTTTAAAGTTATTGCCATATTAATACAATTTCTAAATTAACTAAAACAAACCATAAACATCGTTCTAAAAAAACATTTTAGCATTTTAAAGATAATTCTTAATTAGTCCTTAATTATTACGTATAAATTGAAATTTAAAACCCCTGTAAACATAATATTTAAACTTTGTTTACACCTCAATTTAGTTTATTGTTCACGTTGTCTTTTGAAATATCTCACAGTTTTTAATTCCGCTGCATTACATTGCAATATCCATTGTCGAAACAATGAGATGAGCAGGATGCAGAACTTGTATGTCGGACGCAATAGTTGCGTAATTTCGATTACGTCCAGCTGTTTTTCAACAGCGGTGAAAAACTATCTGAAGGTTCTAAATCATAACTGAATTACACAATTTAAAAACATAAATAAATTCAGGTAGCACTTTTACAGATGACTGCCATCTACAATTTTCCACACACCTTTTCTACTATTTAAAATGAGTATTTTTTTCTTACTCCAATATAGGTCGCAGCACTGTAGTACACTAGAAAACGTTAACCCCCATCTTGATCCTTTTACAGAGCTCATTAGAAAAACAAAATTCAGAGACTTCGCTCGAGTGACTCGAGTGAATAGACGTACATCTTGGTGTTCCGGGTGAAATTGGCACTTAGAAAATTTCTCTGCAATTGTATTAGTGGTCAGCGCAAGTACGCTGAAACATCGACATTTTGTTCCGAATTCTTCTGCATTACAACGAGGCGAGCCCTCATCTGTGTCTGGATGTGCATCCATCCATTCCGTGGAGTGTGGACCGACAGCTGGTAATTTCTGCTTGTCTTGAGGGCAATCGCACGATTCGGATCTGCCGCTGTGCCGCAGACCAGAGCTGCCGACACACGTGCATAAACAAGGTGAAGTCGGGGCTATGTCATTGTGACACTAGAATACTGTCAAATCAAATTGTAAATTGTTGCCGTAATTGAAAGGAATTCGATTGTAACATATACTTGAATTGTCAGAGTAAAGACTCATGATAAAACAATATTTTATTTGTATGTGCGGGCCTACTTTAAGAGCTTTTAATGAAGAACTATTTGGAGACCACAGTAAATGTAAATATAATTGTCATTGTAAATACGTGTTTAAACAAAGTGGAAAAACGGAGAATTTATAATATATTATTGATAACCTTTCTGTGAATTAAACTCAAACCAGTGTTTTCAGATTTACGAGCTTTTTGTCTTTCATGCAACGGATGAAAAAGTGGACCCAGAGTGGAGATCCTATCCACCTATGTATTTAATCCTCTGAGAATTTGGTGAATTTGTTCAAATTAATGGACAAAGAAATTTTATTTATGAATTGTTCGTCATTGGGAATTCATTAATAATACAATCATTCCTAAATTGTATATTCATATACTTGTAATGTTTGTGTTTAAAATTAACAAATACAAACAAAAAAACTCATGTTTCGGTTCTTTAAAAAATATACAGTTTAGAAAATGAATTTAAATTTATACATTAAAATCTCAGGGGATGGTGGGGTCCAATAACTAGTCTTCATATTTTGAACACTAATTGATGGTGGCAATTGCTGCTATGGCATTGAGGGATTTATGATTTTGCTTAGTTCTTTACCAACGTCGACACCGGACAACTCGTAGGTAGATCTGGCCGGAACCTTTTGAAGTCATTGAAGTAGCCATTCTGGAATTTGAGGACGGCTATCGCTGGCTGAACGCTTCGTCTTTGCGACCACCAAGTGTTTCCGTCCGCTCAACAATTTAACTAACTGCCTTAAATCTCTTTACATCAATTCCCCTTTCTCGATCCTTCGACAACTGCCCTGACCTCCTTAATGCCAACTCTAACAACAACAGCTAACTCCTCAATCACTACGACAGCTTCTTGATAAGCACTTCACCGCTCAACAACCACTTCCCAACTCTTTAACAACTCTACTCTTCATCTCTCCGCAGATAACTTCCATAACTTCTCCATCTCTCCGCAGGTAACTTCAACAACTAACTACTACCCTTCTCCATGACTCCTCAAGAACTAACTTGAAACCACCCGACGACAAACCAACACCAATACAACTCCTCCATCTTCTTTTAACAACCTTCAAACTTACGATCTTCCCATCTACCGGCGAAATATCCATGACTTCAGACTACGAATTCGTCTCACATTTTCAATTCCCAATACGGGGTTTTCAGGTATGCCCCAAAGTCACGAAAACTCGCATTGCACTTTCTGTGGGAAAATATCAGACGTGCCAAAATGTTTATACGAAACCTTATCACAAATATCCTGTTGGCCAGCAGCTTCTTAATCCCTCAAAGGACCACTCCAATAGATGTGACGCCAGGCCCGTCTCCCGAGTTTCAACGAACCCTCAATTTTGCAGATCCAAAGGTTAGATTGACAAAAGTATTCAAGTAAAACAAAATAACTCCCCTAATAATTTAATAAACATGTGAACACTAGAAACCAATATAACAATCCTCAACAAATACAATTTCTGATAGATGATAGAATAATATAAAATGAAAATGATATATTATAAAATATTTTGAGAAAATAAGGTATTATAGATGTTACTCAGCTTTATGGTCATCCTGTGAGTTAAAGAGAGTTATTAATTGTTATTATTCCTCACATTTACGACACATTACGTTCAAACGCCTTTTGTTCTATGTCTAGTATTTTAACATTTTTCCAGTTAAATACGACACTTTCCCTAAGTCTATGTGTAGTGGTCACATTTTTGTTAGGATGTGTGTAATTTGAATTGATTTCTTTATTCCATTAGTCATACGTCATTACATAAAAATTACAAAATAATTCTTACATCCTACAGTTAATAACAATTATATATTTAAGTGTCCTTAGCCAAAAATCGGGTCACAATTCTTCCTGCCTAATAATAGCTCAAAATACGGTATTATAATAATAATATTATTTTAACATTATTATGGACATTACATAATATATACAATACGTATACAAATAACCTTACTCTAGGCAAATAAATTAAGTATCACTAAATACTTAACTACGCACCACATGAGACGCTCACACAAACGACAGGCAAGTCCCTGTACGGGACTGAATCACAAGGAACATGCACTTCCGTAGTAACTCCAGGTGGTACAAAGAATGTAAGCAAGTCATGGAATAAATACTTTGAAGATCAACATTGTAATATAATTTCAAGTACACATTACAAAGCTATTTTTTAGACTGAAAAGTTTAGAACACCCTCCTATTTAGTTCTAAATTTCAGTTTTCTTTTAATTTTAGATTCTGCTTCAACCCCTCAGTCCTAACAACAAAATTCTTACTGAAACAATGGCTTACTTGCACATTTACAGTTCGAGCGTATAGTGACGCCTATGATGATGATGATGGTTATTGTGGATCGAGGCATCTGCTGCTCATCAGGGTCAGGATTATCCTTGCGCATCCACCGTAGCGCCTGATGAACATTGGATGCTACTGGCTGCACTTTCAGAATGGCGGCCCTGGAAGTGATTGATCCCGTGTGATTCAACAATGACACCAGCTTTAAAATTCCAACACATGAATGAAGTTTCATTATTAGAAAATTTCAATGTCAAATAAATTATTTTATACAGCTATTATGTCGGATTTTCCAATAAGAGCGGATCGATTTTGAAATTGAATAAAACAAGCTGTATGTGAGGTATTAACAAAATTCGTTTTTTATTTTAAAGGCTCATGTATGCCCTTTAAAATAAAAAATAATATTCTTAATAACTCACACAGCTTTTTTATTTCAATTGATCCGCCCTTATTGAAAAATCCTGTATAATAAATATTAAATAAGCATTCAAATTTTTATCAAATAAAATAGTGGACAAATTGCAATAAATAATTTTTTGAGCATTGCAGTTGTAGCTCTATTTTACAAACGTGTTTGCTTTTTTTACATAAGTGCTATTATTGTTGTTCATTCCTCTTAGCTTGTATAATAATGCCTTTTAGAGTCAAGTACGGCTGGTACCTGAGAATGTATCATTTTAATGTACTATAATGATGAACACTACTACTTGTAGAATCAAAGCAAGCGGCGCGAATGAAGTCGAATGTTATAGACACGGAGGCAATATCGATCCCCGCCACCGATGGAACAAGATATAAGAAAGTGGGGAAAACTATTCAAGTCCCAAGAAAAATGTATTTATGGACATTAATGACGTGTAGTTTGGGATTAAGAAAGTCGAGTTTATGATTGGGTCATTATGATTGAGACATTAAGCAGATTATGAAGGTGTGATCCTCTCTGGATTTTCAAAGTGCTCTTCACTGTTCAATGTGGAAGTCCAGATGGGTCCAGCGACAAGTTTCAGACAAATTGAGACGACAGGGTAAATACCACTGTCGACTGTCCACCTGGTACTGCCAATTTCTAGTAGGACTTATGTTAGTGATTCTGCTTTATGGGAAGGCCCGTTTAAACGACCCTTAGTGTAAAGGTCATGTATTTAGTTTATAAGTTATTTTATTTAATACTTATAAATTTTGTTACCATTTAAAAAAATACCGGCTTATAACTTCAAAGTGAGCAAATTTTTACACACTGTAAATAGATAAATATACAGTAAATGGATTTTTTATTCTGATATTATAATATTTCACTATAAAATAAATTATTTTCCCCTTTAATTTATTGAATTAAATTTCCTAAATTGTTAGTATTTTTTTAATTTTCCATTTAGAGATTCGCATATCACTGATAGACTATATTTGTTTAGAAGTTAAATTTAACCCTAGTTTTTTTCAAATATGTATCTTTCAAATAAAAGCACAGTAGGTGAGAAGAAATTTGAATTGATAAATCTACAAAATATATATCTTAAATAAAATATATGAAGTCTAAGACAAAACATGACAAGTAGATCATTTCCATAATTTAACACACGTAGGAGTGGATATAATATACATAATATTAGTTATTTCAATAAATTTGGTATCTATTATTATTGGTTCGAAAAAACGGAATCCAGCTCTGAATTGTGATTACCTAGAATATCTTGTCCTTAAATTATAACTAAGAGAATATGTACTTAAACGTATCTTTCATTAACCCCTATCTTTAAATTATCCTTTGAGCTATTGATGTATTTGAGTCGCGTGTGCAGTCGGATATTAACTTAGGTTTTTTTAATCTTGTGAAAAATAGGTAGCAAAGCGAGTGCTAGCATGTCGTGTGATCTGCGCAGTAGGAGAAGTGAGGAAGTTGAAGGGGGAGTAATGGTGTTATGACAAAGCTGTTGGTCGGTATCCCATCTTGTATTTAGTGAAACAACGAGATTTATATATCCAGATTCTATACGAGATTACTCATCCTCTTAACAAATTTCTAGATATTGTATATAGTGTTTGTTTACTTATTTATATTACTGACACATCATTGTGGTGCACACTAGTTTACCACATACCAACACTACCAATATATCTGCGTAAGTCATGAGATCGAGATAGAGCATCCTATACTCTTCATACCTTCTTCAGCAATCACGTACTACTTATATTTCTCTGTCTATGATTAAATATACACTTCTCCGTTCATAAGATTAAGACGCTAGACAAACCGCACAATGACATAAATTTAAACACGTGTTCCAACCGCAATGAATCTAAGACTAATATAAATGTCGTTTAGTTAACTTTGACAAGAGTATGTGATGTTGAGAATATTTTATTGTAATTGAGCTTCTGGGTGAAAAAAATTAACAATGATAAATTAATATTAAAAACCTTCATTTCCAATTCGCGAAACATATTTCAGTGAATTTAAGGGCGGAAGTAGTTTGTGCGCACATTCTAAAAGCCAGTGAACCGTTACGAGTTATCTTTAAGCATTCGGGGAGTGATGGAGAATTTGAAAATCAAGTTTAAAAACATAACTAATGTTATATCTATTACGTTCTAAGTTTATAAATCTTATTTTGCTTATTTCGTCCCAGATAGCACTTCTAATTAGGAAATTCTGTTGTTAGTTATTATCAGTGTGTACAGAATAGCCTTCACAGTATAAAGTGTAATATTCTTGTCAAAACGTTTTGTATTCAGTCTGTCTTTTGTTTTTATTAAAAAATTGTTTTGTGTGTATCAGCAACAATATGTATTAATAAGAAATATATCATATAAATCCAAAATAAACAAGTATCATTCAAACCAAACGGAAATACATAAAACATAAAAAATACCTGGTTTACAAAGTAGATGTTCAATTTCGTTGTAAAATTGGCGGTGTACACATATTCTAAACAAATCTGTTGTTGGAGATAATTTATCTCACTTTCAACTCTCTTTATACTTACTCTGGAGGCTATTTAATTTTTTTACATTAAATATTCCTTAAAGCATTATGAGTAATACAATTAATAAGCACCTGCTTTTAAATGTTTTAGATGGTTTTTTGAGTTGTCTTCGAAAAATAATTAAAATTCAAGAATATTACTAATTTTAGGACTTAACTTCTGTTGTGGACGGAAATTTTCAAACACAGATTTCAGGATAAACAGAAATTTATTGAATGAATATCTAATACAAGACTAGCGTTCACTCGTAATTAATAAGCACAAATTCAGTCCACAAAATTTTGCACTAACGTTAATTCGATGTCATATATTGGAAACGAACGAGTGTGTACAGGTCGCGAGAAATAGCGTGTCCTGCGACCTGCGCAGTAGGAGAAGGGAGGAAGTTGAAGGGGGAGTATTTTTGTTAGCGAGCATCGCCGTTGCCTTCCAGTATTCTCCTCATTCGTGAATATTCATCTGTAATTTAGTACTATATTAAATAGTAAAACTTTTCAAAACTCTTTTAAAAATTTATAATAAGAAAAACATATTTTCCTGAAAGAGTTTATAAAAACCATTAAAACGAAATTACAATGTATAATAAATAACCATTGAGATTTATATAAAGGAACTGATTAAAATGCGTTAGGTACAGAATATTTTTCAATGTAAACGTAACTTAATAAAGACAAAATTCAAATCATCTGAGATTTCATCAAACAATGTTTATTAACATTACGAGTACTTTAAGCATACCGCTTAATAAAATGGTTAAAGATACATGGGCCTAGCAATTCCAACTTCACAATAAAAGTATCTGGACAGAATTTATGTTGTTTTATATAATTATAAGATTTTATTTTGAATTATTATCAAAGACGTTGTAATTATATATTAATTTGGTGTTATAGTCTATAATCTAGTGTCCAAATTCATTCTACAGTATTTAGGATAATTGCAAGTAAGAAATAAAATTTCAGTAAGACGTGTCCTTTTGTCTATATGAAGAACTGGAAGGTAGTTCGTTTTAAAAGTTGGTTTACTTTAGCAACGTGAACGCCATTTTGTCTATCATGAAGTGTATCTAATTACAAGTTGTAATTACCACACCCGATTATATATCATATGAGAATTGCTTCACTGATTTGCAAAAATGATACGAAATGAAGTATCAGTGTCATAAATTACAGTATGTATTCAGCGAACTTTATATTTTTAATGTGCAATCTTTATTGGATATAAATTGCTGTTATTCTGTAACGAAGAATTGTTCAATACGGATTAAGGAATTTGTGACTGATTATGGCTAAGATTATAGTGTAATTAAAACTCTTCGGTTTTAAATCAGTCCCAGTCTATCATTAATAAATAATATTTATTCATATCGTTCCAATTCATTTTAAACGTGCTCACGGCATAATATGTCGTAATATACTGAAACGTTTTGAATATAAACGTCTCACATTAAGTTGTTAAAATAATAATTTTACATAATAATTTATTTTTCTTTATTCAACGAAATTTAAAACAAAAATTAGCACTACATTTATTTTTGAAAAATAAAGTTTTAATGCCCTTTTTAATATGTTTGTTTGTGTGTCAAATACTATTCTAATATTGTCTAAATTTATTTCTTGTTTAATATTTTTCAAAAGCAAACATGATATGAATTACTTCTATACCAAGGACTGGTCGAGATATCACTTTTAAATCTTTATATGTATGGAGATTTAAAAAGTCTTTATTTACAGTACTGACGTAAGTTACTAGCGATATATTTTTTTTAAGTAGGGAGCACACTCTCTATACTCAAAATTGATAAAAATTATTGATGTACCTGAGACTATTGGGAAGTTGTCTTTAAATAATGTTTGGAACGTTTCCTGTTGGAACCGGTTACACTTAATCACAATCATAATTACATGAACTTAAGGAAATCGGGAAAAAATGGGCAATGAAGGTATTTACATTAAAGTCAGTGGTTCCTTTGGTGTTAAATTAATTAATTTAAAAAAAATTTCTATGTAACTTAATGTTTTATCAAATTAATATGAGATGTTTGTGTTGAAATTATTTCAAAATATTTTGTCTTTTGAATATAGGATTATTGCATATTATACATAAATCTCCTTTCAAGAAAGAATAATATACGATATTAATTAATATTTAATTTTAAAGATTTAAAAAATCTGATATTGATTTAAAGCCTATTAAAATATAACATAAAATGTTCAAATGTAGACGCATTTCTTTTCCAACACATCAGGGGTTGACATTAATTCAGTGTACATTCATTAAATTCGTATTTTAGTTCAATGGGAATGAAATAATGAATCGAATCTAAACAATGAGTCTAAGGTTTTCTTAATTAGAAGAAACATGCAGGAATTGTTGTCGTGTTCACGTCGAACAATGTGACGTTAGTGATTTCCGCTGCGCTTGTTATTATTCTCCGCTGAGTTAAGACCTGAATTCCCGACACCAGCGATCGTCACGAGTAAGCTCAGCTTCCTGCCTCGCTAAAATAATAAATTCGCAACCCTCCAGACGTCTGCCATAAACAATGCACGGAAACACAATAATATTCTGGCTTGAGGCGCGTTGCAGCTAATTAACTAGGCTACAAGGTGCGTTGCTCCTTGCGATCCAGCACTTTATTCTTCTGCCACATCAGCCTTGTAGATATATGGAAATTTCGAGTGGTGGTTCGGGCGCACGAGTAAAGATCCGATCGATGGCGGTTCTTGGAAATGTTTTCACTTTCCTCATGACCTCGTACGTCAGGTAGCGTCGAAATCAACGAATACCGTTACAGGTTGGTAACTCCCAATTTTTAAAATTATTCCATACTGTTTATATTAGCATGGGTTCAGTTAAACAACTTTCAAGCCGCTTAAAATGAAATTATAAACTCAAAGTAAAAAACTGTAGAAAAAATAGTAAAATTATAATTTTGCTAAAAGTAGTGTAGTGATATTAAAATGAGACAATTTATTTCATGCCATTACGAAGAGTGTCTATGAGAGTACCATCACAAATTTACAATTTTCAGTTGTTATCTTCCAATAACATTTCAGTAACATTTTATGGAACATTGTATTTGATCTCGTATCGTTATTTATTTTTCACTACTAATATACTTTATCTGCATATATTAGATTGACTTTCGTATAAATAAATAGATGACAAAGATAAGGAATATAGTATCTAAAAACCTTTGTCAGTGCGTCAATGTGTACGTCTCATCTATAGGCGTCCAAACTACTGGTCCGAATTTGATCAAAACAGGCGCCCGTGTTCCTCAGAGCTCGAAGCAGCCCATGAATATACTAAAGTTATATATGTGAAAACATTGAAAATCATTTTGCGTAAAAGGTTTCGTAATCCATATGTGAACAGAGGTACCTAAAGTGAATGCGGGTTGCCTATATTCTTGTTGTATAATACTATTGTTTTTTAAATCTAAAAATTTCGCGTCGTAGTTAATTTGTTGTGAAAGTTAACTCCCTGAGAAATAATAAACATCTTTGGATCGTCGATACCATGTATACATAAATTAGTTTTATTTTCCGCGTCACGTAAATTTTAATACTTTGTATTTGCTCATTTGTAAAAGCGAATAAAATATTATGCACTCATCACAGGTTTAAGTATTAAATTAAGTAAACTTTAATAACAACACTATTGTGTATGTGGAAAAAGTGAAAATTTGAACAAACCCTTTTTTTAATTTATGATGCTTTTTTCTCGTTTTCTTCCCGCCTTTAGTAATGTTCGTACTCAACTTGAAGAAACAGAGATGATCAGCAGATATCTTTATTTCCAAAGTGGGAAAACCTTCTCCCGCCCCCATGCACACACTCCTTCTAAGCTAAAGTACGATAAAACTCAATTTTAGATCCCCTCCAACTTTAGTCCCCTGTAGTTCCAATTTTAGAAAAAATTCGGAGAACACATATTCGATTCTCTACAATTTTGGTCATATGACCGTTTCTTCTCAGACCACTGGAAATAGATCAGCATGACAAATCTCCGTAAAAACTACCATTTTGAAGTTTTTTCGTCATTTACTCAACCTAAAATTGAAAAATAAGGTTGATTGGACAACAGAAATAGATCGCAGTGACCCTTTTACTGCTTTATTATTTACGTGAACCCGAAAAACGCCGCTAACTGCAGCTAGTTGTTTTGTAAATGTTCTATAGCACCATTCTAAGATACTGAATTATCTTCATCTTCTTCTCCTACAGAGATTGACTAATGTCACATTAGTTATAATACACAAAAGCTGGAATGAAATAACGGAAAATATTTAAAAGTGTCACTTAGTAGGCTTCTATAATGCTTACACAGTACTCCTGGTTGTTTCCCAATTTGATTATACTGTATTTATATAGAAAATAACATTGATTTTTTACAACATAACAATCCACACAATTATTTTAATGTCTTATTTTTAGCCAATTTAATATAACGGAAATTTGGAGTACAAATTTTATAAATAGGTTGAGTATAATCAAAAAACTTATAATTTAAAAGATACAAATAAATTAATCTTCAGCATAGCATTCGTCAAAAGAAACATGTCTCAGTAATTAGTTTCTATTGATTCTCTTCAAATCTGAGATATTTACGGTACTCGGAAATTATCATTCTGTCTGTAAATGACGCGAGGCTCTCGTGTAACCAGAGAAATGGTGCTTAGCGTTCATTAATTAAATGTGAATCAACTGCGTCCCATCATTACTAATTACATCGTTCCTGGGTGATCAATCACTTCGGTGAGTGGCAAAAATTTATTAAGTAAATCTGTGAATTTCCCTACTGGCACAGATGTTTGAGTGATATGGAAAGGTTACTATGAAGTTGATAATGCATTTCATTTCTATTTATATATGTCCGATCAGAATGGAATTAGCTGAATTAAAACTGTTATTAAAACATAGTAGAATTTTCACAGTATTCGTAGTTATTCACGATTCTTATTTTCTTAATTTTAAAAATGTACTAGCTGAAGTGACCGACGTTACTCGGGTTCACGTAACTAATAAAGCAGGAATGTAATTAAAGATACATTTATTACAGTACTTGAGGAAACACTACATTCATAGTCCTACTCCTGAGGGATAAATTTTAGCCTCAAAATGGCAGAGAATCGAGTTTCCACTGGACTAGCGTCGTTAGAATTTTTTTTAAATCCTCATTTTTTGAACTGCTGGATTTTTGAAGTTGTAAGGCTTCCAAAATTTAGTTTTGTTAATTATGTTGTAGCTCAGTGTGGGTTGGTCCACCTTAATAATAAAGATATCTACTGACAGGTCTCGGTGTGACAAGGAGAATAAGTACTTACTCGTTTCTTCAAGTTTGGTACGGACTTTGTTAGAGGTGGAAAACCACCGAAAAGAAAGACAACTTCAAAAAGTGGAAAAAACGGAGGTTTGTTGACATTTTCACCCTTTACACACTTTTTTGTTGTTATTGAAGTTTATTTAATTTAATACTTCTACCTGCGATGAATGTCACTAATTTTATTTTAAAGAAGTAAATATGATGAATTGCTAAATTTGTAAGTTATGAACCATGTAATTTCTTGTAATATTATGTTTGTAGTACGCCTGAGGAAGTCTCAAAAAGGAAACGAAACGTTGCTTTTGAATAAATAGTGATAAATTTATATGCTGACTTATTGGCCGTCTGTTTATTTATTGTAAATATTTTATTTACTTTTACAAATGTGAAATTACAGTTCGTGAGATTCTGCATGACGTGTTTACATGTGCAGTATGGAAAGGAGAAGATGACGGGAGTATTGTCGTTTGAGGAGTACCTCCCCTTCCAAGTGGCCTGGCGAAACGGTACTATCATTGTTAATAACATTAATTGTCATCATACGAACGGTATATATCCTGAACTGACAGCAATATATTTTCTAAGGCCAATATATTTATAATTGCTTTTACACTACCAACTTGTCTCAACCAAAATCAGAGTAAAAGTGTCTACCCCCTACAATATGGGCTGAGTTGTCCACTGCGCATCACCTTGACACACAACTGTTTGACTCCTAAAGTGTACTAAAAACTAACTTTTACCTGACGCGAAAAATTAAATTAATTTAAGTATGCATCGTATGGACGTTTCATAGAGGTTTAGTACTTCTCAGGGAGTTAGCTCTCTGCCAATGATAGGTTACTTACACCGCGAAATGTTTATAATTTAAAAAATATAGTGTTATAGATCAAGAATATAAGCAACCCGCATCGATTTTTGGAAATCTCGTTGCATGTGTTAAAATTTATAATTTTTTTACTTTTTTCACAAATATACCATCAGTATACCTAAAAAATTATAGATCATGGGCAGATTCGGGGCCGGAGGAACGCGTGTGCCGCCAAATGTGGTAAAAATCAGACGCCTATAGCTCATTCACTCACTGACAAAGACTTTTAGATATTGGGAACTTCATATTTTTATAATTTAGCATTTCAAGTAAAATTACATCTAAATATAGACGCAATTGGTCAGTATGAAAACCCGATAATTTGTTTCCTTTGATAATTTGGGCAAACCTGGGATTACAAAGAAGAATCACCTAATCCTCTTCTTAACCAGGAACGTGTCTACCAAGTATTTTTATTCGTTGGATATAAAGCGCAGGTACACTTCTCGCAAAAATGCAGGTCTTTTGGATAAAGGAAATTGATAGAAATAAAATTATTTCAGTCAATCCGAGTGTCGTTTATAAACTAATGCTCTGTTTGCCTGGCTGAATCTGAAATGGCTCCCGACTTAGAAATATTCATATATCGCGGAGAAAATTTGTTGAATGTTATTATTATTATTTCAATCTTAAGTTCGTTTTCTCATATTTAAATATACGAACCAAATGGCTTTGTTGTATTTTGCAGCAGACGTCGAGATCAACTCTGGACAGTTTGAAAGTCGTTTTGTCATCAAATGTAGAATAAAATTATTCAGGATGATAGCAGGAAGCGATAACAACAGCTCCGAATCAATTAACACAGCCTAAGCCTCTTGAAATTACGCATTCTTTAAACAAGTACAAATACGTATCAAGAGATTCATTAATATTTCTAGCTAGCTGGGTGCTCGGCGTTACCTGGTAATTTCTTCTACATTTTCCATCAGCAATTCCGATAGATTAAATTTATAAATTATGACTTGATTATTAAGAGAGAAAAATACTGAAAATTGAGCTACAACCAAGACTAATAAATAAATTGAAATAGTCTTAATATGACTAAAGTAATAATTAATTTATATGTAAAATATATTATCAAACAAATGAAATAGGCATTGATTCGACTCGTTTCTTTAGATTACGTAGTATTGAACTTGAAGATGTGTCCACTTATTACTTTAATCTACCATAATGTAATTTTCCGTCCGACAAGAGGTTTCCCCCATCAAAATGACAGAAATGGGCTTATGGATTTGACAGGAATCCAATAAGCACGTGCAGTGTATTGGCACAGAATTCGATAATTAATCTTTAGATGGATTGACCTGCGATGGTCGTCTGTGAATGTGTGTGTGTGTCTGAGGAAAACGTTGGATAAATTTGCCATTTGAAACGAAAGTTAACTTCATTTATTTAATAATAAATTTCTTTGACCGCTTGAATTATTTAAAGTCTTTAATTGTACCTACAATAGTTTCACAGAGAATAGTTAAATTTATATGCAATCATTTAGAACAGAATTCCAAGCGACAGGATTAATTTTCGACGGGAATCATATTTACATAGACACATATATTGTAACGAAAAACATGAGTCACGGTTTCACCTTGCTCTCTTCGTCAGCCTTTTTAGTATTTGCATAGCAGAGGGCAGTGTGGAGCTACCCCGTGACGTGGGAGCTGTGGAGGGGAGCCGGGTCTGGCACTAGCTGGACTTCGAGCGGACAAGGTCTCCTCTTGGTCACCGTTGCTTGAAGGTCGCCTGCATTGGAGGGTTGCTCTTTGATACAAACCAGCCATCCGACATTAGAAATGTTTTGATTTTATTCTGTTTCATTGATTTTTTTAAATGTTTTCTTTCTTTTTCGTTAGTAAAATTTTTTCAATTTTTGTTACGTTTGTCGTTTTCGTTTAACCCAGCCTTTCACGTGGAAACCCGAGAGGTCAAATAAAACAATCTGAGCAAGGGCGAATAACCTTAAGTTTCGTCACAATTTATGTATAGTTTTTGTGTTCATCCACAAATTTCACGAGTCTTCTAAAAGTAGTCCAAATTATATTTAAAGGTCTTGTCCTAGTGTACTTTAAAATTTGTTAATGTAACCATCACCACTTTTTCAAATGCTTTGTTTAAAATAATTCTTCAAATTATAGCATTGTCTGTCTTGCGTTGTAGTGGCGCACCATCCACCACTCGCTCTAGAAAGTTGTATTTTGCGATTTATATTCCCTCCGAATATTTCTGGACATCTTTTATATCTCATACATCCATAATAATGTTTCTTGGATTAAAATTCTGAAAAATTATTCCTTGAATATTGAAAAAAGCATATCATTTTAAATTTACAACGCAAGTCACGTCAAGTTATGTCCGTTTATTTTTTTTTCTTGTTAACGGAGATTTCACATAGAGCTTTGTTTCCTATCAGGAAGAAACGATTATGCAGTAGTGGAGTCAAATGAAGGAAGCGTCTATATTCATAAAGGCCTACTATGTTCATACATATTTAACGGCATTTGTAATTCTTTGATTCTCTAAGAGTTTCTCTGATTTCACTATTACTTCCTAAGAATAGTTAATTCAAAATTTGACTAAAACGTAATTCATATGTTTGCTGGTGGACATTTAACCAGCTGTTTATTCACAATATTTGATTATTGAATGATAACTGACATTTTATTTCAATGTTTCATTGGTGTTTTAATTTGTGTGTTAATCAGATGTTTAAAAAAGTATTCGAAGTAGCTTTCCAATGTGTACCTAGTCTACCCTTTTCATATTTAGTTACTCATGTCTCCTGTAGTGAAACATTAAAATGGAATATAATCTATTATTTATATATTATTCTGTTTGGTTCAGGAAGGTGGCTTGACTCTTCCAACACTGTTGAACTCAAAAGTTGTATGGTTTGGATTACCTGCGTGGACTGGCTGTAAAAACCGTTGTAGTGGATTTGACTTGAGCCGTTGGCGTCTTTCCTAGCGGTGTAGTAATAAAAAGAACGATGGAGCACTGGGAAATGCAGTAAACCCCCTAGGCTCGGCTTTTGTGGGATAATATTCCGGCATCATTATTCATCTGGCTTCAATCTGTTGCTGACGTACAAAGGTGAGGTGAGACGCGGCGTGTGTGCGAAGAACTCGCTAATGAACGCCAGAACAAACTACCGGGCATCTACCCGTAAACACGATTAAAAAAAACAAAATTATCGTAACTCTGTAATCCTGCAATAAAATACAAACTTTTCGGCACTTAGGGTGGAACCGTTACCATTTTAAATGAAATATGAGTAACGAAAGAACGTATTTTCAAAACAATTGCAGAAATATATTTTAAAACTTATTTATATCATGATTTTGCAATTCAATAATATTAATGGTTCAAAACAGGGAATAATAATTTATAATAAAGTAAGTGGTATATAAAATATATTTCTTTCATTTTATTTCAATCTGCTTCCTTTATTTATGTTATTTTAATTACAATATCGACCAGATATTCATCCACATTTAATTGTATGCCAGCGCAACAACTTATAAATTCACAAAATTCGAAAAAATAATTCTTGATGTTACTTTAATGCATCTCTGACGCTTAAGGTTTTTATTTGTTCTCCTTGCAGTATGACTCCTTTTCCATATTCCGTTTTAACTTTTTTTCATCGCCTTTTCTGTATGTAAGTTAAACTGTATGGGAGACAGACTGCATCCTTATCTTACTTCTTTCTTGATTTCTGCTTTCTTTTCTTGATCTTCAATTCTAATTACAGTTGACTGCCTCCTGTAAATGTTATGTATATGCCTCCTTTCTCTATATTTATTCCCTTGTTCTTCAAAATCGTTAATAGTGTGTTCCAGTTCATCTCATCAAACGCTTTTTCTAAATATTATTTCATTATTGGTTATTCGGACGAAATTCACAAGTTTCTCTGGAAAGTAAAATACTGCTATATAAAATTACTATTCGGCCAATATGGCTATACGGGATACAACTTTGAGGAACAGCTAGTAGATCAAGCATAGACGTTATCAAGCGATTCCAATTAAAATTACTACGATCCTTGGTAAACGCTCCAGGTTCGTTTCAAACGAGGTCATCCGAAAATATTTGGATATTTCAACGTTTACTGAACTAATTCAAAACAACAGTGTGCGCTACCACAACAGATTAAAAATACACCCAAACAAACTCTATTGACGAGGAGCCTTGACTCTAGAAATTCAAACCTTTGGGCTTATTAACAAGATTCAAGATAAGCGAAGAAACAAATTCTGCAGAACCAAACTTTTAAATTTTAACTTAACTTTGAAAGATTTTCGATTGAATGTTTTTCGCCGTGTATTGTGTTCTGAAAGGCATGTCAATTATCAAATGTCACTTTTATGACACATTGTAAGGTATAAATCATAAAAAATATCTCTCTTGATCCCCAATATATTTTTTCGCTTATACGCCCGTTGGCGATTTTCAACAAACAAGTTTACAATATTTAGAAGGGGGTTTATACTAGTTGTTTCTTTTTTAAGTTTATGTGGTATAACGTCTTTTCTGCACAAGTATCACAAATATGTTTCTACTGCTCTTTTCAGTAACCATAGTAATACGAATGGGAACCTCCCGCGTTAACAGAAAACATAGCTGCTGGACCACGATTATCTGTGGTCTAGTGGCTAGCGTCGCTGCCTCACAACACAGCTCTTGGTCCCGGGTTTGAATCCTGGTATGGACTTGGATGTTTGTGTCATCATGGCTAGGGAAACTGGGATTAAGACTGCTGGAGCATCGATACGCTGACCACGTGTTACTCCAAATTCAAAATGTCATGTAATATGACAGTCCGCAAGGTCACGACCCTGAGTGGGCCAAAGAAAGAAGAAGAACTGAAGTTGCTGACAAGTATTTATCTCTGTCCGTCTGACGTTGAAAATAAAACTTCCTAACGGTAAGGTTTGAGTCCTGAACGTTTCGACTTACCTACAATAATATATTACGCGCATTAAAAGAATAATAGTGTCACTAGCGGTATTATAACAGTATTACTTCATTATTGATTGAGATGAGAGAACTGTAATTTATTTAGCATCGCATTTTGTTATGACGCTACATAATAACTGCAATAAAGGCCATGAAAATATTAATTTTATAGTTACTTGTGATTCTAAAATAAATATATTTTTTAATCCTCAAACGTTTCGACAAATACAATTTTCAAAATATACTAATATGTACGTTAAATACGTTTAAGAAGAATATGTCATAATTTTCAGTTACGATTTCAAGTCAAGCTTTAAATAAAGCTGCTTTAAAATCTGGCATTATTTTGTAGGCTTAATCGAATACTTTCTTTTACTGTTTGTAAAACAGTAGTGGCCGAGTGGTTCCGGCGTATAACCAGATTCGCTTTGGAATCTCAGGTTCATTTTCTGTTCTCCTCTATTTCATATAATTTTTCAAGTTTTTTCTTGTAGTAGTGGTCGTTAAGTTATGATGTGCAGCTAAATTTCATGTTCCGTGTGACAGCGTTTTATTAAATGTTTGTATATTGTAATATAAAGTGTTTCCCTGTTTATGTGAAATCAGTCTTGGCTTGCTGGTTAAGGAGTTCGTTGAATATGGTATATCTTCTTTAGAATTATTTTTTGTTCGTTGTTTAATTCAACACGAATGACGTATTTATAAATCATTTTTCTCTGAAGTAAATGAAGTATCGTTTGAAGTCGTCTACAATAAATAATTTGTTATTTGATTGATGTTTATGTATAATTTTTCTTAATTATTTGCTTAACATCTCTGAATACACCGAAAATAAGTGCGATAATTTTTAGTTTTATGTATTTGTCATTTTAATGTATTCTTCATACTTATTAATCAAATGACATTGGTATGATTTTATTGGGTTCTGAAATAATTTTTTTCTTTGTAAATTTAAATTATTAATTTTCATGGCGTAAATATTTTCATACTGAAATTTTATTGCAATAGCAACTAGTATGAACAATATCCCAGTGCATAATTCCGGTATAGTCAGGAATCGTGGATGATTTCGTGTTATTGTCAAGCTCTTCCTCTTCGGCCACACTTATGCCCCCTCCAGCCGGAGAGGTTAAGCAGCACGTTTAATGTCAGAATCAGACTCAGCAACTCACATTACACCGGTTTTGACACCAATCTCGATAATTTTCTTGTTAGTCTTAAGTGACGCCCTTCCCTAAAATATATTCAAACTATACACACGTACTGTGAGGTGAACACTATCAAAGTAATTCATTCAAGGTAAATATCTGAATGTTATTTTATATTAAACAATTACCACCCCCTACACCCTCATTCTTAGTCGACAGAGGTTATCTTTGGGTCTGAAAGAACACGTGTAAAAAATTTGTTGAATTTGTTCCGTGCGTTTATATTTGTAGCGGATACGCGCACACATATTTTTACGAAGTTTAATTTTTTTACATTGAATTTCATTTACAAGAATAAAACAGTTGATCCATCATCTTGATCTGTTAAGCGTAAAAAACGTGTAAATTTAATGAGCGTTTTATTGATGTAAAAATAGATGTATGAAAATGGTTTCTTAGGGGTTTCATAGAAATACATCGTGCTTCAATTCAATTTTATTCTATTTTTAATAATGGTATTAATCGTACTTAATGTTACAAATAAATACATGGTCAAAGGTTAGAAATTGAATGAATTTGCTTAAAACTAAGACGTTTCGTCACCAACTTCTATTTATGACTTTTGGCCACTTATTGTATTTATTTATATTGTAAATAATACAAATATAAAATTGTATTCTAAATCTTCTATTCCTCACTTTTCTCTACTTTTTTATTTAATTTTATTGTAATTGAAGGAAAAGTAAAATTATTATGTAAATTTTCAAAAGATCGACAGGAAACTTCTCAGGGATAATCAGCGATAAACGCCATAATTTTACGACAATCGGATAAATGGTATAGGAACGCAAACCTCGCAGTTGGTTTTAAACACGTCTAGCTTAGACGCGGAGATTAAAAATGCCCGACCTACCTGATGCAGGTGTTCAAGGGTTTTCCCTGCATCTCTTTAGGTGAAACACCGGGTATGGTCCTTAAAATATAGCCCGGGAGATCTAGTCAACCTTTGGCTACCTTGCTCTACCTTTCTGCACCCCCCCTTTTAAATTCCCTTCCTATGCTATTAAAGTGGAGTTGCCTGTTTCAGGATCACCCTCATATAGCCTGTTAACCCAAAAATATGAATCAACAATATTTAAATTAATATCTTCTCAAAGCAGCAACCAAATTGTAAATTAAAATTCCTTTCATAACACTTAAATTTTTCATTAACATTTGTTGAGCCGTATCGGAGCCAATTCCAGACAAATTTACAGACACACTTTAATTTCATTTATTGGTACCGAAAGAAATATTCTCACCAAAATTAAAAATTCTCTCTATTTCAGATATTAAGATGGGACCTTATCTTGTGAAACTACGCCTCACATCATGTGTTGAAAGTATCATTTGCTTTATGATGACTGACCTCGCCTCATCAGCTGAAGTCGGTCAAGCGCCATCGACACGGTGGCGTGTAGATCGTGTTGATATCGATTATGCGGTGTTATCCCCTCCTCTCCTTCACCACAAACACCACGTGCTGACCTGATTTAACTCTTCGTGGTTACCCGTCCTAAACGTTAGCTATAAACTCCATCCGTACTCGACCCCTGTGTTCAGCTTGAGGTAACGTTCTACAAGCAGTCGCGTGGCTTTTTCCTTCATCTCCTACTTCCAAATTGAAACTGGCTGTGAAATAGTGCAGATATTACGTATCCAGTAGATATTTTGGCATTCATTCATCACATACATGAACAACGGCTTACTACTAAAAACTGGAAATAAGGTGAAAGTAATACCTATAAACTAATAACTAATGATATATACAAAAAATGAATGCTTGTGTTTGTGTTCAGCATCCAGCCTTAAACGAAGGAGTCAATATCAACCATACTTGGTACACGTTTAACTTATAATTTAGATATTTTGAGGTAACAGGCTACTTTGAGGATCACCCCTTTAATAGCATAAGAAGTGAATTTAAAAGGGGGCGTGTGGAACGTAGAGCAAGATAGTTAAGAGTAGGCTAGGACCTCCACGCTATAGTTTAAGGATCTAACATGGTAATTCATTTAAAAGAGAAGCAGGGAAACACTAGAAAAACCTGCTTCAGTTAGGTCGGCTATTGGGGTACTATTCTTACGCCCTTCCGAATGACGGGAGACGAGTTTGCTGTGGGGTCGCAGCATTCCCTTCTCCGTGTCTCCACCAGTTTCAGGAGGCAATTGGCCGACTGATCCAATGGGATCAGCGGACAACTCTTGCCATATGCCCAAGGTCTTTGACCCTACTACATATACCTCCTAAAATAGGTGAAGGTGTCTCAGCATGTGAGAACTTTGATAAAAAATACCCAGAGAGAGTACGAGGCATTCCCGACATGATCAGGTGAGCCCCGCAGTCACTCTGGAGGAAGCGCCTGCGAGAAAACTCCCGCAACGCCCGTCCCCGAAATTGATCCCCATAATCTCTCTGGCGAGAAACTCCTGTGAGAGAACCTCCCACAGCTATTCCTAAGAATATCCATTAGTACAGAATCCATCATTATATGAGACAATGATATACACAAGTATGGCTGTTGTCGACATTAATTGTTGGAAAGGAGGAGTGAACAATAAAAATGACCAAAAATACCAAAATTAATGATGATTTGATAGATTCGACGTCGCTAAGAAGAACAGTGATACTCATAATATCAGTTATGCCATACGGCAATAGGACATGTTTTGCATTTTCTTTATAGATTACTGTTGCTTCTAATCACGTGTGTATTTTATTCTAGTGTAGGAAAGATTTTCCGAGATAAGTGTTGAATTCATAGTTTTCATGACAGTTTAGTTGAAGAGTATTACTTTGAAATATGACACACAATGTTCTTCAACGTTATACATAACCTTTTTGGCCCAGCGACTACTTTTAATGGCTTTCGGGGAACTCGAGAAGTCAGCAAAAGCTCCTTCTCCTATTAATTTTGTAAGTAATATTACTCTGGTATTACACTACACTAGGAATGTAAACATGAACCGGATTTTCTTTAATAAAAATATATGTTTATTGTATGAAACTAATAAAAAAAATATTCCATCGTTAGCTATACATTTCGCCATATCTCTGGCAGTTTATGAATGCCACGCCAAAGAAACTGTTGATCTTTTAAATCAAACGTATCATTTTCGTACGTTTTCATAAGAAGTGAAGTTCTTCTAACCAAGTTCGTGTTCCGTCGATGAAAATAATTAAGTCGGACGGAACCAAGTCGCACTCGCGAGTATTTCCCAAGTGAACGTGTCAAACTGTTCCTTGACCGGTTTTCAATTATCAAGAAGCAAAATCGGTTTGTGTTACCTTTCTTGGTATTGTCAAGTTTCAATAGGATCGTAAGATACAGTAACACACACACCTAGAGGTTATAGACATTTAGTTAACGACGAAGTGCAAAGGCTCGTACTGCGAAAGGCTGACTCCGATTCGGATTCCAGTACAATTTATTCATTCATGGAATATTCCAGAAGCAGAAAATTCACGAAACAGAAAAAAATTGAAATGACAGTTAAACAAATTAAATAAAGAAACAAATAAAAATGGTTGCGTCGAGTAGGGCCAGAGTCCACATTTCTGCAGTCCAACTCGATACCTCTCAGCCATGACTACACATTATGGTCGTTTTTCACGCAATGGTTAATTAAAAACCATCATTTACCGTCTGCAGCGTTCAGTAAATTAACGGTTTGGTCAGGTTGTAGCAGTTCATGATAGATAACACCTCTCTGATCCCACCAAACACAGATCATCGTCCTCTTTCCATAGCGATTTGGCCGTGCAATCGATGTTGATTGATCGCCTGGAGTAACCCATGGTCTTTTTACGCTTAGTATTCTCGAAAATAGTCACTTCAGTCACAATTTGATAGAGAAATTACTTTCTTCTATCCCTGGCTAGCAGCATTTTGCAAGTGGTTTTTCAATTTTCTTGCTTTCTTTCCCATGGTTTTCAAACTTATGGAGACGACTTCTCGTGTTACATTTTATTGATCCTCGAGTTCTTGTTGGGTTTGAGTGCCATTCTTCATTCAAAAATGCTTGCCATTCACTGTCTTCAAACTTTTACGGCGGTTTTCCACGTTATTCATTTCTCACGTCGAAATCGTCATTTTGAATTTCTTAAACCACTGAAATCACTGTGAGTTACCAAGATCATTCTCACCGTAAGCTTCAACAAGTAATCTGCAGCAGTTTTCTTTAAATGGTAACAAAAAATCAATGTTGTCCGCTAATCGTAATTTGTAGGCACAAAACTATTCACGTTGAAGGCAATTAAAAACGTTGTTAAATGAAACTTTGTATTGTTGTGAGTCAAAACTCTTTGTTACCTGTGAAAGAACTAAAGAGAAGTCGAAGATGCGGTTTGAAGGTAACTAAATAGACAACTGCGGCAATCAATGGGCAAATTTCGGTCACATGTTTACACACCTGGTATACATATTTGATTCCTTTAATAGTACAAAATTGTGATAAATAAACACCCAGAAAACTAGAGGAAATAAGTAGCGGAATAGAAATTAGTGAAGAGTAAATACTTTACAAGGTAAATAATATTAAATCTCAAAGCTTCAAAACTGATCATAAATGCTTTTGTCATATTGCGTATTGACTGAATGCAAATATATATCTACTTAATACGATATCACAAAATTTTATTTTCTCTGTACAGCGTGTTAGTCTTTTATTCAATAAATAACAAGTGTTTTTGTCTTCTTTGATTATTTAAGATTAACTGAAAGCGTAAATTTCCTTTGGTTAAGCCTCGTGTGTGTTGACATACAAACTAAAATAGGGCAGTTATTCTTAAATAAATAGATATGTTGATGAGGTTAAAAAATTCATTTTCCTATCCAGCTCCCTTTTCTGTAATACAAGTTGCATAAATCTCATGTTTTATTATCCATAAAATATGAATCTGCTGAAACTTGTGGGCTGCACTACTAGATTTAGGAATATTTATTGCCGTTTCTGTCTGAGAATTGCTTAAAGCAAGTCTAGCTATTATTACACTAGTTATTTTTATATGGGTAGAACATTTATTAGGTAAAATTGACACAAGCTATTTTTTTATCTTAATAGCACATTTCTTATTTACTTTGTAATTGTTTGTTACTTCTAACCATGTGTGTATTTGATTGTTTGCTTAAATCAAACAATTTACTTCTCTTTCTGAAATATCCTTCAGTGAATGTAAAGAAATGGTAATATATTGATAGATACAGAAATTGCTTACGCTGAGTAAGTCCAGATGTTGCGCGCTGACACAGCAACATTTTTCTTAATGATTATTTTTCTGTTAGAATGAATCCTCGTCCAGAGGATGGTAAGTGCTATATACGTCATTCTGAGTATCAAGGAACCGTATAACAGAGTCGCTTGCTCAAAAAAAATTCAAGTACGAGACTTACTGTTTTCACGAACAAAGAATGAGAGATCTAGCGCATATGCCAGCTGATTTCAAGGAATAACGCAACAACACGCCAACATGAGAGACTACATTGAGCGAGTAGCAGCAGCCACGCGCAACATCCATGAGCCTACATTCATTAACTCAAAAAATTTACCGCACTGTGCGGTAGTTTAAGAAATGAAAATATCAAATATCAGTATCATTATATAAAAACAGTTATTGCTTACAATTTTATGTTTTTGATGAGTAATTTCCTTCGATTCAGTTTGTTAATCTTTTATTGTATTATATTTTGTTTACAGAGTAAACATGAAAAAAGAAATCTGATCTGATCAGCTGAATTTAGTTTCATGGCCTTTGGCAGAGCTTTAAATGAAACTATTCTTCTCTCTTTGCATTGAAATGAATTTAATTAATTTGAATTGTAAATAAATGGCTAAAGCAAAAATATTTGTTTCAATACGGTTTATTTGCATATCATTAATTATTTTAAAATTCCAATATTAATTATGTTCTCAACGCACAAATTATGATATCACACTGGTAATGTATCAGTGAGAATGAATTTGTTGTTGTGGTATTCAGTCTTAAGACTGGTCTGATGCACCCCTACGTGCTAACCTCTCTTCCTTTACTAGCACAACCCACATCATCCTTAATCTGCTTAGCGTATTCCATCCTTGTCCTCCTTCGTCTGAGATTGAATTTATATAAGTCGTAATCTCGATTCATGAAAAAAATATTTATGATATAATTTCAATGAAAGGTATTCGCTTAGAGAGCCAAAATTGTTGTGTAAAATTCCATTTTCATCCGAAAAAAATGTGGTCTTGCTCAGAGACAAGAGTATAAATTATGAATCTAATATTCTGGGGATTATATCCTTTTTTCGAAAACAGGATGGTTACGTTCCGTCTACGATAACAGAGTATCTTCACTGTATAAATTATTTTCCTACGATCATTCATAATAATGTTAAACAGTGGTATGAAATGGAGAAACGAAAACATTTTGAATTATGTTAACTACTATTAGCGTATTGGCAACGATACCGTATTAGCTTTGTTTACTTGGTAAGTGAGAAGTAAATTTAATTAACAATCAATGTCCTATAAATCACATTCCTACTGACGGAAAACAGTCTATAAATACTCAATAAAAAGTAAAACTGAGTTATCTTTTCGTGTACACTATAGTTATTCAAATTTAAATTGAGACGAATATTTTTACTTCAAATAAATGACGCTCTACTCGACTATTAAGAAAATTTTCTGTAATAATGAGTATTGTTAGAAGAAGTATAAATATGAAAAATAAACCTATTTAAAACTCATGACCAATAATTACGTATATGTTGTAGCGCAATAAGACCTCTGCCCAATTTTTGGATAATTTTGAAGTTAGATGGAACTAAATACGATCAATGTACTGTCGAAATGTGTAAGGAGGAGTAATTTAAGAATAGAAAGAAGACACTTTCGATAGTTAGTAGAAAGCAATCACAAAAGCTGTATAACTAAATTACGATATCTCAAACAAAACTCTTCTGATACGTGAACGATCACGCCGAGACGGAAGATTAGTTTTCCTTCGTCGTCCGACGGTACAAAATCTCGTGTTTTCCGACAACCGAATAACCCTGCGTGAGGAAAGGTTAGCCGTAGCCTGCCGTCTACCTGCATCCATGATGCTACACCTCTCATGTCATCTCACAGTGCCAGACTAGAGTCAAGTTGAACAGGGTCTTCTTTCCCCGCTAATTTTTCCAAACTCGTCCCCTTGGCAGTGGTTTTGCTAGATAGTAGGTAGGGACAGTGGGAATCTCGTTAATCCATTCATGCGTGTCACTAATCAGATGAAGAGGCATTTGGCTACCTTTTTTTTCTTTACGTTGACATTCAGAGCACTGGGCAGAAATAACATTGCGTGAACGCCCGCGTAGGCCTTGTTTTAATTAGACATTCGGATTCCCTAAGTCGATCGTTGAATGGCGGCCGAAGAGAATCCGCGAGCGCGCTAAGGCAAACGTGGCCTTGCAGCAAGGAAGATCCGTGGGAGGCCAAGGCATGGGATCAAGGTCGGATCCTACCAGAGGGGCGCAAGGACCGCGACAGAGCGCGCCTCCCGTCCACCGCCCCCAGGGTTGCCCCCGACGAGGTGACGAGAGCGGACCGCCCCGCCGCTAAACCGCGTGCACTTTTTTTTTAACGAGGGACAAAAAGTGGAATCTTTAAAAGACGAAGAGGAGGGTCCGCAATCCTCAACAGTGTGGGATTCTTACCCACTAAACCCTTTTTATTACCTGACATCTTCCTCCCCGGGACTATATATACATTACTTCGGTGAGGTGTCATTATTACTATTTTTCTTCAACGGGACCTATACATCTATTTATTTACTAGTATAACTACGTGCATCTTATAACTATGTACATCTTATAACTATAGACATATTTATTTACACATCATTCCTTTCGGACATTTTAAATTCCGGGACTATCTTCAGGATGTTGTCCAGTCAGTAAGATTACTTTTCACCTTTCTTTATCAAAATTTTTGAAATATGTCTCTCTATCCGAACCCAGTTTTCTTCTGATTGGAGAAGAAGAGCGACTAGATTCTCTGGAGTTACTTTTTCATTGAGATGACTCTCCAGTTCTTCCCTTTCTTGTCTCCACGCATCGCAGTGGAACAGTGTATGTTCTGCGTCGTCGTCTGCGTGGCTGCACTGGTCGCACCTACTGTCATCCGCTCTCCGGAATCTGTGCAGGTACGACTTGAAGCAGCCGTGCCCGCTTAACGCTTGTGTCGTGTAGTAGGAGATGGAGCCATGCTTCCTATTTACCCATTCCTTGAGTTCTGGTATTATGCGATGCGTCCATCTGCCGGTCTCTTCTTTGTCCCATAGCCGTTGCCAGCGCGCTAAGAGTCTTTCCCTGGCCTCCAATTTACTCATTTTTGCGTTGTTTGAGTTTCTCTTCTCGTGGTATACTTCTTGCCGCTCCATAGCTAACAGCTCTATCGGCGGTACGCTGGCTATAACCAGCACAGCGCTTTTAGAGACAGTTCTATACGCCGACGTAATTTTTAGCGCTCCCTTTCTCTGTGCAGCCTCCATTTTGCATCTCGCTTTGTTGTTGTGCAGCGCATCCGCCCACACTGGTGCCCCGTACAGCAGTTGCGAATGGATGACGCTCATCAACATCCGTCTTTTGCCTTCTTTCGGCCCGTCGACATTGGGCATAATACGTGCCAGTTGTGCAGATGTTCTCTGGGCTTTTTCAGCTGTTCGGGCAAAGTGTAAGGAAAAGTTCAGCTTATCGTCAAGTTCAACCCCAAGGTAGGAAATACTTTTGCCGCAGTGGATCCTTTCCGAATCTATGAGGAAGATTGGTCTCTTGTACGCCGTTCTATCCGTTACGATCATGGCTTCGGTCTTACTCACTGCCATCTGTAAGCCTTTGCCTCTCAACCATTTCTTGATTCTTTGTAGCGCGTCGTTGACCGTGATCTCCGGTACTTCCGCGGTATCTGCCGAGGCTGCGACTATCGCATCGTCGGCGAATCCCACTACGATCACCTCTTCCGGAAGCTTCAAGTTTAGCAGACCGTCATACATAAGGTTCCAAAGTAATGGACCTATCTTCGAACCTTGTGGTACTCCGCACGTCATGTCGTACTCGAGTTGGTCTCTGGGTATTTGGTAGTAAATCTTCCTATTGTCGAAATAATTTATTACCATCTCTGTGATGCCTTCCGGAACTTCCTTCTCTCTCATTGCTTTTATTATGTCCGGCCGTTGTGCTGTATTAAAGGCGTTTTTCACATCTATCGATATTATTGCGCAAAAACCATTTCTTGCTTTTGCTTTTCGGGCTGTCTCTACTACAAGCTGGATTGCGTCAGTGGTAGATTTCCCCTTTCTGGAGCCGAATTGTTGCCCAGAGATTTTATTTGCACTTTCCAGTGCCGGTTGGATCCTTTCCAGGATTAATCCCTCCAGGACTTTCCCCATGGTGTCCATGAGGCATATTGGCCTGTATGATGACGGACATTCTAATGGCTTGTTTCCTTTTCTTAGTAGTAAAAGATTTTGCTTCTTCCATACTTGGGGAAATTTTTTCCACTTCAAGCAGTTATTGTACACATTTAGTAGTAGCTGCGGGTATTTCTATAATCACTAGAAGGATCTCGTTCGGGATACCGTCGGGGCCCGGAGCCTTTTTCTTTCTTAGCGATTTCCCGACTTTCCGTTGCTCATCTACTGTGAAAGGGATGCTTTCTTCTGAACCTCTCGTCTCGAAGTGTCTTTTCTCTCCTGGGAAATAGGGTTTTTATTATTTCTGACACCCTCGACTTGTCGTTTAAGCCCGGGATGATCTGCTTGGTCCTTAATCTTCCCATGACAATATGAAACGCCTTCCCCCATGGATCGGAGTCAACTTCATTTACCCATTTTTTCCAGTACTGACGTTTGCTATTTTTAATTGCTGCTTTTAGTGCTTCCCTTTGCAGTTTATACGCGTCGAGAAGTTCTTGCGAACCTCTCGACCGTGTAAATCTGCGCCGGGATTCCAGACATCGTTTGCGGGCTTCAGCAATTTCGTCTGTCCACCAGTAGGCTGGTCTGTGTTTTGTCGCGGTTGTGGGTTTCCTGCGTGTCATTGAAGTGTCACAGGCCTCTTCTATAGCCTGGATTGCATCATTTATTGTCGTCTCTGGAGGTTCACTTTTCTTTAGCCAGTTCATGTTTTGTATGATCTTCTGTTCCTCTAGAAATTCTCTCAGCTTGGTTTCACTAAGTTTGTTGGTGTTCCAGCGTAGCGATGTGACTTGTACAGATTTTAATTTCTCTGGAGTCTCTTTCACCATAAACTCAATATATCTGTGATCGCTCAGAGTTATTTCTTCCAGTACCTCCCATCCTGGATCCTTCTACTTATCCCGCTGGAGGCTAACGTTAGGTCTATGACGGACCGAGCGTTTCCTCTCTGGAAGGTCGCTGATCCACCTTGGTTCAATACAACCATGTCATTTCTGTACAGTAGGTTTGTAACAAGCGAGCCCCTTCTGTCGCGTTTGTTGGCCTCCCATTCTGGCGACATTGCATTGAAATCGCCACCTACGACTGCTTGTGTCTTCGTGGAGGCTAAGCTGTCTTCCAGAGCATTTAGTTCCTTTTCGAAGTTTTCGAGGCTGTCGTTTGGTGAGAAATAGCAACTCTATAATCGTATGCCATTTACTTCCACCCATACGAAGCCTTTGCTGTCTTCCATTACCCTTTCAACATCCAGGCTGCTGCTGTTCATTAAGATCGCGGCTTTTCCTGATGTGTCTTGGTACCACGCTCCTGTTTCTGGTTTGCGGTAAGGTTCGCTAATAAATGCGATGTCTACCGCTCGTTCCGCCATGATCTGCATGATCAGGTCTTGGGCCTGTTTTCCTCTTCCGAGATTTATTTGTAGAATTTTTAACGCCATTTTTGTTGTTTTTCTAGTTCCTTTTTAAATGAAGCGCATTTTCTACTACCTGACATATGTTGGAAATCCTTTCCCCCGTGACTTCCGTCCTTTCCCGTATGCCACCCATAACCCAGCCGATTTTTATTTTCTCTTTTTGGAGAAGGATTGTTGCGTCGCTCGTTGGCATAGTGACAATAGCCATCTTTGTGCCACCGTACGCTGGTTTGAAATGGCTGTTAAATTCCACCTCTGGTCCTATTTCTCGTCGGATGGCTTCTTCCACTTCCTTTTCGGTGGTAAAGTCTGGGATATTAGAAATCGCCAGCGTCGACTTTCTTGTTAGGGCAAATACTTTCGCTTTGTCCTTTAGCGCATTCTCAAATTTGCCTTTTAGATCCGAGAGGGACGCCTCTTTCTGTAAAGTAAAAATATATTCTCCTGTTCTACTTTTCTTGATTGTTTTGAAGTCTTCTTCTTTCCTCGGTTCAACGTTTTCGTTTAATTGCCGGAGAATGTCTGCGTAGCTGGTGTTTTCTTCCGCGACTACTCTAATTGCGTTTCCTAAGCGTCTGCGTCTTAGGAAGCTGGCCTCGGTCTCGATGGTTTTTGATTTCATTACTTTTTGTGACTCATTTCTTCTCCTCCCCCTGGCTTCTCTGCTACACCCTGAGAGATCTCATTGTCGTAGCGAGGAGCAGTCCTCGAGGAGCCATTGTCTTTCTCCTTTGTTGCGGTAGATGTTTCATTGTCGCCGTCCTGTCTCTTCCGTGCTGATTGTTGGATGTTAGTCTTACTTCTCGTTTGAGTTGCACGTTCTATCGTATCAGTCCTACCGCAGTTTAATACGTGACGATAGATCAACATCGCCAATGTTTCTTCATTTTGATCTATCAGAAGCTCAAAAAGCGCCTTAGCTTCTTTAATAGCCGCCTTCAACGGCTTATGTATATTTCTAGCTTCTGCCGAAATTTCGTAAGCCTTGCTGAGGCGGTTCCCTAATTCGATGATGGTTTCTCTAGTAGCGGTCAATGATTGCTTAACATTGTCAGATATATCCATTGTTGACTCGTCTACTGTTTCTCGTGGGGTAATTTCAGTCGATTCGTAGATTCGACCCTCTGCAATCGCAACCTTGCCAGATGTGGAACGAGCCGCGTGCACTTACCGACGCCCCTGAGGCACTCACCTCCCACAAGCCCGGCACGTTAGCGCTTACCCACTTCCCGACCAAGCCCGACACGCCCCGATTCTCAGAGCCAATCCTTATCCCGAAGTTACGAATCCAATTTGCCGACTTCCCTTATCTACATGAGTCTGTCGACTAGAGGCTCTTCATTCACCTTGGAGACCTGCTGCGGATATGGGTAAGATCCGGCGCGACACCTCCACGTGGCCTTCTCCCGGGGTTTCAAGGTCCTGGGAAGATCGGGACACCGCCGCAACTGCGGTGTTCCACCATGCCTGCGTCCACGAGGAATTCCTGGAAGGAAGAAATCGCTTTGTACCTGCACGAGAGTAGCCGAAAGATTAAAACAGTTCGTCATGATAAAGCAGTGATAATCTGCAACAAGTTTCCTAATGGCGTATAGTTATTAACGAAAGTTAAAGTCCTCAGTTTATCAGAACTAAGTCAAGAATGTTCATTGAATTGGTCAAAGGTGCATGATTTCAATTTAAAGAGATAACAATTGCTTGAACTGAACCTCAGCAAGGATCATATTTTATAAGATAAGAATGGATAAATCTCGACCTGACCCGGGAATCGAACCCGTGACCTTCCGCTTACTGGGTAGTTGCTCTAACCACTGAAAACGGTTCGTAAAAAACCCACGCAAATTTTAATAAACGTCATATGTGCTACTGCTTTCCAAAAAGGCTCGATTACAACGAGATACGTGATAATTCTCCTGATATTGTAATTTTATCACGTTGCAATGACATATCTTTCCGTCGATTATGTCAGTCATCTGACAATGAAACGTTATTGGACAGTAATATAATATGTTAATAATGGAAACTGTTGTGCTTGGAGGTCATCTAAGTTATGCAATGTTGTAATTATTTCTTCTGGAAAACATTAGATAAGTAATCAATGTCCTTGTATGGAAACTCGCTGATGGAAATATGAACTCGTAATCGTCATAGAAAATTACTTAGGTTAATTGATTATTCCATACACAACTTGAGTAAAGTAGAGGAAAAGCTCTAAAGTTCCTAAACTATAAGGTCTAATGATATTCTGAAGCAAAAATTTAAAAATTATTTTATTACCGTTACACAGACTTGATGATTGTTTAACATCCGTACTAAGGAATAAAACTAAAGTATTTCATTAAATCATTACGTAAGTAATAATTTAATAGTCTATCTGACCGATTCACTTTAATATTAGGATGAGTCACGTTTACTAAAACTTTTTTTCCCCACGACCAATTTCTACCCCTCTTTGATATTTCTGTCTAGTAACTGCACCGGAATTCGTCATTTAGTTCCATCTCCCTGCAATTTCGTAGAAGTTAATTCGCGAGTTTAAATTCAAACGTTCCCCTGCTCCTCGTCATTACCGCAGGTGTGCGGCTCACGCGAACTGTCTCGCGAGGCAACTAATGCTTCCAATTTTCCTTGAGACTGCTTCTTCAGATAGATACGAAAAACGATTTCTCTTATTAGATTCCTGCCTTCAAGAATCTAGAGAAGTGATGGCGAATTCTAACCCTCTTCCCGAACTTCAAGAGCACGTGTTCCGACGTGGTGTCTGCCATTAATCGCATTAGCCATTCTATACCAATCCGTCTCTCATTTGTACTAAGTTTAGCTTAACCAGAGTTATTATTCAAATACTCAAACAGAGATAGCATCAAGTGCTACAATTAAAATTTTATTTTAAGCCGTATTAACAACTACGTCTTTACCGACGATACATTTATATTACATTGAGTTACATGTTTTATAAAATTATAATTTAGGAGATTTATCCAGGCGATGCGCAGTACAATGCTTCCCCTATATTCCCATATTGAAGGAGGAGTAGACGGGAGCTCAGTTTACTTCCTTTTTTGTTGAGAAAAGTTGGTAGTGTAAAATCAATTCTGAAAACATTGGAGTTATGAATTATATTGATATAATTGATATTGTAAAAGGGTTTTATGTGGATTTCATACAAAAAACATTTACGTATAAATTTTAAAATTATATATATATATATATATGACTCAAATTCTGTGATGGGAGAATTTATACTTTGTGTTGTCAATTAAACATTTAACGTTTACACCACATTTTAATTTTGGTTTTAGGGTTCACTTTTAATAATATTAAAATCTGGATCATTTTTATAAAATATATATATTATCAAATTTATGCAATATTTTAAATTTATTTATCATTATTTTACTAAATATAATACTAATATGATATATTTGAAAATTTTACTATCATTTTAAAACTTTCTCCGACCAGCCGCATGACTTACAGGTTGACCGTGGTGGTTAGGAAAATTACACCAATTGCTTGTCGAAAATATAGAAAATAAACCGCACCGTTAAATTTAACCCCATTTATTCAAAGAAAAGGAATAATTTATGCACCCCAGAATTTATAAATTATTTAAAAAAACGCAAATACCGCGTCATCGTGAGAACATTTTGTAATTGATGTTTGGGCTTTTACCATGGCTGTTGCTGTTCCGGCTCGGATGTTCGTCTATGGTGGAGGAAGACGAAGCCAGAACCCTCTACAAAATGTCTCGCTGATGGGCCTCTGATCTATCAGGCTCCGACCCGGATGATCTTATGCGGAGGAGGAAGACGACGAAACCTGGACCCCCGATGTTGTGTCATCACTGATGGCCTCTGTTCTCTCAGATCGCTGGACTCGGCAACTGATTATCTATTTGCTGATTCCACCTTGCTTCTCCTCACGGCAAAGTTATACAGTCCAGGAGCAATTGCTGTCTAACAATTCCTCTAAGCTGTTCTGCTCTCAACTTCTCAGCTCAGACTGCAGACTGTGTCCTCTCCCGTTCTCCACACCAATTGTCCTTTCCCCACCTTTTCGTCATCACGTCATTTTTCTCGTTTCGTCTGGACCACCAGTCACAACTTATAATTTTTGGAAGAAAACGCCCCCAATTGCCCGCGCATTTGAGCAATCCTCGCCAATTTGACCCTTGACGGGGAGAAATAATTTATGTTGGGGCAGGCGCGCCCAGGTATATGTAAACGTTCATACCTGTTTGTTCTGGAAAATATGACACCTCGCAAAATTCTTCAGCTCCATATGTTCCCACGCAATTTTTCTCATCCCCCCCTGCTCATGGAACAAACAACTTGTATACCATGCGGGTCAGCCGGATACTAAAAAATAATCTATCTATATTAAAGGTACTTAATAACTAATAACATAACGTCTAGTACATATCTGTCTTAATATTTAAGATCCACTACATGTGGTTTACTACAATTCCCACTTGTGTCCCGTACCATATAACAAAAAATTGGAAATTTATGAAAAATTAAATATGAAAAATGGTACAGGGAATTCTTGTACACGAGACTGATCAGGGTTAATTACTGTGGGTGATACAAAAACAGGTAGCTCAGATGTCTTTTATATACGTCTAGAACTAACTTAGGTGTCCTATTCAGTTTCCTAGATCCTCATCGTTTTAGGTAAGGGAGGTAATTTTTCCCAGTGAACTGGAGTGGCTGGCTCAGACGTCCAGGCGATGTACAGAAAAGATCTGCTTCCATCTCACGAACGGCATAATCCTCTAGCCGGTTCAGGCTTTGTATTTTGAGGTAATTAGTTTTTCATTAATGTTTAGGAAAACTAGTCTTCACTATCGGTGACATTGTTTAGACCTCAGCTGATGATTTTACCTGAGATCTGATTAGTTCTTGCTGCGGGTTGGTGCTTGTTTTCGGAGTTAGTGAAGGCGTCTTCTTTACTCTTTATAAATGTTTCTTCCAGCTTCAGATCTCAACACAATTAAGTACTCATGTTTCTTCTCTTCTCCTTCTCCAGACATACTCTTCATATAACTTCAAACGAATACTGACTTTCTCTTCTCCCTGCCTTCCTCTTCCATCCACAATTCGTCCAACACTGATTGTTCACCTCCTTGTCATCTCCCAGCCAATCTCTCCTTTCCCCTTCTACATTGTAAAACGACACCCAACGTGACGTTTATTGAATCATGTGAGGCTGTGCGCAATATATAAAGCTTATAAGGGTGAACCGGCCTGGAAATAAATAAAAAACTATATTACGGCGCCGAATTATATTTCTATAAATGATGACTCGTTCAAAATTAAAGAAAAAGGGCAACGCTCAGACATAGGAAAGTTTTCATTTGTAAATAGGTTAATACGTGATTATATTCCTTGCCTGCAGAAATACTGATGACTTTTGCGGGTAGCGTAAATCAGTTTAGGAATAGGCTAAGAAAACTTAAGTGAGTAGTATTTTTTTAGAATCAATGAAGTGATAATAGTGAAGTGCAGTGAAGTGATTTCTGTGTGACCCTTTCTTTTCTTTTTCAGATCAAAATCTACACTTAAAAATTCTTCCTTATATAGCTGCCACCGAGCAAATGCCCAATAGCAGATAAATAATAATAATTCACCAAACGTATTTAATTTTCAACGATCGCGGGATTTGCACTTTAGAAGGAAGGGGATGATCGTGGAGAAAATTTCATAGATCATCTTCCCCTGGTGGCCAACCATCCTTAATCCTCCAATAACTTTCTTTCAGGCACGTATCTTCGAGACTACACGGCGTCTCTGTAATCCTGGAATATCCCGCAGCTACCCTTCTGTATCTCTATATCTTCGTAAGCTTTTTGAATATTGAGTTCTAAAAGACGATTTAAATTGGCGAGGGTTATTCTTTGCTGCCTTATATTGTAGGTCAAGAAACTCATCGTAAAAGCTAAGAGATAAAAAGTATAACGTGTAGTAAAAAGAACTTGCCTCTGTCAGTATATCCCGTTCGTAAGAACGCAACATTGATTGAAGAGGAACTTCCTTCTCAAAAGACAATACTCACCTCTCCCTTCTCTTGTTCCTACTGCCCATGGGGTATGCCATATTATGCCGCTCGGACTGTACATAGTTGTCTAATTTCCTTGTAACAGTTCATTCATTTAATGAACTTTAGAATGTTATTTTGGTGTGTTGTTGATTCTGTGATTTTGTTGTGCTCCTCTTTTCCTATGACATTTTCTCTGTATTAATCTTATTTTTTGTAGTCCAGCATATTGTGGCTTGTTGTTAGTTGCACATTTCAAAGATATTCTACCTAGGTTGAGTTTCATTCCGCGAAATTGTGTGACCTATAAAAAAGAAATGTATTAAACAATTGTTAAGCAAATTATGGCTTCTCAAATGGCAGTTTGGTATCGAAGACTGTTTGTAATATTTTAACCCTGTTTCGTTTGTCGATCATTTCCCTCCTAGGTTTTATAGTAGAGGATTGTGGTCTCATATTGGGGAGTAATGTACATCCTGTTTTATTCGTTAGAAACTTGATTCCAGTGTTCCATGACCACTGGTTGATAAATATCTGCTTGTTATCATTGCTACATCATATGTTTTTTACATAAGATTGTTATGTTGTTGGCAATTTTCTGAGATATCACTGGAAGCAAGATTTCCTTGCCGGCGTTATTTATGGCTTGTAAGAAAAGTGTAACACTCATTACTGTTACATGTGAAACGCCGCTTTGAGAGAGGTGCCCAATCATTCTTGTTGTTATGCTTGGGTGCTTTTATAAATAGGAACATGTTGTCATTAATCCATATTTGATGTAGTTTCGTTAAGATGTTATGTACGCCTTCTCGATGTCCATTCAGATTGAAAAGGCGTGTTGTTGGGTAAAAAATGATTGACGAATGTGATTGTCGTTTCTAATTAGATGCGATGTGGTTGAACGTCTCTGTTGAAATTCAAATTAATTAGTTTAAATTTTTATTCAGAGAACATTTTTAACTGTAGTTTAATATTTTTTTCGAGAATTTTTCACGTTGAATGTTCGTGAAATTGGTCTATAGTTAGTCGGTTTGTTGAGATCTTTCCTTTTCTGTGGAATTGGTACGATTGTTGAATTCATATGGTTGGAAATATATTTGTCAACTATATTTTATTATATAGTTAAAATAATGATTTTAATTTTCGTTGGTACATTTTTTTTATAAATACCTTAACGGCTTATTTGGAGTCAGATGTAGTTTCATTCACATACTGTTTTTTATCTGTCTGGTTATATTTTTGGTTGGATTGCATTTATTGAATTCCAAGATATCGGCTTGATAATTTAAACAAGATACTTTGTTGATTCATGTTCATTTGTAATATTCTTTCCTTATTTTTCTACTTATCGCCCTGTCCTTTTTATACTGTATTTTATTTTCTCCTGTTTTGTGCTTTTCAAACTTATTGAATGCATGCTTATAGGCTCAACAAGTTTATTTATATATTCTTAATTTTACAGCGAATTTACTTTCTTCTTTATTATTGTTTGTTACAGTTTTATTGATCCATTCGTAGTATTTTCATGGTTGAAATTCGATTAGTAATAATATAATCTATGTTATATTCTTGGAAGACATCAGTTCCAGTAACGTTTTTACCTTCTTCTCGGGGACCCTTTATTACTTTTAGTCATTCCTATTCCCCGTTCCGTACCTTTCTTTCATCACTATCGTGCATAGTGGCACTGATATCTCTTCTAAACATATGAAAATATATTTATTTGAGTGTGTATTGGTGTATGTTCAGCATATGCATAAACTTTCTGTAAGACACAAGACATCCTCTTCAATTACGAATAGAAAAGGCTTAGTCACTTTGAGCCGAGCCTTCGTTATTCCGGTATACATCAATACAAATGTCTCCCAAATTATGTAAAGAAAAAGACAGAATTTAGACGGGCGTAACCTAAAGTTGTTTTTAGTTTCTTTCCTCGATCAGTGATTCTTCCAAAACTATTATGCGGGAGGCAAATTTCTAGACAAAACAATATAAATCCCCAGAATGTGGGGGCAACGACTTGCCTAAATGATCTCATGACCGTGCTCTGGGTATGGAAAAACACCCGAGTACTGGCGTTGTAGAAAAAGATTTGAAGTCATTCCGCCGGAGTTAGAGAAATGAGACGGAGGGTGATAAAGAAGAAGAAGAAGAAATTTAGGTTGTTACCTGTTCTAATGTAGATATTTTAAAGCTTGTGTAAAGAGGGATAAGGAACGTTTGAGCTTCGTATTTAAAGTAATTATAGTTTTTCTTAGACAAATAATTATTTAACTTCATTAATCTAATTTTTATATACCATCCCATTTAACAATATCATTTTCACTTAAGGAGATAAACGTTTCTCTAAATCACATAGTTATTGTACAAGAGGTAATTAGACTGTATATTGTATTTTATTTATTACAGTCTTCTTCTTCCTTAGCTCTGCAGCCCATTGAGGTACTTGGCTTTCCGGATCGACTGCATGATACATTCCAAATTTGGAGTGTTACGTGGTCAGCGTATCGATGCTCCAGTGACTAATCCCAGTCTCCGTAACCATGACGGCACAAGTATCCAAGCTCATGCAAGGATTCGAACCCGGGACCTCTGCGTTGTAAAGCAGCTGCGTTACCAATAGACTACAAGAGGTCGACTATTTATTACGTTACTATATAATCATATCATTGTAACACCGTTTGATGTAAGTATATTTCACGATAAATTTACATTAAATTGCAAATTCATCTAGAATTAAACTTAATTTAATCTGTATTTGTAGTTTTTCATGTATTTACTAACGTATCCCACTTCCTCTTTCGAGTACACAGGGAAAAATGAAGAAATTTCTAAATCCTTAACGTGTGGATCAAATTCAATTTAACTTGGTACACATTTCACTTACGATCTAGGACCAAACAATAAGGGGATAAGACAACCCTAGCGGAGATGGTGCAAGTCGGTGGATTTTAAAAGTAAAGTCGAATAAATAGTTTTCGGGACCGCCGAGATGAATAGTGTCAGTCTCTATGTAATATACCTACTAGAGGGGAACGAAGTGGAATGAGTCAGAATTTTTGTATTTTGGGTGTAGCTTAAGTGAATACTGACATTCACCATGCCAGTTAAACTAAAGTCGGGGAGAGAAAATTAAATTTGTTCGAAATGGCACACAGTCAGGACATTCGTTTTAAGTGTTCCCTACTTGAACAATGATAGACTCCAAATAAGTTCATGTTCAGACCCTTCAGCAGGCTGTTTGGGTATCGACAATGGGTTGCTCGATTATAAAATATCCAAATACCTTAAATGAAGTTTAATTCCCAATTAGCATTCCAGTTCAGATTAAGTGACTTTATTATCATTTCGTAATCTCTGTGGCTGATCTTCGTTGAAATCTTTTCTTCTGTTATCGAATTTTAATCATTAAAATCCTTTAATAAAATTATACATATCCATTATTCATTTAACCCTAAATTTGGACTGTGCAATAATGTGATTCAGGAAAAGTATTGTAGATGAACCTGCATTTAGATCGATACAATGAATGGAAATATTTCGCAGCAAACAGCAGATAGCTCAGTGATATAGAACATAAAGGGAGATCCGTGGTTTGCTTCCTGGTCTGGTCAAGATTTGTCGATCCTGATGTTTCAAATCCTTTTCATTCAATAATCACATTGCTTAACATTATTGAAGTAGAGAATAGCCGGAGGAAATTCCGGAAAATTGAGCTTCGTGCGGTTGAGTTTGTAATACACGGAGCTCTATTAGAGAGACACAAAACGCAGAAACTTTCGGTCAGATGGAAACGAGATCTATCCTACATCACCACAATCTCTGTAACGGCATTGTCGATGACAGCACACCGTTATCTAAAATTGACTTTCGTGTTCCATCCGTTAGAAATAGATATCAACCTATACTCTACAACAAAAACATCTGAGTCATCATGTGCAATCGAGAGGCTTTGTGATTTCATATAAAACAATTTAGAGTATGTATTATTTTCCGTTAACAATAAAAATGTCATATATTTTCCAAATTCTATAATATAGTTTGTTATTGAAATATTGTTTTATTTAAAACTGTATTATTAAATTTGGCTACTTTAATATCTCTTCATTAATATAGTTATATATTATCTTTCTTGAGTCAAATTTAATGCTATCCTTTTTCCCTTTCATGTGTTTTTCAATTTATTATTATGTGCCATATATCTTATTTCCTCATTCTAATATTTAATTTATTTGTGTAATTAACTGACGTATCTGGCGTTTCCCACTTCCGTAATACAGAACAAGCAGAACTTGTTTTGAACATATATTAAGCACATGAAGAAGTCAAAGTTCTGTTGCCATGGTCACACGATTCATGAAATGCTCATTTTGAAATGTTACAAACCTTATTTCATTGTTTACTTAATTATTATATTCCACATATTTGCTTTTTAGTAGGATTAACATTCTCTTATTTACAGTAGCAATTTATTTCCATTCATGCCATTATATTATACTTAAATCAATACGTAATTAATTTCTCTGTACTCTGTATGTACTTTTTGTAGTTCCAAAACATTGAACATAAATCAGTGAATTGCCAGGATATGAAATCATAATTTATGCTTCAATATGAATATTTTTCATTTCCCTCTCCAATGCAGTAGGTGTTGTAGGTATATTTCGACAATCATTTTCTTATTTTAATCACTTAACCTTGCAAAACTCACTGTTTCAGGATCACCCTCCCCCCCCCCTCCCACACAAATATTTCTTCATCCCAAGTGTTTGTTGCACATTCAAACAATAAAAGTTCTCTGTATAATGTATTGTTTCTGACAAGTCCCATTTGTATCACATGTGAACAGACAAATCAATATCTGATCGTGAGTATTCGTAGCATATGAATGTTAGTGCACTGAATAAAATTTTCCCGTCGGAAACACCTTCAGAAAGCTAGAAAAGATCGTATTTTAGGAAGAAGCAGAACGTCAATTACTATACTAGAGATTTTGTAATATTTAATAAGAGAAATATTTAATATAAGATATGGTGTAGGAAGACTTTAAAGTGTTCCAATCCAGTTCGGTGAGCTTACGGAATACGAAACACCGTAGCGCAGTGCTATAGTTATTTACAAATGGGAGACGATTGACGTGAAGCTCTTCCTGCGCCGTCGAATCAAATCCATACGATGTTGTCACATATTGTTGACATTCATAATTAACTTGTCCCTTGTAGCAGCGTTTCTCTGCTCTCATTCACTGAAAATCAGAATAGCTCCTAATTGAAAACCATGTATCGCACTAAAACCACCTGTCGGGAAATCCGATAACACGATCTTCCCAACCAATAGTGCAAACTTCAGGTCGTTGTTAATAAATAAATAAATAGGCACAACACAAAAATAAACTTTAATTTCCTCCACGTACGCTCGTTCACGTTTTTTAGAAACAAAACTCGTAAATCCTACGTCTGTAAAGGCAGCAGCTCAATAACAAAATCAACTTAACATTAACCTTTAACTTAGGAATGTTGTGTTTCTTCTTCTGCTTCTTCCTTGACTCTACAACCCATTCAGAGCCTTAGCCTACCAGGTCAACTGAATCAAATCTCAGCATCCAACCAGACTCGATCTTAGTTTTGTACCCCATATTAATTTAGAATAGGCTGCCTGGAATTACTGCGTTCGATAAGAATATTAGATTTAATGTGTAAATATTGGGTAATTTGATTTAGAGTAATAAGTAAAAAAGGACGCTTCAATTAGCTTTAATGTGAAAAATGTGTGTCGTGAAGGGCATTGATGGCAGTAACGCAGGGCGACGCAATGCCGCGCACCGCCGTTGTCCACGTGCTTGTAGCATTATGATCACGGGAATTTGTAAATTTCGGTGAAATTGTGTGTGGTGATTGGTTATATTTTCAAAGTTCCGGAAAATTTACGGGGCTCAGAAACGCTCTGAGACCGCTAGGCTTGGTGCTGGCACATGTGGTCAAGGGTTGACCAGTACAGAGCAACAACACATGTGGTCCAGTGCTCTACATTAAAATTGTGAAAGAAGCTGGCTGCTTAGAGAACTTTGGGCCAGCCAGGGTAGTTTCTCGCTAGACGAGCTGGACATGTATATAAGTGGACGCCCGTGTAGTGTTGGGACAATAACAGTTAGTATGAAAGAAAATTAATGAATAGTATAATTATCTAAAAGTCAGGGGTTATATATGTGTTATGGTATAAACAGTTTGTCCCTTTGCGACTGAATGAATTGTGAAAATGTTCAGTAGAAGGCATAGCTTGTGTGATTTAAAGCACAAATGAATTTTAACATTCAAAAAGGATACTCTCTAAACAATGTACAGTACTCATATTTTTTTTTAATATTTCAGCTCTGTTCTGTTCACTTAGAGACAGAACTTGATTCAGACAGCATGGCAATAACAGTTGCAGAAATTTGTATCGCTGGAAACTTTCTTAGTACTTGTAAAACCTCAAAGATTTTTTGGGCGTAAAACCAATTTGCTTTCAGTCATATGCGAGTGATTACTACCTTTCATTCCCAATGGGACCCCGCAGGTTCCTCTTTGATAAAATCTCATGTGTATGTAAATTTTCATGGATAATTATATGTTTAATAATGTTTTATGTCGCTTTAATAAGATGAATATGTATAGCATAACTTAAATATTTCTTCTGGAAACTGACTTATTAAAATATTCCTTAAAGAATCAAACATTAGTGTTTATTAAATTTGATTGAACAATGTCCATCTCAATAATTGTAGTTCTTAATAACGTTTTTATTTCAGTGGGACTAATATTTATTGACTTCAAGAATATTACAATCCTCTTAAAATAATTTTTCAAACAAAATTAATCTTCTATGATTCTCAAATCTACTTGAGCGTCAAAAATTTTCTTAACCAAAGTAAAATGTTAGTTCGACAAATCTGTCGCCCGAGAACAGTTGGCCAGCACACAAAGGCCACCATGGCCAAGTGCTTGAGAGTCCTTCGCTTTGAAGTTCTCTCACACTGATCCGAATAGCCAATTGTCTTGCTCTGCGGTTGACTGCTTTGCCACCCTTATCTCCCTGATTGTTATCCGCTCCTTGTCGAAATCGACCATTTGTCGTCCTTTAAACCACATTAATATACGAAAATAATATGCAAATTTTACAGACCTTTAAACATATCGCTAAACAGGACGCAAAATAAATGTAGCTTGTTGACTAATGGTCAACACTGATCGAAACGTAAACCATATATAATTGTAGTGCTTATGACCGAAATCTTGCAGTCTGCGAATACTACATACGATTTTTTTTTCATATTGTAGAGGAACTGTTGTAATTGTTTCTTATGTAATAAATTTAATCTGATATTGAATCTTCGTACCACTTCATCGAATGAAAACATTTATTATAAGGCATCCTTTCGTGAATAATTATTGCTTCCATATTTAAAACGCCTTAGTACAAAATAAAATGTATACACGCTCCTAAAGTAGCCATACAAAGGAGTGTCTTATTTAGGTTGAGGTTCAATATTAAATTAAAAGGTTTTCTAGATCTGTTTCACACAGGCAACCCAGAAAGGTCAACAAATTAACAAGAAGCGCTTTTATTCTAACTTTAACAATAATAAAATTGTTTCATGATATTTTGAGGACTTCTTTGTTTACCTGTGTCAAACCATTTTACTCGTTTTTCCATTCTGATCTAATTAATATTACATATTATGAAGTATTACATTCGCTCATCTTTTCATGAAATCATTTACTACATTTTGAAAGTATCTGTGTGTAACTGCTTCAGATTCAAATGAGTCTGCCTCCCAGTAGGGCAGTCGAAACGTAGCATCAGGTTTTATATCATCCGACGACGGAACGTCGTTAATTCTGCTCTATATTCAAGATTGTAGCGGTTAAATACCTTACACCAGTATACATTACAACAAGGCCAAATCTTCAATTAACTTATTTTATGAATTTCACAGTTATGCTTATTGGATTCTATAGACTAAATATATTCATGTAGAGTATGTTTCTCATACTACTCTCTGAAACACATGGAACAATTCCAAGAAAACTTAGTACACAAATGGCTTGAAAACTAGAGGGGGAGGGTGCACCGTAAGGGTGGTAAGCAAAACTGAAAGCGGCCGATATTAGTAATTAATCGAAAAGTTTTAGGGTCGCTGAAATTAATAATGGGATGGATCACCGGTACACTTTAAACACAATTTTAAACTATTAACGAAATGGGAAATTATTTAGAGGGTATTACTGAAATATCAGAGTCAAATTCATAAAATTGATCATCGCTGGAAGAAACAAAAGAACAAAGAACAAAATTATTAATTATAATATTTGAAGTTGGGCTATCATTTTCGATAGAAATGTTGAAAATAACTTTTGCTTTCAATTATGTATAAATTCTTCGAGAGCTTAATATTGAATAGTTGTATTCGTTCGATATTACTTAACAGTAAAGGACACAAAAACAAACCAAGTAATTGCGTAATAAATTCAGGAACGAAGGCTTTCCCGGTGAAGAATATGTAGAAACGTTTCTCGGGTTTCCAACCGGGTAGTCTCAGTAAACAGCGACGTTTAGACAGATAGCAACTCCGTTTCTACAATTGCGTAATAATTTTTAATACGAAATAAATTAATTTATCATTACATAAAACTTTACATAACAAAGGCAATTATTTTTAAGAACAATGCACTCAAGATCTCACAGTAACCTTTTTGTTAATAATTAAAAACATAATATTTGTGACATATAACACGATCTCTAAGACCATATGAGCCAATGATTATTATTAAAACTTTCAGCAATAATGATTTTAAATTTACAATGAAACCGGTCAAGAATACTATAAATGTATTTACTAAAAAAATACCAAGCTGATACTTTGAAATTAAATAATGTTGGATATAAAGTTCATAGTATAAGCTGTAAAAAGTCCTACATCGGTTTTCTACTGCATGTTAAATAAGTAGGTTTTACCAACATGAAATGAGTTTAAGACCAAAATCAAAGTCTAACACAGGGTTATCAAAAACTTTTAAATCTTTAAAACGTGTATTTAATTTGGATTTCGTAAAATACTGCATAAAAATAATTCTGAAACAATCTATAGTTATTTGTTCTCAATGTCATTTATGTCCAATTTATGCCCGCATCAGTTTGGAATTGTTGGGAAGGTACTTTAATATCAAAGGTATGTTTCATCGCTAAGAAGCCCGGTCATTAGACGTTTAACTTCGAGAAATTTCAGATTCCAGTGAGACTCGCGTTATCGATCACCATCAACAAGTAAAAAGGGCTGAGTTTTTGAGTGCTGTGGAGTGACGTTGAAAACACTTTATTCGCCCATGAACTTCTTTTTTCAGTCAAATCTGAGTTAACCTTAGAATTTACTTCTTAATCCTCCTGAAGCTTAAATTAAAATATTTTTACCATCAAATTTTACATTTAAGTAATACAAAACTCTGTTTATAAAAGACTTCAACATTTGCATATCGTTTCATTACATTTGTCAAGTTCAGCAGTACAGATAATTTGAGAAAAATTTTGTCTGCAAATACAACCACAACAACTTCTGCGAGTAAAATTATTTGTTTAATAAGTGATTCCAGAAATATAAAAACGACTTGAAGTTCAACGGAAGTGGTTTCATTAATTTCAAAACGGAAACAATCTTCATAACAAACGGATTACAGGAGAAGCGACAAGTACAGCTGTTGCTTCATTTCCAGTTAGACTAAGAGCAAATACTGACGTAGGGAATTATCCTTCCGAGTTAGAATTCAATGTTAATGAAATTGGTTTCTCTTGAAAGCAAAGGCCAAGATGTACATTTTTAACTCGCGCAGAAAAGCGAGCATCAGGTTTCAAAGTCGATAAAGGTCGTTTAACATTTCTACGGGGTAGAAATGCTGACGGAGACTTTAAATTAGAACAGCGGCTTCTTTATCATTAAAAAATTACAATAGTAATGAAGAAAACTTCAAAAATTGGGACTTCAATAAAAATCAAGTATCACTATGATATTTTTCAAAAAATTTTAATTCAACTGTTTTGACCACCTGCTAAACGCTACTGCGCATTAAAAAAATGAATCAAATCATTACTTTTTATTGATAAGGCTCCAAGCCATTCTAAGAATTTGTCCCACTTAACATCAATGTATCATAACAATAAATAAGCCCGTAATAAATGTAAAGTTTCAAAATAAAACAAAAAAACTGTATATTTTGTTTTCTCTTCTGTTTTACTTATCCCCAACATTTACGTATCAATATGATCTTGTTTAACGCTGTTTCATTTATAACTTGAACTTATTGTAAGGCATCGCCCCTGTTAATAAGGGTTGGACAAAGCATCTGGTTCATTTTTTGAACTTATTCTACAGTTGTACTTATATACAGGGTGTCCCATCTGAAACAGTACGGCCAAATTTCTCTGATGGTTGACAAGTAACGAAAAAAATTTCAAGACAGAAGTTGTAGAGTTTCGAAGGGGACATTCGATGCATGCATTATTTTGAGCTTTTAAGCTCATGCTTGCAAGCATAGTCTTTTTTAATGGCAACCTCATTTTTCACTCCCACAAAACGTTTTCGTCTTGATGAGTTAATTTCAGATACACCATCACTCATGTCATTATCACTAATTTTATAAGAAAAATGTCACAAAAACGAAGGATGACGTAGGAAATTAGGGTACCGCTCTCGGCTTGATACACTCTTCTACACTCTCCTAACACGAGGAAAACATCGACAATTTCACCGGTTGAATACTTCGTGTCGTGATACTAACTCAATTCCAGTTGCTGATTAGACTGATTAGAATAAACGAATCCGCGCAGTAGGCGGAAAATGTTATGTTTATTTACATTTGATATATATTCAGTACAGATATTCCACTAAAGCAGACACGTTAAGAAGTATTTATTATTCGGAATAAATTTAATTGATGTAATGAATTTCTTATAGAATCGCTTTTCATAATTAGGTAATACATTAAGATTTGAAGAAGGAAAGCATTTACTGTCGTGTAGAGTCAGCGATATCTGATAGTTTGCCTCCTTATTCCGAGGTATTGATCCCTGTAAGCGCTGTTTTGTTCTCAGCCGCCTACAACAGCCACTTCGTGGCCATCCTGCTATTCACTGGGTTCTTCTTTTGCTTGGAGAGAATGGTTTATTGGCCTGTTGCTTCTCTGTCCTTAGGCAGCTAAGACTCCTCTCGCCCTTTTGCCGCTGAAGAAGTGGGGAACTAACTGAAAGAAACATTACCAGCTCTGAACTTCTCATCCCGTTACCGCAAGCACAACGCCATACAGTATGCCTCAAACTGAAAAGCGTAATAGACTGACGAAAACCTACATCAGACTGAATAAATATCACACATTGTTATCAACAAGAAGCAAAATAAATAGTAGATCATTAATAAAGTAAGACTAATAACGGGAAGTAATTATGGTTAACATATAATTCAGAAAAATTATATAACGATAAAGTTTAAATGTGCTACATCCATATTAATTCGTCACCATTTAATCAATATGTTAATGAATAGCCAAAAATAATTATAAATGAATAATTACAATGTGAAATAAATATTGATAATTTTTAGAATCCATAATGTTTACCCACAAATAAAATGTAATAGAAATACAACACATTTTGTATGTACTGTTCTCAAGATACATTTTGCAAAATAGGGATCTTGTTGTAGGGCCCACATGAAAATCTGCATACACCTGTCTGGGTCATCCTCTACTCAGCTGGAGTTTCTAAGCCTTTTTGAAACAAGCATTTAAAGGTTCAAAAATTATTTATAAAGAGTTGTAAGTCTCTGTTAATGAATGGAGCGTATTATTCATTGAAAGAGTTCGTAGATAGGAAGGACTAAAACAGTTTGCTGGTGTCTTATCAAATTCTTCTATTATTATACAACTATACTCTACTAGAATTTAACTTCTGACTAATTTTCTATTTCATGTTCGACGAGAACCTACGCACGATCTTCTGCTCCCTCCTCCGTCGACTGAAAATTGAATCTTATCTTTCCTCTCTTTGTCCTTCAATTCTTAATTGTAAAATTTAGTATATTTCTTGTAATATTATATTTGACGTAACCTATTTCCTCAACTGAGGACTAATGTATTGAAGAATAAATCTAAATCTGATTCTTTAATGGATGCCATTGATAAACATGAAGGATTTGTACGATCGATGACAGGTTGATTCCACATTGTGCTGACAAACGTCGTGTACTGCGATGTGGGCTCCTCACGAAGGATAATTATGGTTTTCATTGCTGTGGTTGTCTCGTCAGTACCATATTTGAACGGTCACTCTGTGCCTCGTCAGCCGCAGTCACAGTTTCTCGGAATTTGGAAATAAAGCACTTGACGGTGTTGTGCGAAATTAGAGCTTTTTCTGGGTGCCGGTTGTGAAATTCTGCAGCTATAACACGGAAATTTCGTTCTTCAGACATCAAAATAACCTCATTTCTCTCCTCCTTCGTAAAAGTCATCTTCAGTTACCTGCAACCAAAATGTGTTGCAACTTTTGAATCATAACTGCTACATCGAATCTGTTTACAGAAATGAATTGTCGGAAAATGTTGACGTTATTTGATATATCACACTAACCCCCTTAAATAATTGACTAAGATTCAAGATAGCCAATTTCAAGATGGCGCATTTGTATGGTACATACCGTAAAAAATAGGCTACGTCACCCATACCTAACTGGAACATACAGTTTTCCTAATTCCAGCAAAGTTTTTGTAATAACATGGTGTGCTGCGATTTTCGACTCACCCAGTATATATATATAAGCAAATATATATTAAAGATTCAATATCCAGTATAATTTCAGAAATGACAGATATATGAGGTATAAAATTTATAACGAATTTCAAAATGTAATATTTAAATATTTTAAATTCGTTTAAAAATGATTAAGTTAAATTTAACAACATTTTAAAAATTCAGATCTAAATTTAATGAATCATAAATTAACAGTTAAATAAATCAACATTTAAAGATAACTGAAATCAATTTTAAATTAAAATATAAGAATCAAAATTCAGTTGTATTTAACTATTAGAAATCTTTAACATCGTGCAAGAATATCATAAATTAATCAAAATTAAAGTTCTACAATTTAATAGAATTTGGAGCAATAATTTCATTTATTTATTTAATGTTTTAACAAATTATTTATTCAAAATCCAATAACTAAAACTAATTTGATTGAAATTAAACGCCACTATAAAAATAAAAGAAGTGAATATCAGAAATTCTTGTGTGTCTTCTATTCTTGATTGTAGAACTTTGCACGTAAGTATAATAAACATTCTCTCATCGATGTCCTGCGTTTATGCTGAGCTCTCTGGCCTATAAGAAGGGCGGAGAAATCTGGTGCCTAGCTGAGATGGGAGAGCACCAGCCTGGCAAGCGGAAGGTCGAGATTTTCCGTCTTAATCATCTAATTCTGTGATTAAATTATCAAGAATTTCTAAATGACCACTTCGTAACATAACATCGACCTTATGAAAATATAAATAAAGATTGAAATTCAATAGCCCCACAAAAATAATTGCATTTCTCAGAAACGTTAAGTACAAAATCAATAATTACGAATCGCACTGCCGTCATCGTGTCCCTCTAGTATGGGGTCAGTGATACAAAACGAATTTGATATTATAAGTATTGTCACTTTATACCATTCATTATGTTTCCTTTACATATCACATACATAATATTACCTTTAATTAAAGTCACGTCCTACCTGGCATTAGTGGGATTTGAAATTAAAACACATTTTTCATCTTGAAACTCAGCGTTGAATTGCATGAGCCCGTAGGTGTTGTGATATAAAAACAAATGTTCGTGTACACCTAAAGAGCGTACTCGAGTCATAACATGAAAAGCTTAAGGGAAAATGCACATCACGTTTTTATGAAGCTAATGACCATTCAAGTGCACGGTTTGACGCCCCCGCACCAGCGCCTCCTACACAACCCTGGACACTCCGTGACTTAAATTGCCGATGAATGCATATCGGTGTCATTATTATTAACGCGATGTAATGTAAAAAACATTGCGTGAGGGGAGTTTTACAACCAACACATGCGCGAAAAAAAAACAATTAAACAACTTCAGAGTGAATTTTTATTACTTATTAGGGTAACAGGTGGTGAGGGTTGTGTAAATGGCCATAACTGAAGCCATTTTGTTTTGAAACGAAGATTGCGTAAAATATTACCAATTACTGTCAGTACGAAAAATTGAAACGATCATTGCTGATAATAACAAACTCAATATTAACTACGGTACAGACGATAAAGAAACTTCTAAAATATAAAATGCGGATCGCTGAACTTTCACCAACTTTAATAAATTGAAAATGAATAACCTCAACAAAAGAATTAAAAGAAAAGAGATAAGAATTAGAAAAATTGAAACAACAGGAGGTGCTTCAGAGTTTCAAATCAGAAATCAAGAGTAGATTAATAGAGAAAGGAGAAACACACAATATATAAGAGAAATTGACAAACTTGAAAGAAGAAATGACTAGAGCAGCCGACGATAAAGTACGAAAAATAGCTCTAGCATATAGGAAAACATGAATAGCAAGAGAAATATTAAAATGATTGATGAAAGAGTTAACTATAAAAACGCAAGAGATGAAAGTGGTAAAGAGTAGTTCAGAGGAAGGAAGTGCAAAGCAGCCGAAGAGGCTTGGCTCCAAGAGAAATACGAAGCGGCTGAAGATTTAATGGTAAAAGAAAAAATAGACGCAGCTTATAAGATAATCAAATAGATATTCGTAGAACCGAAAAATATTGGCAAGAACATCAGGAGAGCAGATGGGAAGTCAATTCTAGAAAAAGAAGAAATGCCAAAATATGGAAGGAATATCTAGAACAGAGGTATCACGATGGAAATCTGCATCAGTCAGTAATAGAAGAAGAAGAGGAGGTGGATGATAAACAGTTGGGGGACAACATTTTAATATCGGAGTTTAATAGGGCGCTGACAGATCTAATCAATTGTAAAGCGACAGGAATTGATAACATTCCAGCGGAGTTGATAAGACCATCGAACGAAGACTGCTCAGGATAGTTTGCGGAATGTACAAAACAGAAAGAATACCAGAAGATTTTAGAAACAACATAATTATACCCACATCGAAGAAGACTGGGGCTAATAGATGCGAACAGCACAGAACAATTAGTTTAATATCTCATGCGTGCAAAATATTAACGAAAATAGTATATGGAAGTATAGAGAGGATGAAATGATAAATATACTGCGAGGTAGGCGAAGATCGGTTTGGTTTTAGGAAGCAATATTGACTCTGCGTCTAATTTTAGAAGATAGAAGAAGGAAACTCGGCCTACGTCCATGGCATTTCTAGATTTAGAAAAAGCCTTTGATAGTGTAAACTGGAACACACTTCTAAGGATTCTGAAGATGACAGAAATAAAATATTCTCAAAGAAGAGTTACCCGTAACCTCTGCAGAAGGCAGTCAGCAGTAATTGAAGGGCAAGGAAAGAAAACAGAAATCAAGAAAAGAATAAGACAAGGATGCAGTCTGTCACCCATTCTCTTCAAATTATATATATAAAACGGGCGAAAAGGAAAGTTAAAAAGGAATATGGAAAAGGAATCGTACTGTAAAGAGGAGAAATAAATATCTTTAGGTTTTCTGATGTTATTGTAGTTTTAGGTGAGTCAGAAGAAGATCTATAAAGAGCGCAACATGATGATTAATAGAGGGGGAAATCAAGGTAATGGAGTGTAAGATTTGGAAGGGTTATTTTGAAGTAAGTTTAAGAATTCTGCTACTTGGGCAGCATAATAACTAGGGATGGTAGAAGTATAATAGGCATAAAGAGTAGGATAGCACGGGAAAGTAAAGATTTCGCATAAAAGAGGAATTTACGTACGACTGATATAATTATGAATATTAGAAATCATTACCAAAAATGTTGGTAAGGAGTGTGGCGTTATATGGGTGCGGAATGTGGATGGTAGGAGTTGCATAAGGAAAAAAATAGAAGCCCTTGAAATGTTGTGCTATAGAAGAATACTGAAAGTCATATGGGTGGATAGAGTAACTAACTACGATGTTTGAAGCAAAATAAGAGAAGAGAGAACAATATGGAGGACATTGGCCAAGAGAATGGCTACTTTTTTATATAATTTTGATAATATTACCATTAGACGAAGTGTGTGGGCTAAGATAAATTTTATTATATAAAATTAAATCTTTTCGGATGATTGTCAGGTTCTCAATTGTGGCAATATGTTCTACAGTAGATTCGTAATTTAGGTCTCATAGGTTTTTAAGAATGCTAGGTGCTACAATATTGTAAGATTTCCAGGTCTTCCTATCGTTTGGGCCCGTTTTGAGTTCAAAATCAACAACCATCATCAGTTTACTAACGCCAGTTTCTACGGATACCCTTCAGTTTCTCTTCGGATAAACTTGGGAACAGTTCACAAAGGTATTTAAAACATTGTATGCGGCGGTCCTTGAAGGACTTCATATGACAGATTTGCATAAATTGTCTTCTTTTGTCCTTAAACATTGCTCGTACAAACGAAGCAATCATCATTAGACTCTATTTAAACCATAGGTATACACAATCGAAAATATTGCTTTCTACCCCAGAACAATTCTTTAAATTAAAACAGAATGACGATCTTGTTCTGTTTACTATAAATTGATTTATTAATAAGGCTAAAACATACAATTAAAATTATAATAATTTATTTTAACAAGGACTTCTTAGTCAACTATTTTGAAAAGACGTAATTAAGATAAATATCATTAAGTTTTATGTTATATATTATGGATCAAACAATATAAGTACTACTGAACAAATGGGGGTCAGTTATGGCATTAAGAGAATTAATATATGTTTAATGTAAAGTATTTCGAGATAATGTGGATTTTAATTGAGCGAAGCAATCTACTAGTACCATAAATAAACACGGTAACTGAAACAAATTCTTACAAACGGTACGTTAGGAGAAACGAAAATACTCCCTTGCATTGAGAGATAGTAAAATTCTTCGAGTTATCTAATATACTCAACAACCTTCCCGGTATCTTATGAGACAAAAAAAACTCCCTTTACCCTGGAGAATACACGTGGGACCTTGAGAGAGTCAAAAATACTTACGGAATTTTAAGAAACCCCAAAATATTCCTGGTACACACAAATTCCGGTATTACAATAGAATCAAAAAAGCACCAATACCCTACGATAATCAGAAATCATCTGCTGTACCATATACTATAGGTAAATAAAAAAAGTTTTTCGTTAATACGTAACACACAACTTGTTTTATTCCACTTCAACACAGATCAGCCATTATTGAAACCCCTACAAAAATTGTTTCAATTTTTTGCAGGACTTTCTTCATCCACTTTCTCTTGCAGTCCTAGGGTACAACTACAACTTAACTGGCATGCTGAATGCCATAATTTCAGTGACTTCCACACCCCGGAATTCGATACCAATCTCAGATTTTTCGTATTGTAATTATTTAACAGGTTTTCACACTCTCCGTCCCATACCTTTACACCTATGGGCTGCATTAAAACTTATTGCGGATTGTGAATGACAGAATTGAACACAGCGGCTTCCATACCATATCTCAGTATTTAATTCTTTTACGTAATAGGTTTAGACTAATTCATGTTTCATTGTGTTTATAGTTCATCCCCGGTGCTTTTATAATCAGAATTGGTAAAAATCAAAATATTTACTATGGAGCTGCACCATACATGCGAATTAGAGATTATATAACGCCTTCAGCCTAAAATTTTCCGTACGGTCTGAAAAGAACCCTGGTTCGTGTGGAATAAAATAATATATGATACTCTACAGTCAAAGAAAATATCCATAGTTACCTTAAAAATCTTCCAGGACATCAAAATGTGGTCAGCCACCTAGCGCAGATATCAAGCAGACTCAAAAATTTAATTTTATTGGAAAATAAATAATCATGTAACATTTAATTTAATTCAGAGTATGGTCAAGTCTCTGCTCAATTGGTTTAAATCAAGAAATTTACTGATTGTTCCAATAGAACAGATTGTAACTTTCTTAATAAACTGAAAAAATAATAATTTTCTAAATTACTTAGGTTTTCAATTTCTCTGGACCTTTCAGAAATATGGCTACTGAAATCTTGCGTACATAAAAGTATACCGGGAGCATAACACTCGCGGTTGTGTGTGTTCACGTTGGTATTTGCGCCACCATAAAAAAAACATGGAAAAGAATGGATTATGAAAATGGCTGTGCCAGTTCTCGAAACGTTGTGGGAAACAAAAGTCGACACCCTGATGGAATCCCTAGAACACTACAACCAACTTCTTCACCGGGAAAAACTACGTTCATTATGAAAATAGTTTGCATATTTTCCAACCATAATTTTCCACGTCTTTTTATGTTGGCACTGTCCAATTTGGAGCAGTCAACGTGCGCACGTGCATCCTGGAGTGTTTCATTTCCAGCCGACCTCCCAGAATATATTAACGACAGTCTTGTAAAGAAATTAAACACGTATAAAAGTAGAAATTTTTTTACAAGAAATAAAAATACGGCCAAACAGTCAGCATATAAATTTATCCGAATTTTGAGACTTCCTCAGGCGTAAAATTTAGTAATACATTTTATTTTCTCCTTGATGCCTTCAGCCGAAAAGATTATTGAATTTACATGTGAAGAATTAAGTGTCGCGCATGAACCTTTTTCAGCGACGGTTACGGCCGAAATGATCATTTGTGAATAAATAGTGACAAATTTATATGCTGAATTTTTGGCCGTCTCGTTATTTATTCTAAATTTTAAAGTCAGAAAACTATGTTGTAATTTTTTGTCACTAATTGTGACTGATAAAGTACTAACAAGACGAAGTTTTTTATAGAGCGTTGACAGTGTGGGCTATAATGGCTTTTACTATTGTCTGTTTTATGTATAAGAATAATCATAAAAATCGAGGAAAGGAAACTATTGCTTTATCTGAGATTTAAATTTCGTTTTCACCGACGAGTTCTGCAATTTACTGTAAGAAAATGTATCAGACTAGTGACTGTCAACCGAAAACGATACTAAATTCAAAGCCTAATTGTCCGTAAAGTTAGACCTGGGTAATAGATTAGTTTCCACAGAAGCATGAATACGCAGTCATAATTCGTAAAAGGCAACAATGCGCGTTGACGCAATATCTGTGGCGAAGGTATTCAGCTCCCCCTAGCGCAATAACTGTGCTGTGGTTCCACGGACAAACACAGACGCTTCTTCTAGAACAAATTAATTCCTCATCGTAGCATTGATAACGGCGACGGCATTCCACGCGTGAATTAATAATCGCAAAGCGGTCAAGAGGTTCGGCAAATCGCTGCACTACATCACTCGGGAGACAACAGCATTGTCCTAGTCGCAGAATGCGGGCGGGAACTATCGTGCTCTAAATCTTTCAAAGGTGGGGAATAAGAGTCACTAAAGAGCGGAAATTAAAAGCGCCCCGAGGCAAGACAGGTGTTCACTCCCTACCCTCGCATTCCTCCGTCCACGACGACAGAAAACGTATGCAATTTCAATGCATAAGCGTTTTTGCACGTTGTTGGGTCAAATGAAAATGAATAATATTAAGAAAGGCTATCTCAGTGCAATAGAACACATCCGGAGTTCTTTACGATTGAATATTGCTAAGGAGGAGATGTTTGAATATTGCTAAGGAGGAGATGTAGGGAGAGGAAATACAAGGTAAAATATCATTATCAATTATACAATACAATATTCATTCTAATTACACAAATATGAAGAAGACAGATGTGAAGAACATGAGACTGTTGTAAGCGAAAATGAATCTTTTTACATAAATTACATTTCTATGCTCGCGAATTTCAACACATTCGTCAAAATTATACAGGGATAAAATACGTATACGGATTGGGTCTCCACTCTTGGTCCGCCTTTGCACACGTCGATCGTAAAACACACAGTTCGTTTCATCTGATAATACTGTTAGTTGAGTCCACATAAATATACGTAATAAATAATTTATCCTCCCTTTCTCACCACTTTGCATGAACACGTATGTATAAAGACAATCTATTTATATTATACTTTGTCCTTAATGATAACATAATAGCTTGTTGACTATTAAACAGACTAATTGGTGGCGCGCACACAGAAATAAATTATTGGTTAATCAAGAACGTCTTTACACTTTCAATCCGGGTATTTGTTAAGTCAAATTTAGTTTAATTAAATCAACTAATTACTATTTGAGTCCACAGCATATAGGTGCCTAGATAATGAAAACTATAACAAGTGTGCGACTTCATCTTATCTATGCATGTGCGTCCGAGAAGCTAGCCGGTCCACGGTGGCAGGGAAGGCTCGTAATGTCTACCACGATTTCCCCGGAAGATTCGCTGGTTAGTTCAGAACCAAGGGATGGCCCTCTAGAAGTCGCTGTAGTGGCTAGTAGAAATCACAAGTCGTCGGTCCGCACTTCACGAACCAAGATATTGATTACAGATCGTCTCGTTGTAATGTTGTAATGTTGAGAAATTCGGAGTACTAACGCAATTTCACGGACAACTAATGAGGTCGCGTGATTGAACGTCCGAAATCACTCATATTATTTCCAAGTCCTGAATCACTGTAGCTTTTATCAGGTTATCACTTGTAGTAAAATTTTATAAACTATACAAATTTATGGTGATCTCTTTATCCGGAACACAACACATATACGTCTGCTCACATCCAGTTACGAGCCAGAAGTCTTCAAATTTCGCGTGTGCAATGAGCTCTCTAAGAGGGATAAATGTTGTCAAATCTACTACAGTGCTGCGATCTATACTGGCTTACTTTGAAAAGTATAAAATGTGTATGGAAAATTGTAGATAGCTTTCGCCGGTAAAAGTTATATCTGGAATTACTTATGTTTTTAAATTGTTTATTTATGTTAGGATTTACTTTTTAAATTCCGCACTTTCAGATAATTTGGCATCACCGTTTACAACAACTGTGGTTAATCGATATCAGCCAACAATGGCCTGAAACGTAGCTTTGCATCTTGCTTATCCCATTGTTCCGACAATGAATATTGTAAAAAATATGATTACAAAGTAATGCGTTGTTTATAACTTATGAAAGATGTCAAAAGGAAACGTTAACTGTGATCTAAGTTTATGTGTAAACAAAATTTAAAAATTGTATTTTATTCGAAAGCTTTATGAGTTTTAAATTTCAATTTAGACGTAACATATAATACTAATTCAAATTTATCTTCAAAATTTTAATATTTTTATTTATAATGTTGTTTATGGTCTATTATATTTCATTTAAAAATAATATTAACGTGACAATAACTTTAAAGTAGTTTTAAAATAATTTTTAACTCGTAATTATCATTATATCGTATTATTATATTCTGATGTAATAATCTAATTTAATTAAACTGGCTGGTAGGTAAATTGAAAATACAAAAATTGTTAGGAAATATAATATAGGAATATGGATATCAATAAAGATATCTTTCCAAATATGGAACGGACGGTTACAGAATATGGCATAATTGACATCCGCAGCCGGAAAAATATTGATAAGGTTTACCTTTATTTTATGCTCAAAGGAATCTATTATAAATATAATTTATTTTAAGAATGAGCGTGTTTCGAACTTTTCACTTTATTGAACCTCTAGGCGACTGCCCACTATCTCCAGGCATTTCTTTATATTAGTTTCGACACTAATCGCTTTAGTTCACCCATTCACAGCTGAAGAAATGGAAACAGTAATACAAAGCATGAAAAATAATAAAACACCCAGAGAGGATACCGTAACAACAGAATTACTAAAATACTGTCCAAAAGAGTTGAAAGACAGAATTTTAAACTTATTAAAACACATATAGGAACGACTGGAATGTAGCAATTATATGCCCCATTTATAAAAAGGGGGATAAACTGAAATGTCATAAATACAGAGGGATAAATCTCTTAAACACAGCCTATAAAATTTTACATTCAATTATATCTAGAAGACTGAAAATATATGCAATGGGGATTTTGGGAGAGTATCAATGTGGATTTAGACCTAACCATAAGAGTAAATATTACCATCCGCTTCTTGCGAAATTTTTCCGAGAGTTTCAATAAAAATTTCTTTTGGATCGTGTCTAAAATTCTCTAACTGATTGTCTAATTTTCCGATTAATTCCCGATTATTTTGTTCAAGTTTTGCGTTTATTTCTCGTCGTTGGTTGCTTACTTAATCAATTAACAGCATCAATTAATGAATATTGTCTCTGTGCTATTTACGGAAGTGATTTTCGCGTTTTCGAGGCTTGCGTCTAAGTTCCACATTACTCCCCTTACAAATAAATAAAATAAATCATTCAAAATATAACCACGCAGCAAACAAATTTCACTAAACCATCGCGAGCATGCACAAGATATAAATACACAGACAAATGAAAGAGTTTCTGCTACACGAGTTTTAATCGGCCCACGTTGGAGACCCCAAATTGAAAATGATTAGGGGTATTATTTAATGGAATTACTTTATTTATGATGTGATATGATCATTTTATTTATATAGAAAAACAATCATCTTAAATGAGGTCCTGCGCGCCATTACAAATAAAGAAATTAAAGGGGTCGATTTTTTTAATCTCAATGGTAATGCCGCAGAGATTTCGTTCACTGGACGAACCTGTTTTGTTTTCATTTGCATCTTAATGCAGGCTACTATGCGACCGGAACTTCCTTCTGGTTGACTTGTAGATCTTCCAGCGGAAAGTGGAATGAACTGAAACCAGTGATAGAGGAAAACTTCAGTTTTTCCTCCTTCCCTTTAGCCTTCCTCGTTCTTACACTTTCTCATTAAAGAGCAACAACTTTTTCACTTCTTGTTGAGCCCTCCAGCTTATGCCTCCCTTTCAAAATCCGTACAAAATTCTAGCTTTCTCGTTCCTACCACTTCTATCATCACACTCACTCTACTTCCTCAACGTCTCACACCATACTGAGTATTTTTCGGCTCCTCACCTTCCTATCTCAACTCCCTATATCCATCCTCCAAGGGAAAACGTTATCCCACGTGACGTTTTTCTGCACAATCATCGTGAGTTCTCCGTCCGGCGCGGGAAATTTTCCGTCACACAGGAAACAGTGTCCTTTTATTATTTGTGAGGAAGATTATCTGTAGAATAAATGGCCAGTCAATGTGAGAGGACATTGGAAGATAAGATCCAACAGGGAAGTGCATTACTCAGAGCAGATAATATTTTAAGTCACATAAAAGCGATAAGAATTGAAATGGCTAGGCCATGTGCAAAGAATGAACGAAGAGAGACTACCTAAGAAGATCGTAAACGGAAACATGGACGAGGAAGACATAAAAAACGATGGTTTGATGGGCTGGTGTACGAAATTGTAATGTCAGGGCCCAGGAGGGAGTCAAGGGTTGACTAGAGTTCCCAGGTTATAGTTTAAGGATCATAATATCTGGTGATGTTGATGATGAATTTCTTGGTCAATCTGTAATTTAATTAGCATCTAGAAAGTCACATTTTTGGACCATTAATTCCTTGATAGACCCAACTCGACCTTAGAATAAGCCTGTATGATGACAAGATTTACTGAACAGTTATAAATTTCTTAGTGCATTAAATAAGCATGGTACTTTACGAGGGAATAAAATCCCATTGTATAAATTAATTTTCAATTCTCTGCCCACAGGCTGATCTTCATTTGGCTGTTATCCACTTCCTCTTCAGTTCTCATACCCTTCAAGTCATCTAATATTTTTTCTCTTCTCCTTCCTCTCACTCTCTTCGTGCCAACCAGTACCTCAATAGCATCCATCATCAAGAAGACCATTTAAAAGAGTGTCCTTACCATTTGTAGCAGTCCTCTCCCATCACCAAACCTCTTAAGGTGTTACCTTTTCCATCCTCCACATCTCGAAAGCTTCCAGCCTTTTTCTTAACGTCCAGGTCTATGTTCCAGACAATGCCACTCTCCAGATAAAGCACTTGGACAATCTTTTTCTCAGTACCTTATACAATCCAATCCTACTGAAAGTCTCCTTCGCCATGGCAATGTGTGCCTTCACTTCTTGATGGCAACTCAAGTCTGCGGTGATCGTATTTCTCATATATTTAAAGGAAAACACCCATCTGATGTTTTCTTCACCAATATTAATCTTTGTCTCCATTTTTACTTTACCTACACCATGCTCTTTGTTCCCTGATGTGTTCGTTCTCATTCCATACTCCTCACAAGATCTATCAGATACTCCGGCATGCCATTTGCATTTTATCCATTTTCTAACAATAACACCATGTCATATACAAATCTATTCTTTCCAGCATCACATATTCCTCTTATTCCATCTGTGCATTTTCCTACAATTTCTTGTAAATATGTGTTAAAAAGCAAAGGGAAAGGCAATTCCCTCGTCTAGCTCTCCTTTCGTCTGATTTCCTCTGACATTTCATTTTCAATCTTTGCTTTGTGGTTGAAGCACAAATTGTGTATTAATCTTTGTTCCTGCCAATCTATTATTATCCTTTCAAGACTTTTCCCATACTTCTCCTGTAATTTTTCCTTTCAGGGACAGGGGGGAGTATCAAGCTACACGAGGGTGATCCAGAAACTGGCAGTGAGATTTAAAAGCATAGGAAGGGAATTTAAAAGGGGGATGTGGATGGGAGAAGGGAGCCAAGGGTTGACTAGAGTTCCCAAGTTATAGTTTAAGGATCATAAACATTGATTAACTTGAAATAATTGCAGAGAAAACCATTAAAAAACCTTGTATCAGATAAATCACACTATTCAGTACTTGTCTCACATCCTTCCTAAAGGTGGGAGACTTTTTTGTGGGGTTGCAGCATTCCCTTCTCAGTGCCTTTACAAGATTTAGGAGGCAAAACTCTTACGTGTGACCAATGTCTGCAACCCCAGAACACCTCCCAAATGATCATTTTGAGATGAATAGCTGTATTTGCAGCTACAATATAAATATAAAACCATATATTCTAAGAGTTTGTGAAGAAACCAGACTTAAGCCATGTAGATTAAGTCAAGAACAAAATACTGATGTAACACAGGCCAATCTAATTGCATTTAAATTAATTTGTATTATTACTCATACAATGTCATAGGGATAACATTTTCAGCCTATGTTTACTTCTCTTTATTTATTATCAAAAATAAAAACAATAGTATTATAATATTCCACTTGCTTCTGGATATTTCCTCTCAGGTGCTTTGAGTACAAATATTGTATTCAAAACAATACCTCAGGCGTTCATAGTAAACAGAATACATTGACGAGGTGAGCTTGACACTATAGATTAATTGAACTCTAAACAAATGTTCCTCCATTGCATAATCTGCTGAAAAGATACAACACACTCACTTGACTCAAGAATACAATTTTCTGGCTCAGACCTCGGCAAGAGTAAGTGGCATAGCAAAGTACAATGAATGGTTCAGCTGAAGTAATCTTACAACCAAAAATGTGTGGATTAGTGATGCTTCCTATTGAATCTCATTGATTTATTTCCAATTTGGTTGTGAAATTAATTTTGGAATTTCCTGAATTTGAAGATTGAAGTGCAAGAGTCGAAATTTTATAAATAACTTAATTTAATTGACTACTGCTTTAAATATATATTAAGTAAAAGGAATATTTTTTCAACTTTAATTTTGAGAATGGGGACAGCATGTAGTAGCTCTCATAGATGTGAAAAAAGCTCCAGGGATTGGTGTGTTTGGTGACTCCTGTACTAAAATGATCAATATAGTCACTTTATTGTGTGTTTAGAGATGTCACATTTTTACTTAATACAGACAAAAATTAAGAAGTAATTTCAGACTGTGACAACTTCCAATAAAGTTTATTCCTAAATGTATGTAACATATTGTATTAACTTTACATGAACAATCAGATTGACCTCCAAATTTTTCCACCCCAGAGTCATAAATTCTACCATAGAATGAATTCCAGTTAAAAATTTTCCACTCACACTACTACATTTTCTTTTACATTAGAAAACCAGTTGTTCAACAATGGCTTGCTACTGTGAATTTAATCTTCTTCAGAATTATAGCAGCGATATTAAAGCTCCTCAGGAACTGAAAGTGATGATGAAAATCAATAAGGTACAGAATTGTGTGACTAATCCATATTGCAGTACAGAGCTGCTGCATTATAATTGGTTTTATACAATTTTTGTAGAATATGTTATTTAAAATAAAAAGTTGATTTAGAATAACGTCATCAATTATTCTAGAAAAAATTTTTACCACATAAGCCAGATGAGAGATTATTGGCACATGTCTTACATTACAGTACACAATATAAGAGAATAGACAGTACTAGATTAAAATTGCCACATTAAATTCTCTACAGCAATGTAACTATATAAATTGATTTTGATATATATTTTTTAAAGAACATATATTAAAAAAATTCTTTGTGCTGCCAAATCTTACCAAAATACTAGTTTTAAAATGTAGTATTGTTTCCAGGATTTGTAATAAATAAAAAAATTAATATGAAATTAGTTTAATGCATACATCTTGGAAAACAATTTTAAATAAAAAGTACAATGGACCATAATTAAGGTATATTTGCAAGGTAGTCCTTGATACTAGATGGGTCTAATCTTCTGAATCCTTCAGCATCACATATTCCAACTTCAATGTTGTCTGCAGTCATTTGGCCCTCAAAACCTTCCTTCAACGTCAAAATGGCTGTATGTACAGCATCATCAAGTTCAAGATCCTCACTATACCTGGAAGCATATAATTATAATTTGAAACATTCATAGTCCTTCAAAGTGAGAAATTAAGCTTACTCTCTAAAAAAGTATATATATAAATTAATGAAACATATGTAACGTGACAGTCACACGCATTGGATATTAAGATAGGAAATACACTTTGAAACATATGTTTGGCACAGAATTATGCTCAGAGAAAGACATATGTCAAGCGTAGAGAAAAAAGGACTGAAAATATTCGGCGGTGCCGGGACTCGAACCCGGATCGTCACAGAGCCTCTGCTGTAGCCACAGAGCACCTTGACCATTAGGCTACGTCGCCGGTGCATCGAAGATAGTCAGTCTTGTAGGATATATATGTATATGTATATATATATATGATGTATTTAGTTGGGATGAATCCTAATAATCTCTTCTATCCCACTCCTCTCTATCCATGATAATTTCGAAATTTCATGTTCACTGTTCTGTAAAAGATTGCTTTAGAACTGACTGAAGAGAAGCATATAATTGTATTTAAACTATGGTGCAGTAAATATGCCTTTACTTTAATACTGTTACAGTATTTAGAAACTAAAAAATTTAAACTTAACACATCAATATTTGCATTTAAATTCATTTGTATTATTACTCAAACAATATCATAGGATAACATTTTCAGCAATATATTTAAATATTGATGTGTTAAGTTTAAATATAAAACTTGAAATTCCACCGCTCACCGTTTCTCAAGGAATGTTTTCCCATTGATGAAATTCTTTCCCATCGCAGTAGCCTTCCATGCAAAGTAGGCACCAGAAGGATCACATTGAAAAAGATAAGGCTTGCCTTCATCCCAGCCACATATTAGCAGGGAAACACCAAAAGGCCTGACACCCCTAAAAATAATGTATAACAATTAGCTGTTTCTGGTTTAAAATAAGTCATTTCACAAAGGCTTTTATAAGTCAAATGATATGTATGGTTCTTTTAACTGAAAAACTAAACATATATATTTAAAATCATACAAAAGTTTTAACTCATGACTGAAAAAACTACATTGAGTGAAAAATGTATAATACTACAGTACTGAAACAATGAAAATTATTATTATTTGCAGATGATAAACCAATGTAGTCTTGAGAATATGATCTTGGGTTATGATTTTTCATTAAAAATTAGAAATAAAATTCCATAACTGATATAAACACAACTTAATTTTACAAAACTGCATAATTATATATAGTTTTAAGTTATGTCAATAACTGTACAACCCATAATTATTTACCCTGACTGAGTATATTCTTGCATAACCATAGCAACTCTCTGGACAAGTTGTGCTGTTGGAATTGGTTCTTGATATATTAGCTGGTATTGCTGTGCCATCTTTCTAGCCCGTTTAACCAGCAATCGATAATCTGGTCCCATACCTGTAAGAATAGTTCAAAAATCTAGGAAAAATCACCAAAATTAACATATTTATGATACAAACTTGTTTGCAACTCCTCCAATTAATATTAAATTCAGTGCCTACTTTAAAGTCCATTTAAAATTCTTCTTCAACCTTAAAACTATTTTGACTGAAGTTCCTGACTATGCAGTCAACTAGCAAACAAGCATAAATTCAATTTCCAGATGGAGAATATCACTCCTAAAATATGAATTATTTATTTTATGTAAGTGCCATTTTCTTCTCAATATCAATTTTTTGCTATCACTTTACCTCTCCTACTTCTGGACATCTGCCTCTCCCCACATTGGTCTGTCACTCAACATAACCTGCCAGTTACTGGAATCTCTCCTCCTACAGTCCATGAAAACCCTGGAATTACAGCAATTGTTTTCCCTTAAACCATAGACTCACTCTATAGCATATTTAGTTTCCTTCTTGTGTGTATAGAGATTTCAAGAATTAGTGCATTTGTTGGACACTTGCTTTCTTATGGCAAGTGCCTCTGAATATTTGAGCAGTTTTCTGAAACTAACCATCAATTTGAGTTGCCCCCGCCCCCCTCCCCAGCCTAGCCATATATTCCGCATTTTCAGTGCATTCTGTGACAGAAACTACCCCACAGACTTCCTCCAGAAACAAATAGCCTATGCCCTTTCACTGCCCAAATTGTCAGTTCCACCCCAGACCATCAAACAAAAAGTAGTCTTCCCCTAACCACCACCTACTTCCCTGGACTACGTAAACTCAATTCTTTACTCCACATGGCCTATACTGGACTACAATTCAACCCCGACATTAAAAACATCCTCCCTACCATACTACCCACCTGTCCAAGGGTTGCCTTAGGCACCCACCCCTCCACAACATTCTGGTCCAACCCTATAAACCCCACACCTTGTAGTAGGAAGAGATGCCATGTCTGCCCTTTACTTCCACCCACACAACCTTCCAGAATCCCGCCAATAAAACAATCTACAGAATTAAAGAAAATATAAGCTGTCTGTCATCCCACATTATCTACAAAATAAACTGTACACTCTGCCCAGCCTGACAATGTCTTTTTTTTTGGGGGGGGGGGGGGGGTAACAGGCTACATGAGAGGGTGATCCTGAAACAGGCAACTCCCCTTTAATAGCATAGGAAGGGAATTGAAAAAGGGGGGATGCTTCACCAGAAAGTTAGGAAAACATTTCCAGTGATTGGCTAGCCAACGAGACGTTGGAATCAAAACGAAGAGACAGCGGTTGACGCTTGGGCTATAAAGCTAAGACACCTTGTCGACGGTTTCGAAATTTCCTAATCGATCTGAGAATTTGGAGAATATCAATTCCTACCAACCGGTTCCACAACAAGGAAGTTCCAGTGACATCTGCAGCAAGACGCATGTGGAAACAACTCAGGTTCATCAACAAACAGAAAATCTGCTACACGTGGTCACCCAAAAAATAATTACCCCTGAGAACTTGAATGTAATCCCTTTTAATTCTTTATTTTTGTACATGATATATACATGCCGGACCCAATTTCATTATCATTTTCATTTAATAAATGTATATATTAAACCTTAAATATTAATTTGATAAATAATTAATACCCGCAATCATTTACAATATATCCCCGAACGGATTGCCAACCACCGCAGCACAGTAAAACTCCTCAAAACCCAATTCCCCATAGCCACAACACCAACAACTTCAACCAGTGCTTCACACTGACCCTCCTCAAAGCCCTACCTCCCGACTCATCAGAAGCTGAACTCCATCTGTGGGAACTTTCATTCCAGCATGTCCTACAGTCAAGACAAAGCCCTGGACTCAATATCCTATAACTCTTTATCTCCAACCCCCCCCCTCGCAAAGCACGAGTCCATTGGAATTGTACATACAATAAAACCTTCCGTGTGTGTGTGTATACCTTGCCTTTTGTTTGAATGGTGGTTGTATGTATGTATGTATGTATGTATGTATGAGAGTGTGTATCAATATTTAAATATTGACACCCCTAAGGGTGTTTGAATGAATGTGTGTCAAGATGGGGGTGTTAGTATGCATCTCCCCAACCCCCATCAAGTCCTTGCCTCTTCCCAGACCCTTATTGAGAGAGAAAGTTGGTGACCTGGTGGGGTCAATTGTTTCCGACCCAAGTTAGCAGAGCAGCAAATTTTGGCTGCTCAGTCGTCGGCTAGCCGATCACTGGAAATGTCTTCCTAACTTTCTGATGAAGGGGGCGGTGCCTCCGAAAATTCAAGTTCTCTAAACCTCACAAGGTGTCTACCATCTATGAACCTCAGGTAAGTCATCTTCTTTCTATCTCTCTGTCCTTTCCCCATTAATTGTTTTAAACATGACAATGTCATTTCCTATCTCATATTTATATATATATATATATATATATATATATATATATATATATATATATATGGGATAAGTGACGAAGTCACGCATTTGATAATTGGATAGAAAGAAAGATAGTAATATTTGGGAGAAAGGCAGGAAATTCGCTCCCACATGTTCTATCCTTACACCCTATCCAAATATCCTATATATATATATGAGTCAGGAAATGACATTGTCATGTTTATTAAAACAATTAATGGGGAAAGGACAGAGAGATAGAAAGAAGATGACTTACCTGAGGTTCATAGATGGCAGACACCTTGTGAGGTTTAGAGAACTTGAATTTTCGGAGGTATCGCCCCCTTCATCAGAAAGTTAGGAAGACATTTCCAGTGATCGGCTAGCCAATATATATAGTAACATGAAAAGTTACACTTAACAATGCAGGCCAGCTTGCGAGTTGCAATTGTTGAGGAACTGTCGCAACTCGGACCAACAATATAGTCTGGCGAGACTTTAGGGAGTCGTCATGGGGTAATGGAAGAGCAGGTTGTGTCGGCGGGATGACGAGAGAATGACCACGCCTTGCAGATATAATTATTTCTCGTGCTCTGATTGAGATTAAAACTATTAAAATCATCTTTTGGTATTTTTTATTAAAAATACCTGGCGCCCTAAAGGAAGAACAAATCCTCGAATACGGAGGAACGCGGGATCCGCTACATTTGACGCCGCAACGTTGCGGCATCGAACAACGAACATGGCAGGAGTTGGTGAATGTGCTGACGGATATTGAACAGTGGAGACCTAATATGCTGCATTCAGCGAGCCATCGAGTGGCCTAGAACAACGAACAGCGGCAAGACATCTGTGAGGCTCAGAACATCGAACTTTTGTGAGGATACGACGACTGATAGGTGGAGGACGAGAATTATTTGAGAGAAGTGGAGGCGCTGCAGAAGGAACGCTGTGGGAAGAGAGCTGATCTACGCATAGCTGAGGGGTCAAGTGTTCCGGTGACCGCTGCGTGGATATCTTCGAGAGGTGTGTGTGTAAAAAAGCAGAGTACGGTGTGTATGGAGAAGTGGAAGTAAGAGTAAGAAGGCAGGTTCCACAAGTTGGTAGCAAATAAATGTATTTTGCGTAATATTTTGGTTGCGGTTTCTGTGTTCTGTGATGTTTTAAAAATGGAAGAAAAATGGAAGAAGTGCAGGAGAGTATTGCTCAGGAAATTGTCCCTGGTACTTAATAAGATATTTGATGAGCAGTTGGAAGATTTCAATAATAGTGTTAAGAAAATTCAGGGAGAGCTGAGGGCTGATTTAGACAGAATGGCTGAGTTTCAAGGTCGAAAGTGTGAGGAATTGGAGAGTAGGTTAAGTGGAGAATGTAATGAGAGGCATGTGCAACAAGAAGAAAGATTAGAGGAAAAACTGCAACAAGTTACAAACATAATATTTGATGAGTTAAAATCTTCTGAAAGGTGTATACAGGAAAATGTGGAGGAGAAGGTGAAGGTGGTAGAATTAAAAAGTGTGGTAGTTTTTAAGGTTAATAGTATACGCAGTGATTCATGTGCTAAGAGTGCCAAAGAGAATGTAAAGGTAAAGGATACAGATGTTGTAATGAAACCTTTCTGTATGAAAAATTGTGTTCATTGCCGTAAACGGCGAAATAGAAAGAAAATCCCCCACACAACACAGAGGAAACAATGTGTGGGAGGAAATTTAAAGCGAAAGAAATGGCGAATTGTCAAACACGGGTGTAAAGTTAAGAAAGTTGAAGTGGAGGTTAATCATAATGTTGAGAGGGACATAAGGTTGTTAAAATTAATTGATGTATTTGCAAATAAGTTTAAGAAAAAATTTAAACGTGTACAGCATCAGATGGAAGCTGATTGTGAAGGTAATGCGAATGCATTGAACCAGCAGGTTAAAGGACAGCTGATCATGTTTGTAAACAAAGACGAGTATGATAAAAACAGAGTAGGAAGAAATTTGTATGTGTTAAAGAATTGTGGTGGTTATAGATTTCCTTGGAACCTAGGTGGAAAAACCCAATGTGGTATTTTGGTAAATGTAAAAAGTGTTACATTAAATGCCAAAAATAGCTGTTCTGCCAGAGGCCAAATGACTTTGTAGTAGATGTAAGAAACAGCTGATGGCAGATAAAAAAAAATATGTACTCCAAATGTAATTAGCTGTAAAAACCATGTGGTCAGTTGACTGTTTTCGACGTACATCAAAGAGCTGAATGTCAAACTAATAAATGTCATATGATAAATTAAAAACAGCTGTGAATGAGTAAAAATTTTATGTAAACACATTGTAAAGAAACAGATGTTCTGTCAAAAACAGCTGATTGAAATTTAAATTGTGAAATGACAAAGATTCAACCAACTGTCAATATGTAAATGTCAAGTGTTTAAATTAATTTACATTTACTTTAAGAAAGTCTCCCAAACAACACATAAGAGAAAATGTGTGGGAAGAAAAAAAATGTAAATGGAAAAATTGTTTGGAAAAATAAAATGTGTAATTAGATTTAAAGTTGGTTAATTGAGTGATTTGTATATTTACTCAATGTTTGCTCTTATTAAGAATATGTCAAAGAAAATTGTAATTAGTTCTAAGTGAATTTTTGTAAATTTTGTAATTTTGATTAGGGGCATCGGTCATTCATATTGTTTACGACTATGGTTCACTGAGTGTCATTTAAAAAAATTGTATAATTTTTTTAATTCATTGGGGGCGGGGAAAATGTAACATGAAAAGTTACACTTAACAATGCAGGCCAGCTTGCGAGTTGCAATTGTTGAGGAACTGTCGCAACTCGGGCCAACAATGTAGTCTGGCGAGACTTTAGGGAGTCGTCATGGGGTAATGGAAGGAGCAGGTCGTGTCGGCGGGATGACGAGAGAATGACCACGCCCTGCAGATATAATTATTTCTCGTGCTCTGATTGAGATTAAAACTATTAAAATCATCTTTTGGTATTTTTTATTAAAAATAACTGGCGCCCTAAAGGAAGAACAAATCCTCGAATACGGAGGAACGCGGGATCCGCTACTATATATTGTAGCGCAGTAGAACCCGCGTCCAAATTTTTATTATAATTTTCGGGAACTTAAATAATATTCCGGCATGAGCAAGTTGTTTGCTAGGAAGAAGGGGTTTTTCCGCCCGCCGTCTCGCCTTTCAGAATAAACAACAAAAGGGGCTGCGACTGACACCTGGACTAACGTCGCCGTTTCGGAATGCCTGGGAATTTGGTGACTGGGTGGCGTGTTTTCCCCAAATAAACAAGGGATATGATTGGAGGATATCCATCCCTGCCACCTTAGTGATAGGTGTCGGATAAGTGGGGACAAGGCTTTAAAGAGGCTGGCGGAGACAATTTTAGGAGATTAGATTTTTTGGAGAGATCGTGAAGTGGATGGAGAGAGGAGATAGAAGAGATTTTGGAGAGATTTTGCAGTGGATTTAGGAGAGAGGAGGTAGAGGAGAGATTGGAGAGATTTTTGCAGTGGATTTAGGAGAGAGGAGATTGGTGAGGTGGCAGCGGCGACCATGCTTTGAGCAGTCCAGGAAGCAGGGAAGAAAGGCATTAGCAACAAGGAAAGGAAGACTTCGTGCTTATGTCGACCGGCCGCTTCAAGTTCCACAACACGGAAATTACAGCGAGACGCCCATGAAGACAACTCAGGTTCGTCAACGAACTGATCTGCTACACGTGATCACCCAAATCATTAGTACCCTGAGATTATAATTAATAAATATATATTTAAACTTAATAATTAAATTCATTTAAATAATATCCCCCCATCATTTACAATATATATATATATATATATATATATATATATATATATAAATCTATATTTTTTTTGTAATGTGGCACTCAAGCAGAATAGTTCAAATGGCTAGTCTGACACACCTGGTTTACAAGGAACAAAAAAAAGCTTATCATATGAATACTAACCGCTATATACCATTCCTATATGTTTAGTTATCAACTCCACCTTGCTAACACTATGCTCCTCATAGAGCACAGACTTGTGCTTATTCTCTGTAGCAAGGACAATGCCATTGGAAGCTGAAACACATAAAATATGCATTAGAAAGTATTTTTATGTTCTTTTTATATTTTCCTCAAGTGGCAAAATCAATAAAACTTAATACAATTAACTATAAATCTATGCACTTAAAGTTTGTAATATATACAATAAATGTTCATTTATTCAACACACTATGAATTAGTTTCTTTCAAGTATATCCATAATACCTGTTAAATTCTGAAAATAATATTATGTGAATTTCCAGTCTTTATTAATGCAACAGAAATTTAAATCCATATACTCTTTCAATGAATACATACAGAAGAAATTCAATTAAACAAAAAAAGTATGGCATCATATACATCTCAATAGCATATTGTATGCATTTTAGCACATTTTATATCTAATTCAATTTAGCCCGAGATTAAATCATGAATGACCAGATATCTTCACAAAATCTCTCCACAATTACTTAATTTTTATACCCCAACAGAGCAACTTTCAAACACTTTATAAAGCAGGGAAATGAAACTTTAGTATCTGCCATACTTCAGCCAGCTAACATCAGTGGCACAATGTATACGTCTAATGATTACTTTGTATGCCATTTCAGATTAAGAAATAATTGTAAAATTAATTACAAAAGAATATTCATTAAATAAATACAATATTCAAGTAAACAGACAATTTCAGGTTTTTGAAAATGGATGGCACCAAGATTGCGGCATTTGTCTACATTATGAACACTCTTATTTATGAACCATAATATATGTATTGAACTTTGTTAACAAGCAATGCTTCATTTTCAATTGTGTGCCAAAAATTGTAATATTTATTTACATGTTAATTAACAGTCCAGGCATTTACTTGTTGAGAAGATATCATCGATGTTAACTGTTTTTAAATATACACACATTTTCAAGAGATTGAAAATGACAATGTCGAAACCTTCCAACTGATGATAAAAATCTTAATCTGAAGACTGTTTTAGGTTGACTCTACACTTTTATACTCTACCAGTCTTATTACTAAAGAACCTCTGTTTCTTTGAGGAAAAAAACAGCCCACATAGTTTTATTTCTTGAAGCATTAATTTTCCCCAGGAATATTTTTTAACTATGAATGTTGGTTAAATATATTATATTATTATAAGCCGTGTACATTGTACTACATATATTTCATATTATACACCAAAAAATATATATTGTTCCATAATAAAATTGTTATGCAAATTTATAAATTATACAAATTTAAATAAATTGAATTTCAGCATTTCTTGCAAATTAATTAGCTTTACCTACTAAATTTGCTTTAAAAATAAAGTAACGAATAGTATGTTAAAACACATAAGTACGAAGAAATTAAGAAGTGCACAATATCTAATACTCTGTATTCTTATGTAATATGGAATCACAGTAGTTCTTCTCTCTATGTATCTTTTTAGAAAATAATTCTGTAAAACTAATGAAAGATTACGATCACAAAATATTCTTTTCTAAACAACTAGTACAAATACAAACCGATTTGCCAAACTATGAGGGGTAAACCATTTCATATCACAATTGTTTTGGTTTAGCCATGAATGCAGAAAAACTTGAGCTGGGGTAATTTTTATGTAACAACATCAGTTTCACCTATAATTATGTACTATGACCTATGTTAATATAATTGTCTATATTAAATATATATGTTGTTTCAAATTTTAAACACTGCTGATAATTGAAAAAACCCACATAACATATTTTTCAGCGAGCAAAGTATAAACATCATACCAATGACATCACACATTATTTTTATTCCGTAATTGTAAGCTGCCAACAGAAAATTTAACAAATACACTTTAAAACTGATAACTACTTTCACCAAGCTTCATTCTTATCACAGCCATTTGCATATGTTATGTATAAGCTAATGATGAGTATCTGTAGCAATTATCGATGATGGACAAATATATCAGTGGTTATTAAACACCAGAATGATAAAAACTGACATTTTCCATGCTTCAGGTACTTGTGTGATTAATACATATATTAATCACTTCTTCATTTTTATAAATTCAAAAATGAACATTAAAATTGTTACTGTGATACTCGTTAAAACTTGGACTGTCATTGTAAACCACGAGACTACCGACAGGTTAAACATTATCGTATTAGTTTTAAGTTTACCAGGAAAATAAATGTGTGTGTTTGTGTTAATGAACTAGGACAACAAAATAACAAAACTATGGATATTATAATTTTAGGTTTGACTCTAGAATACGGAACTGGCCGCAATAATTTTTTTTAAGACGTCACTGCTACGCTTTGCCATGAATCTGAAACCGTCACAGCTGTCGACAGTGCACTATGTGACGTCATATTGAGAACATAATACACGAAAAATACATAGAAAATCTGAACAAAACATCACATAACACGAAAAATGCACAGCAACTAATATTAGTTGTGACATTTCCTTACATGTCCAGAGAAATTGTGCGGGTGACAGGTGCAAATTTAATAAGCAATGTCTGCACGAGTTGTCGCCTCTAGTTACTTTCATACAAGAAATGTAACTTTCACGTCCACAAAATTTTGAGAATGATTAATTATTAAGTATTTATAGTCCATATCACAGAGTCCATCATACACTTTACAACAATCAATATAAATCCTGGCAGTTTTTAATAATAGTTTCACCCACAAATTAATTCATTAGAAAAACGCGACACTCTTACACCTCCATTCAAACTGACCTAAGAAGTATGTGTTAGCAAGTAGTAGTGTTGGCAAAAAACAGATTCAGAGAGAAGTGAGGTTTAATTTTGAATAATTTTATGAGGAAATTAACTGTGTGCCAAATATTGAGGGCAGTGTCACAATTTTCAAGCAATAACTGTTAAATGACACAAGTTATTTATTAGTAAGGAATTATCTTTAAATAAAGACTAAAGTTAAGTGATTATTTTTTCCCTTCCAGTTGGTAGAAAAAAATTTGACTTGGCTGACAGATGGAGCTGTTAATATCTGAAAACACTAGTTATGTAAATTAACAAAGAATGTTGCACTTTCAAGATGAGCATGAAATCGCAGGACAATATCCAAATAGCGTTTGACAAAAAATTATTTTAGAAGATTGAAAAACATATATATTGGAAGTTATGAAGTCCAAACACAAAACACATGCCTGGAATCAAACTCAGACTGATTGCATTCGAAAACAACACTTTAACCACAAGGCTATAGAGTAAGAACAAATGTTATTTATGTGATGTTGTAAAGCTAATTGATATAGACAGTAAAATTACAGTCATCCAATTTTGTCCTTAGAGGGGACAACAATGTGGCAATAGGGACTTATCAATATTTCATTCATATTCATTGTTTTACATATTGTTGGTGGCACATTGTGCATGGTCAGAAGAATTTTTGAGGTGCAGTTTTGAACAGAACGTAAACAGTGCCTGAACATCATCATGAAAGGTGGAAAATAAAGTCTGATAATTGTCAACTGCAAGGAAATTAAGGCAATTGCTACATGGCAAAAATTCATTGCATGTTAACTTTGACTTGTTCATATAATTTTTCTCATTGTTAAAAAATAAAATTTTATTAAAAATTGTGTGAATCACATGGAGATCACAGCTTGGCCATGTGATGTTAAATAGAATACTCATTTTATAACACTTACTGTTTAGATTAAGATTGATTTGTTCTAATAACTGTAAGACAAACTTTAAAAAAGTCACCACTCAATGTTAAAACTAATGCAAGGTATATTTTAATTTTTAAACGAATCTCTCTACTTCTACATAATCATCCACTGAAATGTATTACACCACTCTCCGTCTCCCACGCAAAAGCCCAATCTCCGTGATGCAGGTGGAACACCAGGCAGGATCTTCTTAATCTATAGGCTGAGGACCCTAGCCAACCCTTTGCTACCTTGTTCCACCTTCCTCATCCCCCCTTTTCAATTCCCTTCCAATGCCATTAAAAGGGAGTTGCCTGTTTCAGGATCACTCTCGTGTAGCATGTTAATAAAAATAATAATAATAAATTTAGTTATCCTTTCCATGGTAATATAAAATCGGATAAGAGGAAAGTTATCCCCCAAACTTAATGTCATGATTAAGCCCCTCCTGACTTAGTAATTAATTTATAGCCTTTATCATTGACACTTTTGTAATATATTGAAAGTTTTCCCTTCTTATTATATAAATTTTTAAAACCCATTAATTAAAATTTTGAAATTAAGTAGCAGTTTTCCCTTCCTTTCGCAGCACCAATTAGAGGATGGGGATAACTCACCACAAGTTCCGATTATTTTACGTTGTGATTTTTTGGGCTAGGGCCCGTTTTATGAATAATTGTATAAAACAAGGAAAGCGTCAATCGCAGTTATTAACATAATTCTCACACTTCTGATTGGAGACAGGCTGAGAGATATTCATAAGAATTTAAATAATAAGATTACCTTTAATACCAACTGATGGTGCTCCAGCTGCCACGGCTGCTAAGGCATATTCGATTTGTACTAATTTTCCCGATGGGCTGAAATAAAGCAAACATTTCCATCATAACCAGTAAGACGTTAGTATATATGGTATCACGAAAAAAAAAAGTCTAGTATGGGCATAAGTATATATGGGATGTTTTTATGTAACAATAGTGACATAATATATACGAATAATAGGTAACATACCTAAATGTAGTCAACGAGAAACTATATCTCTCGGATGCCATGATGAAACTGCAACAAACGCGGAACAATCGAATCTAACCTTTACATCGATTCGGTGGATTTAGTCGAGATCATGGTATTTCCACCCTGGTCGAGAGTCGATGTAATACATGCGAATCGTTGTTGCGATACAGTTTGATCTGCTTTTGATTTCGGAACCAGAGGGTGCAAGAAAAAGATGGTTTGATTAAGCTTGACTAGTTCCGATAACTGTGTGGCAAAGAGACGTGACATTGGCATGGCATTAATAAACTAATGATAAATTAAATAAATTCTGACGCCACCAGAAGTTTATATAAATACTATAAACTATTTATAGATTATATATGCACTAGTTGGAAAAAACTCACCCCACAGTTTTCAAACACGAGTAGATATTTAAAGAATTATTTATGTCAACTTTAGGAAACTCAAGATATTCTCCTATGTCAGATATGGCCTCTGAAAGTGGGTTTGGAACACTTCCAACGACAGACAAGGCACATATTAAAAGAAATATTTCCAAACACCAAAACAGTAATTCTAGGTAAAATCACTCCATTTTTAAATATAAGGAGAAAACAATTGCATACTTATGTGTTATTCTTATTCTTAGGTGTGGCTACATCCCTGTTCGTGAAGAATCTTTGCACAAAACTGGACTGCGTGGAAGAAAGACTTATGCATTTTGGACTCTTGTTGTTTTACTATTTTTCCTTGCGTTAGGAAATTTATTGCTTACCTTCATCATTTTAGGTGTACTGAGGTTGGGCCAAGGGATGGAAAGTTTAGAACTGGTACCTGATGATAATCTAATTATGTTTTATGGAAATACAGACTTGGATCGAGTGTATAAACGTGATGGAAAATTGGAGGGCTTTGGTGAATGTCCTGTTGAAGTTACTGGTGACAATGGATCAGTTTCATTAAGTCTTCAAGAAAGAGAAGGATTAAGAAAAACTGAAATTCTTGTTGATTCAAATGGTACAATGGTGAATGGAGTTCATTCATTTGACATCAGAGATCCAGCCTCAGGACAGTCTGTCTTCTCTACAGGATTTCCTAATTTTGGTTTGCCAGCAGGTGTCAATAAGCTACAAGTGAAGATGACACAAACTCATCGTATTGCAAGCCCTATTAATGATAGTCTATTCATTCGTTCTGACAGAATTACACGTCTTAAAGGAAATGAGGGAACTAGAATGGAAGGCAGAGAAATTGTTTGGTCGGCAGATCAGGATATATTTCTTAAAAGCCTTCATGGCAGTGTTATCCTCAGTGGCCATGAAGGTATATCACTTGATATTAAAAGCATTCCTATTGTTTCAGGCAGCAAGGTAGATTCATATCCTGTAACTGCACATTATAAAGTATGCGTTTGCTTGCCTGGAGGTAAATTGTTTCGTGTCCCTGTTTCTTCTGGAGAAAATGCCAATAACGGCTGTCAGAATGTAGATCTTTCACCAAAGAGCAATCCATGCATTTAAGTCCTTCACACTTTATGACCTCTGTTGATATTTCTCATCTGCTGTCTAGTACAAAATGGCTAGTTCTACAATAGAATATTCCTGTAATGCTTTTAAGTTTGTACAAAACATTCTAGTCAAAAATTAATTGTAAGGTACAAATTCCATTTTGATGCTTTTTATGTACCTGTATAGTTATGACCTATATTATGTAATGTATAGAATGAATTGAAGTATATATCAAATGTTTATCTGTATACTTAGTATTGAAAATAGAGAGGTGGTGAATGGCTTACCTGAAATTGAGGGCAAGTGTCACCTTGTTAGACATGAGACAATTCATAATTTTTTCAGAGACAGGTCCCGTTGTTCAGAAGGGAAGCTCTCTTCATACCATTGTAGAGTCAGTTGTTCAGTACTGCTTTTGTCATGTCCAACTGCATTGTAGAGTTCCATTATATTCTGTTCTCTTTCCTGCTCGTATTAATTAAACAGACTGTCATATCATCCTTAAATGATTATATATAATTTAGATAGGTATGATATCCACAATCACACCATCCTGAAGAAAGGTGCTCAGGCCCTCAAAAATTTGACAGGTTAATGCTTCCCAGCCTAGAAACACCAACTCTAGATTTCAGACAATCAGCTGACCTCCATCCCTCTTTCCTATGCAATTGAGTTAGTTAATTTTACAATGTCACAATAAATTCACTTGCTCTCCTTTGTTTCTTGAAAATTCACATTTTAATACTTCCATGTCAGTCTCCCAGTATCAATTTAAAGTTATTTAATAACTTTTTACCCCTTCGTCAGGACATTAGGAAAATTAGGCCCAAGTTATCGCCAGCAAGATATATATACATTTAAATAAATGAATTATTCTGAAATTTATCACCTTATCTTTTCTTGCTTTATATGTTTATAGAAGAGTGATAGAGAGAGGTTGTCTTATGTTAAATTGATTGTAGGCATCGCCAAGCTCAGATCAATAGATGTGAAAACGCCAAAGTTGCGGGCCACAATGCTATTCAGACATTGTCTTGAAGTAGAGGTCTCAGACATTCAATAAAAACTATGATCTGATACTGCTTCCTAACTTGGCAAAACCTACTATTGATTTAAAGAAAGTCAACCTATCTGTCTCTCCTTCCTCTCCGGATTTATTTTCACTCAATCTTTGCTTTATTAATATATATATATATATATATATGTCGTCTGCTAGCCGATCACTGGAAATATCTTTCTAATGAATGGGGCGGTGCCTCCGAAAATTCAAGTACTCCAAACCACACAAGGTGTCTACCATCTATGAACCTCAGATAAGTCACCTACTTTCTATCTCTCTTTCCCTTCCTCATTTTATGTATATATATATACATTATTGTTGCTGTGAATTACTAATGAAGGCACTGCTGACTCTTAGTTTCATGGAGACTGATTTTTAATTAATTTAAAACAATTTGTACAATAATTTATATTTATTGCCAATTATATAAATTGTCTGCAGTACTAGATTTATAATTTTGTTGAATATGTTAACCAAGTCTTGATAAATATAATTCTGAATTTACTGTTTATCATTACAGTTCGCCTTGCATATTATAATGTGTCATTCATTGTCCAATTATTTATATGGTTGCCAAAAGTACTAGAAATTTAGTTGTTGCATACTATTAGCTTGTGTAAATGAAAAAAAATGTACTTGTTTTCTTTTATGTGGAGTTAATTTATTTTATGGCTTTTTTATAATAATAGCTCTTCTGGCACATTCATAAAAGTAATTGGAATATTATATAAAGATTCACATTTTTTTATTATTTCATGTTTTCGCTAATACTTATTCTATAGTTGGAATGTTGTTGATTGTAGTTTCCATTGTCTGACTGAAATAATACCAAAGATAATCTTGTATATTAACATTAAATAATAGTAATTGGGCAGCTTACTATTTCAAGTATCTCAAATCAAATTATTTCACTATTAACAACTGTGTGTGTTATTTATGTTGCCTATGCTTATTATTTATTTGAGGCAGATGGTCTGCTTATTAGTAACACAAAACATAATGTACTTTTGACCTCTGGGAGATACAATTCATTTCTTCATGAAACTTCACAGTTCCTTCCTATCTCCACTGTATTATTTACACACCACTTAAACACTTGTGTGTTTTTGAGCCAAGCGGTGATTTATTTCTTTTTCCCTGAAGATGGAACATATAATCACTATATGATAATTAATTTAATGCCTGATACCATCTTTGCCAATTAAGAAATAGTGATTAGAATAATCAGATATGTTAAAGAAACTACTGTGTCATAAATGTTTAAGTAGAAGTTGTGCAACTAAAATGAAAGTATGTTGTGCCTTCATTGCATGAATAACAGTATCAACATTCAGAATTAACAGTACCAAATTAAGCTGATGATGTATGCTAGGCAAACAATAAATATTTTAGACATTCATACTTTTAGATTGGCTATATGTATCATACATTATGAGTGAACAATACAATTATGGTTTAAAAGTTGAAGTATTTACATGTGTTTTATGAGTGTTACAATTTATTAATATTGATTACCATTCTTTTGTAGTACTTTGTAACTAAATGTGTATCATAACTCAATAAGGTAACAGTCATGGGAGAGTTCTTCTGTCTTAGAATTAGTTTGCATTAACTTAATACCAAAGTATCAATCAGAATGGCTTAATGATTATTTCAGGCCATAAAATGGTATTTCATTATGAAATTCAGTAAAACCTATCATACATGTTTTACATACAGTTTTCCACAAATCTCAGACTCAAGTAAAATAAATTGATTTCATTAGCTGTATCAAAAGTTTTTAAATTAAACTATGATAATTGTATAATTTGTGTGTGATATTTATTCTTAAATGTATATACCATTTCAAATATGATATCATTTATCACTTAAATTTATTTTATTTAATTGGTCAATTTCAAAATGAAGTGCAGGAAAAGAATGTTCAAGTATTTAAGTGTGTGTGTATACTATTTGAAGAAAGTAGTATTGATATTAGTTTAGTAGTATTGTTAAATTAACAGTATGTACTTTTATTATATAATGTATAAGCAATATATGGCACAATTTTAAATGCTGGAATTATTGGTAAAAAGGAGTGTTTACATATTAATAAAACAATATATTCAATTATTTTTGTATTAGTCATTAGCCTCTATGACCATACCACATTCAAGTTTTAGTTAAAGTAATTACATTATCTATGTTTATTTGATGTATTGTGGATCGTTGTTATTCCATAAATAGTTAGCCACTCTACTAGAAACACAACATTTCTTCCGCGTATTATTGGTTTCTAAGTATTTTTAATTACACCTGATGAGATCTATGGATAGTTGAAGAAAATTTCCAGCACATTAATTAGATTTAACTACACGTATAACACAACGCAATTGCGCCTTTGTTGACGACCGAAACAGACAGTGCTGGATTTCCAGCTTTGTAAGATCTCACTTTAGATCAGCCATAAAACTTGAAGAAATCGGATGTCTGTATTCTCTATCGTCGTTTTAATCGCGGAAACAAAGGCGGAGGCACTTCAGTGCACGTCCTTTTTAAGATACAAAACATCGTATGTTAGAAACGCTGTGCCCAAAATTGCGAGATTGTGTCACGAAATCTGTTAGCTATTTCAGAATACCAGTTTCGATGAATTATTTATATTAATTACAACCGACATTGCACCTAGTTCTCGGGCAGAAGTAAAACTACTACTAATATAAGTTTACCTTTTCTTGAATCTAGACATTGTTATTTATCGAAAATAGTTAAAAATAAGAGTATTTAGAATTGGAAAAGTGCATAAATATTGAGATTTTTGTGTAAACTACTACAAGGCACTGTGACATGAAATCAGGTTCCCAGTGCCAGTCTTATTAGGAAAACCGCCTCAGACAGGATTGTTGGCGGTTGCTTTGAGACAAACCACCCGAAAGATATCCAATGTTGTATGAGACGCGTTAAAAAAAGAATTGACAATAGGAGAATAATTTCGCGACGGGACATGGCTGGAGAAGGTGTCGGGTCTCGAGCAAGATACTGGAATTCGTGGTAGGGATAAGCCACACTTTTTTAAGATTTATAATTTGGGTAATTCAACACGAGGAATGATCGGACAAGGATATTCTCAGTGGCATTCAGAAAGTAAACACAAAAACGCCTTGGTGGATTTTTTTAATCACTTGAAATAAACAGTGTGTTGGTTTTCCTTGGTGAAATTACTTGGCGCCCATATATTACTGACTGGTCGATCACAGAATGTAATTTATAATTCTAGTTCTTGAGGCTCGATACCTCCGTTTTCTAGAGGATGAGGTATTTGTAATTTCTGACAAAATTATGAGCCCACATGGAGAAACGTAACTTACACACAAGAATTTACAATAACAGATTGTTAAGTGCATGCATATACATAGAGAGAATATTCAGAATAGTGGCTATTAAATGGAGAATATTTTGTAGATCGATAGATGTAAATGTAGATTCTGGTGAAAATGTAATTAGAAAATTAGGATTCGTGTCGATCAGTAAGAAGTGATAAAAGCACATTTCGAGACTGCATTGCTGCCGAGATTCATTATTGTGCAGGTACCAATTTTGTGAAGCCTTGAACTTCGTCCCTGAGAGGTGAAGGTGCAATTTTTTAGTTATTACAGTGTAACATTATATAAGTATTATACTTTTATTGCTAATCTTTAGACATGCATACAGAAATAAGTTGCATTAATATTATTTCCACTTCACCGTTATTTTTAACATTTAACAAGTCTCTAAAAAGTAACTATTTTTCGTAGAGCACATAAACGTGGCCACCGTGGCATTTTATATAATGAATAAAAAGTCACTCAACTCTATAGGAGTCGTTTAATCCCAAATTGCCGAAACTAGCATGGCTTATTAATACTGGACTAATGTCAAATCACTAAAAATTGAAAATGGTATAAAAATTTTTTGGAACCAAACTGATCAGTATGGAAACGAACGAACAGCATTTAATATCGACGAAATGTAAAGAAATTTTAGCGGACCGGGTGATGAATTAATACATTGATTCACTTATGTTTTTGAAACCAAACGTTTTTTGTAATAACCGTGATCCACATTAACAAAATCTACTCATCCTGTTTTGCTTCGTATAACTGGTTAAAGCTTTCATTCAAATAGAAAATCTGAAAATAATATTTTTGTCTCTCATATATGAAGTTTTATAAGTGAGAAACAAAACAGAAAGGAAAGTTATTACATGTTGTTGTTTGTTGTGGTATTCATTTCTAAGACTGGTCTGATGCAACCCTACGTGCTAACCTATCTTGCGCAAGCCTTTTCATTTCCACATAAAAACCACATTCCACATCATCCCTATGCTGCTTAGTTTATTCCATCCTTGGTCTCCCTCTTCTGTTCTTACCCCACACACTTCCCTCTAATGCTAATTTTACAAGACCCTCATGTCTTAAAACGTGGCCTATTAATCTATCCCTTCTCTTGGTCAACGTTCTCCACATTGTTCGCTCTTCCTCTATTCTGCTTAGAACTTCCTGGTTAGTTACTCTATCCACCCATCTGATTTCCAGAATTCTCCTATAGCATGACATTTAAAAGGCATCTACTCTTTTCCTTTCCGCAACTCCTATTGTCCGCGTTTCGCACCCATATAACACTACGAACATTTTTATAATGACTTCTTAATATTCCCACTTATACGTAAGTAAATCCCTCTTTTGGCGAAAGCCTTCCTTGCCTGTGCTACACTATTCTTTATGTCTACTATACTTCTACTATCCCTAGTTATTATGCTTCTCAAGTAGCAGAATTCCTAACTTCCTTTAAAATATCACTTCCCAATCTAACACCCATTGTTATTCCACTGTTTCCCATACTACATTCCATTATCTTGGGTCTCCCTCTATTTATCCTCACATTTAACTCCTTTTCCAGGACCACTATCATGCCATTTATTATGTTTTCCCAAAACTAAACCAGTATCAAATGCATGTTCAATCATGCGTTCCTTCAAGTGAAGAAGCTGAAAATATTTGTATTTCTTCCGTAGTTAATCTTTTTGTCGTAACAGCTTAGTGTGTGTTTGTATAATGGTACGTTATATTTTATATAGTAATTTTGGTAAATAGACATAAGCCAACATGAAGTCAAGACGGCAGGATACTAAAACAACTAGTTTTAGCCCAGGCCCAGAACGGGAATGAGGAGAGGCCACTTACGTCCAACCAAGAAAAAGGAGGGAAGATGAGGTGCATAATCACGTGCATAGACGTGTATAATAAGAGTTTTGAAAGAATACCCCCTCAGACACAGTTCTGGCGACCAGAAGACGAGATTGTTTGACCAGTCCCTTCCGGATGAGTCAGGTCCAGTGTTCCTACTTTGCTCCGGTAGGTGTTGGGCTTAGATTACCTCGTGCACAAGTGTTGAACCCAGAACCACCACGCTTTATCCGGTTAAGCCCGTGCAACTGATAAATTTGATTCGAGTCAGGCGAAAAGATAAGATTTTGATCTCATTGTATTTTCCTTACAGTAATAATGACTTCCTAATATTCACATTTATATTACCCGTAAGTAAATTTTTCTTTTTCGCGAAAGCCTTCCTTGCCTGTGCTATCCTACTCACCTGTGATTTCTTTTATTTTGTTTTATTCCTGAAGTAACGAACCCTTCCATGTGGCACCCGATTCATGAGCATGTGCTCTTATAAAAACCACATGGTGTACTCCCATGCCTACCACAGTATGGGTCCTAGTCGTCTAAAAAATTTATTACATTATCATCATTCTTAGAAATTATTAATTTCATATTATCTATTTTAATGAAACAATTACGTCTCCGAACGAGATATTTCAATTTCGATGTTTTTTTTTAAATTTGTCTTTCTACTTTATCGAGTCCATCTCAATTTAAATTCCCTTCTTACGCAATTAGAGCGATGTTATCACAACGCGGCATACCCTAATGCAGCCTGTCTTCAGCTGAAGAAGTTTAGGAGAACCTATGGAAACTCTCACGGATGGAATCTTCCTGGAGATACGGGGGTACATTATCTCTCTGCGTTGGATCTACGATTTCTACAAGCCGATGTACCTAGGTCAGCTTTGAGTGGTTTGTTCTTCGGGATTGCAGGCGTTGGGTATATGCAGTATGAATTGTTTATTGTTCCCATTGTAACAGTCGGCCAGCTGCCACCTTAACTGGCTGAAATATTGAGAAGGGAATACTTCGTTCTAACAGTAAATCCCACTCCAGTAGTAGGAAGAGCGTGGGGCAAGTACCAAAAGCGTGACCACCTGATGCATGTTTTCTTATGTTTATCCTACCTGGTAGGATTCTTAAACAAAAGCCATATGACCCTGGTTAGCCGTTGGCTGCATGACGTACTTCTCCTATCCACATCTCTCATTGAAAATACTTTCTCCTATGCTGTTAAAGAGAATTGTCACCACGTGGATTGTCTATATTTCCTCAAAACAAATCATGTCCAAGATGGTAGCTAGAAGCAATTCAAAACAAATTTATCTGTAGGCTAAGTATTATTACATTGTATTTGGACTCATAAGACTTTATTAATGAATAGTACCTGTATATAAAATAATTAAATGCATTGTGTTTGGATGAATAGAGTCAGGCTTGATATGTCTCTACGGTTATATGTATTTGCCACATACTTTAATTGGGATTCATGAAGTTGTTCATTTTCATGTAGTTCAAAGTCGATCAACGAAGTGTACTCACAGCAAGTCTAAATTATTGAGTGTTTGTTGTATGTTTCGAATACAAATCTAAACGCGTAGAGAAAATTCAATCAAACTGTGTACGTGTTCCTTGCGATTCGGAAACAAACACTTTCAGGGCGGGAATGGATGGGGTGAAATCTTTAAAATATCAATAAACAGTAGATATTTGCATCGAATGAATATTTTTTCGGCGTTATCGAGAATACTAGTGCTTGTGAAGAATTTCAACCCCTTTCAGCACGCTAAGGGGCCGGAGAGAAAGCTCATAAAGTAAAAGTAACGCGAAATAATATACAGAAAATGTTTGCCTGTATAGTAGCCATAAATCCTGTTTTATAAAAATATTACAGATGAATACGACTTATTGAGTCAAAATCTCCTGAGAAAATATGACTGGTACTTAATTGTAATAAATTATATCAATAAATGAAGACTGAATAATAGGGTATCTAATATTTAATAACAACTTATATAAATAAACAGTCGTTATAACATCATTACGCGGAAACATTCGAAATTGGTATCGAATCTGAGGTTATAAAAGTAGCTAAGCTGAATTTTGGCATTCAACAAGCAACTTAAGCTGTACATCAGGGAGACACGGAATAAACCTAGATTTCTGTATATTTCCGGAACATTCACAGCTAAGTGTCATAGTTTGTACGACTTGCTTATTATCTTTCCGAGCGGTTACTTAGCTTAATGGAGAAGACAGAATTCCATAACAAAGATAAAAATATATAGGTGAATTTATTAAAAATACAGCACCTGAATTAAATAATATAATTGCGTATTCTTACTGTTTAGTCGAAGTCTTGATATTGCTTTTACGATTGCATATAAATGTTATGCCGTAGTCTATCTTAAGAATATATCAAATAGTTTGAGTGCCACTTAACAGTCTCGTGACCTAGAAATCGGTGAAAATTGAGTTGCGTTAGAAATTGAGTCCAATCTACGTTTTCCTTTTATGACAAAATGTGATATAATCCATTTAAGTTTGCATGATAGTTTCGTTCTTAACTGTTTGAACGCAAACATGATAAATAAAATTAAACCTTGCAAAGTACTTAAAATGTAACAGAAGTTTAAGTGAATTTCGGTGGCCTCAATTTGCAATATTAAAATACGAACAAATATTCCGATTCCAGAGAGTATCAATGTTTTTGAAAAAAAGTTCAGAAAGTCAAGATAATAAGATCTCATTGTCACGCCGACCCGAAATTCAAGCGCTGCTTTTTTTATGCTATAATAAGTGCGAACATTTAAATAAAACATTATGATATTTGCTGCCAATATGGCTAAACTGGATATGACGAAACCGAATTGGCCATATTGAAATCTTGAATCTGTAACCTCGTCGACATAAGTGAGTGCAATTGTTAGGACTGCAGGCAGACCGCAGGCATAGAAGGCATATTTCAAGAAGATCATTCTCGCTAGGTCTGGGTGATAAGCACTGGGAACTATTAAGGTCTTCATTGACACGTAAAAGAAATGAGAGCCTGCATTTAACCAGCAAATCGTACCTAAATCTAGATATATGTTCACGTACTGAGCTATATTTTTATCGATAAACCCACAGGAGATAATAATATTTAAAATAGCTGTGATTTGATATGCGATAAATATTTTCCCAGGTAAGTTTCTCAGTTCACGGGTGCTTACGTAAGTGATAACAGTCAAAGTTCGTAGTAAAAGATCCACGGATGTGAACATCAGAGTGACTGGAGAGTGTTTGTACCAGTAAAACATAACCAGCATGTCAGAATCCTCTTCACGACGCACGATAAACTTTAGAAGGTGATAAACTGAGCAGAGCGTGGGGAAATCCAAATTATCCACACTTGATTTATTTGAACACCCTAGGTCTTTGTTCACAAGTCCATGAAAGAAACATAAAGCCTTTTTGCTTTCTCCGGCAGAAGTCAGGGAAGAGCATCGATTCCTTAAAGTGGATCCCAGGAGGGCAGTGAAGGAGCGAACAGACACTCGAGTCTTGAGGGAGTAATCCATGTAGGTAACAGCAGGCCGATGTGTCACATGCTTCTGCAAATCTTTCAGAAGCTGTAAAATGCAATGATCGCGGTCGGGGACTTCAGATGAGATCATCATGGAACAGTCCTTCATGTCAGACAAGACACAAAGACATGCTGTATCGAAGAAAACAGAATGCTGATTCCAGAGTAATGGCACACGACGATGTTTTGCACTTGAATCAATACATTTTATCAAATCACTAGCTATTATTACAAATTTTGTACTTATGCATCTACGTAAGTAGTTTTTAAATTCGTTTGTACTAAGTTCCACTAATCTAAAACGTTCGCACGCGTTGTAAATACGCACTTTTTTCGATTTAAGTATGCCCCAGAACCAATCTTTGCGGCTTGAAATGTCGATTTTAAAATAATTATCAGAGTTCACTTCAGGCTCGTCGAAATGAAGAGAATAAAATAAATTATGAAATGTAAAAGGTTCCTTTATGTTTCTATAGCTGGCACCCACACGACTGACAAAACGTCTGAAGCCTCCCTCCACGATACTTGAAGCGTTCAAAATCATATTATCACTGAAATTTGAGGGAGACACTTCAACGAAGTCAGATGTTGCATTAATATACATTTTAGCAATTTGTTGGCGGTAAGTACACCAACATTCATTTTCTATCTCGTGTTGAGTCGATGGAATCGTTGAGCAGTTCTGAATCTGATGCTCAACAGACTTGAAAGACGCAGACATCTCTACAGGAAGGATCAGTTTTCTCAAAAGATGATGAGTCTGCAAAACAGAAATGCGAATTACAACAATAATTGCATATCTTTCATACTCGTATGTTTTACAATTTTTTCACTACCTAAATCTACGGTTATTGACTTCTGGTAAATCACTAATAATATGATACTGAACTAAGAATTATTGAACCATCAAGTTGACGTTGATTTCATCAACAGTAATGCTTTTAAAGTGGTTGAAGCAGTCATTCTTGTTAAGGTGGAATGAAATTTGTGGTTATTTTTCGGAGAATACTCTCTCGTTTTGATTAAATAAGGCATGTAAATTGTTTTAAATAATGCTTAAAGATTATTATTGTATCTGTGACGGATTTATCACGGAGAAACGACGACATAATGGTGACTGGAACTAAGAGTTAAGATGAACCTCGTGAGAAAGCACAGAGGTCGGGCCATATTTACGGACAGATACTATTGCGACTAGTAAAAGTAGCTAATGGAAATCGCTGGCGAGGAAACAGTCATTTGGATTATCCTCTCGCGCCAATTTTATTCGATACAGAGTACGAGATTCGAATTTACAACATTCATATAAATCGACCCACAGTTAGGTACCATGGTAAGGTGATCAATTCAAACAATATTCCTGGCCTGATCGATTATTTTACAGTCAGAAATATATCCCCTAATGACTTATATGTTTAAGAAACAAGAAAAAAATCCTGACTAATTTTCCACAGTACTGACACTAAGTGGCAGGATATTAATCAAGAAAAGCCAACGATGTTTGCATAAAAACATGTATTGTAATAGTTATACAATTAAAATCGAATTTATCGTTAATCTGTCTGTACCGCTTAAAAATGAAAAACACGATGACAAAAAACTAGAAGTGGTTATTAGGAACGTTCATCAAGTAGTCTGAACTAATACTCTACAAATCAAAAAAAGGTAAAGCGAAAGCATTATCCTTGGAGAAAACAGAAAACTAAGAAGAGGTGACGTCAAACCAGAGCTCCTGTGAATAAAACAGACTTTTACAATGACCCTCGAAAACTAAAATTATTATTAAAAGTGATTATCATTGACAGAAAACGGATAATTCATTTAGAAAGTTCCTTGAAATCTAAAACGGTTCTCCCAAATCCGTCAGTAAAAAAATACAGATGGCACCTGACCACGTAATAATCATCAGAAAGCTAGTAGATTTACCGAATATATAATCGAATTTCCAAATAAATGAAGAAATTCCGCAGGACTGGGCGGAAACGGCATCAGCATCACCAAAAGAAATTTGATGAAATCAAGTCCAGTAATCAGAAAAATCTTGTGGCTTCGATCATGTTAGCAGTAAACTTTCGAACCAACTTATAAGAAAAACTGACGCCTCGTATCAATATCTCATTCAAATTATGGTATGTCTCTAATTTGTGGAAAGTATCAGAGGTCATAATGATAATTATGAAAGCAAAACATACACAACTACTATTCAGAGTGAAACCTATTGATAAAGTGCACAGAATCACAAACCTCATCGAAAATTCACTCTAAGTCTTACGGTTGGAATTAAATAAATAACCAGAAAAACAACAATTAATATCAACACAAAACAAAAAACAAAGATGCCTGTGGAAGCTGATCTTAGCTCTCACAGAGAGGGATGACGGGGACTACCTTCAGAGATTCCTTCTCTCTCTCTCCCTCTCCCTCTCCATATCTCTGTCTCTTTTCTTTTTACAGTTCTCACAAGTCGAGGCCCCTCGGTCAGTTTTGAGAGGTATACGTTTCGGATCTCAGACCTTGGACATATGGTAAGAACTGTTCACTGATCCTATTGGAACAGTCAGACAGCTGTCTCCTAAGCTATTCGAGATATGGAGAAGGGGATGCTGCGACCCCACAGAAAACTCCTCTCCCGTCTATCGGAAGGGAAACAAGTACCCAAAACCCTATCGACCTGAGCAGGTTTTCTAGGGTTTGCCTTGCATCTCTATCTTTTACCATGTAGGATCCTAAAACTATAGCCCTGCCGCCCTAGTTAACCCTTGGCTGCCTTTCTCCTCCTTCCACATTCCCAATTTCAAAATCCCTTACTATACTATTAAATGGGAGTTTCAATTTATCGGATCACCCTGCCACCATAAAAACAAAAAAAAAAGATTAAGATCAACACCCGCCACAATCGATGGCGAATTAAGTTGAATGAAAGCAATCCATATATTAACTGTCTAAAAACTTAGGATTGACAATCGATAAGAGGCTAGTCTAGAAAGCCACATCAAAAAGATGAGGAAATATAATTCCTAAGTGTACTAAACTTCAGGTTGACTGCTACTTCATAAGCAAATATTAAACCCGTTCGGTAATTTGAGGTTGTGACAGTAAAAGCAACATTAAAGCATCAAAGGATTCCAAAACAAAGTATTATTAGATGCTCGATGCAACAGTGGTATACCATGCTTTGAGTCTGTAAATAACGTCATCCTTAAAATTTCCAGAAGTCATGAACAACATCTTCTTCAATGTATAAAAATATCCTAGACGCCATCCAGCTCCTCGATCGTTGACAACTAGTGGAAAGACTCAAGCCAACCAAACTCTTTGAGTTAATCCAGTGATTCTGCGAAAGTAAAACAAAACTAACATCAGATTTCTAAGTAAAACATTATCCTCAAACACCATTTCTTCTCCTCCGCACGACTGCGGACAGTCATCTTGCATGACACCTTCCAAATTTGAAGTGAGAAGTGGTCAGCAGTCTTAATCCCAGTCTTCGCGAGCATGACGGCCCAAACATCCAAGGCCATGTCAGGGGCCCCTGGGTTGTGAGGCAGAAACACTAGCCACTATACGACAGTAGTTCGGCTAAGCACCATTTCAGTTATATTAAAAAGAATTAAAGTGCTTACTGACCTATACAGATAACATTGTCTGACAATTTTTGGCCGTAAATTTTTCCACCTTCATTGTCTAAAAGAGTATTAATACTCGAAGTCGGAGGGGTTCTCAATTTTTTTTGCCACTGAGGATTGAGGCTCCAAAGTCATCCGCTGAGGACGAAGCCAGGAGATTCTTATTTACTGTTTACTCATTTTTTTTAGTGAGAAAGTTCAAAATTTTTTCATACATTTCTCCAGCTAGATATCGTATGGATTTTGACTTCCGGGCTTTACAAAAACTGATCATAGAAATTGCAAGAAAAAGGAAAAATGCTTATCGTATGATAAAGGTAAAACGTAGCCCAACATTTAATAAACATAAAATTATGACTTCACACTTATCGCTCAAAATTTTTTATTATAAATGTGTAGCTGATAAAATTAATTGTCGTTGTTGTATATTTGAACGACTTAATTATTTTTGGTGGAATGAATTGTTACACTGATTTTTAAATACTTGGTACCATTCTCACTCACAAACTATACCTCTGAGATCGTTCGTTTCCAAAACCTCTGGATGTCGTCATTGTTAACAGCTGCACGCGAATTGTTCCAGGTATTCGTCTCGATGTTCCGCAACATTTCACTCTAAAAAATATATAAATTCGAGAACGTTATAGTTTTCTGAGTAATAAAATAAAAGAAGGTTTAAAAATATCTACAGTAACATGCAGAAAACGATATGTACTTAATATAGTGTTCACCCTTCCCTTTGATTTGGTTTATTTTAAGAAAACTGGGATTAGATTCTAAACTTGTACAGAAGTTTCTTTTTACATTTTTACAAACGTTTTGCTTACAACACTAGGATCACTCATAACTAATTGCATTACACAAGAGATGAACATGATTTGTACCTCTGTATTGACTTCATCAAAATAATTATCCTAAAACGAACCTAACATAGGTCCTGTTGCGCTATAGCCTTGGCCTCATGTCACAGTAACGCATTCACTATTTATTTTAGTAATTGTAATTGTTATTGAAGAAGTCTGATTACACTTGAGCAATTGTTTAAATCACATAACATACTTCAGAGAGGTTTTTCTCCCTCCTCAATGAACCATTCTGGTCACTTTATGGGAAGAGGATATAATTATAAACACGTAGGTAAGAATAATAATATTGTTGGAATTATATTTTTTTTACATCTTTTCTTAAATTTCGTCCGCAAGCACCTAACGAATAAAGACATTCGCATACCTTTCTTTTCCTTGTGTGTGGTGAGTACTGTTAATTTTATTAACGTATATAAAATAATTTTTTTACATCTACTTACTATTTAAAGAAAAAATTAAAATTGGCATTCATGGTAGTGCATTCCAGATACGTGAGAAACAAGAGAGTAGTATTAACCTTTTAATAACGGGGATTGGGGGGGGGGGGAGAAAGAGAGAGACGATGACGAATGGGAACATTGTGAACGGTTGTGGAAATAAAACTATGATGAGTCCACATTTATCAAATCCACCAAACAAATTTTGTATTATGTATATTGGACGGTTTGAAAACTCACCTGAGAAAGGCAACATAACAAAAGTTCTATATACATTTCAACTTAAAAAAAATATTAGTATAATGGAAACAGCCAAAAAGCAATTAACGTTTTTGTTCTTGATGTACTACGGCAAATGCCGAAATGTTCAACAATAATTATATAAACATTATTTTTCAATAAATGAGATTTAATTGAATCAATTTAATTGAAAAGAGGAAAGGTATTTACAGTTTACGTCTGTAGCACAATCACACGGCTCTTCAATCATTAAATGTTGCCTTTCACAATCATACATTCTTTCTCACTTAAAATCTATAGTATCCTAAACTAAAGCAAAAATATTTACAAATATTCCTGAATTATATTAAACGTTCAGCGGTACGTCTGGTCATTGTAGCCACTACCACACCAAGAAAAGGGTAAGGGGAGGGCTTACTTTTCGATGAACTCGGTGTGACTGCCGAACATTATCCAATTATAAACATGTGATATCGCCTCTCGCCGCCAATTATTTAATTCTGAGAACCGTCGCTTCCACCAGCTACATTTATCTAACCACCAAAACGCACTGTCCTTCAGCACCACTTTATTCCTCCTCATGACCTCTTGCCGCCGCTTACATACATATCTGCCCCGGCGTCTTCCTTCCAAAAATTTGAAATCATTCCCTAAAACTTTGTCCGCTATGATCTAACTCTTACCGCTGAAACAGGTCAACGACCCTCCAAAATCACACAAACATTAGCCTGATCCCGGTCTCACAAAACTGCCTTTCAAATCCAATATGCGCCGAACTGGTTGTGTATTACGAATTCCGCTACACTAACGACCGTGCCCACGGCTTACTTACAAGTAAACAAAATTTAATTTAGTATAATGTAAAACAAATAGATTGACGTATAAGGCTTTAAATGTAATAATTCACTTAAAATAAAACATTTCTAGCCTATGTGGTTAAAAAGTTATCGATTAGTTCATTAAAATGCGTCCTGTCGGTTTCATCAAGATCCACACTGAAAGGCAAGGCTGAAAATCTTTACAGCACCAAGTATAATCTCAGACGGGTATGAGGTACTGGTTACTTCATTATTATTACATACATATAAACAATATGAACCTTCTCTTCACTAATTGTAACAATCATAACACGAATAAGTTCTCATATCAGTTAAGCACACACTTAGTCTATAGCTTTGCTGAAAATCAAGATTAAATCAACAATTATAACATATTTGTAAAGTAGAGTAAACTTTATTTATAAATAGTTAGAGGCAGTGAATAAAATTTTCCTTTGCCTGCTTACTGTTTCTTTTTTACTGTATTTAGTAAAAAATGTGATATCTCTTCTTAGTTGTCGACGGAAGATCAATATCAAGTGATGATTCTGTGTCACATTTATCGTGTCTAAGGAAGGGAAAATCTGAATGAATCAACTTCCTTCTTCGGGTTTTCCTGTCCTTGGTTCTAAACGAAGGAATTAAATTCAAGGTCCCCATACACCAAAACACGTAGACTGATTTTAAGGGGGGCGGGGTGTTCTGGGGTCGCTGTCGTTGGAAAGATTTGTTCGCTGTTGACTAGTCGAGAAATTGCCTCCAAAACCGGTCAGCGCAAAGAGATGGTAAGTTACATCCCCACAACAAACCTTGATTTCCAGTTATCCTTCAACTTCAGCCCGGAGACCCTAGTTAACCTTTACCTACCTAGGTCTCCCTTCCGCATCTCGCTTTCTATGTGGGAGACCATAAAGTGGCTAACCCTTGTGCAGCACGTCACTCACAACAACTTGAATGGAATATTGAGTCTAATGCATTTGTTATTTGATCAGTTTTTTTGTTAATTTTTGTCACTATTATTATTAGTTAAATGCACTACGCAACACTGCGTTAAGTAATTTGAATAATCCTTGTACGATACAACTAAGAGTACATTATAATATAATAATTATGTATTAAGGAAAATTCAGTGAAATATATAATTGCTATCTAACACACAAAACTTACTGTGAGTAGACTTTAGACAATTATTTACAGAGTACGCTCACCATTTATACAAATAAATAATTTCTTAAATAAAGACAACTATCACTGAGCTAAAGGACTGTGAAGATAAACAATAAAGTATATGGTGTGGTAAATGTAAGTATGACACACACTAAGAAGCTCAACAGACATCATTCTCTTTCTGTTCTCACTCATATCATATTCATATACAAAGCGACTTTGCTATGACATAAAATCATATATTTATCACTTTCTAGAAGAATAGAATCTTCTTCTCCAAATGAATTCAGATAATTTATAAAACATGACATAATTATGAATCCTAATTTGGATTTGAGCTTCGGTCCTTCAGTTAAATATCTTATAATTCTACATTGTTATTATTTTTTAACTAAGGAAGCTGTATGACATATATAAACATTTTTTATATCATCTATCGTTTAATATTCATTAATATACTGAACAAAATCGTGAATATAAGTCTGCGTTTATGTGAGAGGGTGAATGAGTGTGCTTTTTTTGTATATAATATAAGTTTAAATTGGGAAGTTCATTGGTACAGTAATTAATAAAAACACTATTTTAAATTTCAGAAGATAACACGAATATGTTATACGAACAATATTATATATGTATTAAGTATTATGAGAAGTAATGTCAGGGGTATAGAAATGAAATATGTGAATACGTAATGAAATTAGGTTCTCTTGTATATTGTTTTCCAGTGAATGATTGAGGATCGTTAAAGAAAGTTATTCACTGATTATTATATTTCATATATATTAATAAAATGTTATGTTGAACATTCTAATTTTGTAGTTAAAGAGACGGAAAGAATAATTTATAACACATCAGTTAATTTTCACAGTCATATACACCTTTGTACATATTTAACATACAAATAGTAAATATTTTTCACTGTTACAAAGGCAGCAAATATTCGAAAATTACAATGTCAACCAAAACGAGTTCTTTAGATAAGTCCCGAAATATTGTACCAAATTACAAAATGCGAGCATAAATAATTTTAAGTGCATTTTACATAGAAATACAATTATTTATTAAAATAAATAATAGAAATTCAATTGACAAAGAAGAATTTTAATTCTCGTCGTAAACAACACTTTTACTACATTCCGTCTTGTGAAACATTTTCTCGTATAGAGTAAATGTGAGACAATACTTTCAAATGCAAAAAAATAAAAATGAAAATTGTAAAAAATTCTTACCAGAAGATTTCCTGCATTTTCCGAGACCGATAATATAAAAGCAACAGCTAAAATAAAACTTTTCATCTTCATGGCGTTATTCACTGTGGATAGAAATCTAGATTAGACTCCCGGAAATACAGGAACTAACTTCCGTCGGTAGCGATTGGTTGGGAAAGTAGATATCTCAGAAATATGACGTGACACATTCTTTCCTAAAAGTTCTGATGCACTATATGTTCATTATAGATATGCCTTAAATTTACTTTTAATTGGAATCAAATTAACGATTCAACTAGTAGGCAAGTGCTGTTTCGTTTGGGATGTGGAGAATATAAGTATTGGGGAAAAGAGGTTTTAATGTTAATAACATATTGTTCTTAATAAAATTATTTAATATATATATATATAAGTCGTCGTAAGGTATTTTATCCCTTTTTTTATTAATTCCTCACAGGTCACAGTAGTTTTCGGCTTGCATAACCGTATTCTTTTGCTGTTTTATATTCTTTAAATATATCGTAGAGCTGCCTTGTGGTCAACAAGTCTGTAAACACTCATGTGTTGAGAATTAATGTAATAGATGTAAAAATAAGTAAACTAAAAATAATGATTCTGGGGGAAAGTGATAAATAATGCAGGGAAAAACAACTTATTTCGATGACGTAGTTCACCTTGAGGTTTTTCCTGCTGTTTAACAAAGAGTAACTTAGATAGAGTGGCAATAGCAGCTCTTGGAGCATGACTCTCATCCCCACTCCTCTAGGATCAACCTGTCAAAGTAAAAACGGGGTTTTTTGAGTCGTCTAAAATATATCTTAAAACAATAAAAGACTAGTTAAAGTAGATTATTTATTTACACCATACCTTAGTAATTTCAAATACGTGAGGTACAAATATAAGTTTGTACGGAAGATTAATAAAAGCGACCATGTTTCTAAATCAATATTGCGTGTAGGATGCGAAGTTATATCAACATATTTCACATATAAATGTTAAAAATATACCATTTTCTATTCGTAAATGTTAGAGGAAAATATAAGTTGTTTTTCCCAGGATCTAAATTTAGAAAAGAAGATATTTTTTATATGTTTGGACCAAATGGACCGACTATCTATTTATCCTTTATGGACATACATTTGATTTTATATTTATAGACGCTAAAATTGAAACCCTGTACTCTGAAATCAGTAACCCGGGATTACAGATTGTATATTTAATTTGATGTAACCACCCATCATCCGCCATTCATTTATGCTTCACCTTTTTCATTCGAAATATGGAATTCTTGAATTTTACTCGGGAAAGTATATTTTTATAACGGATCAATAAAAATAACACTGCATTGACCTCTCTGGCGAATAAAGATATTTTGGCTCCGGACGTTGCTGGAGCAACAGAAAATTTTTGTAATATTATAATTAAAGAATTAATGAGATCTCTAAAGTTGGGGGACGAAACTTATTCTAATTAAAATTTTCCATTTCTTACTTTTTACCACCGTTTGTGTTTTATTTAAAGACTTTCGTTCAATATAAGCAATTTAACCGTTCTTATCAGCAGAAATAATACTACTACGTCATGTTTACTAAATAGTTATTGATTCTTGGCCACAAAGCACACATAAGCATTACGATTCGTTTCGAGTTGAATAATTACAATTATGCGATAATAAGTGATTGAAAAATTTCGTGAGTTACTTTCATGCTACGAAGATGCAGACTTCCTCTGCAGATACCAGTTTTACAAGACCATGAACTTCGTCCCTGAGAGGTGAAGGTGTTAGTACTTATTACAGTATAGTAATATGCAATTGCGTTTATTATAATCTTCAGAGATTCATACAAATGACTATATTAGGTGCGTCTATATTTATGAAAGTTTAGTCAACGTATTTTTTATCATAATAGCGACGGTCATTTAATTGATCCCAATTTGCCGAGACTTACGTGAACTTTTAATGCTGGACGAATTCTGATCCTCTAAAATTTCAAAATAACTCAATGATAAGATAGCCAACGAACTAATTACATTTATTATACGCGTCACAGGACAGTTCATTTGAAATTTATGAATTAATTATGTGATAACGTTCGTTTCCCAAACCTCTGGAATTTTTATCATTTATTTAATGTAGCATTAACATAGACTAGTAATTTGCAACTATATGTTAAAGCATTTTACGTTAGATTTCAATACATTCATTTACCATTTCTACGTACTTTACAATACCATTTTGATGTTACAGGGAGAAGTCCATATCGTTATAGTTGCCAAATATGTAGTTCCTTTTTTGGTAGAATTTGCTGCATCCATAGATGATGTGTTTGAAGATAATGATAGTATTGCATTGGGAGCAGAGGGGGCGGATCCTTGGTAATTATAAGTGGGTAATTTTGGAGTGACCCGTATAGACTCTTATGATAGTTATTTAATCCCTTCTATTAAAGAAGGGATTGTAGTTATTGGATTCATTTCATTCCATTTGGCACACCAGGGATGTATGTTTCCAGATACTATTAGCGGTGTCCTTGGCTTGTAGATAAGCAATGACGTTTCCATTGATGTTTTAACATAGATTCTATTGTATTTGATGTTCACAACCTTTTTTTCTTTCTAATACAATTCTTTGGTTTCAACCCGAGTCAAAGTTTGTTTACACAACGTTTCGACAGCAAGCTCCGGGATCGTCGTCGGGTAGTCTTTTCATTGGCGATACAGCCCATTTAGAGTATTGGCATCATGTCGCAGTTAAATAGTCAGTAAATATTTTATTAATTATTTTTCTCAAATATTGCAATAAGTCTTTTATCAATACAATCATAATTAATTCTGATAAACACTTCGGGAAGGTTTCCTCCTCGAGAATAAAAACATCCGGTCAGTAATTTAAGGTAACGTGATATATATAAAATGCAAATACAGTACAAATCAGTAAAAAATTATTGTTAGAAATATTATATTTTTTCCAAACTTTATTTTGTTTCAGTCAGTAAAAGAATTGAGATATTCCCACTCCTTCCTTATATGAATGTGGTGAGTACAATTTAATTCCAGAAGGGTGTGTTGATATTACAATGATATTATTGATACAGACAAAAGTTATGAATATTTTGTTTTATGCTGTTTAAGGAAAAAATTAAAAAATTAATTTGGCATTTGTAGCACTGCAATCCAGGTAGAAACGATAGTCCGAAAGATAAAAATAAATTAGACATTTTTGGGAGTTCCAGGCACGCTCCGAAAACATTTCGTGCGTAGCGCCATACATTGCGTCAGAATGTCCGCCCGGCCAAGTGCTGCACAGCGTCTGCCTCAATTATTTCCAACTACGCTCTGAGGGAAAGACGTGCGTGTTGTCGGAAGATCTATTCCTTACAGATTTCGTGCCCGCTGATGAGGTCATCTGCCCGCTGAATGAGAAAACATCCGACTGCAATCTGTATCGAGCGCGTATCGCCGGATGCTTCACCTATGTCTCCCTTCTCAGATAACACCATCTTGCAAAGAATACGATGCTCAAGGAGAGTATGAGAAGCTCAAGATATGTGCACAGCTCACGGATGGGATTCCTCTCTCTGGATTCACGTACAAAGGTGGTCCAATCCCCACCGAATTTTACCCAGTAATTGTTCCTGCTAGTCTTGAAGGACTATGTCCTACTGACTACTGCTCGACTAATGGTGACAAGTGCATACTCTAGACATAAAAACAATGTAAGTAAAATTTATATAAAACATTAATTACATACTTAATCGTAAACCAATATAGCCTAATCTTATTGATACTCATTAAATAATTGGCGTCTATAGTTATGATAATAAAATAATGCTACCTTATAACTATTATGGGAATAATTATGGATAAGCGCTGAGATTCTTCACTCAAACAGACAATTTGTCTGAACATATTTTCTACACTCTATCTAAATTTGTAATTTTTATCTTTTTCACAGTTTTAACCATGGAGTGAGTGCGAACTTTTGCATACGTCCCAGGAAGTTTCTTGGGATGTGCCTGCAGGTTTTTTTCATCCAGTAAACCTGAAACACCTTTTTCCGAAACGCCCTTTTAATGAAGTATCCCATCTCGTCTTTAATATGGTTTACAACATTCCTTGTGTATTTAATACCTTCAGAGATATATAAGTCATTTCTGTGGTTGGTCTATGATCTGTGTTTAATGTTACTGAAGATTCACAATAACTAATAATTTAGAGTGTATTAGCACACTTTAATAAAGAAAGAAGTACTTTATTATATTCAATCATTTCTCAACAAACTGATGTTACCTAAACGTTTCCACATTTTCATATGAAACTATTTTTAGTTGTTATATAGAACTCGAACTCCACACGTCAACTAAAGAAACACAAAAATTTCATCACATTTTCCCCTTAATTTCCCCTATTTTAGTCGGAGTTAATACATAAATTCGGATTATTAATATCTACTCATTATAATTCTTTTCCTTGAATTACCAATGATCAACATTAATGAATACTATAGGGTGTTAGATTGTCACGGAATATTTTGAAAAAGGTTAAGGAATTCTTCTACTTGGGCAGCATAGTAATTACGGATGATAGAAGTATAGTAGACATAAAGAGTAGGATAGCAGAGGCAAGGAAGGCTTTCGCGAAAAAGAGGATTTACTTGCGGGTAATATAGGTGGGAATATTAGGAAATCGTTGCTAAAAATGTTCGTATGGAGCGTGGTGTTATATGGGTGCGAAACGTGGACGATAGGAGTTGGGGAACGGAAAAGAATAGAAGCCTTTGAAATTTGGTGCTATAGGCGAATGGTGAAAATCAGATGGGTAGATAGAATCACTAACGAGGAAGTTCTAAACAGAATAGGGGAAAAGCGATCAATATGGAGGACGTTGACTGAGAGAAGGGATAGATTAATAAGCACGTTTTAAGAGACGAGGGTCTTGTAAAATTAGCATTAGAGGGAAGTGTGTGGGATGAGTACAGAAGAGGGATGCAAAGGTTGGAATACGCTTAGCAGATTAGGAATGATGTGGGTTTTGTTGATTATAAGGAAATGAAAAGGTTTGCCTAATATAGGTTAGCATGGAGGGTTGCAACAGGCCAGTATTAGGACTTAATACCACAACAAAATATGATGTGATAATACAATAAAATACTTTTATGATAAAATTAACAAATTCAAGAAAATTTATTAATTGGAAAAACATACAATAGATTGAGCAAAAAATGAATTTCAATAAAGTTAAATTAATAAAAATTGGGCGATAAAGGTGTAAGTTCAAACATTATTATGGCTTTACTCAGGTACATAAGATTCCTACTCATCAGGGAGATAAGATGAAAGGATTTACAGGGAATTTTTAAAAATATTTAGAAGTCTTCAAGGGGTTTGAATCACTTTAGTATGAGCAATTCGTGTTGTCTTACTGTTGGATGTCGTCATGCCGACTGGAACATGTGGCGTGATGGAAGTAGTCTCCGACGATGACGATGAATGGTTCCGCACTCGCGAAACAGCTACGGCGACGCAAGCCTCAAGTCAGGGTAGACATGCCCGGACACTCATTCAGAAAATTTACAATTTCTTTGTCACACTACCCGTGAATTAGCTGGCAGGTCTTGTAAGTTCCAAATCACTTTCCCAACTCCCATTCTTCGAAGATTCCTTGTCTTCTTCCCGCAGATACCCGCTATACTACCAAGAAGATTTTGTAAATTAAATTACGCAGCAAAATTATACGCGCTTATATTCCTGTCCGAGACAACAAACCACGTAAATTCCGGAAATTATGCACTATGTAGCACTATACTGCGACAATCAAGTTTAAAACGCCCACGTAATTAATTGCGTCCCTGTCAGTAAATTACACTAAAATCCGACACAACACCTAACAATACACACATTAGGGGCTAGTACTACTTTCGAAAACGTACTAATTTTTTCGTGTCTGTTTAAAGCCGCATCAACTGCTAGGTTATTAGCGACTGTGCACTGTTAAGGTAACTTAAATTCATTTAGGGGTATCAGAGTAAGGCTTCTCGAACATCACAAGCGTCTAAGCCCTTGCCAGGATTCGAACCCGGGACCTCTGGGTTGATACACTTTTTGTATATGATTGTATGTACGGAAGCCATGCCTAGAGGCACGAACTCAAAAAATGAGATATAGAAGGAAAACATTGTTTATTTTCAACATCATTGCAAAGTGCGTCTTTTCAACAATATTTACAATAAATGCTCAAAAAATGTTCGAAAGAGTGATTGGCGGACTTGAGGACCTCGTTGCTCACCTAATCCAATGCGCCTGCAAGCGTGTGCGAAATTCAAGAAATATTTAGGACATATAGAAAATTCCCAGTATATAATGGCCACGAAGTAAGGCATGAATTAAGTATTTACTCAGAAATAATGTCAAGCGGTACTGGGGTTTCGAGCTAGCAGAGTGACTGCGGGGCTTACCTGATCATGTCGGGGATGCCTCGCACTCTCTCTGGGTATTTTTTTATCAAAGTTCTCATATGCCGAGACACCTTCACCTATTTTAGGAGGTATATGTACTGGGGTCAAAGACCTTGGGCATATGGCAAGAGTTGTCCGCTGATCCCATTGGATCAGTCGGCCAAATGCCTCCTGAAACTGGTGGAGACACGGAGAAGGGAATGCTGCGTCCCCACAGCAAACTCGTCTCCCGTCATTCGGAAGGGCGTGAGAATAGTACCCAATGCCCGACCTACCTGATGCAGGTTTTCTAGGGTTTTCCCTGCATCTCTTTAGGTGAAACACCGGGTAGGATCCTTAAACCATAGCCCGGGGGCCCTAGTTAACCCTTGGCTACCTTGCTCTACCTTCCGCATCCCCCCTTTTCAATTCCCTTCCTATGCTAAAAAAGGGGAGTTGCCTGTTTCAGGATCACCCTCATGTAGCCTGTTACCCAAAAAAAAAATTGTTTACAATAATTACGAATACACTACGTTCGATCTGTGCAACTCATCAGGATGAACATAAAAGGAGACCAAAGAGTTTATTTAAGAATACAGTAAAAATTCATCAATTTTTATTAATACAGTAGACAAAGCTTCTTTCTACTTTACTTTCTGATAAAAGTAACTCCTTAATATATGAACTCACTACAACTACGTACGTGACTTTCTTATTCTCTTTACTACGAAACAGCAAGGCAATTTTCTTTTTCTTTTTGCGTGATGACGTGAATACAATTGAAATACCGGGCGGCTTCGATTGCAGAATCTCCCATTTCACTGCAGAAATGGTTGATAGTATCATTTTTAGCGTTAATTACCGTATTTTAACATGAACCAGTTTTATATAGTTTCAGCCAATAAATTATGTTAACAGTTTCACCGCTGCCTCTCTTAATAACATCCAAGATGAGTTACTTTCTTACTCGACTATAGGAATCTCATCGTTGAAGTCACTGCTTCGAGTTAGGGGGACTCAATTTTGGGATCAATTACATGATTTCTATCTACATACTACAAGAGCTTTACATTGAAACTGCCAAACATCTACTGTCAATAGCAGCAAAGCCACTCTTTATGACAATCTGACACGACCGCTAGGAAATAACTTTGAACAATCAACTAATTTAAAAAAATATATGATTGACAAGTATACCTTACGTTCTCCTTGGGCTCCATTCTGCAAAAATCTTAACAAACACAGTACAAATTCTTAATTTGACCATTTTTATTCAGCGTGCTGCATCTAATAAAAGACATTATTAGAATGATTACTGTAATTCTTCATATCGTATGAAACTCTGCGCTCATTGGTGGATTGAGGCAAACCGGACGGCCTTGTGAGAAGCTCTGTGTCTAGAAACCATTGCAGAATGTTTTTGCTCATCTTCGCGTTAACATCGGCGGTCAGTGCCGGAAACTTTCCCTGCCTGGAACCAGGCACGAAAGTTCGTCTTCCGTCAGAATGTCCGCAAGGCCAAGTTCTCCACAGTGTTTGCCAAAATTATTTCGAAATACGTTCCGAGGGAAAGACGTGCTTGTTGCCGGGAAGTGACTTCCTTACACCATACGTGCTCCCTGATGAGATAGTTTGCCCGTTAAAGGATAAAACGTCCGACTGCAACGTGTATCGTGCTCGACACGCCGACTGCTTCGCCTTTGACGCCCCTTCACAGACGCATCCACCTTGCAAAGAATACGACGCTCAAGGAGAGTACGAGACTCGCAAGATATGTGCAGAGCTCACGGATGGCATACCGCTTACAGGATTCAACTACAAGGATGGTGGTATTTTATACCCAGCAATTGTGGCTGCCAGTATTGGACAGTGTCCTACTGGGTATTGCCCGACTAACGACGGCAAATGCATACGTTGGGGGCATACTAAATATAGTGGTGTGTATTTCTCACCAGGAAGCTTGGAGTCTGTGAACAGGCCAACGATGTAAGTAACAGTTCTATAAATTTTAATAATATTAAAACACATTAACTTACTCAATTTTATACCCATAATATAAAAACATGAAATATAAATACTTAAAGATGTAGCGCAGTAGAACCCGGTCCATTTTTTCCCTATTTCGGCATGAGTATGTCGCTGGCCAGGAAGAAGGGGCTTTTCCGGGCGTCGATTTGGCGGCGCGGAATCAAAACAAAGAGACAGTGGTTGACACTTGGGCTATAAAGCTCAGACACCTCGTCACCGATTTCGGAATTTCCTAATCTGTCTGAGAATTTGGTGACCGGGTGGCGTGTGTTGCCCAAATGTAACATGGTATATTATTTGAGAATATCCATCCCTACCACCTTGATGATAGGTGTCGCATAAGTGGGGAAGAAGTTTTAAAAGAGGCAGGCGGAGACCTTTTGAGAGCAGATTGGTGGTGGAGAATTAATTAGACAGATTGGCAGGATATTTGTGGTAGAGAGTGAATTTGAGAGATGTAGAGATTGATGGTTAGTGACACAGATTGGTGGCAAGAGATTGTGCAGTGAACGATTGACCAGTGCAGTTGCATTACGGACTGATCAGTCGAGGAGGCAGCGGAGAGAGAAGGCGTTAACAACGAGGGAAGAAGTAAGTAAAACATGAATTTGTGCTATTGTCTACCAGCCGCTTCAGAGTTCAACAACAAGGATGTTCCAGTGGCATCTGCATCAAGACCCATATGAAAACAACAAAGGTTCGTCAACGAACGGAATATCTGCTGCACGTGGTCACCCAAACAATAATTACCCCTGAGAACTTTAGAATCATTCCCTTTTAATTCTTTATATTTGTACAGGTTATATTCTCGATGGGCCCATTTTAAAATTATTGTGCTTTCAGTTAATATATGTACATATTAAACCTTAATCATTAAATAATTAATATCCCCCATCATTTACAATAGATTTTTTCCAAATTATAGGTTTGCTTTCACTTTTTTAATTTAATCAAACTTGTTACGCATAAACTGTTTTTCTCTTAAGTCGTTCAAATACTGAGTTACATCGACGAGAAGAGCAAATTCACAGGTCCCTTCTTTATCAATGAATTGGGGGGAATTAATAATATTTAATCGCCTGTATCAACAAAATGTTATCTTTTATGTTATATATTACTTTTAATGTTGTTGTTTGTTTTCAGTCCTGGTCTGATGCAACCCTCCATGCTAAACTGTCTTGCACAAGCCATATCATTTCCTTATAACTAGCACAACCCACATCCTATCTAATCTGCTTAGCGTATTCCATCCTTTGACTCCCTCTTCTGATCTTACCCCACACACTTCCCTCTAATGCTAATTTTACAAGACCCTCGTCTCTTAAAACGTGGGCTATTAATCTATCCCTTCTCTTAGTCAGCGTCCTCCATATTGATCGCTTTTCCCCTATTCTGTTTATAACTTCCTCGTTTGTGATTCTATCCACCCATCTGATTTTCAGCATTCGCCTATAGCACCACATTTCAAAGGCTTCTATTCTTTTCCTTTTCCCAACTCCTATCGTCCACGTTTCGCACCCATATAACGCCATGCTCCATACGAACATTTTTAGCAATGATTTCCTAATATTCCCACTTATACGTAAGTAAATCCCTCTTTTGGCGAAAGCCTTCCTTGCCTGTGCTACACTATTCTTTATGTCTACTATACTTCTACCACCCCTAGTTATTACGCTTAATAATTATCAGAATTTCTTAACTTCCTTCAAAATATCCCTTCCCAATCTAACACCATTTCTTATTTCATATTTCACTAGATTACCTTTTTTTCCCTCTATTAATCCTCCTGTAGTACTATTTCTTCAGGATCACGTTCATGCCGTTTATATTGGTTTCCAGGTCTTCTTCTGAATCCTCTAATACTACAATATCATCAGAAAACCTTAAGGTATTTATTTCTCCTTGCAGTTTTATTCCCTTTCCGTATTCATTTTTAACTTTCTTCATCGCCTATTCTAAATTAAAGTTGTTATAGCACCTACACCAGCGAATGCGCTTCTCAATTCAAGCTTTCGAAATTAAATTAATGAATATTATATAGGTTTTGTGACATTCGGTGTTTTTAAAGTTTTTCTCAAAGATTGTTAATAAATTATTAAATGATTTTCAAATATTTCTCCTTAAGTGAAGTTTTTAATTCATTAAATAATCACGCCGCGACTAATCTATCTATTGGTTACCCATAATCTTTACGAACGAAACTGATTAGTGCTGTCACTGTTAGATTAGTGCATCGTGAGATAATGCCTTATATCGACAAAAATTAACTCAGTTCTTCAGTTATATTAAAAATGTAATGGATTCGTCTTACATATATTTAAATTTGTGATGCCGTAGCTTTCTTCAGGTAAAAAGAAGCACTATTCAAATCTTGCAATACGTTCACCTGAAGTTGAAGTAATTTTTTCGGACTAGTCTTTAATTCTTATTCCATGACAAAATAATGTTGTTAATTACTTATTTTATTATAAGGAATTAGTATTTCTGCAGCATTTCCTAATCATATCTCTATCAGAAAATGGTTTCATTTTCTTGTCTATTACATAACTTTAAAAGTTCCGCTAGTATTTTTCTGCTCGTTTGTTTGTTGTTTGTTTCATATATTGGCTGGAGCTTCTACCAGATTCCTCGTTTTGCAGCTCCAAGAAGTGAATTTACCATTGTTTAAGCGAGTGTATGTGCTCTGTAGTGTGGGTGTAGTGTTTTTAATGATTTTATACAACTATTTATTTTCGTTATTTATTTAAAGATTATATGCAGTTAATTATGTACTTTATTTTGTCTTATAATCATTTTTTTATCCTATTTTCTCGACCGTGGAATAGTGGAAGTTAAAAATCTAAAAGTAAACGATAAATCAAAATCTATACAGTGTAGATGGCTTCTACTGCTTCATCTGATGAGAAACATTTGAATTTTAAATTTATTTTGTTAATGTTTGTTCCAATTAATTTAATTTGTACTTCCACATTACATACTTCTGAGATTTTCATTGGAGAAGACGGTTTGCCTGAAAATATTTATTGCACTTTAAGTTAAAACTACAAAAATTTTTAGAAACTAAATTTGATTTTCTTTTTTTTCTCAGGTTTAACCACGGAAAGGGATCGAATGTACCCGACTGTGAAAACGTTACAGCATGTTTAAATGACTCGGAGAAAGTTTCTAAATAGGATGTACCTGCAGGCGTTTGCATACGGACGGCCTGAAGCAACAATCACTCACACACCCATTTATTGATGCTATATATTATTAATTATTTAAAGCATTTCTTGTCAATTAAATTCAGAGACCGATATGTAATCCAATTGTGTAGTTGGTCTATGTTCTCTATTCTCACAATTTATTGTTTAATGTTTCTGACGATATGCAATAACTATAATTTCGAGAACATTAGCAAACGTAAATAAATGATATAAAAATAATGTATTTCATTGAAATATTTCGCAACATTCCAAGCATATAATTGAAATAGTAAATCGATGTCATCTAAGCAATCCGACATATTTTGATGAAACTACAATCTGTTGATATATGTATGAAGGATTTTAAATATTCCAAACACTCGTCCCCTGTAGCCAAATATTTCGGAGGTTATAACTGCATAATTTGTTCACTTTACAAATTTGAATATTATGATATTGTATTGAAACAAAATTACTAAACTAACGTTATAACACGAATATAACATAATTCATATAGGAAATATTGCTCATGGGCATCTGAACTGGACTCATTCTTGAATGTTATTGACTTCATAGTTTACTTAGGCATGAATAACTAATAATATAAATACTAATAGCAGGGGGGGGGGAATGATATTTGAAAGTAGCTAATAAATATATATGAAATATTGACAAATCCTTTAACAATCCCCTCTCGATGTTATCTTTCGGATAACGACTTTGTGTTATATTCCTGTCTTAAAAACAACAAATATAATGAAGTATGACACACGTATTATGGAAACTTTCAGATATTCTGTTTTTTAACTGTGTTTGTCTTTTCCTGTTATGAATTCATCTGTATTTGGCAATGTTTGCAATTTGATTAAAGAATGCTTATAATTATATCATTGGGGCAAAGAAGTCTTCAGACAGTCTTGGTCATGTTCAGTGAGGTTCAAAATTGCGTGTAATATAAGTGAATTCGTTTATATTTAAACTGAAATCACTTTTTAATAAAATTTAAGATATTCAATATAGTATTTTCTAATAGGTACATACAGTATGCGTTAATGTGGAACATTTCTATTCTTATTTCGAATTTTGACCTCAAATGGGATGGATGGCACAAAAATATAATAAGTAAACGCTGTTTTAACTTTTAGCATCAATTTTACAAAATAAAACTTTTGCCTATAACGTTTAAAAACAATAATGGAAAAATATATCAGTAGTCATTGCACGAAACAAAATGTGGATTGGCGGTTGTGTAATCTGTTCATTCTCCTCTTCCCCTCTCGCTGTATTCAAAACTATTCTGTTTTTCAACACGCAACAATGTTAATTTGTATCCAGTCGGGGCAGATGCAAAGTGCCCATCTACACATACTCTTTGATAACAACTATCATTGTGATGCCTCAATTAAGTATTAATCCTTATTACGCCGAAGTAAAAGAAAGACGCTAGTTCATTTTCCTGTCTAGTATAAAGTTGAGATAAAAATTAGCAATACAACTCCGGCAATTCAACTAGTTCCAAGTCCCACAGATCTCAGTATTGTAACGCGTATGTTTCATTTAAAAAAATTAAAATATGACAAAGAACGCGTAAGTATTTATGTACATGCAAAAAGCAAATACTGCAGAGTTCAAGTAATGGAAGTACTGAAGATAAACCGAATGCAGTAATTCCTAAGTTTCAACGGAGGGGTCTGAACCCGAGTCGCAAAAATTCTTAGTGCCACGGGTCGGCGAGATGGTGGGTGACAGTTCCAGTAAGAATTTTCGCCATGTCAAGTTCCAACACAGCAACAATCAAGGAAATTGGGCATGAAATCCTGCTTCACAGTAGGTAAACTGTATTAGTCGTCTGAAACTGCTTTCACACGAAGCGAGGGCGCCGAGAGGAGAATAAAATTGTACTTATTTCTGTCTAATGCGAGAGTGCGTCTACTATCATTATATATTGTAATGAAAAAACGCAGATTTTGGTTATATCGTGGCATTGTGAGGCGCAGTTCGGCCTACAACGAAAGAAGTTTTGTGCGCGACAAGCGAGGCCAACAACAATGTCGAATTGGCTGAAAGCGGGTGAACCCCCGATGGGGATCCCCCGCGGGAAACTCCCTCGGGGCGTGTGTAAAAAATGGTGTGTGAAAAAGACCGGAATTTGGTGAAATAAACCGCTGGCGGGGAGCCCCAGAATTTTGTGAAGAACCGATGGCGGGGAACCCCGGAATTGTGTGAGAAAACCGATGGCGGGGAACTCTCGGGGCGAGAACTAAAAAGGGATCCGTTCGGAGTACCCACTAGCCCGACCTACCTGATGCAGTTTTCTAGGGTTTTTCCCTGCATCACATTTAGGTGAAACACCGGGTAGGATCCTTACACTATAGCCTGGGGGCCCTAGTCAACCCTGGGCTACCTTGCTCTACCTTCCACATCCCCCCTTTTAATGTCCCTTCCTATGCTATTAAAGGGGAGTTGACTGCTTAAGGATCACCCTCATGTAGCCCGTTACCCAAAAAAAAGGCTCAAAAAGGCAGATGAGTAGGGCAGAGGACGGACGACGGATCTATCAGATGAGTAGGGCAGAGGACGGACGATGGATCTGTCAGATGAGTCTGAAAGGCAGATGAGTTTCAGATAAGGGCAGATGAGTTGCGGAGAGGACCTACAAGACGCCAGAGAGACGCGGAAACATTCGTGAAGTTGAATGCTTGTAGGCCCAGTAATTGTGGGTAAGTTCTTAAAAGCTTTGAAACTTGCTCATTGTGCTGATTGAATAAATTTAAATGATTTCTTTTCTATTTTCAGTAACTGCATACTCCACATCTCGAGAGACCCAAAATCCCTTGAGATATTGTTTCATGTAATCACTGTAAATTGATAAATATAAAATTTTCAAATTGATTAAAATTTGTTCAATTAATAAATTAATGTCCTATCCCCTGAAAAGGATATTACAATATATATTGTATACAACAGGAGGTGAAGGTTTTATTAAAAGATTAACTAACTTTTTAAAATTTCATAACATCATATTCAGTACGACAAAAAAAAACATTAAATTACAAGCAATTTTCAAAATCTCAGGGGATATTGAGCCTCTTGAGTGTGAAGGAAGCAGATACTGTAAAGATAAGAGAGAAATAATTATTTAGTTTTTGAACTGAATAAAAGAAAATGAGCAAGTTTCACACTTCACTCACCCAATATGATTTGGCTGCTAATCTCGTATTTGAGACTCTGCTATGTGCACTCACTACCTTCGGGTAAGTACGTGTCACAGATTCCGCTATTAGAAGTAGAAGCACCACACGGCTGCCACACGCTGACGACACCTTCCAAGTAATACTGGCGACTATTCTTGCCGGACTTGTTCACCTGTAACACAGAAGTTTTCTCCAACGGTCTCTGGCGTTGTCATAACACATCAGCGTTCTGAGAGTACGTGTTCTCCCTTCATCATCCACCGCTGCTCAGTACACTGAGTTACTCCCAACATCAAAAGTTTAATTAATTCACGGTTTAACTCTGCTCATAACACAGGGAAGCACATCCTCCTTATTTGAATGCTTGCCGCACTCTCCCTCACGACCGCCTCACTCTGCTGTCCCTCCCGCTCTGCCACCTCCACCAAATTTTAGCCCTCACCCATCTTAAAAATCATAGGTCGCATGACCAAGCCAATCAATCAGTGAACTTTCCGATGGAAAATTCTGGAAGCTTTTTTCTAGCTTGTTTCAACACGTGACGCACCTACTGCCTCGTGCCTCGCTACCCACGCGACTGTAACAATCAAGACATACTTCGTTGGCTCCACATTATCGCCGAACAAAATTCCTTTGTCCTAACTACGGATACACTTTCCATTGTCCACAATTTCTTATATTGGAGAATTCTTCCGATATATATTGTAATATCCTCTTCTTAGGATAGGTTTAAAATTATTTAATGAACAAATTTTAAACGGTTTGACAATTTTATATTTATCAGTTTTATCTTTACAATGATTATATAAAACAATATCTCAGGGGATTTTGGGTCTCTCGAGAAATGAAGTACGCAGTTACTGAAAAATAGAAAAAAATCATTTAAATTTATATAATCAACAAAATGAGCAAGTTTCACATCTATGTTGAACTTACCCAAAATTACTGGGCCTACGAACATTCAACCTCACGAATGTTTCTGCGTCTCTCTGTCTTTAGGTGCACCTTGCAGCTGCTTTACACCGAGGAATGTAGTGTGATTCAAGTTAAACTCCTCTCACATCACCGTCTGCTCCTCTCTCCGACTGATCTAGCCTGCCCTCTGATCTCCAGGTCCAACTCCTCTCACATCATTGTCCCTTCTCTTTGCCTCTCCCCGACTGATTCTCCACGACGGATCTCTTCAGCCTCCCAACGTCTCATTTTTAACTTCTCGCCCTGGGATCCCCCGCCACCGGTTTTCACCACAAAATCCCGGGGGTTACCCTCGGGATTTCACACACGCCCTCGGGAGTTTCCCGCTGGATTCCCCCTGCGGGGATTTCTTTACACACGCCCCGCAGGAGTTTCCCGCGGGGGTTCCCCTTGGGATTTCACCCACTTTTAGCCAATTTAAGTCTTCATTGTTGTTGGCATCTATTGTCGTCGCACAAAACTTTCTTCATTGTAGACCCAACTGCACTTCTCAATGATAACAATTACCGAGAATTGTTCCCGAATCCCCTTCACATTACAACATTAAATTAATCATCCATATACCATTTGCACCTATATATATTTGAGTGTATGTAGCAATCGCCAATTTATTACGTCACTGGAGAAGAATACCCCATATTGGAGTGCAAGTAAACACCATGGCGCCAGAGAGGCGAGGCATCAGAATACCGAACGTGCCAAAATCACCGATTGGTTACTAAAAAATCTGGTACCTGAATTCAGTTTCTTAACCCCAGGAATTTTGGAAGCGCGTCCCTTTCCAGAAATTAGGGTGAGAAACCGCTGGCCAAGCTGGATTTTAATTGGAGGCTGAGGGTCAGGTTATCCACCATGCATATCATGGTGGGATGAATGAACGAGTTGATCTGCGAGGATGGATGGGAAAAATTTCAGCAGTTGGGCATGGAGAGTTGAAGAAGCCTGGAGGGTGCATAGTGTCTGATCCACCGCCCGTCAGTCGGACATGAACATATGAAGGAGATACAAGTTGTTGCAGTCAAACATGAAACTTTGAAATAGGAAGGTGGAGATGAGATGAGAGATTTAGTTTGGAGTTTGACGATGAACATTAAAAATTAGGATGAAGTCAGTTGAGAGTGAGAGAAGTTTGCAAACTAATCTGGTGACAAACTGAAAAGAAGATAGACGGCAGCGAACAGGATTCCTAGAAAGAAGACTAGGTACCGACGGCAGAATTCACCACTGGAAGGAGTCGCCTGACGAACGTGGAAGGAGCCTGCATTACGAAATGGGAGGAGGAAGCCGCTGTTCACAAAGGAAAAACAGGTGCGTGTCTGTGCCACTGTCTGAGATGTGTCATGACTGTCATCCTGCTACAAAAATCCCCACAAAATGACCCTTTTGAGATTAATTATAAGCTGAGTTAACTGAGGTAAAATATTAAATTGGATTAAATTTGTAATATAGTTTCTTTTTGTTTTCCGTTAATAAATTTAATTTGTTTTATTTCATCTAAGCAAATAATTTATTTTTAATTTAAATTACAATTTAAAACCCCCCAGTTCATTATAATAAATATATTAATTCATGCAATTCATCAGCCGATCCAATTATTTCATATCTAAAATAATAATGCATGTTTATTAAATTTGATTGTAGAAAAAAACTAAAGTTAATTTCAAATCTGTATTTATTCCAATAGTACCCAAATCAAATGAAATTGTAATTAATTTAAAATCCCAATTGATATTCAAACATATACAAAATGAAAAAGCACCTGTTACAGTATTACGGCCACAGTGTAACGGTCGAAGACATCTGCTCGGACTTTTGGTGGTTTGGAGTCAAAAGAAAGGAGACAGCATTTGAGCCAGGGGGAAAAAAACTCAGATTCTGAGCCGTGCCTTGGGTGTTTCCCAATTTTGGTGAGAGTTGGCGGCATCGGGTGGTGTATTTCCCCAATTAGAACCATAAACGTTATCGGTGGATATTCATTCCTGCCACTTTGAAGTGGGGAGGAGATTTTGAAAAGGCTGGCAGAGAGATTTTGGGACCGATTTTTGGAGGGGAGATTTGGACAGAGATTTTGGATCACAGATTCGGAGAGAGATTTTTTGAGAGCAGTGAAATGGGAGAGATGGTGAGAGATTTTGAGAGAGGTTGCTGTCATCGGTGGCTGGAATTGTGGCAAGGGAGATTTTGAAATTCTTCCTAAGCCAGGGCGGCAGCTGTGATCTGGAGAGGGACAACCCTTTTAGGAGTAAGGAGTTGGAACATGCACTAAGCCGATACGGTAATTACCCCTGATACTCTTTGCTGATTTTCTGTACTGCCAGGTCTGAGTAGATGTTGTGTAAAATATTCTGTTATATTAGAAGACCCATAAAATACAACTCTGAGTAAAGGGTTAGAAAGTTGTTAGTTTTAAGAATTTAATTTGTATTATTTTTTTGTCTAAACTAATTAAGACAGAACTGATGGCATAAAGATCGCAATATTAAAATTGTAAGATTAATGTAAAATATTATTTTTGTTAAAGTAAATTGTTTTCTTATTTTTATTACAAAATCTTAGTATTAATATATCAAAATTCTACTTAAACAAAGTATTAGTATCTGCCTCTATTCAATACAATATATTGTAGCTGATCCATCATTCCTCTGTATTGAAGGATATCTTCATTACTTTAGGGCGCCAGGTATTTTTCATAAAAATACCAAAAATTGATTTTAATAATTTTAATTTCAATCAGAGCGTGAAAGAAAATTATATCTGCAGGGTGTGGTCATTTTCTCGTCGTCCTGCTGACACAATCTGCTGCTCCCATCACCCCATGACGACTCCCATTCTTGCCAGACCACATTGTTGGCCCGGGTTGCATCAGTTCCTCAACAATTGCAACTCGCAAGCTGGCCTGCATTGTTCATCGTAACTTTTCATGTTACAATATGTTTTCAGAATCAATTCTTTTTACAGACAATTTTTAGTATTCTTATGAAAAACAACATAGGCACAATAGAAGAGACTATAGGCCTAATTACAATTTACACCACTTACTAAACTGTTACTTCATATAAAGCTATATTAATTTTAAGAATACGTATTTTATGCAGTTTCACACTTACAACTGAACTTTGCAATAATGTGAATGAATCTTCATAAATAAATTCATGGTTCCCCTACTGAATAATAAATTAAACTGAATTGGTCATATAACTCTGTTCGCTCAGTCACATGTGCAGTAAGAATGTGTCCAACTTATGTGGTAAACTACTTTACTTTGCGTATTTTCCTCTGTTTTGGTATACAGAATTATATTCTGGGGCAAATTTATCAGACAAAAACTGATTTTTACTGCTCAAAATCATGTTGTTCTAACAATATATCAAATTACTTCAAGAACCTCGTGTAGAACTGTCACTCCATTACATTTATTTGTTAATGCTGTTTGTGTTTACCAATAGACAGTAATAACTCTGATTTTCATGACTTTAACACATGAAAGAAACACAATCTATACAAAAATGTAATTCATTGTCAATTACACAGAATGTTGTCCACTATTCTGGCCTTTCTATTTTTAATAAACTACATCAAAGTATAAAACTGTTACCCAACAACCAAAGCCAATTTAAAGCTGTGCTGGCTTCATTTCTCCTCAGTCACTCCTTCGGTTGAGTAAAAGAATTTATAGAATAATCTGATATGTACAATTATGTATAAATATAAGTAGTAAGCATTAACTATATATTGTCATTATATGTCATTGCAATAGAAAACTAATATTATATGACAGTAAATAGTTACCAAGAGCTACTAACTAACTTATTTTACTAGATATTAGTTCAAAATTAAAATTATTTTAAATAGCACTATTAATAACACAAATTAATTATTCTATTTGTTACAGCTCTTGTGTGGAAATATGTACATATAAAATTAAAATAACCAATAAATTATATATAATCTATAAAGAAAAAAAATATCAAGACCTTGACTTTGGTCTATACATTTCTTCTATGTCTACTGATATTATAGCCATTTGCATAAGTGAGCACTGGCTTAAATAAAGTGAACAATATTATTTTTGCATCCCAAACAAATTTCTGGTCACTGTGGTTGCCTCATTCTTGTGATAATATTTATTTAATGGAAAGTTCAAAATCTAATACAAATGTTGGTAAACATTTTGAACCTGTGGCTTTATAATAATAATAATAATCATCATATTCTGTAGATCCTGTAAAGAAGCTAAGCTTCAAGGGTGTGGAATGGGTCAGGGTGTACATTTATTACATTATTTTATTGTATAAAAGAAAAATATACTTATAACAAATTTTTGTATTATAAACTATTATAAATTACTCTTCTCCGATTCTTCTATAAATTCCTTTATTGAATAGAAGGAGTGGCTAAGCAAAAATGAGCGTAATTCAGTGTTAAATTTACCTTGATTATCGGACAACTGTTTAATTCTGTGCGGCAGTCTGTTGAAGATGGATATCCCTGAATAATGCGCACCTTTCTGTGCAATTGACAATGTTTTACATTTTTTATACAGATTATTTTTGTTCCTTGTATTGAAGGGATGAATATCAGAATTATTCAAAAATAAGTGCCTGTTTGTGATTAACAATAACATCAATGAATAAATGTATTGGCACGTCAAAGTGAAAATACCTAACTTTTTGAACAGAGTTCTGCAAGAAGTTCGTGAGGAAACCTGACATATTGCTCTAATAACACGTTTTTGACTAATAAAAATCTTATCTATGCCTACTGAGTTGCCCCAAAATATATACCATATGATAAAATAGAATGAAAATACGCAAAGTATACTAATTTTCTTGTTTTTAAATCACTGAAGGTGGACATTGCTCTGACAGCATATGTAGCTGAGCTGAGTTTCTTATGTAATTAATTAATCTGATCAGTCCAATTTAATTTATTATTTACTAAGAGACCTAAGAATTTAACAGAGGAAGTTTCATTTACATTTTTGCTGTCGTATTTAAGTGTTATAGATTGTAAAGTTGTGTTGAGTGTGTGAAATTGCATGAAAAACATTTTGAACCTGTGGCTTTATAATTAGTGTTCATTTATTTAATTTCGATTTGTGTTTATAACTCAACAAATGGCAATGTTCATAAACTCAAGATATGAAACAAAAGCCTTGTTAAGAGTAATTAGCACAAATGCCAACTCAATGATTTCATATTTGATTTTAGTAATTTAGTCCTCTATGTGGAATCATTAATGTCTAGCTATCTACTGCTGAATTGCCACTTGGAGAAGCGTTCTGCAGGGCAAACATAACAGTCCCATCATTGACCTAATTTGCAACTACTTCTTCGTTGGCTCTGTAGCATCTGGAGAAAGGACAACTACCAGGACAACTGCGGGCTGTCATCTTACATGACACATTCCGAATATGGAGTGATACATGGTCAGCATATCGACTCTCCATCAGTCTTAACCCCAGTCTCCATGACAATGACAACACAAACCTCCAAGCCCATGCCAGGATTCGAACACGGGACCCCTGAGTTGTGTGCAAGTAACGCTAGCCACTACACCACAGGAGGCCGGCAATTTGCAACTAGATTTGTTTTATTAAACCATAACAACACTATTCAATACCCTCTATTAAAAATGGATCCAAAGCATCAGCAGTTTCACAGGAAACTATCAATTTCCTCAGCATAATTAATGAAATTTATGGTTTTTCTTCATAGTCTACAAATGGGTGGTTGTTCATTGTATTCGTTTTCCATCAACCTGTTGATACTCTGTTGGAAATATCTGCAAATATATCTGAGTGACACAAAACACATTTTCTTCAAATTGTTCAAATTGTAAGTTAATTTGCTTAGTTACAATGTGATTATTTAAGTAAAATGATGGTAACAACCGATATGTACACAAATTACCATGCACACAGAGAAATTTCAAATGATTTTACAAGAAGCTACCTACATGGCTGAAGCAGAAATTCCAACAATAAATAAACATCATCCAATAAAAAATCTATAAAATTTCAGTATGAACAATGTGATGAAGTTATATTAGACCCTAAATTAAATTAAAAAGTAGATTTCCTTTTTAAAAAATCATAGAACAGACATTAACTTCCTTAAAAAAGTACTTTTGAAGAATTAAATACTTTAGATGGTGTATTTGGCCCCAAAAAAAGAATTGATTCAAGTAATTATGCTAACATTGACAGTATTGATGTATTCTGTGAAATTAACACATTAAATCAGCATTTTCTAGCATATCAGTCTAGAGATATTCTTAAAATTTTGCAGAATCTTTTCACAAATAATATGTAAAGCTTTCTAAAGCATCAATGCTATTAAAAATATTTCTTACCCTACAAGAACCGTAGCATCTGGAGAAAGGTTTTTTTTAAGTTAATTAATTTTGTTACATAAATATTCCTATTAAGTAATGTAATTATTTCTTAATGAAGATTATATGGTTTAATGTAATGATAGAACTCAACTCAAAGTCAAAAGGAGTCAGCTTAAGATAGGTTAAAAGAAGTTAGAGACATGGTAAATAAAAACACATGCTTTTCGAGGTCTAACCGAGTTTTCTGAAGATGTGATATTTCATTAGAACTTTGCAGGTAGCTAACTCTTATAATTTCCCTACTATCGATGGTAGGTGGGGTGAATGTTCCTCCCAGATTCTCGAGGTGGATACTTTTGATTGGGTAGGAATTTTTTCCCATCACCACTACCGAGGAAATTTATTTACGGAACTGGAAAAATTTTGAAATATGGAGGCTGATGTATTTTATGTCTTTAAGGATTCATGGTGATGGAAGAGAGAAACAGTGGAAATTATGATTCAGGAGAGAGATAGACAGTGGAGGGAGCTGAATACAAGCCTGATAAACTATTTTTGATTTTTTACGTGGATTCTGACTTGGATTATTGAGGATGGGATACTCTCGGTCTCGGCTTCGTTTGAAAAGATTAAATGAGCAAGGTGTTCATTTTCTCCCCGGAATACCAGAAGAATCTTTATGAGTTTCTACCTGACCGAGATCTGTTACGAGCGGCGATTTTCAGCTAACGTAGAAGCTGGTATTATCAGGTCTTGAAATTGCTGTGTTTGTAACTTTCTTCAAATATCCTCTTGCAGCCGATTTCAAGTAAGAAACTTCAGTTTTAAATATACCTGTTTGTGAAGGACCTTAATTAATACGAATCTGGGTTAAGATCACATTACAGTAAATGTTAGTTACGCAATTTAATCTTATAAATGTAGTATTGACTGTAAATACTAATAATCCTAAAAAGCCGGTGCCGTAATAATAATAATTTGTTCATTAATTGTTGTGTAATATTTAATTCTATAATGTAAAATTTATTTATTCAGATCATTCATATAATATTTGTTATTAAATATAGTTAAACCCTACATATTCATCTCAATAAACTTCCCCAAATGGGGTAAGGTAATTAGGGGAACCTCGTTTCAATATTCGTGGTATTTTACCTTGTTTCTAACCATGATAAATTTATAATATTCTAAAATGAATTAATCCTGTTTGGAAATGGATTACAATGATTTCTGTGAAATATGTGATTGGTGCAGAGTATCAATTCCCTACAGTTATTGTAATAAGCGAAATTTTCGATCAGCGGGCCAGCAAGCGAGAGTTCATTGAATCTTAGCGGGCTGCACTCCACAGGTTCATACGTGATGTTTTTGGCCCTAAACGGAGTAGTGAATTGACCTGAGTCTGTGGGGGAAAGTTATCAACCTCAGAAGCTTCTAGAAACCCTGGAAATGGCGGCAACGATAGCCAAATTTCATTCGATGTCAGGATAACATGGCATGCCAAAAGGAGGGTGCTAGAGTCTGCGATGATCTGATATAGAGGAAAGATCTGCCATTGAAGATGATCTACCGTCGCTTCCCAATGTCCATACGCAGAGATACGTATATACAACGAGGCAATTACGAGGAAAGGTGTCCTCGAATAGGGGTCGTCGCAGAGCATCACTACCTACGAGTTCCGAGGGGCGAACCTGCGGACTTTAGCAGCTTGCTTCACCGCCGCAGACGTAAAAGGAGAAAAAGAACTGTATGTATTTAGGTGCTTGGAACTTTTCTCTGCTACACGGCCCGCAATTAAAATCTGTTAATTGTCTCATGCTCTGTTAAAATCTAAATATTATCTTTACAAAATAAAATCAAAGTTTATAAATCGAACTTGCTTTATAAATTCAAGTAACCCAAAAATATAACTTTACAATATTAATTATGTGATTGACAGAACTGTCGGTAGAGTTGAAAATAATGGCATTGGACAGCCGAGTGACATTGAGAGAGAGCTCCAAACGGCAGCTTGACCGTCATATGCTCCGACGTAGTTAATAAGTTATCTTGTATAGTAACTCGTCTGGAGTTCTACGCTTATTGGCGGATTGAGACAAACCAGACGGCCTTGCCAGAAGCTCTCTGCTTGGGACCGCCAGCAGAATGTTTCTGTTCGTCTTAGCGTTAGCATCAGTGGTCAGTGCCGGAAAGCAGCCGTGCCTCGAACCAGACGCAGACTATCGCCTTCCGTCGGAATGTCCACCAGGTCAAGTGCTGCACAGCAACGTTTGCCGCAGCTATTTCCTACTACGCTCCGAGGGAAAGGCGTGCTTGGTGTCGGAAGGCGTTGTTTATACACCACGCGTTACGCCCGATGAGGTACTCTGCCCGCTGACGGGGAAAACCCTCGACTGCCGTTTGTATCAAGCCTTCAACGCCAAGTGCACTTCCTTCGAACAGCCACCACAGAAATCTTCTTGCAAAGAATACGACGCTCAAGGAGAGTATGAGAATTTCAAAGCATGTGCAGAACTCACGGAAGGGATACCTCCCACAGGAATCACGAACAGATTCACTTTTTACCCAGAAGTTATTGGTGCTAGTCGTGAAGGCTTGTGCCCTACTGGGTATTGCCCAGCTAATGGTGACAAGTGCATACGCTGGGGAAAAAGCAAAAACGGTACCGAACCTACCTACGCGTACGGTGTTTTGGATTCTGTAGACAAGACTATTATGTAAGTAATATATATTTCTTCATTTTTAGCAGACCAACTAAATTATATTCATATCCTTATAATATTTATTCACATCATTTATTGACTGATAGTGATTTACATAGCCATGAAATAAAAGGGTAATAATTAGATAACAAAAATAGGAACTGTAATACAAAAGAAAAATCTCGAGAACTAGGATAAATATAATAATTTAATGAAAATTAATAAAAATAGTACAAATTTTAACGACAGCAAACGGTTACACATTTTTTTGAAAATTATAAAATTTAGAAGGTATTATACGTTTCGTCATATGTTATGAACCTCGTCTGTACTAAAGCTAAACTAAAATATTTTGAATGAAGATAGTAACATGATAATGAAATAAACAGGTATAAGTGGCTCACGTTTAGTCTTCAGAATATTTAATAAAACGTCGTACAAAGATTTCAACAGTGAAGTGTCTTGTTTCAACTTTTAAAATAATTTATTACATTAAATGAAAATTGATTTAGATAATCTAAGATAACAGCACCATCAAATGATTTGTTTCCAAGCATTGCCTACTAATTGGATAATTTTTATAAGATCAACATATTTAATTTGCCTAGTTGTCAGAGTCTAAGAAATCATTACAAAAAATTTGTTAAACTAAATTATGCTAGCCAAATGTATTCAAAACATCGTTGTTTTCTAACAAAATAAGTCAAGGATTTTAAAGTTAAAGCTATAGGGCTATTATTGTTTTAATGACATTCTAAATTTTTTAGCTAAATGCTCATTACAAGGTAACTCAATGTATTTTGTATTAACATAAATGTAATTAAGGTTAAGAGTACTGAATTTGAGAATAAAATTAATAGAATGATAATTAGTACAAAGAATTTTGAATCCACAATTCAGGTAAATCAGAAGGTTGAGAACTATCAGACAATAACAAAGTTTAGCCAAAATAATTATAGCCATTACCGTTTTCTGATTGTTTGGAATATTCAATAAGAAATTAAGAACTCTGCCAGAATCAATGGATTTATGAAACCAATTATTCTAGAAAATTAAGATGGCATCCTTTCTCAAATTCTTTACTAGTTTTAATATTATATCATTAATTATTAAGAACAGCCATTCATTCAATCAAGTTGTTAGAAGAAATAATATAAAATAAGTCGTCTAAGTATGTACCTATAGTATACTATACATTTAAAATACTTAGAAAGATTTAAAATTTTAAGACAATCTTGTAAGTCTTCTCAATTATTTCTGCAAAAAATCGGGGACAAGGAGGAACCCACTTAAAGGTCGGAAATTTGATTATAAATAACACCAATTTATAACTCGCACCAGTCAATAGTAGCATAATCTCTAATGAATGACTATCTGGATTCTAATTATTTATGATAATATTAAAAGGAATTCCGGTAAATAAAGAAACATCAACAAGAGATAAAAGAATGTGGTCGGATGAAATATATAAATTAGAAATTTTACGGATGATTTCAACGGAGTTCTTAATGTTCTTCATTAAAACATAAACGAACAATTCTTCAAAAAAAAGGAACGATAAATCGTATAAAAATCATAAAAGTAAGTAAAAGGACATAATTTGTTTTACTAAAAATAGATAGAATCTTTATGAATTTTAGGAAGAGCATAATAGCTCTGAAAATGTCATTTATATTATTTAGCCAGCTGTATAATAATTGTTCGTTCCACAACTCTGTTTCTTTATCCCTTGCTTTTTAATTTGTTTTACCGCATATCTTACTAGATGTTTTTAATAGACTCATTTTAAAATTATTTTACTCTAATTCTCCATCAATTATTGCGCTCTTTTTTTGGTATTCCACTTTCTCCTCATCTTTGACTTGCTCTAAGATTTTTATTTACGGTATTCTTTCTTTTTATCTACCTCACTGTTTTGGCTTTTAGTTTAGTAACGAGTAGTCTATGCGCATGTCAAACCTTCACTTGGGATGACTTTCACGTCGCATACTATTCTTCATTCTTTCCTGTCTGTTATAACGTAGTTTATTTCCGATTTTGATCCTTTGTTCCACATTTACCTTGTTATTTTAAGAATTAAGCGTTATTTATGCTAGAAGTCTTTATCAATAATGTGTTACGGACATACAGGTCAAGTAAGTTTTCTCCTTCTCTGTATATTTGCCCATAGCGTAGGTTCAATGATATTTTCTCAACCTCTTAGGTCCACCCCAATTTGCGCATTCAGATTATTATCATTGTCTATAATTTGTTGTGGATCAGTGGCCAAACGTTTTTCATGACAAGCGCTAATTTTTTTGACAATTAGTTCAGATACGCCATATGACGTGAGCACATTTTATAGCGTCATATGATCATGATGGGGGTTGGTAAATAGATAGCATCTACTTCATTTAGGGGACGAAAAGGAATAACTTTGACGCAGTTAAATTAATTAAATTACGTCAGTTTAACGAGGCACCAATCTAAGAAAGTCAAAAATGAAGTTCGCGTACGAGAGGGTGATAGCTTCATGATGCTCGTTTGGTGAAGGTAACTCTAGACTACGGTTGGTGGCACTGAGAGCGAGATCGGAATTGTCTCTTCTCTCTGTTGGCTATAAGAACAGTTATTAAGTTATTCTATTTATGAATTTTGGCTATTAATTGTATTTATTTATAATACAAGTCTAACTGTACAATGCTTTTTAATTATGTAAAGGTACTTCTCGTCCGAAACACAAGCAAGCCCAAGGATGCCACTTTTAATAGTCCAAATGCACCACGGTTTGGTCATCTCAGTTCTAGAGCATTCAGGAAATTAGTTTATTCCACAATACCATATATCCATCTTTCAACTAAGATCTTCGCACTTGCCTTTCAGTGTTACAATATTGATGGTTCCTATTAATAATTTTTGTGTTTGTTTCTTCCTTGTGCATTGCTATTTTGGCATCATTTCCTCCTCCGTCCCCCGCTCCTAAAATCTACAATGGAATTACGTCACTTCCTTGGTTTTCAATCTTTCCGATACTGGTGGAAAGCGTTTTTATATTACTTCCTTACTATGCGTAGCCTAATAGAGCAGCAATTTTATAAACAACATTGTGACAATCAAAAGTATTGAGAACATCTTTATTGACTGCCTTAAATTTGTTTATAAAATTTCTTTTAATAATAGTTCTTGCTACTTCATTGCTCAGAATTAACGATCTTTGTCAATTAGAACTAAGGAGCATAAAGCTTATATATTTTCTCCTTCTTACAAACATCCTATTTTTTACTAAATATTGTCTGAACAAAATCATTCCTTTAATTTTGATAATTCTGTTATTTTAGATAAAGGAAAAAATAAATGAGGTTGATTTCTGAAATGTTACATATTAGATCCAATACATTTTCTGTTAGTATAAATCATGACACTACTCAATTAAATAAATTATTTTATGGTTTATTAAATTGTCCTTTTTAGTTTCATCTTTTGGTCATTCTTTGATTTGCATTAACTTTGTTCTTATTACTTTAGTCTCTTATAAATATTGGCAAGTGTTGGTCGAAACGTCTATTTAGTATTAAGATTTAAATTTTTGTTTTAATTTTTTATATTTGTCTGTTATACGTTACATTACAGACGTTAACCACACGTTTTGTTAACTTAACGCTTGTCCTTCCATAGAACACTTCTGAGTTTTTCCGTTTGAAATAGACGATTTGGCTGTAGGCCTACTATATCTTAAGTTACATGTAACGAAAATTTTCAATTAAACAATTTTGAATTTATTTTCCTTTTTACAGGTTTGACCATGGAAAGAGTGTGAATGTAACTAATGCTGCAAACTTTCGCACTCATTTTCTGAACTCGCAGAGAGTTCCCGGAGGCCGTTAGCGAAGACAACCACCTCAAAGACGTATCTAATCATTCATTTTATTGCGTATTATCGGTTTTTTTAAAACTTTATTAATCAAATAAATTTCTACCGCCATAGTTAACTCTGTACCTTGGTCTATGTTCTTTATTGTGGCAATTCTTTGTTTCATGTCGCTGAGTAAATAGGCAAAGTATATTTCTCGCATAGCCATGCGCTATGCAAAAAAGTTTTTTCCTGTTTATCAGGAGGAAAGCTTAAAATTTTGTTTTTTTTTTCATTAAAAATCACAACATTTTAGGAATAACGGCGAAATACCTTCTTTTAAAAAAATCGGCCATCGTTTTCTACACATTTAGACCATCTTTCTGGCAATTTTTGTATGCCATCCCAGAAAGTTTCATCCTTCATCAACTTCCATTCAACAAGCCATTTTTCCACTTCATCGATTGTTTTGAAACGCTGCTCAGCCAGTGCGTGTCCCATCGATGAAAACAAATTATAATTTGAAGGAGCCAAGTCAGATGAATACGGAATGTGGGGCGGAAAAGGTGTCTTTGACCAGTTTGACCGATTATGCAGGACCATTTTCATGCTGCAAAATGGCCGTTTTTCGATAAATGCATGGTTCAAATTGATCATTTGCTGCCGGCAGCGGTTGGTGTTATCTGTTTCACCAGGCTTGAGAAGCTCGTAGTACACGACACCCTTCTGATTACACCACACACACAACATTATCTTCTCCCAAAGCGATCTGGTCTTGCCCTCAATGTTAATGGTTGCCATGGCGTTACCCGTGATTGTCTGCTTATGGGAATATATAAAAAAATTCATCGTCAGTCACAACCCGATGCTAAAATCCCTTTCTTTTGTGGCGTTGAAGCAGTATTTCGCACACAGTTTTTCGCTTTTCTATCTGTCATTCGCTCATAACGTGTGAAACCCATTTTCCAACCTTTTGTAACTTTCCCATGGCTCTCAGACGATCTGAAACGGCTTGCTTAGTGACATTTAATTGCTCTGCCATCAATTTTTGTGTTTGTGTATCATACGCATCATAAACAAACAAACGAATATCGATTTTATTAGCGGATGTCATAGCTACAAAATACTTTTTTAGGTTTGAGATAAAAGATAATTGGCTTTGTTAGCCATCTCTTGGAAGAAAAACGACATTTCAAACTTTTACACCTAGTAAATAAAACCCGAATCCATTCGAGACCATTCATGTCCCATTCAAAAGCAATTATAAAAATAAAGTTCCTGTAGTGGTTTATAATTATTTATTTATTTAGCAAAAAGTACGAAACATGTACATACGTTTATATTTAAAAAAATTGAGTTAAATTATCTCAAGAAAAAGTGAAGTTTTGTGGAAACAAGGTAAGATGGATTTCAGGGAACCAGCAGCTTCTATGGACTGATACATACATATATATATATATATATATATATATATATAATTGCCTTCATTTTTCTGAAGAACCTCCACCATAATGCAATTCTTGCATGATGCACATGACCGTGGACCACATCATCTTTCACTGCCCCAAGTACTGCAATCAAAGAGGAGCTTTTATTGTATATTATGGACCAAAAGATATCACATCTTCGGAAGAGGCAATTAAATGAACTTTAGAATATTTAAAAGTTATCAATATTTATGAAAAAAATTAACTCAACTAAATTGTCAACATTATGTAATACATTTATCGGAATAGTATGTTTTGGTGTTTGGAGTATTCTAATGTAATTTCTGTTGGTCGCCAACTTTATAGTTGACGCGTCCTGAACTAAATTAAATAAAGAAACATATTCATGCATTTTAGAAAATCCAAAGTTCACTTATACAAATTCGACAATTTAAAACTGGGAAGTTGGATTTTTGGATGAACGCATATTTACAGTGGAAACTACATGATGAGACGTGAAATACATTAAGCAGGGAGAATGCTGGAGTGTGGCGATAGCGACTTGTGTGATGTGGCTGACTGTTTATTTAGGACCTATTTTATGACACTCGAAAAACTGGGCAGAAGGCAGTGGCGTCTAGACATGAAACCAAGGGAACGGTGGTCGATCGAATAATACGGAAAAGTCCATAAATTTTAACAACTGGGTATTCCGGTATGTGGCGAGGTAGGACATATCTGGTGATAATCCTGAAACTTGGAGCGTTGCCGCGGAGTACACGGAACCATGTACTTGGCGACTCTTCAATAGGACAAAGGTATTCACTCGGCGCACACATAATTCACGATAGTCACTTAATAATTAAGTTACTTCAGTAATATTAATGGATGAATGTATGCAAGGTGTGATGATAGAGGTGTTTACTACATGAGTAATTATTCATGAGCTTTTGCAAGCCCTTACTGTGTCATAATATTTGAATATTTTTTATGAGCCTTTATTCACAACTGAACCCAAAATAAATATATATGGCTGTTATCCCGAATTATATATTTAATAATATGCGTTCAGAGTCCTGAGACGATTCGTGTTATTGATACTCTTTGGACCGCATACTTCTGTAACGTAAATATGATGGCGTTCTTTGGGATATCTTTTTTCACAAAATGATACACATTTTCAGACAACAGGATATTTTCTGACCATTATATATATGTATATATATACTGTAAAAAGCCTGTTTTATTAACACAATGTACGCAATGTCCATTTACATCTCCTACATGAATATATGTGCTGTTCATTATATTTCTTAGTAAAGTTGACCAATTTTGCGCAGACTGATGTAAAATTAAAGAAAAAAATTACTTGGGAAACATTTAAAACAATAATTAGCGAAGGAATAGGGTACTATGTTCCAACTAAACATCTAAGGGAAACAGCTGACCCAGAGTACTACAATCCTGAAATTAGGAAACTCAAAGTAATAGTGCGAAAAGTTAGTCGAAGCCAAGGAAACAGCCCAAGAATTTTATTTAATAAACCTGCTTGAGGGGGATGTAATGGATGGGGAAAATTCTAAAAGTATATTCGAAGGCGTAAGAGTAATAAGAGCGTTATTCCGCCTCTAAAAGGAGTAGGAAATACACTTGAACTAGACGAAGCAATTTTAGCCAACAGGTTTGCTAACTACTTTGCCACGGTATTCGGGGAAAAGGTGGATTTACCCACTTGGGAAAACTATCTTCAAAATCAATGCTAGCAGCTTACGAAAGAATATTAGAAAACTTAGGGCTCATAAGTCAGCTGGCCCGGATGGGATTTCGGGAGAAGTGCTAAAATTAGGAAGGGAAGCCATGATTTCGTACCTCATACGGCTATTTGAAATATTTATTAACAATTCTGATGTTCCAGACGATTGGAGAAAGGCGATTGTGGTTCCCATATTTAAATCAGGTGCGCCATCGCAAACAAGTAATTACAGGCCTCACGTCTGTGATATGCAAGCAATTTGAACGCTTCATAGCTGAATATTTGCGTAAGCAGTGGGACAAAAGAGAGTGGATTTACAGTGGACAACATGGCTTCAGACCTGGATTCTCTTGTGAGAGCCAACTGCCAAGATTTGTCGGACGTGGTTCACAAGGGAGCCTGGAGAATAGACGTTATAATTATTTATTTTTCTAAAGCCTTCGCCGTCGTGCCCCACGATCTATTATTAAGTACTGGTATAGATTTTCGGGTACTGAAGTGGATTTGGGAATCTTTAAAAGATCGTTCACTCAGAGGTCGCGTGAATGACAAATTGTCCGACTCGTGAAAATCACGTCAGGGTCCCGCAAGGAAGTGTCATCATGTTCCTTGCATTCATAAATGACTTAACAATTGGTATAAAATCACAGGTCAAACTTTTTGCCGATGATTGTATGGTTTATAGGGAAATCGTAAACGTTGAGGATGCACAAATACCAATGGTCAGTTAGAAATAAAATGCAAATAAATGCAACGAAGAGTAAGGCAGTTGTTTTTACAAAAAAAAGGAAATATCCCTCCCACTAGATATTAAATGGGGAACGAAGTTGTAAGGAAGTCTAATAACTGTAAATATCTTGGGATCACGATTAGTAAAGATTTAAAAGGGGTAATGAGGTGAGCGAGGTAAAGGGTGCTTCGCGTTATAAACAGGCTCTTGAGGAAAAGTACGAGAAAAACCAAGATTTCTGCTTACAAAACGCTGGTCAGGCCAATTTTAGAATATGGGGTAACGTGCTGGGATCCATATCGAAATAAGCGTTGGAAAAAATACAAAAACGGGCTGAAAAGATGTTCGATTCGCGAACAATTCTCACGAGAATTTAGGTCTCAGTAATAGAAGGAAACTTGTGAGGTTGTGCGCAATATATAAAGCTTATAAGTGAGAACCGGCCATCTTACGACGCCGAATTATATTTTTTAAAATGATCATGCGTTCAAAATTAAAGAAAAAGGGCAACGCACTGACGTAGAAAAATTTTCATTTGTTAATAGATCTATACGCGATTGGAATTCCTTGTCTGCAGAAATACGACTTTTCCGGGTAGCGTAAATCAGTTTAGGAAAATGCTAAAAAAACAAGTGAGTAGTATTTTTATTTTTCTATTTATAGAATCAGTGAAGTGCTTATAGTGAAGTGCAGTGAAGTAATTTCTGTGTGACTCCTGACTTCTCTTTTTTGTTTCAGTTTAAAACCTACAATTAAAAATTTTCCTTAATGTGATTTGTATTTTATTTGTATATAGCAGCCACCGGGCAAATGCCCAATAACAGCTAAGTAAATAATAATTATAATAATATTCCTTCCACCAATAACTGAGCCTTCTCAAGTGCAAAATTATTCTTATATCACATTTTGGTGATCCAAACGGCAGCTTGATTGTTTAAAGATCATGGATTACTTCCAAACCTTCATGTTATCTAGGCCGGTTTAATAAACTTTTCACATGTTATAAAAAAAGGCAAGTTGCCAACCGTTGAGGATCTGGTGCATATTCTGTCAACCGAACTTTGGAGTTAATGAAGAAAATCCGAAGATGCATAACTTAGGAACGGAATTTGAAATAAGGGATACGAGAGGGAGAGGAAAGTAGTCAAGGGTTGATTCGGGCCCCCGGGTTATAGTTTAAGGATCCTACCCGGTATTCACCTGGAAGAGATGCAGGGCAAACCCTATAAAACCTCCATCGGGAAGGTGAAGCTATTGAGTACTTGTTTAGAGTTTGAATCCTGACATGAGCATGGATGTTATATGTGTGTGAATTTTCTTTCAATGAAACCCCTACATAATAGTAGAAAGTCGCTAATGTCCATTAGCAGTCAATGCGACCATAAATAAATAAAAAACCGTATTAAACTTGGAGTTAGTAAGGAGTTTAATTTTAATATATGTCTGAAAATTAGACAAATTTTGAAAATAGCTTTTACTGTGTAGTAGCTGTTTATTTTTCCTTGTAAATATAATTTATTTAATATTAAATGCAATTGTTATTAATCAATTCCTTAATAATTTTTTACTGACTGACCATAACTTGTCGGATAATGTTTATCTTCATTCTAGATATTGAAATAATAATACGAATTGATGATGTTCTAGTGTTAATTAAAAAGATGAAAACTGGTTTAAAGCTCCCTGTTGATTCGATAAGGCAAACTGGGCGTCCTTGGTCAGTCGGTCTGTGCTTCGGATTAATGCAGAATGTTTTTGTACATCTTGGGTTTAGCATCGGTAGCCAGCGTCGGGAACTTTCCGTGCGACGAACCGGACACAGATTATCGTCTCCCGTCAGAATGTCCGCCAGGTCAAGTCCTCCACAGCAACGTCTGCCGCAGTTTCTTCCAGCTACGCTCCGAGGGAAAGACTTGCTTGTTGTCTGAAGATCTGTTCTTTACCCCACGCGTGCCCAGTGATGAGGTAATCTGCCCTTTCATGAAGAAAACATCTGACTGCAGTTTGTATCGAGCATTTACCGCCGACTGTTTTGCCTTTGGCTTCCCTTCCGAGACACAGCCATCTTGCGAAAAATACGACGCTCGAGGAGAATATGAGAGATTAGAAATATGTGCAGAACTTACGGATGGTTTACCTCTCACAGGTTTCGTGTACAAGGGTGGCATGTCGCACGTTCACATTATCTCCGTAATTGCTGCCTCTTCTCACAGTGGTCAATGTCCCACTGGTTATTGCCCGACTGATAGAGACTTGTGCATACTCTGGTGGATAAACAATCATCTGTCCGATGCGGGTGCAATACAAGGAACATTTCAGAGTAAGGAAAGTCTTACGATGTAAGTAATAAACACCAATTTATTAGTTTAGTACTCAGTCGATGTCTTACATTATGCATTATTATAGCTACAAATTTATTGATTGAGAAAGTGATATTTATAGTCATAAAGTTAAAATGGTATAACAATTTTGAAACTATAATAAGAACCGTAACTGTAACGAAATCGAATAGCTTAAGGCTGGTAACGAAGATTGACACAACTAAGAAATGGCATGTACGAATAAAATTATCGATGATAAAACGTGTTTATTTAAAACGAAAGCCACCAAATGGTTATGACTTTTATTTCGTGATCACAGAGCAGACAATGTTAACGGTTACGATCAAAAACGATAAATAATGTTAATTAAAATCGTATAACTATTATAACTCAAATTTTAGATCTGTGGATTATGATAATGATATTGACGTGAAATTATATTTATACAATATATTAACTTGAATTGGTTATTGTAATGAATACCGTAACTACCCTATTCAAATAGTATCTTTTAAATTTTTGTATTCATGTTATTTACAACTTTGGAACCATAGAAATGTCACGGGGCTGAACTATTCATGAGCTCTATCACATTTTTCATATCAGAATTGGTATCTGAATGTACTGTGTTAAATAAATGACAAATTCTAATGAATGTCATTCAAATAAAAAAATTCTAGCTGATACGACACTTACATAGTCCTTAATTATCAAAAAATTTATTTAATACAACTTGTTAGACATGTAAATTTCAGAAACATTCAGCCCATGACTGACATGTTGTAGTAAATAAAATTGTTGGCAATATAAGGGTGGTTTCGCTTCAAACTATTTAAATATATGACCAGTGCATACGTATTCTAAATCAATAAAATTAAACGTTTTAAGTGCCTTTCGAAAAGGTATTATCGTTCAATATTAAAATTATTTTAAATAGCCAGTGATTTTGAAATCTATGAACGATCATTCTTTAAATTTTGGAACAGAGGCAACAATCCTTAATAATTTTCATCTTATTTATTTATTTATAGGCTCTACACAGACGTTTTTACAATTTTGTAGATACCATACAATGGAAGAATCTATAAGTATGAAAATTCCTATGCAATAACAACAGTGTGAATTATATTAGATTACAAATTTTGTTTACATGAATTCTCTGTGAAGGAAATTCGACATTTAAAATTAATGTTAGTTACAAATATGAATAAAATAAAATATGTAAAAATAATAGGCATGTAGGAACAGTAAACTAAATAATTGGAACAGTACACATTTAAATACATTAACTAGAATTATTAAGAAAATATTCATCTACTGTTATTAAGTTAATAAGAAAGAATATGCTAGGGTTTAGAGAAGAAACACTGTAAAAGGAAAAGTCTTATCTAAAAAGTACAAACTTCACAAAAACGACTAAATTTCGCGAATACACTGCATTTCACAAAAAAAAACATTATACTTTGATCAATGCAAGATGATATACAAATTCAAACTGGAATAATTTATCTGACAGCTTATCTCAGAGGCTGGAAATCTCGTGCGATTGACTTGAAATAATCAATTCATAAGTACCAGTTGGACATACAAACAAAAATATTCTTAGTTAATTGTCTTTATTGGATAAGAAATAGTTTCTATGGAATTTGAATGGAATAAATCTAATTCAAGTGGTAACTCATTTTATAGGACAGTCATTCGGTGAATTGAAAATTTTGAAGTGGCTACTGATTTAATATTTGTGTTATACAGTAAGGGCTGGTATCTGTTGGTAAACGAAGGTACACAAAAAATTACGTAGAATAACAATGTATTGTCATTGATCTTGCACTAGATTGTTTGTATAGAAAAAGTTTTGACGCTCATTTACGTCAATTTAAAAGCTTATCAATATTATATTTTCCAAAAAAAAATGTCGTATCTAAACTATAAAGAGTTACGCCATTCTTAAAATTCTATTCTAAAAGTTAATTTCTAATTTTTTCTTTAATATTATGAAATACTAACCAATGTATAAAAATATCTACCAAATATACCACTTGATAGATTTGAATTTCTGTAATAACCTTTATTTATAAAAACCTACATTGACCACATACGAATTATAAATAGACATAGATGTAATAGGTAGATCCGAAATAACATTTCAGGAGTCATGAAACAGGTTGCAAGAAATTAAATATAAAAATATCGTAGTATAATAGCCCCGTTTGTTTTCAACGCTTCCACTATTAGAAATTAGATTGTGCCCTAGTACTCAGAGAATGCAGGACGCACTCCATAGAGACTTGGTTGTCGGCGGATAAATAAAGAACAAAGGGACCCGTAACGACCACATGCAACGAGATTGAACAAGGGCATCTACAAGAAAGTAGAAATTAAATAGACAAAATTAGTCCAGCGATAATTTATAATGTACTGGAAAGTGAATGTAAAGTGCCTATTTGTTTGCACTTAAACAACAGTTACCATAGAATGCCCTTCAATGTCTGAACGTTTAATGAACACAATCTGTCGAAAAATATTATTTTGTGACTTTCGTTTTGGTAATTTGTTCCCCGTGTATAGTTTAATAACACATTAGATTAACAACCATACAGAAATTGCAACTTAAAGTTGGAATTTTTAGAAAGTGCTGCAGAATCGCAGCAACGCAAGATGGATGACAACAAAATTCTTAATGTTGATTGTATTACCAACTAGGACGACGGTTTGTTTCATCGTTTTTTTCCTAATGATGCAAGCTACTTGATTTTCAGATTACAACATTTTTACTTCATAAACTCTTAATAACGTGGCTCTTGACTAAAAATTAGTAGCACTTTCTTATTAATGTACACATCCGAACAACGAGCTCACAACATCTTCATATAGTAAGAGAAAACGTAAAACAATTGACTCACATTGTAGTCAACAAAAATTAATATTAAGCGAAAGTTAGGAACAAAATTTGCAAATATATTTAGGTAGTTTCATAATAAAATGCAGTCTGAAAATGAAGAAGCTCAGGAAACGATTTAAAACAAACAGATAGAAATTAGAAAAACTGAAAAAACAGGAGGTACTTTATGGTTGCTAAGAGTAAATCAAGAATATATTAATGGAGAAAGGCGAAAGAAACCATACAGAACAAATGACTAGAGCAACCGACGAAAAAATAGGAAGAATAGCTCAGATCAATTGGGGAGCATCGATAACTCAAGAAATAATAAAAATGATTGGGGAAAGGCGTACATATAAAAACGCAAGAGATGAAAATGGTAAAGAGCAACACAGACGCCTGAAGAATGAGACAGATAGGAAGTGAAAAGGACCCAAAAATGCTTGTCTTCTAGAGAAATGCGAAACGTTTGAAGATTTCATGGTAGAACGGAAAATAGACGCAGCTAATAGGTAGAGAAGAAAACTATTAGCAAGAAAGTCAGGAACGCAGATGGGAAGCCAATTCTGGATAAAGAAAAAAATGCGGAAAGATGGAAGAAATATCTAGAAGAGCTGTATCACGGTGGAAAGTTATTCAAACATTAATAGAAGGCGAAGAGTTAATTGACAAAATTTTAAGGTCGGAGTTTGCGCGCTGACAGATCTGAGCAATTGTAAAGCGCTAGGGATTGATCACGTCTGCTCAGTAAATCTACGAAACGGGAAGAATACCAGTGGGTTTTAGTAAAAACATATTTAAACCCGTACCGAAGAAGACTGGGGCTGATAGGTGCGAACAACACAGGACAATTAGTTTAGTATCTCATGCGTGCAAAATATTAATGAAAATAGAATATAGGAGGATAGAACGTAAAATGGAATGTGAGTTAGGAGAAGATTAGTTTGGTTTTAGGAAGAAAGTAAGGGCAAGAGAAGCAATATCTAATTTTAGAAATTCTTTTTAAAAGTACTTATCAGTAGGTTTATTAATATAAAAGAAGAGACGTAAAAGATTTAATACATTTTTAGGATGGAAACAACCAAATTATTCATCTCAATACTTTTTTTGGTTTTCCACAGGTTTATCCATGGAGAGACTGTGAATGTAACCAATGCTGAAAACTATCGCGAACATTTGCAGAATTCACAGAAGGTTCCTTGAGTTGCACGTGGAGTTTGTTTGCGACCGAGAACCAGGACTCATTTTTACTTTGACTAATATGTATTGTAGGTTACTTGCAAAGCTATTTCTCTTACAACTGTCTACAAATATATGTGAATTCTGTGTCTTGACAGATGTTCTGTATTCTACATATTCTTCGACTAAAGTTGCTGAATAAAGGCAATAACTAAGAATTTGGAGTGTATTAGAAAACACAAATAAAGAAATTACGCAACAATGTGCTTACTAAATTAGTTTTCCAACTACATAATTAAAATAAAACCGGAAGCCATCTAAATTGATGTAAGCATTTCACCTGGAAACTCACGACACATTTCTATGATTTTTTTTCGGCCGTTTCTACGTGGATTAGCGTCTTTACATATTGAGTTTGGACAGGAAATTAAATGTAAGATTTAAAGCTGAAGTTTAATACAAAAAATACTGCTCAATATTAATAGTATTAGAATGATTTCACTGTCTAAATATAGTTGCGTTTTAAAAATCGAAATTGTCATTAAATTTCATATAATGATTAATAATAGTGTTATGCTTACAAGTTGACAGCTTGAAATTATATTTATCTAGCGTAATTCTTGTATTCAAGGCAGACTTAACAAAATACGCAATTATAACAATTTTATAAACAACATTAGTAATAGAAAACATATTTGTGTCCTTTGATGTATCCAGAAAATGTAAGTTTAGGCTTTACAAATGCCGTTATTTTAAAGAAATGTATTATTAAATTAAATGAAAAAAAATTATTTATATGTATTACTCATTATTCTGGTTGGAACTGGAATTAATACTAACTAATCCAATGTTTATATATTTATAAATATAGTACAGAGGTTGCCATCAAATACTGAATTAAATTTATATAGATATCAACAGCTGTGATAAATGTGTAAACAATATATGTGAACAAACATACTTCGACCACTCAAAAAATAATAAAAGACGAGAATATTATGTTAACTTTGAAAATTAATTCTAAAAATTTATATTTTAATTATTCTTCTAACAATTTGCCAAGTTCTTCATACAAGAATGTCACTGTACGATAATTTGAAATATATATTTTTACATTGTAACCATGTTCTCGTATGTATTATATATTAAAGGAAAACTGAATAGAATTCCTAGAAAATATGGTAAAACTTTGTACTCTTATTCTGGTTTGTTGCAGTCCAAAGGTTAATATTCTTTATCGTTGGTGCTCCCGGTCTTGGCTGTATGTTCCAGCTTCATTCACAGATTAACAAAGTCATCATTGACAAACGTACCATTACGAATAGTTGGGTGAAATTCGGGAATTTCAAATAATACCCAAAAATAATTATTGTAATTGGGAAGTGTGTTTTGGGTGTTACTTCAGTCAACTTTAATGTGATCTGAAGGAACTTGAGCTGAAATATCAAGAAAAAACTCCCATGAGGTCTGGAAACGTTTCTATCAAAACGAATACTGTGTCGCTGACTTAAGTTTATATTTGATCCATAATAAAAATTATCATTGTTATAATTTCTAATTTTAGTAGTCAAAATTTGTCACATTTTTTCGATTATATAAAAATTTGTAATAAAACATATAGAATGGCGTTTATTAATAATTAAGCTGTTATTTAATATTGGTAAATTATAATTGTAGGGAAATATAATGATAATGACGACAAATGAATTTAATACCAAAGTAGATATTTACTTTATAAGAACAAATTATTAATAAATAAAATTCGTAAACCTCAAAAACAAACAAAAGTAATTTATATAAAAAGGAAGAACAATGAAAGATTTATATGCTAATATAAAATTTACGATTTACATGAGACATTAAAGTCAGGTCATCTGTGGGGTGAACCAAAAGAAGCAATGTTTTCTATAGCAAATAGGTCTGGTAATGTGAACTCTTGTGAGAAATTAAAATCAACGATACCATAGAGTACTGTAGCTGCATTCTCGGATGTCGTTTTCCTAAAAGCAGAGCTGCTGACAAGGACGTCCAGTTGGGCTGAACCCACCAATGAGCGGAGAGCTCCAGACGAGTTACGGTATTCAAATTTAATACTTGATCCTTCGGTCTGCTTCGCGTTGACGATTTGGTTGCACCTATCGTAGACTTCATCACTGTATCACACGCAATCACACTTCATGTGTTAATAATATGTTAATTTGGTGTATTTAAAATTTCTAAATTTTAAAATTTTATTTTGAACTGTAACGCATACGCTTAGTTTCTCCTTTCGCAATATCTATCCCAGGTCACAGTGTACATAAAATTCACCATATATTTTAAATAAATATAGGAATCACGGTGTTGGGAAGTATAATATGAACCTGTAGAGGGTACACAAACATAATTCGTCAAAATATCCTTCACTGCTATCATGTCTGAATTGAATCTAAGGCTTGAAACGGAACTATTTCCACTACTTGCACGCCGCACCCACACCCTACTCCAGAAGTAACAAATATTTCAGACTAAAAGGAGAGAGTTAGCTGTGAATCAAGAATAACGATGAGTGTAACAAACAGTAGATATTAAACATGGTGGTTGTACAGAATAAAATGCATCAACGAATTCGTCTTTCAGTAAAAAGGTTTTTGAGATTCTTTATGATAACTCGCTGCAGAAACTCTCAGTGATAATCTCCATGATTATACCTCTAAACAAGACAATTAATTCGGAATTATTTAATGGCCATTCGTAAAGACAACCCCGAAATATCTGATGCAGATTTTATAGGGTTTGTCCTGCATCTCTTTCAGGTGAATACGAGATAGGGTCCTTCGACTACAGTCAGGGGATACTTAATAAATTCTTACCCCTCCCTTCCGAATCCACCCTTTTCAATTATCCTTCCTATGATATTGAAGGGAAGTTACTAGTTTCTGGATCACCCTCAAGTAACCGTGCCCCCCCTCCTCCCAAACTATGAGGAGAGTTGTAAGGAAGAATAACTTATAATGTAGTAAAATTTCGCGGAAGGGTCTGAAGGCTGCGTGTTGCGCGTGTGTGTGAGCAGCGTTTACACCTCCTTAGAGCAATGCAAACGGACTATCCTCGGACAACTGTGGCTGACCTTCCTTCACAATATCATAAAAAGGAAAAGAACATGGGTGTCATCCGTCTCTAATTTGAGAAGGATTTGCTCTAGTCAAGCCGGAAGCAACGCGTAACTATTAGAAACGGCTACTGAGCACGGAACTAATGCAAAACTCATGTGCGATGAATGGGTGTCATTTGAAATAGCAAACTTTTGGCTACTGGAAGTGAGGAGCGAAATTCTGGGCATCTGCGAGGTTACGTGGAGAGAGATTTTGAGGTAGATGTATGACAAAATTGCGAGCCGCTGGCAAAAGATAATTAAATCGTGAGTCGCTGTTGACATCCGGTGCAGCTCTTGAGACCTTAGCAGATGTATCTTTTGGTGGTAATTTCCATTATTTTGTCCCATACAGCCGGATAATCCTTGATGAAGTCTACGATAGGTGCATTCAACGAGAAGCAGACCGAAGGATCAAGTATTAAATTTGAATACCGTAGCTCGTCTGGAGCTCTCCGCTCATTGGTGGGTTCAGGCCAACTGGACGACCTTGTCAGCAGCTCCGCTCTTGGGAACTACAGCAGAATGTTTCTGTTCATCTTTGCGTTAACATCGGTGGCCAGTGCTGGTAAATTAATCTGCAACGAACCAGAGTCAGATTATCGTTTCCCGACATTATGTCCGCCAGGCCAAGTGTTCCACAGGAAAGTTTGCCGCAGTTATTTCACACTACGCTCCGAAAGAAAGACGTGCTTGCTGTCGGAAAATCTGTTCATTACACCACGCGTACCTACTGATGAGATAATTTGCCCCTTAAGAGAGAAAACTTCCATCTGCAATATGTATCGAGCACTCACCGCCGATTGCTTCTCCTTTGATTGCCCTTCCAAGATACTAAGACGTTGCAAGGATTACGATGCTCAAGATGCCTATGAGAGTCTCGAGATTTGTGCACAACTCACGGATGGGATTCCTCACACAGGATTCGTGTACAACGGCGGTCATTCCCCCGTTCCAATTTTCTCCGTAATTGTTCCCATTTCTCTTGGAGGACAGTGTCCCACTGGTTACTGTCCGACTAATGTTGGCAAGTGCATACTCTGGGGGAAAAGAAAAAAGCTTGACTTTCATCCCTATACAGTCGGCGTATTGGAGTCTGTGGACAAGACTACTATGTAAGTAATATTTATTTCTACTCTTTATCCGTGTCCATTCGTTGATAACATAACCTTATAAAATTGATATACATAATTTAATGTCAAATATCGCGATATTTACAGCCATCAGAATAAAATAATGATGATAATAATAGCGTAACCAAAATTAGAACCGTATCAGAATCAAGATTCGAAACAAAAACAAATCTGTGCTTAGAAAATTAAATGTAATGGGCATCTGCGAGGTTACGTGGAGAGAGATTTTGAGGTAGATGTATGACAAAATTGCGAGCCGCTGGCAAAAGATAATTAAATCGTGAGTCGCTGTTGACATCCGGTGGAGCTCTTGAGACCTTAGCAGATGTATCTTTTTGATACGGCTGTAAATAAATAATTAAATATGGAAACAAAAAATTAGGAAAATGTTGAGAATAAAGGAAATGATAAATAAAAGTGTAAAAACAGATACGAAAAATTTAAATTCAATTTACGGCTGTTTATTATTGTTATGATTTAATTGTGAATTCTTGAAACTTTTAAATTCAATACTTGTAGTTAAAAAAATCGGTTACATCAATGCAAGTTTTGCGATACTTTTTGGTATTTTTTTCCCTTCATTTCGGTCTCGGATTTTGTAATAGAAACACTCGATTCCAATTAGATTTTATTTTTAACAACGTCATTCAAAGTTATATTAATATAGTAGCTGCGAACCCGGCGTTGCTCGAGTATTTATTTATATATATCCCGGTACATTATTTAATTCTTGGCCAACACACAACTAAACCGACATCGAAAACGTCACATTATGAACCTCAAATGTCTCGAGAAAGTCCAAAATACCTCCGGTACAATAGCAAGAATAAAAATATTTTCAGTATTCTAACAGAATAAAAATTTTCCCCCACTTAAAGGTCAAACTTTTACTTAAATAGCATTACACCGCTTTTGACACCAAACTCAATAGTTTCGTTTTTATTTTCATATAAGAAAATAATAAATTTTAAAGTTTACCTATCGTGAGAAAAAAACAATCAATTTATGTATACAATCCAAAGAAGTTCATTTTTTCTCACCCTGCAGCAACAATTGATAATAAGTGGGATGAATAACATAGAAACGCGTAATAGGACTTATAACTCGCAGTTGGCTTACACGCCGCGGAAATTCCAATAAATTTTCCCGTAGAATTAATATTTTGGTTTATATTCATATTAATATATATATATATATATATATTAATATCTTCTGCAATATATCGAAATTAAAAGTGCACGGATATTAAATTAAATCTCCTTTTTAAAACCCTCAAATTTTCACTGAAATCCGTTGAACCGTTTCGGAGCCTATTCGAGACAAACATACGGACAGACAGATAGACACTTCAATTTTATTTATTGGTATAGATATGGAATTATATTAATTTCATATTGTGGACTAAAGAGGTCCTGAAAGTTATGGACGTAACGTTTTATTTTAAATCAAAATTGTTCTGTTTCTTTCTTTTGGCATTCATTGTATTTTATTTATAATATTAATTCAGATTCATTTAATTATTTTATTTGATATCATAAATAGTAAAATACTCAATAAAATACAACCGTTCAATAAGTGGTACTGACATTTATTATGAAGTTTTAATTAAATAAATAAAATTAAAGTATCTGTCTGTCTGACTGTCTGCCTGTTTTCTTGAATAGACTCCAAAACGGCTCAACGGATTTAAATCAAAATTTGAGGGTTTAAAAAAGGCAATTTAATTCAAATATTAGCGCATATCTCATTTCGATAATGATATTAATATAATGTATATTAATTCTACGTGATGGTTTCTTTGGTATACGTGCGTTAAAATCTCCAAATTTGAATGTGGGTAGCCTATACTCTTCAGCTATTTATGCTCATAAACGATGTTTCGATGAAAATTTCATGGATTGGAACACAGGGATCTTCGTGCATGTTTCATTTCGATATTTTGAAGAGTTCAGAAAATATTTGTGTAAATATTTATAAATCTATTGAATTTTCACGTGAATTGGTCATTTTTATTGGTTCCGAAATGTATGATAGCGGGACCTGTTCTAAACCAACTACGAGCTATAAGATTTGCTCTGAAGCGAACATAAATAGATGATTCCCTACTTTTTATATATTCAACCTTGTCAGAATTCTGTACATGTTGTTTCGTTTTTAGGGAAAATAAATAACTATTTCGGCGCGGGGGTTAGCTAGTCTTGAATATAAATGAATAAACCAATAATACAATTCCTATTATAATAACTTCGGATTCCCTCTTTTTTACGGCTGAAGTGGTTTCATAATAACGTGAATGTTAGATGTAATATTAAATAATAATAGAATAGAATTAACAAGAAAACATATAGCAAATCTGTATACAAACTTCGCTGTCGAGAAGAGGAAACAGGTTGACGTTGGTGCTCCGAGTCGTCTTAGTTTTGGTGATTTCCTTCATTTCAATAGCAAGCTCCAATTTCTTGATTGACAGAGTAAAGAAGTCATAATTAACAACCGCACCATAACGAATATTTGTGAGAGATTTGGAAATATTAAATAAAATACAAAAATAAATGTTGGGATCGCGGATTGTCTTAATTGAGAAAACTTCAATGTGTTTGAAAGGAACCTTGGTTGAAACACTTCGGAAAACGCCACTAGGTTTATGAAACTAGAATTCTGTGTACCTGTTTTAATTTTATATCGAGTCAATGTAATTATAACCATCGTTATAATTGGTGATTCTGGTGGTATTAGTAATAACTTCGTTCTTTTATCTAACACTTATTATAAAAACTCATTTGAGTTTATGCATTGAAATAAACGATTTTTTTGCAGTTGTACTATATTTACAGTTGCAACTTTCATTCAATAATTTTGAATTTTCTTTTCCGCAGGTTTGACCATGGGCTGAGTGTGAATGTGACTAATGCTGCAAACTTCCGCAGTCGTTTGCTGAGTTCGCAGAGAGTTCCTGCAGGTCGTAGGCGTAGAGAACCTCAAAGACGTTCAACTGAAAAACGGATTTAATTGTGTCTTTTATTCCTTGTCAAATATATACAACTTGTTACTTATAACGTTATTTGTAAAATACAGTCAATTCTGTGCTTTGGTCTATGTTCTTTTAATTTATTATTTAGTGTTGATGAATGAAGGCATCGTCCAATATTACATTGGACAACTTAAATAAAGGAAATGAAAAATGACATGACCTCAAAATTTCTGTATTGCTGTGACACTGACATGTGTTTTTCACAAGAAAAACTGCAATACATATATGAAATTGTTTTTGTGTATCCTATCGTATTATACATAACCTGTACAGAGGACAGGCAGCATTATTTAGAATAGAAGATCAAGAAAAGAAAGCCGTGATCAAAAAAGGAGTAAGACAATGAAGCAGTTTGTCGTCCACGCTGTTTAACTTATAGATAGAACAAGTGATGAAGAATGTTGAAACGGAATATGGAAAAGGAATCATACTGCAAGGAGAGGAAATAAAAACCTTACGCTTTGCCGACGGTATTGTAGTATTAGGGGCGTCAGAAGAAGACTTGGAAACCATAATAAATGGCATGAACGTGGTCCTGGAGAAAGAGTTCAATATGAGGATTTATAGAGGGAAAGCCAAGGTAATGGAGTGTAGTTTGGGAAACAGTGGAATAACAAAGAGTGTTAGATTGGGAAGGGATTTTGATGGAAGTTTAAGAATTCTGCTACTTGGGAAGCGTAATAACTAGGGATTGCAGAAGTATAGTTGACACAAAGAGTAGGATAGCACCAGGCAAGGAAGACTTTCGTGAAAAAGAGGAATTTACTTACGGGTAATATAATTGTGAATATATGGCAATCGTTGCTAAAAATGTTCGTATGGAGGGTGGCGCAAAGTGGACGATAGGAGTTGCGGAAAGGAAAAGAATAGAAGCCTTTGAAATGTGGTGCTATGGGCGAATGCTGAAAATCAGATGGGTGGATAGGAAGTTCTAAACAGAATAGGGGAAAAGCGAACAATATGGAGGACGTTGACTAAATGAAGGTTGTGCTGGGTGTTCAATAAATTTGTAGGTGGGGAAGAATGAATTTATGTTGTTTAATTAATACAGGATAAAAAAAATATAAGTTTTAAATTTTAACAAATGCAGATTTATTAAATTAGATATTTAAGGGGATCCTCGCTCGCTACATCGGGAGCATAAGTGAATCTTTAACTAAGGGAAAGTTAAACGCTCAGTGGGTATGAATCGAATATGGGGGGGAAAAGCGAACACTATATACAAACGACCAGAGGCAGGAAACAATAAGGTGGGTACATCACCACGGTGTTGTGACGATCCCTGACGTCCTTGTTGGCAGGTTACTCTGCTGATGGCTGCTGTGCGTCGTCTCCAAAGCGTCGGAGGTATGCTGGCTTCAAAGATGGACGGATGATTAGATCAGATTTTACGTCCAGTGAAACTGACGTAACTATTTAAATTTTTCAATGTTGTCTTCCAAAATGCATCCAAAAATGTTTCTGTAAACTGCTCTGTTAAAGTAAAATTTTTGATAAACTGATCTGTTAAAGTAAATATTTCTGTAGACTGACTGCTAAAGTAAAAATTTCGATAAACTGCTCTCAAAACTCCTCCTCGTCTCCTAATGCACCCTGGTTTTGTTCTTCTCGCCCCGCCCAAAATCTCTCCTGGTGGGGGTGCACTTTCTACCTCCTCCATATGGAGGGTAGGATTCTGGAGATTGTCATTTCGGCAAGTGTCCTTCATAATCTTGGGCATAACAAATTGTTGTTATGAAGTCACTTGCCTCTATTGTTCCGGCTTTCGGGGAATCGGGGTACAGAGCAGGTAGGAAGCAGGTCCAGGCGTCAGGTCAATTTTTCCCGCGGCTGACCAGATGTATTGCTGGTAAATAACATCTGTTGTCCATGTCTTCCGCAGGCGAGACTTGATGCTATCTCGTCCAATAATATTTACCGAACCTTAATGTTTCCGTTTTCTGGCCGAGAAGATGACTGTAATTCGTCATTTAATTAACCTATCGCGTTCATTCATGCTCCCGACTTCGTCCTGCTTAGATCTAACTACTTATGTACAAGAAATAAGAAATAAAAAAAATACAATTTAATTAATATTATGTGGTACAGGCAATCGCGTACCACAAGGTATAGATTAATAGGCCACGTTTTCTGACACGAGGGTCATGTAAAATTATCATGAGAGGGTAGTATGTGGTGGAGACACTGAGAAGGAACTTACCTGATGCAGGTTTCCTAGGGTTTTCCCTGCATCTTAAATTAAATCCTAGACTCTCTTTGGCTGCCTTAACCTACTTTCGACATCACCCCATTATCGAATTCCCCTCTTATGCTATTAAAAGGGAGTTGCTCTTTACAGGATCACCCTCATGTCTGCTACCCAAGAAATAAATGTGGGAGAAAGCTTTACAAATGCAAGATTCCCGTCTTTATTACCAATAGATTTTTTCTTTGAGTAATTCTAACTTGTAAGATGTGCCATATGTTATTAATCATTAACTGAGAATAAGTCTTTGAATTTCATAGGTTGAAGTGTAATAATTAATTATTTATTTGGTCTGAAGCTATGTGTCCATTGGCGGATTGAAGAAAACCGGGCGGCCTTGGTAAGTACCTCTGAGCTTCGAAATCACGGCAGAATGCTTTTGTTCATCTTTGCGTTAACATCGGTGGTCAGACCCGCCGCATTGGTTCCGTGCGACGAACCAGACACAGATTTTCGTGTTGCGTCGGAATGTCCGCGAGGCCAAGTGCTCCACGGGGACGATTGCCGCAGTTATTTCCTGCTACGCTCCGAGGGAAAGGCGTGCTTGCTGTCGGAATATATCTTCTACACACCACACGTGCCCACTCATGAGATAATCTGCCCTTTGACAGAGAAAACCTTGGACTGCTGCCTGTATCTGGCTTACACCGCCGACTGCTTGTACTTTGAATTACCTCCCGAGGCACTGGCATCGTGCAACGAGTTCAACGCTGACGAAGAATATCAGCGCCACAACACATGTCACAAATTTACTTTCTCTGGATTCACGTACAAGACTTCATTTCACAGCGTCAAAATTCTCCCCGCAATTGTACCTCCGCGTCCTGGAGGACAGTGTCCTGTTGGCTATTGTTCTACAAACAGAGGCAAGTGCATACGCTCCAAGATTAAAGTGCACTCGAAACCTGGTGTTCTAAGAGCTCAAGAAATTTTTGTAACTGTGGACAGACCTACGACGTAAGTAATAATTCAACAATTCATTTACCAATGTAAGTTAATAATGTGGATACGCATTCTCTTATCGATAAAAATATTTCTAAATATATTTAAGGGGTAAACTATAACTATAATGTTGTGGTATTCAGTCCTAAGACTAACCTACCCTGCGCAAGACTTTTCATTTGTACATAGCTACCACATCTTACATCCTACCTAATCTACTTACCGATTTCCATCCTTGGCCTCCCTCCTCTGTCTGTTCTTCCATCATATAATTCCCTCTAATGCTAATTTTACAAGACCCTCATGTTTAAAAACGTAGCCTATTAATCTATTCCCTCCCTTGGTCAAAGTCCTCCAAATTGTTCTCCCTTTCCCTATTCTACGGAGAACTTCCTGGTTAGTTACTCTGCCCAGCCATCTGATTCATCATTCTCCTACAACATCACATTTCTAAAACTGCTACTCCACTTCTGTCTGAACTCCTATCGTCCACACTCCATACGAACATACTTAATAATGATTTCCTAATATTCACACTTATATTACGCGTAAGTAAATTGCTGTTTTTTGCGAAAGCTTTTCTTACCTGTTCTATCCTACTCTTTATGTCTACTATACTTCTACCATCCCCAGTTATTATGCTGCCCAAGTAGCAGAATTCCTCAACTTCCTTCAAAATATTCCTTACCAATCTAACACGCTTTGTTATTCCACTATTTCTAATGCCACGCTCCATTACCTTGACTTTCCTTCTTTTAATCCTCATGTTGAACTCTTTCTCCAGAACGCGTTCATGCCATTTATTATGGCTTCCAAATCTCCTCCTGTCTCCCCTTATACCTACAATATCATCAGCAAACCTTAGGACTTACATTTCTTATCCTTGCAGTATGGTTCCTTTTCCATATTCCTTTTTAACTTTCTTAATAGCCTGTTCTATATATAAGTTTAACAACATAGGTGGCAGACTGCATCCTTGTCTTATTTCACTCTTCATTTCTGCTTTCTTTTCTATATAACTTTCTCTTCCCTTTCCTATTACTAAGTTCCAATAACCCATTACTATCAAATTCTCATTTCCCTTCACATACTTTATTAGTTCTTCAATTTCTTCGTAGATTTTCACGATATCTTCTTCCTCTGCGGCGCTTGTGGATATATAAACTTGAATGAAATTGCCTCTCTACTTTCCCAAAAGATTTCGGTCAAATTATTAATTCTTGAGGGAGACTTGAAACTTTTCAAATATAATTATCTAAGTGCCTAGATTTTGGAATGTTCCGTCATGTAGTACGGCTTCAATGCCATTTGGAAGGAACTTACTCGGGATCTCTTAAGTCAACTCCAAGATAATTAGGTAATATGTGGTTATTTACGATTCTGGTGACAGAATTAGTCATGTTTTCTTTAATCATAACTAACTCTTAACTTTTTTGCAGTAAGTGAAATGCCTGAAACTATTTAGGTCTACTATATTTAAGTAAAAACTAACAAAACATTTGTAATTAAATAATTTTGTAATATTTGTCTTTTTCACAGGTTTTTCCATGGGCAGCGTGGGACTGAAACTAAAGCTGCGAACTTTCGCGAATTATTCCATAATACGCAGAAAGTTCCTGGAGGTCTTTGGCGAAAACTATAATAGTTTTCCTGAAAGACTAAAATAATAATGAATTGGATCTACGGTCTAATACGCTTTATTTGTCAAATAAATTCTTACAAGCAAATGTAAGTCATTTCTCAGCATTGATCGATTGCTCGTTTAATATTGTTGCTGTTATTCAATCAATTTAGAGAACTTTACAAAACTTTAATAAATTAAATAAAGAAGACTACATTTCATTAAACTATTTCACTGTATGATACCAAACTAGAAATTGATTGATTCACAAGAAATGGCCAATGTTACAAACGATTTGTTAGCGCAGGGACTTTTTTCTCTAAAAGTAAAGTGATTGAAATGTTTCCTTTGGGACGTTAAAAATATTTGAGGATACTTTTAATTAATAGTGAAAAGTAAACTTCACTATGGCAATATTTTCATTTAAGGGGGTATATAAACAGTATTTCAATAAACATGAGCAGACAAGATGACGTAAAAGTTGCATTTTTAAGGTGTTCAGTATTACTACTTACTAAAGATTTATATTTATTTGTCATGTTGTGGTTATTGAAACATAATTACATTGTTCAAGAACTACCTTTTTGTATTGTAATATTTAAAAATATTGTGTTGTGGTATTCAGTCCCAAGACTGGTCTGATGCAACCTTCCATGATAACCTATCTTGCGCAAGACTTTTCATTTCCGCATAACTACAACATCCCAACTCCCTAATCTGCTTAGCGTATTCCATCCTCTCTCGTCTGTTCTTATCCTATACATTTCCCTTTAATGCTTATTTATCAAGACCCACGTGTCTTAAAACGTGGCCAATTAATCTATCCCTTTTCTTGAACAACATCCTCCATATTGTCCGCTCTTGCCCTATTATGCTTAGAACTTCCTAGTTAGTAACTCTATCCACCCATATGATTTTCAGCATTCTCCTATAGCACCTCATTTCAAAGGTTTCTATTCTTTTCCTTTCTGCAACTCCTACCGTCCACATTTCACATCCATATAACGCCACACTTCACACGAACATTTTAGCTACGATCTCCTAATATTCAGACTTATATTACCCATAAGTAAATTCCTCTTATTCGCGAAAGCCTTCCTTGCCGGTGATGTTCTACTCGTTCTGTCTATATACTATCCCTAGATATTACGCTTCATAAGCAGCAGAATTCCTTAACTTCCGTCAAAATATCCCTACCGAATCTAACACCCTTTGCTATTCCACTGTTTCCCGTACTACACTCAATTTCCTGGTTTTCTCTCTACTAATCCTCATCTGCAAATGCCATGAACGTTGATCGTTTCTTTCTTATTTTGTCTTCTAAAATTTGACGCAAAGTCAATATTGCTTCTTTTGTCCACACATTCCTCCTGAAACCAAGTCGATCTTCTCCTAACACGCATTCTATTTGACGTTCCATGGTCCTATATACTATTTTAATTAATATTTTTCTCACATGAGAGACTGAACTATTTACCCTGTGCTGTTCGCATCCATCAGCCCCAGTCTTTTTCGGTATGGGTATAGTCATGTTTTTACTAAAAAATACTTTTATTTTTCCTGTTTCGTAGATTTTGCAAACTATCCTGAACAGCCATGACATTTATTTTATCAACTACGCTGAAATGTTATCAATTCCTGGCGCTTTACAATTGCTCAGCTCTGTCAGCGCCCTATCAAACTCCGTTCTTAAAATTTTGTCCCCAAACTCTTCATCATTCACCTCCTCTTCTTCTATTACTGACTGATCAAGATTTTCACCATGATACAACTTTTCTAGATATTCCTTCCTTTTTTCTGCTTTTTCTTCTTTATCTATAATTGGCTTCCCATCCGCTCTCCTGATGTTCTTGCTAATATTTTTCCTCTCTCCGAATGTTTATTCGATTTTCCTATTAGATGCGTCTATTTTCTCTTTCAACATGAAATCTTCAACCGCTTTGCATTTCTCTTGTAGCCCAGCCTCTTTGGCTGATTTCCACTTCCTATCTACCTCATTCTTCAAGCGTCTGTACTGCTCTTTACCATTTGTATCTCTCGAGTTTTTATATTTATGCCTTTCATCAATCATTTCTACTATTTCTTGTGTTAAACATGCTTTTCTATTGGTCTGAGCTATTCTTCCTATTTTTTCGCCGGCTGCTCTAGTCATTTCTTCCTTGAAGAGTTCCCATTTCTTCTCTATATTGTTTCTTTCTTCTTTCTCTATAACTTTACTGTTGATATCTTACCTGAGACTCTGAAGCACCTTTTTTGTTTCAGTTTTTGTAATTCCCATCTTTTTATTTTAATTCCTTCCTTGAATTTTTTAATTTAGACTGCATTTTATAAACAGAAAATTATGGCCGGAGTCCATATTAAAGATATTATAAAAGTTAAAATCGTTTTAGTATTTATTATATTCACAACAAAAAAACAAATTTATGCAAAAATTATGAATCATAAGATGGTACGTCTGCTCTTCGGAGGATTTAATCTCTTATTTAAAAGTATTGAGTCAAGTCCCCAACATTGAACAAGTAACAAAAACATGCGTACTTTTGTGGCCTGTTTATTTGAGACACCTATTTCCAAAATCTGGATACCTTCAAGTCTCACTAATCAAAGTACGTGTTTATTTTCTGTCGTTTCAGTTCAATTACACCAGCGTACAGACACTACTTCACCTTTTACGTATTTCGAAATTTAATTTCTATCGTTAATATGCCCTATTCCCGCATTAATTTAGCCCGGATTTCATCATTAATTATGTTTATTCCAATTAACTTTCCAATATGAACTTCTTTCAGCTCTCCTTGCACGATACTTTGAGTTTTTCCTTCATTAATTACCCGTTTCTCTACAGCTTCCAGTTCTAATTTAATTATTTCCTAGTAGTTGCTTAAATTATGATTCCTTAATTAGTGTTTTTCGTCCCAAAATTTACGTGTCGCAGCATCTAATTTATTTTATAAACTCTGCAATTTAATTTTTGAATTTTTTCATATTTATAATATTTTCTGCTAAACCTTAAGCCGTTTCCGATCATAATTCCACACGTTCTTTGTTATCTCAACGAATTTTCGCGATAACTTTAACGTTATTATTAATTTCCATTAACGTGGCCCATTTATACTCCGACTTATCCAGTTTTCCCTTGATATTTTGCTTTACTCTTCTCTCTCGCCATGATTCCTCTTATAAATCATTAACTTTTTGCTTAAACTTTCTGTAAGATCCATGTCAATTTATTGTTCGCAAACTATGTACTGATTCTATTCTCTTCACGACATAAAATGATTCCCCTATGATTATATTTAAAGCGTCTAAACAAATTAGGAGAAAAAGGAAATACTATAAAACTTGGTTGCTACAAGTTGCTACAGATATATCTGGCAAAAAACACATCGGAAGGACACAAATCAATCGCAAACAATAAAAAACAACTTAAATTAACTTATAATAATCAAATAAGTAAAATAGAAAATATATTAGTAGCATTATGGACAAAATGTTAAATATATTACGAAATACTGTAATTCGTCACCCCTCGTTTCGAAACGCAAATTTATTTCTTGACTAAGGTATTAATTAATTAAATGAATGATATATAATTAATTTAAAATAAAAGAGTTTTGTTTATTACATTTAAAAAACAATTACAACTGTAGGGTTGTTAAAGTAGCGCGTCTATCTCAGTTGAGTAATTGCAAGGTACTCTGAATCTATTTAAAGGTAGCCGGTGCAGCAGGAATTTTTGTTACACGCATATTTGATATAACAGTATTTCACACGCTTGATTCATATTGCATTTTTAGAAAGGAACATCGTCGTGGTTGGCAGGTGTTTCCAGGAATTCACCCCTGTTATCGTTTCCTCCTTCCTTCCTGGCTGCACGGGATTACAGGACGGCAAGGATTCTGGATGCTGTTCACATCTTTCCTTCTTCTCAAGATATTCAAACTTCTCTGATGGCCTGATTAACAAATGACCACTCATCCACGACTACTATCTCCAAAGATTACCACTCCTGTCTAATTGTCATCAACCTCTTACTTCTATCCACGTCTCCTACGAATTAGATTTCCGTACCCCTACCATAGTGTGGAGGCCACGTAACCCCGCCCCTTCTCTTCCAATGATATTCAAAGTAATTCGTGGTGCTCAGTCATTCCACCATGAACCGTCCCTGAGAATTTCCCCGGGGTGAACGCCCCCAGCCAATATATGCTATACCAAGGGATGTAATTAATCCATCACGGCCAAGAGTTCACATGCGTCCTGTACTTTTCCCCGTTTTGACTGTGCCGTATGTTTTTCAGAGAGATTCTGCCGTTTCGCTGGCCCCACTTGCATCCATTAAACATGAAAACATGTTAACGTATTAGGCAACGCCTAATTCATTATAAATGCTTCAGGTTAAGCAACAATAATTGTTTATTTTGTAACTCTTAACATTAGAGGCATCTATTCGCGAGTTTTTCGGAAATTAAATATCTTGATTTGATTTTGTAGTACACTGGGAGTAAAAGAAACATTTTTAGGCAGTTTCTTAATTGCAGCTGTATCAGATTATCGCGAACGTCATTGTTGTGCGTAAATATTTTATATAATGAGTTTTGACATTAATTTCAACTTTTCCTCGTCACTTTGACCCAGCATGAATTTGAATCTGTTTTATTTATTACACGAGACACTTGGGTTTTGCTTTTTTGTCGTTTCTAGGTTCATTTGTTCAGTTGTTTCAGGCAAAAAATATCATATAAATATTGGTTTTGAACATCATTAATTTTCTTTTCTTGTCAGTAGGTACCTGGGGTTGATTTTTTCTCTTGTTTCTTGTTACAAGTTCCAACGTCTCCTTTATTTAGTTGGCTCAATTAATTAGTCAAAGGAATATTGTGATTCTTTTATTTTGCTTGGAATTTTGCCATATATTTTATTTGGTATCTTGTTCAGAATTTTCGTCATAACTTAAAGAAGAGATACGATGATACTACGCGATAGCATTTTGTAATGTTTTGCAAGATGCTCTTATGATAAGGTATAATAAGCACCAATAGATGATTCACTTGTTCAGAGATGTAGGAATCCAGCAACATTGTTGAATGTTTTATATTATCTTTAAATTGTTAAGAATACAATTGATTTACAATTATCTCAGAAGTAGGCGGAAACAGAGTTCTCAGGATTCATCGATGTATAAAACAGCACGACCACACTTGATGAAGGTGAGGCGAACGATTCTATCAAATTTTAATTTAATTATGTGCTGCGTAATAAAAAATTATATGAATACGTATTCTGGGCGAAATGCTCCGAATTCCTTACGTTGAATTGTTAGAATTTAATAGCGTAATCCCGAAGCTATGCTTTCATTGGCTGATTGAGGCCAACCGGGTGGACTTGGTATGTACTTCTGAGCTTCGGAATCACTGCAGAATCTTGTTCATCTTTGCGTTAACGTCGGTGGTCAGTGCCGTAAACCTGTCGTGCGACGAACCAGACACAGATGTTCGTCTTCCGACAAAATGTCTTCCTGGAAAAGTGCTCCACAGAAACGTTTGCCGCAGTTATTTCCAGCTGCGCTCCAAGGGAAAGATGTGTTTGTTGGAGAATCTGTCCACTACACGACGCGTGCCAACTGATGAGGTAATCTGCCCTTTGAGGGAGAAGACTTCCGACTGCAGTTAATTTCCAGCCAAAACCGCCGGCTGCTTGGACGTATTTTTCCCTTCGGTGGCGGAAATACTATGCAATAAATTCAACGCTGAAGAAAATTATAAGAGTATCGACAAGATTTGTGCACAGCTTACGGTTGGGATACCTCAAACAGGACACAAACATGACGTATTTGTTCCTCGCAATTGTTGCTCCTCATCCTGGAGGAAACTGCCCTGATCACTATTGTCCGACTAATAGCGGCAAGTGCCTTAAAAGAATTGCCTATCCTGGTCGCTCACCAGAAATTTTTGGAACTGTTGACAAGCCTACAACGTAAGTAATATTTAACCAGTTTCTTTTCCAAACGTTTACCAATATAATTTAATAATACTGTAACACAACGTATTGATAAATATAATTATGACTGTAAAGTAATGTAAACATTGTTTAAGTATAATCGAAAACGTAACAGGAACGGAATAGAATCGTATAAGCGGCGTGAAAGAGAATGGTAATAAAAGAGAGAATAATTATATGACGTTTCAAAATATCAATATTAAACGAAAATTTAAAAATGAATATGACAACCAAATGGAATTGACATTACTTATGATCATCACATCCCAATGTTATCGATTTCGTACAATACCGAAATAAAATATTAATATTTATAGCTGCAATCATATGTTAGTTTTAATGATTATAATAGTTGAACAATATATCCAGATAATTAATCATCAATCATTACTTTATACCTCACACTTACACCATGGGTTGTATAAAGTGGGGAGGAGGACGAGAACGAATCTAGTAAAAAAGAGAAAATTGACCATAAATTATAAGAGTCACGTTGTAGAATGTTTTTAAAAAAATTAAATTTATACATTTTTAATTGAAATATAATAAAATACATGCATAAGGAAAATGATTCGAGTAATAAATTTTACCCACTGTTCCAGCATGAGAATCTTTTCCAAGTTACTCGTGTTGCAGTAAAGGAACTTCAAACCCCCAAGAATCTAAACATGTAAAATTAATTTTAGCATCGCAAAGCTCCAGGATAGAAAAACCGCGACGGCTTGCCCGTGTAAGGATCTCTCCCACATCCGTCCACGTGTTCGCCAATATTCTCAAGTTGGGGCAACCTTTCCATCTTCTAGCTGTCGTTTTAAAGACAAACGTGCTCCTTCGTTCCCAAACCAAAAAGTGTCTGTCGCTCTCCGCCTTCCTGGCCCCGCCATCCTCCCCTCTCTATTTTTATATAATTCACCTCATTGGTGGAAATTCGTCATAACACCGCCAACCAAATCTGTTTACATTTTCCTGATTGACTGGTGGACTGCTGCTTCGCTCCACGAGCGTCTTCCGGGAATTATACATTCTGCGGAGTATTTTTAGCCGGGATGCATTATCGGAAAATTCCTTATGAGCTCATGAGATGCTATCAACAAACATTTAACGTGGTCAAGACACATTGAATGTAACCAAGTGAATCAATAGAGAAAAGTGTGCTATACCCTATTTCTCCCTTTGTTAGAGCGTTTCGAAATGTTCAAAACAATTTAGCAAGCTGCCGACAATGAAGTAAGATCAGTGATTTATTTATTTACTGCATGAAATATTACGCGACAAAACACACATCGGCAATTGTGTGAGGTGTATGGGAAAGCAACAATGAGTGTAGGAAGTAGATTGGACAGTTTAACTTTTCTTTCTTTCTTTGTTTCTCCATGGCTCTACAGCCCATTGAGGGCCTGGACCTACCAAGTCGACTGTCGACTGTCATCTTGCATGACACATTCCGAGTTTGGAGTGACACATGGTCAGTGTATCGATCCTCCAACAGTCTCAATCCCGGTCTTCGCGACCGGACAGTTTTTTTTTTAATTTTAAAAACTTTTATCGTACAGATTATCAGTTAGGACGATAACGATACAGTATATACAATATTAAAAAGGTATATAATTAACATGATAACGTGAAGATAGGTTAATTCATTTAATTAACCTACTTTAGGAGAATTGGTTGAGTTTATTTATTTTTGCGAGTACCTGAGGGGCATACGACTTAGGTGGGTGAGGATTGACTGGTAGAGAACTGATTTATGGAGGATTAATGAGGATGTGGTCTGCGGACATGATGGTAGAGTGGGTTATGGTGTGCCTGAATGATCAGGGGAAACGGACAGTTTAAGACTGGTAATAATTCTAAATCAAACAGCACGAATTTTACATCAATAACTGAAGCTGGAAGTCACACATAGGAACAAGAACATTTTTGAATATTTGTATGCTTTTTATATCATATTTACAAATTCTTCAATACTATATTGATGGTGACTGGATTAAAAGATTATTTTCAATTTTCTCCCTGACCTTTTGTAGTTGATTCGAGCAGATTATATTTATAAACAGTCAACAATTTTTCACGGAACGTGTGTTTACATTCAGTGAGCTGTTTGGAGCGAGTCCTATGAATTACTTTTGCAGACGGGTTGTAGTCAACGTAAACACACATTCGAGTAAAGTTCACATGGATGTGCTCCTAATCTGAATAACTCTCTTGCAGATTGACCTTTTTTTACTACAGAGCGAAACATTTGAAGTTATGATGCAATTGTGGTTTGCGTATGGATGGACGCGTAATTGCCACGTACTTGTTTTCGCAAAAGAACTTCGTATACAATTAATTGAAAGCAATACAATCAATACGATTGTACGGTAACATTGCTTGTCCCTGTCCTTTTGTACATAGAAACGTATTAAACCAAGGTATTTAATCGGAGCAAGGACACAATACGTTTCGATGGCGCGTCCTGTCATCGTCGTCAGGAAAATTGCAGATTCAATATTTTTTAGTTATGGATTAAAATCTGTATTTGATATTAATTTTTAACCCGATGAGGAATCTTAGAATAACTTATACAAGGTATTTAATATTTTAAATAAACTGACCGTCTTCAGTCAGGAAACCAGTTATTCTATATACTACAAAAAATTATGTTTCGTCTTCCCCTGGAATGATAATTCAGAGACAAAGTCTTACTCATTTGCCTGGTCTAAGCGAAAATGTAATAAATATAATGATATAATAAACTGAAAGAACTCAAGACCGTTTCTTTATTAGTATTATTGTGATACTTATCAAATATATATTTCATTATTAATATTTTATTTTTCCATGAAAACTAAAGCATTGCACGAGTGAAAGTCAAAAAGTGAAGGGACATTTGAGAAAAGGGGCATTTATTCTAAGGACACATACATTATTTTTTTACATAACCTCCCTGGACTTCAATGCACTTTTCGCAACGTTTGGCAAGTTTTTTGATTCCGTCGGTAAAAATGTTTTTCGGTTGCATCTGCAACTAATTTTTACTTCTTGATCACTTGCAAGTATTCTTCCCCTTAGCGTTTCCTTTAATGGTCCAAACATATGAAAATTGCTTTAAGCTAGGTCTGGACTGTATGGCGGTGTTCCAGTACCCCAGTCCTTTAGTGTCAGCAGTCAGTTTCGCAGAATGTGGCCGAGCCTTATCTTGCTGAAGAATGACTGACACCATTTCGCATGATTCAGTTTAGTTCTCACTGTTCGCCTCTTGGGGTGAAATGAACGTCAACTACACCTCCCATATCCCAGAATAGGGTTTGCATAATCTTACCATCTGATGGTCGACGTCTGGCGATGATGGGTGTTTCCAAACCATGCTCGCCTCGCAGCCTTACTTTCCGGTTCGTGACGATGAACCCAAGTTTCATCTACAGTAACAATTTGCTGTAAAAATCCACCTCCCTCGCCACTATAACGGGCCAAATGTTCACGAGCGATGCGCCTTATGATGTGCTGACAATTCTTTCGGGACCCACCTTGCACACATCATTTTGGCCTGTCGCGTACGATGGAATACGTTGAACCATGACTGATGTGTAAAGTTTTTCTGATTTCCTTCACCATAACCTCAGTGATTGACGTTGATGGCCTGCCCGATCTTTCTTCGTCACATAAAGAAGTTCTTCCCTGTTTTAAGCGCTCTATCCATTCGTAGACCTTGCTGTCACCATATTGTGCTTGCACTCAACGAATAATGTCCGCAGGTTTAATACCTTCCGCAAACAAAAAGCGAATCGCTGTCCTCGTTTTCTCCTTGGTGCACAAAGAAGCTGTCGGTTTTAACGGTCTGCTACACGTTACACGTCTAGAAGTGTTAGGTTAGCGACTACACTCATTCAGCGTTGGATACGAGCAATGATACCAAATTCTGAAAAGAGAAGTTGAACAAATCCCTGTACTTTTTTACTTCCCCTCGTGTTTCTCAATAAAAACTTTGTATAAATGAATTATTAACACAGCTTTACCTCACTGCACCGAAACATTTACTATTCAAAAAAGCAAATATATGTATTGTTACCACATTAGATTGAACATAATACATTCATTTTACGGCTCCACTAGTAAGTAATTAAATTATCAAATCGATGAATTTTACCATTTCCTATTCGTCCATAAATTGCCTTTCTCCTTTCTTACAAGATTTCAATTTAGTCTGAAAAGTATTCATTTGCGAATATGTGAGAAAGACTTTTTCCATAATGGCCAAGTACTGCTATAATTGTCAGAATTGTTTAATTTCCCAATTGAACTGAGTGTGCTATGATTTTGAACGACTTCAATCCGAATGGGAGAACATTCGCTGGCCGATGAGGGAAAGCGCCCCTGGGGCCATAAAACTGTTATGTCAACTGGAATGCTACGGACCAATTAGATGGTTTCTAAAGTAATGGATAATAATTAGATTCGTTTTAGTAATTTACCATTCTGAAGGCAAAATATATCATGCTTTTCTTAATCTACAATTTATTCTGCTTAAAACACTCCAGACTTTTTGCATTGGCATAAACAAAATATCTGTACATATATACTATATTTTACGTAACAACTTATCTAAATTTCTAATTAAATAATTTTGGAATGTACGTATTTTTTTTCAGGTTTTTCCGTGGACAGAGTGCGAATGCAATTAAAGCTCCAAACTTCCGTGAATTATTCCATAACACTCTGAAAGTGTCCGAAGATCGAAGACCGTGAGAGCCAGAATGATCAATTTAATTATGCCTTGCATCCCGAGTCTTAAAATGGGATTTGTCAGATAAATTCTTAAAAGCAATTGTAAGTCATATATGTATATTTTACGGGTTTCTACCCGGACTATATCTTGTGTGACACACAAAGTTTCGCCATCGTCGTCGGTAACCGAACATATAATTTACCATGAAAATCTACATTCTCTAAAGACATATCGTCAATTTTCCCAATTCTTCATTTAATATTCCGGAGGATATATAACAACTAATAATTTCGTGTACTGTGAAAGTTTTACGTATACCTAACTACTAATTTTCATATTCACAGAATGTAACAAATTAATTTCATGGGCAGGGATTTTACTTCTTCCGCCGAAGGAGTCATGGAGTTAGGTTCCATGTACAGCTAAATTTTTACCTGAAGAAGTCCCAAATGAGAGACGAAACGTTGTAATATTTCATATATTAATTATAAAAATACTGACAAAGTGGCTAATTAATTTATTATATATTTAATCGGTAGAATAATTATTTAATTAATTATTTTTATAAAAGTACATTTTTTATTTTTATAATTGTTTTCTATATATTTTTAATATATGTGTTTTATACGTCTTGTTCTTGTGTGTATGTAAAATCTTTGTTTATTGCAGAAATAGTTCTCGGGTTTCCACTCGGGTGCAAGTGCGATGAAAACGCGACGTTTCGACGATCAAGGGCTCTGTCGTCATCTTCAGGCTGAAGATGACAACAGAACACCCGAGTGGAAACCCGAGAACTATTTCTGCATCAACTACACCGGGAAAGCCTCAGCTCTCTTTGTTTATTGTTTATTAGTACATTGTACATTTGTAACATGTTTATATCATTTTCCAGATTAGATATTTAATTAATGCGTATTTTATCTCCTCAATAGAGAATTAAAGGAACTCATAAATAAATCAAAACTTGATTAACAAAGTTACAATTAACAATCTTATCATTACAAATGTTATTGTGAGATTTTAAATAATGCCCCGAAATTTTATGGCATAGTCCTTTCTGCCAATTAAATATTGACTGACGTGACACAACTTCAATGTGTTTTGAAATGAACTTGTACTGAAACATATTAAAAACCGCCACTGGGCTCATGAAATATTTATAACAGCAAGAATGCTATGGAGCTGTTTTAATTTTCTATGGATTCAAATGGAAAGGATTCGTATATGAATAAATAGAAGAAACCAATAATCCTGAAAATTGTGGTATTTATTAGAAGCTTTCGGTTATATAGCTATTATCAACTAGAAGAAAGATACGAATACAAATAAAGACTTAGCTCCGTCTATTTATTTAAATCTAAGTTCATTGAACGTACTATATGTATATACAAATTTCCCAGGTATGTTTTTGTGTCGAGCCTAATATGAATGAATTTATTGAGTCTTAAATTGAGTTACACTCGGTGTCAGTTATAAATAACAAGTGTAAAATAATAAATATGAATAATAACAATAATAATCTACATACAAACATAATAAATTACACCCTTAAAAATAAAATTAAAGTACCTACTGTTTATTGCCTTACTCTTGTTACAATTTATTTTATTCTGGATAAATTCTTCATCGTTTACAGTTTTTATTTTCCGATATATTACGCAGTCGTCAGAAAAAGTAGCACCTGAGAATTAATGTCAGACTACGTAAACTAGAAATAATAAGGGATCAATTACGGAACCCTGCGGAATTCCCAATTTAATAATTCGTTCACTACTATAACCATGCGTTATCGATCTAGTAAAAACTCCTTAATCCATAAAACCACTCAACTATAAATCCAAATTTTTAACGTTTTCTGTAATAATATGTCATAAGGTACAATATCGAAAGCCTTTACAAAATATATGATGTCCTAATATCTTGTCCGTCATTTTAAAAGAAAAATTAATAAGAGAAACTCTCTGGAGAAGTTTTGTTTTACCTTAAGTATAATAAAAACCAGAGGGTGAATAATATTCTGCTATGGATTGCTCGGAACAGGACCGGATGCCCTGGTGTTACTCAACACGTCTTCACAGTGACGTCATCAGTTGGTGCCCAGATGCGTCGAGAAAACCTGATTGTATTTTATTATTTGTTGCCAATTATTCCGATGTATCCTAATGATCTGCGTAAATATTGCTATGAAATAAGTTCCTTCTGTTTTCGATGTATTCTCCGTACACTTTTATGTAGGTTGTAGGCTATATATAACCACACCTCCGAAATTATCATCTCTTGACTGCAGATTAAGTTGCATCTAATCATTCAATGAATTAAATGCAGCTGAAATTACGTTATCGTATCGTATTTTATTAAATAATTATAATTCAAAGTACATATTTTTTAAGTATATTTCAATTTATAAAGATTACTTCAATGAGCGAAAATACATACAGCTTCCCAGTACAAAATATACTTTCTGATTATATGCAAGTGTTTAAGAAAATGCTAAAAAAATATTCGACCCTTTACAGACTTACTCGGTAATATGGTATATGTGTTTTAATAAAGTAGCGCCGTCAGAAATTTGACAATCTGTCATTATTTGAGACGTAACATAACAGCAATCTGACACAAAATAAAAATTACGGTTGCTATTTGGTTAATACTATTTGAAAATCAAAACACATATATAATCCCACGTCAATTCACAATATATATTTGGGATCAGTTTGTGTGCAATTGATTTTCTATTGAATGAATAATAATTGTAAGCAGTGGCGGTTCGTAAGTATTTAAAGTAATGTGCTACATTACTCTAAGTAACAATTTTTACGAGGAAAATTCCCTTTGCATTTGATATTAACAATACTACAATAGATGTAGGCTGCTCCACGAACCGTAATAAACTACATATCTAATGTCGTCTGCATAACGTGTAATAGAAACTATTTTACAAAATTCTGAATATATAAAATCAAATCGGCTCAAATATTTTTACTTCTTACATATTTAAAACAAGAAGGTTAACTTTAGGAAGAAGCCACATATAATGGCAATATTGTAAGCAGGATCGTCGGGTAATTTTCTCAGAATTATGGATGTCTTAGAAATACCGTCTGTTAAACGTTTATTCTCTTAAATAACCTTTGATTAATTCAAATAAACCACAAGCCCACAAACAGTAATATTTTTATTAATTCGTCAAAAGAATTTAACATAGGTAGTCTACAGCTGTAACAGCACGTACGGCCCAGCTCGGCGCTCTGTTCTTTGCAGCTCATAGAATTCTTTGTTTGTGGGCGGGCAGCGAATTGAAGAGGAAATACTGCGCATGCGCATTTCTCATAGCAGACAATTCTCGTGCTGTAAAGAATGTAGCCCAGATGAATGCGGAAGGGAGCGCGTTGGAAGCAGAAATTCACACTCTTAAAATACTATCATTTTAAAGTTTCTTAAAATTACGAAACAAATAATTCCTCCTAAATTAATTCATGTGTTGTAGCACATTTGCACCAGCCGCCGCTGATTATAAGAATTTTATAATTTATTTTAGTGGAAAAATTGATAATATTTTTCGTTAATGTGAAATTCATTGTTCCATAAATATAAATAAATACCCGGGAAACGTCGGATACTCAAGTAGCATTCTAAAAACAAAACTGAGAAATATGCTTCACTTAAGCTATTTTTTGTAGAAAATTTTACAAATGTAGCACTTTTTTAATGAGCCAAACTAATTCCCTCTTTAATGCAGTTTTATTATTTCAAAGAGCCGCCTAATAAAATGTGAATGTGAGCATTCCGAGCGTATTACTATGGATTTCTTTCGCTCAAGTGTTATAAATGTATATTGTAACTAGTTTGAAACCCGTGTTCATTGGTGGGTTCAGGTAAACCGGTTGGCCTTGGCCAAAAGCTCTGTGCTTGGGATCCCCTGCAGAATGTTATTGCTCATCTTCGCGTTAGCATCGGTGGCCAGCGCCGGAAAGTTTCTGTGCGAGGAACCAGTCACAGACCATCGTTTTCCGTCAGTATGTCCGCTAGGCCAAGTACTCCACAAAAACGTTTGCCGCAGTTATTTCCAACTACGCTCAGAGAGAAAGACGTGTCTGGTGTCGGAATATCTGCTGCAAACACCAGTCGTGCCAACCAATGAGGTAATCTGCCCGCCGAGGGCGAAACTCTCAGACTGCGTTCTGTATCGTGCCAAGACATCCGACTGCTTAGACACACCGACAGACAAACTACCTCCATGCAAAGAATATGACGCTCAAGGAGAGTATGATAAGCGCAAGATGTGTGCTCAACTTACGGCTGGGATTCCTCTATCAGGATGCTTTGTCAAGGGTCCACTTCGGCCCATCCAAGTTTTACCTGCGGTTGTTCCTTCTCGACCTGGAGGACGATGTCCCCCTGGCTACTGTCCAACTAACAGTGGCTTCTGCATACGTTCGGGGAAAATAAGTACATCGGGTTATGGTGGAGTGGCCGGAATTTTTCATCCTGTGGATAGGCCCACGATGTAAGTAATATTTATATCTACAATTTACTAATCTTTTGTCCAACCACGACAAATTTATTCACTGAATTTAAAAGCTAATAAATAGCAACTACAATAAAAATGAGAATAAAAAAAGAAGTTTCTTCTCTTTATTTGGGAATTCTTCAGACGTATATTTTCAAAATTACTGAAAATTTAATTAAATTATTGAATATTCCAATAAAATTATAAATTAAGTGTAAAAGTGGGTAACTTATATTGAAAAGAAATATGCTCACATCTATTCAAAATATCTTAAATACCCAAAGATCCAAAAATTTGTGTATAATATTTAATCAAAAAATTTTTAAACAATGATCACAACTGAAATGAAAATTAACAATACAAAAACATACACTTAAAGGAACTTAGGGTAAGTCGGAGCGAAACGAGACACTTACTGTTTAACAATTTTTGTAAAATTATGGGAAAAAATGACTTCAGTAAAGTATAAATTACATATTTAATTTAATATCAATATAACTTAAAACAATGAATTTAGATTTTTGATGAATTTTCAAAAGGAAGCTTACAAATTTATAGGATGTTTTGTGTATACAATTAGTTTTTCTTATACTTATTTAGCGTAGTATCAATTTTTGCTTTTGTAAAACAAGTTTTTTGTAACTTCACAGCCTTAATAACATTATTCCATTTTTTCTGTTCATTTTCTTTCTTAATATATTCTATTGTGGTACAGCATAAGGTGTGTCTGCCAGTTTTTCCTTTTTCGTTTAGGAACACATTACATTTTGTCTTATACAGTAGTATCCCGTTCGCCCCACACATTAGTCTCAGTTTAAGGTTTTTCACCGAGGCTTAATACAACTAGATTTAAACCATATACGTAACTTATATATAGTTAAATCAACCTATTTTATACATATATACCATTAAAGAGGAGTTTTGTAGCTTACTTTCTGTCGAAATGCTGAAAAAATTATAAAGTCACAGAAGTAAGACGCCAAAACAAGAGTTCATTCACAAGGTGGAGTCAAAATTTGGTCAAGTCTGCTGGCAGGACTTCTTCCTTGACCAGTTACAATGTTCCACCCCTATTTACTATCCAGTAAAAAAATAGGTTATCCCATTCTACCCCGCTATCCCGTTACGCCCCGACATACCCTATATTTTTTAAGTATTTATAACACAGAATAAGAATGCAGAAATATAAAATAGAGAAAAAAACTATTAAAATTATAATAAAATTTAGTATTTGGGTATAAATGGAGAATCCGACTTCCTCATTGTATGTGGAAATTGTAATGAACGATTTGGAAACGGAATACAAATTTATCTTGCATTTGCTATTTTATATATGTGGGTGACATTCTTTTATTAATTCCCAAACCTAACGAAATAAGCTAACGTTTTTAGTTATTGTTAAACTAATATAAACCAGTATAAAATTCTCTCTTGTACTAAAACATAATTATTCCACTAACTTCCTCGATCTTTAAATCATGGGTTATAATAAAAGACTTACTGACAAAAATCTATCTATTCTAATAAAATAGTATATTTCAAATCACACAACTTTCAACAACATAATTAAGTAGTCAAGACCATCAAATTATCTCAACCAAAATTCCTATAGCATTATTTGAACAAAATTTTCACTACCATAATTTTATTTATAAACATATAAACAGCAGATTAAATTCCATTAAATGCTCATATGGAAACTAAAAAACAATATTTTCCATGTTTTTAACCTTTATTGAAGAAGAAAACATTATTAACCGATTTGTATATATACTATTTATTTTAGTTGGAAGATAATGTATAATAAAATGGTCTGACAAACGTGGAAAAAACGTTTAAGACGGAGAAACAGATTTTTTTATCATTTGGTTTTAGGTCACTTTAATCCGGAAGAGTAAATTAAATTTATATTTGACGCAATCCAAAAACGCGATTGATCGACAACTATGCTTGTCCAACATTCATTTTAAGCGTTCTCATAGATTCCTCGTGGAAATAACAGCCCAGGACCATATAATTTTAAACTTATTCTAATTTATAAAATTCCATAAAAACTATTTCGGCTGGATAATAGTAAACAAGAAATTCCATGTGTTCCTATTTTGTTAAACAGTGAAGTATGCAAATCCGATGCTTCATTACGCGTGTCCTCGTGTTACGTGAATGGATTTGTTAACTGAAAATCAGTTTACGTTTGATAATAGCTGTAATTAGCTTGTATGTCAATATTAGAATATTATACGTAAAAAAGTATAATACCACGTTTTTTAAAATGATTGATACTGAACGTTTCGATGTCTAAGTTACTTAGTCCTATGAGATCGGTTACATAAAGATTACCTGACTAATAGGAGCCCTATTCTTAAATCACATGCAATGTTCAAAGTGGCTAAATTTTGACTCAATACAGAAGCTGCCATTCTTCGCATTAACTTTAGAACACGATTAAAAACTCCCGATTTAGTGCGCACTGTCTGACAAGCTACCGTTATACGTGAACGAAGTGCCACTAAATAACAGGTAATAATTTTCAGGTGCAACATGTGTCCTCGAGTAACTATTATAATCAGACTCTCGCATTTAAGTCCATATAAGACATGTCGTCAGGCAATGTACCATATCTCTGTAACTATGCATTTCCGTAATGCAATTTGTAGTTAACTTTTATTCTTGTCCCAATATGCGGAATCCATTCCTGAAATATTTGCCGTCGATATTCTGGAATACCTTGCATAATTGTCCTAATTATTGAGCTTTTCGAATCTGCCTAGTATAGTATGATTTAACTTGACCCCAATGCCATTTGGAGTAACTTAACTCTGGAAAATCAGGAAAAGCGTCCCTTGGGCCATAAATCTCTTATGTAAACTGGAATGATATAGACCAATGCGTTATTTTGAAAGGAATCAATAACAATTAGAGTGATTATAGTAATTTCCATATGTAATAGAAATATTATCAAGGTTTCGTTAATCTAAATGTTATTCCTTAACAAAAAACACTCCTGACTTTGCTTCAAAGTAAACGAAATGTGTGAAAATATTAAATGTATTTATGAAACTATCCTACATGTGTAATGAAATAATTTTGGAATATTTGCCTCTTTTGCAGGTTTTTCCATGGACAGCGTGCGAATGTAACTGAAGCTGCAAACTTTCGAGATTTTTTGCATAACTCTCAGAAAGTTCCTGGAGTTCGTTCGCGTAGGGAGCCTTAAAGACCTTCTACCGAAAAACCAATTTAATTATGCTTCGTATCTCCAGTCTAAAATGAATTATAGGTTATTTTTCAAAGTATTCATCCAAGCAAATGTAAGATATTTCTGAGTATTGACCGATATTATCTGTTCTCCCAATTACTCGTTTATTATTGTTGATATACAATAAGCAATGTAATAAAATTAGTTTGCGATGTGGGGGTTTCTTGAATAATTAATGGAATTCAATTAATGCCACTAACGTAATTTATTCTGCTGACGAAAGTAATTATTTGTGGAATGAATCATCTTTGAGGCACCTGTCTCCAAAGGTTGTGGTGCAAAACGGTGGATGTGGTAATGGCAACTAAAGTAAAAGAACTGGGTTGCTGGTGTCAGGGAAGGTCCGTCGACTCGTGGCAAGCCAGTTGGACGGTGGAAGTAACGGCAATCTAGAAAATCTTGACATGTCCCTCTGCCCACTTAAGCACCGAGAAGCGAAGCATAAATATTGCCCCCACGTTACAGGCTTTCCAAAACAGTTGCAGTTGGGATCTTTCATTATAGATTCTTTAAAATATATTACCTACTTTTGCATTTTAAAAGTTCTTAATAATTTTAAACACAACCCGTCGCTATAGCACGAGACAGTTAATCTTAGGTTTATCTCTTAAACATATTGGATGAATAGGAGCATTATTATTTTGCTCTTTATCTGATATTGACAACAATGTTGTCTTCAAATATTTTGTTGAGAATTGAAATTTTACTTTTTTTTGGGTGTTTATTACTAATTAATTAAATGTTTTGACCTACTTCATTTGTATTTATTTGCTTACGATTACCTGATCTATACAACCTGTGTGATCCAACGAGGCACGATCAAACACACCTGAAATTTGATTCTCCTACTGTTGAGAACTCTTGATGATCGCAGCATTCTGCTGTGCAAGAAACATTTACAGCATCATTAACAATGTATAAGAAAATATAAAAAAATTGTTCTTAAGATATTTTCAATCTTTTCGATAAATTCCCTGTGTAGACCAGCACAATCTATAATCATGTACATTCCACGGAAAATTAGAATTTATATATTTATATGTACTGAGAATTATTAACTGACAACTGAGGGTATGTACAGTAGATTTAAGATTGAAAACATATTAAAATGAAATTTGTTTTTATATTATAAAAATTCCACATAATTTTGAAATGTTTCAATTAATTTGTGTTTTTAAATTTTTAGATGACTAATGAAATATATCCGAAAACTTCTTTAAAATTGAATAAAAATTTGCAATCAAAATTAATATATATTGTAATAAATAATTTTTTATATCTTTTGAAGAAATGCTATCACTAATAAGTTTATATGTTGTTTACGTCTTTTAATAAGAGCACAGTAACGAACCGTCAATTACAATATAAAATAGAAGCGCGTTTATTACAAGATTATGAAATGTGAGAAACTGTGTGAAGGTTGAGATTGTGATTCTAATTAGATAATGTCGTCAGACTCCACGCAACTTATTTAGGTCCTTCGAGAAGGTCTCCGATCTTTAAAGAAAGGAGACAAACGCACTCAGAAAATAAAAACAAATGCCAGGGGACGTCGACCACGTACTTACACGCTTGTAATAAAACAGAAACCCCAAGCTGATAGTTAATTAACTTAAATCAGTGTACTGTAACTGCTCGCAACTAATCAAAATTTAATTGGTGTAAATCACCAGCCAGCGGCCACTCAACTAGGGCTGCACGACATATAAATATACTTGAACACTTATCCAAGATAATGCTGAGATCACGCGAGTTGCAAGTATCTGGGTATAACTGAAATAAACCGTGTTCCGATGTCAGAGGAAACTTAGAAGATTCTTCATTTCAACGAAGGACAATATCGGGCTTACAACAGCTGGTGTGTACCAGTCCCCGTGGAAGTATTGTCCTGACGATACTAACTATGTAAGTGACGATCAGCATCACAGGCGGTTGCGATTAAAGCGAGCAGCGAATCCGCTGCGATCATGGTTGGACACCAGCTCAATTTCGAAAAAGCATTATTTCTCTATGAAGGTGTCCTCTTGAAATTTACCGCAATATATTGCAATATACAAAACCATTTCTTTAATTTAGTCTTAGGATAGAACCTCATTTATGTAATATTCAATAAATAAATGTTAATATTAATAAAATTATTTTCTCTTCAGCATAATTTAATATAATAATCAATTAATAAGCAATCATCTGTTATTAAAGGTAATAAATAATTTTTTATTTAACATTTTATCTGACACTTACCGTAAGGTGTATCTTAATAATAAGAATTATTATTGTCATGCATATGCAAACTTTCTTCTTAAGACCCTGGGTAAACACTCTTCTCCTCTCAGTGCCGTCAAAGAATTGCCAATATTTATCAATAATAATACTTCTTCTTTAAAAACTATCAAAAACAAATATTGATTGTTATTACAATTATATATATATATATATATATATATATTCCAGCAGAATACCCACGTATTTCCTAGAATTAGGTCGTGAAGAGTGTGATTAGCGAATTGGTAGGTGAGACCTAACTTAGGTTTACGGGAATGGATAGATGTTGAATCAGTCCTTGGAGGTCGACTAGGATTAGCTGAATTGGTAGAGCCCCCGGCTAGAAATCGGGAGGTCCTGAGTTCGAGTCCCTGGTCTGGTCTTTCTTCTAAAATTGACCATATGCTTTACTGAACATCATTTGAAATATTTCCACTTCCTTAGACTAGAATTTTTTATATAGTAATGAAGTGTATTCCTCGGTATTCTTCTGGACTTATGGTGACGCGGATGTCATTAATTTCATGAGCTCTTTAAAACTGCCAAGCTCTGAACAATGTATGGGGCCCGTACATCGTCGTGGCGTCTACGAGAAGAGCTCGATTGTTGCTGCCAGGCGCTGCATTTACGTCGGTCATTGTCGCGGACTGAAATATAAGCGCGTCAGTGATTGGGTTTAAATCTGCTGCGTAGTTTGATTTCAAAAATCTGATTGGCTTAAAATTCAGTATTTGGGGGAGGAAGATGTGAAAGCTTCGAAGAACAGACGCTTAAAAAAGTAACACGGAACTGAAAAGACATGCCAACTAATCCACTGAATTTTGAAAATCTAGGACTTCAAAATTTTCTGGCAGATGTACTGGAGTTTCATCGACGCTGCTGTTCCTACCATCCATCCCCATCGCCGTGCTTCAACCTGCTTTCAACCAGTCAATAGTAAGAGATACAAAATAGCTATATATAAAGTGATTCCAACCCCCTTTAAAACTTTTGGCACTTCAAATTTTCACTTGTAATTCATCCCATCTTAGCACCTTGATGAAACGGATTCTCATGAGATTAAGTAAAGCCACGGCAATGTTTTAAATTCAACCCAATCGCCCAATTTTGATTGTTTAACATCACAAACCTGACAAAAAAGACATGATATTTAAAATAGTACAACGTCAATGATCAATATTAATACTTGAATGTTCTGTGTTGAATTAAAGTTAAAGTCATGATAATTCAAACTCAGATATTATATATTAACTAAATGCATCGTTTTAGATTTAGTATAGAACGATATTAAATTATTCTACCGATTGCAGATAATATTTTCATTCGTTGCTCATTTAGGATTAACATAGAAACAAATTGCATTTATATTAACAGGAAATAAATTATATCGGTTTTCTCTTTCTATTAGCCTGGAGCGGCATGTGACTTTACTGCTCACAGTCGTGGGTTCGAACACCAAGCAGGGGGAATTAATTTAGATATATTTATTATTTTATTTACTTTCTAACTCGTAATTTATTATCCATTTACATCGGCCGAATGGCTCAGTCAGTAGAGCATGAGACTCTTCTTCTCAGGGTCGTGGGTTTGATTCCCACGTTGCGCAAGATAATTGTTATTTTAGTAATTTATTATTTTTTTTAATGCTTATGCATTCTCTCCCCACCGTCCAACTAGCTCAGTCGGTAGAGAATGCGACTCTTAATCTTAGGGTCGTTAGTTCTGACCACACGTTGATATATTTTTCAATTTGAATTTCCTTAATTTCAGAGTGCGTACTTGATCCTCACGTCGGGCATATAATTTTTCGTTCTGTATTTCTTTATAGTTAGTTTGTTTTCTAAATTATTATTTATTCTACTCCACCTTACAAGGTCTGTTAATAGAGCGTGAGATTTTTAAACTATGTGTAGTTGGTTCGAACCTGACGTAGACTTTTTAAGATATGAACCTTTGGTGCTTTCACATTCTGGCTAACTCAATGGGTAGAGCTCGTACCTCTTACACTCACGATGGTTTTAATTATCGATGTTGAAAATTAATTTTGTTCTTTTTGTTAGTTTATTGTATTGTCTTTACTTAGACTAATATTAAAATTCAATAACTTTAAAGCTCTTTTTTATTATTTAGATAAATTATAATTATTTTTTAAATTATAATAATTTTTAGTTGTGGTATTTATGTTATTACGTTATTTTACGGGACATATTTGCGAATATTTTTTATTAGATATCCTGAATACGAAAAATCATGAAGAGAATTAATTTTGAATTCCGTTTTAAAAACACTTTTTACTTTTAAGTAACTAGCCGGAGGTAAGAATTGTACTTGTTCATAACGGCAACATATTAAGGTTTACAAAACATGTATCAACAGTTTTGTTTATATAATATTGTCTGTGGTATTGTATTGTTTTTAAGATATAAATACTCTGAATTGTTTCTGATACTGACAACTTTTATCCAGTTAAGGAAACTGCATTTACTTAGATTAGCGTAAATGCTATATAATATATGTGCAAAACAGTTATACAATATACATTTATATTGGCGTCTGTTGCTACTTTCTTTCATTACGTCTTCAACTTAACTACCGAAAATTCCGTTAGAAGAGATGATCGCAATGAAGGCGCTTTTTCTCTCACTCTGCCTGCTGCTCTTCCACTTTGAAGAGGTATGTTTCAGTTTTTATCTACATGTATGTAACCTTTATTGTTCTAAAGAGCACAATCACCCCTTACAGTCATTTATTTTGTTGTTTGTGTCTCGGCTAAAGTTGATTTTAATAGCACCGTTGACGTGATAGTCCTCCCTTAACAAGTCACTCCGTAATATTAAAAGAGGTATCACAAATATAAGTACTGGCATCAACAGAGAGCAGTTCGTAACTAATAATAGCTTTTACAATTTTACCTAAGAAAACAGTCCACTATTTATCAAAATAAACCCAATTTCTTCCTCTAGAAATCAATACACAAGCTTTCGATCTATATATTCATAAAAATCTAAAATATATCAATTTTTATTACCCCAAAAGTATACGTCATGGCTTGGTCTCTCCCCGCCCCGATCAAACCACGCCCATTACTAACGGTAATTTCACAAGTATTAATAGCGTTATTTGCCGCGAATATTTTATCATAATATTTCATTATTATATAATTGTAATGTAGTTATTTAAAGATTTTTGTCATTCAAATATTTAGCATTTGATAAAAGATTTTTCCTTCAATCTATACAGCATTTAAATCAATTTAAAGACTCTCTCATTTAATACTTGTAATTTAGTAAAAGATTTTCCTTCATTCCAAATACAGTTTTGATATTACTCTTTAAGATTTTATCACTCAAATATTTGTAATTATATTTACGAAAAATATAATTATTTATCTATTATTTAGTTGTTGAAATAATTAAACCAATTTACATTATGTTAATTAGAATATGTATTCATAGAAATTAATTAGTACTACTAACAACGCGAAAATCCACGAGTCATTTTTTGAGTTCCTCGTCTTTGCGACCCGTATGTGTACGTGCATTTTCAATGGGCTGCGTCAAATAATTATGCATATATCGGTGGCACGAAAACAGTATATTTCAAAACTCTAGTTTAAATAAAGCCAAAGCAGACAAAAAAATTGTGAAACATAACAATATATAATTTAAAAACAGAGGGTCCAGATCAGGACCGAAACATTAATAACTATTATATTTTAAAACTGTTAAGATTTTTTCTTATGAAACTAAGAATTGAGATGCGTAAGAGAAGTTTCAGATATATTCCTCCTTTCCATCAGATGGCTTCTAATCAATTCTGCATTGTTTTCACTCCAGCAAGTTTTTCAAATCTTAATTTGGATGTGTGCATTTAACTGTAATATTTAGTTTTCAATTAGTCGATGCATGTGAATGTGGTTCCTTGAACAAGGAAGCTAGTGTTTTTAAAATCTAAACTAAATGTATAGAATATAATTGAAAAATTAATCATTTGCTAAGCCTGTTTAAAAGGCACTACTAATAAAAAAATTCTAGAAGTATTTGTAAAAATATTTATATCTTTTGAAATCGATTACCAAATATATCTCAGAGCTTTTGACAGTTTTATCGTTCTATTTGCAGTCTAGTGATTCATTCCCTCTGCGGCGCTTTCTGAGGGACGTCCTAGAAGCACAGAAGGAGCTGCAGAGCAACAATACCTTCGACGAGCATCAGTTGATTTCTCCGTTAAGCCACGGAAGAAACTGCCCATAAGGCCCTCGAAAAACGAAATCGGATATCGGATATACAAAAATTCCTGTAAGCAGGTGCTTCACTAGCAATCCTGTGAAACACTTCTCATTTTTATGGTACTTTAACCACAACTGTACCACAACGCAATATATAATAAAATACTTCATTTAATTTAGTAATATATTAATGCTTTTCCATTACCCTATTACAACGTGGTCAATTCTAAAAACAACGATTAATAGATACAGAATTTACCAGAAAAATTCATATTCGTTTTCAAAATCGTAAAGATAGTCGTAATATTTTGATTTTATTATAATAGCACACAAATGTGGCAAAAACGATCACGTTATTTCAAACCTGTTTTACGCATACTCAAATTAATGGAGTTAATTTATTTCATAATAATAAAAGGAAGAGAGTATATTCTGTAGACGAATTAACTTAACGAACATAATTAATGAATGTGTAGACATAAAAAGGAATATAACTAATTTTACTTTAAAATAACAATATTCAAGTCGACCGCTTGTGGTCTAGTGGATAGCGTCACTGCCCCGAACTACAAGGGTCCCGGGTTTGATGCCTGGCAAGGGTTTGGGTTTTTGTGTGCGTCCTTGTGTACCCAAATCGAGTAACCTTTACGAGTAAGATAGATCCTTAAAATGGTAAAGTAGTCGTTAATGATCTTAAATGTTAGAGCGACTGAAAATAAATAAATTTAAAAAATGAATATTCAATATTTAGAATCCAGTTTGTTGTTATTAATTGTGCAACAGGTACTTGATGAATTTCAAGTTCGTTTTTCCTCTGGAGACACGAGGTATGTGTTGCGACGCCTCTGTGTCCGAATCCAGTGGATTTGTGATTGGCAGTGGACAACCAGCAGCCAAAATATTAAGCGGTCCACAGACGGTCAACTTTGTCGACAACCAAGTTGCCAAGATGCCATATTACTGACAAAATTGATTGGTGTGTGGATAGGTTAAAGGTTGAAATTTCATGTCGGCGACTATGTTGGGTTAAAATCAAATAGTATTGAAGCCTAATGTTGAAGCGTCTCGTGAATATTCGGAATTAATGCACGTGTTGTAGTTCATTACTTTATACTTTGTAGTTTATTACAGTAAACTGTTTCATTTGCAAATGCGAAATAATGGTTGCAAATACAAAATATTTGCTTAAGTTTCAGAAGAGAGATATTTGGATTGAATTTTTTGCGCAACATAACAATGCCGGAATCGTGAAAAGTGAAATCATAACAAGGAAAGGAATTCTTGGGCAAAATTCCCGGTCATTTATCAAGAAATATACATACATACATACTCAGAAGAAAAAGAGTAAACATAAGTAGTTATATAAGATAATTAAAAAATATGAAGACGAATTAAGATCTGGAGCTGGCATTAAAGATAAATGTGTGCCACTTTATAGTCTCCATTAATATTAATCCTAAACTTTAAGATGATATGACAGTAAGAAATTTTAAAACTCTGTCCACTCGCTAAACACCAGAATCACTGGGTTCATCTCGCATAACGGTGTCAGGTTTTCCCCCATTAACCTTCTCTAATATCTTATCATACGTATCACTACCAATTCTTAAAAAAAACAACGATGAATTGATATGTAATTCCTTCATTAAACTGGAATGGGTAAATAGTGTTCGGTTTTTATACCAATCCGTTGTCTTATATTTTTTTAACGCCTTATGTTCTTCACACAACTTATCAATTTCAATTCTTCGCTCATTTAAAAAACAAATGAGCCCAAAACACGTCCGTCCATGTACAACCAATATACAGACTGCTGAGTCAGTAGACGAAAGTGAAGTAGATGAGAATGTAGTCAACCATGTTGAAAATCTACTTCTACTTGGTCGTCGACCTTGCTGTAGACCGTCTGTGGGTCACTTTTCTCAATAGCAGATGGGAAAAACCACAATCGGGCAAAAATGAAGAGGATGTTAAGGCTTAGCTAACGTCCAGACCTAGGGGGGGGGGGGCAGAGGGGCAACTAAAAAGGCAGTTGATGACATAACTCCGAAGGGAACGGTCGATAGGAAGTCAAAGTAAAAACCCTATCGATAAGACTTCGAAAAATTCCTAGAGAAGATTCGAAGCTGATGGTTCATCATAGCTTAGATTAAAAAATATAATCTGTTCTAAGTCTGTAAATAGTAATTTCCCTTTGCGCCAACCAGATGTCGGGAAGAATTTCGGAGAAAGAGACCTGGACTTGGATTACAAAGTCGATTCGTCAACGTCAACCCGCCAGAAAACTGCAATCAGTATTTGAAATAAAAATATCTCTACTATATATATAAAGCCTACATCTGTTCCTGAATGATTCTTATTATTTATAATAACAATTCGTTATTTGCTTGATAAATTTATATCAGCACGTGAATAACATTATTAAACTATAAACGAAACCATTGTTTTATTTTCAATAATCTATTTAAATACCAACCCTTTCAATCATTTCATTGCAGTGGGAACAAGTAGTGCTTATTGAATTGTAAAATATGAACTGTTACTATAAATAACTGATAATAATGATTTCCTCAAGACTAAATTCTTAAAAAACTGAACTAACGTTTTAAAACCTTCACGTCATCATGTAAATTTTATACTCTATTCTATTTTTACACTCTCTTAATATTGTATGTACTGAATCATTATTGTCAAAACTAATAAACTGTACGATAAAAAAAATTATATGAATAAAAAAACTTTTTTATGTTTCAATACAAAGTTATTTAAAATGTTTAATAAATTATAGCTCCGTTGCAAAGAAAGAATTTTATTTGTTTCTGCCATTGATGTCATTTGATATTTTTGATATTCCAAATAATATATTATTATAATATGCCTGCAGAAATTTCTTTCACGGAAAAGTTTAATTAATTTCATTAATAAATCTCTGTAACAGTCACTATTATTCTAATATACTAGTCATTTGTCACAATCTCACTTCACGTGTTGCATGTCGCGTTCTTAGGTTCTTTTTCTCAACAATCACATAGTACTTTCGTGGTGTGATCAATGTTACTTGCCGTATTTTATTATTAATAAGAAATACGGATCCTAATTCTGTATCTTCTTTATTCTTCCAAGGAGATCGGTTTGTATCCCCTTAAATATTCTTATAAGGTTTATATAAATGTTCAATATTTTCGGAACATTCTTGACCAGTTGTTGGTTGCAATGGTAATTTTTTTGTTTGAGTTAGAAATAAAAAGAGAAAAAGTGTTTGAAATTTTTAATCAATTTATTTTATTATGCCTTATGTATTAACTAATCGTGGCTACAATTGTAATCAAATCACTTTCTCCTACTATGACAGAATATTCCTTTAGCAGTCAGTGTTAGTGATGTCCTGGAAATCTTCCAAGTTGACATTGAGACCGCTAGCGACGGACTTGAGTAGGCCCAATTTTTCCTCACCCATTGCTGGCTCTCTGGACAAAACGTCGACTATAAGGAATTTTTCAAAATCGTCGTCGTTTTCGGAGTAAAACATGTAGCAGAACTGAACGATTGCATACGACTCGTAGTCAGTGGCCAAGACAGAATGAAGACCAACAGCTGTAACATATTACAAATAAATTGCATAACATGAAGCATTTTGTTTCATGTAAATATTGTTGATCCAGCATTTAGCTCAAAAAATAACTGAATGTAACAACAGGCTAGCTATTTCACGATCTTTAAGATGACAAGTCTATTCATTATCTTTCAAAGATAACTTCCATGTTGACGCTAAAATTTAAAATAAAGCTTAGTAGCTTTCCATAAAAGAAACACTGGATTAAAACGTCCTGGTATAATCTTTGCATATTTAGTTTATTGAAACATTAAACTTTCCACTCCGCTTCATTCTCTTTGCACTAAAGGTTCATAAGATGAATTGATATACTTGTTAATCGTACCATAAAGGAATGAAAATTTTATGACGTTCGACTTTTTCTTATATTTTATTGAAAAATATGATTGTATCTACGAAATTAACAAAGCTTTTGAGTTCTGAAACAAAATTATTTTCACGGTGTTTGGTCCATACTACTTTGAATATGTAGACTTTTAGTTCCATAATTGCTCCACATCTTTTATTTACCTGATCAGGTTATATAAATATATATGTTCATTGTCTCTATCATTCCAAATATCTCTCTCCCCCCTCCCCCCTCCCTCCCCCTCTCTCTCTCCCTCTCCCTCTCCCTCTCTTGGCACTACAGCCCTTGGCCTTGTCTACAATCAGCCTCCAATCTCTTCGATCATGAGTTCTTCTCCAAATAAATTAGTCAAAATCCAGAAAAATCGTAATAATTATTCTACATACATCCACTATTTATTTTGTCCTTTCCTATTTTTCTACACTATCTAAAGGTACTGAGTTCTCCCTTCAAAATAACCTTACTTGATTCACAAAATAAAATAATAGAATTTTAAAGGTCCAACATTTCGAACAGTAAAACACTGACCGTCGCACGATGGCTTCCAATCTGTACAAGATTGAATTCATTTCTCTAAGGAGTGATCGGACTTGTGTTCCCAGACGGATTATTATTCTTTGTCCTTGAAGACGAAAGTAGTTCTTTATTGTTCCAAATGTTATAAATCAATGGAGCTAAGCAACAATAATCTTAATTTTTATACTTGATGTATATCATATATGTACTGTATATACGCTGAGTTACAAATTAATATGACCACCCCTTCAATAAAACGTTTGGCCGCCTTTTTCTCTTAATACTGCTTGAATTATTCTGGTCATGGATTTTATGAGAGGAGACCATATCTGATGAATTCCATTTCCCAATTCCTTAATATTTGATGATACTGGATCTAACTACCTCATGACCCGTTCGATCACATCCCACAAATTCTCAATTGGATTGAGATCTGGTGATTGTGTAAGCCAACGAAGCAAGGTAAGTTTCCATCATTCATTTCGAACAATCTGAGGACAATTCCAGCTTTATGAGAAGGAGCTGGTGGAGTACATCATTAACATAACACGATGCAGTTGATCTGCGATAATACTTGGGCATGCAGACGTTGTTTCACACAGTACAACTGGCTTCTCATGCATTCACATTTCATAGCTATCTCGCTGCCAGGTGGACATAATAATTTGGCTACTCATTGCATATGATTTAACAAAACAACCGAAAAACTTTCAGTAGATCTAATGGATTACTCATATTGATAAAAGAAAAAGAATTTATTACAACTTGGGTCCGAAAATACGTAATTAAAGTTATTCTTACTTTTAGATAGGGCATGTCTAAAATGTGGGAGTCTGGTTAAATTGTTACGTGAGGAAACATATTGCGAATAAAATACTTCCTACCAAAATCTGTATTCTTATGGAGAATATTATAAGTTTTTATTCATTCTAATTAACAATAAGGCCGAAAGTAAGCTATGAAAATTTACGTGCTGTATCTATTACGCTTTCCGAGATATCATTGCTTTAATATTGGTAAGATAGGGCCTCCAACTCCCCTTAAGTAAGAATTATAAGAATTCATACCAGTAAGCGCATAAATGTTTAACTACTGAAATTTAATATCCATCGAATCTTACTGATATGCTATAAATATGTTACAATATAAATAATCTACAGTGATTATTTTGGAACTTGCTAGATGTGTATGATATTCCTGTTTTATACTGACCGCTCCACTTGTTTTTCTTGTCCATCTTCCAAACCACCTCCGAAGCGCTGCTATCCTTGCCGTGGCCGGCCCACAGAAGCTTCCCTTTAACGTCTATTTCGTGTGTCTGGCCTGTCCTCTCCTTCAGAGTGACCTGCATGTCCACGCGAGTGTCGTTCTCGCCTTTCATAACAGCGTAGTTGATTTTCTGGCAAGAAGGATCCCACTTGTCGTTGCCTCTGTGACGCAGCGACATGTACCTCGAGACGATGAACCAGTCGCCTTGGAACTGAAAGGCAAAATTATTTATTATTCAAGTAGAAAAATGGCAAAATATACATTAAGTGTGACATTATTACATACATAAACTTTGAATGAAGAATCTGTAATATGATGCAAAATGAAGTCTTTTTTATCGAGAATGAATCATTTCTTTCCATCTTGAGCGTGTTTATGAAAGAAATATTGAAATTTTACATGATGGTGTAAGGTTTTGATTAGGGAATTAATTGTAATTCAAATAAAACTTTTCCACTCTTATACAATATTTTCGGATAATCTACAAGGTATGTTCTGAAAGGTAAACATGAGGTAACAACAAGAAAATTTCCCTTTATTATAGTTGTGATTAATTTTCTATAACCGTGAATGTATACATATATAAAGAATGTGTAATGCCAGGGCTTGTCTACAGACAGCGTGATTGCCTCCCTTATTCCTTGCAGACCGACTCACTCGGCACTCCATAATTAGCAATCTAAAATCTATCTTTAAAAAAATTAAACTGATTATATATTTACGCAGAAACTAAGTATTTACAAATATGTAATCTATAAACAAAAATGTATACGTAAAATTAATAAAAGTGCCTATATTTTAAAATCAGCATTGTCAGTTACTTACTAAATTAGTATCATCAAATTTATTATAATAGAACATTCTGCCTAACTATTTAAACAAATTTTAATAATTACAGAAACATCGTACGAATGGCTTCATAAGCTTTTATTTTTTTCGGTAGCATGAGGATTTATAATAATTTTTCTATAAAAATGGGTATATAACGTATTAAAATGTTTCATCATCAATTGTAACTGACGATATTTCAGTAACATTATAAGACAGTGTTTTATTTTCCTCCCACATTTGCGAGTAATGTTTTAAAGCTTTATTTGAGAATTTTTTATATATATGTTCACTTCGTAATATTGATTTTAAAGCACAGCCTCTTTTGTTAATCTTCCGTATAAATTTATAATTGTACATTACATATTTGAAAATACTTAGGTATTGTACAATTTTAATTTAATTTCTATTTTTTTGCTTACGATAGTTTTACGGGATTCAAATAGCACAGATTTTCCACTTATGGAGCGCCGAGCGAGTTGATCGTAAAGGAATGGGGGAAGCAGTCACGCTTCGAGCTCCGCTATTGCCATTCTATTTTTATTATGATGCTCTTTGGATGCGCCTGCTTAAGCTCGATTGTCTACCAATGGAGGAAGAGGGTAAGATGGCAGAGGCTCGCGTGAGAAAGAAGAAAAGTGTCTCCTAAACCCTGATCAATACGAAATACTGTAATTCTTAGCCTATATGCTTAAAATTCAACACCGGTGACTAACATTAAACTGAGAATCTATTTTTTATAAACTTATAATTCTTATAAATTATTAAGGAATTTGCATCTTAGTTTCAAATTCAAAAAATTCTTTAATTTACGTAATTGCTCCAGAAATCATAGAACAGTTGTTGTCATGGTGTAAATAAACGAGTAAGATTAAGAGCTGACATTCATAACCTTAGTATTTATTTAACTTATCTTTTATAATATATTTTAATGGATTTGAACTTTGCAAACAGGGTCTTGAGGAAAAGTACGAGAAAACCCAAAATTCTGCTTACAAAACTCTGGTCAGGATAATTTTAGAATATGGGGCAACGTGCTGGGATCCATATCGAAATGATCACGCTCTAACGTTCCAAAAAATACAAAAACGGGCTGAAAAGATGTTTGGGGGTCGATTCACGAACAATCCTCACGAGAATTTAGAATCTCTCAGTAATAGAAGGAAACATGCGAGGTTGTGCGCAATATATAAAGCTTATAAGGGTGAACCACAGGGCCTGGAAAGAAATAACAAACCATCTTACGGCGCCGAATTATATTTCTAAAAATGACCACTCGTTCAAAATTAAAGAAAAAGGGCAACGCACAGACGTAGGAAAATTTTCATTTGTAAATAGGTCAATACGCGATTGGAATTCCTTGCCTGCAGAAATACTGACGACTTTACCGGGTAGGCTGGGAAAACTTAAGTGAGTAGCATTTTTTTAGAATCAGTGAAGTAATATTAGTGAAGTGCAGTGAAGTGATTTTTGTGTGACTCCTTTTTTTCGATCAAAAACTACACTAGAAAATTCTTTGTATATAGCTGCCACAGGGCAAATGCCCAATAGCAGCTAAGTAAGTAATAATACTAAATGATTATGGTATTTACGAATGCTTCGTAGCCCATTGCTACAAATGTGGCAGGAGTGGCGCAGTTGAGTAACAGATTTTTAAGCGAGGTCTATCGTTCCAGAGGGTGGAATGCTACCGCAATGAGCAGTTCTTTCTTAAAAAGTAGTGATGATGTGGACGAGGTTTTCGTGGAGTAGCATGATCAGTGTCACTTGGGAACTCACAAAATTATAAATAATGTAATGCAGGTTTGTTGGGGAAATGATCGATGCAGAAAAATTATCAATTTTGAATTGAGAGCGTGTGACCGTTACGTGCCATGTTTGAGTACTGAAAAAGTAACCTAACAATTTAAAAATCCGAATCATAACTTTGTGGGGGGCGGATTGGTAAAGGACCTAATATAATTGATTTACCTGGCAACGCCGGGCACTCTGCTAGTAAATGTTTATATTTCTTTACGAAATTTGGAGTAGACAACGGGAAAGTTAGTTGCAGTAAGAGACCTGCGTTAGCCGAGTTTGTCAAAGGTCATGAATCCGCATGCATTAAGCTGGCAATTGTGTTGAGTCCTTACCCTATCGCTGTGGAAGGGGAAGAGTCCCACTGGAGGTGGACACATGTCCGCCAGGTGAGCGTTGGCTGCGACGATCACGCACAACAACACGACGAGCGTCTTCATTCTGCGAGGACTGTGATCGTCGGCTCCCAACACCACACCTTATATGCGGCGCCACGAATTAGCCCCGACTTGCATTGTCCTTCATATTAGGGAACTTCCCGCCTCTGACAATTCTCCTCCAAGGGCAAAATTATTATCCACGCAACGAAATTAAGTCTAGGAGCCCATTAGTCAGGACGATGACGATGAGTGGTTTCTAACAACAAACACCTTTTTACATTTCTCTCTTTAAGATGTAAAATTTAAACCTTCTGTGCGGAAATACAAATAATAATAATAAAGAATTTATTTAGCAAATAAATGCTTCTAACAACTACAGTTTACATTTCATAAACGCAGGTGTTTAAATAAACAATTCTTAAATCTACTAACAGTCTTACATTTCAAATTTCCATTGGTAACTCGATATATTCTTTTATGCCTTTAATAAATATACTATTTTGTTTTAAATATAGCCTAGCTGTAGTTATGTCTAATTCTACTTTACTTCTAACATTGTATGGGTTTCTATCATACTTAAATGCTATTAATTATTAAAATAGGACGGTAACAAATTATTAATACATTTGTACAAAAATATCATGGTATGAAATTTTACAAAGTCCTTGAAACAAAGCCAATTCACTTCATTTAACATCACTGTGACCCTAATTATTTTATACTTACATAAGATAATACTTAATGCCCAACTTGTTAAGTCTGTCCATAAATTTATTAGGTGTCCCATAGAACACAGTGCAACCATAATTAAAGACTGGAAGTATAATACAGTTATAAATTACAGTTTTAGAATCCTTAGTTAAACATTTTCCTTCTTTATTTAAGTACCCTAACCTTCTATTTATCTTCCTACCTACAAAATCTATATGACAATCCATTTTCAGATTTTGATCCAATATGACAACTTCATAACTACCGCATTCTCCCAAATCTCCTTAGTGCATTCCATCTTTGGCCTCCCTCTTCTGTATTTAACCCACACACTTATCTCCAATTTCACAAGACCCTCATCCCTCAATACGTGGCCTATTAATCTATCCCTCCTCTTGGTCAACGTCCACCATATTGTTCGCTTTTCCCCTATTCTGTTTAGAGCTTCCTCGTTAGTGATTCTATCCACACATCTGATTTTCAGCATTCTCCTATTCTTCTATTCTTTTCCTTTCTGCAACTCCTACCATCCAAGTTTCATACCCATATAGTGCCACACTCCATATGAACATTTTTAATAACTCTTTGTCTACTACACTCATACCATACCTAGTTATTATGCCGACCAAGTAAGAGAATTCCTTAACTTCTTTCAAAATATCCTTTCCCAATCTAACCCCCTTTATTATTCCACTATTTCCCATTTTACACTCCATTACCTCGGTTTTTCCCCTATTAATCCCCATGTCGAACTCTACCGTTTTCATGTTATGTGTTTTTATATTTACGCCTTTCATCTGTCACTTTTATGATGTCATATGTTATCCATGGTTTCCTATTGGTCTGGGCTATCCTTCCTACTTTTTCGTCGTTTATTCTAGTCATTTCCCCTTTCAAAAGTGCACATTTCTCTTATGTAGTGTTTGTTTCTCTTTTATTCTTCAATTTATTATTGATTTATTTTTGAAATTCTGAAGCACCTCTTGCTTTTTCAGTTTTTCTAATTTCCATCTCTTTATTTTAATTCCTTTCTTGAGTTTTACATTTTCACCTGATGATGGTCCGAGTTCACATCTGCTCCTGGGTAGGTTTGGCAGTCCAGACACGGCTTCTTCGACGTGTACAGTCTTCTTTCTGATTTTTGAACCAAGTATTTGTCGCTACTAATTCGTGTTCCTTGCAAAAATGACTAGTCTGTCTCCGCACTGATTTCTTTCACTAAGTCCATAATCCTCAACTGCGTAACTTTCTCTTCCCTTTCTTATTTCTGCGTTACAATCACCCATTATTATCAAATTTTTGTTTCCTTTGACATACTTCATTATTTCTTAAATTTCTTCATACATATATATGTTTATTACAGACCCAAATGTACTGGAACTAGAAACGCGAAGATTGGGAATATAGGTTACGCGCAACCATTAAGAAAGTTTTTCATTTTGAAATCTCCACCTGAAGAAGGGAAATTTAAAATGTAAAAATTGGTAACGTCCTCCTTTAGAGCGTATTAATGCACTGAAAAAATGCCGGTATACATTCCTTATCAGGTACCTAAACTATGTATTGTAGGACCATAAATACAGCTACTTCAAGGTAAATCATCTTAATTTCTATCATTCTTGAAACACCTAATTACGCTCTCATATATTCCTTTCCTTTATTTCAATATTCTTTCTCAGGATATAATTACCTTATTCATCTTTATATCAATCATACATCAATTATATTCAATCTATTATACAATAATTCTATCTAAAAATTTATACAAAGCTGGATCTAGCTCTGTATAATTAATTGTACATGTCAGATTTTAAAACTTGTCAGTCTATAACACTATTCATATTGAATTATTATTTCAACAATCACAATATAATATTGTCATTTTCTAAAAACTTTATTCACATTTGTGTCCAAACACATACATATTAATAGTCACAATTCGATTGGCAAAATGTGGAAATATTAGACGAAGAAAATATGAGTGAAATGTTGTATGTCAGGTGCAACCCTCTTACAATCAATGTTAAAAATGAAACTAATAATTTGAACAAAATTTACGATACTCTTTTTTTGTAGAGTTGAACTTTTTAATGTTCTTTTCCATTGTTAAAAATTTAACTGGCGAAAGCACTCATTGTTACTACATCATTTCAGTGGTAACTGTCGCTGGTGAAGGTCCATACCAACACTAAGTTATTCACATTTACATTCAATAAAGATTCGGCTGAGGGAGTTAAGGAGTAAATATAATGAATTGTTAAATTTGTAAGTTTGTGTTTTTTAAATATAAATTTAAAAATTGTAACATAGAACCCATTTTAATTTATTGTAATATTATTTTTGTATACGCCTGAGGAAGTCTCAAAAAGGAGACGATACGTCGCTTTTGAATAAAAAGTGATAAATGTATATGCTGATTTATTGGCCGTCTTTTTATTTATTGTAGTTAAATAAGTACTACTGTTACGAGGGCCGCTTGGAAAGTTTTCAATCTGATAGCGCTAGTAGGTTCAAATGGCGAATCGTATTTCAAATAAGTCGTACGACTTTGGTACTACCACGTTTCAATTGTGTTTTAATCAAATAAGGAATTTAGACCTATGTAGTTATTGCACGAAAAATGGAGTTTTTATCACAAGGTAATTATTAATTTGCAATGCACTATTAAATGATCATCGATTGAAGATTGGCGAGATTGCTAAGATATAGGCTGATCGTGCTTCCAGAATTTATCGTGAAAAAGACTTTGACCAGAAGGGTATTTTAAAGATTTTATAACCGCTGCTTCGAAAATTTTGAACAAAATTCAACTGAGTTTTTGAGACGTTTCGTTCTTGATTGTGAAACATGGACGAATTATTAGACTATTGAGTCAAAAGACCAGCCGGAGAATTGCATGTTTATATAAAGGGGTTGGACAAAATAATATGAACACCATGCAATAGGGTACGGCTTCTTGAAGGTGTGTGCGTGTAAATTCTGCGACGCGGCTGCAGTTCCCAGTTGGTGTGCCACGTTTTGAGGTTATATTGCAGTATATTATATGCTTTGTTTTGCGACGGTTAACACCAGTGTTCGGTGAAATGCGTGATCTATTAGTCTTTGAAGGTCGAAAATTCTTAGGTGCGTGGTTAGCGGGAGCAATTGTGACGAAAACGGCTCAACTGTTTAACGTTTCACGTGCGATAGAACTCACAGCAATGACAGCATTCTCAAAATATGGTAAAACATCATCAGCGAAGAGGAATAGTGGGCGAAAGCATAAGTTAAGTTACAAAGACAGACGAACGTTAAAAATGATTGTGACCAAACAACAAAAAACTTCCGTGGTAAAAGTGACTACAGAACTCACTTGAGCAATACTCTTTCAACAAAAGCAGTGCAGCTAACATTCTTGGAAGGGCTGCAATTTCGAAGCCCTTCACAGCGGAAGCCAACGCAAAACTGCGAAAGAAGTGGTGCCACGATCATAAAACCTGGACACTGGATGAGTCTGGTGCGGTCCGATGAATCATCGTTTCCTACAAACGGCCAGGTTTATGAATGGATAACACCAAAAGAAGCCTATGATCCGGCCTGCCTGCTTCCTACAGTCATGCACGGGGGAGGTACAGCATTCAAAGTTTTGCTAAAAACAGAAAAAGGAAAAGATAACCACAGAGAGAAAGCTGCACATACTATTTAAGGAACATAAATGTAAGTAGCATATATTCAGTAATTCAGTAGACTCGACAATGTATCTACATGAATAATGTAATGTAATTCGCATACGGTTTAACAAGTACCATTCATAAGTGAAGTTTTAAATTGTTTAACATGTATTAAAATCGTAGATGATCTTTACATTTTTAGGAATGCTATACAGTAGACTTCGAACTGAACGGTTCCTTGTACCATCGTGGGTGGAAGTGATCCAAAGAAGGCGAAAACTTTCAGAAACCGGGAAAGCTATGGCCTCTGCATTTTGTGTTACTCATGTCAATTATTCTTAAAAGAACAGTCAACAAAACGATTCCGTGGATAGAGCGTGAGCGGGTTACTGGAGTCGGTATAGTCGTGAGTGAGCTTCTTGAGTTGTCGAGTCGTGAGCGAGTTGCTTGAGTAGTGACGTTTGTAACAATCAAAAACATCTACTCGGAATTTGGTGGTGCGGAAGCAAAGGCAAGCTGCGTGAAGGGATACAGACAGAGGTAATAAAAGTCAGACATAACGGCGCTACTGTGGTTATCCCCACGTTCCGTGAAATTTGGCGACATTGGTTGGTTAGGAGGGTGATGTTTCCCCCCAAAATCTTCGGTGAGGGGGAGGGGCAAACGTCTCCCTCCATAGAAGACAGACAATAATTTTTATGAATTTGATAAATATAGAGTAAATGATTTTTAATTATAAATGAACATTTTTATAATAATTTTGCTTTATAAATTAATATTACTTCCTTCTATTTACCACACGTCGAAGAACTCTTGAAGAATGAGTTACAAGTTGAGTCGTTAAGTTGAAGTAAGATTCTACTCTGGGTCGGAATCTAAAAGGTTGAGCGGTATTCTCAATTATTAATAAATAATACACTCGTAATAAATTTTGAAGTGGTGGACTTTGCTCCCTTATCAGGCAGTATAGTAGTGTTAATTATGGCTAAAATAAGCAAGGCAGAGACTTAATTTTGATTTGTTATTCTTACGACTTCTGTAAATCCTTTGTAAACTAGGTTAAGAAGTATATTATTTTTCATAAGAATTTATTTATTTATAATTATTACATATTTTTATTCTTAATTTTTTGTGTGTATTTGTCGTTACCCCTTTGCTTCCTCAAATTAATAATGTTCAATCTTGAGAATATAATCGCATGATACATGTACTGGGGTGTTAATAATAATGTCAACAAGTTGATTTAGTTCTATTCTTGAACGTGTATTGTATTACAGGAATTTTTAAATGTACTTATTAAACAATTTCTAATAGACTAAGGACGCTTTTCTTAAGCGAGGTTGGTATTCGGCATCTTTTTTTTCACCGATTGTCTTATAGGCACAATACATTATTTGTTTATTTATATATTTATTTTATATTTTGTATTACTAATAGATAAGAAATGAAATGGTCTTATATAGTTTTATAGTCTTTGAATGTTCTATTTCGTTAGTTTAAACACAACATCGAAACACCTTATTCATCATTTCTGCATTAATTTACTACTCTTGAGGTTGAGATTATTAAGACTTTTTAAAATATTATAACAATGAGTAAGGTATAAAGATTATAATTTTTTCTTCGCGAAAGTTCCCAAAAGAATCTTATAATCGGTGCAGTCTGTTTCTTCATATTTTACGTCAATATAATGTCTTCAGGACTTAAATACGAAAAATAGCATATTTTCTTCTTTATAAAGGTTTTAAGCAATCAGTTTTATCTTAATTTCGAACCAAAACGTTCTAACAAATTTATTTTAACTTTAGTATAGAGTGGGAAATCGTTTAAATATGTTCATTTCATGATTCAGAATAAGTCCACTGAAACGGCAATTGCGCATCTTTCTGGAAAAGGGCAACCAATTCGAACAAGACAAAAAGTCCTCTCAACGAACAGTTGTGTAACTTCCGGCGTTGACATTTTTTAAGTATCTCTTTGTCCTGCGTCTGTCATCCGGGCAGGATGAGTCTAGTTTCCCACCACTAACGTCACCACACCAACATTTATATTATTTGTAATGAACGAATCCCATCATTTTGGCTATTGTTGACATGCATATTGTTGAATGTTACTATACCTTAATTCTTCATTTCTTGGACCTGAAGCAGTTGCCAATGAAATACGTTTGAAGTGTTGAAATATTCAGAAATGATTGTAATGTAAAGGGAACACCATAGTCTCGCCATACTACACGTGGGGAGGAGAGGATGTGAAAAATGGGCTGGAGAGTAAAAACAAACGTTAATTCACTTTTCAAATTTCTGATTCTTAATCAAAATATATTTTTTAAACCTTCGGAGATTCATATTAAATTATTGAAATAAACTTATTGTCTGGTTCAGCTCAAGAAAATATATGTTTATAGTCAACTATGTTTTTGTGTAGCATCCCTGGAAAAGTCCAAAAATATACTTTGGGCATCTAAAAGAACAAGAAAGATCAAATTGGCTTAGTTTAAAAGCTATTGTTTATCATTTGCCATTACCTTAATAGTTTTAACCAAGAGACTAAGAAATGTTGAATTGTATCAAAAACTTTCTTTTCCAACGTTGAAAAATAATTCTACAGCAAATACCGTAAGTATTGTTTGGAGCTCAGCCCTTTGGCTGGAAATTGAATTTAAACAAATTCTTTCATTATTTTGGGACTGAAATCTGCCCTTACGGTCAAAATTTATTTTTGTTTAGATTTAAAAACATCCACCTATTCCAGGCAATCAATCAGAACATAGCGTAATTCTATTATTGCATTATTGCCTAATTAGTCAGAAATAACCTATTCATATCTCTTGAAATTCATTAATTATCATAATTTATCATTGAATCTGAAAAAGTTCTAATAAAAGGAAACAAATTAATTTGTATTAAATTTTTCTTACTAAATAAAATTTAATTCTGACTAATTAGGCTAATGTAGCCATTTGTTTTCCATGAAATCAAATAAATACAAAAATTAGAATAGTTAACTGTTTTCAAATTTGAACCTAACTTTTTTCACGTTTGCAATTTTAATTGAATTATTTTTATTTTCTATAGTTTTCGTCTTATCTTTCCATTATCAATCACTGCTTAATTATAATTATGAATTGGCCATTAAAGCATCAATTGATAATGAAAAAATTAGACCAACGTTTATAAAAAATGAATTTAAACTCTTAAGTGGTTAAAATAACATAGAAATTTGCTATACTTGTAATAGAAAATTACAAAAATAAGTAAATTAATAAAAGAAATTAGGACATTTGATCAACAATTGTGAACCTTGTCAGTTGAGGCCAAGCTGAAATATTATGAACAATGAATGTAAACACAAAGATATGATTAATATTATTTTATAAACCAACATACATAGAATTATTATTAGAGGTCCATCAACTGCTTAATTTTTATATCTGAAGACGTCCGCAAATGAGAGACGTAACGTAGTATAGATCATTATTTAAATAAAATAAAAACTGACAAAGAGGCGGCTATAACTCATTTAAAGTGAAGTGTCTTGTTGCACCTTTACAGATATTGATTAGATTTGATATCATTTCAGAGATCAACCTTTTTTTTCTATAATTTACTTACTTATCTAAAATAACTATTATCAAAATTAATATAAGACGGAAATTTTATATTATTTTATGTTCCTTAATTGATTAATCAATTTTTTGATTGTCTGTTATACGAGGCATTAAGTTTTATACAGGCGTTAATTGTTTATACACATACGGGCAGTTTACCTGTAACTTATATATAAATGGATATTGTGATGGACCAGTGATCGCCACTGCGTCATTTTTTTTAGGCAATTTTTTCTAATATTCTAGATATCCCTAAAATGCCCATCATTTTAGTACGTAACACTTATGTCATTCTAAATTCATTTTCTCTGTCAGAAACAATGCTATGCACAGATAATTTACTTTGCCTTTTATTGACTCTTTGGTCAAAGACTTTCCACTCTTTTCCGTTAGGAGACGAAGAGCTTAATAATTGTTATTCTGCCGCGATGTTTAGACGAATTATTACGCTTCGTCGTTTCCTCTCGTGCAAGGTGAAGAAGGACCCTTGTGCTCCGCAACCTCCTCCGGCGAAAAGCCACGATTCTCATCATCATCATGACGGAGGGATACCGTTCGAGGTAAGAAATACATTCAAGTAAGGAATGGTTTCACTTTACGTGTAGTTAATAATAAATAGCTGTTTTAATTGTCACATAAATTATGCCTTATATATAGCTATGGTTTTGGTAATTGCATCGATTGGTAATTTACAGAATAAACTAAGGCATTCTTACATAATCTGTGTAACGAAACTTGTTGATCCTTGAACACCTAGAGGCGTAGGCGTAGAGTGGCGGGGGCGACCCGCCCCGGGCGGTACATTTCACCAAAATTAATAACTTATAATCTTAATCATGTACAATACACAATAACAAATTATATTTTTATAATTTTGGATCCTTTTGTGTTTAAATATCTAAATAAGGTGGCTGCAAAATTATCCACGCTACTCCACTACTGTCCTAACGTTGCTGAGACCATAATTGTAGTTACTATTAAATATAAAAAAATTATGCCCCTCAAACATGTGACGACTTGGTTGTTTGAAATATTTAACCGCGAAATAAATCTACGTTGTACTCAATATGAACATTAAGACGCGTTGCGAAAAGTGTAACGACAAATTATTACCTTTTTTTAAATATATTCTTTTCTAGAAAAACTCATCCGAAACAACCTTACTCTTTCAACAACACTATAAGTAAATTTTTGGAGTATTCCTATATTCCATTTTGTCGTCAGTGTTTTAAAATTATCCTGGCTTTAGAGGAAAGTTATCCCGTAACTTAATACATAACGATTAAGCCCCTCCCGACTTTGTAATTAATTTATAGCCTTTATCATTCACACTTTTGTAATATAGTGAAAGTTTTCCCTTTTTGTATATATTTTTAAAGCCCATTAATTAAAATTTTGAAATGAAGTAGTAGTTTTCCCTTCCTTTCGCAGCACTAATCAGAGGATGGAGGATAACTCTCAACCAGTTCAATTTCCCTTAATCTTCCATGATCTTTCCTCAGTAAGTTACATGCATTTTGTGAAAATAGTATAAATTTTCTTTTATTGTTGTGGATGTACTTGACTGTTGTGTATCACGTAATTTACACAAGACGTTTGATTGTTTGGACAGGGTTCAGTTAATCTGCACTTAGAATCAAAATCTCTATTTTTGTAACAATAGTATTAAAATAATGTTATTTCAGCGTGCTACACGATTATGCGTGTGACACTGAGCATGTAGACAATTAATACGACAACATTATTCGATATGAATAAATTACATTGTAATTCAGTAGTACTAACTTGGATAAAATTATATTTTTAAAAGTACAAATAAATTAACTGATTATCCAAGATTATAAAAGTGATCTGAAATGACAAGAAATGGTAGAAATTATTAACGATGTTTTAAAAATTGGAAGATTATGTGGCTATAGGGTAATTGTAATTCCCAAACGTATACGTTACGTCCTGGCTCCATTTTCCTTCGTTATAGCTTCATTCTATACGCGCTAACAGACTATGACGTCACTAGTGCACAAATAACGAGTCTTTGTCTTAAATGGGCTAATTATTATTTGATGGTATGGTTGGTACTAGGAAATAATTTATCAAAGGTTGGATGTAGTTTTCCCTACTTCCAATGGAGTCTGGAGGTAAGTTTGAGTAATAACTATTTATTCTTTTAAAATAAATATTTAAATAATTGTAACGTTTCCTACAACAATGTAGTTTTTCTTTAATTTTACTTACGAAATAAATAGAAAAACTATTAAAACAAAAGAACATAAATTTTTGATGCGAATTCCGTATAAATATTTAAATAATTGTAACGTTTCCTCCAACAATGTAGTAAATAATACATATATATATATATTTATTTATTTATATCAAATTACTTATTCCGAACATTTTCTTCTTAAAACAACTTTCTCTTTCTATAAAAAAAATGGGATTTTTCGTCTTTAAGTGGAAGTATACTAGACTCCGCTCATAAATTTATTTCCAATCATCAAGGATGTAATACCTGATGCACTTACTCCAATAACATAACTTTATTATTGAAAATAATGAATTATTTTAATTTGACCGTAGCCGTGGTGAGGTGGGGAATTATTCAATATAGAGATGCACCGTTACCGTTGAAATAACTGTATTTATTTATTAATTCTACAAATGCCCGGTGGCATGGATATAAAAACCCTGAGCCGGGTTAGTTTTCTTAAATTATTTTTCAATTTTAAAGTTACAATATTCAAGAGTATTCAAACGTGTAATAATAGCAAAAATTTCTCCGTTTTCGGTCGTGATATTTAATATTTTTTTATAAAATTTGTTATGTTATCTGACTTTCAAAATAATAAATAGTAAAAGCAAGGGAAATAAAATATCCTCTTTCATAGAAAATAAATTATACCTTACAGATTTACCAATTAATGTTGATGAATTTTTCATTATAATACTTGAATAGGTAATATAGCTGTGAAGGCTGGCCGACTCGGATTAGCTCGGTTGGTAGAGCACGCGGCTGGATTTCGATAGGTCCTGGGCTTGATTCCCTGGTCCGATTATTATTTTTCAATTCAAGTCTTTATTCTATATTTTTTTATTCTTGTCTTTCCTCTATTAAGTGTTTTTTTTAATTAAATGAAAAAAATCTTATGTTGAAATGAATTATTTAAATGAAATATGTATTTTCACACTAAATGGAATATCATCCAAACGGAAAAGGTTAATCCTAAAAGTTGTTTCCCTTTTGATGATATTGTACTGTAAACTTAGAATTTCGTTAAAAATACATCATATCAACACTCCAAGATAAATAATGTTTAATTTTACTCTGGCTTCCTTGGCTATTGAAGTATTATCATAAAAAGCTAACCTACAATGGTTGGTATTCTATGGAAGAAGAAATTGCATTTCCCCCGCCTGATCGACAAAAACTGTAAAATGGAAACTATTTGACGTACAGAGAAAATATTTTATAACCTTACGTATGTCCATAAAACGAACAAACATGAAAAGTTTCATTAAAAAATCTGAAATCATGGGGTCAAATCGTATTTACTGTGTTGTTTTGACATGGAATGGCCTATTAAAAAGTTATCATTTTTATAAACTTGTAGAAATGAGCTTCCGCCCGATTCAGAATTCGCATCAAAAATTAATGTTCTTTTGTTTTATTAGTTATTCTATTTATTTCGTAAGTAAATTAAATTTAATCCCAATTTTGAATAACTATCATCAAAATTTTCATTTTACTTATGACATAGAATGCAGTCACTATATTAATTTTCTTGATGCTCCGATGAGAGCTTTAATTATTAAAATGATTACGTATTGGTATCAAAAATCAACATATTCTGGAAGTGTTCTTTTGTTTTATTTTTCATTGCCAAAACGAAAGAAAATCAGTGGATTCTGTAAGTAGTGAAATAATGGAATTATCCGCCAGTCGTTTCAGTAAAGGCTCTTTCGTGCGTAAAATCTAAATTTAAGATCGGTACGCATTAAACTTTTTCTTTCTTTCAGAACATGCCGTTCAAATGTCGAACCCCATGGAAAACGACGAGGTTATTCATATATTTCTTCGCGCCCGCTGCGTGGATCCCCTTCATTGCAGTGAGATATGGGCTGTGGAAGCATAACGGCGTATAATACAATCACATTGTATTCATTCACTGTTATGAACAAATAAACGAGAAATTATATTCATTTTGATTTGCAATGCATTTATTCCTGACAGTTTCTAAGACTAATATTTCTTACTCTTTCGGTGCCTTGGATCATTTTTAATAGAATGCTAGACATAATACAAATCACACAGGCGGGATATGAAATTCTATTCTGTCTCAAGAAGTCCAGAAAATGAAGCAGATCCAGACGTTTCTACTAGCTTACCCGGCAGAACCAATCCGAAAATAATTGGCAGCTAGACTCGGAAATTTTACCAAAAATGGAACATGCCATCTCATACATTTTCGATTCATCTAAATTCAAGTGTGCTCGCCAAATTAAAATAATTATGAAACATCTAAAATGAATATCAAAATGTTTAGAAATAAGTTTGTTGGGGACAGAGTTGTCATTAAATGCCAAAAACGGTGGTGGATCATAAACTTTAAAATTCACTATTTTCAGTATTCCTACACTTCGTAAAGCAAAGACATCTGCTAGGACTTTGGCGGTGCAGAGTCAAAAGAAAGGAGACAGTATTTGAGCCACGGTCATCACGGCGTGCCTGGGGTCTTCCCCAAGCTATGGTGAGATTTGGCGGCATCGGGTGGTGGTTCCCCCCAAATGTCTGGAAGGAGAGCGGCAAACTGTGACTCCCAGATAAGAGTAACCATAAATGTTATTGGTTAACTTCCTTCCCTGCCACCTTGGTGATATGAACAAAAGAAGTGGGTAGTAGGTATTGAAAAGGTTCGAAAGATTTTTCGAGTGAGATTGCAGATGATTAGAGTTACAACAGTAACATCACATAGGGGACACTATTACGATTCTGTACAAATACTCATTGTGCTTTCATGGTGTCATACGTGGACAATATTATTTACAATATATGTGAACCAGATTTAGAGTCTGGCTGACTAATTATTAGCAAATAAACATAATCATTTCATTTTTATATATTCAGATAATTAGGAACAGATTTTCATTCAAATAATTAGATGAGATGTGAAATTTGTTGCTGAATAGTGTGAATGAGGTTCGAATGTCAATATCGATTTGCTAAAATCTCAACCCACTAACACTCTAAGGGTAGACGAATCATTCCATGACACTGACAGAAGAATAGCAGTTTTTTTGCTACAGAATCAGTTTCAAGCTTATAGTAAGTAGGGAAATTTGGGAGTTGTAAATTCTGTTACTTTTGTCTTGAGATATAAAAGATGATTTACAGGGATAGGTATCTCTGATTTTTGGTTTCCTTCCAAAGCTTATGTGATGGCGGATAATGGATTGTTTTTTATGAATCTGTGATCAATTCAGTAGTTTTCTGGTCGAAGACTTCAATCTGAGAAGACAAAGAAAACCTGCATTAGGTATTTCGGGATTGGATACTTTCCCCACGTCCTTCCGAGTTTTCTGTAGGTACGCAACATTTTGTTATATATGCATCGACGAGCATAGGAGGCAGCTGGTCAACTGAGCCAATAGGATCAGCGTCTGCTCCTGTAATCCTAGATAGATCTTTATTAATCACTCACTCGCGAATCAGATCGCTGGAATCACGGTCCCAGAGCTACTTAGAGTTTGACTCACTCTCTTATCAATAAGATCGGGATCCTATGGCTGCATAGCGTTTGAATCACTGAATCACTCATGAATCAGATCGCTAGACTATGTTTTTAATAAATATAAGCACTAATTCACCTCATTCAGTTATAATATCAGAGTAAAATTTTGATCATGTACGTAATTACGAAAATTCATCATAATATTAATTCGAAGGAAGTACGTACAAAATCAGTACAGAATAATACATTCAATAGAAAATTTTAAATTGAGATAATTTAAGACTGATAACGAAGTCGAAGATATTGTTGTATATGACCTTTAAAAGGCTTACTCTTTACACTACCTTTTATTGACTGGCAAGCTACATGAGGGTAATCCACGTCGCAATTCGCCTTTAATAACATAGAAAGGGATTTGAAACTGTGGATGTGGGAGCGAGAGAAATTAACAGTACAATATAAGCCTATGTAAGGATATTTCCAGCAATAAAAATCAAGTACCGAGTAATTTATGATATTTTTACAATTATATGTATATATTGCAATGTAAAAACGCAGGTGCCTGCTGATTTTGGTTATATAGTTTGATTTTGAGGTGCAAATAAATGATTAATTTAATTTTGTAATGTGAAGGGGATTCTGGAGAAATTCTCGGTAATTTTTGTCATTTTGAGGTCCAGTTGGGCCTACAATGAAGAAGGCTTTGTACGACGACAATAGAGGCCAGCAACAATGAAGACTTAAATTGGCTAAAAGTGGGTGAAGCCCCGCGGGAACCTCCCGAGGCGTGTGTAAAATCCCGCAGGGGAAATCCACGGGCGTGTGTGAAATCCCGCAGGTGAAACCCGGTGGCGTAGGAACTCCAGGGGCGAGAATTTAAACAGGAGAGAAGTTGGATCTGGAAGAGCAGACGGGATGGTGATGTGAGAGAGGTCAGTTGGACATGGGAACAGACTAGGAGAGAAGGGCAGACGGGACGGTGATATGAGAGGAGTTGGACCTGGGATTACACGACATTCCTGGATGGAAAGCAGCTGCAAGGCGTACCTAAAGACAGAGAAACGCTGATACATTAGTGAGGTTGAATGTTTGTAGACCCAGTAATTTTGGGTAGGTCCAAATTAGCTGTGAAACTTCATTTGTTAAGTATATAAATTTGAATAATTTTTTCTATTTTTCAGTCACTGCGTACTTTATTTCTCGAGAGACCCAAAATCCCCTGAAATATTGTTTTATGTAAACATTGTAAAGATGAAATTCATAAATATAATATTATCAAACCTTTTAATTTTGTAATTTAAATAATTTTAAACCTATCCTATGAAGAGGATATTACAATATATACATAAAACTTAATTTCCTTCGTCCTAGAAAAAATGGTTCAATGTGACAACCTGGGTTAAACGGAAACGCCGAACACGTAACAAAAATTAACAAAGTTTTACTAACTAAAAAGGCAAATGACATTTAAAAATCAACGCAGGGCTGCAAACAACCTTCCACCACCGGCGACCAAACGAAAAGATCTGCTGCCCACTGTCCTGCTAGCTTCACACGCGACACCCCTCCACCTTACTTCCTACGTCTCGGGTATCTTGGTTTTCCGGCCTTATCTCACATACTTCCCTCTAATGCTAATTTTACAAGACCCTCAGGTCTCAAAACAGCCTACTAATCTATCCCTTCTCTTGGTCAACGTACTCCATATGTCTCTCTCTTCCCTTATTCTGCTTAGGTTAGTTACTCTAGCCATCTGATTTTCAGAATTTTATTCTATTCTTTTCCTTTCTGCAACTCCTACCGTCCACATTTCACACTAAAATGCCACACTTCATACAAAAATTGTTATTAATATATTTGGATACACACTAATCTCAAATTTGACGTATTTTCTTAAACCAAATATTAAAATTTTGATATCTATGAAGAAATGGACATCCATAAATTACGAAATAATGGACTTAAGATTTTCGTGCAACCACTCACGCATATTTCTTTTAATGTTCGCCGAGTTCGTCAGTGGTTTTGATGGTTATTAATATTATTTACGCAATTAATACATTAAGTAATTTCACTACAATTTATTTTTCGCTTTCCTTAACGTGGTTAGGCACTCCATCGGCGAAGTAACGTTCCTCACAAGTCGTATTCACGTTTCCTTCAGAAACTATTCACGGAATTGTGAATAAGTCGTGGCGCTCTACTTGTAGACGGAGTCTTCGTTGTCGAGGAGTGGAGGTAGAGGAGGTAGAGGTTCCGGCAATTCCGAGACCTGGAAGCTGGAGCTTGTCGAGTAGTCGAAGCGGTCCGCCAGACGCTGACCGAGCTGTGCGTTTTCACCTAGTCCTAGCATATCCAGCTGCCTGTCAACAAAAATATTTACATATCAGTTATTATTCATGACATAAATACGTCACAACCAATAAGAAACCAATCCCCTGCAGATTCCCCCAAAAAACCTCCACCGATCGTCATCAGCAATACAGATAATGTTAACATCATGATACAACAATTGAAATCTATTTGATCTTGTCCTTTCTCGTACATCATGAAAGACAAGAAACTTAAATTAAAAACTAACACAATACCAGATTTTAGAAATGTCACAGCCTACCTCCAAAATAATATCGCAGAGTTCCATATTTTTCAAATTAAATCAGAGAGAAACCTTCTCGTAGTCCTGAGGGACATACATCCTAAAGCCGACCAAAAATTAAACATCTCCGAACTGAAAGAATTAGGCTATACCATTTGCAACTTCTCTCCCATAACAACATAGCAAAAATCGACCTTCCCTTACTTTTCCTCCGCCTTCTCCCTGACCCCAAGAACCATACTATCTACGACCTCACCCACCTTTACCATTGTCAAATAAAAGTCGAAACCCTAAAACCAAAAAATTATATTCCTCAATGTATCCGTTGTCAAAGCTACGGCCATACAAAAAACTACTGCTTCAATCCACCCGGTTGCGTTAGATGTGACATCCCTCACCCGACCAACAAATGCCCAATAACAAAACCCCTATGCAGCCACCGTATGCACAAACTGCCATGGTAACCATACTGCAAATAATAAAGACTGCCCAATATTCAAATCCCTCCAATCATCCTACATAAAACCTATCCAATACAAACCGGCTCCACTTCAAAAAACTCAACCACAAACATTACCCTTAACAATGCAAACCCTACAAAACAACTTGAACCCTACATCCTATGGGAACATCGTCTAACAAACCTACACCATCCCACAAACACATTACCCAGACAGCCTCAAATCACCAGACGTACTAGACTTTTTCATCTGCCACAAAACCACACAATACTTCTATATCCCAAAAGTACTGCACGAACTCAGTTCCGATCACCTACCAGTAATAGCACACCTCAATTTCACCCTCTCTCCCCACTCCATTAAACATACCCTAAATACCACATTCACTAACTGGAATCACTCCTCCCAACTAATAGTCCTCAACATCCCACTAAAATCACCCTTAGATATAGACTCTGCTTTAAATCACCTGCAATCCATCATCCTCACTTCTGCCGCCATAGCCTCCTACCAAAAGTCATCTAAACCCCATCCACCAAACCCTCACCAAAATCAAGTAGATAACCTACTCCTAGAAAAAAAATCACTACGGAAAAATGGTATAATTCCAAAAGCCCTATAGACAAGCGTAACTACAACGGCATCACTAGAAAACTTCAAAAACTACTAAAAGACTCCAACGACAACGCAACCGACAAATCACTATGGCTAAAGACAAAATACCTGATTAAAACAACTGATATCCCGCCACTTAAAAAAGACAATGGTTTTCACCAAAATGCTAACACCTTCGCCCAAATATTGACCAAGCAATTCTCCCCAAACAGCTGCTTCTACAACAAACACAACCAAGCCATAGATGCAAAACTCCAACAACCCCTACAATTATCAACTCTATTTTATTTTTATATTCTTTTAATATTGTATATGCTGTATCATTATTGTCCAAACTAATAATCTGTACGATAAAAGCTTTTTATATGTAATGTAAATACGTTACTTCTTTTACATTAACATTGGAGGAAACCTACCATTACAGGTTTTGCTTAATCAAGATATTAGATTATGGACAAAAATTGAGAATTTTGACTTACGTCATATACTTCATTGCATCAATAAAACATTTAAAAAGTTATAAGTATATTATGTTCCAATTATACCAAAAAATTGAACGTCTCAACCCAAAGAGAGCATTCAAAATATTTTTTGTCGTGGCCCTAGCCTTGAGGTTCATTATTCATACTCTGCTTTTGTAATGTCTAAATAAAGTGAAAGCAACATTCAGCGCCGAGTCTTTCAAGTTTAGTAGTTTGTTGACAGTTGACAGGTGAAAAGATATTTCCGGTTAATCCACGGCTTATAATAGACGAATTTAAGGAAAAGAGAAAAAATGAAAAAACAATTCGTCTACAGAAAGTAAAGATAAACTTCGTTTTAAGAGTAAAAATTATAAATAATTGGAGAAATAAACCTAAATTCAGCTTCTGATGTTCACTTAAATTTTAAGTAATGTTTCTACAAATCATATAATCTAAATCAATTATAATAAACTATATAGGGCGCTTATAGCCCCAAACTACGAGGTTTGTTTTAAAAAACGTGACATTTTCAAATTTCGCGGGCTACGCATATTAATTACTCGATTTTTTGTTTATGTTGATACACCTATTCCCAACATATGTTGACATGATCAACTATTTTGCATTTGTAGTTTGTTTTTGACAGTATGAGGTCAGCGTGTTATGGGTGTGCTTGGCGATTTTTTTTTTGCAATCAAAAAATGGCTAAAAGAATCTGTATTAAATTTGGTATGAAAAATAAAATGATGTGCTCCAACGCACTTTTAATGTTGACTGTGGCATTTGGTGAGTTCATTTAGGCAAAAGAGGGTTTAAAAGTGGCACAAGCTCTTCACAGAAGACCGAGAAGATATCTATGATAATGTCCGCCCTGGACGCCTCAGCACGTCAACAACTGATGAAAACGTTGAAGCAGTGTAGAATATTGTTCTGGAGAATCGACGAATCACTATTAGAGAAGTTTCTGAAGGATTTCTGCATATCGGTTGGATGATGAAATGCAATTGCAGCCAAGTTTGTTCCGAAATACTCCATTTTCACCAAAAATACCGTCACATGAGCATCACTCAGGAACTGTTGCATGACGTCCACGGCGATCCAGATCACTTCAAAAGGGTCACAACTTGTGATGAAAAGTGGGTATATGGTTATAACGTGGAAACTAAAGCTTAATCATCCCAGTGGAAGCATCCAGAGGAGGCAAGACTGAAAAAAAGCACGCTAATTTCGGTCAAATGTGAATATAATCTCTGCTTTCTTCGATTACAATGGCATGGTGCATCATTAATTCTTGCCAAAATGTCGTACGATCAATAAAGAATATTGACTTCAAGTTATGCGCCGTTTGCGTGAAACAATACGAAGAAAAAGACCGGATTTGTGGAAAAACTATTCATGGCTTTTGCATCACAACAATGTCCCTGCTCAATCATCGTTGCTGGTTCGTTATTTTTTGGCCAAAAATCCACCGTAATGACACCTCAGCCACCTTATCATCGGACTTGTGACTTTTTTCTGAACCCAAAACTAAAAAGACCAACGAAAGAACGGTGTTTTCCACGATTGAGGAGATAAAGAAGGCCACAACAAAAAAGCATATCAGAAGTGCTTCGAGGATTGGAAAAAGTGCTGGCACAAGTATATTATATCTAAGGAGGATTACTTTCAAAGAGACAAATTAGATATTGATATATAAATAAATATTTTTTATAGAACAAACCTCTATAAATTCAATAAACAGATTTACCGAAATGTGTTCTTTATATTCAAATTATCAAGATCTGAACTTATTGTATGTTATTTATATTCAAGTAGTATTCTTGCTGTGGTATTCTGTCCTAAGGCTGGTCTGATACAACCCTCCATGCTAACCATTATTGCTCAAGCCTTTTCATTTGCGTATACCTCGCACATCCCACATCATTCCTAAGCTACTTATTGTATTCTATCCTAGGACTCCCGCTTCCGTTCCATCCCCACACATTTCTCTCCAATGCTAATTTTACAAGACCCTCATGTTTCAAAATGTGGCCTATTAATCTATTCCATCTCCTAGTCAACGTCCTCCATATTGCTCGCTCTTCTCCTATTCTGCTTATAACTTTCTCGTTAGTGATTCTATCCACCCATCTGATTTTCAGCATTTCAAAGGCTTCTATTGTTTATCTTACTGCAACACCTACCGTCCACATTTCGCCCCCACATGACGCCACACTTCAGACGAACATTTTTACCAATTTCCGAATATTCACACATAAATTACCAATAAGTAAATTGCTCTTTTTAGCGAACGCCATCCTTGCCTGTTCTGTCCTACTCCTTATGTCTACTATAATTGTACCAACCCTAGTTATTATACTGCCCAAGTAGCAGAATTCCTTAACTTCCTTCAAAATATCCCTTCTCAATCTAACAGCCTTTGTTATTCCACTGTTTCCCATCCTACTCTCCGTTACATTATTATACATGGATAACCTTTGACTGACACCAAGCTGCGTTCAATAAAGCCAGTCAGATTGAGAGGTGGCTGCTGCTCACGTAAATTAATTTAGGAATAATTATTTGTTTTGTAATTTTAAGAAACTTTACAATAATGGCATTTTAAGAGTGTGAATTTCTGCTTCAATTTCAAAGACTTTGAAATTCCCGCCGGTCGGCGCTCCCTACAGCTAAGGCAGCACATCCCTTGCACTAACGTGGGCTGTAGCACACGTTTCCTATCTGGAATTAAAATGCGGATGCACAGTGTTTACTTTCACTCCCCTAAAACTCCACGAACTAACATTTCACTGTGATATAAAACAGACAAGATGGGCTACGAGATACTTTTTGTAGTTTATTTCAATTAATTAAAGGCTTTAAAATAAAAAAAATTAAGTGACGTAACGCAACTATCCTTCATAAATTATTGTAATTACGTGTAGCTTGTTCCTAAAATTAGGTTTCTTTATATGCACTTCGGAAAAATACTTTTGTGTTACTAATTTGTGATTATTTGGCTTTATATTTTTCTGCTTTTAAAAATTAGTTTCTAGTACATGTTAGGCAGATGGAATTAGAAATGTAGCATATTACGGGACGTAGACTATTAACAACGCTGTAACTGTTGTAGTATGATAAATTTATTACATAATTAACGTCCTAAAATTGTTGCTCGCACCACACAATTTTAAAAACTCATAAGCCGCTACTGGCCAAAATTGCCAGGTTGAATTTGTCACCCGATGGAAAGTACAATGTTCGTCTCAACGTAGTCTTAGTTTACCAAAGTATGCCCATCAATTAAGTACATCACATTACTATCTATTCTACGTCTGAACATACCAATAGTACAAATAACAGTCATCACTTTGGTTAGTTATTTTGGTTACTATTCAACTAATACACTAGAATAATTATAAGGTTACATTTACTACTTAACAGATTTGAGATATGAAAGTAAAATAAAAACTACTTCAGATTGTGTATTTAACCTACATATGAAAATGTAAAAAATCTAGAAAGGCGCTATCGGATATTTTAAAATATTATAAATCAGAATGTTTTTTCTATATCAAGCTCTACAAAAGTAAAATACCTAATTGTCTTAATTTATAATTAATGCTTTTTTAAAAATGGCATTAGCTAATGTATTTTTAAAAATGAACGTGAATGGTGCGAATTCTTACTGTTTGATGAGCTCTTCGTGAGATAGGGCAATAGAAGAGTGTCTTGATTGTGTCTGCTCCAAGTCTGCGAACGTCTGCATCAGGTCAAAGGGCAGTGAAGACGTAGTCAAGTCGAGCTCCTCGACTCTGCCGGTCGTCATCGTGGCTTCAGTGGACTCATTCTGTAATCGTTCCAGTTCTTCCTGCAAATAATGGTGTACCTTAGACACCGTATCTTTTTCGTGGTCATTTAGCTGCTCGTACTCAGCCAACAACTGCAGCACAAGCTGCATTTTCTTCTTCAAATTTGGGTCGTACGACTTATTTCCTACCTCTGGCGCTTTTGAAGCATGACCATTGCGGTTACGAGAGGAATAAAATATCAGTTGATCCCGCAGCAACAAGTTCTGATTCTCCGAGTGTATGACTTCCTGGCTGCCTTCTAGCATCCATTTTAGGAATTCCTTTAGCTCGTCTGGAAGCGCTAAACACTTTGATTGAGGAATGTCGCTGTCGGCAGCTTTATAGTCTGCTCTCCTTTCCACAGCGCAGCGAGACGCACAGTACATCTCTTCAGCGGTAGGCGCCAGCTTCGTCGCCCGCCCCGATTTTCCTTTCGTAACAGCTCCGAAGCCTGATGCGATGTGCTGTCGCAGATTAACGTCAGAAATCACTTTATTCATAATTGACCTTACGATGTTGGTAACCAGTTCTCCGTGAATGAGATCTGCAAGCGTGTGTTCGTAGCCGCCTTGGTACCTCAAATCTGCCTCGTGAATTGATAGGATTTCTGGATCCTTACCTGCAAATTTTCTTGGATTATCGTGTATTTGCATACGTTTGACCCCCTGTTTCTCTGGATAGTTGGAGACGATATTATTCTTCTGTAAACGCTTTTTATGGGCGATCATATTTTCATCATTTAAGACTCTGTCTTTTGATAAAGAATCCATATGTGAATACTTCCTAATAAATTCAGGATGTGAATTGTCTTTCGTGCCAATTTTTCCAACATCAGAATGTCTGTACGTATTAGGTATATTATTCAAGTAATCATACATCTGCTTTGGACGACCTTCATCGCTATTGTCAATTCGGAATATTAAACTCGGAGAATATTTAGCTGGCACTGTCACGCTCCCAATTGAATCTATCAAATTTTCATTGTCGGCCAGTTTTGGGTCTTCGAAGAGAATTTCCTTGTAGGGATTCACTCTTGATGATTCAGAATAAATTTCGTGAAACCGGACACCATTCCAGGGATGTGCTTTTGTTGACTGAGATTCACTCATTTCAAACTTTTGACTTGACTGCTCGGCGTCTTCATAGTTGTCTGGTATATTATTGTAGTCCTTGTAATTGTCCAGGTAATTGAGGTAATCAGACGACGAGGGGTCGTCTTTGTCTTTGATAGATTGCAGTTCTTCCTCCTCGTCTGGACGCTTCTTAACATTTGTCCCCCAACTGCCTTCCACGGCTAATCCGTGCTTGTTCATTGGTTGAATTCTGTGAATATCATTCTGAATCTCAGGTGTTTTCGTTATTTTGTGTTGTGAACTAGCAATACTGTCTTCGTGGTTGGTATTAGAAACATGTTGTTCATTCAAAAGTAGTTTTGATTTAACACCATTTATCTTCTTGTAGGGAACGGCGCCATTGATATGATCTTCAATCTTATTGTTACCACTATTCATTTCATTACCATCAAGATTTTCCCTTCTGTTTGAAAATATTTTTACATTTCCCATGTCATTTACGTTGATGGCGGTCTTTTCTTGTTCTTCAATATATTTATGCTGAGGCAAGTATTTTAATTTTACAAATGTGGCTTGCCTGTAGTCTTTATCTTCAATATTATTCTTTATTCCGACTTTATAATGTGATCTGTCTTCAGCAGAGTAATATATTGGGAGCTGATTTAAACCTGAAATCCACACAGAAAAATGTAAAACCTCGAACTACTCGGCGAGGTTGCAAAAATGTTCTACGACTATTCGTTACAAATTTCTCGTTAGTGTTCTGGGAAACGTCTTAAGAAACCTACCATGAAAATTACGCTTGTCATTTGATGTGAATTCTGTAGGGTGGGCTAATCTTTATAAAAGCATCATATTTACTTGTATAAATACAAATTTGTAGGGGTGATCTTTCAGATAAAATACATTCTCAATGCTATAGCGTCGAAAAATATGAGGTAAGATTGAAGGAGAATCGCCAAGTTGTGCAATTGAAAGATGTCAGTCTGACAATGGCCCCGACCGTCCAAGGCGCTGAACATGACAGAAGCACCAATAAAATGTCCGCACATTTGCAATTTTTTCTTATCTAAGATATTTGTTAAGTACATTACTCGCAGAAATATGGATAAAAATGATTAAATAGTTTTATTAGGACAATATTTTCATTTTAGGAAGTCGAGAAATTGAAGCCTATTAACCGACAATAATGGCTGTGCATGACCTGCAACTGACGACGTCTTAAAAGAATAATCAATTGTAATGTGATCTCTCTTGAATTTTAAACTACCCTTAGAACGATTAATTCAATCCAGCACTGCTCAAACATTGGCCCCGGGAAACCGCCTTGGTATTAAACGGTCCATAGACAGAAGATCTCGACGAAATAAAGGGCTTTGAAGTCACTATATTCCAAAATACCATGTGAGATTCATTAATCATTCAAAGACGTTCACAATTAAAGTTAATTAGTTATATTGCTGGAACCGTATACTAAAGAACATGGCTTCCACATCTATTATAATCCAAGATATGTTCTCGAAATTCTTGATCCTCTGCAAATGATTGAACAGTTTGCATGGAATTATAGCTATTTCATTCAATATTTGCAAGCTAACTTGTAAACAACTATCTTAATAAAGTCTACTTAGGGAATATAATTAATTTTACTGAATATAAAATTAAGAAAAAATAAAATCTTTTGGAATAAGTAATCACTTACAGATTTATGATGAGTTAAACTCATCTGTAGAAGTTGATAACAGTCGCCAAGGTGCAAGGATTGATCATTGATATCTCCTAGAAAGCCGATATAGCAGTCTTTAATGGTTTTCAAATTGGAACTGTCCTAGATTTCAGGGAATGAGATAAGAGAAATCGACAAATGTTGCCAAATCGTCTTAAACCCCGAAGAGTACCTTAGATACTCCAACATTTGGTAATAGACAATTATATATTTTTAATATCTAATTAAGAAATATCCTAATATAACCCAGCATCCAACTCGTAATACTGATTTCGAAACATCTTCACTTTTCTTAACATACAGTATGAATTAATATGTGTACGTTGCATATTTTAAAATACAAAAATATCGTGTAATTAAATAATCCACTTTGTCTTTTGCTGCTTTAAGAAGTATTTTTGAGGACTCAAAAGTGCTGTTTTCACATGGGCTCTTTCACCTACAGGAGTGGGGGATGGCCGTTACGTTTCCAGCGCTGCTATTGGCTCCCTATCTATTTAAGATACTCTTTGTCAATCCCTTACTGCAGCGCAGCTGCGTGGCAATAATGTGACAGTGTTGCATGAAAGTCATGTGAAAGGAACTAAAGGCCTATATTGAATTAAATCTACACATTCAAGTAGTGGTACCTGATATACATACTTTTGATTTGAACTGACGAGACCTATTCGTACACTCCCAACTGAAACACAATTGTAATTTCTATTTGACTGTCAAAAATTTCCCTGTAGATAACGTTTTAATCCTAAGGATATGTTTGACAGTTTATTAAACTGATTCTCTGCTATTTTTTACGTCGGTGACCCAGGTTTTTCTACAAAGATGGCAAGTTTTACTTCTTTCCGCATTAGTTGGTTGTTAATAGCATTCCAATTGCATAAAATGCTATCGAAAAACGAAAGTCAGTAAGGGGAACAATGAAACGCGTTATGTGATGTGTAAATTGTTTCTAAATTGATGAACAATGACAGCTGCTGCATTTTACCTCATTACAAATTCGAAAGGGTAAGCATAATTCAAAGACAACAATATTATTTATCCTGATTTTTCCTAATTTTAACTTGTATTTTCGTATCAGTTCTTGAACATTTTGTATTTTTTTAACTAAAAATTAAATATAATATTTTATTATAATAAATAATATATTTTAATTTCAAACATGCTACCAGGTTTGGTTCTTATACTGATCGTAGTGTTTAAATTGGCCTGGTTGAGAAAAAATGAGAGCGTATCGTCTAATACTTAAGACTAATTATGAATTAGACATTTCTAAAAAAATATGTTATATGAATATACATGAAAGTATGATAACATTTTTCTTTCTTTCTCCTTGACCTACCGGAACGAATGACCGACTGTCATAACACATTCCGGTTTTTCCGAAGTGGCGAGTAACCAGTGCAGTGTTTCTCCTTCAGTTAAACTGCTCAATTTTTTTACATGTATACAACGTAAACTAGCCATTTTGAAGAGAAGTTCTGTAAATAATTAGAGTACTGCTGGAAAAGCGGATTTTCTCTTTAAAATGATTGGACACGTATGAAAATGAGTTAAGGGAAATGGTAGACGCGGAGCTAAGAAGGCAAAATAAGCCAGATGGAACAACGGTATAATCGCATTGAGACTTTTATCACTATTGAACAGAGAGTAAATTAACGTTTTAGTAGCATGAAACAACGGTAATTTATGGCTGTCGATTAAAGAAAAGACTGTGTCCAGATTAAACCGTAATTTTGGCATAGTATTTTATATGTAAATTTGAAAAATATGAGATATAGAACTTTTGGAACCCAGTAATTGACCTCCAAACAGAGATCCAAATTTGCCACGATAATATTTGGTGGTTTTAACACGGATAGATATCTGAACGGCCTAACTGCACTACTTTTTTGATGATGCCACTTCATTGTGGGATAATAGTTGTGCGGATAAGCTTATCTGACCCCTAGAATTGATTAGACATGGGATCAAAGTTAGACCAGTTTGGAGAGCGCTTACAGCAGCAAAATACATTACATTCAGAGTCCGGTAGTTGTAATACTTCGGAACCCAACATAAAAAACATTTTTCTTGTACATAATAACATAATAATTCATAGTTAGCATCAGAGTCTTTCTTATAGCTGTCCTAAAGCATGTTTCGTGTACAGAAAAGCCTGTTCGTTGTAATGGTATCATTTGTTTAGAAATTTGGAGATATTTTAGCCTGAAGTTTGGCTACTTTTAATGAAAATCTTTTGGGTAACTTTCATGAGGAATATGTCAAGACATTTGGGTATTATAGTTTTCCTGTTTCTGCAGTTCCTAATATGGTGCTTTCTCTCTCTTATTGGTTGCAAAATATTGTGATATATAGATCTTTTGCTGCTGAGGAATTAGCCTCCAAAGTAACGTCAAAATTTGCCGCGACAACATTTTTTGGCGATTTTGGGTTGAACAGATATCAGAACGGCCAGCTGTACTACTATTTTGATCATAAGACTGCATTTTGGACTAGAAGTTGTATTGATATCCAAGTTTCTTGCTTATCTGGTCGCTAGAACTGATTTTACAAAGGATCAAAGTTGGCCCTTTCAGCCGAGTGTGAGTGTTAACGCAAAAGGAAGATGGGCTTGTAACTTTTGAACCAGTGTACAATCATCTCTAATATTTTTCATAGTTTCAGTTGGAGTCTGGGTTTACTTCCTTTCAAAATTTCATGAGATTTAGATAGAACCATAGGTTGTTTTTCGGTTATTTGATATGAAATGACCCTAAAGTGTTTTTATACTAGTTAAAGTTTTTTTATTTCATTTTTATCTTTACCTCCCTTTGCAATATCACAATATTTTACGTTTCTTTTAACAAATTTTCTCTTATCACATTGTGTAATAAGTGTTCTAGAAACTACCTTCGACGAAATGTAGACAAATAGTAGATAATCGCAGACATATACAGGGAATCTTTCTCGATATAAGAGTCTAGGACAGTAATGGTCAAACTACGGCCCGCAAGACATTATTCCTAATCTGACGAATGAAAAGAGAATACTGGCTACAAGGAAAATATATATTTTCCCTTTTTTCCCCTCTTTCGTTTTGTATCAATGACGACAGACAAATTTAGTGACTTAACCTAGATATTGGAATGTTATGTTGAGAGTGAGAGGCACTGGTTGCTGGCAGGTTTGTAGCGAAGAGTAAAATTGGCAACGAAGCCTCCTCGTAGTAGCTACCCCCACCGTGGCTAGATATCGAAAAATTTCTCTTGATTCAGACCTGTCTTAGCGTTGTTGGTTTGCTAGTTTTACTCTGCATATTGTAAAAATAATTAGTCTTAATATTTTATCTAAGAAACGTTAATTAGATTCTGAGTGCCGGGTTTTCAAAGATGAATGGATTTTCAAGTACTTTTTCATAGTTTTTAGGGATAAACCACTGTGGCGCGACTCACGGTTGCATGGAATAATGATAAGATTAATAAATTTGGGAGATAGGAATGCGTACAGCTAGACAAGTGCACCTGGTTCATAGATTTCATGGTTTAAAAATAAACCATAGACAATGGAATACGCTGCGCCTCAGGTACGTCTCAGGAATTCTCTCCTCCTCCTACGCTTCATGGTGCAAAGGATCTTGGAAAACATCCCGCGTTTGCCCTACACTGACGTTATGTAGAAGTATAAAGCTTTGCTGATTGGTTTTTTCATAAAATACGGGACAAGTAGTAACCAATCAGAGCCTTTTGACGATCACTGATCCAGGGAGAGGTTGGGTGATCAGATATTCTGCGGTTGATGATGACGGAGAAAGGTCGTCTGAATGCACGACTGGGCCACGTGGTAGCGGTAAGATTGTTCAATGACGATCAATTTGAGCAGAATTCGTTGAAAGCCTATTTACCCCACGGTAAGCCTTTTGCATATTTAGCTACCCAGTAAATATTTTTTTCAAATTTTCGTACATTAATTATTGTTTCTATAATAAATAGTTGTTAGCGTAAAACCTTAAATATTTCTTAAATACCAACATATATAAACGTACGCTATACAGCTGTCTCATCTGCAACGAAACTGTAGCATTCTACAAAGACGACACTTCAACTCTAGATTATATTGGCCCACCTAAAGTTTTTTTTCCTTTCATTTTCCCCGTCTTTAAAAAGTTTGTCCATCACTGGTCTAGGACATTCCTGACTTTTTCGATGATGCGGTGGCTTCTGTTAGTGTCACCAGCTCATATTGTGAAAACTTTATCAGTGGATATTGTGTCATTAGGAATATTCCTCATCACATGGCACTAAATTACGGTTAAGTTTCATTTGGTGAATGACCTGAGAGTAGAGCAGCTTTGGTGGACGGCTGCTTGTCGGCCATGATTTGCATGAGTCGAGGACCATTGTTCTTCCTCATGCCTGCATGAAGTTGAGCTTTCTTGTACACCACGTTCATGACGCGGCCTCCACTTTGTCGTTTGCTGAGGTTGGAACTGCCGCTGACCTCTTGCAGCTCCCGCAGTATGGACGCCTCGTCCAAGCCAGTGTACACTTGAGCCTCGTCCTCGACGTCCGCGTTCACTCCCTGCAGCTCCTGCAGGTCTTGGTGGTCTAAGGACACGCCAGGCCTCTTCACCACATTCCTACGTGATCGTTGCGGCAAAGTCTGCTCTACCATGAGAACTCCTTGCAGAAAGCTGTCCAACGCCGAGGAGCTCTCACCTCCACATTGCTGGAACAAATTTATAAATTCATAACCTACCAGAAAAATCTGTCCCTTTATGGCTAACTCAAAACGTTAAGTGATGGCTACCGCTTTTAAAAATATAGAGACGTTAACATAGGAACGAGATACAATATAAAAAACGACGTATAAAGCCGTCTGAATATTCAAATAGTCACTATTGAAATGTTACAGCACTTCGCTGAAACTTTATAAGTTCTCTGAATTATCAAACCGTTGTATCCGCCAGTTGAGGAAATAGAAACCAATGAATTTTATGGGCAGGTACAAAAAATTTATCTACGCCTTGTGCTAAATATATTATCAAGAAAGATTGAACATAAAAAATATATACATTAAGAAGTTCAGTTGACATACATCTTAAGAATCATAAGTTAGATTGGGTAAATGAGGAAATTTTAGATGGAAATAATTATTTCTCGAGAATAACAAGTGAAATGTATATCAGGCGCCACCCTCATGCACTCCATGTAAAAAAATGATACGAGTAATTTGAACAAGATATACGATTCAGTTTTGTTATAATAGTTGAACTTTCTAAAATTATTTTTCCATTGTTATAATTTAACTGCCGAAAGCACTCATTGTTACCACATCATTTCGGTCTTAACCGTCGCGGGAGATTGTCCGCGACACCAATTCCTCTCGTGTAAAGAGTCTTGTATTTAATAATTATTTCGGCCGATGGAGTCATGAATTGCTAAATTTTGAACCATGTTTTATATATAAATAATTTTAACATACAACCCAAATGTAATGATATATTTGTAGTATGTCTGATGAAGTCGCAAAAGGGAGACGAAATGTCGTATTTGGATTAATTAAATAGTAATAAAATTAATAGCTGACTTTTACTGATCATAAAAAATAAGCTTTATATAATGTAAAGAACAGAGACTATAGTATATCCCAAATTTAATTAAACCGGTGCTATACTAGAAAAAGAAGTATTTGTATATGTAAGTTTTAATAATTCACCATTTTAAAGTTAGACATATATTATACAAAATTGGTGATTGTAGCAAAGTCAATAACCATAGTCATTAATGTGTTGCGCGGCATAATAATGTTGCCATTCAGCAGCCCCTGGTCGGGTGAAGTAATTTTTAAAAATTATCGAATATGAGTTCAATCCAACCTGGCACGGACACTTTAATAGGGATTAAATTTTCAGTGGGTAATAGCGATATTTTTTTCACCTGCGGCAAATATAGGGATTATAATGTGATACTGGAAATTTTATTATTTCTTAATGTTAGCAAGGATTGGAAGTGGCCTCAGAATGGCGGGCCTATAATTCCCCGGAAAAGCCTTTGGGCATGTACGAAATGACTTGCGGAATTCTCGAAAACAGCTGTCGTTGAAAAAAGTATGCCCACGAAGACGAAGAAATTTGAAATACCACGCGGTTATCTCATCCACGGGGTTTCATGGTTCAAAGAAAAATCGATTATTAAATAACTATTTAGAGGCTTTTGTACACGGTAGTTAGGCTGTGTGAAATTATTCGTTCCTCAGAACTTGAAGGTCCCGAACACGTATGAAGAACGTCAAAAGTCGACGCTGAGTTGGCGGACAGGCGACGCCACCCTACAAATAAGGTACGCTGTCAGGTTTCTAATCCTTGGCATCTAGAGACGGTATCGCCCACGGTTTTTATCCTGATATTGTATTAGATCTGATTACCTCAATTTTTGTAAATATTTCCTTCATTTATGTTTTCCCCAGTTAAATTCATTTGTAAATAAATTTACCATTATCTCTTAATGACCCTTTTAATTTAATTCCTAACACACCCTGTAACAGGGTTTTCAATTGAGATGGGTCGTTGTTGGTAGCCTGTGGCGACCATATTGTTTTGATTGCGTCTCTCTAATCTGTTGTTTATAATTCAGTCACTGAAGCCAAATCATAATGGCATGTTGAACGATTGAGCAAGACGTCTAAATGATAAAACTTTATTATCAAAATGAGTTACCGAGGTATGTTTAATATTCACAGATAATAGCTTCTCAATTAAATAAATTATAGAATTGATTATTGAATTGCCTTTGTTAGTTTTATCTTTTGCTTATATTTTAATTGTATTATCTGTGTTCCTTTTACCTCAATATGTTATAAATATTGTTAAGGAGCACAAGTGTTAATCAAAAAATTACAGTTACCGGGTGTTAATTCTATTTAATTTATGTTCTTTGTACAAGAAATTGTTATTAACAAATAAGTGTTATAAATTCTATTCGTAAATTACTGGAATAATAAATCTATTATCATGGAGCAACTATTGATTAGTCAGATTCCGATGAAATTGAACTAATTTTTAATTAACTTATATTACGAATAGTGTACATGAATTCTCCTAGATTGTTTATTATTATTTTCAATAATGAAGTGTATAATTGATCTATAATTAATACATAAGGCTTTTCAATATGAAAGGGAATAAAACAAGCGGTGTGTGAGGTATTAATAAAATTATTTTTTATTTGACAGTCCTTCGTATGCCCCACAAATAAATAATTAATTTTGTTAATACCTCACACACAACTTCTTTATTCTATATTTCATCGTTTCAACATCGACCCGCCCTTATTGAAAACCTTATTTTATAATCAAACGAAGTGTGATCTATAGCAGTCAGTCTATAGCTCTTTCCAAATAGGTCCTACTCTGAGTTTCACGCTAATGAAAACAAAGAAATAGACAAATGTTGCCACATCGTCTCACTTCTCCTCAAAACCATATTTCAGCTACGTGAAATTGACGCAAGAATTTGATAGATTGGTCCAATGAATAGCTTCAAGGTTAAATCAGCTCCAATTTAAAAGGGATATAAGTAAACAATGAGGCATATTTTAAGGTCTCCTTGGCAAGGAGCACGCTGATTATTTCTTTTTCACCCCAAACTTGTAAAAGTTCCGTAAAAATTTTCCAGAATTTTTATTAGGGATATTTCGACGGCATGCTAGGTGACTGCCTACTGTGGTCAAACCGTCTGAGCTGGAGCGCAGAAAGAAATTGGGAAATGCACTGTCAGAACTACACTTCGTCCGATCTTCGGTTTAACAAAAGAATAAGATCCAGGTGACGTCCTAAAATTTATTACTTCCCTTTAAAATTTGCTAACTCTACCATTAACTGTTGATATATACTTTCGTATATATGTACATGTGTGTGTACACTGATTTTATATAGTTATATATATAGTTAAAACAATTTCAATTATTTTAAGTTATTGATACATCTGTAACGAATTCTTGTTCAAGCGAAGTCGATTACGTACAGCTTAGCCAACTATCGTTGGCTTTCCTGTTAGATTCTATCCTAACAGCCTTCCCTTAATTTCCTACATATTACAGTGTATAATATTGACTGTAATTATTTAAAACAACATGTCTGTGTTTTAAGTGGTAAAAACCTCAACCTTCCGATTCCTACGTGATCAGACTCAGGCGAACCTACTCACACTACCAAAAATATCCTGACTTGTCTTGCATGTGTAAAACCATTAGAGATAATCCTTTCGTCTCATTTCCTTTCTATGTTCCGAACCAGCCTCGATTGAAGAGTCAAGGTTAGGCTGTATAACATCGAGAAACTGCTCCCTGAGGACCTACAATCTCAGCGTCTTTTACATAACGATTTCAAGCTGTTCATCATGACGTTCAACACTAAATTCAGCGATCAAAAGAAGCTCGTAAAGCACATCCCGTATCCTATTCTTAAAGTAGTTTACTGTGCAACTGTCTCTTCTTTACGTACGCTCGTCGACCATACCCCATAGCCATAACTCAAAACAGCGGATGGTGGATGATCACCAATCTATGTATCGGTAAATGAGTGGTCTATATGGCACGAATAGTATATACTTTTAGGTATTTTAACTACCCCATTAAATAAGTATTCTGTATTCATGATTTTTCACCTTATCTGTTGCATAGTAAGAAGAATATGGGACATCAAACCAATTCAGTAAAACCGTTAGGAGGCAAAAATATACTATTTGAGTCACCTGAATGACGCCCAGCAACAGCACAAGTACAGCAAATTCTCCAACGAGCATCTGAAAAAGAAAATACTAAAACTTAAAATCCCGTTCAGTTTGCATTGGTTTCAAGAAAATAGACTTTTCGTTGTTACTAACAAAAGAACGCAGAGATTAGTTCAATCTGACCTTAATTTTCAAATTGTGCTTCGCCCCAAATTAAAAATATAATAATGATGATAATACGCACAGGTTGTGCAATGATAGTCATTTAGTTAATGCAAAATTTGGTCACTGAAATTTTTCGATGTTGGCATGTTATGTCGTGGTATCTATCGGACTTGGTTTTACATAAGTCGCACACACAGCTCTCGTCTGGTTCGCGGAAAGACCGATTGCTGCATATCTTGTGGTGGTATCCGTGGACAGCCAGCGATGTCACGAAGTGGCGTAGTTTCTGGTTTGTTCCAGTCCACGACCGGTTCGTCATGGCTTCCGTGCTGAAGAATTCCTCCCAGATGTCCTCCCGCTTTCTTTTTCTTTCGTCGAGCGCCTTCTTCAGTTTAGAGTGAAGCGTAGGCCGCAGTTCATTCGGAGTTCTTCTACTTAGTTCCCTAGCGAGTAAGTACACCAGTCTGGAGACCGTGTGGTTGGATACTCCCAGTCACCTTCAAGAAGCGGGCCTTAATGTTCACCAATGTGTTGAGATCCTTTGGGCGGAGTTTGTTTTACACCAGTTCTAGTCCGTATTTGCATCTCCGTTGTGAGGGATGACTTGGTTATTCCTCCATCTCATGTTAAAAATATCCTATTACATTAAGGGAAAATATCTGAGGAAACCTGGATTTTTATAGTACTGGAAGGTGAGGATTACTCTCCTAACAATAAGGTCTGACTGGAAATACGGACCAATATATGAAAAAAATTCCATCACTTTTTATTACCTTTTGATCTTTCTCTGATAACTGCATGAGATGTTCCAGATCAATTAATCCGTAATAACTTCCCGTTATTTAGCTACAAACTCATGGACTTAAACTTGCTTAATACATGATTACAAAAAAGTATCAGCTACAGTTAAAGTTTATTTCACTATATCTGTACTACTGAAGTGTATTTCAGTTTAACCCTTTAGGTATCCGAAAATCATATTTGTCACCAGCATAGATTAGTTAAAAAAGCTTAGGACCTCATCAAGTCCTGCCCTGCGTATTAAAAGTAATTTCATATCTAAAAGGATAAATATGCACAATAATGAATTTTGATTCCTATAAAAATTTATAAACGGAGTGATAGTTGGAGCTGAACTCAACATTCTAGGTTTTATTAAATTTAAGGTTGTTATTTAATGTTTTAATTACTATATATATTCGTTATTATTCATTGATCATAAATATTTAGTAGACGTTACGTAATTAAAGAAACGTTGTTTATATTGGCTACATTTTGTTAAAATAACTAACAAAGTTATCATTTCTGTATTCTATCAACGTATTTGTAAATAATTCTCTTACCTTGCATTTTTTCATATAGCACATTGATCTAATCTTGAGATTAGACGAAACACCTCGAGCTCAAGCATAGATTAGGCAATATACCCTATGGGTGTAAAGTATTATCTTTGTCAGGGATTGTTTCAGAGATAATCTTAATTATGTTGTTAGATATCAGTTATTGTACATGTGAAGACTGCCTGTATCTCATTAACAAAACGAAATCATCATTCCTCATATTTCTCTAAATATTTCTCATATTTTTCGATATTTTATCACATGATATTTATACCAAATAATTCTTCCGCATGAAGGTATAGAAAGGAAATCACAATTCTCTTACGACTTCACGCGACATTATTTACGGTTTGGAAAGAAAACTTTGTCGAGTAATATCTATTGTTGCAAATACGCAAATATTTAAAATACAATTTGATTGGCAACAGAGAGATTTTACAAAGCACGATCACTAGCGCAGCCACAAAAGTCCTCATACTTTGATTTGTTGCTGCGATATTCACCCTTCGCTGCTTTCTAACTTAAAACTAGTCTATGCTAACAAAACTAAGTTCAAAAAATAATAGCTAAAATGTATTATGTTTAGCAGGTATTTGAGGAGAACTGCCGATTCTTGAAATGCAAAATATAAGTCCTCTGAGCCTTACCATTCGGCAGTAAGAGGAAAGGGGTAGACTAAACTGTCAGCTACTGGACCCTCAAGGTTGTCTCTTCAAACTTATCTGGCATTTCAACCCACGTGCGTTTCCCTTACTTTGAGGCTTTCCATAACTACCTCCTTCTGGGAGGTTCTAAAAGCAGTTAAAGTACAAGGTCCGTTACCGCCGTGGTAGCGGACGAAACTATTTGTTCCTTCGTTACGGCGCAGGACACAAGACTGATCTGCTGAGGATCCGTCAAATAACCGAGGTCTCACCTGTAAACACGGTTACTTTCCGCCTCAATTTACCGTATGTGTCCCAATGTCTGACGTTATATATCAAAATATTTAAGAATTATAAGAATAACAGTAAGCATCTTTTCATATATAAGACTATCCGCTCCTTTAAATAATGTCAAAATTTCAGTCACAAATAATGTAAAGCCTTCTTTATTTTGTCCTTTCATTATTCCGTTATTTCCGCAAGTTAATGAAATAGCAGCTCCCACCATGCTCCCTCATGTTTTATGTACCGTGTCAGAATCATAGTTGTCCTTCGTCTAAATACATCTTCGAAAGTAAAATGTTTGTCGTTGGCAATGGCGGCTCGTGAATATTTAAAGTAATGTGTTGCATCACCCCAAGGTACAAGGATAATTCCCCTTAAGTAAGGTATAACCAATAGCAGACCAGATAATCTATGTGCCTGGGAAGAGAGGAACACCGGAACAAACTGTACTGTATTGTACTAATTATGAGGTAGAAAAGACAATAAGAGAAACCTTAAGAAAGGAAGACTATGGGAAATAATAAGAAACAGACGACTCAACGCGGCTCTAGAAAATTAGACAAATCAGTTGTCTGCTATAGAACTGACAAAATGCAGGGCTCTAAAAACATAGACTGTTCTAAATTCAGTACTTTATAGTAATTAATATGAATAATAATAAACATTGATGCATAAATTACTGTCTCAATCTACTCATCATCGGGCAAGACTCTCAAATACTAGACGGAGGAGTATAAAGACCAAAAATATAGACATAATAACATCAAATAATGTAAAATATAGCAATAGTAAGAATTCATCAAATAATTATCTCAATCACATTACGTAACTCTTTCAATACAAATTATGTAAAACCCATATTATTATAAATAAAATTATCATTTGGTAACAGTGCAATAATAATAAAATCACAATGAATTAGAAGTATTATATATATATATATATATATATATATATTGTAGAAGATCCGGCGTTCCTCCGTATTCGAGGATTTAAATGCTTTTTGGGCGCCAGGTATTTTTTAATAAAAATACCAAAAAAGTGGATTTTAATAGCTTTAATCCATTTCAGAACATGAGAAAAATTATCACTACAGGGCGGGGTCTTTCTCCGTCCGCAACTGCCGACACATCCTTCTCCTTCTACTACCCCATGACGACTGCTCGAGTCTCGCCAGACTCCATTGTTGGCCCGAGTTGCGACAATTGCAACTCGCAAGCTGGCCCACATTGTTGCGTGTAACTTTTCATGTTACAATATATATATAGACTTAAAAACTCAGAATAATTTTTGAACCTATAACTAATCGACCAACGTTTCATGGAGATCCGGAAAAGTGGGTCGTAACCGGAAAACCTCAGTTGTTCGACATAACGAAATGTATAAAAGTGGAAAGGCAGAAAAAAAAAGAGTTGTCCGCTGATCCCATTGGATCAGTCAGCTAACTGCCTCCTGAAACTGATGGAGAAATGGAGCAGGGAATGCTGCGACCCCACAGCAAACTCGTCTCTCGTCATTCGAAAGGGCGTGAGAATAGTACCCAATGTCCGACCTACCTGATGCAGGTTTTCTAGGTGAAACACTGGGTAGGATCCTTAAACCATAGCCCGGGGCCCTAGTTAATCCTTGGCTATCTTGCTCTACCTTCCGCATTCCCCCTTTTCAATTCCCTTCCTATGCTATTAAAGGGGAGTTTCCTGTTTCAGGATCACCCTCATGTAGCCTGTTAACCCAAAAAGAGGGTGGAATGTATTTAGGGCGGTTTTGGCTCCCAAACTACGTAAGAAGGATGAGGAGACAGGTAAATTAAGAATGCTTTCCTTCAGTCTGTCCACGAAAATAAAAATAATAATAAATTAATAAAATAGATCACTCCTTCACAATATTAATACAAATACATATAATATCTTACATCCTAAAACGAGTTTGAAATATCCATATATATTTATTATTATTTTAATCATACATATGTATGTAAAAAATTTAAATGTATCAAACAGTTTTACTTTTTACGTATTTTAAATAAAGAAAGTTCATTTTAGGAAGAAGCCACACTTTTTGGCAATATTTTTTTGTAGGATCATGCGGTAATTTTCACAGAGTTATGTAAGTATTGAAATGCCACCCATTAAATCTTTTTTTCTTTTAAATAGCCTTTGATTAATTCAAATAAACCAGATCAAGTTCATAAATAGTAATCCTTTTATTAATTCGTCAAACTGTGCAGCACGCACGCTCTGCCCAATGACGTGCTTTTTGTAGCTCATATAATTGTTGGATCTTAGATGAGCAGGGTACGGAAAAGGAAATACTGTGCATTTCTCATTCCAGACAGGATTGTCGTGCTATAAAAGTTGTAGCCCAGATATATGTGGGAGGCAGCGCGCTGGAAGTTGGGCAGTTTAAAATCTTCTAAATCGAAGCAGAAAAATCACACTCTTAAATTACTATTATTTTCAAGTTTCTTAAAATGCGAAACAAATAATTTCTTCTGGATCGATGCATTTAAACCAGCCGCAGCAGGTTTAATGACTTCATCTTCTTGTCCGACACTCAGCTTTCCGCTCTCATCATTCCCTGCATCGCGAGTGGTAGCGAACTGTCGTCGGGCTATAAGGATGACCGGGTCAATGTTAATGTTACTTTGATTTCCCTATAAGGAGACGGAGATATTTTTTATCCTCGGTTGAGTTACGGAAAGCTATTCAATGCTTCCTTGCTTTAAATTCAATAACGGCGTTATACATAAAATAATGTTCATAACTACTTGTCACTCATTAAGTTCTATAGTATCAATTTTATTTTTTGGTCAGCAACAAGTTATAGTTCATATACACACAATTACCTGCGAACTAACAGAATATGGTTATAACAATACAAAGAAAATCTTTTCAAACGCAGACTTCGTCTTGAAACTTGAGGTAAAACTACAGTTAATTTAATTTAATGCAAAAATTATATCTTGGATGTGTTGGAGAATACTTCAAACCAGAGTGGATGCAGTGGAACGGAATGATTTTTTGTGACTTGGTGAAAAATTGGAAACAAACACTTTACAAGGTCAGGGTCACACGACAATCGTGGGCGGCGGTGCACTGTGAAACCTTGACGATTTGTCACAGAAGCCCCTGTAAATAGACGTGTTGCTGGCTTACTCAGCGCACAAAGTTGGAAGGGACCGTCGTGCATCAGGTTGCTTTAAAGACAAACACATAACTGTGCTTTTCATATAAGGTATGTTCTCTTAAATATATTTGAAGCAACTTCTACTTTCATCTACATTTTTTATGTTAATTTACTATCTCTACTTATTTTTAACACTATTGTAGATTATAGTTCGTTTTTAAATATGAATTGTCTTGCAGTGGCCCTTGGAGGGAGGTTTGGTTGCCACATAGCAAATCAATGTTATACTACTTTTATATTTACACCCGTTACAATACACATTTTTGGCAAAACTACTGGACCCGTCCGTTATTTCAAGCGTTATGATTGTTTCAATCAAGCTCACACTCCTCGCGAAAATTATCCGTCATCAGTCACCTTCTTTAAAACAGACTATACTAAATTTTTAATATGAGCAACATAATATTTTTTTTAAACTTTCATATATATGCATTGTCGGTTAGACGCTAGTGGGGAATATTGCAAATTTATTCAACTAATTCATTGTAAATGGACTATCTTTGCAGTTTTTTCTTTTTTTATGCCATTCTACAGTTCTATATATATAATACTAGAATAAACAACTGTATAGAACGGTATAGCATATTTTACAATAAAATATCTGTGGGTATATGTTTTAATACGAGATGGCAACATCGATTCGACTAGGAAAATGTAAATATTAGTACACATAGTTTGGTAAAAATTGAAATGAGAATGCTCCAAAACAAGTAATATTACCTAAATAAAAAGTTAACCTGCTTTTCTATTTGGTTGGAACCGTGCATAAACTTAATGTCCGAGAAAACAAAAGGGAACAATCCTAGACATGGATAGGCATGTGAAAGGCGAGCAGCTAAGTTAGGAAATGTTGGACAGAAGATGACAGAATTTACAAATTATACACCATTTCAAGGAGTATGGGTCTTGAAATAATATTCAGTTCACATTGAGTAAAATTGCTACGGGAAAGGTGATCATAATTGAAAAATTAGGCAAAAGAAATAACAATTTACTGAAACAACTTAAAGTTCCAAGTTAAAGATTCCAAAGAAGAAGTAATCTACAAAGAGTCTAAGCCTACAAGTGTAGCGTAATACTTAAGAAAATCTCCTTCTCTATTCTTCTTCTTCCTTGGCTCTACAGCCAATTAAAGGCCTAGTCCTACCGGATTGTCTGCGGACTGTCATCGTACATGGCACATGACGAATTTGGAATTATACATTAGTCAGCGTATCTTTTCTCCAGCAGTCTTAATCCCAGTTTGCATGGCCATGACGGCATAAACATCCAATCCCTTGCTTGGATTCGAACCTGGACCCTCTAGCTACTAGACAGGAGGTTGACTCTGAAGCAAATAAACATTTCAACATAAACTTCAAGTATTCAGTGAAAGTGAATTAATTTTCTATTAGTTGCTTACTGTAGGTGTATATTTTATGAAAGAAAATTGTTGTTTTGTGTTTAATCCTTGAAAATTACTCTGCATGTAACGGTTTGTAATTAATTTGGTCTTCATGATTTACTTCATCAAAACATATAAGAGTGTGTAACATGGAAGGTGGTATTTTATACCAAAAAAGTAACAATTACACGTGTAATAACCTTCATATTGATCCAAATCTTTTACCATAATTTCCTTACTCTCATATAGACAAGAAAAGTTGCTTCCCGTTGGGTAGGCAACCAACATTGCCTGTTTTCTATGCAAGTTTAATCAAAATTAGTCCAAAAGTTTTCTTGAGAAAGAAATACTGTAAATTAAGTGATATTGCATCATGATACCCATACAGTAACAACAATCGATTTTCACGAAAATTATTATTTCATTTATATTTCTGTTAGTTTTTCGCGTCTATGTTTGATTAAAATGGACATTTGACAGTACGTTAATATTTTTGCATCCTTTTCGCAATCATTAATTAAATTAATTTCTAGGAAAGAACGAAACGCCATTCTGATACTATCGTCAGGTAGATTTAATTGACAAATCTCTGATCGAAACTTTTCTTGCGGCATAATTATTCCACACTAACTGATGATTACTTTTCTGTAGCGAGCACTCGTGTGGATTTTTCCACCACGTAAAAGCTATTCGGAAGATCAGTTTGAACTAAAGTTTTTTTTTGCCATTCATTATCTCTATTTTCACTGTTGTAATGATGTAATATTTATGAGTAAACTAAATAAGTCATCAGTCGTTTAAATTACATAAGATATCAGTTAAACACATACTATTGTGAAATTAAGAAATCTACCCTTTCTCATATCTCCCCCCCCCCCTCTGTGTTCAGCCGTCGATTTTGAATTAATTGGGTGCCAGATAATATTACTAAGGAAAATTTCCAAATTAATTTTATTTTGAAACAAGTTCTTTTATTGGAGCAATGAGGGAAAAGCCATCCACAGAGCGTGGTCATTAATACAATTCCCGTTCCGTACTTAACCGCTCCTTGACGTCGATTAACTCGATTATAAATGAAGAAACGAACACAAATCTATGTGGCGTCTCACTATCACTCTTCTGGTAGTGTGTTCGAGACCCATCACCTATACCTACGATCGCGATTTCTCGCAGACCCAATTCCACATTCACGCCATCGTGGCTCGTCCACGACTTCTCAGATTTTCGCGCGCTTAATAATGCCTTCCTCTGTTGGTTTTGTGGTGACTCAAAAATAATTGAGTTTTTGGTATTCCCGTACAGCAGGACGAAAAACGAGGGTGGTTTGGTTGGGGCCGAGTAGGCGGGAAACGTAGCCGTTTTACAACATTATTTATTGCCTGGAGTGCATTGTATTTGGACAGTTGGTCCGGGGATCTGTCCTGAGAAAGTCGGAATGAGAGAGAGAGAGAGTGGCTGAAGAAGCAACATGCGTAAAAGTTAAATTCGGCATGTTATGAGAAAGAAGATTCATTTGATGGGCATACGGAAAACAAAAAGATAACATTTGATGGAGATTTAACCTGAAGAAGAGGCGCTAGAGGAGACGTGTCCAGCAAAAGAACCTCCGGCAACGGCAAACCAAGAACTACGTCACCACGCAGAATATCTGGTAACGGCATTTTTCCCGGCTTTTCCAAATAAACCATTCTCGTTGCTTCGCGATTGTTTTCATTTCAATTATATCGTTCGTCACTAGCGTTCCCGGGAGCAGCCTTTTAGAAGCTGCTTCTTTTGGTTTTGGTTTTACCGACTGATTATGACAATTTGATTATATATTTTATTCGTAAATTTATATTTTTACTAAAACTTAATTTGAGTTATATTTCTTTTGGAAATTTTATAACGTAATATCATCATAATTAAATGGAATATATTCAAACTAAATATACTAAATATAACAATTCCTTGTTATAATAATATTTTTGCGGTGTAAACGAAGACTAAACACCACAGTTTCTTTCCAAACAAGGCCGACAACAGTCCAGTCTCGCGGTTTTAATGCCATTTGGGATGGAGCCGTAACTTCATGTTGTTATATATAGTATATATATATACATATATAAACTAATTAATATTGAAGGTTTAAAGATAGAAGTTGAGTGTCAGCTGTCATCTGTTTCCCTTTCTCGCCGAAGACGTGGTTCTCAAACAGGTGATATTTAAATAAGGGAGATTTAATAAATCATTAATCTGACATTATCGTCAATTATAAATAAAGAATTCAGCCTATTTATCAGAAAACAATATTGATATTTATTTAAGACATCTACATCGTTTCGTTTATATTTGTTGATTCCATCAGGTAAATTTTTATGAATAAAAAATATACACTTGCGGATAGTTTTGCGTCGTTTACTGCGTTTTCACTTTTATTTTGTCTGGATTTTACAATTATAATAAGTGAGATTAAGTTAAACGCATTGAAGAAAAACAAAGTTACAATATTAATACAATTTTACAAAGCAATAATAAAATTAATAAAAATTTGTTGGGCGCCAGCAGATATTTGTAATTATATTTGAATTTCCTCCAGCCGTTTTTTGTACGTGTACCACTTTTCTCAAAGGTATTGTGGTTTTCTTGGCTATTTACAAAATCAGAGCTTTCTTTGTACTATGTATAAGTTTATGGGAAATATAGTTTTCTTTCGTAAGGGCCGTATTGTGACATGGTCCGTGGACAGCAAGAGGGCGTGGTGATAAATCCAATTGGCATTTAACTTTCCGTGCCAAGAAGACACTGTGAGTCTGCTTCACAAGCAGATGGTGTAACGGATGTCATTGAGAAAGCTAGGATAGTGCGCTCCAAACACGAACTCGCACAGCCAAGCACATGCGGGAACAGATTTACAGGTCCCAATAACAAAAGTCCTCTGGGTCTACTCGTCTCGCACAGTTCGTAATTTGGTTTCGTCTACGGCTTAACAACACTTCATTGCTATTCGTACCTGAAGGGAAATGTTAAGACCTTAAAAAAATTCAGTTTAAATTAAAACTGCCTCGTTCCAGCTCAACTCTTTTCTACGTCGCACAACCCGAATTTAGTATGGTTCTGCGAGGATTTTAACCAAGAACCAGCTGCCTCAAAATCCCATCATGATCTGCTCTTTCCATGTGTCCATTACGCGTTCCACCTCATCATGTCTATCAATCACCCAAACGTAAAATCTCTTTCTCGTGAGGGACAGGAAATATTGTTCAATCACGGATTCAAGAAACGTATGGTCTCTTGTGAAGCCTATACAACTACAATTAATGCCGTTAATAACCCCATCAATAATGTAGATAATATTAATAACGGATGTCTCAGCGGTTCCCCAACAAAACTCACTACATACTGTTATAAAGGTAAATGATAATAATATTCCAATGCAGAACAAATAAGAAATTAATCAGTTAAATGAGCAAATAGTTTAATTTAATGCGTAAATATAAATTAGAAAATTTTATTTATTGGGCATCGATGGGAAACTGGGGAACCCTGCGGTTTATTTCGGGTTATTCTGCCTCAGCTACCTGCTGCTCCCGTAGCGTCGATACTTAGTTCAATATTCGACTGTTTGGGCTCCAGGTATTTTGGACATAAGAAAAATACCAAAAGTTTTAAGAAACAATAATTTTTTTAATCATCAGACTCACTTCTGCTCCACCTCGAGTTCCACCGCCGACTTCCTACACATTCAAATTTTAGGTTTCGCCATCTTACAAGTAATGGCCTCGTTGCTCTATTTATCCAATAGTATGTAAGCGCTTACTTATCGATTTATCTTCGAACCAAACTCATTTGACCTTTTTACGCGAAAACTGCCTCTCGCGGTTAAAAGTGCCTATCTCTGGCGGCTTCTTAAAAGACGACAATAACGTCCGGACGATTTTGCCGCTTCTTGGGACTGAGCTGTAAATACATATAAATCATGAATACTCTAAATAAATGGAAAAAACACAATGCAGTTTATAAAATGGAATTAAAGCTTGTAAGAATAAAAGTGCATGCTTTCGAAACCAGGATTAAACATCATATTTCCAATCTCAAACTTTCCTTGGTTTAGTGATTGATATACATGATACCGTTCATGCACTTATTTTGTATATAATCGATATTTTGTCGTTATTAATGGTCAATAGTCTTCAAAACTGATAAGGGTTGTACTTAAAACAGAAGCAAATACACAATTTTTGTTCCTAATCTCTGTACATTGTAAATAAGTCATGTAGGGCAATGGATGCATGATAGAATAATGATTTACTTTTTAGCATCTTTTCTCAACCGTCGCCAATGCCATTTTTACTTAATTAGGTTACTCTTTTATTAAATAAACAGAGTCACGCATAATTTTCAGGCGGCCTCTTTTATGTTTAAACTTAAATATATCCATTTTATAAGGGCTCTTTGAATGTTCCCATTACAATTCGTGTGTATGAACAGGAAAGCAGGAAACATGAGGAGTTCGTCGCTGGTGGTTCTCGTGGTGGTGATGATGGCGGTTGTCTGCGCGGGACAATCCATCAGCAACTTGACGGAGCTGGTGACCAAGCTGCCGTTGCACATGCAGACTCAACTTCAGCCGCTTTTGCTGGGTTTGCCCTCAGTTAACTCATCGGCATTCTTCGGCGTGGGTACCGGCATTCTTCAGGCTGTCAACAGAACCCTCAGCTCATTCGTGAGTCATTAGTTAATTCTTCGCAAGGGAAGACATAAACAACTATGGAGTTGCCTAACAAGTGCGTTCAAATGATAATAAAGGTAACGGTTCAAATGTAGAATGCAAAAATTGCCCTGAATTCATCCAAATGTATGGGAAAGAAACCTATTGAGAATACTAGAAGGTGGTTGAAATAACTTTTAAAAAAATAAGGCAAATTATTTGTACTGACTAATGCCTAATCTTATTATACTTGATGTTATTCGAAAGAATTCACAACAGAATTTTGGTATGAACAATGACGCCCAAATTGTGATATCAGTCTAAACGGAAATTAATATTCCTTAATAAAGGAGTGAGAATCGAACCGGCACTTTGTTCGTATTTATTGCAAAAACTTATTATCCATTTTAGGTTTCGCCATCTTAGATTAAGCGACTAAGATGCACTTGATGTTTATTTATTTACAAAGAGTGCGACTTTGTTGCAGTTGTTATAAGAATACTATATATAAATGGAAACGAATGGAGAAACTCATAGAATGAAGGCCAGATTAATGTTCGAACTGAAGTTAGAATCACGTTAACACAACTGAGTTTATTCATTAATCTATGAAGACCAACATGTTTTTGTTGTGATAATCAGTCCTATGATTGGTCTAATGCAACACCCCGTGCTAACCGATCTTGCGCAAGCCTTATCATTCAGATATAACTATTATATCCTACATCCTCCTTAATCTGCTAAGCGTATATTATCCTCGGCTTCCCTATTCTGTTCTGACCCCACACACTTACATCTATTGCTATTTATACAAGACCCTCATGTCTTAAAATGTGATCTATTAATCTATCCCTTCTCTTGGTCATCGTCCTCCTTATTGTTCTTCCCTATTCAGTTTAGAACTTCCTCGTTAGTGATTATATCCACCCATCTGATATTCAGCATTCTCCTATAGCACCACAATTCAAAGGCTTCTATTCTTATCGTGTCTGAAACTCCTACCATCCTCGCTTCGCACGCATATAACGCCACACTCCATACGAACATTTTTATAAATGATTTCCCACTATTCACACTTACATTACCCGTAAGTAAACTCCTATTTTTTGCGAAAGCCTTCCTTACCTGTGCTATCCTACTCTTTATGTCTACTATGCTTCTACCATCCATAGTTTTTCTGCTGCCCAAATAGCAGAATTCCTTCAAAATAAACCTGACCTCGTTCAGGCCATTTATTATGTTTTCCAAGTCTTCTTCTGACTCCCCTACAATATCATCGGCATATTCCATTTTAACGTTCTTCATCGCCTGTTCTATGTATAAGTTAAAGAACATGGGCGACAAACTGCATCCTTGACTTACTCCTTCCTTGATTTCTGCCTTATTTTCATGCCCTTAATTCAACATAGTTTCTTTGAATTAAAATTTTCTTTCCTTTTCTTTATTTTATGTGATAAAGAGTAATAAATATCATTAAAACGCCTACTATTGTGATTAATGCCAAATATACCATTTACTACTTACTAATAAAAGTTAATTAATTACTATACTTATTACTTTATAGCACTGTTTGTAAATAAACATTTTTTGTACTTCACTTAACAATCTTACGAATTTCCACATTGATATCGCACAGTATGAAGTGAATTGTGTGAATTTCTTGTTACAGCTTGACGGAAGTAATCTGCAATCGGGTATCCGCAACATTTTGGAGCAGATCATGTCGCAGATCGGAAAGGTAACTTATCCTCATTACTGATCTTGACTTAGATATTCGATAAAAAAAATCCATTTTAATATTTTACTAAAATGTTAAAAGAGGAGATTGTTGTTGTGGTATTCAGTCCTAAGACTGGTTCGATACAACCCTTCATGCTAAGCTATCTTGCGCAAGCCTTTTCATTTTCTTATAACTTACACACCCAACATTCTCCCTAATCTCCTTAGCGAATTCCATCATTGGCCTCCCTCTACTGTTCTTACTCCACACACTTCCCTCTAATGCATTAGATAAAAATACTTTAATTATGGGTATTGTATCTGGAGCTAATAAATAATGGATGAGAAAACACTCTCACCGTATTTACGTATAAAGTAAGGAATGAACGGTATCTGGCCTCTATTAGACCATTTTAGATTCATTTAAATTAATCTGTTATTGGCAATGAGCTAGTTCATCGCTGAATCCTAGAAGACAAGCAGGTATTTATATCTTAAAATATTGGTTTCATCTTTTCTACTTATATGAAAATTGCTACTCTCCTAATATATACATACATACATATATATATATATAATATATATATATAGTGCCTTGCTTACCATCTTATGTTTATAAAATACAGTAAAATCTTTATTATCTGTAATCATTTGTCAGAAAACCTCAAAACCAGATCCTATTCAGGCATCTGAAATTTGAACGTTACAGAGGGGGAACTTTTATTTGGCCGTTACGAGCATAACTTCAATAATAATTAGTCATGGTTAAACCGCGATAAATATTATTACACAAAATATATCTAAATTTCATTATTTTAAATGTGTTTATTTTTAACGCTCTCTACACTTGAAGGTAAAGTCACCAGGAAAGCTTCAGGTAAACCGTATCAACTTTCTGCAGTTATATTTACAATTGAGAATTTCCTCACTTATGTTCATTTCACTTTGATACGAACTTTCCTGGACATTTGCCGCGCGTATTTTTTGCCACCCTATATCCGCTCTCAAAGTCTTGAAAATGGCGCATTGTCACGTCTGATCTCTCCGAGACTATAAAGACTATTTGACCAGAACTAAACGAATTTCGAAATTTATCAAACAAGAGAAGTGAAACCCAGTTCTCATTAGTATTATCATCATCACAAAATGTAATGTTTTACGCAATTTGGATACCACAGACATGGGTATGCTTTGATGGTATTTTGAATTTTTCTCTTATAATTTGCGTTACGGGTTTCGTTCTCCGAGCATGCGTCACGCTAGAAACTTTGCATTTATTCAGATTTAACCTCATGCTATTTTTACCACCTGTAGAACCCTTACTTACATCACCTTGTTTATGCAATACAAAGTTATCGGAAAAGAGTAAATATTCGATTTATATTCGTTCATAAATAAATATCTCCATTCGGAGAGCACCAAAAGCCTGTTTACAACACCCTTACTTATTGTTCCTTAATTTATAATAATATTTTTTGTACGCACAAGATTCCCTGAAATTCGTCAATGTTTTCAACGTAATTTTTAGACTGCCAAGTTGCCGTGATAAACATTCGTGTTAAAATAACCTCCAGCCTACCCCCACTACTTTTACATGGTAGTGCACCACTAAACATCGTTTTTGTCTGGACTAGCTATATTGTTGTTTCAAATTTTACCACGTCATAATGCTACTGGAGAGATCTTTGGGTGGAACGTTATTTTTAATATTTTATCTACGTCGTTTGCTTTCTCTCGAGAGCCTAAACGTAAAACAGAATTAAAATAAGTAATTTCATTTAATTATTGTTAAGCCATGTTGTAAAACAGACATACTTTATATTAACTAGTTTATTTATTTCAGCTGTTTGGTCAACCGACTCAAGTATAACATCACTTGGTTCCAACGTTGCCGATCCACGGCGGATTGTCGTAGATTGTTACTTTAATTGTAATTAAATAGTTGAAGGCAGTAAAATTTCAAAATGATTTTCTTTAATAGCCTCGCATTTAAGTCTATTTTACAAATCTAATTAATAAATAATTAATTCATTTCTAATAATATTATAGTTTTTACATTTATTCCAACAGTTATAGTTTCAAGTTCTTCAGTGTCTTTGAATAAAGTATTTAAGTAGACATTGAAAAAAGAGGTAATTCTTTTATATTTATTTTTTGCCTGCTTCCAATATAATGCGTCTGTTCTCAAATTATGTAATCGATATGATTCTAGGATTGATTTCGACGGTACTTCACAAGTGAGTTACCTTTTCCATGTTCTGTTACCATTGCTTATTTTCTTTCTTATGTAAATATGTAGCATAGAAAATATATTAATTTGATACCGGAGTGTTCCATCCAATTCACTTACTAATAAAGTATCATCAACAAATATATGAAACGCCTGAGAAGATTTTCGGTGCTACTTATGCAGCTCGTTTTGGATTTATTTTAGATTTAGATTTATTGTTGTTTCATTTAATCCTCGATTGGGGAAATAGGATACGTCATACATTAAAAATTAAAAATGAACAAAATAAAGTACATAATTATAGACAAATAAACTTAAAATAAATTAATAAAAGAAAATGTATATAGACAACACGGACACACGATGTCACACACACACTGGGAAACACAAACAAGCACACACTGAGAAACACGCAATGGAGTTTTAACTACTTGGAGCTCTGCGACCAGGAAACTGTCCTTCCCTCTGTCGTAGCTCCAGGCAATACATGAAACAAACAAACAAAAGAGCAGAAAAAACTGAATGGAAATTTTAAAGATATGTGATGTGCTATTTTACAAGGCAGCTCATTCAACACTTTTTGCAGGAACCTTGATTTAAATACTAGAATGATGATTAAGAAAATCCTGTACCGAGTAAAACGCGCCATTTAAAAGAATAATTTTACACAGCTTTACGAAGCTTTTGTAGGTACTATTTTTAACCTCTGGCGGAAGGCTGTTGTATAAAATTATCCCCGGGGGTATTGTGAATACTTTTCTGGTGTAGAGCAAGGCGATGCTTGTCCGATTTCTGGTCGCGTATTCATGAAACTCGCCATTTGTTTGAAACAAATTGGTGTTTCGCTTTACAAACTTTAATATTTCATAAATATATACGCTTGGTAAAGTAAGTATTTGAAAACTCTTGAAGAAAGGTTTGCAACTCGACCTAGAATTCGTTCTAGAAAGTATTCTAATTGCACGCTTTTGCAACTTAAATATTTAATTACTCCTGGAGCAGTTTCCCCAATTAGAGATGCTACAGCTCATAATTGAATGAAAATACGCGAAATAAACCATTTTGACGTACTTTTTGTCAACGTTTTGCATTAGTGTTCTCAGAGAATAACAAGCTGAACTTAGTTTTCCGGCAAGCAGATCTATATGATCATTCCACTTTAATTTATCGTCAATCCGAAGGCCGAGGAAAAGTGCATTAGCTGAGAAGTTGTCTACGGGTCTGTTACTAGCATCAGCACTAAACTGAACTAACTTAGTTTTATCTAGGTTGAGGGATAATTTATTCACGTTAAACCAAATATTTAGACATTCAGAGCGTTGTCTACTTTCTTAATCAGATTATCGAAGGTTTTATCTGCAATAATCATATTTGTATCATCCGCGTAGAGAATCGATTTGAGAGGATTTACGTATCCTGGAAGATCGTTCATGTACAAATCAGACATGGTGGTACTTGTTTATATGATATTGAGACGTCTTTGTTCTAGAGTCTGCAGTATAAATTTTATCTATAAAAGTTATTACTCATTTTACGTCTAACATTTTCAAATATTTTATAACACTAGAATTACGAATACTTAAGATATTACAACACAAATACTCTTTCAGTTATGAGTTTCTTGCGCAGGCGGATTCCTGAGAATATTGGTTTATGATTTCGCTTTTAGCCTGTTACCCCCCCCCCCCCAAAACCACAGCAGACTCGTCTCCCGTCATTCGGAAGGATGTGAGAATAGTACCCAATGCCCGACCTACCTGATGCAGGTTTTCTAGTGTTTTCCCTGCATCTCTTTAGGTGAAACACCGGGTAGGATCCTTAAACCATAGCCGTGGGGCCCTAGTTAACCCTTGGCTACCTTGCTCTATCTTCCACACCTCCCCCCTCCTTTCAATTCCCTTCCTATGCTATTAAAGGGGAGTTGCGTGTTTCAGGATCACCCTCATGTAGCCTGTTAACCCAAAATAAAATAAAAGGTCATGAATGTAGGCATAGTTTCGTGTTAATAGTTAACTGTGTTGTTTTTAATGATAACTTATATGTTTCAGCGTTGCTAAAGAAATAACAGTACTCGCGTTCCTGAATTTCGATTGGTAGTTTTACTAGTATCAGGTGGAATTCACGTGGCACATTTTACAGTGGCTAAAGAGTCATAGCGACACTGCAATTTCCCTTTATTGCATTTTCCAAAGCAACATTAGCAAATGAGTATTTTTGTTTGTTTTTTAGAGTTACAGGCCACATCAGGTTAATCCTCAAAGTATCAGCTTACCTTTAGTATCATAGCAATGATTTGCAAGAGAGGATGCCTAAGGGAGACCAAGGTAGTCAAGGATTTACTTAGATCCTATCCGACACTCGCTCTAAAAGTGATGCAAGGAAAATCATATAAAAACTCTAACAGGTTGCTTGGGCTCTTGATATGACGTGCTCTAAAATTTAAAAATTATATTTCTGGTATCAGTAAATTGACAACTGTACAGTATTTGTCGCGCGTTTCTTTGTTGCAAATTCACCACCAGTATATTAATTAAAACCTTTCTCAACTGACGAATTAATTATTACCTATCTTTAAATATGTTAGCCAGTCTGTGAATTTTGAAATGTACGATATCTATAGACTCCATGATACTGAAAACGAACAATATTATTTCGATTATTATTTATACACCTTATTGCTGCTCTCCTTTCTAAAAAAATGTCATATTGTAAATTACGCAATGATTATTATGAACTTTAAAATTGGGGCGCTTTCGTCGTTTCATCGCTTCACGTAACACGTCTGACATCAAACTACATGAATTTATTATCTGTTTCATCACCAAGGACAGTAATGTTTTATTAGATCAAGTAAAGTACCCTGTTCAATATTTAAAACTATTTTAATCTAAACGAAACATGTAGCCGACAGTCTGATCTTGTAGAATTGACAAGCAAAATACATTTATTCTTAAAGATAAAACGATGTTAATTACATAAAAGCGGTTGATTTACAAGTAGTTGACGTCGGCGGTGACTTCAGATAAATTTTTATTAGTGTAAGATGTCTTACAATTAACACGTACGTAAATCGAAGCATGAACGAAAAATATTCCGATACTTTTCTCCAAGTCGTTGTTTAACCATTCACTTCAGATAAGCTTATTTATTATTTGACATTCCTTAATCTTACTCTACATATCATAATAAAACTACGACTTTATATCTTCATTTGATGTTGAATGATAGAACCTCGATCCACCTCGCCTGGAAGTTCTATTACATTCATAGAGACGAATCATCCCTATCTATACTTTCCTATCTCACTTTCCTAACAACTCTTCGATTACTACCGACGCCAGTCAAACAACTAATCAGTTCGGAATGGATTGTACGAGCGGCGCCTGCTACAGATAACATTTCTTTTTTCTTGTAGTGGACCGCGCGTGTTGATACACAGTGTTTCACAAATAAAGAGACAAATAATCGCTTTTTGTTTTGCAAGTGTATGTCAGTTATTATATTTTTTACTTAATTATCAGTGAGTAGTCTCTTTCTTATTATTACAAAAAAATAAAAAAGGAAATAGCGATTGGGTTCCTCATTAGTTGAAATGGGTTGTATAAGTAGTATCTCACTTTGGCGCGAGTTATTCAATGGAGGCTAACAGAAATGATTTTTCATTAAATCCATGTTTCTTCTGTAATTTATGCATGTGACGACTCATAAACATGGACGATTGTGTTGTATGACGGAGCGTTAATTAATTACAAGGTGATTAAAATCTTAGGAAATTTATTTACATAGGGAAATCAAACAGGGAATACATTATTGAGGAAATATTTACAAGGGGTTCGGCGAAGCAATCGGATCTCTTTAAAACAGGTTCAATACCGTGGACGTTCCCCCCTAAACGACCTGGATTTGAAAGCCTGGCAGCCTATCTCTTTACAGCTTCTGTCTTCATGAGCATCTGTAAAGTGCAGGGCCATTCATCAGTTCCGATCATTTCGCACCTAATGTCTAGGGTTGAACGAATCTGCACAGCCTCACCGCAGTGTCCTCCACCTCGATAAATCGATCTTTTTCACTCGATTTATCTATCCACGGAACCCCATTGGCCGAGGCCACCACGTGGTAATTTTAAAATATTGTTTGTTTCGTTGATGTTTGATATTTCCGAGAATAGCGCAGGTCATTTCTGTATGCGACCTTACAGACCCCTTTCTTCCAATCTTCCAATCCTTTGCTAATTTTTACATTACAACCTAATAAAATGAATATCGCGCTACAGTGTATTTCGCTGGTAATTCCACGCCAAGCGGATATCAAATTTCATGAATTTCGCCTCGCGTTCAAGGCTAAATTTTTTCTCCAAGTTCAGTTAAGCTCCAGCAATTTTAAATACGTAATGACTATGTGATATCATCCTAAGTTTCGTATTAGCCATCCTATATGAACGGAAAGACAATGTGTTCGGGTCGTGAGTGGTCAATATTACTACTCGAACATCACGAAGATTCGGACGAGAGGAGTAGAGCTTGAGGCATTAGAGGACAACTGAACCTTCGCACTTGTCACACAAGACATCACACCATCTTCATATTTAATTAGGCCGCAAGTAGATTTCAAGCTGCGAAATCCTGCCTTCAAACAAGTGAGATTTGACTTCGGTTATCATGGATTTTATTTATCGCTGATTATTTACAATGTAGTGACAGTTGTGCTAAATAATATGAAATATACAGTAAAAATTAAAAAAAATAAACTTGAAACATGTGTAACGGAAAGCACCCATCGGTAGGCCGCTCTCTTGTGCTAAATGATATTACAATTTTGGGGGAAAAGGTGATCTGAATGTTTTTCTTGCGGCTCTTCGTGGCAGAGGATTCTGGTTAATTTCTTGCAAGATCTTATTGGAGTCGTTGGTGGTGACGGATATACGTACTTTAGTAACGTCAGGTATACCCAGGTCTCGGAGCAAAGTATATTTCTGACGGACCGAAGTATTCTATTTCGAATTCTTTTGATTAGAGTGTTGGATGCTCAAGACCAAATTGCACCCGCGTATTGCCAGATTGGTCGAATGAGAGCTACATATATCAGGGTTTTTTTGTTCTTAGGGATATGGATTGACTGACAATGAGGTGTTTGACGAGACACGGGCGACCACGCGTTTTTCGTACAACAGAACTTATGTGGGAGTTCTATGTCCGTTTTGAGTCGAGTTTTAATCGACGTAGCTCGTTTCCTCAGAACGATGAATATCAGTTCCGTCGAAACGAATAGACAAATGTTCAGTAAGTTCCTCCGGTAGGTAAACAGAACAAGTTGCAGCACTATTTCTCAACCTTTCAGGCAAACTGTTGCAGGTTATCCCTGGCATGATTGCAACATGCATTTGTGGAAAGAGCTGCCACGTCATCAGCAAAGTGGTCGATTGTAATTGCATTGTTGAAAGGGTGGTCACTAACGTACATGAGGTACAAAACAGGGCCCAGAACGTTGCCCTGCGGCACGCCAGTGTGAATGGTATAAGATCTGGAGGTAGCATCATTATACTTTACAGCGAAGTTTCTCGAATGGAGATATGATAATATGATTCTATAGAGGGTGTGCGGAAGATGTTCCTTCAGTTTCACTAGGAGACCATCGTGCCACAAACGGTCAAATGTCTTTTCGGTGTCCAGGAAAAGACCTAGGCAAACTTTTTTTCTTCGTATGTATCCAGAATTTTGTCAACAACTCTATGTAATTGTCGGGAACACGAAAGTTTATTTCTGAACCCAAACTGTGTGGAAAGAAAAACCGGTTATGGGTATAATAGTAGTTTAGGTAAGAGTAGCCTCTGGAAGACTTTTGAGATGAGTGGCAATAAGCTAATAGGTCTAGTTTCCAGGATCACTTCTGGAACCTTTTCTTTTTGGGATCATTATTATGGTCGCATGTTTCCATTGGTGCGGGAAGTGGGTGGTTCTCAAAACAGCATTATATATTTTCTTTAGAAACTCAGACCTTTTCTTGGTTAATGTTTAAGGAGCGATTTTTATGATTAAATCATGACCTGGAGCTTTCTTGGTTGGTGAACTGTTGATTATTGCGGATCTTGCTTAGGCGCGAAGAGTGGTGGAAGTGGTGACGGTTGCAGTAGTTGGTTCAATAAGTCTCTAACGTCCTTGCAAAGCCGCTCATCGTCGATGGGATTGGGCATGAATTGGGTAGTCTCCGAAACAGCTTAACGGATTTCAATGAAAATTTCATGGATTTGAACAGGAATTTTAACTTAAATTTTCGTGTATGTTTCATTGCGATATCTTGCACAATTTAGAATATATTAATGTAAATATTTATAAAGCCATTGATTTGCCGCACGAAAACCAACTGCGAGTTATAAGTCCTATTAGGAGTTCTATACCATTCATCCCACTTACTGTGTTATTATAAGCGTAATTTTGGTAGCATAAGAAAGAAAGAGAGAGAGAGAGAGAGAGCGCCTTTCTCACTCCATCTATTGTTGCAACTTATTGCTAACTCCCTGATAAAAAAAAATAAATTATTTGGATCGTAGATACGATGTATACGTAAATTAGTTTGATTTTTCGCGTCTGATAAATTTTAATATTTAGTAATTGCTCGTTTTTATTTTATTTTATTTTGGTTAACTGGCTACATGAAACAGGAAACTCCCCTTTCATAGAATAGTAAGGGAATTGAAAAGACGGATGTGGAAGATAGAGCAATGTAGCTAAGGGTTGACTAGAGCCCCGGGTTACCCGGTGTTTCGCCTAAAGAGAAGCAGGGAAAACCCTAGAAAACCTGCATCAGGTAGGTCGGGCTTTGGGTACTATTCTCATGCCCTTCCGAATGACAGGAGAGAGGTTTGCTGTGCGGTCGCAGCATTCCCTTCTCCTTGTCTCCACCAGTTTCAGGAGGCAGTTGGCCGGCTGATCCAGTGGAATTAGCAGACAACTCTTGCTATATGTCATATTCCCAGTACATATACCTCCTGAAATAGGTGGTGTCTCGGCATATAAGAACTTTGATTTAAAAAAGACAGAGAGAGTACTAAGGCATTCCCGACATAATCAGGTGAGCCCCGCAGTCATTCCGGAGTGAAACGCCTGCGAGAAAACTCCCGCAGCGCCCATCTCCCCATCGCGGAAGGTGATTTTTTTTGGGGGGTTAACAGGCTACATGAGGGTGATCCTGAAACAGGCAACTCCCCTTTAATAGCATAGGTATGGAATTGAAAAGTATGAAAGCGGGACCTTTTCAAACCCAACTGCGAGTTATAAGGTTTGCCCTGAAGCCATCATAAATGAATGACACCTCTACTTTTTATATATTCAATTAATTCAAGTTTATCAAAATTCTGTACCTGTTGTTTCATTTTTAGGGTAAAATAAAATTCACTATTCTCGCGCGATCAAAGTCACGAGCATAGCTAGTTTTGCATTAAATTTTTTGTTCATATTATTATACTATGTATACTCTCCATAAAATGTGTTTATTAATGCATTATTGAGAACGAATTAATTGGATTTACATTGAATCATACGAAAAACATTGCTTTGCTTTTCGTCGGTTTCGGTTTTCACCAATCGCGTAGGGACGGGTTATCAATGAAAAACGAAGTGTGACTACATTATTGTGTATTGCAGATTATAAAGGTAGAGGTTTTCCAGAAATTTAAGGTATCCTCTCTCTGGCAGCAGCAATATATCCAGGTATACATTTCCTGGAACTCGAGCCAAGACTGGCTGCGGAACAAGGAAAACGTTTACTTAGTGGACAGTACTTTTAATAATTCCCCACACCAAGTACTCTATACATAATAAACACATTGTATGCAGATAGTATTATTGGCGGTACCTGAGCAGTCAGACAGCGAGATGCGAATCTCTTTACGATGGTGTTTCCTCAAGATGCGTACCACGTCTCCCAGGGGGGCAATTTGGAAATCAGCTCGTCTGTAATTAAAAGACAAATATTGGTGGTATCTCAGTTTTATATAAGCTTTTATCAATTATTAAAATTTGTATACAGCCGCACTTGAAAGTCTGGAGTGGTATAAACATCGCATCGATTGTTCACTATGCCTAATGAAGGAGTAGAACGTACTAGACGTATTAGACGATTGCTATGGCATGAGCAGTACGCAACCTTTACGACTCGAGACTGAAGCTGACTCATAATCTCTTTGCAGATAGCACAAGGTCTAGACCAGAACTGACCTCATATTTCATGTTCAATTATAAAGGAATTCATTATAAAAGCTAAAATATGACAGGAATAATAGTTGTTTTGAAAAATTACTAATTGTTCTCTTCTTAATAATTTCCTAAGGATTTCTCATTAAACCACGTTTTTGTCATGAACAAGTTGTAATTGGCTTCCATTTTTTTTAGTATAAAAATGTATAAGTTACTTATAGGGCATCAGAAGTCTGAGGTGGGGCCTGGTAGAAAGTAAAATAAAAATGAAAAATCGGACAAATGGGTAAACGAAGAAAAAAACGTTAATCTTACTATTACGGTCGAAATTCCCTACTAAATTGAGCTATTCTATTGGATTGTGATATAGGACTTCATGTTAAACTGCTTTTGTAAAATCCCATAATAAGGAGTTTTATGACTAAAATATTTAAAATCTTATTACAAATAAATAAATACATATGAATTATAACATATTTGTCTTGTAGTTATATGTAAATAATTGAATATAACGGTTAATATGAATTTTAAAGGAAGTTAAGGAATTTCGCTACTTGGGCAGCATAACTAGTGATGGTAGAAGTTTAGTAGACAAAAAGAGTACGATACACAGGTAAAACATCTTTCGCAAAAAGAAGAGGAATTTACTAACGGCTAATATAAATATTAATATTAGGAAAACATTACTGAAAATGATCATATGGGTGTGAAACGTGGACGAAATGGATTGCAGAAAGGTAAGGAATAGAAGCCTTTGAAATAGAGTGCTACAGAAGAATACTGACAATGAGATGGGTGGATAGAATAAGCAACCGGGATTATGTAAGGAGAATAAGAGAAGGGAGAACAATATGGAGTACTGCGACCAAGAGAAGGGATCGATTAATAGACCTATTTTTGAGACAGGAGGGTCTTGTAATATTGACAATAGAGGGAAGTGTGGGGTAAGAATAGAAGAGGGAGGGCAAGTATGTAATACGCTGAACAGAATATAAAGGAAGTGGGTTGTGGTAGTTATGTAGAAATGAAAATGCTAGCGCAAAATAGGTTAACATGGAGACTTGCATCAGACCAAACTAAGGACTGACAACTACAACAACCTCGTTGTCCTAAGACTGGTTTGATGAAACCCTCCATGCAACCTTATCTTGCGCAAGCCTTTTCATTTCCTTATAACTATTACGCCCTACATACTCCCTGATCTTCTTAGCGTATTCCATCCTTGCCCTCTCTCTTCTGTTCTTACCCCACACACTTCCCTCTAATGCAAATTTTACAAGACCCTCCTGTCTTAAAACATGGCCTATTAATCTATCCCTTCTCTTAGTCAACGTCCTCCATATTGTTCGCTTTTCCCCTATTACCTCATGAAAGGATAAGTTATGACCTATTTATTTAGTTTGGTAAAAGTGGGCCACGATTTGACTAAAAACTACAAAATTAGTTTATATCCTAAATTTTCTTAAAGCCAATATAAGTGATGAGATCAAACAGTCATGAGCTTACTGATGAGTCAAAATTCTGTTGAAGTTTAGTATTGTTGAAATTAATTGGAAATCAGCTGTTTTTATTGCTTTATCTGCGATAAGCCAGTCCCAGTCTGCCTGATCGGCAAATATGGACAGTTCGAGGAAGAAGATAAGATCACGTTTGCTAGATAGGATTCATTAAATTCGAATCTGCTGTGAAACAATTGTTTTCATTTTAAAAGGTAAGGAAATGTCATGAATTAGAAAAATTCTTTGATAGCAGATTCGACTTCAATGAGTTACTCGATTAGTGCTCTTTCGAAATCCTCACAAAGGTTGTGGATGATTCGGCTTTGAGATGCAAAGGTTACAAAGGCTTGAAGCAGCCTCATTCTTTGAGAAGGCTGACTTTCTTTCAATAAAATTGTTTTCTATTGTCGTTATTTTTTTATTGTTTGTTTTTAATTAAAGTCGCATCAACAGCTAAGGCTATTAGCGGTTGCTATAGGGGAACTCATCTTTACTCGCTGTCAGCGGATGTCAGTTTGTCACACACCTGAGGTTGGCGTAGATATCTTGTCATTCTTATTTCTGAGGGCACTCAATACATTCTGCTGAAAATATAAATATTTTCCATCTCTACTGAAAAGTTCATTTTGTATAATTTTGCAGTGAATAAGTGGTAGCAAATTATATCTTGGACGTGAATAGTTCTTATCAATTAAATAAACAGGAATTACTTCATATTTACTTCTGCTCACATGCCTTATTATTAACTCCATTGTCTGGTCTTTATTTGGAAACTAAATACGATCATCTTTCATAATTATACAGCTTAATACTTAATTGAAACAACAAAACTGCCACTAATATGAACACGATTGCAACTCTTTATTTCCAACTCTACAAACGAAATGTTTTATTTATTTGTAAAATTTAAATGATGAAGTAAGGGTACATTTTAGATGTGATTTAACGGGTCGCATAAGAAATAGTCTTCTGAGAAGTCAGTGTTCAAGCACACGTCTTACCGATAGAAAGATTCGTGTCGGAAAGACCATGTCTTCCAAAGGAAAAATGGAATGGAGGATGTTATTTCTAAAGCTACAATATACTACCTCTATTGGAGCCACGGACACAACTAACAGGTCTCTTATAAGGCAGGATATTTATGGTGTGGTGTGCGTTTGCACCAACATATATAAGAAAGACGATTACCCTTATTATAACTGTTTATTTACTTTTATTACAACTACATGTATATATACCGTACTATTCTGAAGAAGCGGGCTAGGCTGCGTACCAAGCTAACGGCGGAATAAAATAATGAACGCAATTGGTTAATTTTAATATATAATTGAGATACTACACATAGCCAGACGAGAGATGGGAATCCAGTACCATTACTGCCATTTGCTGATTTTTTTTAGAAAGGAAGACTGACTTTGGAGGCCTGAAAAAAATTGACACATGTAAATTAAGATCAACTGCACATGCACATCCCTTGCTATAATAAGCAGTAAGGGACGGGACATGGAAAGGGTCCGATTCAAATCACCGGATGAAATGAAAATAAGAGGTCCCTCAAGCCACCCTTTTCACGCCCGAAAACTTCGCAGCCTGGACATCCGAACTGCATCTCCGAACCCAAAAGGGCTTGACAGACAAGGTCACCACGAACCAGTATGAAGAGATTCTCCCACTTTTCAACCCCTCCAGACAGACGATGATGGAGCAGAATTAATAAAAAACGGAACTGAGGAGATTTTCGGTCAATTATTATTAATTGGTAATTTTTTGAGATTTTTGCTACGTTCAGAGTATCGAGTCTGTAGCATTTCTGAATATTCGGCAATTATCTCGAAAATTCTCTTCGTCGACATGGGTGGTTATGAAAGTACGAGACAACGAGTAGTTTTTTCCCCCGACGACCCAAATTTAAATGAATGAATTATTTTTTTAATAAATTAATTACTTTTTATTTAATTTTTTTAACCAATAAGTGTTAAAGTTTTAAACGAATACAATTTATTAATATTAATGTTTTACCAAACCACACCACAAAGGAAAATCAGTCCGTTAAGAATGTGACCTATTAAACTCTATGGAAGTCTGAGCTTTGGGCAATATAATGGACGTAGAAAAATTGTATCTGACGAAAAATCGACCCGTGTAACCAGTGGAAGAGACCCACGTACCAAGTAGAGGTTACTTGTTTGATTCCTAGTCCGATTGATATTTTTTCATCCCGACACACTTTTATTACCTTAATGGATGAGCTTCGTTTGGAAGCATTTCGTCTGTTCTTAGAGTTCTTTTACTGTCTCAGGTCAGACGAAGAAATGTAGAAAGCAAATGGTGTCGACATGATCTTAACGGGGAAAATGTGAACTTCTTCATCAGGGCCTCTGACACATGCAGTATTCCCTTTTCTACATCGTGTGTCTCGTTCCAATCTAATCTTTTGCGAATGTGTAACATTTTTAAGACCTGTTACTTATTGATCCAGTATGTATGAGAGTATATATAATACTATTCGACTTTTGGAGGAGATCTACATTTCATCAAAGTACGAACGTGACTCACTGACGCAGCGTATAATTTTTCAGAGAAATCTAGAAGTATTTATCTACTTACTTTGAACCTTTTGATAGAACTTACTGATTAAAGAGCGCTACTTATATCAGTATTGTTTCTACTTTTGGGAGAAAAATTAAATCAAGTGTCTCAGCAAAAACAAACGCCGAAGGTTTGAAAAAAGATATTCAAAGTTCGACCTCAATTCACAGTCAATAAGTTTCACGTCTTCTTTCGTATCACAGAATTTTGAGGCAGTTGTGAGTGCATATAAGTAATAAAAGCTGAAGAACTAAAATTATTTGTCGATTGTCAAATCTTTTCCCTAAGGGCATTTTAATTTTACATGACTGTCAGTCCTCACAGTCTAACAAACGATCAAATTGTAAGATCCTCTGTGAATGAGAGATTTTATTTGGCTTGCGTTAATTTCACTAGTTTATTAGCCGTATCATTTTTATAATAATTTAAATATACTTTGTGTTATAATTTTTTTACTATACATCCATTCCTTAGTTACCCGTTTTGTAGACGTCTGACAACTTTATTTTCACAAAATGGAAAGTTATGGATTTTCTAACGGTAACTTTGTGTTATAATTTTTTTACTATACATCCATTCCTTAGTTACCCGTTTTGTAGACGTCTGACAACTTTATTTTCACAAAATGGAAAGTTATGGATTTTCTAACGGTAACATACACGAGCGCAGTGAGCTTCCGAACATTGGCCAAATGTTCGTGGAATTTCAGAGATCGAAGGCTTTCCGTTGTGTTTTTTTTGCAAATTATTGTTGTTTGAGCCCCGTGGAAGAACCGAGAATGATTCTTGTTTCAGTGGAGTGGATTACATAACTGCTTTATGTATAATAAAAATTAATGGTGCAGAGACTTCGTAATTGTATTTAGAGATTGACTTTGTAATTTTCAGTCCTGTATTGATTATGTCCTACGTGTAATTATTATATTTCAGGTCAGAAGAATCTACAATGTCGGAAAAATATTAAAACTAAGTTCTTTTCTGAATACGATTATCTACCATTAATTGTTTCCGTGTGACTAATATGCGTTGAAGTTTCAATGGAAACGAATAATTTTACTTCATGGAAACGGTTATCAAAAGTTTATCTGTGTGCTACAACATCTCTATAACTCAAGGTGAGTTATGTACGAATTAGCGGGGTCGATCCAAGGAAGTGATTGATGATTTGTGCGGATTAATTTATTCTGAGATATGTTTCAAGGTTAAACAATGTTCAACGATGTGATCATTTGTCTCACAATAGTTTTTCCAAAACAATCATAAAATGTTTAAAACTATTATATTATATCCGGTTCTTTTTTGTTATTCTTGAATAAGAATAAATTTCTTTTTATATTTTATATAATGACTTTCCGTGTCCTTTCTTGTGACAAGAGCTATCCGCCGGCCTCTTGTCTAGTCTTGAAATAAGCGTCGCTGCCTCGCACCACAGAGGTCCTGAGTTCGGATCCTGGCATGGGCATGGATGGTGAGATACTACCTACAGTGAAATGAGTTCCCCAAATGGTAGAAAGTCGCAGATAATGAGACTAAAAAAAACAATAAATAAAACTGTAATCTACGACTGTAGGAGTAGAAAATAATTTTTAGACTCCTAAAGGCATAGACAATTTAACCCCTTCTTGTATCCAAGAGGGAGTAAAATTGCTTCCATTAAAGTTCAGTCAAAGGCCACGAAAGAAAATGTAGATGAGAAGAATGGAAAAATGTCGACCCAACCTGGGAATCGAACCCGGTTTTCTTGTATCCCCTGAGGAATTCCGAAAATAAGAAATGAAACGTCATTTGTTTTCAAGTACGAAAAAAGTAATTTTTTGACATTTAAATCTGACATACTAACTTTTACTTATTTTTACAAATAAAATAATTAAATTAATCTGAATTTACATTATAAATAATATACAATGAATGGCCAAAAGTCATAAATAGAAGAATTTTAATTTAAATTATGATGTTTCGTCATCAACTTTCGGGACCTCGTCACTTAAAATATTTTGGAATTTCGTGTTACTACTTTAATACTGCAACATTCAGGGTTGGAAACATTATTTAATTCTTCTTGCCACTTTCTTCGCATATACTCATATTTTTATTTCGGTAAAAAGTGCAAATTATTTTAATTTATTATTACTGATAAGAAATTGTTTAACGCATAATATAGGAGTTCAAGCATGGTATCAAATTATTTCCAGCCAAATGTTATTAGATTTTTGTGTTATATTTTTCGAGTCTGTTCAGCATTTGACTAGTTTGTATTATTGGTGCTGCCCTTTGGATTGGTAAGAAGTGATGGGCAAAATTCTCTGTGAACGGAATGACGAACGATTCCGATAATATATGCCATTTGCTGTTGTCCCTAATTGCCGGAAGTATATTTGATATTGCTATTGTGCCATGATCAGGCTATCAAGGCGTAATTGGTAGAGAGGGGGCAAGTACGTCGCGCGGTCTTCAGTCTCATCGACGATGGAGTGGGCGTACGACGTGCTGCTTGTCCTCGCAGTTCTTGGTGCGTAACAAATCTTCTACTGCAGGTCCGCCATTAAAGTCGACGCTTAACCTTCGGGACGTTTTACTCGTTAAGACTGCCACTTTCCTTTCCAAAATATGAAAGGAACAACTGAATCGGAACGAACAACGTTAGGGATCAAAACATCTCAGCATTTCTCGTGTACATATATATGTGTCTCAAAAATGCTGAAGTAACAGCGCTCACGGCTCGTAGAAAAATGTCTCATCATGAAATGATTTAGTTCTACGACCAAAATTTATAATTAAATGAATGATTATATCTCGTTGAATCTTATGCAGAAGTACAAACAAAATAATTTTCATAAAAAAATAATATTAACACAAATTAATTAGTTGAATCGAATCTACCGTTTATTTCGCTTTAACTGGTTACTTATTTTTTAGTTGTGTTGATTTATTGTCCGCGAAATGCAAATCCTTCCTCATATAATTCGTTTTATATTGTTCGTAAATAATATCCTTCATTCACTGATGCTTTCCTATATTCATACAATTAGTGATTATACTGAATTTCCTTGAGAAACACTTCTCAAGGTTGGCAACGTTTTTGAATAGCATTTATACAGCATATTAATAGGCCTGGTTCCATGTCAGGTGATGTAGATGTTACTAGAGTGCCAAGAAAGAACGAGTAAAGGTAGTAATAAAACGAGTAAAGGTAGGTAATAAAACGTAAGACTAATTTATTAATACTCTTTATTTTGCTATTTGGAAGGAAACGTTCAGTGGAAATAAATAAATGTATGCTTGCGCGGCGAAAGTTTTTATATTTTCAGAAAGTATTTGCAAGTACTGTTACGAAGACAACTATAATATATGTAACATATATAATTCAATTTATTGTAAATGTATTGTCGCTAAAGATCTAGTTGTTTATGCGACTTAAAATTACATCTTAATACAACAAACTACCTCGGTTTCTTCAATGGAGTGTTGTTACTTACTCTCTCATCTTTTCTATTTTATTGTTCCCGAATGTAATATTTGCACGACTGCTGTTCTATTTACAATTACCGACATTACATTGAGTCAACTGCAATAGTTTTCTTCCTATTGGATATATTTCAGTAGTTTTGTAGTAGACAATATCTTTTTTTACTTTTTGTTTGGTTCTTTGTTCGTTACTTTTCTTCAATCTTATAATTCTCTCTTTACTTGTCTCACAACTGAAATTTATCCCAACTCTTAGACAGTGTACAATATTGACCATTCATTTTAATGAAATTTGAGACAAATTATTTGATATTGTAATTTTTCGTAATATTAAAACAAACTTGAAGTTTCAGCTGTCAAAGTAAGAAACAAAAATATATGCTGTATTCGTAATTCAAAGTATTCGAATTTATGTAACTTGGAAATGACACGCCAATGTCATTTCGTAGTTATTTACAATTCATCATTGTAACAAATAATTAAACACTAGACAGAATATTACTAAACACTGATCTTGTTTTCCATGCAGCAGCGTCATCTTCAACAGCGTCGAGGCGCGACGTACGTGGAAGGAGAAAACAAAGCGGCAGTATAAAGCACTAGAAAGACATTTACTCTACTATGATGGATGGTCAATTCCACTCATAAATTAACAAATTTTACAATTTTTTAATAATGAATGCTGACTTTTTACGTTCTAATATCATTTGTGAGACTGTTATGCAGGTTTATGCCGGAATGACGAACTCGTTTTTAGACAAAAACTGAATATATATATATATATATATATATATATATATATAAAGAGTGAAAATTTGAAAATATATTAATTTTAGACGATTTTATTGAACAAAAAGGCACGAACAGAGTCCCTCAAATACCAAACCGCTTAAAATTACTAGGGTCAAGCGTATTATATTCGAGTTAAAAATGATACAAAAGCCCACTGACCCATTTATTGTCGAATAATATTTCCGCACACATGAATCTGCCCTCCATCGATTATTATTACCCGAAATTGATAAGATTTGTTTGTTTTACTGGTATCATAAAGAGGGTTTTTTTAATTGAGGAAGAATGTTTTGGTCTTATTAGTCTTACATTGCGGCAACCTTTTAAAGCAACCACATTAGAAAACAAGGCAACAAAATACGAAAAATATCGATAATAATCATTTGACGAATGTTGTAACTTATTGTCCTGTCTCATCCCTAGAGGACTAATACAGTAGTCAAATTTAATTTATTACGATTTCTTAACCTTCACATAATATAATCGATTAAGCTGTGTTTTTAATGGGCACTTTTCCAACTTGATGATGCTCAATCGTTCCTCATGATGATTGTCCCCATGACGTCGGATGAGCTCGTACCCGTCCATACCAGTGTCAAACCTGTTGCTGAAAGGACGTTGATCTTGCGAGCTGCCCTCAGGCTTAGTTAGAATTCGCATTTGTACTGTGTCAACCGCTGTGAGAACCTGAGTGTTCATAATCCTAAAATGAGCCACAATCGAAACTCCGCTCAAGATATGACAGTCCACTGAGATATGTTTACTCGTTACAAATTTCAAAGCACGAGATGCGTGGCTTTTGTATTAACAATAGTCACATTTACGATTCCTTAAATATATTTTCTGATTTCGTAAATATTTCATTCAAATACGATCATGTCAAATAAGCAAAGAGGAACATGAAGGCACTTTTGTGCTTAGTTCTCTCACTACAAGCGAACGTCAGTTTCTTTAATTAACCAGATTACAGTCAGAAATATAGTGCTCATCGTTTATGCTAAACAGCGAAATTATCATGAATAATATAAAATAAAATTAACAGTACGTATGGTTCCACTGCATTTGTAACCTGCTTAGCTGTACTGTAAATTTTAAACGAAACAATCTTTTAATAATCATGATATTTATCAAACAGTTGTGTGAACATATATAAAATAATTACCTATAATTAGGTACTTTATGGTATCACATATATTTAAAGAATAATTTAATGATACGTACAAATTAAATTGACGGTACTCTTAATTCATTAATACCGACATATGCTTCTTATTATATTATTTAAGATTTACAGCCAATTAAAATGTTCTCAAATACTTTACAAATTAATTAATTGCATCGTCATTAATAAAAACAAAAACTTCCGTCAATCTGCAAATAATACACAACACACAGCCAAGTTACACCAATATTTTCTTTGGAAGCAGATTGAGGATGGCCAATGGCCGAAAGATTTTTTTTATTAATGACGATGCAATAAATTAATTTGTAAAATATTTGAGGACATTTTAAATGGGCTGGAAACATCATATTACTAAAGGTCCTACTGTACCTTATTTGTAAATATATTATTATTATTACGACTGCTGTATTATTCTATTTTAATAAAAATTAAAATGCAGTCCAAATTGTGGTTCAGGAGCCTTATAATTCTGTAAAACTAAAAGTTCTTATTTATTTGTATAAATCATTATAAAATTTATTATAATTCTATTTATTATAATTCAATAAAAGTCAAACATTTTTTGACATACCGTCTTGGCAAAATATTATTTGCATAACGGCCGCTAATTGCACAGATTTCTATTGTACTACTCAAATATGTTTCGCTTTAATTATAAGCATATAAATAATTTTCCAAAGCGTGGGAATGGCCGTCTAGAGAAACAAAACTATAACATATAAGCAGATTAGTAATTTTAAAACAATCACTGTTATTTCATCGGGACACAATCATCGAATATATGCGGTATTGTCCAAATCATTCTCAAGTTGGAACATATTGACAAACAGAAAACATTGGAAGCGATTTATAGAAACAATAGAAAATGGTAAATCTTCGTAATTAATGAGGCGTTATAGAACAATTTTATGCCAATATTTTAAATCATTTGCAATCTAAATTACTTATTTACACCGTTACCATATAGCAAGGCCATTGTAATAGTAAAATATCAGTCTCTAATTTTTCTTGATTGGGAGAAATCTGATAAAGTGTGGCCAAAGTAGATACGGAAAAATTTGTAATATTTCTCGGCAAATAATATTTTAATATATTTTATAATTATTTATACAAATTATTCTTAATTGTACACAATTATTTACGTAATTATAAGAACCACAATTTTTATAATAAGTTATTTACTATAATTAAAAAGTTAAATATTAGCAAAGTCTTGACAGTAAAAAAACACGTCAGTATTAGTGATTCATGAGGACCAAGTCTAAATAATAAATTTCATTACATACAGAGCTCTATTTATCTGGCTTCAGTAGCTACCTAATTGAAAATAATTTTAAAGCTTATCTATCACATAATTATAAAGCAAATATTATTTTTCTCTTCAACTTTTTAAATATATACTTGTGCAGAAGAGGTGGCTCCAAGACGAGAGCGATGCGTAGTGTCAATTTTATGTTTATTAAATTATTTCTGATAATGTAGCTGTTTTATTCAAATATTTATCATTAAATTCATTTGATGCAGTAACGCTTTGCTAAGCAGAAAATGCAAAAATTTATTTTAACTTAACAAAACGAATTTTATGGTAAAAGAATTCTATTTTTATGTTTTAGAATCCCGTAATATACAGGATAAACGTGTCATGTTGATAACACAGTCACAAAATAACCCGTCTGAAGAGCCAACAATGCAGCTCTAGAACCTAGACCTGTCGATAAGTTCGATTATAACACAGTTTATAAATTACGAGCTGGATATTGCACGGTAATTTATATTAGTCCACTAGAATCATCTAGCTGACCCCATGGAAACAACAACAATAATTTTCATCATAATCGGTCAAGCCGTTTACAACGAGAAGAGTAACGGACAATAGGCACACTGGAATTTTATATATAAAGATAATATATTAATCGTGCAGTAACTTCATAATATGTTAAAATTATAAGTCACATTAAAACAGTCATTAAATTTCATTTAAATCGCTATTTGTCGTATTATTTCGATAAAATTACCAAATTACTGCAGAAACTGTACGCATTTGAATTCCATGCCGTTAGGTTATCCGTAGATAAATAAAGATTATTATACATATATTTTAATGGGAATATATTATTTCGTATACAGATTATGGACCGAATCGCCAATTTAAACACTATTTTTGGCAAAATTTTCTTTTTAATTGTGTATTTGAATAAGGATTAACTTCTAATGAACGAGAAAATATTTTATATATTGTCCAAAACGTAATATCTAGATCAATATTCCCGTAATTTTGGTTTCGGTTTTATCTTAGTTGATATTAATTTTGTCTATGGCATTACAATGAGAAGGTACTGTTTATTGAGTTTGTCTGTTTTTTACTTTAAAACTGAGATTGGTCAAGGAAAGTGAATTGTTTTGATGTAATTTTATTAAAACGAGTTCATTATTGTTGAGATATATCTAGAAAGGCAATTAATTCAACAATATGTTCAGAGAATGAGACAGTTTTCTAGTTTAATTATCATTAAGTACATAATTGGCCTGTTTTCTTGTACATCTATAACATACCTTATCTTTATAATCTTACAAAGTTGTTTTACAAAATTCTTCTATTATTTATTTTACAGTAATTCTAGCTAAAAAAATAGGATAGGATCAGAGGGGTGTAGGGTCAAGGGGGAAAAGAAGATGAAAAGAAAATTTGCTGTTAGGTCAAACATCTGGAGAGGATGAAACAGAAAGAATGAGTGAAAGCGAATGAGCATAACAAAGATAAGAGAAGTACGAGATGAAAAAGATGTGAGTAGGATTTAGACTACCAGCCACATGACGAACGTCGAAAATTTAAAAAATTCTTTGGTAAAAGTTTAAATTGTTCTGTTGTAGTGATTTACTATAGAAAAATGAAGAAACTACAAAATTCGAACAATGTGATGCTGCAATTTTCACGTTTCTCTCATAAAGGCAAAGTTGAGTTGTCTCCGATTTCATGACTTTCTGAAACGTTGAAAGCTAATACTGAAGAAGAGGAAATTTAGAGAAAGTTGAAAAATCGTCATAAACGGATCAGTAATACTCATATAAAATTAGACAATTGTGAAACTAGTAGAGATTAAATGTTTCCCGTTTGACTTCATTTTGTAATATATTTGCACGGTTGTGCGATTTGTTGTATTTTATATTTAACTAGGCACTTAAACTCCTATTTGAACAGTATATTTACATTTATTTGTAGTACTAAATTTAATAACTTAAAATAAATCATCATGCTGCACAAATATTGACAGTGAACGAATAATATTTTCACCCAATCAAATATAAGTTGTGTGCATCCAATGAACAAGCTATATGAGAGCGTTTAATGAACAGGAACAGAATTCAGTGCCAACTTACAATTGCAAATACATGAATATATGTAATAAATGGCTTCCATTGTTAGAAATAATCTCGGCGGGCGGTGAGGGTCGAGCGTTGTCGTGCAGGACTGCCATATCGCCGGTCTGTTTCGGATCTAAAACGAAGGGCGTTTCGCTTTTTGCGGCTTCTTTCTTCTTAAAATCTTTAGCTCAACCGAACCGAGTTTTATCTGTTGCACCATCAGCATGGGACTCTCTAAAATGGCCTATTTCCTCACTTTGTATATGTATGTCTTTCCTATCTACATTTCCCTCCTGATTACAGTTTTTCAAAAAAAATACCCTCATGTTCTTAATCGCCTCTTCAGTGGTCGTCACATGATCTATTCTGTTCATCATTAGCCATAATGTTTTAAGTTTTTGAATATTCTGGACGTTCTTTCCACGCTTTGAGCAGGTTCAATGTATTCACGTTTTTAGTTAACTCCAAAAACGGTTCTGTTACACACCACGAACTTTTGCAACGTCGCCGACAAATCATCGGTGCCTCATCTTTACTTGTTCCTGCTACTCAAAATTTCACTACACTTGAAAACTCTCATCCGAGAAAGATACCTCGCTAGTCCTCAACAAAAGATAATATTTTTAAATAATTTTCGAGCTGAATTAATTTCATTAAAAAATCACACTTCGTTTAAGTTCTAACTAATTTGACTAGCAACTCGTTTTTATCGTGAATAGATTAATGAGTTAAAGTTGAGGCCAATTGCTTGTATGTGAGTCTGATGAAGAAGGCTCGCTCCTGATGCCTTAAATTCCTGATCTGGTTTATGCTTTACTGTCCTAATTAAATGCAGTTTCATGACTCTTACTAGTAGAGAAGTCATTTCTTCTGATCCTTAATTATTTCATCTTTCAACAATTCTACTGGTGACCTGCTTTCCCGCTTCCGCAAAAGAACGTTATTAAGTTTACGTAGGAGTCAGAATAGTAATTGGGACTGTCTCATGGTCGATATTTCTTTCTCAACGATCAATCGCAATTCATTTCCACGACTTCATGGCGTGAATTATGCAATCGCCTGCGTCAAAGGTTCACTTTTAGCTAGAACTGTTACAACAGAACCTCAACACAATTTTAAGAAAGTTTCCTCTAATATATTTTCACCACACTTACAGGGAACAGGTCATCATTCAGGAAAGAAGAAAGTACGGGAACGTACGTCACGAGATTACACAATGCTTAGAACTAGTTTCTATTGCCTATGCGACTACATTTAAGTCCAGAAATGAGGTTGCGTATTATCAAATGGAATGTTGAGAACCAATAGCATTAATAACCATTGTAACCATTCTGTGAATACTGGGAAGCGTCCAGTTGCAGCTCGTGAATTTTTAAATCATGTGCTGCATCATCACTAGGAGCAACAACAATTTTTATGACGATAACTAAGTAAATTACTAAGATATTACAAAAGTGTGTGTTGCTAATACTCTGCGGAAAATGGCCTGAGTTGTAACTTGATACATGTATAAGTCAGTGTACGCAGTTTGAAATACTATCTAATTTTTAAAGCGGACTAATTCAGCACAAAGTCGGTACACACTTCTAACACGAAAGTACTTATTTTAAATTAACTTAATATTAGGAGCAGCCCACTGATTCTGGCAGTATTGTGTGCGCCAGTGTCCACAACATCGACATAAACCGTTTGTCGAGCTTTACTTATAATGCAGGAGATTAAAACTGAATACTGCACATAAACATTTCTCATTTCAGACAAGAATTATTAAATTCTGAGAATTGATATAGCTAACTGCATTAGTGGGGGCAAGTATGCCGAAAGGCGGGTCGTTTAAAGTATTTTAAATCCCACAAATTCTTGCTGTAAAAGATACAATTATTATAAATGTTCTTAATTTTTTTTCAAAGTGATATTAAGGACTTTTGGTGAATATATTCATAAGAAAACCATTATTCAAGTCCTCAAATGTTTTGCTTAATAAAAGTACCGTCATAAATATAAGAGCTTTGAATATTCAACTATAATCAAATGAAAAACATTCAGCGTTGAAGATAAAGGCAAATAAATTAAACCATTTCCGTGCAGTAGCACAAAAGCAAATATGCAACGGCCGCCACTTTTTGTTGTTTTTTTTTGAGCGAGTCCATATTAGATGAAAAATAGGAATTCATTTTATTTATTTGTTATGATGTTATGGTATTCAGTTTCAAGACTGATCTGATGGAATTTGCAATGCTAACCTATCTTGCGCAACATAGCAGCAACCACATCCCACATCCTCCCTAATCCACTTAGCGTTTACATCCTTGGCCTCCCTCTACTGTTCTTACCACACACACTTCCTCTAATACTAATTATACAAGACCCTCGTGCCTTAAAACGTGGCCTATTAATCAATCCTTTCTCTTGGTCAAAGTCCTCCATATTGTTCGCTCTTTCCCTATTCTGCTTAGAACTTCTTCGTTAGTGATTCTATCCACCTATGTGTTTTTCAAAGGCTTCTATTCTTTTCCTTTCTGTTACTCCCACCGTCCCATTTTCGCGCCCATATAACGCCACACTCTACACGAACATTTCTAGTAATGAATCCCTAATATTCATAATTATATTACCTATAAGTAAATTCCTCTTTTTTACGAAAACCTTTGTTGCCTGTGCTATTCTACTCTATACAATACTATACTTCTACCATCCCTAGTTATTATGCTGCCCAAGTAGTAGATTTCCTAAACTTCCATCAAAATATCCCTTCTCAATCTAGCACCCTTTGTTATTCCACTATTTCCCATATCATACTTGGTTTTCCTTCTGGTAATCCTCATGTTGTACTCTTCCTCCAGGACCACGTTCATGCCATTATTATGGTTTCAAAGTATTCTTCTGACTTCCCTAATACTATAATATCATCATCAAACCTTAAGGATTTTATTTCTTCTCCCTGCAATTTGATTCTCTTTCCATAGTAATTTTTAACTTCGCCTGTTCTATATATAAGTTAAAGACTGCTTCCTTGTGTTACTTCCTCCTTTATTTCTGGTTTCTTTTCTTGTCCAATTCTAATTACTGCTGGCAGCCATCTTTAGAGGTTTTGAATTTATTCGTCCTCGATATTTTAATCCTGTCACATTCAACATCCTTAATAGTTTGTTCCAGTTTACATTAATCTACATTAATCTACAAATGCCATGAACGTAGGCCACTTTTATCCTGTCTTCTAAAATTAAACGCAAAGTCAATATTGCTTCTCTTGCCCCTACATTTTTCCTAAAACCAAACTGATCTTCTCCTAACTCGCATTCTATTTGACGTTTCATCATCATATATACTATTTTGGTTAATGTTTTGCAATAATGAGATACTAAAATAATTTTTTTGTATTTGTATTATATACACAATATTATTTAATTATTTTAGTTTGCTTAATCTTTCTATTTAATTTTATTTACAATCTACATCAGCACTGAGTATGAAGCAAATTTTAGGAATCATGTAATGTTTATATGATGGAGAAATATCTTTTCATGTTCCTTTAACTGCTTTTGTCAGTCTTCATTGTTGGATAGATTTCTGGACCACGTTCTTTTAGTCTTCGGGTAGTAGGGAAGGTTTTATGTAGTTCTTCTATTAACTTATTTGGCTGATTCGTTATTTGTCTCTTATACTGGTTTCATATTCGGATGCATCTCGTCTTTAATAAAGTTAATGTTGAGAGTATAGTTTCTGATGAACCTTAAGGGTTTGTTATTATTCTTAAGTTTTGATTCGAACTTTTGTAGAATGGAAAAGGATGACTAATTGACACAATCCCATAGCTGCAACCCGTGTGCCCACTCTTATTTCTATATTGTTTTGTAAATTAATAGTTTTTTTGTAGGCATAATTTGGATCTCGTCCCAACATCCAGTTCATTTGTTTGATTGTTTCCATTTTGTTTATATGAGTTTGTTACACATGAATTTTTAGTCTCTTGGACTTATTTATCCTTGTTTCTTTTCATACGCCATCGACTGTACGCATTATTCGTGTAAATATAAAGAGGCTTTTTAGGATCATTTTTCTTGCAAACACGCTGAGTAATGTAGATAATAATGTAGATATTTCGCTTCTCATTTTCTACTGTTGGTAAGGCACATCACTTGTGGCAATGTGATTATTCTAATACATTTAAGCTGATGGGAGTACCATATTATTAATTGTATAGCACTTTCCCCATTAATTTATTAAGGGATCAGCCGTAGAGGACGTTTTCTCAAAATAAGAGTATGCGAGCATCGCTCCCTGAATGAAAACTCGTGGCTGGTTGTATACGTGACCCGACTGTGAAGACCTCAAAGGTCGCACGCTCCTAAATCAAAAGTGTTTGACAGGAAGAGCAATCTTTATCAAAACAGCCTAATTAGGTCTTAACTGGTCACCAAATTGTATTACAATACTCTGCATGTGCTCTAAAATTATAGATATATTAAGGAACGGCATCCTTTGATCGTTAGCGGCACAACCAAAAAATCGCAATCTCTGATAAGTATATCTAATGGAATACTACATTACTTCACCACAGTCCTTCTTTACGGTCTTCAATACTGTATTAACATTTGATCCGTACTACATTAAAATCTTTATTGATGTCCAACTTCCTTTATTAATTTTTATACTTTTGAGTTATTAGTTTAGTTTCGTTTATTGTGACATCAACCGACGTGGTTATTAGTGACTTCGTTCACTTTACAATTACTCCTGTATTTATAATAATATATACAATATAATAGTTTATAACGATAAAGTGGGGTACAAAACAATTAGATATATATTACATATTATTGAGTAGGTTCAAGTCTTTTAAATAATTTAATATGTGGTTTATAAATCTTGGGTCATTGAGGCATTCCTTGTAGTCGTCCGAGATTCCATATTCACTTCTTTTTTTGCAGCATTTACGCACATTCATCCATATCGGGTGGTGTATAAAGAGTTACATTTTTCGCTGATTATTGGGTTGTATTTGGTCATTCAATGTCCATGAGAAAGTCTAGAATGACCATCTAATTGTTTGAACCCGTCTGTTTAAATTGTATTGGTATGGTTGTATTTCGTAGTTACTGTTCCTTATTTCGTGGAGTTTAGTCTGTTTATGTATACACTCATTGTTCCAATTATCCCTGATTTTGGCTTTTATAGTCTTTATTACGTTCTTGTTGGACACTGGCAGGTTAGTTGGGTTTGTGCTGGATAATTCAGATTTAGCTGCGGCATCAGCTGCTTTGTTACCTGTGTTTTTGATCCGTCGTATGCATTCTTTGTATATTCTGAGTTTTTCGCGAAAAATAATGTGGTATATTTGAGGGCTGGCGCAATTTTTGGGATATTCGGTGAGAACTCGATCAATAGTTGACGTTTTTAGTATTCCAGGGGGATCATCAAAAGAAAAAAATTTGAAGGGCATCAGGAGGATTGGGAATTGTTTTTGAGATGTTTTGAATCCGGAGAGACAGGGGTATTGGGTATGAGTTTTTTGCGTTGTAACTGTTCAGATAATTATCATGGAAAATAATTTTTGATGTTGGGTTTTTAGGGTTAGCTGCGACGTTGTATTCGTATGATACACATATGTTTTGTCTTATGTATGGCAGTGGCTCTTCGTTGACTTCTGGTAGGATATCACAGATCGGGCTCGATCTAAAAGTTCCAGAAGCTAATGTAAGGCACGAATTAAGTATAGAAGCAAGCAATTAAAGAACGCTTGTATTAGCGGAAGAATAAGTCATAGCTCCATAGTCTTTGACCTTATCGGTGTACGGTAAGTAAGGAGGACACTTTAATTCGCTCCCCATTTAATCGCTGATATTATTATTATGATATTCATCCGTTTTTGTCATTCTGTTTTGATGTGTTTGATATGAGCTTTCCATGTGTATTTTTCGTCGAATATTAGTCCAAGAATTTTGACTGTATTTGACCTCGTAAGATTATTTTCATCAAGTTTAATTTTATAATTGTAGTTCAAATGTTCGGTGGTTCTGCTGAAGACGATAAATTCAGATCTTGTCTTAGACATGTCTCATGGACATGTCCGTTGTTATTTGCCCAGAAGTTTGGCTTTCACAATGTGGCTTGGATTAATGTTTGTGTGGTAGAAGGGTTTCTTCCACTACATTTTATCGTAATATCGTCAGCGTATAGAAAGGTTTTAGCGGTGCATGAATGTGGGAGGTAGCTTCGTTTATTGCTGTGTGACTCTCAATACAGAGCCTTGAGGATATGGCGATCTGACGATAGTGTGTCCTTTATTTTGACCTTAATGGATCTATTAGACATGAAGTTAGTTATAAATTTTAGAAGTTTACCCCGAACTCCAATATTTTTCAGTAACAAAATAACACACCATGTCGTATACTTTCTCCATGTCAAGGCAAGTGACAATGATATATTGATTAGTGATCAAACAGTTGCACATTTGATTTTGGAGGCTAGTTAGGTGGTCCATTGTGGTCCGTCGTTCTTGAAAACTACTCTGGTGAGATGAGATGAAATTCTTTTGTTGTAGATGCCAAAGGAGACGTTTGTTGACTAATTTTTCCATTAATTTACCAAGTGTGGACGTTAAAGCTATAGGTCTATAGTTTACTGCTAGACTATGATCGGTTAGGGATTACAATCGCAGTTTGCCACTTCGTAGGAAAGGTTCCTGTACTCCAAATATCGTTGTGAAACCGATGATAGGAAGTCAATACCGACGTCAGGAAGATGTTAAAGATTCTGTCCTGGTGGGGGCAGAGTTTCTTGAGATGGCAAGAATTCTCTTTAGCTCGACCGAAGTGATTTGTTGACCGAGTGTTGTAGTAAGGTCACTGCTGGGTTCGTTAACTTAGATATGTGTAGGTGGCAGGTTACGTTGTATATTAAGAAATTCTTGGCTGTAGTTAGCGCCAGAGGAGTTTTTTGCAAAGGTTTTTGCTAACTAATTTGATATATCGCTTGTGTTGGATATTATGGTGCTATAATTCTTTATCAATATATGAGGTTGGGATGATTTACAATTTCCAGTAATGGATTTTATTGTGCTGTAGATCTCACATATAGGGGTGCCGTGTGTCATAGATGAGATACGTTCAATCAATTTCTTATATTTTCTTAGAAGGTCTTACAGCGATTGTTCTCAGTCTTTCGTGTTCAACTTCGTTTATAGTTGTTGGGTGGCGTTTTTATCGGTTGAATGCTCGTTTCTCTGCTCTCCTAGCTTTATCGCAATTTTCATTCCATCATATTGTTACTTTTTTGGGTGTTCTTCTCTTGCTTTTTGGTATAGCGAAGTCTGCTGCTTCAGTTATGAGATTCGTGAAGGTTGAAGTTCTATCATGGATGCTCATATCTGCGAGTTTGTCTTTCCAGCTTCTGTCATCAAGTTTCTTTCAGATATATTCACGGTAATGGTCCCAGTTTGCACATTTAAATTTCCATTTTGGTTCTACAAGAAGTTGTGGTGTGGTTTCTCGTGGAATGCTGATTTTAACGGGGAAATGATCACTGCCTTAGTGGTCGGTTGGGACTGCAAAGCGTTAGGTCTAAAGCACTAAAGCCTTTGTAAGTGAATGGCATTACCGGTGTTTAACAGGAACATGTCAGAGTCAACCAGAACTTTCTCTATCTTCTTTTCCCTTGGTTCGGTTTTGTGTGATCCCCGGGTGGGATTGTGAGCGTTGAAATCTCCAAGCAAGATGAATGGTGCAGGAAGTTCTTCTTTAAGTTTATCAATTCTTCGAACTGAAGATTATGAAAATTTGGAAGATAGATATTACAGACATTTATGTATCCAATTTGGAGCAACACTTTAGTTGCGATGGCCTCTAAATGGGTTTGCAAAGGAATCTCGAATGAGTTAGTATTTTTTGCACATAAGTAGCAACTCCGCCACTACCGTGCTTGTTAAGTCTGTTTTTGTAGAACGGATTATATTATCGAAATTTGCCACAGTAAGTTCCTTTAAAATTTGTTTCTTGGATGCATATAATTGTTGGAGTGGTGTTGGCTAACAATATTTATAGATGTTGTTTCTGCGCAAAAAAACATTCCATTGTGACAGAAAATATTTTGAAATAATTACTGCTCTGTTGCCATAGGCGCTTTATCACTGGAGCCACTAGAATATTTATCGTTTCCGCTGATGTAGTATTCAGTCATTTCATTTTAATTCACGTTATTCTGCTTTTGATGCTGCGGTCGTAGAGGTAGGGGTACAAATCGGTTAAGCATTCTGTAATTTTAGTTATGTCCTGTGAAAATTCAAATGCAATTTATTTTGTATTAGGGTTGCCTTTAGTTTTTTCAAGAAATTTTTAAGTTGAAGGTAGTTAAATAAATATGGATTTTCGGGAGGGGTTCTCCAATGAATTGTCTTCTGCGTTTTTCTGAGAACATTCGATTTTCCCCTTCTTCTTTTTTGGAGCTGATTTCTTTTTTGATTCTTTGTTTTATGCATTCATTTTCTGAGTCGTCGTCGGTTTGTTTTTCTTGTGTTTGGAGACTAGATATCTCGGATTCGGTATCAGTTGTTGAGAGGGATCGTTTAGGTTTTTGGTATTTGGCGGAAGATTCTGTTGACGGGGAGTCAGTTTCCTTTTGAGGAGCTTCATTTATAGAGGAGTTTTTGCAGAGTTACTGAAACGGCCTGGTTAGCATCTGCACTGATCTCGTGAATTTCAGGAGTAGAATTTTCACTACAGCGTTTGGGTAACTGACCCTGTTTTCTGCAAATGAAGCATGCTACAATATCAGGGATGGATACAACCAATAACTAGTTCCTTCAAATTCGAAGTTTAAAGAGTCGTGTATTCTATCCACACCTTCAGGTCTGTCGTCTAAAACTAAAAGGATGTGTGAATATCCTTTGTCTGACATTCTGGTTTAGGAAGGAAATGGGAGATTCTAGACGAATATTTAATTTAGCAAACTCTGTTTCCAGGAAGAAGTGAGGAATTATTGGGCATACGTTTAATAGGATTATGCGCTTTAATTTTGAAACGAGAGGTCTAATTGCAAGTTGGTTATTGCCGAATTGGATTGTAGTAAATTTATCTGTTAATAATTTTGCGATATCTTTCATGGCCAAGTACATACATATACGACCGTTGGATATTCTTGACACAAACCTGATGTCCTTTGGATTGATGAGTTTACCAAATCCAGCTGCATATTCTCGGATTGGGATGCCATCGAATGATCGTTCCTTAGTTGGGAATGTGTCCTTTTGGATTGCTGTTGCATAATTATTTATGAGTTGAATTGACATCATTGGGGTTGTAGAAGAGATGACTCCTGTAGTCAGAGGTCTTCTCACAAATTGCGAGAAAAAAAAGTGAGTTTTCACAAAGCCAATATATATTGTTTGTATATTCTGGTAATTTTAAATTCACAGTTCCACACTATCGCCATACAAACGGGCACTCGTTGCTCGCAGCATTAAATTGTTTGTTATTCATTCTTGATTTGTCTTGATGTAGGAACTAAGCTAATACGGGAGATATAAATCACAACACACTGGGAATATCATTGATATGTTATTAGTTAATAGTGTTTGTGTGGGATTGACTTCAATTTTTTTCCCTTTTAGCGTTCCACTAGGTTGTTACATGATCTTTCACATTCTTACAACCATAGCAACCTCTTTTCTTTGTCCTTTTATTAGTTTATTACATTATTATCACCAATATAATGATTGGTAAGTCTGGTTGAAAGGTAAAAATTTTTTTTAGAAAACTTAATTTATTTCTCAATATAATTTCCTTCTCTTGTTATACACTTTTGGTTCCTATTTTTTCAAAACATCACAAAAATAGTTTTTGTCACGGCCTCGATTACTTCCTCACCAAACTAAATGTTTCTGGAACAAGAAGTCACTTTGTGCTCGGTCTCGTGAAAAGTGTGGATGAGAAACAATTCAAATCAAAACTCGTACACTTTCGCCATGAGACTGCTGCTGTCCTGGTGAACAAAACACTTTCTTGTACGCCAAACTTGGTCCTTTCTCAATCAACACCTGTTTCAAACTATCCATAAGAGCAACATTATAATAGAGCCCAGTTATGGTCATGTCCTTTTCCAAGAAATCTGTTAATATTATACCCTGACGATCCCAAACGGCCATCACCTATCATCTGAGAAACCGATCTTCGCCTATTACCTTACACTTGAACCAGTTTTTGTCCATTGTTTTGATTGTTTGTTTCTGAAGTGATAGTTCCAAGTTCCAGCGAAAGTTACGAATCAGAGCAAAATTTCTTGTTGGTTACCCCTAAGCATTGCTAGATTCTGATTTGAAATTTTTTTGCCGAATCTGTTTTTGGTCTAATGTTAACAGTTTTTTCGTGGCCAGTTTTTCAAGGAGGATGAAATGCACTCGTTCGTCTGAGAAGCCTACGGCATCAGATACCTCACATAATTTCAGTCTGCGATCTTCCATGACGATATTGTGAACTTTAACTGAATTTTCGTGTTTAATAGCGTTAAATTCATTTTTCTTTTTAATTGTTTCCCCTTGGCTATACATTTATTCAGAAGGTTGCCAACAATAAATTACAACGGGCATATCTTTAAACTTTTAAGAATATCTTTGAAAACAATGGCACGAAAATGAAAAATTACCACCATTTCAAAAACATTTACCAGACTTATCGAACAACCTTCCTAGTTCTCTTTATTGCCCAGGACAATACACATTGTGTTGGGAGGGATTTTCAGTATGAAGTGCAAAACTATGCAACAGATTCAGTAAATTTACTACCTTAGAGTTCCGACTGTTCTACAAAACCAAACTTTTCGTCACAGCTCAACGTTTCTCGTGCATTCAAGAACCCCTCTTCTCGAAGATAAACGGGTACTTGGCAGAAATTAAGTCATAACTGTAAGAAAACAGAATAATGACACTATAAAACAGCTGAATGAAAAATATATACATTTAAAGAGATTATATTTGAAATAAAATGATTATGAAGAAATGTCCTTTTCACTATCAAGCTGAGAACGCCCTCTAGATTATATTTTTATAAAATATAATACAATTTTATTTAATTTGTTTGATTTTAAGAAATAAAATGGCAAACAGTAAATCAATGAACTCCTGGCAGAAGAGCGGAGAGAGAAAAGATTCGGAAGAACCCTCCGTCTCACTATTAGGAAAGAAGAGAACAAGACAGTGAAGGAATCATCCTAGATGAAGCCAAATGATAGAATTGGAAATAGGGAGGGGGGAGGCAGGTCGATCATTTTCTATTCCAAATTTTGACGGGACACGGCTGCATCCAAGACTAGCAACACAGCTTCAGGCTCGAGGACGGAGAGGAATGTCCAACTTGCGACCCTGCATCGGGAATGCGGAACCGGAACAAGTGTTTTTCACATGTCCCCTCGTTTTTGAAAAGATAGACGACTGTTGATTTGCATGCACTGCTCAATTCAAACATCTTTGGTGTTGATAGTTGTTCCATAGGGCTCCTCACCAACCGGAATTATCAAATGTAAATAAACATAAAATTTTTCGACTAACTCGAGGATTGGTTTATTCTAATCAGTGTCAATTAACCTAGAATTGAGTTAGTATCACGACACGATGTATTCAACCGGTGATATTATAGATATATTACTCGATTTAGGAGAGTGTAGGAGAGAGTATCAATTGGTACCCTAATCGCCTGCGTCATCCTTCGTTTTTGGGGTATTTTTCGAGTAAAATTAGTGGTAATGACATGATTGATGGTGTATCTGAAATTACCTAATCAAGACAAAAAAGTTTCATAGGAGTGAAAAGTGAGGTTGCTGTTTTAAGAAAAAAAGACTTTGAGCTTTCAGCTAAAAAGCTCAAAATAATGCACGCATCTAATGTCCTCCTAGAAACCTCACAACTTCTGTCTTGGCCGTACTGTTTGAGATGGGACACCCTGTATATAGCAGCGGAGTTCTACAGTTTTCCATTCTCTCGCTCCGAGTAAAAATCCGTTGGTCCGTATTAGAGATGGGCGATCCGATCGAGATCTGATTCAAAGAACTTGATCCTTCTGCTCAGTGAGTGATCATTGAATCGTAAAACAAGAGCGGTAGCTCTTTTGATTCACTCCGCTCCTGCGATCCGAGATCGGCCAGCTGTTTGAATCACTCACTCACGAATCAGATCAGTGAGCCTGCGATCCCAGTGTTTGAATCACTCACTCACGAATCAGATCACTCAGACTGCGATCCCAGTGTTTGAATCACTCCCTCACGAATCCGGTCGCGGAAATCAGAATCTTTTTCTTTCTGCATACGTTATCGTGGGGTAAAATTAAGTGGCATATGTACAAAATATTGTAACCGAACGTTAATATTCTCTTCTTTGATTGTGCAAATATAATACCTATTCTGACTAAATCTTATCCTACAAGTTTCACTTTAGCTCTCAAAATCGCTTCATACTATATTATGCTTTTACTAACGTTATTGTAGTAGAGCGTGTAATAATTTTTATTTAGTGGCATAACAATTAAAATATAAGCATATGTATGTGAATATTGCCAGTAATTGTTTCCTCTTTCAAAGAAAAATCCAAATCCATAAGTGACGATCCAAATACCTCCATTATTAAAATAAATGGAAACAAGGTAAGAGTCATATTGGTAAACTGGGTGAAGTGAGTATACATAATGAGCCGTGAATCATCTAAAGAGGTAGCTCTTTGTACTGGGCGAGTGGTTCCGATCGGATCACTAAAGAGAATGTTTTTGCCCATCTCTAATCCGTATGCCTCAGTGCCGCTCCAAAGTCCTGCTATGGTTGACTTCTTCCAAATAAATACTGAATGTAGCCATTGAAAGCAATAATTTGGAATTCAAACTATAAACTCATCTACATTAGGTGTAGACATTTATCCCTCCTGCTCGCGAGAATGTCTCGGTTAACTTTCGCGTACTCAGTTTGTTTACTAGAATGATTAACATTTTACGTTGTTTATTACCAATCGTAAAGTAAAGCATCGTCGGTTGGAAACGCTTCTTTGTGCAACCGTGTCATAAAATGGACAGCTTTCCGCAGTTGGTTGAGGTTGGACATGAACATGATTGCAGCGTGCGGCACTTCAGCGATGGAGTGCTGCCCCGGAGCGAGTCTGGTGTCACGTTCCAACTGTTCCGACGGGACTTCCCCCATCAGCCTTCCTTGCAGCAGCGTGTTCCGGCTCCTTCCTGGCAGACGCGCCGACGACGTCTTTGCCGTCGACGACTCCGGCGTCCTCGCCATCGGCTCGCCGCCGACAGACTTTACCATGGACGTCGGCAGGTATGTTTAATTTTAATGGTAACTTTAATTTCATATAACGTTTTACATTCGTGGGCGGTACACTACTCCGTCAGAAAATGTGAACATCTCTATGTGAAAGAAACTTTGGTACTCACAGCATATTCAAGCACTGCTTCAGTAAATATCGCTTGGAAAGTCATTCTGATGCAGGTTATCTAGGGTTTCCCTGCATCTCTTTAGGTGAAACAGCGGGAAGAATCCTTAAATTATAGCCCGTGGGCCAAGGTCAACCCTTGGCTACTTTACCTTCCCTCCTTTTCAATTCACTTCCTATGCTATTAAAGGGGAGTTGCCTGTTTGAGGATCACCCTCATGCACCCTGTTATCTCCCCAAATATCATCGTGTTTTGTTATCAGGACCGGATTTCCGTATAAACTACACAAGCTATCCCCTTGACTGATCACTGACCACTCAAAAAATTTATTTTGAGTTAAATATATATTATTTCACAATCAATGTACTACTAATTTGCATTTATAAAAGACATCAAGTCTGTTCGTAATCAGGAAAGTTTGTTCATTTTTTCTGGCGTCGAGTCTACAAACTATTCGGTAATATATAATGAGAAGAACATGATGAATACTTTTAATACCACCCTGAAAAGGTAACGGATTAATATTTTGAAAGTACCCCTTCAGTTGAAAGACAATTGTACTGTTGTACAGTGGGGATTCGAAATTGATAAAAGTGACGACACTTTGGAGGTGAACTAATAGTAATAGTTAATAATATAATTAACTTACATAAGTGGGATTGTGCGCCAACATAATTATTTAAACCTTCTGAACATCAATTTAGCTTCTCTCTGCTCCTTTACATTAGTTACCCCAATCAACAATTTTTACAATGATAATTAAGAAGATGTTAATAATACTACAACACATACACTGTTGATAATACTCCACGACCTGTAATATACTACACTTCTAATTCCGTCAACATAACGTGTAATAGGGACGAATTTTTAAAAGCGTATAAAATTAAAATCAAATTGCCCCAAATTCCTATCACCAAAGTATTATTAATTCGTACATATTTTAAATAAAGTAAGTTAATTTTAGGGAGAAGCCATACATGATATTAGGAGAACATGATGAATACTTTTAATACCACATTGAAAAGGTAATGGATTAATGCTTTGAAAGTACCCCTTCAGTTGAATGTATGAGCAATCGTGCGGTAATTTTCTCAGAGTTATGAAATTCTTCCAAATGCCGTCCCTTAAATTGTTTTTTTCTTTTAAATAACCTTTGATTAATTCAAATAAACAAGAAGCCCATAAACAGTTTTTTCTATATTATTCGTCAAAAATATATTTAAAAAAAAACTAATCTGATCAGGCCGCTTCTGTGCCAGCAGGAACGGCCGATGCTGCCTTTTTAGATCATATTATTGTTAGTTCGTGGAGTTTTCCTGGTTTGACAGGTGAGGGGAGATGAAACTAAATGCTACGCATGCTTACTTTTCGTGGTACCAGATAGGAATCTTGCGCTACGTCCACGATAGCGCAAAGCGTATGTTGCTTTTGAGGGAATGAGTGCGACTGAAGGCGGACAGTTTAAAGTGTTTGAATTTGAAGCAGAAATTTAGTCTTAAAATATTATTATTTAAAGTTTCTTAAAAGTACGAAAAAAATAATTCTTCCAAAATTAATTTATGTGCGGAAGTCGCCACTAGCAGACTTCTTCCTCCTCTCATCCATTGACTCTACCTTCATGCGTTGGCGAGGGATGGAGGTGCGTCTCTACAGAGAGCCTCCATTTATCTGCGGAAGTATTGCCAAGTGCTTCAATGTTAGCACTTTGACACATACTTAGATGGACGCTGGGGCTGTCGAACACTCAGGTTTTTGGGAATCCGGAAAAACGGATCTAATAATACAACATATGTCGTTACGATTTGATGCCCTTTCTGGGTTGAATTTTCTTGGAATCTCAGAACATTCCGATCCTTTGTCGTTTCAGGATTCGAGGTTCTTGTTTCGCCAGTGACGATCTTGTATGTTTTCTCGAGTGAGGAACCTCGTACAATGTCTATAAATGAGCTTTTGTACTAGATATTAATAATACAACAACATCTACAGGGTTGTTAATACTCCTCGACCCGTAATATGCTGCATTTGTAATTTCGTCTCCATCACGTGTAATAGAAAAGAAATTTTAAAATTGTGAAAATGAAAACCATATTGGCGCAAATTCCTAACACGATAGTATTTTTACTTATTACATATTAAAAAAAATTTAGGAAAAAGTCATATTATGGGAATATTGTTTGCATGATCATATGGTAATTTTCTCAGAATTATGAAAGTCTTCGAAATGCCGCCTAAAAAATAATAAATAATAATAATAAATCAAATAAACCACAACAAGTGCAAAAATAATAATCATTTTATTAATTCGTCAAAATCATTTAAACTGCATCCTAATGAGGCTCTTGACGCTCTGACGGCGCTGTGCGTTTGGTAGCTCATATTATTGCTGGATCTTAGGCAAGCAAAGGGATTGAAACGGTAATACTGCGCATGCGCATTTCTCATTCCAGACAAGATTCGCGTGCTATAAAGATGGAGGATCACTTTTAATTTTTATACATAATCCTCGCTCCTCGTCTGGGAAAAAAAATTTATGAGTTCAACTAACCAATCGCGACCATTCATGCTTTTCCATTGTCTTGGAAAGCACCATAGAACGTGCTTTCAGTTCTCAAAGTATAAAAAATATCATATTTACACAACTGACCCTAAATCTAACGCAATATACAAAACATTAGATATTGATTAATGTACAGGGAGGTGGTTTTTTGTGGTGAGGTGAAAAAATCTTCAAAAAGACCGTGGACCTTGCTCCGTCACGTGGAGTAGTATGGTCAATGGCGCTATTCGTTGGATCGGTGTCAACCTCTGCTTAGTGTTAGTATTTTCTATTTACAATGCTCTAATCGTAATTAATTATATATACGTAATTATTTCTATCTTATTTATAAATGTCATATTTATTTACAACAGTATATGTACATATTTACATATCTTCCTTTTCTTCGATTCTCAGTTTTCTTATTACGGATGGCGTAAAGTCCGCAACGCTGTTCCAGTTTTGTAACGACTGGGTCATAGTCGCTACTAGGTTCCCCGTAGAGATCTTTTGTGCGAAGGCAGATTCCAGATCATTTTTCTAATGTGAAGCGAGGACATGTGAAGATTACGTGCTCTGCGTCCTCAATGGAGTCGCAGATATTGCACATGGCATCTTCTTCCAGGCCGAGTCTTTGGCGGTTTTGCTTGAAGCACCCATGTCCTGTGAACAACTGAGCCAGGAACTAGTCTATTTCGCCGTGATCTCGTTCGGACCACACTTTAATATTGGGGATTAGGCTGTAGGTCCATCTAGCTGTCTGGGATGTTTCCCATAATGCTTGCCATCGGTCGATGATCCACTCTCTCTTCCTTCTTCAAGGCCTCTTTTGTCTTTCTGCGTTGGTACAGGGTGTTTCTTTCTATTTCCAACAGTTCAATTGGTGGCATGTCAGGCATGCGCATAGGACACCGTGCGGAATGCAGATGCTACCCGTAAGGAGCTCCTCCTGTAGACCCTCCTTAGCGGGTACGCCCATAACAGTGTGGAGCTTGCAGCAGACTGCTTCCGTCCTGGTCGCCTTTTCTACAGTTGTACGTATGTGCTCCTTAAGGCTTAGTCGGGAGTGAATGAGCACTCCCAGGTACTTTATGTGGTGCTGGGTGGTTATATCACAAGGTCCGACAGTAAGTGTGGTGCTTTCCAGCTTGTGACTAGCACCACTTCAGTCTTGTGTTCCCACCGATGCTAACCAATCCCTTTTAATGGATATGGCCACATTTCTGGTCAGAGTAATCTCCTCTAATACTTTTGCAACTGTGACTACCGTAATATCGTCTGCGAATCCCCGTTGTTGTCACTCCTTCCGGCTGGGGAAGTTTGAGGATAGCATCGTACATGATGTTCCACAGACGTGGGTCCACTGAGGTAATGCGTACCACGCTCGTGTTGATTGTACATGCCTGCAACGACTTAGATGGGCGAATCTTGCTGTATTACTTTGATGGATCAAACTAAACCGCGACTCTTAATAAAAGTAAAGACATAGTAGAGTAATAGGTGACCACTGGGAAGTGAAGATGATTGCTGTTGGTGTGGTGGCAGGTTCTGCGTGACGACGATGAACGAGACGGGAGAGCCGATGGCGCTGGCGTGCTTCCCCGAGAGTGACGCGACGCACAACGCCAGGTTCGAGGCGACTGGAGCGTGCCTGCTGGTGTCCGCGGGGTTCCTCCTGCTCACGCTGCTGGTGTACGGCCTGCTCCCGCCTCTGCGCGACCTCGAGGGCGCCTGTCTCGTCGCCTACATGATCTCCCTGTGCCTCGGCAGCCTGGGACTCGCCTTCATACACCTTGCTCTCTTGGGCTACGGCGGCTGCGTCATCGTGGGTATGTTCACCAAACCTATGCTCTATAAAACTCATTAAAAACTTTGTACCGCTTTCTGCGATACATATAACATGATGATTGAAGACAGCAAGGATTAAATATATTGCTCGAGTTAAAAGATTACAGCGTGCCTTTACCGTAATGCAATGGTCACCGAGTGTTAAGATATTTTCTCCATAGCTCACTAGATCCGTCACCTCGCCTTCCAGTCCATCTTCCAACCGAAATGTCGAGTATTGTTCTTGGTTCACAAGTACTAGAGAAAATTCCCTAGTCCTTGGATGGTCACCGAATACCAATGTACCGGATGTTTCTAAGGTTTCAAGGTTTTATAGTATTTATTTAATTCAACTTAAAATTATAAATAATGAATCAATGGAAAAGCAACTCATACAGTTTTTATTACAAGTGTTGAATGTGAGTTTAAGTCGGGTAGATCAGATGGTAGCGGAGGTACATACACATGGTTCCTTATGAAGGTAAAAATCGCATTGCGGCGTACTGGGTGGACGTGGAGGTCATGCCAATCCAGCGGTCGGCTACAACATCGTTTAACGTTTTAGATTTCTTCACCTATGCTGTTTAACTTTTATATAGAACACGCGATGAATAAAGTTAAAACTGAATATGGAAAAGGAATCACACTGCAAGAAGAAGAAATAAAAACCCTACGCGTTGCCGATGATATAGTAGTATTAGGGGAGTCAGAACAAGACTTGGGAACAATAATAAATGGTCTGAACGTGATCCTAGAGGAAGAGTTCAATATGAGGATTAATAGAGGGAAACCCAAGGCGATGGAGTATAGTATGGGAAACAGTGGAATAATAACGGGATTGGGAAGGGATATTTTGCAGGAGGTTAAGAAATTTTACACTTGGGCAGCATAATAACTAGAGTTGGTAGAAGTATAGTAGACATAAAGAGTAGGATAGCACAGGTAAGAAAGGTTTTCGCAAAAAAGAGGAATTTAGTTACGGGTAATATAAGTGTGAATATTAGGACATCATTGCTAGAAATGTTCGTATGGAGTGTGGCGTTATATGGGTGCGAAACGAGGACGGTAGGAGTTGCAGGAAGGAAGGAAAAGAATAGTAGCCTTTGAAATGTGGTGCTATAGGAGGATGCTGAAAATCAGATGGGTGGATAGAATCACTAATGAGGAAGTAAACAGAATAGAAGAAGAGAGGACAATATGCATAACGTTGACGAAGACATGGGATAGATTAATAGACCACTTTTAAGAGATCAGGGTCTTGCATAATTAGCATTACAGGAAAGTGTGTAGGGTAAGAACAGAAGAGGGAACACGAAGAAGGAATACGCTAAGCAGATTAGGGAGAATGTGGAATGTGTTACTTATGCGGAATGGAAAGGCTTTCGCAAGATAGGTTAGCATGCAGGGTTACATCAGATCAGTCTTAGGAGTGAATGCCACAACAAGAACACAAGACGCAGAAAACATGGTCATGCACACAAGTTTACAAACAATACTGTTTGACTTGCTCTTTCATTTGAGGTTTTATTTATATATGTAATAAATACTAAAAAGCCCCAAATTCGTTTTGAAACACCCGATATATGATTAATAAATTAATAAACTTTTTCAGGCATCACCAGCCTCTAATCAAAAAGAATATTTACTTTTAATGGACCTGATTGTTCAAAGATACAGACGGTTCATGGAACACTGACATTTATAAGTCCCCGCCAACTTCCATCACTAATCTTTCCTCTCTGTTTGCCTATATTTAACTTACTCTTGTTTTAAGTTCAAACATGTAACGGCCGTGAAGAATCTAATTTAGTAAAAACTGTAGGTGATCCTGGACTCAAGTCTATACGATGAATCGAAGGAGCGCGTACTTGAAGGTGAGACGATGCGGATCGTTCACGTACCTAGTGGAGGTCCCGGGTTAAAGTCCAGTCCGGACGAGATTTATCCATCCTGATATTTCAGTACAGTTTCATAGTCTTCAAGGTTGAGCTCCGTTTGAAAGCATTTCTTGTGTTCTTGTAATGAAAATAATTTTATCATGCATTTTTATTTATTCTGTGCGCAGCATTCTTCACGTACTTCTGGCTGCTGGCCACGTTCTTCTGGCTGAACGTGGTGGCGTGGAACACGTGGAGGTCCGTGCGCGTCCGCAACGCAGGTCTGAAGCCGAGGCAGCTGCTGCTGGCCTACAGCTGCTACGCGTGGGGAATTCCCCTTCTGTTCCTGCTGGGGGCCGTCTCCACGCACCTCAGCCCCAACGTCAACTTGCTGCGGCCAAACTTCGGCGAGAGGGGCTGCTGGTTCGGAGCCCCGTTGGAGACCTGGGTGTACTTCTACGGGCCTGTATCAGTCCTGCTGGCCGCCAACGTGTTTCTCTTCGTCTGGACAGCTGTGCTGCTTTGGAACTCCGACAATGCCGTCGGGGAGAGCCGCGCGAGGAAGCTGCGCTTTAGGTAAGACGTCGGCGAGCTACACTCACGGTTAACTATCTGCATTTAACACGGTAAAACTATTCGTGATTAAATGGAGATAAGTTGGGTGTCGTGGTTAATACAAGATGACGCAAAAGTTGACAGATTTGTGGGTTCTGCTTGTTAGGACCAATTTTGGTTCCAGCCCATTCTTCTATAGCTCAAGAAGTTCCTTCGTAATACGTGCACGCAAATTTTCCACAACCTGTCTAACCCCGGCTATAACGATGCCCTGGTTATCGAATGACTCGTGGGGAAAATTGTATTATGCAATTATTGCGCAAATCGACTCTGTAAGCAACATTTTCGTCATAGCGTAACAACTACTCCAGTCCATGAGTCGAGTTGTAACATGTCATAGGGCGAAAACAGTTACCCGTCAACAAAACTAGTAAAGTAGTTTACAAACGAAATCATATTCAATCAAGACCTCTACTCTTGCCCACATTAACCACTTACGTTTAAAATAATTGTGTCTTCCATATTCAGTTAAACATGCCGGTATATCAATACTCAAAGTATTGAATAATTGAACGAAATTCTCAATATGTTTATTTCTATTCATTACTTAATATGTAAAACATTTAAGAAAATGAATGAATTGAAATTATTTTATTCAAACGAAACATTGAAATTAATATTCATTTAGAATAAATTTATCTTCTGAAGAATATTCAAAATGATTCCGATGATAAAAGTAAATAGACATCCAAATATGTTGTTTAATAAGCATAATTTTTCCATCAATAAATTAAAAACAGAGGATTGTACTATAAATCTTTCTGCTAACAATAATCTTATGTAATATGTTTAAAATCATTTATTGGATTTATTCATTACATTCCATATTAATCTCTGTTGTATTTAGAAATATTTTTTTAGTAATCAACATGAAAGTGTGAAATTAATTATAAACTTTCTCTATTTTTAGATTTCTTCTCAATTCACGACTTTTTTTACTGATGGGTATTTCATGGGTCTTTGAGGTGTTGTCCTTTATTGCACGTAACAACTCATGGTTCTGGTAAGTAATTTTACTACAGTAAAAAGCACATTGCAAAGCTTTTTTCCATTGAAATCGGGAAGTCATCATTAGCTGCCAAATATTTGTATATATAAAACTTCATGCCATGCTTAATTTGAATCAACTGGTAAAAAATTATGAACCTATTTATAAATAGTCACAATCCAATTTGGGAGGCACTGTCTTCAGAATTTTTTTGCATCAAGAGACACCTATTATAGAGATTGAGTACCAGATTTGAAATACGATTTAGTAAATGCTTTCAAATTGACTACAAATACACTACTGTTTTTGAAAAATGCAACACTCACAAAGAAGGACTGAACGAATCCAAACTCAAAGAGATTTGTAGACCAGTGTACCACTTATAATTGATCCATTTTCAGAGAGATGGCAAACACAAAGGCCCCAACAACGAGATTTCTCATGTCACCATCAAGGGCAGTGTGTGGCTAATAGCCCACATGCCATTATGTAGTTTCCATTGTTCAGAAACCACAAACTCTTCAGGCTGCAATGGGCACTTGAAACTCATCACAGGTGTTCCGAGTGGAAAAATGAAGTGTATTTGGATGAGCCCACTTCAATTTGCCCTACAATGATAGCCAGATATGTGTTAGATGCTACTGTGGTGAACGCAATCTTCGAGCCTGCATTATTGAGTGACACTGTGGAGAAACGATTAGTGTGATGGTTTGAGGTGCCATTGGATACAATGTGCAATATTGTCTATAATGTATTCAGGGCAATCTGTACAGCAACTACTACACTAGGGAGGTTTTGGAGCCCAAGTTCTTCAGGCAACATGCCATATTTCAACACGACAATGCCGGCTACATGTAGCAATGTATTGCGCAAGCCTTCTTCAAAGATTGTTGGGTGTCACAGCTTCTGTGACCTGCATGTTCACCAGACATGTTACCCATCAAACATGTCTATGGTACGGTTGGTTGGCAACTTGTTCGTCATAGTCCTCCAGCAATCACTCTTGAACCTTTGTTGATTCATGTACAAACTGTGTGGAGGAGATTCGCCAGGAACATGCCCAGACTCTCTTTCATTACATTCTACGCTACTTAGAGGCTCTGATTACGGTATGTAGGGGCTTCACACAATACTGAAATCTCAGGGTTACAGAGTATGCACTGTTCTCCAATTCTAATCATTTGTATACTAACATGTTTATTTGTCTCCTTCTTGGTGTTGCAATTTTCATGAACAGTAGAGTACATTGAATTGGATATACATTTAATAATTTGATACCATAATTCAGAATTTGTCATGTTTAAGTTAATGTCACTAATAGAAACATTCAAACCAAACAGAGTTTCAGAATTATAAAACCAAAAACATAATTATCCCGAGCCATTGAGTTACCCTAACGTTTTTCAATACATATAATTTATGAAGATAAACCATACTTTTGGAGAATAAATACAGTTTGACATTTAGAAATTCAAAGCAAATAACTTCCATTTAACACTTGAAGTAAGAGGGTATAAAGAAGGGTACATATACACAAATTTTAATAGAATCCCCACTACTGTTAAAGATCATTAAAGAAAAGTTACCTTAATTTCATATTTTAACAAAGCTTTAGTTCTTTGTTCAATATTTATATGACGGTAAATTTTACTTGCAATCCAATTTATAAATTAAATTTTCAGGAACATAACAGATGCTGTCAACATTATGCAAGGCTTCCTCATCTTCCTGCTGTTGGTGATATTCAGGAAGAAAGTGCGCACATTGCTCCGCCAGAAAATAAAATGTATGGGGAAGTGCTTTGGCAATGACATCACTCCTACATCAGACGTGTTGTCATCCTCAATCATGGATGAGGTAGAAATGCAACCTGATAGCTGATATTTAAAACAGATGACATGTAATAGGTTACTGAATGTGAGACATGTTTGAATTCCTCATCATGTAATGGATGTCATGGGCTTTAAAAAGCAGACTAAGTCATGTAAACCAAATAATATTGGAAGAGAGAATACATAGCACACAATCTTGTAGCACAACACTTCTCAGTCCAAGACTCTGAATGATAACTTGGAAAGTAATATTTATAAATCAGTAATAGAATGCTGAATACTGTTAACACTTTGTAAAGAAGATAAAAATTAGCTATGCCTTACAAAAAATTAATACTCCTGTTATTTGTAAGTCAGATTATCATTACTATTATAGTTCAATTTGATTAAATCAAAAGTAGAAGTAACGTCCCACATAATGTACATGACTATATCATTTATATAGATACTAAACAGACTATAAGTCAGAAAAAATATATAATTTATTTAGTTCATTACACTACATGACATTTTGTTCCTTAATTTGGAATCTAAACTGGTGAATTTTAACAAAATAAATATTTACAATATAATATGTATAATACAATTACTTTTACACTGAAAAATTACTTACAGGCTCAAGAAATATTAGAGGAAAATTTTTGCATGCATGTCATACAAGCGTAGAGGCCTAAATGAAGGTAAAACCAAAAGCTCTTAAAAAATGTTCTGACTTGTGGCCTGTTTTACTATTTACTAATTCCAAACTATCAGATGATGTAACTAATTATTATTTATATAATTATCCAATGATTAATAGTGGGCTATAACTTTGGTGTGAAACTGCTCATTATTGCCCAACATTAAACAATTAATGACTTACAAAAGCTACCAAATTAAAATAGAATATCTTTGAAAATTCCATTTATTAAAAATAAGTTTGTATATACAAAAATATAACTTTATTTATGTTCAGTCTTTAACAATGCTGCTATCCTGGCTATCAGGAGGTACCTCCTCTTCTGTCTCATCTTCCATAGTAGTATCTTTATTTTCTGGATTTGAATCATCTTCCATAGTAGCATCTTTATTTTCTGGATTTGAATCATCTTCCGTCCCTGGAGCTGGCTCCTCAGAGACTTTATGATTCTCTTCCTGACCTACATCACTTTTCCCACTGCTTGAGTCATCTGCAGTTTCTGGATCTGCTCTAGGACTGTAACTCTGTTTCACCCTTTCTTCTTCCTCCTCAGCATCTGTGTCATCATCAGCTCCTGGGTGGTGTGACACAAAATGTTGTGGGCCATGGCTCTTGTGCACACCTGGCTTTTGCCACACCTTTTGACTTTCCTTTAAAATTATAAAACAGAAATTAAATTGTCAACAAAAACAAATCATTTGATATATTTTATGGAATTCATGAAATAACTGTACATTTTTGGTGAAAATAAAATAAATTTCAAGACTTGTTAAAAAGAATGTATTGTTTGTAATTAATTTAAAAAAGAACTATGATTTATTTAGTGATTAAGTGAAATGGAATTATATTTCACAGATAATTTCATATAAATGGCAGAGGCTCGGACATCAGAGGCTTTTTTAGCAACAGATGACAAGCATTGTACACTCATTTTCATTGCTGTTGTACATCGTAAGATTGTGATACATAGTTGTGAAGTTCATAAAAGAGTAAATCAATGAAGTGATTACAAAGCTTTTGGATCTGTATGAGGCTCAACCAGTAATATGGATTCCATAAAACCAAGGCAATAACTATGCAAACTATGCAAACATGGCTTTGAAAAAATTCTAAGCATAAATATTATAAAACAAATGCAACCTCTTTTGAATTTGATGTCTGTTCTAGTAATTTTAATATTATTATAAGTAATTTCTCTGAATTTTATTAAATGAAATCCCATTTCATTTCATCAATCTCCTATTCAAAATCTCACGACTCCACAGTACATAAAACTGGAGTGGCACTCGCCAGCTCGTAGTCACTACCCCATTCATAAAATTTATTCATTTTTATTGAAAAATGTTTCCATTAATCCCACAAATATATAAACTGAAGAACAATTGTAACTATATATAAAAAAATCAATTGAAAACTGTGAATTGAATATTGACAAGAAGACCAACTCATTAATTGCCAAGCTACAGGAACAATGTTTGAGATATTTAATGTACTCAACAAATCATATATCAAACAAGTCTTGACTGAACACATGAGACATGATTTGATTTAAAATAACAATACATATGACCTTAAATTAACAGACACGCCTTATATAGTAGAGTAAGATGCAAAACTATCTTGATTTGTTAATTAGTTTACTCTATTTTGTAAAGTTTGTCTGTTAATTAAATGTCATATATATTGTTCTTAGTTCCACAGACATTATCTTTTACATTAAAAACAAAAACAAATGATTAAAAGTCTCAAATAAATTAGTTGAATTGTAAAATTTTTATAGGCACACTTTTATTGAAATTTGAGATAGAGATAATTGAAGAAATTTTTTCCAATCAAATTTATATGCAAATTGGTTAATCTTAGTGCATAATGCAATACTCACTAAAAATTCATAAATTAATAGATTTAATAAAATTAATTTTTACTGCATTTACCAGTGTTAGTATTGCTTTTTAAAAAACAATAGTATAATTATATATAAAGACAAAGTGACAATAATATTAAATTGATAATGAAAATTAAAATACACATGAAGAATAAAGATACCCACATAAAAAGCTGTCTTCATGGCCTGTACTTTTTTAATGTAGTAATCATAGACAAATGTAGCCATCTTTGGCATATCTTCCATCTCCATTGGATTTCCTTGAGGTGGGCAATTGTTGAATCTTTGTGTTGGATATGTTTCATGAGTAGCCAACAGTAACTTCAATGGGCGTTGCATAAGCTATAAATAATATTCTTAGTCAATATTGTTGTAAATAAATTTTTTTTTTGATTAACTGCTCCAACTTACTTGTTATAATTGTAATATTTTTACTCAACAAGTTTTTAAACAATTGTATACCTGACTGAAAGCAGGGGTAAGCTCAAAACAATTCTTGAAAAGTGATGCTCTGGCAAATACATAGAGACCCAATCTTGCTCTGGACATGGCAACAATCAATCTACGAACATCGCGCAAGTGGCCAACAGCACGTGTTCTTACCAGTGAAAGTAAAATATAATCATTTTGTTGACCTTGATACTTGTCCACTGTCGTCACCTACAAGTAAGAAAAATTTAGCATCATCATCCAAAGTAATTCAGATCAATGGGTTTATAATTCAATATCTTCTTTGAAGAATGTCAGCAGAGGTAGCACTGTAAACATTTGAAACTGTCTTCTATAAGCACAAGTAAATACTTAAAGATTGAAAGAAAATCATAATTTTTGTTTCTAAAATTCTTTATCACATTTCAAGCCAAGAAGCTAAAATATAAACAACTAAAAATGTCCTAATTGAAATTTAAAGTATCAAAGCATAAACTTTTTAAAGTAAAACAGGTAAAAGGGTTCAGTAATAATCCCAATTTAAATTATAGACTAGTCATTATGAATTCACTTAACTAAGAGAAATAAAAATTACTCTTTAGGTGGATCATGTAGTACACCCACTGAGACTTTCATAATAAAGTGTGTCCACATTGGATTAAAATTTATTGTTTCCCTATTATTAAACTATGTATTCAGAAGTTCTATGCCAATATTCAAGTCTAATGGAGTCTAATATTAAACAAAATTGGAGTGTAATACAGAAAAAATTAGAAATTTTACTCTGTCATGGACACAAAATTTGGTAAGTGGTGTGATAGTAAATGCTTCTTCCACACACAGTGATGACAACATACAACACAGACTCCCTATTGTCACACCTACGTCACAGATTTTAAGCCACATAGTGCCTAAAAATAATGCTGCAACTGCCTATAACAAAACTATTGAGTGAGCAGGCCATATCTCAGTGATAATGAACATCCACATTATTGCTTTCACATCCAAATATTATGCAAAGATCAATTTCCCATGTTACAGTGAATTAAAGTAAAAGTGTAGTACTATTCCAGAAAGGTACAATTTGGTAAACATTATAATTCTGCAATAAAAATATATTCTGTACATTTTGACTTACTTTATGTGGTCTACCAATGAGGGGGTTATTTGCACATCTGATGTTAATTACATCTCTAATTAGATGTTTCTGGCCATTGTATGTAGTGAGGATAGATATTTTGTGAGCTGGGTAGCCCAACAGCCTCATGTACATAAACACAGCAACACAATATTCAGCCTCAGCTAAATTCTGCAAAATAAAAATGAGCAGAGATAAAAGAAACTTGTTCAATCAGAAATTAAGTTCATTCTTATTTTAGTTATGGAGTTACTGAGTGGCAAAACAAACCTTCGAAGAAATATTCAAAACTGAAAAAAACAAAACCATTAAAAGATGACAGAATTCTCAAATTTCTACTGACATATCTATCTATGTTGACAGAAATTCTGTTTTCATTTTGTCTTAGAATATATAAAACACAATACTTTTGACATGCATCTTCAATTAAGCACTTCATAATTCCAAGAATTCTATAAATATTACTGTATAAAGTAATCAATATTTCACAAATATTACTGTAATCTTACATTTGAACATATGACACAACTGAAATCAATGAAAAGCATAAATGGTAACAAACAAACCTGGTAGAAATAAGGACTTGGTTCTGTTTCGCCAACACCATTAAAATCATCAACATCAATAAGTTGGAAGTCAAACCAAAAACCTGGGTTGGCAACTCTGTACTCGGGCCAGGTTTCAACATGTGCTAAGTTACCCAATTTTTTATAGCGCCAGTTATACAAATTGCAAATGCTGTAGAGAAAAATAAAATTGATAATATGTTTATAGAGTATATACACCTGTTTTGCTATTGAAATATCTGATAAAACAAACTAAACTATATTTAAAAACTATCATAATTTGCACACATAATAAATTAAACAAAACATTAATAAAATCAAGTAAAGCACAAAACTATAAAAAATTCTCATCACCTAAATTGAGAATAATATTCATAAATGTTCATGTATTACTTGATTAAGAGAACATATGAAAAAGAGAGAGAAGGATCAAGATGGAAATAACATGTTTATTCATCATGTGGATGTGTCAACTGCATTTTTGAAAACAGAAAACAGAACTGAAAATTTTTATGTTACAGCCAGAAGATTTTATTAAGGAAGGTCAAGAAAATAAAGTGTGTTTGCTAAATAAGTGCATTTATGGTCTTAAACAGGCTGGTCGAAAGTGGAACATTTTAGTGAATAAAGAGTTGGAAGAAATTGATTTTGAAAAGACAGAAAGTGATAATTGTATTCATATTAAAAGGGGAAAAACCATTGCATTTGGCTCTATATGTAGATGACTTGCTTTTATTTTGTGCTGAGCAGAGTCTTATTAAAGAAGTGAAACAGAAAATTGAACAAAATTTTATCAGAGATCTAGGGGAAGCTGATTGTATTATAGATTAACTAGATCAGAAAACTTTGATTATAGGTTAACTCAAAAGAAATATGTGTAAAATATCTTATCTGCATTTGATATGTAAAATGCTAAAATTGCCAAAACACCATTATAAGTGAATGAAAAATTAGTCAAAAACCCTGAAAATGTTTCGGGTGAATTTGTGGATTCTAAAATTTATCAATCCCTTGTAGGTAGTCTCATGTATTTAACTGTGTCAACAAGACCTGATATTAGCTACGATGTAAGCACTTTAAGTAAATTTTTAATTGAGCCCAAGCGGCAACATTTGAATGCAGCAAAGAGAGTGCTAAGGTATTTGAAGGTGACCCCAAATGCTGATTTGAAATACTCAAAATCAGAAAAATTGGCAGCATATGCAGATGCTAATTGGAGTGGTGATTTAGATTATTGTAAATCAACAAGAGGGTTTTATTTTAAGTTAGGAGATGGTGTTATTAGTTGGTACCACCGAAGCTGAATACATAACAATGAGTGAAACAGCTTGTGAAGCTATACATCTAAGAAAATTGTTAATTGAGTTGGGGTTTTCTAAATTAGTTGAGAAACCTATTGTAATATTTAATGATAATCAGAATTCATACTATATTGTTAATGGTGAAAAGCATTATTCTAGAACAAAGCATATTGATATTAGGTATCACTTTGTACGAGAAGCAGTAGAAAGAAATATTGTAGAAATTAGAAACCTAGAAACAAATAAAATGTTAACAGATATGTTCACAAAATTTTTGTCATTTCCAAAGCACAAATATTGCTGCAATGGTTTAAGTGTAAATGTAATACGTTAAAAAAAAAGTTTTGTATGTTCTGGAATATGGTTTGTAAAGTTTTGTTTGTTTGATTCATATAGTGTTGAGGGAAAATGTTGTTTATATAATCTTTGTATTCTTTTTATCTTCAACACTATATGTAAATATGGCATCACTGAGGTGACACACCTATTTCTAATGGTCATATTTCTCTCAGTAGTAAGATACTGTATGCTGCATTGTGTTGAAGTGTCTCTAACATGTGTTAGTACTCTGGACTAAAATAAATTAATATATGCCTAATTATATGAATACTTTATTTATTAATAAAATGGGTAAGGAAGAGGGAGAAATAATCAGAAGACAGAACTACGTGGAAAAAATAAGAATGAAAGGAGAGGTAATGGGAGTTGAACCCAAGATGGAATAAATTAGTGAAAAGTTAAAAGGGATAGAATATTGATATTCAGACCACTTTGTGTGAAGCCAAAATTTATTTAATTTTGATCAAAAAGCCCTGACTCTAATACAAAATACAGCATTGAAAAAAAAATACTAATTTGATGTATAACCGCATTCATAGTAAGTATAAAGACAGGAATGTCAGTATAATACAAGAGTGTTTTTTATGATAAAGTTTAAAAAACTGATACCTGTTAAAAGTTTCACCAAAAGAATCAAAAATAAAAAAAATTGAATATTTCTCACCTAGGTCTTGCACGACCCTGTCCATCAAGGTCTACAGTTGGGACTCCAAGCCGAACAATTCTAGTAAACAAAGACTGCTCCATGTTTGAAAACTTCTGGAAAGCCATGTTTTTGATAACAGGAGGTAGTTGGTGATGGTCTCCTATCATTATCCAACGTTTGAGCCTACTGTATCCATCCTGTGGATTTTGAAGGAGGAGAGGAATGAAAGTTTCTATTTCCAGGATTTGTGCTGACTCTTCCATAAGAATATTGTCATATTTAAAGCCTGTTGACAAAGTGTAAAGCTCATTTTGTAAATTTCCTCACTAACAAATGTAATAAATGGATAAAATTGTCATCATATGTTTCCACAAAATTGTTAGAAGAACCCAAAGGAGATGTAGAATACAATAGGAGACAATTAATAGACAGAATTAAGTAATCAAATAAATACCACACAGCATTTCTGCAATAATTCTTGCTTTTGTTAAGTGATTGAAAACTGTAATAATTATAATACGAGTGACACACTTTACAAATCAGGTGGAGAACTCAAAAGTTCTACAAATTTTCAAAGTGTGCATGGGGATTGTTGTGAATGGAAATCAAAAGTCACATAATAATTGTGATATTGGTCTGATCAATAATTTTTGGTTTGCCAAGATGTATTTTAGTCTAATTTCAACTCTCATCACCATGAGCACACGTAAGAGATGATTTATATTTATTTTAAATGATTTTTTGATCATCTATATGATCAGTGACCTTCTTCATGACAGTTAGATAATGTCAGTCCCTATTATGTATGCATTGTAAGCACAGTGTATATAAAACATCTTTATTCACAATCGACCAACTGATAATATCACTTCCCTTGTAAACTGAGCTGTACATATTGAATTTATTATATAAATTACTGCAATATTTAAATATCTTATCATCTAAAGAGGAAAGTTATCCCCCAAACTTAATATGTCATGATTAAGCCCCTCCCAACTTTGTAATTAATTTATAGCCTTTATCATTGACACTTTTGCAATATAGTGAAAGTTTTTCCTTCCTTTAATATAGATTTTTAAAACCCATTAATTAAAATTTTGTAATCAAGTAACAGTTTTCCCTTCCTTTCGCAGCACCAATCAGAAGATGGGGGATAACTCTCCATAAGTTCCATCTTATCTAACAAATTGAGCTCCATTAACATACATCTAGTAATACCACTTACTTCTATCACTAACTAAAATTTACCATGAGGCCCTTTTATGAATTGTAAATTTCATAATCATGCAAATTACTTGTGTCCACTCATTTCAATCATAAAAAACAGTAACATGGTATGTTTACCTTTACTTCACATCATAGGTTTTTCCTATCATAGAGGTTTCCAATTGAGAAATGTTATTCAATTAGTCATGTTTCTTACCTAGATCAACAAGTTCCCTTCTTTTAAGTGCAGCATGTGTACATGTCATAGCTATTATCTTTGCTTCCTTTACCAATAGATATTTAGAACGATCAAGCCCACTCCTCAATAGTTCAAATGCTCTGAATTCTTCTAGCTGAGTGAAAATTTTTTCAATATATCTGTATAAAATGGTAAAAGTTTAAATGCTATAGCACAATATGTCATACGTGAAAGATATTCAAAGTATAAACAATTTAATATGACAAAAATTAATAATGCAAATAAAAATGGCTTACCTAAAGCAACCTTCAGCTATTTCCATATCTTCTTCGTATGATCGCTTTTTAAAAAGCGGCTTTGGTGCATTATCAAAGAAACAGTGGAATGGAAAATCATCATTTATAGTCTTCACAGGAACCATCTATAATCAATTTTAAAATATTTTGATATAAAGGTCTTTCCAGTGTATATGCTGGATAAGAAGTTATTGGGTTTCCACCTGGATCAGAGAGCTTTCTCAGTTTGTATGTAATCCATCCCTTGCCAAAGAGGTGCATGTCACATCCTCACTGGTTTTCACTCCAGTCTTTGTGCAACTATCCATAGCCAAGCATTGTCCAGTTGCATTACCTGGTGGTATAATATTGACACAGTGAAGGTTTCATTATCCTGGGTGGAAACCCAAAAACTATATATCCACAATATTTATAGGTATGCCATAAGTACACTTATTGTGTGCATAAATTTGGCAACCATAACTCATTAGTTTTTTAAGTCAGTCATGGACTAGTCATAACAGTAATGATAGGCATTGAGGTAATTTTTATAAGGTGACTGCATACTTGAAAAATCTGGATCAATGACTACAATTTCTTTATACAAAAGGTACTATTCTTGCCCATTTATATAATAAGAACTGATATAATATATTGGCAATAACTGAAAAATGTTTCACATGCTTTTACAAACAAAAGTTAAAATTACGGTTTACATATTGAAATATTAAATTGCAATACCTTGTTCATTTTTTTATTCAGCCTGTTAAGTAAAAATTGGGTAAATATTCATTGTAAGTTGATGTACTTTGTGTAAATGTGACTTTTTTTAATGGTGTTAAGAGAATTAGGGCTCCATTTCCCCAATTTGGAATAAAGGTTATTTCATGTGTGAACTGTACCAGCATTCAGACAAAGGACTTATTTTGGCGGTGTCTGGGCTCAAAGAGAGCTTTGATTGTTATGTCAAAGTGCAATACTGCATCAGGAATTGTGCACGTGTCCAGGACTAGGCGAGAACATGCTTGCATCTTTCTGAAAACAGCATTGGTTCACTAGGTCGAACAATCCAATCTCTTAATGCTGATTGGATAAACAGAGAATGTGACCTGGAGTTTTCAATATGGCAAAAGAGGGTGAAATTCACTCCGAAAGCAGAGTGGTTGTGGATATTGGAAAGTAAACATATATTGGAGAGCGGTTGTGAATGTTGAAGGATGAACATGTGTGCTGAATAGCAGTTGTGGAGGTTGAACAGTGAATTTGTGTTGAGAGCAGACATGGACACTAAAGTGTGAACACATATATTGCTGAGTGAGGTGGACGTGCCTCTCTGCAACAGACTTTGTGTTTTTCGAAACAGCAGTGGAAGGTGAAATCTGAGGATGAGTCTTTCTGCAAAAGACTTCATATTTTGCAGAGGGTTGATGGAAGGTCAACAATAAAGATGTGGTGGCAGGAGAAAGTCAGAGTTTTGGTGATATCCGGACTAGTACTCCTACATTTACAAGGTCTCCCGGTTTATGGCTGGTCAACCTGCAGTGAGGTCACCATGAACAAAAGAGTGTGACTGCACTGTGTCTGTATGCAGAGAAAACAGTATCATACAATATTTTTTCAAAGTGCAAATTAAAAACTTTGATATAATAATTTGAACAATTGGAGGAAATTTTCTATAAAACTAGTTAACTCCACACAGTTTCCTGATTATCTTATCACATTTTTCTAACATATCTTAACCATTTTTAACATGTGCATCCGTTCCGAAATGTGTAATGTCTATTGGTGAAGTGTGCAGATACTGACGCCTTATATTGTGCACATGTGGTCATGCAGCCAGCAGCCTGAACAATTATATTATAAACTTTGTTTTATATCCATTAATTCCTCCTCCCCCATTTATATTGATCATTACAATATATATGATAATAGTATAGTGGATAAGTGTTTATTTTATCACTGTCTAGAATTCTGCAACTTGGGCAGCATAATAATTAGGAATGGTAGAAGTATAGTAGACACAAAAGAGTTGGATAGTATAAGCATGAAAGGCTTTCACAAAAAAGAAGAATTTACTTATGGCTAAAGTAAGTATGAATATTAGCAAAGCATTACTAATAATTATCATATAGTGTGTGAAATGTGGATGGTAGGAATTTCAGAAAAGAAACGAACAGAAGCTTTTGAAAAGTGGTGCTATAGAAGAATGCTGAAACTGCACTAAATAGGTTAGCATGGAGAGTTGCAGCTGACCAGTCTAAGGACTGAAAACTACAACATATATTTTCATTATGATACAGAAAACATGTACTTACTCTTCCAGAGGTAGGCCGAACTCTGCTCAGAAAACGTTCCCATCTAGCCAGCACCTGATAAAGGAAAAAGTGACCCGCAGTCTCACATGTGTATGCTACATCTCCGGTCACCTGCAGGCTTTCTTGGAGCCTCTGAACTTCCATCAAGAGATCTAGTCTCTTAGCAAGAACATAGTTCACTCGACCATACCTGAAAAGAAAAAAATTATATTGAGGGAAAAGAAATAATGCAAAAATTAGATAATACGAAAACTATATAAATATTAAACAAAAAAATAAATTCAACCATTGTTAGTCCACAATGAAATTTCAATAGGAACTGAGAATTGAATTTATACTACCATATTATGTCCCATAACTATATATTTTCAGCACATACAAATTATGTGGGGCAGTTCTCAGCTATTCTCTGCAGTAATCTTGTCTGCATACCACATTTTTAAATGGACAACACTTTAGTCTCTTATGTGACTTCACATCTCTCAGTCAGTCACTCATTGTGATTATGAGTCTTGACCTGCTGTTACATCAAACATCTTATTTATCTTACTGTACCTATTCTAATTATAACATTTCTTATGTTTACTCTTATAGTATTTGTCAACCTAGTCTGTTGTAGTCTGCTTAATTTTCACTACCTTTACTGTAGCAAGATTTATTCTCAACGTTTGCTATTTGTATGTGAAAGTACCAGTAAACATACATTTAAGTTATAATGAAATACCTTTATGAATATCATTGAAGTCCTTTATTAAAGTTTGAGTGTTCTATTGCTTAGTACTAATGATGTTGGCATTCACAATATTGAGTTAACATTTAGACATTTTCAAATGGTTGGGTGAATGTGAGGAAAGAACGGTTTTTTAAACTGGAGATCAACAATAACACTCTCAATGTCAGTTAACTTACAAGAGCTTTGGACTCATTTAAGGTACCAGCAATATTCTTGATTCCTTTATGATACCGTGGTCATCGTCCAATATACATAAGAAAATGGGCTGAAGGGATAAATGGTATTAACTCATATGTTGACCAAGAGATTATTATGTCTAGCTAATTCCTTCTCCAGTATATTAAAAATAAAAACAGGGGCAATACCTGGCATTCAGACAATGGTTTAAAGGTTCTACCTTAATGTGAACTTAAGAGACAGTACAAATAATTAAAAAATGGCAAGCCAGACACTCCTAAGTGTATTGAACTTAAATTCAGTGAATTAATTTGACAACTATAAATCAAACCAGAAACAATAAAAATGAAAACATTTCATTTAATATATTCTTAGAAAAAATAAATATGATCAGAAAATTAATTGATTCTAATCAGTAAATTTAGATAAATATTCTCACCTGCTAAAGTCTTTCTCTGTCTCCAGAGCTTCTTCACCATGACCTAGACGGAGGAGGTGCCTCTCATCAATATCCAATAACATAATCTTCTCAAAGAGCTGATTCAGGGCTTGATTTGAGTGAGTTACTATAAGAGTGCGTTGAGCTGGGAAGTTGTGATATAGATTTGCTATGATTTGCACTGCAACATCTGTCTTGCCTGTACCAGGAGGACCTACAACTAGGGTAAGTCCAGGCTGCATACCAGATCTTATTGCTTCTATTTGGGTTTCCGTGAAAGGAATTGTGTTTCTAAAGGTGTATAAACATTAATAATATTAATTACTAACAGTATCACATCAATAAAATCATCTTATTCCTTTTGTGAACACTATGATAAGAAAATACTAGTAATAATCCTAGTAATCAATATTCTAGTCCTTACTCTGTCATTCAAATGGGGAAAAAAGGATTTTCAAACTTACTATAATAGATTTAGGCCAATTTCATTAGGTTAGTCTGACAAAACAATTATCTTAACTATTCTTACTTTTTCGGCTCATTGAAGAGGTATGGTCCTCTGCTGGGAATGATATGAGGTTCCACCGTAATGACTTTTGAAATCTTCTTAAGTTCATCGCTGTCAGCTGTCCTCTTCCTACATTCTACTTCCTCAAAAGTCAGTCTATAAATGATGCAAAAGAACAGCTTGATGAATTAAAAATACTAATTTACTATAGACATGCCAAACTCTTTGGGTTTTTCAATATGTGTTGTTATGAATTGTATTATTTCTGCCATTAAGCCCCAAAAAATATTACTTCTTAGTTTTAACATAAAACTTATGACAATTTAATGAATGTCAACACAATAATCTACAACAGCTATAGAGCAGGAAAGGAGAAATTTGTACTCATTTCATCAGTACACTACCAAAAAATGCTCTTTTATTTATACCTGAAAGAATATGTTCTCATTTACAAAACAAATACTCCAGCTTAAGATTGAATTAGTGACATTAATTCACTTATAACAGTTAAAGCCTGTTTTTCTAAAAAATAATGTACAGCATTATAAATTATAAACAGAATGAATAAATTGATGTTACCAATAATAAATTCAAAAAGGCTATTTCACAAACTTATCTTAATGCCTCTGACTATGATTGAATTTAAACATAGAAATATTTACCAACCTGAATGGAGGAACCAGTTTTGTTGGATCATCTGTCTTTACTCTTATTTCATGATTAGGGAAGCTTCCTCTAAGATGATCCATGTCAAGGAATGTGTCATTGAAGTCCATAGTGGCAATTTCATTTGGCATCCTATGAAAAAGTAGTAAAAAAGTTAGAAACCACTGCTAGGAAAAATGACTTAAAATTAAGCAATTAAATAAAATACAGGCTAGTTGTAATCCAAAAGTAAATAACATACTGCATTTCTCAAAATAATTAACACTGAAATTCAATACATTGAATTTAATATAGGACTAATTGTGCAGGCTACATTAACAGTACAGAGCCACTCAAATTCTCTTGAAAAAGAGACTTGGTGATGTCTACTATTAATATAAGGCAATTACTTTTACTGTTCCTCTTTCACATCCAAATGAGATAATTATTTTGACTTTGTCACATTATCTTTACTTGCTTCATATATACAAAAAAGTGTACTAGGGAAGTTTTGTAATATGAAGAGACTGCTTGTTACATATGAGACATGTTCCATACTTCCACAACTGTAAGTACCCAAAAGTATGTAGGCTCAGCAGTGACATATTAAAGTTGTAAGAATGACATTCTGGTTAGAAAGTGAGATAAAGGTAGTTTTACAGTATAACTTCTCTTGAATATGTCAAGAAACTGATTCCTCCCATCATAGCAATGTTCCAGCTCACCGTGCCAAAGCCTACACCAATATTCCCACATGTGACATTGAAACTGAAAGGGGATCCAGTTCTGTACTCGCTAATGAAACTTGACAAAGTTTAATAAACAGCACGTTGGATGTGTTGGAAGGAGCTTTCCAGAAGATGGAGTTCAGCGTCTGATGAATTGGATGTGTGGTTAAGGATGGTCAGTGAGAAGCATTTGTCATCACTGTTGGTCCTGTCGCTCTAGACATTAGGAATTTCTTAGTGGTTGGCAATTTTTTTCAGAAAGAGATCATAATGTTGGTCAGCCAGTTGTCCTAACAGTAATGGACACAGAACTCCAACCTGAAAACTTAATATTTTTTTTCAAGATACCAATTTATCATCTTTTTAATAGTTTGAACACACACCCAATTCAAAGACATGAATATTCTGTGCTGCAGCATTGGACCATGCCCATCAAACAATAAAGAAAACCTTTATTAATTTAAAATTTATATATACCATACATAATACAGGGTGCCCATAAAATAATGTCCCCATGTGGCAAATCATACATTAAATGGATGATAAACTAACCTACTACAAGTTTTAATGTGGCACACTTCCAACCAAAATTCAATTTTTCAACAGTTAGGTTAACAAGTCCAGAGTAATGGAAACTATATAGCCTCTTCAATTCTGTGTCTCAATTTTGGCAAATTATTAGGTAGTGCAGAAGACACTATCTTTTATGAAGACCCACAGAAAAAAATCACATTTGAATGTGGAGATCAGCAGAAAAAGAGCTCTGTCATTTTGACTATTATGAACAACAGTCAGGCATTTCAACATTCAAACACCCTTGTACAAAGAAACATCAGTAGGGAGGAGTGCCTCTTCTTGGTAAATAAATTTTTCAGGATCTCATTCTAATTGGGGAAACATATCCAGATTAGCCACACCTGTTACAATAGCTTCAGAAAAAAAAGTGGTCCATACACCTGACATTGGGGCACAGATCAGGAAACATTTGAGGAAATTCTTTGATAGTGCACAAGTTTATTAGGATGTTCTGATCCCCATATTCAAACATTATGGATATTTATCTTCCCTATTAGATGAAAAGTTTACTTATAACTGAACACCACATGACAAAGAACATCACCTTCCTGCAGCAACACATCACTTACTAAGTTATAACATACACTGTCATTATCTGGCTTTAAAGCAAATACCAATTGTAACTGGTATGGACATATGTGCAAACATTTTCTTAAAACCTTCCTCACTGTCTTCTTATGAATATGAAGTTCTTAGAACTTCAAAGGTCAGACGCTCTGATATGGTCAACATTCTCTTCAAACACTTTTGGTCATCCTGTGCTTTCATTTCACACATAAATATATTCATTTCAAAATCTCTAATCCATCAATGGGCGCTTTTGTCACAGGTGGTATCATAATTAAACATTAAGCAAAATGTACATAGAACTGAATTATAGATTCACTTTTAGCAACAGCAGAACACAAAACGCTTTATGCTCATGAGTCACCATTTAGTGAAGACACGTGACAGGAGATTATCTAAAACTGTTTGAATTGCTCATTAATTGTGATCTAGAAACAACACTCTACAATTATTACAGCTGATACTAACTTTTATAACTGGAACATTCTTTTTAGGACACCCCATACATTGAAACACTCATAAGTAATGTCAAATAGAGCATGTTAACAAGACAATACCTACTTGAAAACAATGTAAAAGAAATCTCAAATTTGAAATGAATGAATTACATTTCAAAGGTTTGTATTTAATACTTATATGCAATGTTATGAAAGATATTATATTGTCTATGCAATTATGATTTAGGATGCTACTTAAAAATCTCCACTTTTACTACACAGAGCATACCTGGAGTAGTGAGCAGCACCAGGATCTCCATAGCCTAATATAATGTCATGCAACCAAGCAGGTACAACACACTCTGTATTCATCAGCTCTCTAATAGTCTCCAAAACTGCCTTAAAGTTATTTTCCTTAGGCTTGCGGCGCATTAGTATATTGAATGTTTCATACACATCCTAAAATTTAAAAATGAAAGGTTAAAAATAAATCAAAACATGCATGAATTTCCAATTCATGAGAAGAAATAATACTCTGTAATCCTTAACATGTGGCATCTCCAGTGCTCATGTATCTGCAATTAAATTCCAGAAATAAATAGGATTGATAACTGGTGCCAAGTCCCTATAAATGTCTTACAGCTAAATATATCTTAAATAATATTTTATTGATTTCCTCTGTTCATCCTTTTCTATTAAACATGATACATAGAACACATTAGAAATAAATAGTCTTACAAAAACATGTTGCTAAACAAAATTTTCTAGAGATATCAAGCTTATCAATTGACCCTCATGTGTCGAGTTCATACACAAATAAATTTCAGGTAACATATAAACCAATCATTAGCCTTGATATACGCACGGATATTGTATTGTGTTATGTTCTCACATTCAATTTAGAATTAAATTAATTCTCAAACAATTAGAAAACTGAAAGACCAACTTTTGGGATGTCAACTTTCACAAATAAGAAAATAATTTTAAGCATGAAAACTTATTAATATACAGTAATTAAATTGTAACTTAACTGCAGAAAAATCCTTAATATCATCATAAACCAAATGGAAAGCATTTTCAGGATTGTGTACAACTGTAGAGAAATTTGCAATGCAAAACATAAATTACCTCTTGTCCGTGGCTTGCACTGTCCATGTCCTTGCAGTATTGGTTGCAGTCCAGCCAAACTCTGAATGTTCGCTTCTCTCCAGGTAATTGTGGTTTTGGTTCAGGACCTTCCTCAATAACGCGTCCATTCTGGTCAAGCATTCCTTCTACCTCACAACCTCTAACATAAGTCAGACCAACTTGTGGAATGAAAGGCTCTCGGTGATTATACTTTGTTCCTAAATTTAAAAAATAATACTGTTCATAGATTTCATTTAAGCATAGGATCAACAAATATTCATTAATTTACACTGTTATCACATTTATAGTTGACAAAATTTTATCAAGAATACAATACCCTTGAAAAACCTAATCTAGCATTTATATTGTATAATAAAATAGCTTCAGCATATAATAGCTAGGCCCACAATAAAGCAAAGTTATTCAAGGCATCTAACTCCAGTAGAACTTTGTGTATCAGATAATTTTTTATTCTAAATAGGAGAAGTTGACTGATGTAAAGCAATTATGAAATGATTAAAATACAAAGAATAGCTAAAAGTCAGAAATTGAATAATTTAATTTGAATACATTTCATCCCTCAAATTTCAGGACCTCCTCAGTTTATTAATTAAAATTTAATTTTATTTGGCCCATGGTTGTTGCATTGGCAACATGAAATTTTGTAAAATTTTAATTAATGAACTGAGGACTTCCCAAGAGTTGGGGATGAAACACATTGAAATTAAATCATTCTATTTATGACATTTGGCATTATTTGTTTTTTAATTATATCAAGTCAGATTATTTTAATTATGTTATTTACAATTATGGAATGACTGAACTCGAAGGGTAGACCACTATTTGTGGTATTTAATCCAATCTTATATGTACAGTTCAACTGAAATACTCCCAAAATTCTTGATTTATTATACAATATACTGTACATTCAGTAACTCTGACTTGCAAGTCCTCCTCAAAGAAAAATTTGTGTTGTATGGAACTGCCAGGTTTCTAAATCATATTGGAAGACCATAGAAATACATTTTTGACCCAATAATAATAATAGATATGTTTATAACAATTTTGCATAAGCAGAGTACAGCACTCAGATAATATTTCCACTGAATTCTACTTAATGTTAAATCTCTCTTTCTTTATTAGAGAATCAATCAATGATTTTATTAACCAACACAATACTTCAAATTTTATAACTACACTGAGAACAGTAAAGATAGTCAATCATAGGACTCATGCTAGAGTCAGTGATCCAGAGTTGCCTGAATAGGCATACTTATCATACTAAAATAATGAGCAACATACTAGATATAAAATGTAGATTTGATAAATAATAAAGAGCAAATGAAACTGTAATATTCTGGGTATCTATTGAGATATTGCCAATATAATTACAAGTTAATAATTTATTATTAAAAATTATCATTATAATTACAGCTGTTAACTTGAAGGAACTAAAAATATAATAGAAAAATAACCTATGGATGCTGTTGGCCTGACTGTTATGAGGAAGCACACATCATGTCTACGTAATCCTTCCCACTCTGCTTTGATCTCATCACGTACACTAAGATTTATAGTAATGTCTGCCCGAACTCTTGATGGCCTCTTTTCTCCAATGTTTGGCTTCGCAACTTCCACAACAGCAAAATGCTCAATGGGTTGAGCCATGCGAGCCCAACCTCCATAGAATACACTGCTATCCTCTGCTTTCCTACAAAAATGAAATAAAAGATTGTAAGGTAGGTATTAAATTAATTTTAAATTAACAAGTAAAAGAAGAGAATTAGGTGGCCTTGAGAGTAAGTGATATGCATATTATTTAACATCAAAATAACAGAACAAAAAATGTATTTAAGTTAAAGACACAAAAAAACTGTGTCAATGACTAATTGATAATCGCCATAGCTTTCAATATTAACTTCAGAAAATTACATTAGATTACACAATACATTAAGAAATATAAATAAAGCTACTCTTGAGTTTTCCATAATTCATTTATAACAGAATTCAAATAATGAGCTTTCTTCATATAAAAGCAGTTTCCTCAATAATAATAATTACTCACCAAGGACTCAATCGACTAACAGCATCTTCAATATCTTGTCTTATCTCATCTGAAATAAATAAAAACATGGTATGAAGAACATAATTCACAATACTATTGAAGTTTCAGGTAAAAGTTATACTGACATGTTGATTCCAGACGGAATAAATTGAAGTTTCTCAGGAGATAGTCATGAAGTGTGAGGAATTGTAGGTTGAGTTTGGGAAGTGCAAGACAGCCTTCTCCAGAGAAGTACTCTGTAGGAACAATGTTTTCATTCCAAATAATATCTTCTGTTGGGTAAAGTGGCATTTCATTTAAAGCCTCAAGTTGACTCGCTCTTCGCTCATGTCGAGACACCTGAAAAAATAAGATCCACACAATAGAAAAAAGCAAACAAAATCTTCTAAATAAATGAAAAAGTATTAGTGAAATATTGTTTGAAAAAAACACTACATAAACTGTTGGGTTAAAAAATTTTCATCATCAAACTTTTATTTATAATCTAAAATGTGTGATTGATAAGATGCCATGTGATTCTTTCCCTTTTCATTTGCTTTTATTTTTAAAGTTTTCAACTTAATTTTGCACATAAACTGGACTGCATCTGCCCTGTTTGAATTACGAAAACATTATGGCGAATCACATTCAATTTATTGTTTAATATTATATTAATATAATTATTTGAGCAATGTCAATTAATTTTTGACTCAATAGGGTAGAAAGATCTCATTCCATTTCCCAGAAAGAAATGTCATAAAACTTACTAACTTGGTGTATCCTGTGTCCATGGAGATATTGAGCCAATGTTATTGCTATGGACAAAGGTGATTAGAAAATAAAAAGGATTCAAGATATCAGAGGTGTCATTTTAGTTCACCTATTTCTGCACTGTGCTCCTTTGTTTGAGGGACCAAGCAAACTATACAGACATGCACAGCATGCATAAGAAACATTTGTAATATCCACCACCAACTTTATTAGCGCAACACCAGAGAGCAGCAACTACAATTGAAAATCACTCCACTTAAAGGATCCTGCCATTGGAGTTTCCAGCAACCCAAATGCACCACTGTCATCACTGCAACTAATCACAGTCTACAAATATTGTAACCTGGGTGTCCTATGGAAAATGGCATTTACAATCACATAGTATGAAAATTGACTAATACACCTGCATCCTTATTTTAGGAGGAATGCAATTAAAACTACCAGGCAATATGTAATTATAAATTTTATATAGATATTCTGTTGTTGCATTATCTCAGCTGCACTGGGAATTGAATCCAGGACCTCCGCTTAGTATGCAGTCTGTATAATCACTGAGCTATCCTTGTCCACGCTGGTTCCATGCAAACTTTAACAGTTCGTTGTAGAGAGCTGATCACATGCTCACCTACAATTTACTAAATCACATTTTTCATGGTCTATGATCAGTTTACACTTTCTAAACATTAGGTCTATGTAGAGAGCTTGCATGGGATTAAATCAAGATAGCTTAGTGGTTAAAGCAACCTCAGTTTGATCCCTGGTAGTGTCAATATTTTTATGTCCTAATCTGTTACTATATTTTTTCCAACCGCTCTAAGGGGATGAACTATAACTTGAATACATGTTTATATCAGAATTAAACTCGGTGGCTCACATTACACCGATTTATATGCCAATCTCGATTGTTTTTTGGTTATTCTTCGATTATGGATGCGGTTGAAATTATACGCTAGCATTATCTGAGGACACACTATAAAATTAATTGACCCAGAAATATATTTCTTTGATGGAAATATTGGCCACATTTGGATATTTACAGGCGGGACAAACGATTCAAATGCTGTGAGAAAGGCACTAGTAAAAACTCCAAATAAAGAATCTATATCGCTCCATGTATCTGATTTTAAAATTACTATTATGTTTTATAATACATAATTTCATCTAATATTTTGTCTCATGGTGACGTACTGCGTGTATTGACTATTTTATGTAAGTTATGTACTGAATTTCATATTAAACCGCTCCCTTTTAACATTAATCTTATCATTACTATTTATTATTATTACTATTATTTTTCCCTCACTATTGTCATTCTATAATGAGTAGGCTATTTGGAATTTTTGTCCTTGGGTTTTAAAACTACTTTCACGCCTTTTATATCCATTAAGTTGTTAAATTTTTCTAGTACGTTATGGAAAGGAATTTTCATAATATACTAGGAAATTGCAATGTCTCAGCCAATCAAAAGGAGCAAGGTGGAAAAACATTGAAATTTTTGAATCTTTAAGTAATTTATTACACCAACTAGGGTCTAAATTATCTTTACGAGTTATCATTATATAAATACTACAAATCTTTATTAAAAACATTAAAAAATACAGCATTTTAAATGTTTTCTTATTCTACTTTTATTAGAATTTTATTTTACGCCTTTTAAATTGTTCTTCAAAATTGTTAAAGATGTGTCTTGACGAAAGTTGTATTCAATAAATCAATAATCTGACATTATTTTATTTATAATTGAAAGTTAATTTGTTGTCCAAGAATGTATTAATATTAGCCATTATGTATGTTTTTACCAAATTGTTGGTTTCTGTTTTATTTCAATATTTTAGAATTCTTGATAAGTTTTCAGAGTTTGTAATTGTAGAAATCCTACTAAAATTCAAAATTTAATAGTTATTTATGTAATTTTATTCTTATTGATATGACAATACTATAAAGAATATGTTAATTAAAACTGGGTTCCTAATTGCTTATTTTAGAAAATCATATATTTAACATATTTTACTGATGTATATCTACTATTTTCTTCGCTGAGTAATCTCATAGAAAAGTTGTGACCTAACTAAATTTATTAATATTTTACAAATACAATTTTTTTCCCAATTCATTCTTCTTTTATGCAGTAATGAATATTGTCAAGCTTGTTATTTTCTCATTTCTAACAAATCATTTTTATCAAGGTTAATAGTTAAGGATAAAGGTTCTGATTCCAATATTTGATTGACTTCTACTTTAGCTTAGAAATAATTAAATATTTTCGCAATTTTGATGAAAAAAAATCTGAAAATTCATGACCGCTGGTATTCCTATAGGTGGCATAATTTTTTTTTCCATAGTTGGAAAACTGTATTGAATACAAATATTTATTTATAAACTACAGAAGGCAGAAAATGGGACAAAATAAAAATTTTATAACAAATATATATATAAACTTGGTAACATGAACGACGAAATAAACCATCTCGCAATTCAGGCCAAAGTCTGGGAGAAAATTTGCACACTTTAAAGGATTAAAATGAATAATAATAGTAATAATTTTCTTTTTTTCTCCTTGGCTCTACAGCCCATTGAGAGTGACTGCGGACTGTCACCTTGCATGACACATTCCGAGTTTGTAGTCAGCGTATTTATCCTCCAACTGTCTTAATCCCGGTCTTCGCGACCTTGACGACACAAACATCCAAGCCCATACCAGGATTCGAACCCGGGACCTCTGGGTTGTGAGGCAGCAACACTACACCACAGGAGATCGGCAATTGTAATAATATTGAATAGTAATAAGATAAATTACATGATTGAGCGTTATAATACAAAATTTAGTAAATAACTTACTCGCATCAATACGTAGTTCGTAACCATAAGGCAAAATAATAGATAAATTATTTATTTAATGAACATTAGGGTATATAATAGAATTCAATATGAAGATTAATAGAGGGAAAACCAATGTGATGTAGTAGTGAAGTGTAGTATGGAAAATACTGGAATAACAAATGGTGTTAGACTGGGAAGGGATATTTTGACGGAATTCTGCTACTTGGGAAACGTAATTACTAGGGATGGTAGAAGTATAGTAGACATAAAAATTAGGATACCACAGGCAAGGAAGGCTTTCGCGAAAAAGATGAATTTACTCACGGATAATATAAGTGTGAATATTAAGAAATCATTGCTAAAAATGTTTGTATAGAGCGTGGCATTATATGGGTGCGAAATGTGGACAATAGGAGTTGCGGAAAGGAAAAGAATAGAAGCCTTTGAAATGTGGTGCTATGGGCGAATGCTGAAAATCAGATGGGTGGATGGAATTTCTAAACATAATAGGAGAAGAGCAAACAATACGGAGGACGTTGACCAAGAGAAGGGATGGATTAAATGGTCACGTTTTAAGCATGACGGTCTTGTAAAATTAGAGGGAGATGTGTAGGTAAGAACAAAAGAGGGAGGACAAGGATGTAATACGCTAAGCAGATTAGGGATGATGTGGGATGTGCCAGAAATGAAAAGGCTCGCGCAAGATAGGTTAGCATGGAGGGTTGTATCAGACCAGTCTTAGGACTGAATATCTCAACAACAATAATAGTAATTATAAATACAGACAAGTTTCTGAAACTTCATACTGGTTAATGTTAAACGGGACAGTTTATTTGAGCAATATTTACAGTATTATGATCCGGGATTCATATACTTACAGTTTTAAAACATCATCTCCAACTCTTTTTGCCAAAATGGCCATTTTTAAACTATTTTTAATTTTACTTCATAAAAGTTATGATAGTTTGTATTCGTATATGTATTCATTAATAGATTTGTCTTTATATGCCTGTTGATTCATATTCCCACAAAGAACGAACATGGGTGAGGGTAAAGGGGTTTGGTAAGGGTAAGGGGTGTCAAAAGTTATGCGTCCGCTGAAAGCACGTCCACAGGAAAAAACGACACGACAACATCAATAGGAGTGACTAGAGGATTATTCACTTTCATTCACAACATGACGTCTGAGACACAGGTCTAACAAGGTCCCGCGTTTCTTCCTGACGAAGTTTAAAATAATTCATGCAATAATGAAAGTATAAAGAGTTTTTGTAACATGGTTCTATCAAATATAGCAAAATTTATCTACTCACTAGCAGTTCCAAGAGGAAGTCACTATCAATTCGATGCCATTCCTCTAGTGCTGACGAGTCCTCTGCTGGTACAAGATTCAGGTATGTGGCAATAGCTCGAAGTTTTTGCTGGCTATGCAATTGAAAACAGAATATTTAAACTTTTGCATGAAAACTACTGCATAATTTGATTTAAAGAAAATCTTACCTCAGGGATCCAAAATGTTTCATGAGAGCATCTCGTGTATCTACACTGGCTACATTGGCAAGTGAAAATTTTCTCAATTCAGGAAACTTAGCAAAAGCAGCTTTCTACAAATAAGATATAAGAATTTATACCTTAGATTTTTTTTTAAAAAAAAGGCAGACAAATAATATTTAGATATTGCAAACCTGTAGAGAGGTTATCTTGGAGTAATGCAACTCAGTCATATCATGATCTGTCAGGGGATCTCCTGTCATATCACTGATTTCAAATCTAGAATAGAACTTCAGCATTTCCAAAAGCTGTAAGGAGAAACACAGTAATGTAATATTATGTAAGACTAGCTTTCTTAATTGCTTAACATGGAACAATTTCTTAGAATATTGTGAAATAAATTTTCTGATTATTATTAAATCTCTTTCGTTGTACTTATAAATTAGACTGATTCGGGAGTAATACATTATTTATCTGTTGGCATTTATAAGGGACACCTAATTTTAATTTCTTTTGTGAGCAACGTAGGCGACGGAATAATTTAAAATCGTCTACAACAGCTGTTAAGTATTGTTGACAGTGTGTAATAGAAATAAATATAAAAGGAACATTGATATGAGCTTATATCTGAGGGTGTCATCTGTTGGTATGAGAGATAAATCACATAATTTAAAATTAAAGAATAATACAATTGACACAAATTGGAATTAAACAAGGTCTTCATTATTATAACTATTATTATACACAAAGGAATTAGTTTACATCATTTTGACTATCAGTGAGTAAAATGATACAAACACAAAGAAGTCCATATTTCGTGATCATACAAGAAAATTGCAAGAATATGGAATAGAAAGTAAATAAATTTTTTAGAACTTCAATAAAGACTGGATATTGTGTGTAAATTGATTATAAGCCACGAAGAATGCGATTCAGTGCATTGATTGTATGTGAACATCTGATAAGGTATATACAATAGAAAGCTTTGTTAAAATGAATTTCCAGCTTTCCAGAAAAAAAGTTATGCTCATTATAGTCTATTAATTAAGAATAAGATATAGATGAACTGGATAACCCATGTTTTGATAGTCTGAGATATTTGAACTATTTATTAATTCAGTAGTCGTTCATACATCCTTCGTCTACAAATATAAGAAACACGCGAGAGGACTATAATCATAGCAAAAGTAAATATCAGATGTAAAGACCAAATATCTAGGTGAAAAACACTTTCAATTTCATAGATTACCGCTAATGATAAAACACAACTACTTGCGGAATTTGGCGGTACGGAATCAAAGACAAGCAGCGCGGTGAAAGTCGCAGTTTACAGACAGGGGTAATAAAACGCAAACACGAAGTCTTGTAAGATTTGGCGACATCGGGTGGTGAAGAGGATGGTGTTTTCCAAAAAAACGTCGATAGAGTGGGGCAAATGGCTCCTTCCAGAGAGGAGAGATAATTTTTATTTGACAATATCGGGCCCCGCAATAGACGGAATATGAAATAAGAGGGTGTGGACAAATCATTAAAAACCCAAGAAAAATTATTTTCGGGACATTAGGGACGTGGAGTTTAGGATAAAGGACTTCGAGTTTATGATTGGGACATTATGATTGAGACATTAAGCAGATTATGATTGCAGATCAAGATTTAATTTTAAGAGGGAGCTACAAGAAATTGGAGATTATCTTAGACGTGGACAGTTAAACAACGGGAGGAAGGCGTGATCTAGTCCGGATCTCCGAAGTGCTCTTCATTGTTCAACGCGTCCAGATGGGTCCAGCTACAAGTTCCAGGCAAGATGAGACGACAGGGTAAATACCACTGTTTGCAGCCTTTTGCCGCTTTCCCGATTATGCCAATTCCAAGTAGGATGTGTTAGTTATTCTGCCATATGATACGGCCCATTTAGACGACCCTTAATCATGTATTTAGTTTATAAGATATTTAGTGTGTATTAAATATATATATATATAGTCAATCTTCAAAGTGAGAAAATTTTAGGACATTGTAAAACAGATAAATATAAAATAAATGGATTTTTCTTCCTTATATTATATTATATTATAATATCCCCCCCCGACCCAATATTCATTTCAGATGGAATACGCCGTATAAATCGTTTGGCAAGGGGTTTAACAAACAATTAAGTGCATAAGAAATTAGATGAAGGTAACTATTTATAGAGTAAGCATCCTTCAGAGTTAATCAAAGCGAAGAGGAAGACTCAATTTATTATTAATGGTGACGCAAGGGAAAATAATTTTTTGCCAGCGTGCTAGCATATTGATGGTACCTGTCTAAATAGAAATCAAAAACTGTAGAGATAAATATATCAGAAATTTAAAAGCTTTAAGTCTGTTCATATTTTTAAGGCAACACAATCTAATACATACTTAAAGTGATAATCACTCATTACAGGTCGACACTCAATATGATGGGACATTTAATAGCAAAAATAGTGAAATCATTAAGAATGTATTGGGGCAACACGGTCTACGAGTCGTATATATGTACAAGATATTTTTAATTCAATAGGAAGGAATAAAAAATTAATGTTTTGTCGTCGATTATGTCCGAGGTACGCATAAGCTACTAATATCGACAGTCGTTGGAAAAAAAAGCGCTAATTACTAAAGGAAAGCACTTATGTGTGACCTCAACACGACGAAGCTGGATTCACTGGGGCAAGGACGTTACGAAACCTTCATGATCCTGATCTGCTCTAAGTGTCCTCCGATAAATCACAGATACGAAAGACTTCTGTAACCAATAGAAAGATCTAATGAAGATATACCTCCATACTTCACCTGATTAGATGGCACATATTCTTTACATTCAGAAATGTTAGATATCGCGGTAACGGAAAAAGATTCTTAAACACACACAAAAATATATTTAATGTACTATGATTTTTTATAGTTTACTAAAAACCATCTTTTGTTTATGAATTGCTTAAGATGCTTTGTTTAGTAATTTTCGTGTGCGCCATGAAGCGAAGCAACGAATTTCTGATGAAGATGACACCGCCTCAAAAGAAAACAATATATTTCTCCACCCCATTCGTGGAGAACAGTGTTGTGAAAAATACAGTTTACATATTAAATATTCATTACATATTAAACTCTCTCATGAAAATACATCAGAAATTGATTATTTATTTTATCAGCTAATCCTTCCGTATCCCCTTTTCAAATTCCTTCCTATACTATTAGAAAGGAGTTGCCACGATGTATATAACCATAATGTAGCCTGCCTCCAACAACAAAAACGCTTCCACAAACTGAGACATCACGGTCTGTTTCGCAATGTGTATTATTCGCATATATCACAATATATCTGAAAATGATGCAAGTGTTGCAGCGTAGGTTGTACTGTGAAATGGATTTAAAAAAAACGATACGTTGCCCCGTTTGTGATTTAATTAGTCTTAAAGATAGCAAATCAGGTCTTTGCTCGCGTAAATACACCTTAGATGATGTTGCCAAAATATTCTTCGTCTGGTTAGCTAAAGCAGAACAAGAGATAAAAAAAATAGGGGAAGTATAGGTCAATTGTATCAGTTTGTGTAGTACAAGTGAGGAACAGAAGAAGTGAATCGATAAACAAGCGTTATTTAAGTTTTCTTCCGAGAGAAAGGAAATAGAACTCAAAGGCTTAAGTAACAAATGAGATTGTTAAGACTCATTTATGCCCCCACTTCTAATTGACAAGCTGATATAATTAATATCAGGTTTAGGTAAGCAAACGAAAAACATGTTTGACAACACCACGTCTAGCGGTTTGTTTAAATTTTCGAGCGCAAACTACAAGGCTAATTACATCAAAAATTGGGCATCGTATTGACTTTTATCTTGACAATTATTATTCAGAACAAACTACCCTGCAACACCTTTACAATCATTTCATACCTTTCCTATATCTATAGACTAACTAATCGATAGTAAAGAATAATCGATAAACTATTCTTTTATATGCTCATATTATCAGTATGCCTGTGTCTGAAAAGGAAATTTAACGTGATTGCAGAAATACCTTTGAAATGCTTTATACCTCATTAATAAGCTTTTTAAGGAATGCCTGAAATTTTATTTACTCTTAGTATTTTTGAAATATTAAATATTCTTTTGCGGAAAAGTCGTAAAATAATAATTAATTGAACAAGCAGGTTCCATTGACAAGCAGCTTTCCAACGACTGAATACGTTAATTACTTCCATGTAACTCCCGGCCCAACCAAATAGAAGTTACACATAAAAATAAAATTACACAATCAGGTGCGAAATCTGTCTCTCAGTTTAGATTAATTAATATGGTCTATGACTTTTAGAAGATTCAGATTTTCACGCACAAGCACTGAAGCACATATTACTTTGTTCTCTCCTTACAGAATTAGTTTCTTGTTTATCTTCCTGGTTAATACAAGATCCAGAAATATATAGTGAGCTATTTCCACAGAAGATTCGAGCGCAAGGCACCGATAAGCGGTTGCGTCACTGGCATGGCATGGCATGGCATCGCATCGCATAGCTTCGACCGAGCAGAGCCGAGCCGAGCAGCGCAGCGCAGCGCTGTCAGTGCGGCCATGACTCTCTACGTGCACGCTACGGACTGGTCCTGGGCCTGGACCTGGAACTGGCGCTGGTGCTGGGCTCTGCTGGCCATCACAGGTATACAAACTTCTACGTCGACCTCAAATACTACGTCAATGTGGAAAAGTGTTCAATTAACTCCTCTAGTCATATTACACAATCTTTCCAGTTTTCATTACGTACTTTGTCAGTTTTAGTTTTAATATCAATTAAGGGACATATGCTGCTGTTGGTAATATTGAAATCGTGTTAGCGACACGTTGCTATTAAAGTCTACCTCCGTTGAACACATTTCATCTGAGATTCTTATATTCTTCGAGCAGCTTTCATTGGCGAAAATGAGAGGTAATTTTCGTCGCCCTTACAAAAATAGTTCGTTCTGTGGACAGCCAGGAAAAGTCATGTACGTGAACTTACCTTCACCACAAGGTTCATCGAGGTCGAGCATCATGAACGTCCGCGAAAGAGACCTTCAAAGGTCGTTCGGTCCGATGGCCCACATAATGTTTGAAGAATAATTTCTTTCTAAGGTCGGTATCTATTTTGCCGTCGTAATTCTCCCAGTGAAACAAAGGAATTTTGAAGAATTATGGTGGCGATCATCGAAATGAGTATCTTCTTCCGCTACGAAAGACTTAACGAGGGACCGTATTGCAATTGCGGAATGCGTCGTACGTGCGAAGATTAAGAAACTAAGTGCGTTTATGGTATTATCCTGTAAACAGGTCTACGCACCGGTAAGACGTGCGGATTGTACGTAATTTCGACTTGCAAATGTGAGTACTATTTGCTTCGTCTCTTACTGTGTAAGTTTTTCCAGCGTAATACTTGGTTTACTGCTAGACCCATAGTCGCCAAATCTTCATCAAAGACATGCGGTCGTGATCACTGAATTATTAAGAAGTTACAAATAATAATATTAATTATTTTCCCCAGTAATGAGCCCATTTTTCCTCACGCCTTTACCTGTGTCACTTCTGCACACTCAACATTGATGATCCATTAAATACAATTACACAAGTCTACTATATTATCATAAAATAGGAGATGCTTCGATTGTACCTGGTACAATCATATAAGCTACCGCCCTTTATCACCGATCCGCGATGAAAAATAGCAAAATTTAATTTCTGAGAAAATTTGTTAGAAGGTAATTCTAAAAAAATGCAAAATCAAGGCGTTCGCAAAAGAGCTATGAGTAAAATCGTCAGTTAATCGGAACAAATTAGTCACAGAAATTTCCTTTTAAGGTGAAGTATGTAGTCCTCCCCACTCTCTCAATTCCAATTCGAAAAAAAAAGTAAGGCGGGGAATAATTACATGGATATTAATATTTTACATTTTCAGAAACCACAAAAACTGTGTGGAGTCAACATCAAGGAGCCTACTTTCCCGTGTTAAATTATCTCGACGTTTCTCTACACAAGTCAAACATTTCGTCCGATCGTATTTGTTTTCTAATTCCACGTAGTCTCTCGCCCCTGTCATTCCGTTAAATTTGCGTCTCGAGGTTTGGCCTTCACAAGTGACTTGTTTCCCCAAGTGGTTAATTCCTTCATTCACTCGGTGACATCATTCTGCTCTTTTAATTCATTTGTGTTATGCTGCATGTTGATATTTCACTTGTCTAGCACTTTACCACTTTTCACTGACGTTCATTTCTCCAAAATAAGGCAGACTTTTTGTCCTAAGAAATTTAATTCTCGTCCTATCGTTTACTTTCAACTTCATTCGGTACCTTGTGGCCTAGATTGTCTTCATAAAACACGATGTTCGGGTTTTTACCATAATAATCGGAAAAGTGTGACAAATGAATGTTTAATTACATTCCGTCGTGCCTCATGAAATATTACAAGACAGTTAAAATATTAAATGGCGACGCGAATGTGGCAAGATAACACTGATTTCTCAGAAACCACGATTCAGACAAAGCGAATGAAGCAAACGTGTAAGCTATAGAGAACATAATAAAAACAATTAAGGTGTGTTTCGCAGCTTTATACAGATAATTAAATAAAGATTTGGTTCTATTAAGTGTTTCACTCACAATTCATTTGCCTGAATGTTCAGTTTTCAAAATAAAATATTGCTTCTGCCAACATTGAGTTCCTGGTCTTGTTACTTGTAGAAAAGACGTATAAATTAATAAGTGCGTGACAGTAAATCAATTTGTTTTAAATTTATTTCAAAAATGTGGCTGACATAACACGACACTGATACGTAAGAATGTCCTAAATTTTTTGAAAAGAAAATCGGATTAAATATGACGAAATTATTTGGTTTAAGGTGTGAAAACACTTCAAATTTTTCGACAAAGTTTAAGTTTCTACTCGTTAGTCACCGCGTACAGTAGCTTCCGGCCAATTTAGGCCATAATCTGTTGAAGTGTTTTATTAAAATAATAAGTTAAGTTATCCGACGAAAATTTATGTTCAAGGTTTTGACGGTCACTGAAAAATATTAAAATATTAAAAGTAAGAATTTCAAACTGTTACTAGACCAATGGTATCCGGAGGAAATAGTTTTAAAAAATGGAATAAATGTATGCATAATTGTACAGTGACATCTTTTATAAATGAGGCAGTTGAAAATAAAAGTGAATTCTGGGCATTAACAAAATTAATAAATAAACGATATTCCAAAAAAAAACAGGGACACATTGATATTTTGAACTGACGATATCTAAGAAGAACAATAGTGAATGTGAGCAATTGAACAAGTAATATAAGGAATGAATACAGAAGATATTTCCAGTTGTTTCCAGAAAATGTGGGGAGAATATTAAAACAACGTGAATTCCGGGGTTAACACACAAACCGGTAAGAAAACTAGGCAATTATAGTATTAGTATTAAATCATATGAAATAAATAATAGAAAAATAAGGTAAAAAGGATGTAATATATACCTTACTATTGTGAAAAATATACATCGGATACAAAAATTGAAGAAATATCTTTTATTACACAGAATCAACCTACGAGAGAGCGAAATCAGATACAGCATTATCCAAACGTTTGAAGATAGAAAAAGCATGATGTGGCCTGGAGAGATATTAAAATATTGCATAAAGAATGTAATTCCCTAAAAATAATCATTTAAGAAAATATCTACATTCATGAAAATTTAGATGTGATGATGAGCGAATGAAATGAGTTTGGGACTAAGCGTTTCGTATGACTTGGTAATGAAAAAAAGTAGGAGGGGTATAGATATTAAAAATAAAAAAGAAATAACGTTTTAAAAGGTAGTATAAATAAGTAAAAACTTAATGAGTAAAAACTGTTCAGATCTGAGAATGTTTTTTAGAAAGTTAATATGTATAAATAAAATGAACACTAATGTAGTGATATGTATAGAATATATTATATGTAGTTGTAGATATTAAAGAATTTAATATAATAAAGTAAAAATAAGTAGCAAAATTAATAACTGAAAGATGTGATAATTATGTAACCAAGTACAAATTTAGCCTCTGTAAGAATATAAAAAAGGTAAATTAAAAATTAAAAATAGAAATTGTAAAAATATATAGGTTTTTGAAAGTCGTAGGGAGTTAAAGATTATGCCGCGGAGCGGCGCTTGTGCCGGTTGTTGCATTGGAGAGGAAGAGTTGAGTTTTGCCACTGTCAGTCTGGGTTTGAGCTTAGGAACGTTCAGACAATAATATTACGTTTGGGAAAAATTCACGTGGAAAGCAGTGGCGTTGAAACGGAATGCAAATTTGGCATACGGTATATTGAAATTGTATATATATTTGAATAACTAACGGTACGTAGAAATGTTATGTTATTGCTTGAAATTTTACTTTTACAGATGATTACGGCCGAAATGAGTCGTAAGCTGCTTTGCATGTTGACAAAGTAAAAAGTAAAATTTTGTCGATAAAATTGAAGACTGAATAAGGGCATTTCGTCACCTGAAACTTAACTCAAATGAGCAGTCGATACGTTTATTTAAACAAGAAATCATTTGGTTAATACCCATACTTTTTCGCGAAGAGAAACCAGGTTATTTAATTTTGTACGCCAAATTCATCGACGAAGTATGTTTTGTACCCTTCTCTTTAAATCCGCTTAAGTTTTAGGCATAGTTAATGCATTTCTGAAAGATGGTTCAGAAAAAGTTAGGAGAACTAAATATTTATACTACAAGTCTTCATTTTATAAGCATTACGTAGACATTCGGTATAGAACCGAAGCGCCGAGAGCTGATTCCAAATTGTACGAAATCAGCGCTTGTCGTTTCAGGAATGTAACATTTTACTTTCCTTGATGGTAATATTATAAAACATGTTCACCACAATTTGAATATATCGTTCATTTTTATCGTTCTATGATAATTCAGGTAATGATTTTTTTACCGTAGAATCATGGGGCATTGAGTGAGTCAGGGGTTCAATATTTATGATGAATCGTCAATCTGACGATTTGGAGCAGAAGTTCTTATCCTCTCGTATTCAATACTTCTTTCAACAATTAAGGATCAAGCTGCCCATATTGATCATATCTCACAGCATGCCATTATTTAATTAATTAATTTTTGTAAGCAATGCTATCCACGTATGGAGTCATTTCAACGACTGAGACATACTTTACGGATAGAACGAAAGAGTCTGGGATCAGAGACCTTCTAGGGGTTTTCAAGTTCAAAAATAAATCGATATACATATCACAGGGAAAATGAAAATAAAAAGAATAATTGTTATGTGAAAAAGTAACATAAAATAGGATTCATAACACAAGTATGGAATAACATCAGAGATTCAACAAAAGCAAACGTCAGGTGAAAATTCTTCCTTAGGTACAAGGAATTACTCGCAATCATTCATGACGAGACAAAGACCTCTTAGATTGTATCTATCATCCATATAATCAAGATTATCTATCAAGCGACAGTGTTCCACCTTGGACCCTTTTGAAAAAAATTAGTCGGGAGATAATACTGCGATACACCGGAGTTTGTCCTAACCAGATAAAACAAGATTGGGGAAGTAAAAACAGATACTTTTTTGGGGGGTTAACTGGCTACATGAGGGTGATTCTGAATTAGGCAACTCTCCTTTAATAGCATAGGAAGGGAATCGAAAAGGGGGATGCGGAAGGTAGAGTAAGCTAACCAAGGGATGACTAGGGCCCCCGGGCTATAGAGTAAGGATCCTACCCGGGGTTTCACCTAAAGAGAAGCAGCGAAAAACTCTTTAAAACCTGCATCGGGTAGGTCGGGAATTGGGTACTATTATCACGCCTTCCGAATGACGGGAGACGAGTTTGCTGTGGGGTGGCAGCATTCCCTTCTCCGTTTCTTCATCAATTTTAGGAGGCACTTGGCCGACTGATCCAATGGGATCAGCGGACAACTATCGCCATATGCACAAGGTCTTCGACCCCAGTACATATACCTCCCAAAATAGGTGAAGGTGTCTCGGCATGTGGGTACTTTGAAAAAACCCAGAGAGTCAGATTAAATTAAACTTATTCCGCTTAATAACTATAAGTAGTTCATATCTTACAGCAGGCATGGCAAATATGCGGTCAATTGTTGTAGTGAACGAAATGCACAATGGTTTGTTTCAACATATTAATAATGGATTATTAAAGATGGTTGGGTGTCGGTCAAAAAGTGAGCTAATGTTAATCATATTGTTGAGAGATAGAACACTCTACGTTAAGTTGGAGAACAGTTTTATCTCGCCACAGAAATAAATTAAATGGCTGGTGAAATTGTTAGGAAAACGAGTGTTGGACGAGTAAATACATAGATAAGTCGTGAGAAATAGCATGACATGTGAAATGTACAATAAAATAAAAGAAACGACTGTTACAGAGTGGCTACTGCCATTTTAAACAATTTGTTTTGATTATTTACTTTATTATTTGTAATGTAAAAATTAGTAAAGGATTGGAAAGTTGAGTGACGCCGACAAGTCGCCACAAAGCCTCTGGAATGCTGTCACAGCACGTCCAAATCCGACCTGCGCTATTTTCGTAAATAGGCAGCGTGGGAAGAAAACATCAACGAAACAAACTATGTATGAATACACGTGGTTGCCTCGGCCAACGGTTTAAATAGATCTGATTGCTTCGTCGAACCCTTAATTCCTTGTAAATATTTCCTTCATTAATGCATTCCTTGTTAAATTCTCCTCTGTAAATAAATTTCCCGGTATTTCTGAAAACCTTTTACTTTAATATCCCCTTCCTACAAAATATTAATAACAATCTTAGTAACAGGATATACAAACAGCGCAACGGTATTCTACCACACACCGTAATTATAATTTCTTTTGCGGATGCGTTTTTTTTTTGTAGTGGACCATATCCTGAAGTAAACACTATACATCATTGCGGGTAATCAATCACTTGCGGTGCTAAGAAGTATTCAGCTCAACATAAATCAATTATACTCGCACCAAGTTTTCTCGTGTAAGAATTGTAACCAGAATATCGCATATGGTCCAGATAACAAGACATGTCGTTTGGATAACTCAGGAATTATGCATTTACGGACCCATGTTTCTTCTCTCCCATTGAGGAATGCTTTCCTGAAATATTTCCGTCGAGTTTTGTTACACCCTTTATCGATCGAGAGAAAAATCATGCAATTGAGAAAATGGTACTTCTCAGAATGAATATAAAGGTTTATCGATTTATATTATGCTGAGAACTTTATTTTGCACTTGGGTCATTGAAAAAAAGATTTTCATGTCCGAAAAAGAATGGTAACACTAAGTCTGCTGATGGCTTTGCCAAATAAGACTGTTACCTGGAAATTTTATCAAAAGGTTTCGTAATTTTTATATTTTGGAAAGAAGTTTTGCATATTGAGCATTGTTAAGGTTTGATATTACTAAGACTGAAGAAAGTCTTCAATGAAACTAATAGATATGAATGACATCTTCCACGACACATTCCGCATTAGTGAGGCACGTGGTCTGCATATCGATTTTCCTTGAGTCTTAACCCCATAACGAACACAATCATGCCCATGCCGGGATTCTCTCATCTGAGTTTGTGACGCTGACCTCTCCACTAAAAAGGTCGACAGTCTGATTTTGTACTCAGAGCAAACTAATTGGTGTATATCTAATTTTAAATAAAATCAAGATGTAAAAATCACACGTATAGCGGTGGAAATGTTAAATAGCTGGAATGAAATTGTGTTGAAGCAGGTGGCTGGGCGCTGGAATGCTGCCCGGAGTCGACGCTTTCGAGCGAGTACCGCGGCCACTGCAGCGATGGCCAGATTCCCGCGCTCAAGTGCGCCGCGTTCCTGCTACGCCCAGACCTCAACCCCGAGCAAGACTCCTACTACGTCCGCGAAGACGGCGTCCTCGTGGTCGGCAAGGGGACCCACCAGTTACTCGCGGACGTCGACCGCTTCTGCGAAGCTGCGGTCAACGGCTCTGACGAGACGGCGGCGCTGGTGTGCGTACCAACGGACACGGACTGGGGCGAGCGTGCGGATTCGCTGGTGCGCGTGTACGGCGTGTGTCTGTGCCTGTCCGCGATATTACTCGCGCTAACGTCGCTTGTGTACGGCGTCCTGGCACCTCTTCGCGACGTCGACGGCGGCTGCCTCGTGGCCTACATGATGAGCCTGTGTCTGGGCTCCGTGGGACTCGCTTGGGTGCAGTTATCTGACGATCGGCCGCCCATCTACTGCGAGGCGCTCGCCTTCTTCACGTACTTCTGGCTGCTTTCCGCCTTTTTCTGGTTGAACGTGGTGGCACTGAACACGTGGAAGTCCGTGTGTGTGACGCGGCGTCGCGTATTTCTGACTGACGGCCGTCTGTTTGCTGCTTACTGCGCTTACGCTTGGACGCTGCCCTTGGCCTTTCTCACGGCGGCGCTAGTTTTGCACTACGGCACCGACGACGAAGACACCCTCAAACCAAACTTCGGTCGGAACAGCTGCTGGTTCGGTGGCCCAATAGAAACGTGGGTTTTCTTCTATGGACCCGTGGCCTGCCTTCTCGCCGGCAATGTGGTGCTCTTCCTGTGGGCCGCAGTCGTCTTGTGGCGTCATACCGACGCTCGGGAAGTTCGCGGTCTTCGTTTCAGGTAACCAAATTGATATATTCCTTGAGTTCTCATAGCAGCGTGTGCGACCGCGCGATTAAATCTTTACTGTCGAATTTTAAAGCCGAATTAACTTACGGGTTGAAACCAAAAAAGCCGAGAGAAACTACAGCGTCTTTAAGACAGGACTCCCCAACTTTGAAATGAAAGGTGAAACAAGTAGTACGTTGTACAGACAGGTCTGGAATTTATTATAAGCCGGTTATTGCAGAATAGTTCCAATATTGACTAATAGGTGGCGCTACAAGCTTTAAATAGCCCAGAAAGTTCATTCATCAGTTTGTTTCACTGCTGACACGTGTAAGGGAATTGTGTATTGAAGAACATCACGTCGTATTCGTTAGAGAAAAGTTTTTTTACTGTACTGGAATACTAATGATTAGGTCTCGATGAAACAAATGTTAATAAAGGTTAATAAACCAGAAACCTATTCATAATTAATCAAAATTTGAGCGGACAGGCAGGCAGTGCTGCCGATGATTTAGCCGGAAATGTGGGATGCAGCAGATCAGTCATTATCTGAATCCGTGTGACTAAGAAGGGGAACTTGAGTGACTGTTTATTCTAAGAAACATTAAACGCTGTAAACGCTTGAAAAAAATTATCTGAGAGTCATATTCATACGTTTCGGTAGACATTGTAACGAATGACTTCGAACTTTACTCTTTAGTTGCGTCATGTTACGAACATGAACGGAAGCCATATGGAAACCATTGTAATATGATTCGACCTCTGTTCACGAAGCACACTTTCAGACACTATTTAAAAGACCGTGATCTTTGACTGCAGCGCCCTCTGATGTAAAATATTGGAACTATTACTTCAATCCCGTGTATAATAAATTTCCAGACCCTATGGAATTCACATACACACAACATCCAAGTTGAATACAGGATGCGAGCCCGGGACTTATCTGGTGCAAGGCAGCGACAATAACCACTACGCGGCCGGAGACCAGCGAGGTGATTTTATGTTTGTCTTTATCTCAATCGAATGAGTCTCCAATTCATATAAACGAAAAACTTTTTAATAAATTTCTCCGATAAACTCAATTTTGTTGAGGTGTCAGTCTGCAGACTGGTTTGGTGTAGCTTTCTAACTTTGAATAACTATTATAGCCCACATCCACCCTTATTTTCGAAACATATTCTAACCTTGGTCTTCCTCTTCTATTCCACCCCACACACAGCAATTTAACGAGTCGTTCGAACCTTCAAATGTTGCCTATTAGTCTATATTTTCTTTTACTCATTGCGCTCAATAATACTTTATCCTCATCAATTCCAATCCAGATTTGTGAACTCAAAATAAAAATGATGATATGGAAAAACAAATATTTCATAAACTGATTATCTCCATGTAGCATTATTGCAGTAACCATTTGTGACGCTTGATATAATAATTTAAATGTTTGTCAAATAACTGAATTGTTCTAATGTTTTATCATGATAGATGCCTTTGGCATATTTCCGCAAAAAAATTAGACACGTCAAGATTTAGGAGCAAACAACGTAGTGTTATGACGGCATTTAAAAATAATGCGGAAACGACTGATATCAGTGTCAAAGAAACGGTTTTCAGAATCACTGAGAATGAGGTGTAGTTAAACCTCTTTTCACCCCCTTCTGGCATAGGAGTCTGGCGACCATAGCGGATGGTAGAAGTGGATCAGTTAAGAAAAGAGAAATGCTGAAAAAATGGACCATAGTTTCGGTAACAATGAGATGATGCTATTTATGCATATATATATATATATATATATATATATATATATATATATTGGGGCGGGTTGACAGCCTGTGGCAGCCATGTTGTGTTTGGTGGCGCCTGTCTAATCTGTTGTTTTTATCGAGTCACTGATACCAAAGCACCGTGGTAAGTTACACGATTCAGCAGCACGGACAAATGATAAAACTTTACTATTAAAATGAGTGTTCGGTAGTGCAGACGTTGCGCCCATTTTACGGAAGACCGCGGTGACCCTTCAAAGTCGACTCTCCAATGTTTGTTAGCCAAATTCGAACAATCCGTTAGCTAAACAATCAGCCAACACCCGTACCTGAAAGGAACGCCAGATCGGTCGAGAACATAGCCGAGGTCCGTGAAAGTGTGCAAGAGAACCCGAGGCAGTCAATTACTCGCCGTGCACAAGAACTCGACCTTTCAAAGACTTCAACTTGGTGAATTTTGCGTTGGGACTTGGGACTACACCCGTACAAGATCCAACTGACCCAGGAGCTTAAAGTTAATGACCATAGACAACGACGTTTGTTCGCTGAGGGCTTTCGGAGCATATGGATGGGACCCCAATTTTTGCGAAAAATTATCCTAAGAGGCGAGGCACATTTTTAGATGAATGGCTATGTTAACAAGCACAATTGCAGTATATAGATCGACGCCAACCCACACGAGGATCACCAGGTAACAATGCATTCACAAAAAGTTACTGTTGATATGTATTTGGGGCCGGCGGCGTCATTGGTCCGTACGTTTTCAAAAACGACCTTGGTGATGCCATCACCGTCAACGTCGAGCGCAACAGAACAATAACTGATTTATTTTGGCCCAAATTGAACGATATGGGCGTAGACGACACGTGTTTCCAACGCTACGTGCAACATAGAAGACGCCATGATGGACAGTCTGCATGAACGATTGAAGGGTATGGTTCTCTCTCGCAGAGATGACATGAATTTACCACCAAGATCGTGCGATTTGGCCCGCTAGACTTTTTCTTGTGGGGCTGTCTGAAGTCGCAAGTCTATACCAATAGGTCGCAATCGACCGATGCCCTTAAAATCAACAGAACCCAGATCGCTCAAATTCAGCCGGATCTATGGGGAAGTCATTGAAAATTAGACCACTCGGACCCGTGCCACCCTGAGAATCAGTGGCGAGCATTTGAACGATGTTATATTCCATACATGACTACATACATGGGCCTTTCAAATAAAAAAGAATTTAGTTAATACCTCAGAAACAGCTTGTATTCCATTTCAACATCGACCAACCCTTATTTAAAACCATACTCATACGCTCGTAATGATTTTGTACTCAAAAGGATATCGAACTCCAAGCACAAATACGTGCTAATTATGGCGTTTACATTACTTTGCATCTTATTTGATGTAAAGTTGCGATTGATTGTATTTGTCGTTCATTATGCAACTAAAAAGAAATATATTTCCTTGCTAGTGGCGGATTTCTTCCTGATATTATGATTCATTTGAGTACTGATCCATTAATTGATAAGGGAATATAGGAAAAATAGAGTAGGTAACATCTAATGAAGGCGTTTCTCGTCAATAAATAGAACCCATCTTGAAACAAAACTAACAGCGGCAACAAAAACGATGGTTTACATAAAGTGTAAAGTACGTTTTGAAAGCGAAACGCATAAATAGGGTAGAGCATGATTCAGTAAGATTGCTGCAAATGAAACTCGACTGAGAGATAAACAATTAACTCCTAAATCAAGAGGCAAGTCTGACGAAGCACACTTGCGCAAAAATTATGTAAGTTTATCAGGATTTGTAGTTCAGCATATCAATTTGTTGTGAAAAACAGTCCCCCTCCCCTTCCCACCCAATCAATCAGAACTGTTTCCATATTTTCGTATAACATAATAAAGAGGCTTGAAGTTTTCATTGTTGGCATGTGGCAGGACGGCGCTGTACGCTAAGCTGTTCCTGCTGATGGGCGTGTCGTGGGTGTTCGAGGTTCTGTCTTACGCCGTGGGCGGTCCCCCATACGCGTGGCTGGCCACCGATCTGCTCAACGCCCTTCAGGGACTCCTGGTGTTCCTCCTGCTGGTGGTGTTCCGCAAGAGGGTGCTGCGGCTGCTGGCAGAAAAGATCCCTCTGCTGCATGTATGCGTGCGCCGCGACGGCGACAGGGACGCCGACGAAGCAGATGCGGAATCCTCGGAGGCAGAGGGAGAGGAACTGGCCAGCACATGCGCCTGCCCGGAGGAACCGGTCAAAACAAGCATCTGCTAGCAGCTCCAGGGTACACGCTCAAACATCGAATCTCTGCATATTATGTTCATTTTGTAAATAAACTTTCTAACTCAAAATTAAATTTAATACCATAATCTCGTACAATTTGTAAGCATAAGAACGAACGAATATCTATATGAGGGCTTTTATACTTATGTCCCATACAAATTATTTGCCCGGTCCTTCTCGTTCCTCCAAGCTAACTTCTTCAATATCCTTAGGATATTAACCGACAGTCCTTCCCTCAATACATCACTTCTATTTTGACTAATTATAATAGTAAAATAATATATTTTTAAATAAATACAATAAATGGCCAAAAATCAGAAACAAAAATTTTCATTCAAAATAAGAAGTTTCATGCCCAAATCTCGGGCCTGACTTTACTAATACAATACTACGTCTATATGCCCCTACTTATATTTGAAAGAAACTAGTTTCCCTTTCTAAATGAAGATAAAATTAACTCCTCTTACATATTAGTTTTATAGGAATTATACTTTTTTCTTTCACAAACCATTTGAAAAGCGGAACCAATCTACCGCTTGATTAAGTACAGTTGTCAACAAATTTGTATACCTGTCGACGTGCGTTCTTATCGTTCACGGATGTTCTCAAGTCTCTGATAAAAACACTTACGGATTAATGCATTGTCTAGCGATATAAAGGAACCAGAAGACGTCCGTTTCTTCAGGAATAGCTAAATATACGAAATTTATAGGATTCAAACAAATAGAAAATATAATACACAATATTTTTCAAAACGTCTATCAAAATACTCGTTTCGGAATAAAACTGTAAAGACTTTTAACTGTTTACCTGCTATTGTAAGAGTAAGAGCATATGAGGTTTCCTGCATGCTGTTTAAATTTAAATTTGCCAAATTTTTTAATTCTTGACAGTAGAATTCAGTGTTCCAGATGTAGTTTAAAAGGAATAAATTTGTTTGCTCACTATTATTTTTAAGTGTTGTTAAACTCATTTTTGCAGATTTAAAAAAAAACATTACGCGTGGAATTTCGTAGAGACAAAGAGAGCTTTCTTTTAAATGTTGTAATGTACGACTTATGTGGCCCAAGGGACTCCGCAGGGTCGAAGCGTACAAAGCATTCGTTGTTTGAATGAAACATGCGAAAACAGCGGTTTGCAATTAAGCATGCTACGAAAATATTTCATCCAACAAGATAATTTAATCAAGATAAACTGATTCAGTTCTTGCAACATAAAATTTAAATAGGTGAATGAAAAGAAATAAACTTCGTATGATATGGTTATTTACAAATAAAATTTCAACAGAAATCTCACGTTGCTACCGCAACATCCGCGGAAGAAATGAAGAAAAACCATGCCAAATAAACAGATCACAAAACTTATATTGTTGTAACCCATTTTTTAAACTACAACAACTACACTTCAAAGTTTCAAAAATGTACTTTTAAATCATAAAAATACAGAGTCGTATATTGAACTTAAATTTTGTATTTCTGTTTTTACATTTATAGAATTTACATTTTATCTGACATTTAATTTTTCTCTCATCAATCGAGAATAATAAATACTTTCTACATCTAAAATTTTTATATTACTTATAAATTTTTATATTACTTATAAATATGTTTTGATAAGACAGATTGTTTTTCTAAAGGCCGATTTAAATTTGCAAAATGTTCCTTAATTCTGGTTTGAAGCTCGTGTTTTATCTGGTTAACAGCTTGCACAGTCCAAACACGTTGAAATAGGTCAACCTGCGACGATGAGAACAATTAATTGAATATTACGATTTTTCTATTTATTTACAGATATAAAAATACGACCAATAAAACCTACAGTAAAGTCATTTATTTCTAGGTAATATCCCATTTGGAATAAAATAACATTTTCCGAAATTCTTTAAATAGTTTAAATATATAGTAGTTCTTCTCTACATTCTATTATTTCTATACAAGACTCGTATTTTTAAAATTCTAAGTGATTGTCACGATACAATAAAGCAGGTAACCAGTTAAAAGCCTTTACAGTTTTGTCTGATAAACCTTTTGAAAACTATAATGCAAAGATTAGATTCTCTATTTGTTTGAATCCTATAAATTTAGTATATTAAGCTATTACTGAAGAAGATGCACGTCTTCTAGTTCTTTATATCGCTAGACAATGCACTAATCTGTAAATGGTTTTATCAGCGACTCGAGAGCATCCGTGAACGATATGAACACACGTAGAAGGATATTCAAATTTGCTGATAACTGTACGTAATCCAGAGGTAGATTGGTTCCGGTTTTCAAATCGTCTATGAAAGAAAAAATTATAAATCCTGTAAAAATAAATATGTAAGAGGAGTAAATTTTATCTTCATTTAGAAAGGGAAACTAGTTTCTTTCAAATCGAACAAAAAGCAATATAAGTAGGGGCATATAGACGAGAAATTTCAATCAACATTCATTAAACTTGGCACGAAGAAAAATAATTATTTAAAAATGTATACTTTCAAGACAAAATACCTGCATAACGGTGTTTTTGTAATTCAATTATGTGGCATGTGAAACTCTCTGAAGAATTTATTATGAATAAGTAATAAACCGTGGGACAGATCCTTCCTGGCAGAGGTGTGAATGCGTAAATTTAAAAGCTTGATTAATAAAATCTTTATAAGAAGAGTTAAAAAGAAATGTTTACTAATTATTAATAATATTATCTACTCTGATTCTTACAAATAATAATGAAAGTTATCAATTTTTCAAATTTATTATACAATAAAATCAACTACCATCACGTAACATTACTTGTAACGAAACAATGATTTTACAAAGCTTAGATCACATTCAATAAATACATATTTCAATGATTGTTAGATGTTAAAGAACGAGAAATACAAGTATCGTAACCTTTTGCATACTAAGGGCCAATTTTTTGACAGACGAGTTCAGATACGCCACATGACTCGAACAGATTCTATAATGTCTTTCGTTCATGGTTAAGGATCGGTAAATAGATATGAGGATAAAATAGACTTCATTAAAGGACGAAAAGGAATAACTTTAACGCTGTTAAATTATATTAATTTACGTCAGTTAAATGAATTTTCGAAAGTCAAGAATGATGTCCTGTACGAAAGGATGCTGTTATAGCTGACAGTCGAGATTGGTGATGATAAATCTGGACTACGGTTGTTGGCACTGAGAGCAAGATTGACTCGGAATTCGGAACTGTCTGTTCTCTCTGTTTGCCAAAAGAATTGTTAATAAATTCTTCTATGTCTGAGTTTTGGACATTCATTATATTTATTTATAATGCATATCTAACCGTCCAATGCTTTCTAACAATGTAAAGGGACTTCTTGTACGAAATACAAACAGGGTCAATCGTCCAAAGCGCCATGTTAGGCGCGTGCGCCACGGTGCGGCCACCTCTGACGTAAGCGGCGAAGAAACACTTTCAAGAAATTTTTGCAGAGACAAAGAGAGCTTTCTTTTAAATGTTGAAATGTACGGCTTATGTGGCCCGAGGGACCCTGCGGAGTCGAGACGTACAAAGCATTCATTGTTTGGATGAAAATGCGAAAGAGTACGATCTCATCAATGCAATTAATCATGCTACGAAAATGTTTCTTCCAACGAGACAAACTTATCAAAATAATTATTTAAAGAAACGAGTTACTTTTAGACACTAAACTTAATTGGTTTGGTACGGCTTAGATATATGGTATAATGGATATTTATGTTATAATAGGCGAAGACCAACTTAACGGTCACAATTTTAAGTTTATTAGCTTTCGACATATTTTGCTATTTTCAAATCTGTAAAAGTGAGTTTAACAACACTTAAAAAACATAAAATGAGAACATAAATTTAATCTTATTAAACTACATCTGGGACACTGAATTCTAGTCAATAATTTATGAAATGTGGCAAATTATAATTTAAACAGTTTGCAGGAAACTTTACAAATCCTCATACAATAATTAACACTGTAATAAACAATATTCATCTATTCACAATCAACTTGTACACTTTTGACAAAAAAACAACATATACAAACAAGGTATGTACTGTCAACTACACCTAAAGGAATTCATTATAATGGTATTACCGTGTTTGATATACCCAACACAGAACAATGAAAATATAATAAAACTATCTTCAAAGAAATCATTGTTTCCACTTTCATGTAAAACATATTATTTAATTTATTGGGCGAATTATTAATTGCGTTTATAGCAAAAACCTATATTTAAAAACGATCACTTAGTTAAGAATATCCAATAATTTTTATCAGGCATTCATCCACAATTATCAAAACTAGTATGTATGAAAATAACGCCATCAAATGATCCGGTATCTGCATACCACAAGACTACTCAACTCAATATAGATTTTAATAATATTGACGTATTGCTTAATTTAAAATATGTTTAAATGAAACATTTTAGAATATATATTAAAACATTATTTATCAATGAAGTTTTTAATTGGTACTCGATTACCAATTAGTTACACGTGTTTCCTTGACATAATTTAGACTACTGATTTTCAAGATTAGTTTTATCACGTACAAACTCTCCTCGGATTCCAGTCAAATAAATACGTCCACAGCACGTAACGTTTCTAATTACTGTCCACGTCATCGAAACGTCGCGAGCTATCCTCCACTTTACCAAACTGGTTTCCGAGAAGACGTCATCCAGTTACTGTAGCGAGAAACTCTTTTGTTCTACAAGTTTTAAACATTGTACAAACAGTTAAATAAATTATTCTTCTCGACACAGATAGCGATGGTCAAATATATAAGCGAAACGAATAAACTAATTAACTTTGAAATCTCGGTTATTATAAACGCTATTAATATTTACATATAACTAAAACAGTTAAATTCGAAACTAATTTATGGTGTAGCTTGTTGCATTTTATGGCTTTTTGAAATCACTTTCTCGATAAACTCGATTGAATGTGACCGAATATTCAAAATAGGTTACTAGTTGGAGTATTACAATTTTCGACTTCGTCACAATTAGAAGCGAACGTAGGACTAACCTACAAGTCATGACATTTAATACATATTCGTTTATTTGGTTCAACAAAATAAAAGGTTTGGGCATTCGTGCTAATATAACAGCAGACTAATTTCCCAGCAAATATTCCGGCTCTAAAATACGGTGGTCGGCTTGAGAGAAATTGAAGAAGGTTGCAGACAGCGTAATAAAACCTGGACAGTTAGAGTCTTGGTCTAGGTTTTCTAAAATCATTGACTCTCCGGGACACCTGGCTTTGACAAGACCTGGTATTTTCCCCAAAAATCTATGGTAAGCGGGGTGGATAATTCCTCCCAAATTCTTAAGATGAATACTTTTGATTGGAGAGGATTTCGTCCCCATCAGAGAGGTAAATTAAATAATGGAGTGGTGAAAGCAATATTAAAAACGCAAATTGATTTTCGGGCATTAAGAATTATGTAATTGGAGATTGGCAAGGGACTGTATGGTTATGATGATAGAAGCGTAGAGACTAGGAATGTTATTCATACAGAGGGACTGTATGGTAACTAGGAACAGGATTGAGAGACTATTTCAATCTGTGGGGTGGTCTTGGATTGACTAATCTTGTTCTTGTTCGTGGCATCATATGAGAAGATTAACGAGCAAGGTGTTCATTTTCTAAAAAGGAGCTTTGAAGTAGTTGGTTGGGACCGGTACGACATCCGAAGATGAATGAGTTCCAGGCAAAACAGAAGGCGGTAATTACTCTGCAAAATTTCTGTATATTTCCTTGTACTGCCAATTCTGACTAGGGTTTTGTATTTAAACCTGCTTCTATGACAAGGCTCATATTTCTAAATATTGGTTTTTAAGTAATTTAATTTTTGTAAATATTGTTTAATGTGTATATTGTTAATCCTGAAAACGCCGGCTTCATAATAAGACTAACTTGTATAGACATCTGGTATTAAAATACGTTTACTAACAAGGAAAAACAGAGCAAGTGTTTACATATGTGTAATTACTCGCTTAAGGAAAAGATAATTTCGCCGAAGCTAAGATAAGTTGATAGTGAGGACAACGAATTTGCAGAACCTCTTTCAAACTGCATCCATACTTATTATTTGCAAACAAAGAAATTATACTGTCTGAAATTACTGCAGAATATTCAGATCAAGATATTAAAAATACTATCATTTGGAACGTGAAAATCTTCAGACCCACTGCAGTTGAATGTGAAAGACTTTTTAGACACTGCCAAAAAATGCAACGGCTGAAAACAAAGTATTTATCACCAGTTTTGATACCAGCCAATGGAAAACAATTTAATATGTTAAAATGCACTTCTTTCAACCTCAACGATTCCACCCAGTCCCGTGCACGTATCTTATATCTACGATATTTAATCCACGATAACAGTTTTCCTTTAATGAACAGAACGCAATACCTTCATAAGTTTCTGAGTTAGTTGTGAAAAAATGTAAGCTATTTTCTTGCCTAAACAGCTTTCATTTTTAAAATTCTACTACGCACACTGGAATACTGGAAACATGTTTGGCCTTGGTAGCAATTTATTCTCGATTTAAAGACGCACTGTGCTGTAAACAAGCTATAAACTTACGGACATCTACAAATCAAAACTATATCAACAAATATTATACGCATAAATTTTACAATTTAATTTCGTATTAGCGGGAAGGTTTTGAAGCCATAGAAAAAAATATTTTTTTGCAATCAGGCTGCCCATTGCCATGACAAGTTCTGAAAAAATTGTTGCGATACATACAAATTAACAGTGATAGGAAAAAAAATGAGATAAACAAAAATATAAATATTAATATATGTGTAAAAATAATGCTAAAACGACCTATATCCGCATCAAATTGATAACTCTCGATGCCAACTAAAGAATGGTGGAGAGGTTGAAAAGATAAGTAAAAAATTACATAGATTAGAGCACTTGGCCGTCGAAACGTCGCGTTTTCATCGCACCTGCACCCGAGTGGAAATTCAAGAACTATTTCTGTACATAGATTTATGTCGAATCCTAAATTTTTGCTAAACTGTTTGTGGCAGTCCCGATAACGTTTATATGTTGAAGATTGGAGCCAAATTCGTTGTTTTCAAATTCCTTAACATGAACAAATAAAAATAAATAATTACATGTAAATAATTAGACATAAATAATTTAATTTCGGCCCTGTAAGTTCTGATAACAGTACAAATTTTTGTTGTAAGATTTCTAATTCCACATTTGTAACAGTGTTATACCAAATTTATTTATGGTTTGCAAATCATCAATGTCTCAGAATTTATATTTAATTTTGTATTTTTAAAATTTATTTCCCAATGCTATAACTGTTACTGGCCACCAATTAGAAGTAATTTATTCAAACATAAGGAGCAAGACTAAATCCCACACTTATAAATACGTTTCTTTTAGAAAAGTAGAATTTTAGCAAACACACACAATTAATGTAGTTTATAGAAGACATGATAAACTAAGTTTTTTAATCCATTATCACAAAAATTTGTCTTTCAGTGATGTGAAAGTTCTGGTGATATGATTGATCGGTTTCAATCCCTTTTATGTGGCATTTTATATTTTTTTAATAATTTTATAAGAAAAGTATTTAATAAAGTTTAACTTATAAGTAGGTAATTTTTAACTAATTTTAGTTTCATTAACATTTTAAAGTTAGATTTTTTAATTAAACGGTTAAAAAAAAATTTATTGAAATTTGATCAGGAGGTTTTATTACTACATTATAATACCGTTCGGTGTTCTTGAAGCAATATTTTTAATAGATTCATTAAACTCGAACAATTTGTTCATATTTTTACCTTTTTTATTTAGATTCATAAACCATCACGTAAAATCAATTATGTTAAGAAAGAGCTACATGTTAAAAAAAGTTCAATATTTTCTGCTTAAGCAATCCTGGTGATGAGGTAAGAGGTCACTTAACTATTAAGATCTGGTTGACAGAATTAATCTCCAAATACTGCTTCTGATCGTTAAGCGAGGTCTGATACCCGTTAGGTCATTTGGTCATCTCCAATTGTGTACAGCGCTTTTATGAACAAATTTAAACGACTACGTCGTCCATTTCATAAAAAGGCGAAAAATTAAATTTCTAAGACATGACAATCAGAAAGGGAAAATTAATGTTGTCTAATAACAGACTACGCATTTTGAGCGCTACGAAAAAGCAAGTTGCTGTTCCCCTGAATCGCCCCTGTTCCGGTTCTCCTGTTACAAGAAGCCCTCCCTTTCTTCTGCTTAAACGGCAAACAAAAACGATCATGAGAGCAACTGGAGCTAAGTGAAAATGTATACGCTCCATGTATTTATTTCGCGAAGCCCTCAATCTCCCTGTTCCATCTTAATGTTGTTCCTTTTCAAAGAAAATAATTAATTTTAGGAAAACCTAACGAAGTTGATAGTTGTCAGCAGTTTCTAAATAGTCTGAACAAAGAGGGCCAGCGATTTTGAACGTCAACGTTTGAGTATCACGTTATTTCCGCCACTCCGCGGAAGACATTCGCAATGCAAAGCATACATGAGCAGCTCATCACTGCGAACTCGCCGAGTATGCATATCCGATATCGAAGGACAAAAGATGAGAACGACGCTAGAATATTCAAAGCTGACTTCCTTGTACAATTAGCAATTGTTCGAATTCTAATTACGCTATTATGAAATCTATGGCCCTTGAATAAGCAAAAGCCATTACGCCTAGACAGATAAAATATTGATTCTGCAAATATATGGGTACTTATCTACAATAACTTGAATAATTTAGTTTTTCTATTACATTTATCATCGGGATTTCGGCAAAGGACTATCAATAAATCAAATGTTTGGTGATTTCTGAAAAAATTCTCTACGATTCAATCGTTGCCTATAGTGAATAAGTTGGTAGAAATGTGTGTAGCGAAGAGAATTGAGACATTTGGTAATTACAGTTTTTTTTAGATTTAAAGCCAGAATTTGAGATGGTGGATAGTCATGTTGTTGGACAAGTTAAGCGTGGTTCTGCAGTTACCTGTCAAATAGAAAGCAGAAGGTCATAATAAATGGAGCGGTATAAGAGGCATTAGGCTGTGATAGAGAAGTGTTTTGGGCCCTACACTCTTTAATTTCTATATGAATGATATGTACTGTCGTTTTCAAAATTGTGATGTAAGGCTTAGGTTATATGCTGATGCGTGTATGTGAATTTCTGGAAAACATCAAATTAATCTAGTTAATAAAATTAACCTTGCTTTAAGTCACTTGATTATTTATCTCTGTGTAAATATGTTGAAGTTAAATGTGTTAAAAACGAAATTTATGTATACTGGCACGAAAGTTAGCTATATGGATTAGATGATAATTATTAAGTTGGTATAGACAATAATAAGATAGAGTTACTGATTTGAAATATTTAGGAGACATATTGTATCAAAATTATAAAATGGATTGTCACATAGATTTTGAAGGTAGTAAGATAAATAGACGGTTAGAGTATTTATATAGAGTAAGAAAATCTTTAACTACGAAATCTAAAACAGTAATTTATAATTGTATTAAACTTTCACTTTTTAATTATTGTTGTACTATGTTGTCTGGGATATCTAATAAATGTATGGACAGACTTAACAAGTTGCAAAGAATGGCATTAAGAATTACCTTACGTAAGAATAAAAGACGTAGAGTCGCAGTGATCTTAAGAGAAATTAATTAGCCTTGTTTCAAGGACTTTGTAATATTTTTTTGCCATGATATGATTGTACAAATGTATCAACAATTTCTTACCGATCAATTTTAATAATTATTTAGCTTATAAGTATCACAGAAATCATACAATGTTAGATCTCTCTTAAACCATCTGCTCCCACACTCCGACTTCTCGACCACTAACTGTGTACTGTACTCCTTTTAAAACATCACTTCACTCCTTCCGCTCTCTCCAAACTGTCTCGTCTCCACGATCACTTAATTCATTCCTCCTCAAACATTTCTCCTCCATCCCTCCAAAAACACACACTCTTTCCAAAGCACAGTGTCCTCGCCACTCATGGAAATCTCCTACTCCCGCCGCTAACAATCCATTTCCTTCACTCTCCAAGACTGTACACTAAGCCGTTCTCACCAAAATCAATAATAATAATGTCCGCACCAGTCCACTCTATTTATTATGTCCCAGGCCTGCCCCCACTTCCTGAAGGTTTCCAAATCAAGTTTTACCGCACACCGCCCCCAGGTCAACGACCGTCCGAGATCAAAACATCTGACCTGCCACCACACAGACTCCCTTACCCGTGGGTTGCTGCAAACGACCGCGCACAAATCTAAGTGGTGAAAATTATAACACGCCTGAAGGGCGAAATCACTTATAACACTGTAGTAGTGAGTATCATTTCTTTGCTAAATAAATTCTTTATTATTATTTATTAGAAACAATACTAATGATACAGCGCTGACGCGAAACATGTCATTATTGATGGATGAATCATAAATGTTTGGCTGATACAAGAAAAAAAACTTAGATCAGTGTTCCCCAGCCTGTTCTTACCATGTTCCACCTAAGTCTTCTGATGTCCCCTTATATAACACATAAATTTCTATATACAAAAATTGAATTATTCCCCAAATGAGGCATAATTAGCAACTTGTTCAGACGGAAAACTTTGGATTTACGAAGCAATATCTAGGCATTTATTAGAAATGCAATATATAATTTTTCAATACATATTACAGACAGTTAAAATTTAAGTAAAAACTAATTTCTATGAGCGATTTCTATATTGGGCGATTTTGTCAGCTTCAGTCTCAAGTCTTCCGCTTTTATAAAAGTGAGATGGCCATATTGATACATGTCATAGCAATTGTTCAATGAATGCAGTTCGTATTATTCCTTTATTAGATATTAAATATAGTAAACAATACTCAGAGTAAATTGCAGTTATTATTACTCCAAACTTTCAAGTGTGACTAAAAAAGTACAACACAATCGAACGTTTATTTAAATTTGAAATACCAACAATTATCAATTTTGTACAATGATGAGCTAATTTCAGAATTGTTCCCCTTAACATTCAATTTGCCTCCCTACGGAGTTATTCCATTCCAAGTAGTCTAGGAAAAAGGAAATCGGTTGCCGCAATGTTTCTGAAAAAAATTATATATTGTAGGTGCATTCCCTATGTTTCAGTTAATGAAGAAAATTCCATTTTCGTAGGCTAATTTCTCCAAGGAGTAGCAGTTTGTGAACCTCAATAACTACCGTGCTAAAGAACAGGCGACGAAGAAAGTTAAAACGGAATATGGAAAAGGAAACTTACTGCAAGGAGAAGAAATAAAAGCAATAAGGTTTACTGATGATATTGTATTAGGGGAGTCAGAAGAAGACTTAGAGACTATAATAAATGGCATGAGGGTGGTCCTGGAGAAAGAGTTCAATATGAGTATTATTAGAGGGAAAACCAAGATGATGTAGTAATGAAGTGTAGTATGAGAAGTAGTGGAATAACAAAGGGTGTTAGATTGGGAAGGTATATTTTGAGGGAAGTAAGAAATTCTGCTACTTGGGATGCGTAATAAGTAGGAATGGTAGAAGTATAGTAGACATAAAGAGTAGGCAAGGAATGCTTTCATGAAAAATGGGGAATTTACTTGCGGCTAATATAAGTATGAATATTACGATATAATTATTAAAACTGTTCGTATGGATTGTGGCATATGGGAGGCTAAAGATGTGGGATGAGGTGTGTTTTAATGGAAATATTATTTAATTTACATTCATCCTTTAACAACAAATAATCAATAGATAATTGACATAATTTCTTTTCGGTTTTCAATAGTTTAATTGGGACAACTTCCATATTAGTACAAACTGTAAAATTAATAATTATATAGTTTTGGTACATTATTTCACAAGTAATTAATTCTACAGTTCCCTTTTCCTGTGTTACATGTACCCATTCTCGGATCGATCTTTTTTCCTCGTTAAGATCAATGAAGACAGACATAGTTTCCAATTCTTCTTTCCATTTCCGAAGAATTGATTGAACTAGAATTCAGACTGTTTTCTCTAGGCTCTCAGTGAAGCACACGACGTAACGGGTAGTGTCCCCGGCTTTACACGCTTCCGTTATAGCCTTTGCGACAGCCGCCAGATGTCAGTAGTGCGCTAATGGAGTCATGAGGCCGCCGCTATGGTTGTTGTCGCTATGGCTATGTGCAGCCAAAGCGTCGACACCAGTGGTAATATTGCGTTGCTGTGCTCAAGACGCTGGCCGCTGCAAAACAAATGACGACTGGCGTCTGCCGGACGACGTCAAAATCTCCGAGGGAAAGCCCGACTGTGGTTCTCACCAACTTTGGCCCATACACCACGAGAATCCAGACAGCCTGGAGCTACTGCCTGGCGGCGTGCTTCGCCACTATGTTAAACGCCACGGACAGGAACAAGAATTCGAAAATGACAGAGAGGAACACGATGGAGCCGAGCGACATTATGACTATTCTCCTGGAACATACTGCGTGGGCGAGGTAATTCTGATGAGCCTATACGCGGTCAATTTATCTCGAAACCGTCGACAGCTCTCTGTGATGGTTAATAAGTATTACTCATATCTATAAACGTTGAGATTTATAGTAAAACGTTTCACATTTTAACGTAATGGTGAACGCCGTCCCAACGCATACCCTCCAACACGTTAGTCACCGACAAAACAAGAAATCGCAACGGCTCTCCTCTCATTCCTTCAAATATGCTTAAGTATAAAAAAATGAGCAACTCGAGACGAAAGTGTACGTGAGATTTAATACTTCTTAACTTTAGCAACATTGTGATGAGAACTTAATTGGTTTGTGTCATGCTATGGAAACAGATTGGTCAAAAAAGTACATCAATACAACACATTAGCATATTAAATATATAATGTGAATAGTTTCTCTGTATTCAATTCACAGCAATCAATTATATATATTAATTTACACTAAACTGAAATCATAATAAAGTTTCCTACATTTGAGAAAGATCAAAGCCTGTATGAGCCAGATTATTAAAAAAAATGAAGTAAGAGGTAAGATCAAACCTTAGAGTTATCTGATTTTAGCTATATTGAATTTAGACAACAGAAAAATGCCCATGTAAAAACTTATGGTAATTTGCCAGAACTTTGAGATGTTTACTTAACACTCCAGTTTGAAATTGTTCTAAATTATTTGTTTCAGATACTTTCTGTGGAAAAAAGATTGAGACCTCAGTTTGCTGCAGTATGTGCACCAGATGTTGCATATGCACGATGGAATGGCACAGACTTCCTCATGAGACAGATAATAGATCCTATAGGACACAGTTTGAACATTGTGTGTCTCCTTATAGTTGCCATCACATATTTTGTTGTTCCAGCCCTCAGGGATCTCATTGGCAACATTCTTACCACAATGGCTCTCTGCCTCATAACAAGCCAATCAGCAAACCTTGTTCGCATATTTACTCGTTTCATGAATCATGTGAGCTTTCTTCTGGCAGGTGAGCAATATGTATTAAATAATAATAATGTCGATACAGGTAAAAAAAAGGGAAGAGACTTCATTTGACTGTTCAGTTTTATCAATTATACTTGGACTTCAATACTTTCTAGACAATCTGATTAGGGAACACTTTATCAAAATTCTTGACCCTCATAGTAGTGACATAATGAATCCCTTATAACATAAAAATTTAATGTTCCTTTTTTTTGGAAAACATGATTATGCTTGTGTACAAATTTGTCTTGATTCAATCACACTTATTAAAATTTTTAGAAGAAATATATTATCCACTGATCTGTCTACTGACAGTTGCTTGATCTTTGTCAGTGATTGTTTTTAATAAGTAAGCAGCAGAATACTTGCTCCTCAGGATTCCAAATTATTACATCGTCCTCTTTAAAGGTTACCCTCAAGCCCTTCCTAAATCCAATTCTTGTTTAATAATTATTGGTACTTTTCTAAAAATGTCTTATGTACATCTGCAATTTGTTAAGAACTGAAGCTTATGATCATGGCCGTTTTATAACAAAATCTTTCATCTTATCAGGGCACGATTTATACTTTAGGTCCAAAGCTATTTAAATATGGGACAGTGATAAGTATGACTTTTGATACTTAAGGGGTTAAACTGAAATAATAAATCTGTAACTAAAATCATTTTTGGGGAGTCAGGGTCTACATCAAGGCAGAGGCCCTAAGCTATAGTTTGTGTAACATATATGTAAATCTGGCCCTGGTTGTTATTTAATATACAAAATTTCTCAGGTACACGTGCGTGCTTTTAAATACGACGACACTTTATTTAGGTACTATACACAAGTAATGATTCATTCCAACATTTCCTTATATTGACGACAATGTAATAAAAATATATGAAAATTAGTATTACTAAGCTATATATTACAGATACTGTTCGGTACTGTTTTCTCATGGCTACCTTTTTTTGGCTCAACACAATGGGGTACTATATCTGGCACACTTTCAGGTGAGTAAAGCTACATTCGATTTTTTATTAAGTGTATATGAGATCCTTTAACCACAACTCTGTGCAGGTCTAGAAATATTTTTCTCCGAGTAACAGATGGCCGCAAGTATTGTTATTATTCTGGATACGCATGGGGCAGCACTGTAACAATGACTGCAATTCTACTGTTTTCCCATTTTTTCTTAGACTTTGTTCAGCCATTAAATTCTCAAAGTGCATTAGGTAAATCACAAGTACAATATTTTTCTTATAATAAAATGGTATCAAATGACTACACTCAATTAATATTTCAGGATGGCTGGGGATATCTGTTTTTCTAGCAGCTGTAACATTAACGATTCTAGTCAACATCTACTTTTACCTCACAACAAGTCAGGCCATTAGCCGAATGTCAACATATGGCAGGATACATCACAAGATGAAATACAGGTATAACATTTCAAAGATCAGAATTGTACGTGCTAATCATTCACAATTAAATTTAATAATTTGAAACTATTATTTTACAGCTTTGAAATGTATATCAAGTTGTTTTTACTGCTGTCCTTTGCCTGGCTCTTCCTAGTGATTTCCAGGCTGCAATATGATGCTGTATTTTATTGCAACATTGTTGTCAATATGCTTCAAGGGCCACTATTCCTATACATCTGTGTATGTGGTCAAAAGAGGGTTAGATTTCACCTTCGTCATCTCTGTTGCCCAAATTTTGTATGCTGCCTCTGTCCATGTTGTTCACCTCGAGATGATGAGTATGTTCCTCCAGAATGGGGAGAAGAACTGACTACAATACATACAACTCAATGCTAACTAAGAATTTTAGCTTTGTACCAAATTAACGCAGCTAGAAAAGTATTCTGTGATTTTATAGCTTTCAGTATTCCTGGTTAAAGGTTATTTAACTTGTTACCCAAGTCATTGAAAATTTTGCAATCTGTTTAATGAACCAATAATCTTACAACAACTACTTCAAATTCCTTGTAATATTATATTGAGTGAATGTGTCAGGATAAAACCTTGCAAATTATAAAAAAGAAGAATTTATTCCAATTGAAGCTCAGCCATAAAGGCATGAAACTGAATTTAGAAAAACAGGTCAAGATTTTCCATTCTGATCTAAATAATTAACTCTTAACCCAATACTCTTCAGAATGATCTGTTTCACTGAATCGGAAGCAAGATGACATCCAATATAGCATAAGCATGGCATATCAAAATAAAATGAGGAAATGCTGAAAAAATAATCCCTGCAACAATGCCAGTGATTTTCTGTTTTTCTAGTCACGAAAAGTGTAGCATATTTTCTTTAAAAAAAACTGTCAAGAAAGACATACATCTATTTTATACTAAAGACCTGATGAAGATGAAAAATTGATGACAAGATTTCACAGGCACTTTGTTGAAGTGTGTGCATTATTGCTCTTGTTTAGGAGATTTTCTAATATGAAATTACTACTGTTGAAGAATATGTAACATGATAAAACAAAGTGAATATAATTTGAGACATTTTATGCAGCTGATACTTGTGCACTGTCAAATATATTATATTAGTTTAATATGCACACTAATTGTTGATCTTCCTTGTGAGAAAGCAGATCCTGCTTACACTTAAACAAGTGCCTTAGATGCAATTTGTGGTTATTCACAAAGGTATTTTGTATGCAAATATGTATTATTTTATTAAATTGGATTTAATTAGGCCAATATTTGGTCTATTATTGATTCCAGTGAATCTTATTTTTAAAAGTGTACTTAATTTTTATAGTATTTTAATGTCACATTTTATTACACTTTTGTGTACTAACAAATAGTTAACTTATTGAAGGTATTATATGGTAGTAAAATTTGTAAGTAAAGGAATAAAATTTTTAGTCCTACTACAAGTCTGTTAAATTCATTAACACCTTGAATTTTTTTTTTTACTGAAAATGAATTGTAAAAGTTTCATAATATGTATATATTGCAACCCTCAGCCTTTATCAGACAACAGAAATAAATAATCGTGAACTTTATTAACCAGAGTCAACTCTTCCCATCTATAATAACTTCCTTCTAAATATTGTAAAGTTGTGTGTTGAAAATCACCAATGGGTGTATCAGAAGATCCAGACAGATATAGACAAAGTAGGTAGTAAAGGCCAGAGAAGGGCGAGATTATTATTGTTGGTTATTAATTTTCGGAGGCACTTTCTGATAAAGGAGGCGGTGCCTCCAAAAATTCAAGTACTCTAAACCTCACAAGGTGTCTACCATCTATGAACCTCAGGTAAGTCACCTTCTTTTCTCTCTCTGTCCTTTCCCTATTAATTGTCTTAATTAACATGACAATCTAGTTTCCTGACATATATATATAGCTCAGTCGACGGCTGGCCATTACTTGGAATGGCTTCCTAGTCTTCTGATGAAGAGTGCAGTGCCTCCGAAAATTCAAGACTTTGAAATCCTACATGGTATAAGCAATCTATACACTTCAGGTAAGCCACCAGCTTTCTGTCTCTTTCCTGTCCTTATTTATTGTTTCTAATTTGGCTTAAAATTTGTGTTGATGGTTTGAACACTTTAATGACAGATGTAACCTCTCATATTAATTTGTGGTGAAAGTGCACAAGTTGATAGCGATTTTGTCCCGTTTTCGAAATATGGTGCATTATCTTGTTTAATTAATGATGACAAGCCTAAAGACATGTTTTATGTGGAGACAGGAGTTTTTTGAAACTATTTCTGTCAAACTGAAAAGTCTTTACGTCCCCTATTATTGGAACATCCCATTTTAAGTTTCCCGTTATTAAGGAATTACCATTTGTTAGAAAATATTTCCAAATGTAATTACCTTCCAGTTTTTAGGAAATTCCAGTATAAAGAAATTTCCCGTTTTAATGAGTTTTAATCCCTATTAAAGAAATTATTAAACATTCTATTTGGATTTAATCCTCACCCACACCAAGTACGTTTGCAAAGTTCCTGTGCATGTGTAAATGCTCCAGCTATTTCAAAATTTGGTTATGTTATTTATACAATTTAATGTCCCAGCTGATTAAGCAAGCCCAGGTAATAAAAGACAGCCAAAACTTCTGGTTTCGAATTTCTCAAAAGCAGAGTTAATCGCAACTCTGTTACTTGGAGAAACGTCTTTACCAATTAAATATTATAAAGTTCTAAGTCAAATGATACAACCGCCTATTTATAACTTCATTGTTGTTTTAAAATTAAGCCAACAGAAGAAATATAATATTCAAATTACTAATTAATGAGCTATACTGGCAATTTATGTGATAAAAAAGGCGTTGTAATGGAAATTGCCACTACTATAAATGCGACATACAATTCTGAGTTAGCCGAATACCACAGTTAAGTTTTTTTTAAAAAAGATCATTTTAATATTATTCCAATCAGAAACATGTAGTTGTGGCGACAAATTAGTTCGCAAAATTATAGACCGATAACAATACCACCCAACCATACCACTACATACAAAAGGTGGAAAACAGGAATACTTTGCAATTTTTAAAATTAAAATAAGAAGTCTAATTTAAATCAGCCGCTCTAGTAGACTAGTTTAACCTTATAAAACTTTCCATATTTATTTTATGCAAACTCCTATTTAAGAAATGCCCTAAGATGTAAGGGAAAACAATGATGTTGTTGTTGTGGTTTGCAGTCCCAAGACTGGTCTGATGCAACCCTCCATGCTAATGTATCTTGTGTAAGCCTTTTCATTTCCGAATAACGAGCACATCCTCAGTCTGTCGCCCATCCTCTAACTTATAATTAGAACTGGTGATGATGAAAATTAAAAATGAATATGGAAAGGGAATCAAAATGCAAGGAGAAGAAATAAAAACCCTAAGGTTTGTTGCAAAAATAGTTCTTGGGTGCAGGTACGATGAAATCGCGACGACCAAGTGCTCTGTCATCGAAATGTCGCGTTTTCATCGCACTTGCACCCGAGTGGAAAACTGAGAACTATTTCTGCATCAACTACAGAAGGAAAGCCTCAGCTCACCTAAGGTTTGTTGATTATAATGTGGTATTAGGGGAGGTATGGAAACCTTCATAAATGTGATCCAGAGAAAGAGTACAAAACGTGAGGATTAATAGAGGGATGCCCAAGTTGATGGATTGTAGTATGGGAAATAGTGGAATAATGAAGGGTGTTAGATTGGGAAGGAATATTTTAAGTAACGTAAGGAATTCTGCTACTTGGGAGCATAATAACTAGGGATGGCAGAAGTATAGTAGACATAAAGAGTAGGACAGCAGAGGCAAGGAAGGCTTTTGCAAAAAAGAGGAACTTACTTATAGCTAATATAAGTATGAGTATTAGAAAATCATTATTATAAATGTTCGTATGGTGTGTGGCGTTATATGGGTGTGAAACATAGATGATAGCAGTTGCAGACAGGAAAAGAATAGAAGCTTTTGAAATGTTGTTCTATAGGAGAATGCTGAAAATCAGATGGGTGGATAGAGTAACTAACCAGGAAGTTCTATGGAGAATAGAAGAAAAGACTTTGACCAAGAGAAGGGATAATTTAATAGGTCACATTTTGAGACATAAGGGTCTAGTAAAACTAGCATTAGAGGGAAGTGTATAGAGTAAGAATAGAAGGAGGTGGACAAGGATGGAATATGCTAAGTAGATTAGTTTGAAGTGGGATGTGTTAGCTATGTAGAAATGTAAAGGCTTGTGCAGGATAAGGTTGCATCAGACCAGTCTTAGGACTGATTACTACAACAACTTGTGTTCATGACACCACACATACAACAATTTTTTTTTTTACATATCTACAATCAAACAAGATCAATTTATTTTATTTACCAATACGAACACAGAACAAATATTTAATACTTTTAATCATAAACATGTTAAAATTCTGTGTAGTCAAATTTTGGTTGGGATTAAAAATATTGTTTAGATAAACAGTGATGCTTTCTATTCATGAGGTTTAGTTGTAAAATAAAAATATATTATACGAAAATATACAATAATCTAATAATATTGAATAAATTCCTTGACATTCTAAAATAAATAAATAACCAAGAAGGCCAAGAACTCTAATAATATTTCAATAAATATTAATCAAAAAAGAATTTGAAATGTAGTTTCACTTTTCTTACCTGAGCAAATAAGTTTCCCTCTGGGCGATGAGCAAGGTGTGCCAAATGGCATCGAACTACCAAATGGCAGTCGTCTAGAACTGTGTTAAAAAATCGTCTTGTTGGCAGCAAAGCCTCTAGGTCAATTATTAACTCCAGAAAACGCTCACAATAGCGAATAATATCGTCAGGTAAATCACCTAATGTGGAAACATAATACTTAATTAGAATAGTTGAACTTAAAGAGATATTATTATTGTTCAAGGAGTTGAATTAACCTTTTAATAATTCCTACGATTACAATTTATTTTTAATTATGCACTTGTTAAGAACTTTCAACTTGAGCTGTTGTCAGTCCTGTTTAAATTATAAAAGATTGTATAATATTATGAGTATTAGGTTTATAATTATTAACTGGAATGGGTCTGTGAGATCTTGTGTGAATATTAAAAAATTACAGAATTGAAAGTAATTAACAATTGTGGGACAGTATAAGGTCAACTATTCAATCAGTGATACTTTGTTTCCAGCTGACAACTGGATACATCCCATAGATAAGTTAATATAATTCTTGTAGTCTTTCTCTTGTCTTTATTCAGGGGTGTAAACATTTCAAAGGACAATGATTATTTTTCGAATGGGAGTATTATGTATAAGTAATTTTATTATGTATCTGCCACCAGGCTTATGCCCAATTGTAGACCAACAATAAATACAATACAATACTTATTGTTAAATAGTGTGAATTTATAGACTTGCACTTATTATAATGATAATTCATAAATAATACTACATTCTCAAAAAATTTAGTCAATATCATCTATTTTGCAAATCTGAAGCAAAATATCGGGTACATTCTCAATTTATAATTCACATTTGTACATTTGATGATTATGACTCACTGAGTGACAAATTACCAGTAAATTAAACAGTAATATTTATTCCTGTATTATTATGAGAATATTAATCAATGAATAAGATTAAATGAAATAAAATATTGAACTGAAAGGCACTGCATAAATATTTCCTTATCAACAAGGTCACAAAAAAATAAAATCAAAACTGGAAGTCAAGAATAGTTAATGGTACAACCATAATTAGTTTTATGATTAGACTGTTTCTAGTTTTATACGTCATTCACATATACATACTTTTTTTCGGCACAGTTCTTATTGAGTGTAATGGTAGTATTAAGAATAATATCTGACTAGATTAAATTATTGATATAAGTGTGATTCCAAAAAATTGTACTTGCCTTCAAGGGATATGCCTTCTAAAAGCTTCATAAAGCGTACCATTAATCTCTGCAAGAAACGTCGCTCCCAGTCCAACTTTTCCTTGTTTTCTCCAGCATCCTTACGCTGAATCAACTTCCAATACTTTCTCCACTTGGGAACAGCTTTAAGTTCTTGATCTCTTCTAGCCTAAAATGTTCCAAACAACTGCTCACATGGTACACAAGACTGCTTTTGAAGTTAGATGCAGATACTAAATCTTTCAGTAAAATGGATAGTATAAAATAAGAGTTTCTGACTAAAAGTGAGCCCAGAAAATAACCAAACGTTGATAATAATACAATGTTAGCCTAAGAAATACAAGGCACACTTGTCATAAACTTGAGAGTTGTGGAAAAAATTTCATTATAGTCTTCACGCTAGTCCTGAGTGACATGTTAATAATTTCAATAAAGGCTTAAAGTACAAATAATTTCCCAACTGATTTAAGTCTAAACAATTTGAGGTTTGACTGGTGCATTGTAAGAATGAAACAGAGAACTCTAATAAATACTTTGGTTAACAACCTCAGATATAGCAAATATGCCATAAAAAACTTTGTTAACAACTATTGATCGTATGAAAATCTATTTGATCTAAAACTGGGATTTTCCAACCCATTTCAGGAATACATGAAATACTTCATTATATAAAAAAGTCATGCGGTCAGTGATGGCTAGTGCCTATGTGCTACACATGAATTAATTTAAGAAAAATGATTTGTTTCTTAATTTTAAGAACCTATATATTGTAATAGTATTTTAAGAGTTTGAAGTTCTGAATCATCTTCAAAGACCTTGCCACCTTCTGACATGGTCCCTCCCACTAAAGCAGCACATGATTCCTGTCTGAAATGAGAAATGATCAGTAACATTGCCACAGTGTGTGACTTGTTCCAAATAATATATTACAGGTCATGGAGTATTATCAACACTGTAACTGTTGTAGTATTATTACTATCTTAACATAATTTAACTCATAAAAATTGTTGCCTGGGTGTGCTGATATGTATGAATTAACATATAAATCATGTCTACATATTCTGTTTAATGTTTAATTTCTTGCAGTATTATAAGTAGGTTACAGTTATAAATGGCAGTAGCTGAAATCTCTAGATCGAAGGATATCATTAATTACAATAGATATGACCTTATTTAATAGACAAACCTTAAAAAATTGTGTGAAATAATTAACAAATGTTGGCCTATCTAAATTAGTTAATTAGTTCATTCTATTTTGTAATGTTTGTGAGTTAAATAAGGTCATATATATTGTTATTAGCTCCACAGACATGCACATCATTTGAAGGATATTATTGTAAAACAATGAATTGTTACTAACAGTCAGTATGGCAGTACTAGTTCTGTGGGTTTAATATTGCACAATCCTTGTCAAATAAGAAGTGGCCTACCACCATGTAATTGTTATTTGCAAACAGGTAGCAGTTTTCACAGAGTTCACACATGGAATGGTGGCAAAATGAATGAAAAAAAGGTATTAATAATTAAAAGTTGATTGAATTAGTGCAGTATTTTGTTTGACTTGCATAATCTGGATTATAAAGATGCAGTACAGAGAGGAGAAGCATGGAGAAATATTGAACACCTCTTGTTTCTCCTGTAAGTCAATATGTAAATCTGTTATATAGAATCATATAATGCCAGAAGGAACTGAGTATAATTGCATATAGTTCAGTAAATAACCCCTTTGAACATAGAATGCCTAATCTCTATAAATAATACCAACATTAATTGACTATGACATACCCAAATTATTTTTTTATCTTGTTGCTAAACACTCAGCAGACAGTTCACTTTCCATTTGTCAAGGACTTCGGTAATTATTTAACATTGAATTTTACTAAATTTTAAAACTAAATAAAGATGTAATAAAAATTTAAGCACTTATAATTTTGTCTCTTGTTTCACACACAATAAATAAGAAATACAATAAATGGTATATTGGCGTCATGGAGAGGAAATGAAGCAAACAAATTCAATAAGTTTGATACAGTTTCAGTTTACAGTGGAATTCCTAGAATGTTATAGTTATAAATATGCTTTCATTGAGAGAATGTGGAAGCTTAAAATTTTATTACAATAACTAACATTATACAAGGTTTAACATACCTGCTGCAATGAGATCCACATAGAGAGAGAAACAAGACGCTTCACCTGGTCCCTGATCAGTGCCACTTCCATGCTGTTGAAACAGTGATTGAGGAACATAAGGAGAGTAGTTTGCTCTCTAAGTATTCCATCCTCAGTTAGGCAAGCCTCCAGAACCTGACGAAAGAATCCAGGAAAATGTTCTGGCCTACGGCTAAAGGGCTGAAAATGAATATTGGTTAAAAATTAATTAATACATGTGACTTATTTCCTGATTGAAGTACGAATGCAAAACAATATTCATAAATTCCACCTTAAGATAAAAGACACTTCCTTATTATGTAGAATACAAACAAACAGAAAGAAAAATAAGAACTTTTTTTAAAAAGTGTTTGCTTTATCTTGTAATTTTAAATGATTAAAACAAAGACCAATGTATTGTAATAAGGACAGGAAAGATAGAAAAACATGCTGGCTTATGTGAAATATTAGATATAAGTCACTATTGTGGATTGTGAATATACAAATTTTTTGAGGCAACCTACAACTTGATCAGGAGCCAAGGCCAACCAGTGACTTGGTTACCTGGAATATATTTCCTTACCTCCTGAAAAAGGGGGAAGTTTGCCACTGAATATATGACTTAGCAAATTTCAGAATGGTGACTTCCATTTTCTAAAATACATCTGTTTCCTGATTTGATCAATGTAAATGATTTTGACAAAGTCATAAGCTGTCGATGACTGGCCCTCACTCAAAATGCTTTCCTAACCTTCTGATTAATGTGGCGGTGCCTCTGAAAATTCAAGGGTCCAAAGCCCTACATGGTGCCTGCCTCCTGTGAACTTCAAGTAAGCCACCAGCTTTCTGTCTCTCTTTCCTGTCATTAATTGTTTTAAATAACCTGACATCATTTTCTGACATATTTACATTATATATATATATATATATATATATATATATATATATATATATATATATATATATATTTAAATTAGTGATTGAATTCACAAGCTCAGCATAGAAATATGCTCAGAGAAAGCTGTGTGATCAGCGTAGAGAGGAATAGAAGAAGAAAGAAAGACTGAAAATATTAGGCATCGCCGGGACTCAAACCTGGATCGTCACAGAGCCCTCGCTTTAGCCACGAGACGCCTTAACCAATTCGGCCACGATGCCCACCCGCCAAATATCGTCAGTGGGGGTAGTGAGATTCTCTAAGTTGGGATATACATATATATAAGGCATATATTAAGCAGAGAGGACTATGATTCTATGCCAAGCATATGACTTAAAGCGAATTTCCCAACTTTCTCCCACATTTCCTCTCCTTACTTACTATCCAATTATCCAATGTTTGAGACTTCATCATGTTTCATTAATTTGTGATCTATCCTAAATGGATGCTCCAAACTCTTCTAGCCCTCATCTCTCTAACCATCCCACCTAATGTAACTTAACAACAATACTGACGATATTCAGCAGGCCAGCACCATGGCCGTAAGGTTAAAGGCATCTCGCGAGAGTTCTGTGACAATCCTGGTTCGAGCCCTAGTAGTGCTGAATATTTTCAGTCTTCCTTTCTTCTTCCATTGTAAGGACTGGAAAGACATTGAGGAGGGTGTGCGAAGTATTGGTTGAAACTTATAGTATTGTGGCTCTGAGCATGGGGTTATGGGGTAGTTATGGGGAATTGAAGTCCAATCCTCCGATTCTTCAGAAGCAGAGCTTTATCTGTGGGAACTCTCCTTCCAACACACCTTGCAGTCCAGACAAAGCCCTGAACTCTACATCCTCTAGATAGTAACCTCCACCATCCCCTCACCTACAATTGCACAACTGAATGACAGCTAATTTTAGTATATGTAGGTGTGTGTTAATATGTGGGTGTGTGCATCTCCCCAGTCCCATAAATTCTTTGTTTCTACCCTGACCATTGAGAGAGAGAAAGTTGGTGGACTTGTGGGGTCTATCATTGACCAGAAAAAAGCTAGCCATACAGTAATTTTGACTGCTCGGTTGACAGCTAGCCATCCATCAGGAAATCCTTGTCCTTAAATTCTGTAGAAGGGTATGGTTGACTCCAAAAATTCAAGATAACCCTGCACTGATCATGATGTTTGGCAACTTAATACTTCAGGTAAGCCTATCTCTCTTTCTTGACCTTATTGTTTTAATTATCTTGACAATGCCATTTCCAGACTTGTTTTTATAAATATAAGTCATATGCCACAGTAGTAAACGGTCACCTAGGAGGATAAGTTAGGCTGCACATGATGTGATGTAGGGCCTGGAACTTTCCACATTAATTCATGAAGCGTTTGTGGTGGAATGAGCTTTTTAGACATAATTCAGGGGCAATTTTGGCAGGTTAAGCTTTTTTGACATAATTTATTGAGCAATTGTGGTGGGGTAAGCTTTTCCAACATAATTCAATTATTTTGAAATTCAGTCACATTATTTCCATTTTCTCCTCATATATCACAATCTGCTAACCCATTCAATATACTACACTCTGTTCCAGCTGTACTTAATTTGCAGACATAATTCTCTCATTTTTAAGGAGTAGAGGATAAACCTATGATTTAGAAATATGGTTCTTATCTATGATTCTATGTAATTTTGACTAAAATATGTTTTAAAGATAGAGTTTTAATTGCTATCATTGGTGTCCAACTTCATCTGCTTCAGTTTTCAAGCACAATTAACTTATGTATGACCACAGTTAATGGGGATTAATCATTTGCCTAATTAATAATTTATAATTGTTATAATAAAAAATAAATACCTCCCAAGATGGAACCCTTTCACGGAACTTTTCATTAACCATGATTACAATTGACATCATATGAGCGTGAGATGCCTTCCCAGTTATATAGTTAGGCCATAGGTAGTTTTCCAAGTACTGACTGAACTCTAGCATCATTATTCTTCTTATAGCAAAGCTGGAAGAAATTTTTTTTACATATGTTTGGCATACAGATTAACATTACTTAATATAATTCTATACATTATTTAAAGATGTTTTGTTAATATCTAAATTAATATTCATGAAGTAGGTCAAAGTAGAACAGACATTCCATTTTTAGATCTAATATTAACAATATGCAAATATATAATAGTGTTTCACAAGGTTCTTGCATTTTTAATTATTTTGAAAATTTAATGAAACTCTTATTTTTTAGGTAGAGTAATTACTAATTCTGAGGTCTAGATAGAATTACACAAAAACTTTCGACTTGGTGGGAGTATGACGGTACCAAAGTGGTTGTTAGCCCAAATTAAATTTTGTTATTCAGTAACATTTGTGACAAACCAAATGTCATGCACACCTCACTGTGTCATTGTAATTCCAAACTGAAAATTTTTAACTTCATATGAGATCCTAATTTCTACCATATTTAACATTTTCACAGCACAGGGGTATTGCCTATAAGTTACCCAGAAGATTATATCAACATAAAACATGGGCCACTCTTGTAAGGACTATACCAAAAAGTTAAAAATACACGATAGTGGAACTGGATGACAATGTGGGCCTCTGTACTAAAATATATTAACCTGTCGAACAATTACCTGGAGCCAAATATTTCTCTGATATAGATGTCTTCAACGATTCCTGCATCAAAAGGCAGGTGATTATCGATGGTATATGGAGCCCAGTATTGGTTTGCCAACTGTAAAATGAACCGAATGTTACTTGAAAGACAAAATCTTCAAGAATGCAAAACTACCAGAATATTTACAAACCTGAGTAATTCTGTCAGCATTTATCTGATCAACTGTCGGTGCAGAGCCGGCTCCAGTAGCGGCATTAGACATTTTGGGGTTATGTTGTTTTAAGTTGAATAGACTTTAATGTATACAAAAACTCTTATGATAAATATATAATAACTTATAGTCAAGTTATAATAACTTTTTGGTTTAACATCCGCAAACTAGAGAAAATTACATTTTTAACACGAACTACTCACAAATATATATTCTAACGTTGGCAAAACTAACACAAACATATGTATACAGTATGACCAACATATAAATTACTTTTACAGATATTCCACATTATAATAAGTCTTTGGATTTAGCAATTACTATTATCTTTCGGCCCTAGATGTTGCGGTAGTAGACTAACTTATATGACAAAAATTCTTGGGAGATAATTACAACGTTTACAATTATAGTTAGCTTTACCTTATTATCTGGAAGTTACTAGCAATGAGAAAAACATAAACATGAATTTAATTTTATAACTTACTTTGCAACTTAAAGGAAACCAATAAAATGGTAAATATACGGATTGAACCAGAATTACAACAAGCCTGCAGAAGTTTTTTAGGGATACCTCCTAATAATTTCAGTATAAGGGACCCTTTATCTCAGTTTCTGAAAGTGTTTGACTATCTGTTTCGTCCAATCGCACCTCAGTGTTTCTTAAGCCCCGTCCACACTTGCGAGCAACGAACTGAACTCGAGGCTGTGCGCATGCGCTAGATGAGCCAGGATTGCTCGCCGTGTTTTCCATCTGTTGTCGGTATTTTGACGAAACATCAAAGGAATTCTCGGTTCGCGTGCGTCGTAGTGTGGATGACAGACGAGCCGAACTGAGCCGAGCTCCTTGGCTTGTGTTCTGTTATTGTCTCGATCATTCGTGATATACCTTCAATATGATGATGACGACGTCGGATTGGGATTGGTCCCAAGAGCGGACTGAAATTTATGGATGCTGTTAGGAGCCACCCAGCTATATGGGACTTAAGATAGCATAAAACTGAACAAACTCCGCACCTCTCACAAAATCCATAGTCAAATTTATTTTGGTAATACTTCACATAATGAGGCAATTTCTCATGGCATTAAGTATTACACAGGGTGAGTTCAATTAACAGTGATCTACATTTACCATTGGATATAAATCCTAAATTTATTTCATATACAAGTAAAAACATTTAAAAATATGTATTACATGTGTTTAAGTTTATAATTATCTACAAAAGGATGAAAGCTTGAAAATATGGATTACTCTAATGTATTTCAACTGCTACTACTCGATCACATTAATTTGTAAATGTAACAATAGTTAAAATAAATAGAATTTTTGAATCATTATGGCAGAAGGCCACGTGCAATTATCCCTTAAATAAATTAACAAGGAACGTTCATATTAATTTGTAAATGTAACAATAGTTAAAATAAATAGAATTTTTGTATCATTAAGGCAGAAGGCCACGTGCAATTATCCCTTAAATAAATTAACAAGGAAAGATATGAAATTATCCTTCCGTATAGAAACACGATAGCACGTGACAAATAATTGTAAGAACACTAAACTTTAGGTGTGGTTTTATTAACATCAGTATTATTAAATGAAATCAATTTCGAAATTGTAAAAAAATAATAATTAAGTTTTCATTTAAAAAAATATGAGTTGTTTTCTATTGCATTACATCGCAATAAAAATAAAATAAATTACCCGCTTCCTATATGTTGCGTTTAATAAATCTTTCCTCGGCTCGTTCCTTATACAATCAAATCACTTGCTCGCTGCTTGGAGTATACTGTCTTCAAAGATTAGGATCGATTCCTTTCTCGTGGCTCGTGTTCGTAGGCCGCTCGGTTCGCGCGTGTTCGCTGTGGCTGTGTTGCTCGTCATAGACGGCGTAGAACTTAATCCAGGGCCCGTTATGGAGGAAACTGTTCCAGTAATTGTTGCAGTGCGGAACATGTAAGAAAAACTTAAAAACTGGACTGTCGTGCAACCAGTGTGGGAAGAGATTCCATTTCAGTTGCCAAAAACTAAAAAGGCCGGCAAGCATTATGGACAACTGGAAGTGCAAAGCGTGCGTGGAGCAACAAGAGGTCAGTTGTTTAAAAATGGAAGTGGATCGACTACAAAGCATTTTAAACGAAATGAGCAGTAAATTGAACTGTGCCGAGGAAAGAATTAAAAAATTGAAGGAAGAAAATAGGGAAGCAGAAGCCACGGAGGAAGAAAATTCAATAAAGCAGAATCCCACTTGCTTAGTTTTCGGCGACTCACTAGTGTGACACGTGGGAAACGCAAATCCTGAAATGGAGGTTATGTGTCTTCCTGGGCTGCGCGTGAACGAGCTGAAAAAGATAACGGAACGGGACGAAACGGTAGGATGGGAAAGCATAATTTTCACGTTGGCTCGAACGATTTAAAACAAAGGCATGCCAACACGAATCACATTATGGGTGATATGTATGAATTGGTTCGTTCCCTCAAAGGCAAATACAAAGGCACAAAAATCACGATAAGTGGGGTACTGCGGAGACGAGGAGTTCACTGGAGAAAGGCCGGACACATCAGCCAGGCGTTCGAGTGGATTGCCGAGGTGCTCGACGTCAACTTCGTGCATCCGAATTCCTGGCTACAAGACGGTGACTTCCGGAGGGACGGCGTCCATCTGAACCAGAGAGGAGCGAAAAGCTTGGGCAGCCTCTTCTCCAGAGTGGCGGCGGCAACGACGGTGAAGACGGCGGCAGACATCAGCGGGGACCAACGAGACCAGCGAGATCCAGGGGGGTCCGCATAAGTTACTAGTAATTCTGCAGGTAAGTAAACAATACCGTTGAATACTGGAATCTTATCCATTTGCACAATCCCGACGTTATAATAGGGACGGAATCATGGCTTTCTAGTGAAATACGGAACGCTGGAAATTTTAGGCAGGACTACGTAACGTTTAGTCGGGATAGAGATGGTAGGGAGGTAGAGTATTCATATGCGTCAAACAAAATATAGCAAGTAGGGAAACTTAGGTAGATGATGAATATTAAATAATAGCAGTCGATAAAATCTCTGAGGGTTTTTGAAGCTTACAGACCTACAAATAACGGGCTTCAGGGTCTCATTAAATTGCGAAATGTAATAGCAAGTTCAGTTTCAGAAAACGAGATTGTTGTCGAGGGAGGGGATTTTAATCTGCCACGTGTCGATTGGGAAGGGAATGTAGGAAATAATAGCGATGCTCAGATTATAACAAGTTCCTTTGTTTGGGATATGGGGTTTTTGCAAACGACATTACAACCAACTAGATTGGGGCATTACTTAATGTATTCTTAATAAGGCCTGTGAAGATATTTTTAAATTCGGAAGTGGTGGCTGGTATAAGCGACCACCATGCAGTGACCTTGGAGGTATTAGTAGAGGTAAACGAGCAGGAAAAACAAGGAAAACAGGCAGACGGGGAAGGGTTTCGAAATTACAAGAAAAATAAGCTGGGTGGGCTGGCTCTGGAGAAACTGTTAACAACTGTTGGGAAACATTTAAAACAATAATTAGCGAAGGAATAAGGTACTATGTTCCACTTAAACATCTAAAGGAAAACGCTGACCCGGAGTACTACAATCCTCAAACTCAAAGTGCGAAAAGCGTACAATAAAAGGAAAGTAAATATCTATCAGAGGAACAAACTTCTTCATCTTAACAAAAAGTTAGTCGAAGCCTAGAAAACATCCCAAGAATTTTATTTAATAAACCTGCTTGAAGGGGGAGGTAATGGATGGGGAAAATTTTATAAGTATATTCGAATGCGCAAGAGTAATAAGAGCGTTCTTCCGCCACTAAAAGGAGCTACAACTAGATGAAGCAATTATAGCCAACAGGTTTGCTAACTACTTGCCACGGTATTCGGGGAAAAGATGGAGTTACCCGCTTGGGAAAACTGCGGATCTACATGTGTCTTCAAAATCAATGCTAGGAACTACGAAACAAATTAGAAAACTCAAGTTCCACAAGTCAGTTGGCCCGGATGGGATTTCCGGAGAAGTGCTAAAATTAGGAGGGGAAGCCATGATTTCGTATCTCATACGGCTATTTCAAATATTTATTAACAATTCTGATGTTCCAGACGATTAGAGAAAGGCTATTGTAGTTCCCATATTTAAATCAGGTGCGCGATTGGAAACAAGTAATTACAGGCCACACGTCTGTGATATGTAAGCAATTTGAACGCTTGATAGCTTAATATTTTCGTAAGCACTAGGACGGAAGGGTGTCGATTTACAGTGGGCAACATGGCTTTAGACATGGATTCTCTAATGAGAGCCTACTATCAACTAGCAACGGTCTACCAAGATCTGTCGGACGGGGTTCACAAGGAAGCCTGGAGAATAGACGCTATAATTATTGATTTTTCTAAAGCCTCCGGCGTCGTGCCGCACGATCTATTATTAAGTAAGTTAAAAAATACTGGTATAGATTTTCGTGTACTGAAGTGGATTCAGCAATTTTTAAAAGATCGTTCACTCAGAGTTCGCGTGAATGACAAATTGTCCAACTCTGTGAAATTCACGTTATGGTCCCGCAAGGAAGTGTCATGTTCCTCGCATTCATAAATGACGTAAAAATCGGTATAAAATCACAGATCAAACTTTTTGCCGATGATTTTATGGTTCATAGGGAAATCGTAAACGTTGAGGATGCACAGATTCTGCAGACTGATTTGGACAAAATTAACCAATGGTCAGTCAGAAATAAAATGCAAATAAATGCAACGAAGAGTAAGGCAGTCGTTTTTACAAACAAGAGAAGTGTCTGTCCCGCTAGATATAAAATGGGGAACGAAGTTGTAATGAAGACAAATAACTGTAAATATCTTGGGATCACGATCAGTAAATATTTAAATTGGGGTAATGAGGTGAGCGAGGTAAAGGGTGGAGGACGCTGCAGAATTTAGAGAATTTAGAAGGTCTCAGTGATAGAAGGAAACATGTGAGGTTGTGCCCAATATATAAAGCTTATAAGGGTGAACCACAGGGCCTGGAAAGAAATAACAAACCATCTTACGGCGTCAATTATATTTCTAAAAATGACCACTCGTTCAAAATTAAAGAAAAAAGGCAACGCACAGACGTAAGAAGATTTTCATTTGTAAACATGTCAATACGCGATTGGAATTCCTTGCCTGCAGAAATACGACTTTTCCAGGTAGCGTAAATCAATTTAGGAATAGGCTAAGAAAACTTAAGTGAAGTGATTTTTGTGTGACTCCTTTCTTTTCTTTTTCAGATTAAAATCTACACTTCATAATTCTTCCTTAGTGTAAAATTATTGTAATTGTATTTTCTTTGTACATAGCTGCCACCGGGCAAATGCCCAATAGCAGTTAAGTAATAATAATAATAATAATAACAACTAAATTACGTATTTGCTGTAACTGGTATTGAGCCAAGTCATGCAATTCTGGTTATTCCATTTATTTCGAGAACATTTTCCGGGTCTTTGGGAAAAAGAAACAAGTTGATCTACTCCGAGCAAAGAATAAGTTAATCATGTCCCATGACATTTTTACTAAAGGTTTTTTTTATCATTTAGAAGTAAAATACTCTTCCTGATATTTCAAGATTAAATGTTGTATTGTTTCATATTTCCATCATTAAATGAACAAATTTTATTAAGACGGAGGAAAAGCGGAGCTTACAAAAATAATACATTACACCAAAAATAAATAATGTTAACATTTCGTCGTAGCGAAACATAAATGATAATATGTTAAATTCGAATACATTTATAACTATACTCTTCCAACACGTTGAAAGATATTCATAACCTCTTGCAAAAAATACAGCTGGATTAAATTTGAAATTATTGTCCCGTATGTAAACTACCCAGAATAACCCATTATATGTTAATGTTCAGCGACAAAACAAGAGCCATTTCCACGAGCTAGTGTATTTACAATATGCATATACAACCCCTAGTGGTTTTGATCGCCTACCTTATGTGGTCTACTGGCTAGCGTCGCTGCCTCACAACACAGAGGTACCGGATTAATATCCTTTCACGGGCATGGATGTTATGAGTGTCTAATGCATTACCTAATCCATTGCTCAGTATAGTGTGACATCAACGGAGTAGCACTGCTTTTCAGCCATTTGGGTATTTAAATCGAAAATGCTTCAAAATTTACAGAAATTATAAAATAACTTTGGCAAGAATAAATTTGTTATTGTGTACGTACAGGGTTTACATTTTTAGTTTACATTACAAGTTATTATTATTAATTGTGAAATTTTGCTCCAAAAAAGTGCCACTCTGAGCGGTCCGCCCCTGCCACGCTACGTCTCTGTGTCACATTCAACACTCATGGGAAAGTGGCCGATGGATAATACGAAAATAACAGAGGTTGTTGTCTATTATACGGTTTAGTAGTTGAACACTAAGATTCACAATGGCTGTGAAGTTGAAGATCAACCCATTCGGTATTCATGAGGAACGGGAGATGATAAATGTAAAAGTGGTCTACACTAGTGTCAAATCTTTAATTTTCACTGACGTCGAGATTAACACAACACTCCCTTATTGTCGCTTCTTCACTTTGAAGAATGCTTTACTTCTTCTGGAGCAATTAATGTCGGTTCGTTGCAGTACTTTTCAATCAGCCTCAAAGCCTTCACATGACCGTTTAGACTCGCCAAGTCCATAGCCGTCAGTCCACGATTGTTGGGGGTTGTAGCATTGATTCCTCGTCTTAGAAAGTTTACCAACAGATGTGTATTGGCATGCGTCGCGCTCCAGTGTAAAACACCGTTTCCATCATTGTCCACGACGTCTACACGCGCAGAGCGCTCCGCAAGCAACAAAACTATATCAGTACCGAAACGGTGACGAGAAACTGCGGTAAGAAGGGGCGTCTCTCCGCGGCGGTTAGTTGTCTCGGTTGCATCCGCAGGTAATACGTCGAGAACGTAGCGAACTAGTGACTGATTACTCGAAAGCGCAGCACAATGCAGCAGAGTATCGCCATCTGCATCCGCTTGTGCGGCGGATACTTCAACCCCTGACACAAGCCATCGTACAGTCTCTTCCCTTCCCAATTCTGCAGCGAGCAACAAGGGAGTCGTGCCATGTGCAGTCTTCGCGTCTGCGTCCAAACCCTGTGACACGAGGTACTGTACGATGCGGAGGTCTCCACCATGAATTGCGTGATGAAGTGCAGTGTAGCCCTTCATATCGGTAAGGTAGCGGTTCACATGCGCTGTACCCACAAGCCATCGAACTGCCTCCTCTCTGCTATGGGCTGCGGCGACGTGTAAGGGGGTACGACCAAGATCGTCTGTGACGTCCACCACAAAGCCCTCCGATACCAAACAACTGAGCACAACAACATTGCCGCCCGCAGCAGCATGATGCATCAAGGTTCCACCCTCTTCGTCTGCAGTTAACTTCGAAGCGCCGAAATGAGCCAGGAACTCCACGACCTCTGCCGCTCCAGATCTGGCGGCGCATAATATAGCGGTGGCGCCTGTACGGTTAGCTGCGTTCACTCCTCCCATCTCCGCCAGCAGCCTTACGGTCCGAAACAATCCTTTCGACGCCGCCTTTATCAGGAGGGTATTCCCTTCAGAATCGACAATGTCATTTCGCGCTCCTCGGCGTATTAGTGCCTCGGCAGACTCGTCTTGCCCCCAGTGAACGGCACACTGAAGTGGTGTATGCCCATTCCAATCTTTCGCCTCCACGTCGATGTCCGCCCCACAATCCAACAAAAAATCCACAAGATCTCGCTTTCCGCTTCGGGCTGCATGGAAGAGCGCCGTCGCCCCTCGCTCATCTCTGGCATTTACATTCGCTCCGCCCGACACAAGAACACGAACAACGGCCTCGTGTTCTTCAAAAGCCGCCCTCAGCATAGCTGCTTTTCTGTCGACGCCGGGTCTGAGCTCGATCAGCAGAGAGACAAACTCAATGTGCCCTCCCGCCGCTGCAATGTATAATGCATTCTTACCTCTGTTGTCTAATGCTTCGGCGTCGGATCCGTGTCCTAACAACAGCCGCGCGACACTAACGTGCCCATTGATGGCTGCCATTATTAACGGAGTACTACCGTCTTCCCGACGTGAATCCGGATCAGCTCCCGCCTCAAGGAGGATTCTCACCATTTTCTCGTCGCCATGAAAGGCGGCCTTGTGCAATGCTGTTGCGCCGAGGCGTTCTGTAGCGTCGACGGCTGCTCCGTACCGTATCAGCAATTTCGCTACTTTCAGTCGACGGTTCCATACGGCGTGTATTAGTGGCGTCCATTCAAACTTATCTCGCGCTTCTATGTCCACACCCGATTCCAAAAGAAATTTAGCGTTGTCTTCCATCCCACGCATCGCAGCGTAGTGTAGAGCGCCCGAACCTGACTTACCGCGGGCGTTTAAGTCTGAAAAGTTCGCCAGTTCTAAGAAAGCGCCCGTAGTACTCCTCGCAGAATATAGAAGTGGCGTCAGACCGTCGTCGTCGCGCAAATCGGCACCGAGTTCTAAAAACTGTCGTACGAGTGCTTTGTTCCCGCTTGACGCCGCCAAGTGAAGAGCCGTGGCACCGTTTCGGCAGACAGCATTCCTGTTCGCTCCCCGAGCCAATAAGGTGTCCACTGACTCTTCACGTCCCATCGCCACGGCTAATAATAATGGCGTGTAGCCGAACACGCTTTGCGCCTCTATGTCTAGACCCGCATCTAGCAACATATTCATAAGACTTGGGAGTCCCTTAGCTGAAGCGACGTGCAACGCCGTATTACCTATACCGGAAGTTGCATTTTTATCAGCAACGTGCGGCAGCAGAACGGCGACGACCCCTTCGTGTCCTTTGCTAACCGCACACAACAGAGGAGTCATGGAACTCCCATCGCGCAGATTAACGTCGAAGCCCTCGGTTACAAGCAGAGCAGCAACACTCGCTCGCCCTTGCATTGCCGCTGTGTGCAAAGGCGTGTGCCCGTCCCGGTCCGTAAGGTCCTTGGCGTTCAGCAGTAGCCTTGCTGTTATCTCGTCCGAAGCAACGTGAAGCGGAGTGGCGTTGCGACAGTCTCGTACGTCTACCGCGACGCCGCCGTGGACAAGTTCTGTAACTATTTCCGCCTGCGCGTGACGCGCGGCGACGTGGAGGCACGTTTCTCCATCACCGCAGATTGCGGCGTCGTACTCCAGAGACGTCTGATGGAGAATCATTCGCAACAAGTGTAGTTTTCCTCTACAACAACAATACTCTAGGGCTCGTGCGATCTTACCTTCTTCGAGAACGTGGCTAACGTCGCGCCCGAACTCGGCAGCTACGTCCAGAAAATCCCAGGCATTGTAAGCGCCGGCATACCGCGCCGCAGTCCACTGAAAGACTGAGTCCTCCGCTTCCCAAGGGCACAAGTCATCAGCCAACAGCAGTCTCGCTGGCTCCGCGGCGTCGTACAGTGCGCATATGTGAAGGGGAGTGCGTCCACCAGCATCGCGACGAGTTATATCACTCATCTTTAGACTCTCCAAGTCCCCCGTGATCGCCGATTTGTGAGTAGCCTCGGCCCGGCAAAGAATCCTGTTGAACATGTCTGTGAAAAAGTCCATATCCTCGCGCTGCAACCAGCCGACGATCAACTGTCTGTGCGACCGCAAGGAATCGCACGCCCATTCAGCTAAAAAGTACTCCGCGAAGGTCCGATGCACAAAGTCGAGGCGCCCGTCGTCCGAGTGGCGTATGACCAAGCCCGCGATCTCCAGCAAGCCCGCGTCTTCCACGTCGCTCTCCCGTCGCGTCGCCGTGAACAGCGACGCCGCCAGTCGTCGGAAACCTTCGCCGTACTGCCGCAGAGCCCCGAGGTACAGCATCTGCACTCCTGGAAGGCTCATGTCCAGAGAGAACTTCTTCTCGAACATCTTGCTCACCTTCATCTCTACGAACTTGTCATATATCGTCCTTATGTCCGAGACTGCGTCAACGCCGTAAGTCGCGCACACCTGAGACAAACACAGGATAGTTGAGAATGTAGGGTTTCCCGGTGAATTGATTGAATACAAAGCTCTCGGGTTAAACCGGGTTATATAATTTGTAAAATACGTTTCGATATCTATCTCCGCTATCGACTTCAGTAGACCGGTTTGAAACCCAAGAACTTTATATTCAAAGGATAGTTATTCGTGCTAAGTTGCGCTTAATATTTATGTAAATTGGACCACTTTAATTGGTGAATGGGACTGTATTGAGTAAATTATCATTTAATGGGTATATGTTGATCGAAATTTGTCATGATAAAACGGAAGAGGGATTGTTTGAAATAAGAAATTAAATAAGAAAGGGACGATTAATAGTATTTTAAGTTAAATAGTATGGAGGGTTGCATCAGACCAGTCTTAAGACTGAAACCACAACAACATTAAAAAAATATTATTTTATTGCCGCACGAGAGTCGAGAATGATGGCGTCGAAGTTCAAAAGTTAAACTATATTTCCAGAAACAGGTGTAGTGTTGGATGACAGTGCAAATAAGAAGGAGCCACTCGAAAGACTGAAAATGGCGTCCCTTTAACAGGGAATATGCACTGAGAGATCGTACTTAATGTTGGTTACAAAATGTGAAAACCAGATGTTCGTACAAAATTATGACCTACCTATGATGATTCTGAAATTATTTCTGAATGAGTAATAAAAATCTCTATTACATGCGAAAATAGAGGAAGGATCATATCGGCATTTAACTTATTCTATCTGATATCATACTTTAGATGCGTATCAAAGCTTTGTTTCCATCTTTTCAGACAAACGTGTCTGTAGTTTGAATTCCAGCCGCTAGTAGCTAAATTACAGTTCGCGTGCGCTGAGAACCCTAGGGCATGATTCTACGCTTTAAATGTGACACTATATTTTATGTATACTAGCCAAGTGCTTGGAGTTTCCCGAGTATTTATTTATATATGTCCGAAAAATAATTCATTTGACACATCATTACATACGTGATTTAACCGGCATCGGGAGCGGCTGTTTCTATCAAAGACACCATAATGATGGATTCAGCACATTATGTCACAGTTCAAGCCATTTCCCCTTCTTAGTTCTTTCCTTCCACTATTTATGCCGATGGCGGCTAAACTTCAAACTTAACATGCACGACGAATGTCACTACTCAACTCGCCGAACTTCAAACTCCAAATTCTGACCACTTGGACATTTTGTAATTAAACCGTTCCTACTTCCACTACATAATGAAGTAGCTTGACTCGAACTTAACCAGAATTGTAAATTCCGCATTCATCTTAGGAAACTCAAAATCTGTGGAATGGACATCAATATGGAAAAAATGAATTATTTTTATATAGAATTAACGATAAATTCACAGACAAATCAAGTTTTTATTTAATTCTTATTACATTTATTTCTGATATTTTGGAACTTCGTCAGGTAAATTTCTTCAAGAAAATAAATTTTTAAGTATGAATCTACACATTAATTTTAACAAAACAGTTTTCTTCGGGTCGAAGCCTGAACTTTCACTTGAACGGCACGGTAAATACTAGACTTAAGCTTATTGACTCTCATAACTCTGGATTTCACACTAATATCGGTTGTTTTCACACAATTTTTAAAAGGTCAAACATGCTTACATGGGAATACTTCCCATCTCAGTGTTTGTTCAAGAATTGTAACATTTGTACAATTTTTTATTAAAATTGTTCGACACATTCAAGAACGCAAAAGTCTGTGGGAGTTTCTCTCACAGGCATTTTCCCTCAGATTTACTGCGGGGCTCAGCTGATTGTCGGGAATGCCTCGTATTCTCTCTGGTTTTTTCAAAATTCTCACATTCTGAGGCACCTTCACCTACTTTAGGAGGTTTATGTACTTGGGGTCGAAGACTGGACATACGGTAAGAGTTTTACGCTGATCGCATTGGCTCCCAAAAATTGTGGAGACACGGAAAAGGGAATGCTGCGATCCCACAGCAAACTCTTCTACCGTCATTCGGAATGGCGTGAGAATAGAACCCAATGCCCGGCCTACCAGATGCAGGTTTTCTAGGGTGTTCCCTTCATCTCTTTGGGTGAAAAACCGGGTAGCATCCTTAAACTATAGCCCAGGGGCCCTAGACAACACTTGGGTACCTTGCGCTACCTTCCACATTTCCCCTTTTCAAGTCCCTTCCTTTCCTATTAAAGGAGGTTTGCCTGTTTCATGATCACCCTCATGTAGCCTTTTAACAAAATAAAAAATTGCATCAACCAGTGGTTATTAGCGACTACACAACATCCATTCCCAACCCAGGATTCGAACCCATGACGTCTGTGATGCGAGTCAGCAACGTTGACCACTACACGACAGGAGATCGGCTGCTTTTGTTGAATTATAAGTCAAATGTGCACCAAATTTTCATGTTTAAGAGCTATACTGAAACCCACATAGAAATAAAAGACGTAAAGGTTCTTTTATAGTGTCTGTAATTTCATTGTACCTCACGAAACGGATTACATTTACCATAAAAACATATTTCATATATCTAAAACTAGTATTTGAGGAAATAATAGAGATTTTGACCCAACTGAAGTATAAAACACTAGTACATTTTATTAAATTATGTTAAATTGATTGACTATGTAAACAGTGTCGGCTGGAACTTGTGTACTCTTGAGCTACAACACATAAATTAATTTATAAAGAATTTCTTTTGTTAATTAAGTCTTCATAATAATTGTGTGACTTCATCCTTTGATTTTGAAAAGCTAAAACTTCCCCGCAATTATGCAGCTAGTCGGTTATTTGTACTTAATAAATAATTTCTATCTGCATTGAGAAATGCGCTTGCACTATATTCCGTTTCCCCCCTCGACACCCCTGTTAAGTTCGACAATATACATTAAATGGTCCTAAATACTTAATTATTTTAAAATATATGTGAGCTTAAAATACTTTCGTATTAGAATTGCGTGTCCTTGGTTTTAAATTTTAAATCTAGTATTTTATGAATAGGTTTATTTACCGGACAATATTGGTACGGCAATCGCTGTTGTTAGGTTATTAGTATTTTACACCCTTATCCTTTTAAAATTGTTATTGTTACTTCAGGAGATGCAGCAGGTACCTTAAAAAACTCACGAGCTGACAGTGTGTGTAAACTATTGGTTCTTGATTCAGCGGACGACTAATTGTTATAAACGTTTGCTTCATAGTACCCATTCTTAACCAAACTTTGAGAAATTATTGTATAGTTACCTGAGAGAGCATCTTTACGAAGAGCGGTATTCCCAGGAGCTCGCCGAGCTTCTCCGTCAAAATTGCCGAGACTATCTTAGGTCCCAAAAGTTCCTCCTGTTGCCTTCGACTTAACGGTTCTATGTCATACGCCAACGTACAGAAAGCGTCCTCCAGCAGACGTCGCGGAGTTGGTCTGGAGGCCAGTAGAATCCTGCGGACCTTCGTCGTTCGTAGAAGCTCTTTCACCAGAGAGACGCACTGCTCCGTGTAGTTTGGGCTAACTTCATCAACTCCGTCAAGCATTAATTCTATCTGTCCGGAAACTAGAAGACAGTGACGTAAGATACCTCTTGATAGACTGTCGCCATCGCCCAGCTTGGCGAACTCTTCGAGCAGGTGTAAGGCGTCGAAGCCCCGATCGGTTTCCGCCAAGAGTCGCGTGTAGGATGCGAGATTAATACGCAATACCCAGATATGTGAGTCGCGTCGCTTTACTTCGGTGGCCATTTTGGCCAGAAGCGCACTCTTCCCAATACCTGGAGCTCCCACTATAAGGGCACAGCGATCCGCTATCTCCTCGACGACAGCCGTCTCATCCGAAAGATGTTGGCGTACTCTAGTCATGGGACCGTCCGTCTGCAGCCAGAGCCAAACGCCGTCTTCGTACTGCAACAGATGTGCGTGGCGACGCCCGCAGAACCTGGCGACTATATCTTCGAAATAGTCTCGTGAGGGCAATACTACGAAGTTCACGGAGTCATTTTCCATGGCACTTCGAAAATCATGTACATTTACTTCCTTACGACCCAACCAGAAGCGAAAATGTGTATCGGAAATACCAATTACGGCGCAAATGTCACCACAATCTCTTACCGATAAGAAAAAGTCTTTTTGTATAAGATGTCGCCTCGAAATAACACGCGACATGTAGTCGTTTGGCAAGTCGGAGCCCAGTTCAGCACCCACGGCCACCGTCGTGGTAGCCGTCGCCAGAAGGAATAAGTGTTCGGAAGTCAGGCAGTTCATCGCTTCCCTTTCATCTTGAAATAGTGACCGCAATTCAGTTTCGTAACCTTGGAATGACACTTTCACAGACAACAGTTTATTACGGGACGACACATCGAGATCCTCCAAGCTGCATCTGTCTTTGAGGATAGTCCACTTAGAGTACGAAGGCTTATTTTTCACTACAATTACTAGTCTTTTCGAAGGATGCTTGATGAGGACTTCCTCCGCTTCAAGTAAGTCCGAATCTCCTACCACAACCAACGAGTTACACCATAAGCCACTCCACAGAGTCAGCACCTCTCGCGTAACTTTCGCTACGACGAGAACTTTCTCGAGGCCTTCCAGTGCCTGAGTGGCTTTGAGTACGGAGAGTTCCGTTTCGGCAACGATGATGGTTGCTTGCCCATCTAGTCGCAACGTCCCACGGTTGAAAGTAAGGTCCAATTTGTATATCGGAGAGCCAGGTCTATTGCAGTTTACTTCTTCCACCCTGCGGAAGACAAACTCCCTCCAAATAACAGTCGATTCTGTGAGATAGCGACAATCTGTTTCGGTAATCCACCACTTTTCAACTGTGTCCTCCAACATTCCCGCGACGGCTTCGTCCCTCCCGGGAGGCAAAGCTAACAAATCCCTGAGCTCCTCCTTCAGACAACCGCGGAGTTCTTCCGGTCCAGCCTGATTGTACCACAGAGTGAAATTGTCCAGAAACTCATTCACTTGTTCAAAATTCCCGAGTAACGCCTGCATTTCCGCGTTTCCTCGGAGAGACGCGACGCCTCCGTTGCCGGTCCCCAATATTTCTCGTAGCAAGTCGGGAACGTCAGCGGAGTCCAGCTGCAGTCGGACGTTGAGTGGCGCGTTGGTGTACAGTACGTACATCGGCTGAATTCCATGTCTCCAGTAGTCGCAGATATCGACGAATGATTTGAAGTACTTAGGTATGCCGAAGTCATTTTTCTTCGCAGACGTACTTAACAGCGCACTCTTGTTAAGAACAAATGTCGCCTTGTGCTTGAGTTGTACCAGGCAGCAACTGAGGTTCTCTTCGTCCGAATTCTTCCACAAAAGAACAACGTCGTCGAAGGCCCCAGCTTTGGAATGGTTACTTGCTAACCAGAACTGCTTTGTTTTACGCAGAGCCCTCAGCAGCACCACGGAGATCACTAATACTTCGTATTCTTTACCGTAATCGGTAGTTCCTGACCTCTTCTCGAAGGTCACCAACCTGAAAAAGAAGGGTTATCTCTTTAGCTGATCAATTAATATAAATAAATTGATAAATACTTCAAACCTTTTTTGGTGATTTGGCGCTCAAGTAATACTAATTCGATAAGTTCTTCCAAAAGGAAAAAGACGAGAAAGCTGACCGGCCGAATATATAACGGAAGAAAGAACAAATTAAATGGTTTGTTGTAACGCCGTTCTCTATCTCTATAAGAAAGCAACTTCTTACTGTACAATTAAAACCGTTGTCTTCCATAAGTCTACTCAGCAACATTCAGAATTAAGTAGAAAACTTTATGTTTAACGGCTTTACGTATAACATTTCCTTATAGCTACTTTTAAATTTTATATATTCGGCTATCCGAACATAGCATGGTTTGAATTTGTTCGTATGGTCGACGTTCTTGAGGTTTTTAAGTTATGTACTAGATAAAATTTTACGAAGATAATTTTATTAAATATTAATTAGGTAAACCAAACGACCATTTCTAACAGCCATTTTATTCGACGCCTTTACAATTCATTTTCGTACCTCATTAGGTCATTTATGTTGTGTTTCTCCGTTTCCTATTATATGTATTGTAATAAGTGATTTTTCCCGTGAGATTAGCGCACAGTCGGTCGTTGCAGCAATCTGCGGGTAAGGACCATTGTTTGGCAGGTCAAATGTTTTGATGGTGGACGGTCGTTGACCTGGGAGCGGTCAGAAGACATCTGGCATGGAGCTGGACTAGGAAAACCTCAGGAAGTGGGGGCAGGCCTGGGGAGATATAAAATAGAGTGGACGGCGGTGTGTCGGGATTATTATTATTATTATTGATGTGACTGTGGACGGCGGGGTATTACGGTGATTGATTTTGGCGGTGAACAGCAGTGTGGTGGTGGAGATTGTTGCTGAGAACGGCGAGATGGACAGGAGTGTTGAGTGAGGGTATTGCAGATTGGAGCATCAAAGGAGGTGGAAATTGCCGTGAGCGGCAAGTGAGCAAAGCGTGTCCAGAGACACCAGCCCGGACGAGCCCCCAGGAACGAGGACATCGTGGCTGCCGCACCGAGACCGTCAAACAGTAAGCCCTCCCCTTCCCCTTTCTTACTGCGTGGTTGCAACGACCGACAACATAGTATTTCGCTAGTGACGATGAGACGTCTCATATTTAGATGAACTGTACAAAATTATTGTAGCTATAGTTTAGGTTAGATTTAGAGTTTAAGTGAGCGGATGACTGTGCGCAACATTCCATGATTGTGGAGCCAGAGTGGGCTTTGACCGGATTCTAAATATTAAATTAAATTGTTTTAATCCCGTTTTCAATTATTGAATATATCATCCCCCCTTTAATTATTTCATGAAAGCCAAGACCCCTGAGAGTCTCATGCTCGGCTGGAAACTCACGTGTCTTGGCTCGACGCTGGCCATCTCCCTCGGGATCTCGCGGTTCGCGATGGCTGTGTTATTCTTTTGATAAATATATATATATATATATTATTCTGCATATGCAGTGGCGCCCGGGCCGGCATTGCGAAGACGAGAGACCCGAGGGGGAAGGGACCGTCACAATATATACAAAGAGAGAGAGAGAGAGAGAGGGGGGTGTAAAACCATGGTACCATTTGTTTTCTTTTATTATTTTATTGTATATATTTGAATAAGGCTGCTACTATTAATTTAATTGTTTGTAAAATATTGTTGGGTGATTGGATATTGTTAGAATGAGTGGAGTATGGCTACAATATGACATTTGAGCCCAGTTTGTAGGGGACTAGGACGATTCGGCGCGGCCAGTTCGGCGCGGCCGATTCGGCGCAGCCACTTCGGCGCAAGGTTGGGCGCGGGGACATTACGTGGCGATAAACGAGAATATCGTGGACATTTGTTTCAAATAAGTTATTTTATACAAATACACATCTTATATTAATATTAATAAAATGAAAAACAGCCTATATATCAGAAAAAAGTGATATAAATTTTATTAACAGTAGTTTGTTCACGACGTTCCGTTCTTAAATTTTAAAACCTCATCTTTTACGATTATAATAAAAATGAATATTTACAATATATATGTATAATACAATTATGTTATAAAATGAAAAATTATTAACGGAAAAAAGAAATTGAAATGGATAAAAATTTATTGTGCATGTCGCACAAGCAACGAGGCTGAAATAACACTTACAAAGAATAAGCGTATTGCTAGTTCCATAATTACAATGGAAAACTTTAACAATGAGTTAATTCTGTATAGAAAATTATCATAAGTTGTGCAGAACACCAAAATGTACATTTCTAATAATCCTAATGTTATCTTTAGTGAATCTGACAAAGGAATTTGACTAAATAGTTTTATAAAGTTGAAACGTTATTACCAGACAAATAAATACATAGAACTTGCAATAAAAATTAAATCCATTACTTTAGTTATTGATCAATTAGAAATTAACTTGAAAAGACTTGTGGATAGTAACACTTTTTAACTCCTAGTTTTTAACTTCTGATAATAGTGCCAGAGCCTATGCTCTAGCATATAATTTATCTTTCAGAATTATCGTTTCTTCTACTAGCAGCCCTCTTCATAACATTACTATATTCTTATATAATTCTCTTAATACGGAAAATAATTTTACAGTCAAAACGTCTTTTAAGTTTTTGTGCGACATTACATAAATAAATATTCGTATGAAAACGAATAAACAACTTTTATTATATTTTTACAAAATGGTTAAACCGTTTTATAATGCATGAAGAAAACACGAGCACTCTATATCTCAGGCCTAATGGGTATAATATTTTTGCCAGTAGTTTTTCCTCGGTATTGCTGTACCGGTTGTAGCTGGTTCTGTTGCACCAGTAGTAAGATGGACTGGAAAGAGGGCAGGATCTGGTGCTTTAATTCGCGTCTCGGGAAATGCAAGCGGGGCCTGGTCCTGACGTGACGTCACTGGTCGTCAGCCACGGGCGAGTTTGATATCTCTCGATTCAACGTACAAAGTACATGTAATATTTGAAATGAAAAGAAATGCGCGGTAACGTGTACGTATGTCACGTTACATATACCCCTCCCGTACCGCCAAAAATTATTAAACGGAACGTTTAATAATTTTTTGTTAATACCTTATCCATTTGCGAAGTTGTTACATCTATTCTCAAATGGTAATATACTTCTCAATACTCCGTGGTATGCAATAATGTTATATTGTTGACATAAATCTTCACGCATTATAAGCCGTTTACATGAGATACAAACATTGTTCCTATATTGTAAATATTAATTTTCCATATGATTTTAAACTTGTGAACTAAGCATTCAACAAACAATTCTTTCGTCGCAAACAGCTGACGTGTCAAAGATCTTTACTCTAGATACTCCCTGTGTATTCTAACAATACCTCAGAATATTTACGCTAGTCGATCAGCTGATCTATTTTAGGTTAGCTTCACTTAACAATATTTTGAACAAACTTCGAGTAATGAGATGGCGCTCCGGCAGGAACAAAATCATTATAGTAAACTTAATAAAATCAACGACGCAGCACAGGTCGTCCTCGATCTCCAATTATTTAGTTAAATTACGATTTTAACATTCATCACATATTTCTCCATAACAGATAATATAATTATCATTCCATGATAATACTTCAATACACTTTATTTCATGCTTCAACCATTTAACGGAAAATATACAGTAATAACTCTTATAAAGATGAGAAACTTAAGACTATACTTCGCTCAATAAATTCCTTGAATTAGTTATTCAATTAATAAATTAATTTATGAAGAACAATGTTCTAACTTTTTAATAAATTTTTAATAACTGATAAATGGGCAGTGTTTTCTCCATTTTTATTTAGTTTCCATTGTTCAGGCAAGTTTTTCTTCGAAAGTTCCTACCCGTCTCAATATACTTTTAAGTGAATAATTCGGGAGTACACATTAGCCCCTTTCCCTAGTTTAAATTTCTATGCTGTGAGGTTTCTGCTTTTACTAATTCTTCATTCCTTCTCCAGTTTCCATCATTTCTTCTTCTCTCTCCGTGTTGTCTCTCCTCATTATTCGCATTTTCCTTGTTGGAATGATTTTTGCAGTCTCCATGATTTTCTCTCACATTTCTTCCCTGCCAATTCCGATTCCATCTATCGTTTCGTCTCTCTTCGTACCACTTGTTCGCCTGGTTTCTGTTCATATTAATCATATTCGAAAACTTTTCTTCGTTTCCCGTCCCAGCAGAATTTATGTTAGTTTTCACAGATTGATCTCTATCTATGTTTTCCCATGCATTCAAGATGTTAGCTAACTCTTCCACAGTATCAATTCTTGCTGTAATGACGTGTTTTAAAATTTCTGATCCGAAATGTCTGCTCATCGCCATAACAAAGTTTCGTGGAGGCAAAGGATGATCTAAATATTTATTCTCGTTATGTGCTCTTAAAAGGTGCTGTTCCCTGTTCAACCCTTTGTTTCTTTCAAAGTTCGGAATGTAAAATTTTCTCACTATTTCAGCTTGCCTTTCATAACTCCAATATCTGGTTAGGAAACTCTGCCTCAGTTCATCATAGTTCTGGGCATTTTCACCCACTGCTTCAAACCAAAAGGTTGTTTTCTCCCCAAGACATTTCCGAAACCATATGTTTAGAAATTCAGGAGGAATTTCTTTTATTTTCACAAACTCTTCGAAATCCAATAAGAACTTCCGTGGATTTTCTCCCACTTTATCGTCAAATTTAGGTATCTCAATTTCTTTACACAAATTGAAGTTTAAACTAGACTCCTTCTTGTCCGACTTGCTTTTTGCCAGTAAAGCATGATGGACGCCTTTCCCACTACCTTCCTCTTCATCATCAGTGTCACCTCCTCCTGCACCGGCTATCTGTGTCCTCGTTTCTTCTATTCTTTCATGTTCACTTACACGTTGATTACAGGATTTTTGTGCTCCCAATTTACTCTTTACTTGATCCATTATTTCGGATTTCACTTTTTCCATTTTCCTTTCTATTTCTGCTACGATAATTCGTTCACATTTTTCCAGTTTTCTCGGCAACACGGTTTGAGACTCATCCGCACTACCGGGAATACTGTTAATCCTCTCATTTATATCAGCCAATTTCTCTTCAAATTTCCCATTTGTATAATCGCATTCTTTGCGCAGCGTTTCCATATTCTGTTCCTGATCTATCATTCGTTGTTCTAAGTGAGTTAAGCTCTCAGTCACTTCTATTTCCCGAATATTACACTTCATTTCGACAGCTTTAATTGCTCCCTCTAAAGTATCCAGTCTCCCATCTAACCTATTGTTCCAGTCTTCGAATTGCTTATTCATCTTGATTTCAAGATCTTTACTTAACTTATTCTGTTCATCCATTTTTTTACTCAAGTCGTTTAAAATCTCCATCATTCTATAACTAAAATCTCCCTCAAACGTAGACTCTTTACTTCTCCTATCTGACGTTCCCTCTACATTAACTAAGCCACGATCACCTTCACCGAACTTTCGTGTCGACTCGATATCTACTAAATCGCCTCCTGCCAAATTGCCTCCACTGCTAATAATTTCCTCACTATGTTGCGACATATTAAATTCTATTATTTTGCCTGACCTCAATATCATAAATCACAATACAATTGAAGTATATTCCCCCAAAATCTTAAACTTATAGTGTAGCAAATATTGTAACAATTCAGTAGTGTTGCTGTGCTTACTACTAAGATGTAAGCCTCGGTAAACTAATGGCAAAAATTTCTTTTACACAGGTAGTCAATTTATTCAAGAGACAAATTATTCTCTATTTGTAAACTCGAGCCCCACGTTGGGCGCCAATTTATTTATGCGACATTACATAAATAAATATTCGTATGAAAACGAATAAACAACTTTTATTATATTTTTACAAAATGGTTAAACCGTTTTATAATGCATGAAGAAAACACGAGCACTCTATATCTCAGGCCTAATGGGTATAATATTTTTGCCAGTAGTTTTTCCTCGGTATTGCTGTACCGGTTGTAGCTGGTTCTGTTGCACCAGTAGTAAGATGGACTGGAAAGAGGGCAGGATCTGGTGCTTTAATTCGCGTCTCGGGAAATGCAAGCGGGGCCTGGTCCTGACGTGACGTCACTGGTCGTCAGCCACGGGCGAGTTTGATATCTCTCGATTCAACGTACAAAGTACATGTAATATTTGAAATGAAAAGAAATGCGCGGTAACGTGTACGTATGTCACGTTACATTTGGACCATTTAAACGTCACTAATGATCATGTTTTCTTATCATTAGATGAAGAGTTCTTATTTAATTTTTACCCCATGTTTTAAAAATAGATGGGATAACTACTTTTCGAAATTGACAAATTATTTTATCAAAAATTCTTATCTTAATAAATGTAATTATAAATTCCACTTATTTTTCGTTCAAGAACATTTACTATCACGAAATCATTGGTTCTACCTTGGGAATTTTTCTTTGTCGTTATTCGCGCAAATTATGAGAGATTTGGAAGCCTTATGTATTACATCTTTAGATTTAAAACCACTGAGATATTTCAAGAATGATGACTTTTTAGTATCATTCTCAGATTCCACATAAACCATTTGCTCAATACTTTTAATAATTACAACACTGAAAGAAACTTTAAAATTGAATTGAAAAAGATCACTCTGTCAATTTTCTTGATGTTTTGGTTATTGTTTCTGTCAACAAGATAGTTACCAATTGCTATAAAAATATCTACTTACTCAGGAATAATTCTTAATTACATGTCAAATCAGCCATTATTCCATAAGATACTATGCTTTATAATTCAGTAAATATGGACGTCAAATTATAACGTCAGCGCTATCATAAATTTAATCTGGGAAAAATAAATATTGTGTTCTTCTTAATATTTATCCTTTGCATTTCGCTTAAAAATACATTAAAATTGGGTTGACTAAGATTAATATGAAATTAATAATTTACCCGTAAAATTACGCAGTAAGAAATAATACAAACTTATGACATGATTTAATGAATTATGATATCCAAATTATCTTAAAATCTTGCAATAATTTAAGCTATGTTAAAATATTAAAAATAAAATTAATAATTTCGGTATCTGTTTATATTGTAATTACAGTTATATTGGCCAAACTATGCCCACATTTAATATCCGCATTTATGGGACTTGGAAAAATATAAAATTCAATGTGAAAAATTATTCAGTTTTGTGGAAGAATGCATATTGAAACAACCATAAGATTTATTAGAAAAATATTATAATTTCAGATGTAAAATATAATATTTATTTTAGACTCATGGGTGAGACGCATTACATCAGACCAATTCGGCTATTATAGTTATTAAAAGACAAGTAATTTAAATAAATTTAAATCTCTACTTTTATAAAATTTATGTTTCATTGAAAGATAAATATTTCGATTTTTGTTCTGAACACAAAAGTCTCATGAGTTATTGTTACAAATTGTTAAATGAATAAATAATTTGGCATCTTCAAATATTAATGAAAAGTCCAGATAATTTGTCATAAAAACATAGCTTAATATTTAATTAAATTAACCTACGACGCTTAGTCCATATTTGTGGAATTCATACTTATAGCTTGTTTTACTATTAATGTTTTACAACTCTCAGATATTGCAACTGATTAAGTATTTAGGAATATATTTAAAAATTTTGCTAAATATTAAATTATATGTCTTGTAATGTTAAGTGAGTTTCGAGCCGAAACGGCTGCTTTACGTCTAATAATGTTATGCGAGTTTCGCGCCGAACTGGCTTGCGCCGAAAAGGCTCGCGCCGAAACGGCTGCGCCGAATGGGCCGCGCCGAAGTGGCTGCTCCGAATCGGCCGCGCCTAATCGGCCGCGCCGAATGGTCCCATCCCGGTTTGTAGTTACCGCAGTATGCATTGTCACTAGCACGTGATACGGGTCGTGTGCAGCTGGTGTACTGATCGGCGCAAAAAGCTTCGGGAAGATTCTCGAAGGAACTTAAACATTTTGACGAGTGTGCTCGGACATAATTGGCTAGACAAGAGTTGGGTGGTGGGCCCGGAACTGGAAGGACAAGGGACGTCTAGAGTGATAGACGAGTCCCCAGTGTTACATATTTTACAAACAGACGGCGCTGGGAGAGCAAAGGGTGAAGACGTAATTTTGCAGGACGGTGTGGACGGGCCAGTACTCGTTTGCCTAGACGTACGGAAGGTTTTCGACACCATTTGGACCGACGGATTAAAACGAAAAATAATAGAAGCCAACCTCCCCATCCCTATGAGCCGTTGGCTCTGTAATTTCCTTACAGAGCGAACGGCTCAAGTCAAAATTCAAAATACCCTATCCCGACCCTATATCCTAAATGCTGGCGTCCCTCAAGGCGCCGCCATATCCCCACTCCGCCACCTTCTGTACGTCAGGGACACACCGATAAAAGCGACAGAGACAAGGCTAGGACTTGCGCAATTTGCAGACGACACAGCTTACTGGGCTACAGCGAGGACGAACAGAGACGCTGTAGCCGTAATTAACAATCAACTAAACGAACTACTTACTTGGTGCAACAAATGGCGCATCACACTAAACACGGACAAGACACAAGTCCTAGCCGTCAGACAGCGACAAAAACCAGGCTGGGTTGTCGTGGACCGACACAAGGTTCGATTAGGCACGGAAACACTGCCATATAGACGTGAAATTAAATACCTAGGACTAACCATAGACCGCAGACTCGACTTCTACCCCCACTACAGAAACATTATTGCCAACACCAGGACGCGACAAGCGACGCTACAACTACTAGGTGGTAAAATAGGCTGCCACCCAAAAACCCTAATAACTTTATATAAAACACTTATAAGAACTGTCTTTCTGTACTGCCACCCCATTCTATTAACTGCCCCCCAAAAATCCTTAGAAAAATTAAACATTTGCGAACGCAAAGCCCTCCGGGCAGCGTATAGAGTCCGCCCCCGCACCTCTAACAGAGCACTTTACCACCTAGTAGCCAAAGACATACAGCCACTACCACAGACAGCAAAAAGACTCCAAAAAAAATACGCCGAAAAAGCCTTCAACCGACCTTTCTACCGACAGACCTTAGACACAATTATGACCGCTGACACAAACCCCACCTACCACTACACGATAAAGACGTTAAATGAACTGCGACTTGAATAACAGGCGAAAGACAAAATAAAAATAAAATAAAATAAAAAATAAACAAAGCCGTCGTCTTCCTACCAAATTTCCACTCGAACTCCGCCCTAAACCTACCCCTAAAAAAAAAAAATCCCTTCTAGCCTAACAATAGATATAAAAAAAACAACTTCCAAACCTATCTCGTACAAAAAAAAAGAGAATCCATCACTCCCCCCACAACAAAAAAAAATGTGGATACCCTACCCTTCTCGAAGAAAAAAAAAAGAGAATCCTTCATAACACAACACACTCCCCCTCGCACAAAAAAAAAGAGGACTCCAAATCTCCTGTTACCATAATACCTAAACCTACAGGACTTCCGACACCAAGCTGAAGCTTTTCCACGGCCAATAACAAGGAACGAAGAAAGAAGAGCCAAAATCTAACAGCGGGCTGTAGAGGCCATCGTGCCTAACCAGCCAGCGTGTGTCAGTTTGGCACTCGCAAACTCCAATTAACTTAACTTAACTTGCCGTGCTACAGAGTCTGAGACAGTGGATGTACGCGGATGTAATTTTGAAAGTGGTGAAGGAGGTCCTCACAAATAAACTTCGTTTGAAGGAAAGAGTTCCTTCATCCAGATATCCGACTGGAAGTCATGAAGTGAACTGACAAGTGGGCAGTGAAAGAATTGTTGATTTGACGCACATATGGTATAAGCCGAATAGTAGTTTGCTTATGTGGAGATATTTAGTTGTGTTTCAATATCAATGTTACATTGGAATAGAATAGAATAGAACAATTTAGGATATTAAATTGTTGATTGTTGTGTTCTAATCAATGTTTGGTAAGTTTTTAGTGAAATTGTGTACAGTCATGTTAAATTTGGAAACCAAGTCATTTAATTAGCAGTGGGAATTAGGCCATTTGTCCTGATACAATAGGAGCAGCCAAACCAGATGTTGGGTGAGTGAATTCATTAATAGTATTAAAATTTTACATGTCATCAATTTTCCTATGATATTCTCATTAATACCATAAAATATCATTCGCTAAAAATGATCAATTCTTGTGAAATTCCTTGGAATGAAATGAAAGTTGCGATGAATATGATTTCATTCGATCAGTTTGATAAATTTTACCGACAAATAGAAGGTTTTTTAATGACGGTCTCCATTATCTCCTAATGTTTTTACATTATTTATGACAGATCTTGAACCCGAATGTTAAAATTAATTAAAAAATAAACTTATAAGATACCATTAATATGTAAATGATATATTTTGTACTTTTAAATAATAACGAAATTAACACTATCACATTTTTAATAGATTCAGTACTTATGAATTAGGAAATAATAAAATTAGAAAATCAATTTTCCATTAATTAAATTAAATAAATAAACGAACAGATACAGGCAAAATTTTCATTTAATTAAATCATTGTTAAGACAACATATTTGAGACTTTATTAAATAATGTTAAATTTCATAATTTTGCTGAAAAAATGCTAAATGCAAATGTATAAAAGCCGAAACTTGGCTACCTACAAGGGCAGCTTCAACCGATATATGCGAAATAGTAACGAAACGTTGATTCAATTAAATAAAAACTTTGTCTGTTTATGGTCGTTAATTTAATAATAAAATTAGTTTTTAGATATTTTGATAATTAATAATTGGTATTCTTGAAACTAATTGGTCCCGGAAACAAGTGCGTTCAGGACGGGTTTTACATGTTTTAGCAAATTATCCAATACATCAGCAAAGGGATATAATTTTCCATCCGATTGAAATACAAGTACCAAAATGAAAATATTAAAATTATAACTCAATAAACGTTATAAATAACCACATGAAAAATTAATAACTATAAATTTAAAACTAAATTCAAGAAGGAAAATACTGAAAATAAAGTTTAAAAATACTTTTAAACAATTGATAACTTACCATATTATGGTAATATGAGTGAAAATTTTAAAAATAAATTAACTAATTTTTATTTTAACGTCATTTTGGACATTGTTGTTGTGGTATTCAGTCCTAACTTGTCTGATGCGATCCTCCATGCTAACATATCTTCCGAAATCCTTTTCATTTTCGCAAAATACCACAACCTTTTTCCTCCAAAATCTGCTTAGCGCATCCTTTGCCTCCCTCTTCTGTTACCCCACACACTTCCCTCTAATGCTAAGTTTGCAAGTCCCTCGTGTCTTAAAACGTGGCCTATTAATCTAACCCTTCTCTTAGTCAACGTCCTCCATATTGTTCGATTTTCCCCTATTCTGTTTAGAATTTCTTCGTTTGTGATTCTATCCATCCATCTGATTTTCTGCATTTCCGATAGCACCACATTTCAAAGGCTTCTATTCTTTTCCTTTCTGCAACTCCTATCGTCCACCTTTCGCACCCATATAACGACACACTCCATACGAACATTTTTAGCAATTATTTCCTATAATACCTGTAAATAAGTTCATCTTTTTGCGAAATCTTTTCTTGCCTGTGCTATCCTACTCTTTATGTCTACTATACTTCTTCGAATGCATGTTTATTATGCTGCCCAAGTAGTATAATTCCTTGAATTCCGTCAAAATATCCCATCCCAATCAAACACCCTTTGTTACTTCACTGTTTCCTACATTAATGGCAGAAAAATTCTTAAATAAATGGTCGAATTAGTTACAATTGAAAGAAAGTAATGAACTAATGTTTTTTCTTAGTTAACTGGAAGGATCTCAGACTATTACGTCAGTAAGTTCTAAAACATTAAGATAGACGGAATCATAATCTGTCTAAATATTTTCGAGTATTTTTGTCGACAGCAAAGATGGTTTGGTCTCTCCTAATTTTTACCGCCATTAGCAGTCTACTGCCATTATCTGTGTACAATTGTATGATAGAAAATTTAATACAGACAAAATGTGGCAAATATAATTTATGTCCTGTAATTTTACACTTTGAAATGAAATTTCAAAATGCGCATAATGTAACCGAAATGAGTGTTGTGGATGAATGTTTTCTGACGTATAAGTTATTTTATTTATTTACTAACCTAGTAAATTTGGAAGGGACCTCTTTGGAGAGGAAGTTTAATTTTTTGTAAATATCACCAAATGCTTAATTATGTATTGATATATCAAGAAATAAATCATTAGTAATTATCAATTCAAGTATTATAATTATGGCGATTATAAAAGTTTTATATATTCAGACTTGTAACATTTTTATATGTCATCTGAGAGGTCAAAATATTAACGATACGATGTGGGAACTTAAGTTATACTAATATGTTATATTTATTTAATAAAAATATATGTACGACAAATTTGGTTGGTTTATTCATTTACGATTGATCCTCATTTGTTTCCGAAACGTTAGCGCTTGCCGAGGTATAACAAAGACGATTTCTAAATGCAAAATTTACGAACGAAGATGTAGAGTATATTAGATAAAGTAACGAAATGAAATGTATGCACTGTTATGCGGAAGGGAAATGAGAGAATAAAAACATGTGCGGATAGATAAGGAAGAAGGGGGAGTGGATGGGAAATGTTGACCATGAACTTGCAATGTGTAACTGCTCAACTGTTTCGCATCCCATTGCAAACTGGGTCGCCGTAATGAATGCCCTTGTTTCATTCATATCTCTAAAGCTTCCTTTCACTTTCACAAATAACTTCAAGGTCAAATTCTTTCAACGTGGTATTTCTTACATAGCTAACTGCAAAAATATATTCAGAAAGGCGTCTCGATTAAAGTAATAGTGTGTTGTTATCCTCTGGGGAATAATAAGTGCCGTGATTCATCACTCCTCCGTTAATTGGAAACTTAGTTAAAAGTAAATAAACGAACCTTTCCTGGAAGCTTTTTTCGTCGTCATCTTGTTCCTTTTCTTCCATTCCGTCCCAAGGTCGCCGACGTATAAAAATTCAATTGGTTAAATTTCTCCTCGTGTCGAGTTCTTGAATGAGACTATACGCTACGGGACTGTCGAATTTATTTCTTATCATCTAATACTCGTACAGCGACAAAGAACTGAAGGCGTTCTGTGCGCATGTGCACTGTCGTGTTCGTGTTCCGCCTTGTTACGACTTAGTGCGTCTTCACAACTCTGTTTGTTTTGCGTCATTCTACCACAATACTTCTCGTAATGTATTTATTTGATATAACAAATAACTAAAAGCCGTTATATCATTTTTACATTCTGGTTTTAAAGTCTTTAAATAATGGTGTTAACATATTTAGTGAAGAAATTAACGGTGCGCCATTGTCTAGTAAAATGTAACGATAGGATTGATAAAGGAAGTCAGAAATAATCATACGCTTCGAACATTAACAACGTTTCAGTTCGTCTTAAGGGAAAGAAGATTTATATTTTTTATTATTTCCATTAGTCCTCGGTTGAGGAATTAGGATACGTCATACATTACATCATATCAAATAAGTTTAAGACCAAAATCAAACACACGCTTAAACAATGGAAGTGTAACTTCTCGGAGCTGCTCGACGAGGAATCTGACCTTCTGTAGTAGCTCCAGGCAATATACGGAACAAACAAAAAAACAAATGTTGGCAGTGCAAAAAATAAAAGTGAACTTTATCTTTCAGTTATTTATTATGGTAAAATGTATAAGAGAAAAGTCGGATATGCCCGGCATACATGATGCAGATTTTCTGGGGGTCTCCCTGAATCTCTTTTAAGTGAAACACTGGGTAGGATCCCGGGGACCCTAGTCAACTCATGGCTACCTTGCTCTACCTTCCACATACCACCTTTCATTTCCCTTACTATAATATTAAAAGGGAGTTGCCCGTTTCAGGCTCACCCTTATGTAGCCTGTTACCTCCCCAGAAGTACAGAAAACTCTTTTCCCGTCATTAGGCAGGGAGTGATAACAATAGCCAATATTAGCATTTGCGTTTTCCCTGCATATCTTTTAGCTAAAATAACCGGGTAGGATCCTTAAACCATAGCCCGGGGGTCCTAGTCAACCCTTGGCTACCTTGCTCTACCTTCCTTATTCCTAGTATTTTTCTTCTCTCCGAATGTCTTTAATTTTCCTATAAGTTGCATCTACTTTCCCTTTCACCATGAAATATTCAATCGATTTGCATTTCTTTTGGAGCCAAGACTCTTTGGCTGCATTGCCAATTAGGAATATATATTTTCAAAATACATTAATAATAAAAATTAAAAAATTAAAATTGGAATTATTCCATAGAAGAGCGTTCAGATAATTCTGAAGGAGTTTATGGCCTTGAGGTACAAATATTTTCAATCTTTTCGTAATACTGAGTTGTACGCATTTATGAGGGTGGGGGGTTATAAAAGTTATGTCTTCGTTTGGCGGACGTGAGGGGCCGGACTGTTGTTATATCTTGACGAATTTTTTCTTTTATCAATTTCTGAAAGTAGCTGCATTTTCTTCAGCGGAAATTCCATTACTTCATCGTCGTCAAACATTCCTAGAGAAGGCATAATTCCATTGAAGAACGACATGTCGTTGCTGTCAGTTCTACCTCAACCTCATCAGGTTTCCGTCTTTTCGGTTTCGAAGTTTTAAATAGTGAACCTTGCACCTCATCCTCCTCGTCATCATGTTGAAGGTCTTCTTCCTCAAGAGTCTCGTCAATACCATTGTGTTTTTATATAATTTTGTCCTTGAAAAAGGATGGCTGCACATTGAATGTTACTCGGTCCATTAACTGGGTTTAGATGTATAATGAGAAATGAATGCTTACGTGGAGAAGTTTCAGAAAACAACGTAAGAACTTACTTTTTAACTACTATTGGCTCAGTTAAATGGCAGATGTCATTCGTTTAATATATACGTAAACAAATCGTGTAAAATGTCGTGTGCTATATAAATATTGTTTTTTAAAAAATTACTAGAATTCTAAACATTTATAATTTCAGTATGATAAAATAAATGTTAAAAATCAATATTTTGTACTCTAGTTACCATAAATCTATTCTTTATTTGCATTCATACCTTCACATCCATTTTTAATTACTTGCAAACTTGATTCCAGGCATTTCTAGTATTTTTTTTATCTTTATGTGTGTCTATAGTTTTGTCCCACAAAACGGGAACAAATTTTTTCAATAATTCTATATCCTCCATGAAAATACATGCGCAAAAATATTTTACTTCAGGAGCACAGACGATAGATAAACTGGCTACGAACGCGACAAAGAGATGTGAACGATATATTTGTTACAATTGCCCCCAGGCTGGCAAACTTGTAGAGAGAGTGATCTGCTGCCCTAGTGTCATTAGTCGCGTACTTGTGAATCTCGTCATTCGTTTGAAACAATTCATATTCCGTTTTACAAACTAAGACTTCATTTACTCTAATATTAGTATTTGCAAGCTTTTGAAGTAAGAATTGAAACTCGATCTAAAATCCGTACTAGAAAGTAAATATTTCATTACTCCTGGTGCATTTTGCCGTAGTACAGAATTGAAAGATGTATGCCATTTTTACGATGTTCGTGTCAACGTGTTCTACTCCCTAAGTTGAAACTCTCTCGGCGCTGCAATAGCGGGTATTTAAAATCAAAGCTATTTGAATCCCGTACAATCTATCGTAAATCAATAAAACAGAAATTAAGTGGTTTGTTTATTTCGGCAATAAGTGAGTATTTTCTAATACTTAATGTACTAATATAAATTTCTTAGAATATTAATAAAAGTGACTGTGTCTTAAAATTAATATGACCAGTGGATACAATGTTAAATCAACATATCTCTGTCAGTGGCTATTACATAAAGGTGCTACAGATCTGTTAGAGTGGACAGCGCCATCGGGAGATAAAGGTGAATTTTAAAGTGTAATGAGATGTAATGAATTAATTGCGCGAGATGCCCTGCGACGCATTCTTGGCTGTGTGTGACCTCGGTTTCCTTTTTGGACAATGAGGATGACTCTCCTTTTTTGGCTGAATAGAAGAAAAGGATCCTTTCACGAAAAAGGATCGCCCGTATCTAATTTGGAAGGGTTTACCTATGAAAGTCGGAAGCTCCGTCGCTAATTTGGAATTGCTACCGGCAACGGAATAATCTGAAACATATGCGATGTTTACGTCCTGCAGCTGAAATTTCCTGTCAACTGCAATTGTTGAAGTGCAAGTCAATGTATGCTATTGGGAATTGCAGCCGATTGGTTGCCGTAATTAAGTAGGAGGGTTATTTGGGACTGATTTTGAGGCACAGAGGGAGATCATGTTGAGAGGTCGGCAAGTGTTGATTAAAACACTAAACTATGCTAACCGCCAAGAAGAGAATTTGAAAGTAGCAGTTGAGAACGGTGTCGATCTTATGAGACCTTAGAAGACAGACTTCTTGGTAGGAGTCTGCGGACAATCAGCTCAAAGCAGACAACCAGATCACTCCAATGCAGAGGTATTCCTGCCATCATCACAGAGCAGAGCAGAATTCAGCTGCAGACATCGTCGGTATCGTTCAATTTTATAAGATTGCCATAAAAACTAAATTGCTTCTCTTGGTCCATTCCACAAAGGACACTGATTTTAAAGGGGGTCGATGTTAATTTATTGTTATTGGTAACGTTTTCTTTTATACTTTGTAATTCAATGCTCATATGAAAAAATTTAATTTTATTCAATTCAGAATTTTAAATTTAATCTTTGCTTTTAAATAATAAAGCATGTCGCAAATGATATTTTATTATATATAATATGTAAATTAAAATCAATCTCCCGTCCCCACTTATCTTTACAGAAAGATCCACAGATTCCATCGAAGATTTTATTTACCACCGAGAAAAGGTTCGTAGGAGATGGCATTGTGAACTTTCATGTGTGGGCTCGTGAATATTTCTATGCAGCTGCAGAAAGAAAGGCTTAACATCAGTTTTTTTTATATAAACGCAGGTGCTCTTGGTGATAAATTACGAGGTTAGGTTAATGGAACATGAAAGACACATTCAGCTTAAACAACACACAAAGTTAGCAGTTGCTGAGCATTCCTTATTCACGAGACACAAAATTGAATTTTAAATCACCAGTGTCATCCACAAAAGTTCCCACTTTTAGGAAGCAATTGGCATCAAAAAATGTTCAAATAGGCTAATGAACCGTGATAGTGGATTCAACCTTAGCAAAGCTTGGGGCCCCGTGCTGACGGATCTCATTGCCACTGACCGTGGTCGACAGCCACACCGATCCGAAGAGGGAGCTACTAAACAGTCAACCAGGAAGGACGTTATTGGTTGAGAACAAGAACAAATCAGTGCACGATACTTGACAGGCCGCCCGCAGAGGACTGTATAAATGAAGCGGCACAGATCACCAAACAGTCAGATATCACTTGATAACTATGACAGTGAACGTTATCGAAACGTCGTGTGTAATGCCTGCTCTCACCCGGTCGGAAGTCCAAGAGCTCCTAATGCACATATACATTTTGGCTCTGAGATTATTTTTCTAATGGCTCTTTTTTGGGGGGGGTGGGGGGGACGCCTCACGCAGGTTTTTTAGAATCACTTATTCAAACAGAGGTTGCAGTTTCTCTATAACAAATATTCATATAACACAAACGTTTTGCAATGCTTATAAGCTTTCATCGACCCGATAAAAAGATGCTTGTGTGAGTTTTCTCTCGCAGCTATTTCTCCCCAGATTGAATGCGGGGCTCACATTTGGGATTGCCTCGTACTCTCTCTGTCTCTCTCTCTTTTTTTAGGATGTGTGTGTACCCCATTGTTTCCCATTGGTTCAGTCGGCCAGCTGCCTCCTAAAACTGGTGGCGACACGAAGAAGGGAATGCTGCGCCTCACAGCAAACTCCTCTCCCGTCATTAGGAAGGGCGTGAGAATAGTACCAGACCTACCTGATGCAGATTTTTATGGTTTTCCCTGCATATCTTTAGGTGAAACAAGGGGTAGAATCCTTAAAATATAGAGTAGGGGCCCTAGTCAACCCTTTTCAATTCCCTTCCTATGATATTAAAGGGAGTTGCCTCTTTCAGGATCACCCTCTTGTAGCCAGTTAACAAAAAACTGTGCTTATAATAGTTTATATTAATCTTCCGATATATATCGCATTATATATATATATATATATATATATATAGATTGTAACATGAAAAGTTACACGCAACAATGCGGGCCAGCTTGCGAGTTGCAATCGTCGCAACTCGGGCCAACAATGGAGTCTGGCGAGACTCGAGCAGTCGTCATGGGGTAGAGAAAGGAGAAGGATGTGTCGGCAGTTGCGGATGGAGAAAGACCACGCCCTGTAGTAATAATTTTTCTCATGTTCTGAAATGGATTAAAGCTATTAAAATCCACTTTTTTGGTATTTTTATTAAAAAATACCTGGCGCCCAAAAAGCATTTAAATCTTCGGATACGGGGGTATGCCGGAGCTTCTACAATATATCGCACTAAACTATGTTACCAAAATCAGCAGACACCTGCGTTTTTACGTTACAATATATATATATATATATATAATGCGATATATATCGGAAGATTAATATAAACTATTATAAGCACAGTTTTTTTGTTAACCGGCTACAAGAGGGTGATCCTGAAAGAGGCAACTCCCTTTAATATCATAGGAAGGGAATTGAAAAGGGTTGACTAGGGCCCCCACGCTATATTTTAAGAATTCTACCCCTTGTTATATATATATATATATATATATATATATATATATATATTGTAACGTAAAAACGCAGGTGTCTGCTGATTTTGGTTACATACTTTAGTGCGACGACAATAGAGGCCAACAACAATGAAGAATTAAATTGGCTAAAAGTGAGGCGTGTGTAAAAAAATCCCCGAGGGGAACCCCGGGATTTTGTGGTGAAATCCGGTGACGGGAACTCCCGGGGTGAGACGTTAAAAAGGAGACGTTGGGAGGCTGAGTGAGCAGTTGGGGAGAGGCAGACAGACGAGATCAATCGGGGAGAGAGAGAAGATATCAGTCGGGGAGAGAGAGCAGATGATGCCAGTCGGGGAGTGGCAAACAGAAGGGAAGGTGATGTGACAGGAGTTGAACCTGGAGATCAGAGGGCAGACGAGATCAGTCTGGGAGAGTCAGTCGGGATAGAGAGATGAAGAAAGCAATCGGGAAAAGAGAGGAGTAGAGATCAATTGGAGAGAGATCAGACGAGGAGTTGGACCTGGATCACACTACATTCCTCGATGTAAAGCAGCTGCAAGGTGCACCTAAAGACAGAGAGACGCGGAAACATTCGTGAGGTTGAATGTTTGTATGCCCAGTAATTTTGGGTAAGTTCAACATAGCTGTGAAACTTGTTCATGTAGTTGATTATATAAATTTAAATGATTTTTTTTCTATTTTTCAATAACTGCGTACTTCATTTCTCGAGAGACCCAAAATCCCTTGAGATATTGTTTTATGTAAGCATTGTAAAGTTAAAGTTGATAAATATAAATTTTAAAATTTGTTCTTTAAATATTTTAAACCTATCCCAAGAAGAGGATATATATTGTAATATCCTTTTCAGGGGATAGGACATTAATTTATTAATTGAAAATATTTTAATCAATTTGAAAATTTTATATTTATCAATTTACAGTGACTACATGATCCAATATCTCAGGGGATTTTGGGTCTCTCGAGAAGTGGAGTATGCAGTTATTGAAAATAAAAAAGAAATCATTTAAATTTATTCAATCAGCACAATGAGCAAGTTTCACAGCTTTTAAGAACTTACCCACAATTACTGGGCCTACAAACATCAATTTCACGAATGTTTCCGCGTCTCTCTGGCATCTTGCAGGTTTTTTACACCGATGAACGTAGTATGAACCAGGTCCAACTCATCACTTGCTCTCTCCTGTCTGTCCGCAACTCATCTGATCAATCCGTCGTCCGTCCTCTCCGCAACTCATCTGCTCTCTAGACTTATCTGAACTCACAGACTCATCTCATCGATCCGTCTTCCGTCCTCTACGCAACTCATCTGCCCTCTCCTGTCTCTCCGCAACTGCTCCCTTTTAAGTTCTCGCCCCGGGAGTTCCCCGCCATCGATTTTCTCACACAATTCCAGGGTTCCCCGCCAGCGGTTTTTCACAAAATTCCGGGGTTCCCCGCTATCGGTTTTCTCACACACTACCATTTTATTACACACGCCCGAGGGAGTTTCCCGCGGGGGATCCCCATCGGGGGTTCACCCGCTTTCAGCCAATTCGACATTGTTGTTGGCCTCGCTTGTTGCGCACAAAACTTCTTTCTTTGTAGGCCGAACTGCGCCTCACAATGCCACTATATAACCAAAATCAGCAGGCATCTGCGTTTTTACATTACTATATATATATATATTGTAATATACTTTTTTGTGTATAAATACATTTATTAATTTAAAGTACAAATATGATCAATTTTAATATTTTTGTTTATTAATTTAAGTGAAGACACGGGCTTACACTTAGGGGATTTTGGGTCTCTCAAGAGATGGAGTATGTATTAGCTGAAAATAGAAAAAAAATCATTGAATGTTATTTATCCAGAGCAATGAGCAAGTTTCACAATTTTTTTTATCGCTTACCCACAATTACTGGGCCAACAAACATCCACCTCTCGAATGTTTGTGCGTCTCTCTGGCGTCTTGCAGGATTCGACCACGTCTGCTCACGTCCGTCCACTCGCCTGCCTTCTGGGGTCGAGCCAAGTCCTCTCCTCTCCTTGTTTCACTTCTCTTCTGGGGTCTGGATATCTGCTCTCTGGTTCACTCGCCTGCCTTCTGCGCTCTGGATATCTGCTCTCTGGTTCACTCGCCTGCCTTCTGCGCTCTGCTCCACTCGCCTGTCTTCTCGGGTCTGGTCCACTCGCCTGCCTTCTCGGGTCTCTGCTCCACTCGCCTCCCTTCTGGGGTCTGCTCGCGAGCCACCCATCGGCTTCCCTTTTAAACCTTCCGACGGGAATTCCCCTATTTCTCAACATTTCGGGGTTCCCCGCCCTCATTTTTCCCGCGGGGGTTCACCATCGTCATTTTTTATACACGCAAGGCGGGCCTCCCCCGCGGGGAACCACCATCTTTCGGCCGACTAGGCATTGTTGTTGGCCGAACTGCGCCTCATAACGCCACAACCTTACAAAATCCCCCTTTTTATCACTATATATATATATATATATAGTTTCTTCTACAATTTTACATTCATATAAAACTGTGCAGACGAATGTTACTAAGATATCACAATTCCAAGATAATTATTTAAGTAGATATGTTGAAAACATTACTTATGTTAAAAGATGGTATTTTAAAATTACCTTCTCTTCTGCTCTGCAGCCCAGTGAGATCTTTGCCTTCTGGGATGACTGCGGTTTGTCATCTCCGTTGTGAATTTTGGAGTGGTGCATGGTCAGCTATAGTTTTAACCCCAGCTTTCGTGGCAATTATGGACTCAAACATCAATGCCCATGCCGGCATTAGAACAGAGACCTCTGTGGTGTGAGGTGGCTGCAGCATAGCAAGTTGACTCTGTAGAGTTAATTTCATTAAATCTCAGAATATTTTACTCGATTCAAAAATCTACTACATAAAATAATCACTCGAAGAAGTATTAAAAACAGTACACTAAGGGTCGAAAATACTCCAGTTCCACAACCTAATGTGTGCCAGGGATGTTTTACCCAAAACCATGCTTGTTCCTAGATCTTAAGTAGCACATGTGCAAAGTTTGGTACAATTGCTCCACATGTTAAAAAGATTTTCGCTAAATTTTTTTTTTTTTTTGCTCCGTTCAATCCTCAGTGCAGAACTATAACTTAAAAGCCATTTTGTACACGGATAACTTGAAATACATACTCTGTTTTAATTTATTACGATAAAATATTAAGACAGTTCTCCTTTTCCCAGCTTGAAGATCAGAATTTTGGTAATAGTACGAAAGAATTTATTCTTTTAAAAGTTCATTCCATAACTTCTAAGGGAAAAGAAACAATAAAAAAATTGGTAGACTTTTCCATAAATTTTAAGTTAGTAATAAATCATCAGAACGCGTTTTGTTTTTTTATATCAATTATTGTATACCGTGTATGCAACTTTAATATTTGAATATATAGTATGCCCCAGATAAAAGTGATAAAACTTTGTTATGTTGGCAGCCTCATTTGCGTTTCAGTGTTACCTTGATGTATACAACATTGATAGACAATAATTTTCAATATAATAATAGACAAACGTACATTATTCATAGCAGTCCTTATAAAGGACACATATTTTATGTGGCAGCTTTGATGACATTGAAGCTTTTTCTGTGTGCTCCTCCGTACTTTAGCAGCCGTTAAATAATAGCTAGTTTTAACATTTGCACATTGTTTTGTAATTTCATAACTTTTTGAGAAATAAATTAATCCTTGAGCGATAAATTTTTTAATTCATGGACAATTATAACTTTTAAGCTACCATGATCTTCCAGGCTCTTGCTGCCACCTGTCGGATCAATCCGGCAGTGAAGACTGTTATTAGAAAGGTTGCTGTCAAAACGGGAACAGCTACAAGGAGAATGGTAAGATGTCATCTTAGGCTTCTATAAGTGTATTAGGAGTTTGGAATGTTATTCTTTCTGGACTGAGCTATTTTTTATTTGAGAATCATTACTTTCACTCTCTCTTACCACTTTCTTCCATAATTATAAACACTGGGCTGATCTTCCTGTTAGCTCCACATACGTACAACAGAGGACTGATACAAGTATTTTTGAACATCTGCTTGAAATTTTGTGATGGAAGGTGCGTTAGGTTTTGTGTCAAATTGAATTTGTTTCAATTCTAACTAAGAACAGTTTCATTTCGAAAACTAGTATTGTATTGAATAATCAATGATCGGACGAAAAAGTTTGACACATTAATTTTCAAGAAATGACTGAAAAAATATTGAGTACACGCCACCCTTTTTTTTCTTCTGATAACCACCCACCACATACAGTTTCCTTCATTCAGGAATGAAAACTTTCCGTGTTCTTTTATGTATGCTTGAAGTTTTAAGAAAACAGACAATTAAGCTAATGATACAGCTTGGAGATGTAAATCCAATTCAAACCTTTTATACAGAGTTTTCAAAATGTTGACCTTTTGGTATAACTCTAACTTTACTAATATTCTCAGGCAACAAGGAATTAACAGAAGTAGTTGTTTGATATTACAAAAACTCCCAATTCAGATTGGGCTCCGACAGTTCTGGAAATGGAGTGGCATTAAAATTTTAATATTACAGAGATTTAACAAATTTCTTCATGAATCATTCTTAGCTTGACAATGCACAAATACACAGATATGATCTTGTATTCAGCATTCTAAAGAAATTCGTATAAAATCTTATGAAGTTTTATGTTTCTAATGAAAAATATATCTACATGAACAGAATGGAAAAACGTCTTCCAGACCCAAGAATCTCTTTGAATTGAAAAGATATATTGTAGACAAATAATTTATTTGGCAGGATAGGAAATAGACTATAGGGATTTTAATTTGTGTTAAATTCTAGTAGTAAGCTTTTGTGTACTTGATTGCAGCATCCTAATTACATTAATAAAATTTTACTTTGAGAATTGTATACTAAAATGAGTAATATTTCAGTTTCAACAATAAAAAAAACACTACAGTCCACTTTTAAACTGTTTCCATGTGACTTAAAATTAATTTGTAATGAATTCGAAATGCAAGGTAATATTGAATGAACCATTCAAAAGCATAAGTTTTTCTGCTAAATTTTCTATTTCAGTGCTGTATTAGTTATTTTCTACAGTTAAATTAAAATGTATCTATTCTAAGGAAGTGGAAATGCTTTCACTTGAAGCTTGAGCTATTAAAATAAATGTAAATTTGTAATAATATAACAAAATTGAACGATACTATTGGTAATATTTTACTTTTAATGTTCAAATCTGCTTCAGTGCAGTAGTAATTAACCCCACTCAGTCATCCATACATTTTCAGAGGGATCATATTTTACAGTTGAATGATTACCTTGACATATACAGTTTAAAGAACCTGAAAATGAGCATTCAAAGCATATAGGTAACATTCTCTAAAACATTTACAAGTAGCAAATTTACATAGCTAGTTTTTTATTATTTACTATCAAAAAACCAACCATCTATGACCTCAGGATGATAACCTTGACATGATCATTCTGTCAGCAGATAAAGCCTCCACAGCAATTATAAAATGTGACATATTTCTGATGCATCACAACTAAAAACTGAAAATAGAGACAACTAATCTGTCTACTTATAAAAATTACTCCTCTATTTAAAATACAGCACACTTTTCACTTGATATAAAATAGTATCCCTACTTTGTGCTATGCTGGTAGCTGAAATTCTCTCACTTTGATGGTGTAGTTTCCCAGAGATGTTCTCATACCCCTGAACACTAGATTTATCTACCTCTAAAATTTGGCAAATTGTAACTCTATTTTTTTTTTACCCTTTACCAATAAGTTTAACTTCAGTTTACAGTTGGAGGCACATTTTCCTAAATGCTACAGTATTATTTTTAAAAATCAAGAATTGTATCTTGAAAATATATTTAATGGTTAAAGACAAGTTGAGCTACCCCACAGATGTCATACCCACACAAATTTCCCTACCTGTTAGATGCAAAATAAAAATGTATTTTCATCTACATATTCATCTACATATTCATATTAGGAACCAGACAACACTTAAAATGCATCTTGGATAAAGGTATAGCTAATTTACAGGCAAAATTAACTAATAGAATAAGTGCTACACAATATTTTTGAAATCCTTGTTTTGTCAGAAAATACAAAAGCTTACAGCTGTAAGAATGACTTGCTACACAAACCAGGAGTTTTGTCTTCATATGGCTTTTTGGTGTCTTCCTTACATCTATTAGATTATTTTAATCACCAGACAAAATTAGAAGAATTTCATAGGTATTGTGCAACACTTAATTTATCAATTAATTTTTGTCTTATTAGTCTATTTTTCTAACTAATTTGGCTTCATCTTGTACAGTATTTTTTTTCAGTACAGATTTCTTATTCTACCTTCAAAACATACTATCTTTGCCATCATCCAAAATCATTGTTTTCTTCATTGCAAATTCCGCTACATTCAATTTGATGTTGATATTCTAAGCAGTGAAATGGTTATGTGAATACTGAATAATATAAGTTTTTATATAAATGTTTTTTCAATGAATTTTTAATATTTAATAGAGATTATTTATTTTTGATCTAGAAAATTAAATATAATTGTTATAATAAAAATGCATGTATCATTGCAGCACAACAAAAAAACTTCCTTCAGAAGCACATCTGAACTGCCATCTCTATGAATTGTGAACCTATCTACTACTGTGTGTTAAAAAAAAAAGATTATTTCGTGATTATTAACTGATACATATAAGTAAAACTTTGTACTATTAATATTTAGGCAATTGCTATTGCTGTTCAGCAAATAAATTTCTCTCATATAAAAAATAATTTAATAAGCATAAGCCTGTATGTTATGTTTTTACCTTCAATTGAAATATTATGTTGACATTTTATTGAACAGAATGTCATTCTAATAAATACTGTGTTCATTTCTTGCTCTTATCAGTCCAATAAGTTAACTTCAGAAGAACGAGAGCAAGTTTTGCAGCCACTACTTGGTAAAGGCTGGAAAATAACTGAAAACCGAGATGCCATCCAAAAGGATTTTTTATTCCCTAGCTTTAATGAGGTAAAATGTTTGCCTGAAAAAAATTAATTTTAGTGATTCATTGTATTAAAATTTTGTAATTACATAATAAAAATCTAGCATGAACATACAGTAATTACTTTCAGTAGGACATCTGATCATAATTTTCTGATTCTGAAAACCCATTTGCAATTGGAACTACTCTTCATCATTTCCTTATTTTGAATTGTAATTGAAAGACAATTGTTTGCACAAATATTGCATCACAATCTTAAAAGGCAATTATCACATTATTGGTCATTAAAAAAGAAATTATATTAAATTATCATCATATTGTGCCTAAAAATTGAGCCATTTCATATTCTTACAAAACATTGTGTCAAGTCTTCTCCTTTGCTCAATTGTTTTATGGTAATGCACTAAAGATTAAAGTAATAATGCTCTATTTCTAATATTAAGTAACTTCCAATTTTTTTTAGTATGTCTGGCTTCTATATTTTTTTATATATTAACAGGCTTTTGGTTTTATGAGTCGAGTGGCACTGTTGGCTGAGAAAATGGATCACCACCCAGAATGGTTTAATGTATACAATAAGGTCCAGGTAACACTCTCATCTCATGATGTAAATGGGTTGAGTCAGAGAGATATTAAGATGGCCAATTTTATGGAAAAAGTATCGAAGGACGGTCAGCAGTAAATCTCTTCCTTTTTCAATTGTTAATGTATGCCTTGTTTGCAGACTTATTTTGTATACATTTTATGGGGATCTGCATTACTGTCATTTGTATGAAAAAATATAAAAATTTACTTCTGTTTTATGCCTTGTTACTTATATTTTTCAGTACAATAAATTGAAAAACTTGTTAAATTCTTTTGTGAAAAAGTAGGCTTCCTTTTTTCCTACTATCCCAATCTATATTTAGTTATCCATAGACTGATTATATTACATTGCTAAATGGCAAGTCACTATAGCCAAATTTGTTAGTACAGTAAAACCTCGTTTTAAGGAATGCCTGCTTATAACAAAAATTACTTAAGTCCAGCAAAGCTGCCATATATTTAATGTAATTTTTCCAAGAATAACGAAATTCTGGCTTTTAAGGAATATTTTTTCCAATGAGTTTCCACTCATTAACCCTCTTTTTAAGGGGACCTGGGTATTAAAAGTCGGCCAAAACTTTGGGGTTTCCAATTTCTCAAAAGTAGAGTTAATTGTTACCATGTTACTTTATCAATTAAATATTGGAACATTTTAAGTTAAATGCTATAATGACCCATTTGTATTTGTTTTAAAATTAAACCAACAGAAGAAACAAAAATTCAAATTACTAATTGATGAGATATACTGGCTACTGGCAATTTCTGTGATAAAGGTGGTGTAATGGAAATTGCTGTAATAATAAATGCATTATAAAATTGTGTTCGTCATATCATATCATAAACATTAGTTTTTGTGGTGAAAAATGTCACTGAGCAAAGAGAGAGATTGAATAGGATGCATCAATAATCTATTTCAATGAATTGATTTGTTGGCAAAATTATAGACTCGTAACGAATTCTCCATACTACTACATACCGAAGAGGGAAAAAGAAGTATTTAGAATTTTTTTAAAAATTAAACAACAGCCTGTCAGGTAAATTACTTTAACTTTGGAAAACTTTTCATGCAAGGTGTAATGAAAATAAATGAATTTGTTAAAAAGAGATTCTACCATAAGTTATGTGAACATCCCTGGAGATTCATTAAGAGGTATCCTTATTAATGGTTTGTTTTTTTATCATAGTAAAATATTGACTCCATTTTTTAATATATTGGAGGCAATTTATAAAGCAGTAAATTATTTATAATTGACAACTAATAAAACTAAAAGACATTTAAAACAACCAGTCATACACTTGCAAATGCACCATTTTTATTGTTGTATGTGACAACTACATTTTTCATTTGTGTTAAGATTAATGCTGCTACAACCTGTGTGATAAAATTTCAACTTTGTTTTTGCAAGAATGAATTGTTTAGCATCTGTAAAGCCTTTAGGGTTTTGTACTTCAGCAGTTAGTTTTTATTTAATTATTTTTGTTATTAAAATCTAGAGAATAATGATAGATACAGTCGAAGGTAAATTAGTGTTAAATATTGTTCATTTAATTGTCCCTGCATTTATGGTTCCCTTTTTCTCTTAAGTATCAAATTATAACAACATTAAATAGTACAGTTTTATAATTGATAAAGTTGGAGACAGTCTATTTCCATACCTTCTGGTATTAATGTTTTAGCAGGGCAATTTGGTTTTATCAATTACTTTCAGACTTACGTATTTGTGAATGTGCTCCGGTTTCTGCAACATACTCGTCCACCCCTGTAAGGCCCACCTATTCTGGGTAGGAACAGGATCCATGTCTGACCTATCATTCAATCCTCCAGAATCGGTCAAAGAAATCCAAATGCAAAATTAAGGAGGAAAACAACTGCCTCTCCTCCCATTGTTGTTTTATCCATTGTAATATTTGACTCTGGGCGGTTCTATGGGTTAGCTTTCTCCATGCTGTCCAATCTTGTACTGCATCCATCATCTGCCTTAAGCTCAACTCTACATCAGTTTTGATGCTATCAAGCCAATGGGTTCTCCGAAGGCCTGGAAGTCTCTTGCTGCTGACTGCGCAAAGCATCAGGTCTTTCTCTAACGAATTTGATCGTAACACAATGCCAAAGTATGTAAACCTAATTTTGTGATCTTTCCCTCAGGCTGATGCACTCCAGCACTGCCTTGTTCGTCACCCTTGCCGTCCATGGAATACGGAGCAGCCTTCACCAGCACCGCAGCTCAAAAGAGTAGCTTCCTCCTGTCTGTTTTTCTTAGGGTCCAACTTTCATAACCATGAGTGGTTATGGGGAACACGGTTGCATGAACCAAACTATGTTTGCTCATCATGCTAATATCCTTGCTCTTCCATACTTTGCTCATGTATATCATCACGTTTCTGCCCAAGGTTATTCGACAGTTTATCTCGAGGTTAGTCATCGTTTCCTCCCATATTGTCTACCAAATTAATTACAGATGTTACACTGCATTCTAAATTGGCCAGCCAAACACCTTCAACAGAAACATACAGCCAACCACTGCAGCACTGTCAAACTTTCAAAACAATTCTCAATAGCTTCTCATGCCCAGACACACAACACAATTTTAGATTCTGAAAATTTTCCTCCAGTCCTCAATAGTAATACAGAGTATAAATGTCAGGTAAACCATCACCTTTCTCTCTCCTTTCCACACTGTCCTGAGAGGTTTGGAATGTGGCTTTACCACAGAGAATGGGAGAGAATTTAAGTATAGCATTTCATTGTATTTAATAGATATATTTGAACTATATGGTGAACATTACAACATAAAAATCCCTTCTTGATCTCATTTTTACCAGGATTTTGCTCCTAAATATTGATATTCCACTATATTGCTGTCTGTCATTTACGTGGTAAGTCATGATTATATATAGTTATTGAAAATTCTTTAAGTTCAAAAGACCTTTCTGTTTCTGACTTTCTTTTACTGTCATTGATTTGTCAATTTGTCCTTCCTTTTGTGATTTCCATCTGCTACATATAGCTGAACTAGTGTATGAAATAGTAAAAGAAACAATTGTGTAGATTCTGTAAAATTTGTTTACCTTGTGATGTGTATGATGGTTAACTTTCTACACAATAGTAAATACTGTATATGGTACTTTAAAATAACAATACAATATCCAATCACAAGAACACAAATGATCATTTCCCAGTCAAAAGTCAGCCAGAGTCTTCCTTATTCCCTTTAAAATTGCACTACCTTACTTAAAAGTTTACCTAAAGAGTAAGGGATCAATTCTCCAAGGAATCTTCTCTGAGCATCAGTCCCAATATGGATACAAATGTTGACATTAAACAGTTTTCCCAATTTAAATTGTGTAATAATAATCAATAAATAATATTTCCACACAAACAATGAATTATAAACGTTATCCTCAACATTTGATAATAATTTACAATTCTCTATTTGAATTAAAGTTTTTTTTAAAAATAACTATTTTATTTATCCCCACCCTTAACTGCTTAATTAACTCATTTTCAAAGCTATTAATAATCAGTTTAATCACCAAAACTACAATTTGACATTTTTTAAATACTGAGTAAAATTTGAAGTTCATTGACCCTTTTATTTCCAAAATATTTGAGCCATATTGGTAACAGCAATTTTAAGAAAATGTGATTTTGATAGTTGATACAGTATAATAAAAACAAAAAGAAGTTGGTTTATTTGAAAATCAGATTTATATATTTGGAGTAATATTCTTTACTGTGTTTAAGTACAATATAACAATATTGATCTCTATTATGCAAAACTTTTTACCATACAGGAATACCCTGTGTCTAATTATTTCTAAGGCAAAAAGACATGAGTGTACATGTTCCAAAACTATTGTTAGTTATTGTAACATCATCAGACTTTGGTTTCAGCAGTCATACTTTCCACAGTACTTTAGGTACAGTCATTCCAACTTCATCACAGGCAGATTGAAAGTTTAGAAAAACACAAACCTTATATATGAACTATAAACAGGCTTACAATGAAATTTAATATAATAGCCATAACAAGACTATAGGATAAAATGCCAAGAGCAGTTCGCTAAGTTATAGACCAATTAACAATTCCAGGATTAAATATTACATAATTCCAATCTTAACATAATATATTGAAACAATTGCCTGTTATAACCAGTGCAACATGCATTTGGATACAAAACAGTTTGAAATATATTAACTTTTTCTTCCATCAGAATACAGAATTCACCATAAATTCTTATTATATATAATTTATTTTAAATTGTTGATATATATATTTTTTCAGGATTTATACATAACATTCCATTTATTACACTTTGTGCAATTATCATTTTTAATTTTCATCCTTGCTGCTTATCTCTATGGCTCAGTTTAATAAGGTTGTTAATTGTGATTTATAGTTTGTTTCTATTAACATATTACATCAGTAGTCCAGGTTTATGAACTACAATATGAAAAAATATTACTAAATGATATATTAGAAAATATAAATCCATTTTTAAAATAAAAAAATACAAAATGTTTCATATTTGAGTCATGGCACATAAACAGAAATACAATTAAATACACTATAATCCTAGCACTTTATTTATCATTCAAGATCGATTTTAGGAAATCAATTAAAAAGAAAACTTTAATTCACACATACTTAAATAACAACATACACTAGATTCATAAAATGAATTTTAACTGTGACAATCATTAGGATTATAATTTGATACCTATTTCTCAAGAATGTTATTTCAGTAGATCAAATATTAAATTGCTTAAATGTTGATTTGCCTGGCTTGAAGCTTTTACATGTTAAATTTTCAAGGGCAAAAGGATGGTGCATAGAAAAAATAGCATAATTTTTTATGTAACATTCGGTAGTTTTGTTTAAAAAAATTGTATTACACTATAAAAAATAATTACATGAGATTACAGGAAACAAAATCCATAATTTTAATAAAAAAATACAATTATATGATAAGAAAGTAACCAAAAATAAACAAGTTCTTCATCAAGTACAAGATCTACACAAACTGTGGAATAACTTAATTAGCATTAACTATAAACAATAAATTAACATTATACTATTTCATAGTTACTTTTTATAACAGATTTGAAATATTGAGAAATAAATACAATTAATACAAATAAATTCCTTACATGAAGATATAAATGTGAAAAGCTGCATGTACATTTTCAGTTTGGTACTCGTAACCTTGGTCCAAACTAGATTGCTGTTATTGAACCCAAAATACTACACATTGCTCTAAACATCACTACAGATATGCAATTTAATATTCAAGCCTCTTGTTCATAGAAAAGTTTACAATGACAGTGTGATCTAGAATATCTATACACGTAAACAAATTGATTGCATGAGTTGACAAATTAAGATGTGCAAAAAAATATATTTTTTCCAACAGTCTATTAAAATAGAGGCAATATATATATATATATATATATATATATATATATATATATATATATATATATATATAATTATTCAATGTGTTAATAATTAAAGAAATCTTTCCTTCATATGTTTTCAAGAGGAGTTGAAGATTCTCTCTCTGCAACCTTGAAAATATTTGTCAACTCATCAACAAGTGTCTCGTGACGGTATGCAACACGAATGTCTGGTACGTTGGTTCTGGTGATATCATTGCCTGCAACACCTTCTCTTGTGTAGTTTGGACCCAACCAATACTGCTTCATCTGAAAAATTGTTAATAAGGATTGTTCATATTCTCAAAATCTTGTATATTGGCAGAATTCAATAAGTTCAAACAACATCAGTTATGTAGTACGTAATTAGTATGAATTAGGAGATATATATATATATATATATCTGTTTTTAAAATGTGTACATAAGAATACTTTAGAATCTCTTTTTTACAGTTCAGAAAAGCTTCACAGGTTTTCATTCAGGCCGTCTCCATATACAGTGACATTTTAACAGCTAGAAGTGCTGTCTCCTTCAGCCTGGAAGTATTATAGTGTGTACAGTGCTACAGTTACTGTGGATGAAAATTCTGATAAAATTTTGTTTTGATGAGTACGTCCAAAATCCTCACCAGAACAAGGTAGCTACAGTGTGCATTTTCTGATAGTACATTTCTGCTTCCCAGCAAAGATCAATGAACTTTATGAGATATTTTCTTGAAATTCTGTTAATTAAGTTATTGTTGATACGTGGTGGTAAACCAAAGAATGTTAACACTGATTTTTTATAAGATACAAGAAGAAAGACTTTTTTGAGTACTTAAGAATGAGACCAACAACATTTGAATATATACTGAAGGGGTAGAAGAAAGTCACATAGTACTTCAATCTTAGTGAATGTATTTCGGTAAAACAAAGACTAGCTGTAACTTTAAGGCAAGATAAGTTTAAAAAAATAGTCAGTACCTAATACAGAAATACAATTAAAAAAAAATACTAACAAGTGAAATAAGATATGCAGCAAAAACAAACAAATAGCACATGCATTTTTAATTTACATTGTGAGGCATTACATTTGAAAAGAATTATGTTGGGTCCACATGATTCATCAAAACTCACATAAGAATCAAACTTGTTTAAATGCTCTAATGGTCCTGATGGCATTGTGCGTGTTCCAACAGGCTGCCAAAGCAAACACACACATTGGAAAACATGTTTGGACGAACTTTGTCAGAACAATTTTTTATCAGAATTCGCATCCACAGCAACTGTAGCCTAAGCCATTTGGTAATCAGAGAAGGTTTTCTTAAATATAGTCGCTAGAAACCCCTTTGATATTTTTAGAAGTCCATAAACTTGTTCGGTTGATGCTTGTATGGTTGGTTCATTATTTCATTAAAGATGAAACATTGTTATTCTAGGATTATCTTCAATGACGACAATAATTGGAACTCGTCAAATGTCAGTGTTATCCGAAACAATATGTAATTTGCCAAAAACTAATTTCAACAAACCATTGTTTGGATTTAATGATATCAGTATTCAAGAAAACTATAAAAATTCAACCAAACAGTCCAACTCATCAACATGGTATCAAATATAGAAAGACACAGATAAACTTTTTTTTATTAATGAGCGACTTATTTCAATTTATATTATGTTCCATTATGTAGATAAACTTTTTTTTATTAATGAGCGACTTATTTCTATTTATATTATGTTCCATTATGTATCTTGAACATGTATTTTTAAATAGCCTTTAAATTTATTTAACAACACCAAAATGTTTATTGGAAAAGTGTAGGAAGAATTATCTGAAAAAATCTCTAGTATTGTACTCACGATTTGATTGCCAAATCGTGCATTATGCCTAATGTTAACCTGTAAGTCAATAATAGTTTGAACAAAATGGGCAGAAATACAAAGGGTAATTAATAAATTTGTCTTTTCTTAAAATAAAAAAAAAGATTGTACCTCATGAGGAAATCCACTCATTAGCACACTGTTCCTTGCTAGCTCACACATGTCACAGGAACTGAGTTTCCAAACTTGCGCTGCAATGCTGTACTCCTCCATGAGAGGTTCCTGAGGAATGCATATAACTTGTCACATTAAAAATAATACAAAAGCATCTAATTATTTTAATTACAGTATCAATATAGATGTCAAAATAAATTGTAAATGACAGCTGCTAATGGGATACACCTACCTGACATATTTCAACTTTGGCATAAATTACGACAAAAGTGACTATGGAATAGGCACTGCAGATGATGAAATAGCATTTTGATGCCATATTGGCTTACTTGACTGACAGAAAATTGAACTATTGGACAGATTCAGGATATTGCAGTTAATTTTAAAAATCATTTCCCAAATAAATGATAATTAAAATAGATACAGGATCCAAATTCTGCCCAAATTATTGAATGAAAATTATACTGTAGTTCTGAAGTTTTCTAACAGGTGATAATACTTGGAAGAGAGAGAAGTAATGATGTAAAGAAAAATGTTCAGAATTGCTGAAATTATGGTGGTGGTTTAGAAAGTCAAAACTGGTAATGGTAATAATACTTAAAATTAAAACTTTTAATGGTTACAAAGCCACAGTGACATTTGCTAATTACTGCATGTGATTAAGAACTCGTACCTACTGAAAAATTCCATTAATATTGTAATTATTTTCCAATTGTTAATGTAAAATTCTACATAAGTAGTTAATGATAACAAAATTTATCATTAATGGTGCCCAACTCTTAACCAAAATAAAATTAAATCAGTAACCAAATATAGACTACCCTCAGTTTGGGAATTATTAACAGTTGATTGGAAAAACTTAATAAATCAATAAGTGATATAAAAATTTCCAATACAAACAGAAGACAAACAGATACACATTTTAAACGGTCTCTAAATATTTCCAAAACCAGAGACATATGAAACAAGTCAAATATATCACCCAAACAGTGACATGATAATGATCCTACAATAGGTGACAAAAAGCAGTCACAAATATATACATCTCATGTGGATAGGAAAAGGGGATAGAGAAAAGCTGACTCACTTTGAAAGTTGGAGTCAGCAGACTGGGAGCAATAAGAGTGAAATTTTGGATGGCCTATGACTCCATCCCCAGTATAGACCATTGGCATGATGATGTTTGAGGCTTTCACAAAAATGGCATATTATTGTATTCCAACCTGGCTACATTAACTGTTAATTTAAGGTAGAGTGCTTTCTATCCAATAAATTAACTAACTATATATTATAAAGCTGAAGTTTCAAGTTAAGGTAACTACATAAAAAAATATATCATAAACAATTTTTGTATTCAAGTTTCTAAATTTTATATTCATATCTTTATTTCATCCCATTTTAATGTGATTATTTTTTAAATTAAAATAAAATACTTTAATCAAATGTTAATTAAATAAAAAGAAACTACCATAAGTTGCAGTTCTGTATTTGTAGATTCAGGAACTTTTGGCCATGGCCATTTTCAACTGTAAGATATAAACATGTATTGTTAATACATATGTAAACAAAGTTGTTAATTATAAATTATTGAGAACAGCAATAATCACATGTATCTGACAAACATTAACTTACCTGTATATTTTTGTAATTATCACATTAATGTTTGACAGAAACGTGTAACTATTGCTGTTCTTGATAATTTATTAATAAAAATTTGTCTATATAAGTTATACTGTTTATATCTTACAGTTGAAAATGGCCATGGCTGAAAGCTCCTGAATTTACAAATATAGAAATGACAACTTACAGTGGTTTATTTTCATTTAAGTAATTATTTTTTATATTGCACTTACTACAGAAATCTAAATTTGTCCTATAGTTACCAGTTATTGCATTCACAATTTTCAATCACATGATTCTATAGTTTTAGTAGGATACCTCTCACAGTACAACTTAGGCAATGGCTCACCTTAGTGAAATGGAACTGCAGTGGATCATCTGTGGACAAACTAACAACCAATCCCCTGGCAAGGTATTCTGGCAACGGGTTCCGATGATAGTTGAGGAACAGAGAATTGTTGCTAAGAGGTGACATTGCAATTCCTATTTGGGTAAGGTAGTACAAATACTGCAGCACAGGTACCTGAAACAAACATTATTTACTGGGCTATCCTTCACTGTGAAATGCTTGAGACTACAGTGCTGGCTAAAAGACAAACCTTGCGTAGGAGGAGACCATGGGAAATATTCTCTGCCATAAGATATCCACACACCAGATGTTGTATGGGACCTGCTTCACCACAATGAGGCCGAAGTACAAAGGTGTTGAGGCCTTGTTCCCTAAATTTGAAGTTAATGAAATCTTATAAAGAGTCTGATATATATATATAATTAATAAGGACAGTGAACCTCAGGTAGATCACCTACTTTCTATTTCTCTTTCCTGTCCTTATTAATTGTTTTAATTAACTTGACAATGCCATTTCCTGATGCCTATATGTATAACGATCACGGCTATGCCATATATTTCCAGTCTTTCTTTCTTTTTCTATTCCTCTCTATGCTGAACACACAGCTTTCTCTGAGCATATTCTATTTTGGTACATTGCCAGTTTATTGAATATGCTATATTTTATATATAGGAAAGATGAGCAGAGAGCTGATAAATTAATAGGTACCACCAGGCTAGGAAGCAGTAACACGTTAAATTTTTAAGAACCTCAGCCCTCTTTCAGGACAGTGTCTGAATGGCATGGCAGTCAGCTATTAGACAAACAATCGAGACACAACAAAGCCAACACCTCTCAAGGAAAGATCACATAATGGAATAATACATACATGTAGGCAGACAGAACATTTACACAAATGTGTACTTCCCTGCCAGTCAGCAACTGCTATCAATGTAAGGTAATGCCAGTTACTTTTCTCTCTCTCTCTTTCCCATCCAAAAGGAAAAATAACAATAAATTGGATAGGAAATAGTTATATAAAATAGTTTGTGACTTACTTTGACTGTCTGAATGGCGTGACAACATTCCTGTGTGCATATGTTTGTAATTCTCCTCCTCCTACATGGCTTGACTGATTTTGATAATTATTATTATTTTATGTATTTATGGGGTCACCTGGATAATTCTTAGCTTTAGTTGGTCAGGTAAGTAGTGGTGTTGTCAAGATCCAAAAGTTTTCTTAATTTTTTTTTATTGCTCCGATAAAAAAAAAACCAACATTTTATCCCAAATTTTCAGCCAGATTGTTTGAATAATCTGTGGCATTTGACTTATGCATCCATACATGAGCAAGTTCATTGCATTGTAGCTTGGAATTATTTTGACATTTTGATTTCAGATTGCACAGTTCAGATATATTCCATGTATTGTAATTGCATGCATAATGAGAGTATTATTTATCAATTAATTTGACACGAAACAAATGAAGAGTACTTGAAATAATTCTTTGTGCAAATGTGAAAGGTGCATTGTTTAAATTATGATTTCATTCAGTGAAAACATTTTATTTTCAGTGTTCATTTGTGCGATTTCAATGATAGGGGGCATGAAAAGGCAAAATTTCAAAAATGTGACCATCTCCTGAATGATTTTGTTGAACTCACTGCTAGTAATAAATGGACAGTTGATTTTTAAATCAACCTTTTTTTGTAATTTTCCTTGGCAAAATTACCTGGTGCCCACATATTACTGATTGGAGGATAGACTAGAAAGCTGAGCAGTCAGGTGAAATATATACTGCATTACATTTGCACCGCCATTGCATTATTAAATTTCTATTTTGGTATGTTGTCAGTTTATTGAAATGTATTTTTATTTCTATATTTACTTATTATTGCTGAACTGAATCATAATAATCATATTTACACTAACATATTATTAAATTTTATGTTAAAAAATTTATGCATACCTTCTGAAATGATTAAGAACGGTTAGATTGGCATACATATAGTACATATAATATGCATAAGGAGGATTCTCCACATCTGTCCATAACTGAGGCACTGATGCATTTGTATCAAAAATGGGGTTTTCTGGTTTGCTTTCATCATCTACAGAGTCGAAACCAATTACCTACAAATCAGAGGGAGGTATAGGCAGTTACAGACATATAAAAATGATTGTTAACAATACTTTTTACTACTTACATACTGCAGAAACATGTGTAACTTAGGGTGGCTTTTTGGATCATTGGTTGCTTCAAAAAGTGGCTGAAATATGTTGTTCAGAATTTCTTGAAAATTAGTCATCAATTTGTTTGACCTGAAGATATCACTGTAAACATTTGAACAATATTAGGTACATAATATTTTGCTTATTTATAGCCTATATAGGTTTACAATCCAAATAAATTTATTTTGACTTTGACATCTTATTTTTCCTTGCATCATATACATGCACAAACAAGTAAGGAAATGGCATTATCAAGATGGCTGACAGTCACATGGAATGCTCTTCCTTATTTCTGACAAAGGGGGTGGTTCCCTCCAAAAATTCAAGAAAACTTAGCTGCCATCATGGAGTTTACCAGATTTATACTTCAGGTAATCTACCACTTTTCTAGCTCTCTTTCCTATCCTTAGTAAGTGTTTTAATTATTTTGACAATGCCATTTCCTTACTTTTGTATTTAATTTCCTCAAGAAAACCAATTGAATTTAGATATGCAAGTTTGACCTGTAAAATTAAATACTTACAACAGCCTAGGAACCTGAATGAGCCAGCGAACATTATCTGAGTAAACATTTCCTGTTATAGCCCAATCTGCTAGTTTGTCCCATTCATCCAAACTCTTGCCATAGATGGACAGGCGTAGTTCAGCATTCTGGTATTTACTTTCCTCAAGGTCTGAAGCCACTTCCTGTAATAAAGTCAAATTAAGTTGTGCTGAACAAAAAATAATAATAATATAATAGAATAAAAAATAAATAAAAAAAATATAGGGTATAGTAACCATTATTTACATACCTTAATAATGCGTGCAAAATACTTTCCATTGAGATAGTTGTCAGTTTTCAAGAAAACTTCCCTGAGTCTACTTTCACCAATCGGATTGTATTTGGCATTGAACTTATCGAAGCGATGGAATGTATTCCGATCCTGTTAAAATGTATTTCATTAGTACACCTAAATTTGCACGGATAAAATAAATTAAGAATATGGCCAATACACTAACCGCATGGACATCTAGCATGTCCACAGTTAGATCATAAGATGTGAGATTCATTGACTGGAACACTTCCCGGAGGGTCATTTGTCCATTTTGAGTTTTTACTACAACTTCATCTGCATTGTTTTTTAAGGCTTTCTTTATGAAACGCAACAAATGCTTCTGATTCATACAGGATGCAGCATGGATGTGTGTGTCTACCTGAAAAAGTACGTACAATTTTTTGGAGTTATTTGAGTCTTATTTTACCTTCATTATTGAGAGGTATCAAGAAATATTTATCATAAAATATGTTTAGTTTGAATTATGCTTCATAAATGTGACATTGAATACTATTACTGTGTTGCATTTTTATAAATATAAACAAATCTTAAATTTATGCACCAGTAATTACAAATGACATGTGAAAACAATTATTAATATGTAACACTGAGCAAGATTACAAAAACTGTAATATTAATTTTACAAGAATTAGGTTTGTGAAGAGTGTGATTAGTAAATTTTAGGTGAGCGTGGCTTAGGTTACAAGAATGGAGAGATGTTGAATCATTACTTGGACATCAACTCAAATAACCTATTATTTATATTACAATTGCAACATTAAATCAAAAGTTGAAGTGATGGATCAAAAATAATATTTAACTTGAAGGTATCATTAAGTCATATTAATACTCCATTATTTTGTAACTTAATTATATATATTTTTTAATTTCTAAATTTTTGAAGAAATGAGCACCTTTTTCAGGACAGAATGTCAGAACTATACGGCTGCCATGAGGGCAGAAATTTTACATTAATCTCATGGTCATTTTTAATATTTTGTAATAAACCTCTTTTCATCCTGCCACTTACATTTAATGCAGGGGGGGGGGTTAATTTATTTGAATACAAACCAAATTTAATTAGAAATTTTATAATTTATATAATCCTATTATCCAATGTGTGTGACTTCGTTACATTTGAAACATTACATTAATTTGTCATCTATAATAAATGGATGTTCCCAACTCTTCTATCCCTCTTCTCTATGTATCCCGCCTAAGAACCTAACAAGACTGACAATATTTGGTAAGTTGGTGCTGTGGCCAAATCGGTAAAGGCACTTCATGGCTAAGATGAGGGTTCTGTGATGATCCAGGTTCCAATATCCTGGTCCTCAAAGTAGTAAAAAAAATTCAACAAGAATCAGTTACACATTATTATTATTTTATAATTATAATGGACCTCTTCTATAGCCAAAAATATATAGAACACATATGCTGACTTATGCAGGAATATCAACTTTCATCACAGTGACGTTGAAAATGATTGATTTAACATCAATATTTGGAATTGCTAATCCCTTTCACACTTCATCTCAGTATTATTTATGTCACTAACCAACACTTGGCAAACCTGAAAACTATTTAATCAACATAAATATCAGTTTTTGTTTCAGCCCTTCCACTCCTATAATTAGGGGTCTTTTAGACCCTTAATGGTTATTTCTGGATTGCAACATGCATACAAAGATGGGTTGAAAATGGTCCATACATTTTAGAATGTACATGGTATTATACATGCACATATATTTCTTATGAGTAGAAGATATAAATCTGAGTGAAACGCCACCTATGCTAAACTGGCAATGTGTATTATTCAATACCTTTCTTATATTGTAGAAATCACGATGTGGTACAGCTTTCTGAGAAGCAAGTTCACGAAGCTCATTGAGTAAAACATGAAGTTGATACTTTGATGAAAGATAGCAAAGTCGACGATAGCAGAAAGACTTGCTGCAATAAAAAAACAACTATTACACTGAAAATCATATATACCTTAATATATTTCAAAGTAGTTGAAAATTTTTTAGGAGAAAAATTAAAAATGATAGTCAGTAGGAGGATTCGTAATCAAATATATTCTTTGCAAATTTGTATCTGAGCAATATAAATTAATTAAGGTTGCTGATATTGACTGAACTAGTGTTTTCTAAACAACTTAATCCACTGGTTCAGCAGAGCTTACGAGGGCTCGAGGGTGTGCCCCACACCTCCTACCACTTAGTCTCAGAGTTCCTGTTCAAGATATTATCCATAGACTCAATTTCAATAATATTATGATGTCCCACATCAGGCCCCAGAAAATGACATCCCACGATAAATCCATGGCTTTCCTTCCCTTTGCTGATAAATCTTAGGGAAGATAACCAGATTTCTCTCAAAAGCTACTACTAAAACAATTTTATGGCCACAACAGAATGCCATAAGATCAAAATAATGTTTATTCCAATGAAAACACAAACTAATGATGTAATTTTAAGTTACAAATATTTGTTTCAGTGAAAATTTGCAGCATCCCACTTGCATCATCCACTACTGTCCCATCATGAATACTTTGTCTTCTTCCATCCCCTTTTCTATAGCTGTTATGCTGCTCTTTAATCAAACTTATGTGTAATAAATTACACAGAAAAACTCACAGAGGTCCATCTGCAATCATTGAACAGAGACGGTTCATATCGGCCACAAATTCAGTTCTTGTCTTGTGGGCATAGTTCAGTGGTTGCCCCAACTCCATCATCTCACTGTTTGCATACACTTGGAAGACTCCATCAACAGGTGTGAACAAATAATTCTTGCTTGGTGGAATGTTACAGATCCATGGATCTCCCTCACTTGCTGGTGCATGAACTGGGTGGTCTGAAATAAATAACTTTGTGGAAGTATACACAGCTATATATTAATGGGAAACATTTTAAATCAAATGCAAATAATAATGCAAGTGCAGAATTTTTATCATTAGGAACAATGAAATGCACATTATAATATTCCTTAAAATATATAGTGGCAGAAAGTTCCATCTTAAATAAAACCTAAACACTGAAAGGAAAATATGTCTACAAAATAGTGGACTCCCAAGTTTCAAGATGAAATATTACAATTTATTAAAATAATAAACTGCTATTGAAAAATTTAAGTATAGTTTTACTCAAATACCAAGATGATTGATATGTAATTTTTCAATAACTTGTACACATTACTGATAAGTTGTAAATATGTAGTTGCAAATGGCTGCAGAAGTTAATGTGACTTAAAATAAGTATTGTATTTATAAAACTTAAGCATTCCAATATGATCAAGCATAATGTACATTTAATACAGCTGCAATGATTTTTACTAAAGTATTACATGACAATTTAAAAGCATCTATTCTCAAAATTTAAAGGACATTGCAAATGTAGCTTGCCAAAGTATATCACTTAGAGTGAAAAATATTTATTGTAAAAATTCATATATTTTAAATGAAAAATTAAATTATAAAAATCATATTCTAAAATGAAAAAATATTTAGAATAAATTAACAACTTCTGCAGTTATATTTATGCTTTGTAAATACAATTATAGTATATAGCTTACAGAATAAAGAATCAAATTACTTACTAAATGCATTCCTTGTTGCTTTCATCAGGTGATTCAAATAAGAAGAATAACACACCATGGGTGGTTTGGCCCCTCGCAGTTCTTGCATATTTTAAACACATGATGCAAGCAACTAGGATTGTGTGGTATTTATTTTATAACTTATATAATTTGTCTAAATAGTATACTTTTAACACATTTGTTTTATATTTTCAATAACCTACCTGTGTAAAACTACATTAATTTAAATAATTTGCATATTATAATTTTTAGCCTGTTGTTACCAAATATACAATCAAAAATTTTCCATAAGTGGTACTAAATTTTATATATGCTTAAATTAGAAAAAACTTCTAAATTGAATACTTAATATTTGCATATGTAAATAAAATACTGTGAGTTAACCATGCAGACATAGAAGCAAAGATAGAAAATTCCAAAGAATTAAAATTGCATTAAACAATATTTCTCATTTCACAATAAAATCCAATATTTTTATTAAAATTGTCAAATTTAAATATCTACAAGCTTTGCTATTTATGTCTAAAAGAATCTGGTTATTATTTAAATGTTGATGAAAATATACAAGTACTGCAAACCCTGTTTATTAAAATAATTATAAACATGTGATCTACAACAGTGCAAATGAAGTGCATTAATTGTCAACTGTGGTTGACAGAAAGTTCTATGTACCTTTCATAAATACAACACATTGGCACAGATATCTGTCACCTCCATCAGAAACAAAAGGCATACAATTAATTAAGCAGAATTATATGTATAGTAGAGTGTGGGAGAACCATCCTCACAATTACAAATATAATTAACAGTATATTAAATATATAAAAACAAGATATGAATCCTGATATTATAACATACTAACTTGAAAACTAACAAAAATGTAGAAAAACTGCAATTTAATACTTAAGTAATATCAGATAGCTGTATTTATAAAATTAACAATTTAATTATTTTCTTTAGTTCTCAAAACAATCTTCAATAAATTGCAATAGTCTTAATAGCAAACTCTTTCAAATTAGCCAAATTTTGTAGGTTTACTTAATTGCATAGTGATCAGTCTTGTATACCATAGCTCTGTATCTTAACCCTTTCCTTCCCTGAAGACAAACAGTCTTTAGTGGTCATAACTTTGGAACTACCTTTCATTTCCTCAGCTTCTATAATTTATTACACTTTGTTTCATCCTTCTAAGTTGCTGCTTTAACCACAGACAATTGAATAGCCAAACTCTACTTACCAGTTTCTTCACACTATTCTTAATAGATTTCAAATCCAGATTAGGAATCATGTAATTGTATGTTGCTAACATCCTTATGTTTTACCATTGTGTAACAAGCATGGCTATTTCCACATGACAAATATTTCTTTAGGATGAAGCTAAGCTAATCTGAAAATAGAGAGACCTTCGAATGGAAATAATTAAGAGTAATCAGTATTTCACTATTAAAAAGGTAAATTTAATTATTGTCCAGTAGCTTAAAACTACAATGTCACTTGCAGCCACCAAATCTTATAAAACAATTTATTTGATTATTTGTAGTAGTAATAAAGTAATTATTTAATTTTAAGATTCTGAAGTCTGTTTACAATAAGAAGCTGTATAGTTAATTCTATTATTAACTCTTATTATTGAAAGCAATATTGAGCAACTATTTAAGATTTCAATCGGGCGCTATACCTTGTAAATAGCCAATCTGCCATTACCTTTTACTTTTTATTCAAATATATAAAAATATTCCATTCCAATAATCTTAACATGAAAATTCTGCATTTATTAGTAAATTCAAAAAACAATTTAAGATACATTCACAATACTAATTATCAATTATCATAATTAACTTATACACAAGAAAGTTATTATATGTTAGTTCACATTACCATAAGATGAAATTGGCGATCTGTTCGATATTGTTAAACTATCATAAGATATACTATCACTTTGACTCTCTGCTTTTATCAGCATATTAGGCATTTGGATTTTGGATGGGACAAGGTCAGAATTAATGTGAAAGGCTTCTGTTTGAAGGACATAATCACAGGTATCCAGGACATTGCTATAGCCATCACTGTCTATATTTTCTAACCCAAAGTAAGAGTCATCTGGATATGCTGAGAATCAAAATTATGAAATATTAATATTATACATCAGTCTCTTCACTTAATACTAATAGTTGTAAATAAGGGCATACAAATATTTAATTACAGGATGTTAAACAAAATTTGTGAAATGCTATGAATACTGCAATATCCAGAAGAGTAACGGAACAAAAATTGCTTCATACAATGTTAAACATGAACATTAATTACTAAGCTTTAATTAATTTTCACTAAAACAAATTAAGAAACAAGATGTATTGTGAACTCTTGACATTCCATTTTAATAATAAATTAATTTTATGTTTTAAATCTTCATAAAACTTTTAACATTATACAATGATGAAAAGTTCCAGATGAAACAACAACACTTACCAGCAATTGTTTTTCGGTCTTCATGTTGAATATCATCAAGCAAGTGAGGACAACCAGAACTAACAGATCGTAAGAACCTTGATGTGATTGACGGGAAGCTTTGTTGAGAAATGGCCATGTACTGTTCTCGCATGTGCAAGGCCTGTACAAGCAACAGAGAGGCCTGTTGCAAATCTTCTAGAGGAACCTAGATCAATAATGATTTCAACATTAAAACTTAGAATGAATCAACCCAGGTAGAAAAGTAAAGTAATATCCAAACAATTTCTACAACACTGTGTGTTTGGAGAAAGACACCAAGACCAATAAGCAACAACAACAAAACATATATAGATAGACAGTTTTATTAAAATGATGACAATATATAAGCAGTAGAGGTTATATTATTTGGTGTTTCAATGCCTGCTTCAGATAGGAAAATACAAGGAAGGAGAGAGGAAAGGAGAGAATATTGATACATGTAGGGAATAAAGGTGATTTAAAACGTTTTACATACATTACGAAACATTATAGAACTCTTTATCATATCTGGTGACAAGTTCTAAGCATAGGTATGAGAGTCCAAAAATCATAGACATGGACAAGCTATTATTAGCTCAGCCCAGAGAAACAGCTGTCAATAACTTTCTTTGGTTGAGTGAATTAGATATCCATCCTACCTAGATATAATCCCTCCTATTATTACTCAAATTTGGCATTTCTTCTCCACCAAAACAAGCAATGAAACACATAATATGCATTGAATATATCAATTGTATTTGAATCCACTATTGTTAAATTTAAATTCAAAGTTGCATAATATGTATCATATAATAATCTTTTTCAACTGAAATTTGGATTAAAATAATAATAAAAATTATTCTCGAAGTATACAACATTTGACTTGAAGTAATATATTCTGCAAATAAATGCCTATGTAATGAAGTATACTTGAAAATCAAATAATAGTATAAATAAATACCACACAACTGAGATTGCAAATTCACTATGAGAGTATTGGACAGAGTAGTTACTTACCACATTCATTGTAACAACTGAGAAGGAGTAATATGTTATGCAACAGGCATCTCACTGTCCAGACCTTCAGAACTCTACTAAGGCTTCAATGCTTAACACTCACCCCACTAGTATCTTCACCACTGATGGATATTCTCTGGAAGTTAGGAGTAAAATCGACATCATCGATTCCCTCATCAATCCGCCTGACAATCTCAGGTTGTTCATGAATTATTCTAGCTTCCAAATCTTTTGCAGCCCTGTAAAAGTAACAGGTAATTTTCTTTAATATTAAAAATTAATAACGAAATATCACTTAAGAAATTATTTATTAATATATTTTTGTTTATTTTATGTTCAACCTCATAATACACAGCTGCCTGAACCACTGACGCAAATAAATTCTGCAAATATATAGTTTAAAATCATACTTCACTATTGTATGTGTATTGACAATGTGGATCATATGAAATATCTATAATGTGTCATTTGTTTGGTTTTACTACAAATAGTGTTTATAGGCATTAGTTAATGTAAAGAGCAACAAGTGAAACAAAACAGTTCTTTTTGTTGTTTAATATGAATAAAGAAGTGAAATTCTTTAATGTAATTATTGGCTATAGTAATGTGTTTGTAACTAGATAACTTAAAGAATGAATGAAGTTCAGCTAATATTGGAAGACATACAGCATAATTTAGGCTTCAGGATATAATATCAGGTACTCTGAGAAGCCTGTAAAATGAAAGGATGAAGTTTGACACCTGATGGAAGGATATATAACTTGACTGTGCAAGATATAAATGACAAAGGATCACCTATGCTATTAGATTAAATTATAAAAATAAAATTGACATACTATATAATAATTTTATAGTGTGTATTTTTTTCATGAGACATATTGCATCAATGGCATGCTTTTAACAACTTTATTTTATATGGTTCATGGAATTTATTTCTTCTGACACACCTTGATTTATTACAATTCTAAAACAATTTTCAATGCTAAGTATGCATACCACAAATTGAAAGTGTTATCTTGAACATGTTTAATCATTTCATCTCTCAATAAACTGAAGAATTTAGAAAATTATTAATATTAAAATAATATATTTTCGGTCATGGCTAGCTGATCATGGGGAATGTTTTTCTAACTTTCTGATGAAGGGGGCGGTGCCTCCAAAAATTTAAAGAACTCCAAACCTTACAAGGTACCTACCATCTATGAACCTCAGGTAAGTCACCTACTTTCTATGTCTCTTTTCCTTCCTTATTAATTGTTTTAATAAACATGACAATGTCATTTCCTGACTTATGTATAGATATGTGTGTGTGTACATGTTCGTGTGTGTGTATATATATATATATATATAGTTTGACTACTGCCGATAACTGGAAATGTCCATTTTAACTATTCATCAGAAAGTTAGGGAGACATCATGTACATAATTCCAAGTAATTGAAGTGCTTATTCCATAAAATTATGTGATTTTGAGTTATATAATTAAAATGAGTTTTCTGGGAATTTTCTATGGCCTACATTACTACTTTTCAAGAAAACCACAGTGTTTTATGAGATATTTAATGTGAATAATGTGTTAATTAATCAAATGTAGGCAATGGAGTACACAAGGTCTCATAGTCAGCAAGGTAGCATTAACTTAACAGTTGGTATCTTCTTGCATGTGTTGTAGATAGTAGTAATAATCGAGCAAGATTACATTTCCACTTCTGTACAGAAGATCATAGGCATTTTCTGAAGTAGCAAGTTGTTTGATAATTTTATGGAAACAGCCCCAAAGAGTTCTAGGAATGGTATTGCTTGGAATAACTATGCACCTAGCCAAAATAAAAACTATTCACAATTTGTTGTAATTAATATATGATTCTGGAATGCTGTTTTGGCTGTATATCATAAATTTTTCCATGTAGCTATAATGTTAGGATTATACCATTAAAACAACAAGAAACATCATGGCATTGTTCAGTACATTTTTTATCAATTTTTTGTACCTTCAACGAAAGAACAATAAGCTATATATTGATTGAAATGTTTACCTTAATAGCTCGATTTTCAATTATGACTAATATGAAAAAGTAAATATCACTAAATTTCCACCACTGTAAGTGAGCCATTTAAAAAATAACATTGTGTATTTAAAGGAAAACAAACTAAATATAAGATATAACAAGTATAAGTTAAAATTAATTATTTTCTAATTAATTTCGTGTGAGAATGTGTTCATAAAAATTATCTTTATCCAATTTTTTGCTGTAAGCCTACATGATTGTAACATTTCTCATTCCTGACCAGTTTATTTACTGAATGTAATAAACTTATAAATTTTACAATCTTATAAGTAAAGAAAATGGCTTTTTAACAGAACAAAAGTCTCAGTCCTGTATTAAAGGTTGGACCTATTGAAATTCAAATAATACACAGTATCTCTAAGTAATTATGAACCAAAACTTAAATTGTTACAATGGCAAAAGCTAAATTGCAAGCTGACCGTTGTCAGTTCTGGTATACTTCCTAGATTCTTCACCTGGGAAGAAATAATGAGGTTTTAATAAGTTTAGTACTATCTCCTGATTAGTTAGTACATCTCTGTTGACTTCTTAAATTTTTCCTCGTTTTACCAAGGTGGAGATGGGATTTTGACCTTTGCTGATTGCTGCTTAGCTCCTACAGCCAGTTCATAAACTTTAAAAAAAATTCTGCAAACTGCATCTGTTCATACCTCAGACATTAGGATTCCTTGCTCATTTAATAATGAAAAATATCCAACATATTTTAAAATCAGTGTCACACTATCTAAGCCAGTTGGTAATGTATTTGAAACATGGACTCTATAATACCATGTTAAAATTTTGTGATTGTTTCATTTGTGCTTCTTGTATGATTTATTTAGTGTTTAGTTCCATAATAAATCTTGTCTGTAAACTCAGTTTCTTATTCCTTAATTAACTGTAAATGTCTTAACTTCATTAGTATTAACTAAAATTTCAACTTCAATCATCAAAAAGATTGTTAAAATTATTTCAGTGTTTTCATGATAAATGTATCCATGTGTTTGAATAATACTTTTAAACTTTTGTGGCAAGCTCTGTTCACCAACACAAAAGAAAAGGCTAGATAAAAATATATTCAACAGTAGCTTTTTTTTAAGTTATGAATGAAAGAAGATATTGATACATTATCTGGACCTATTAGACATGTAAAGTTCAATCCTATACATTAATCATGGCTACATTTTACATTTGTGCTTAGCCTCTTTTCAAGATTTCATTTGTGTGCACCCCATTGTGACTACTGCATGTTCATATGTACTTCAAGCACATCTTAGACTCTGTCTGAATGTATTTTATTCAGAACACTATTCCAGACCAGCTCCAGGAAATAAACATGGTTTATGCATAAGGCAAAATTCAGCAAAATTTAGCCATACTTTTTAAGGTGCACTGGGCGATATCTACAACAGATGGGAAGGACAAGTTGTATGGCATGTGATTTCTCCCGGGATGGGACCATTCGCCGCGGCCGATTCGGCGCAGCCACTTCGGCGCGAAACTCACTTAACATTACAAGACATATAATTTCATATTTAGCAAAATTTTTAAATATGTGAAAACATAAATATTTTTGTAATTTGAAGTTGGTAGCACTTTTGTAAAATGTTAGGTTGGGAGAAATGTCATTGTAGGAGCAGTAGAGATAAGAATGAGAGAGCGAGCGGGTCGCAGGAATTGTTGGATCTGAATGTTGTGCTGTATCAAATAAAGTCGTTCTAATGTTTCAACACAGTTTTTAATTTGTATTTGGCCCTCACAAATCAGAAGTGGGATCCGGTGTGCTTTTACGCACAGAAGAAGAGTGTGTGCTGTGTCGCAGAGAACTGCAGTGTGTGCAAATACGCAGTTGGACTTGGAGTGCTCAATGCATAGAAATTCGGTGTGCTTTTCGCACTAGACAATGCAGTGATTCATTCATTAGTGAACGGCCGACAGAAAGTTATGCTTTGTTCGTGTGGGTTTGGATTACCAGCTTCTAGACGGTAGCCATCTCGTGATCAATTAGTGGTAAAGAACATTTGTGTAGAGTTACTTGATTGGCCGAGAGACAAATCAGATTTGTGTCAAGTGACGTGATTGGTTCAGCAAATATAGGACAATGGAAGAATTGTATTCTCAGTTGCTGGCAAAATATGAACAAGATATGGCAGTGGCGCAGGCAGAAATCGAATCGCAGCGTGCAGTTCTAAGGGCTTTGGAGGAAAAGGTCCAGACAACGAGAATCGAGGTGCAAAACACGGGAGAGGCTGCAGGAGTAACAAACAATCAAATAGTTGACCTAATAGCAAATATGACGCAGTTATTGCAGCATACTCAATCTGCGGCTGTGAATTACAGTGTTGTGCCGGACGCACAGAGTGCTATTTGTGATTTTGTGGGAACAGAAAGTTCGGAACATGCTACAGCTTGGTTAGCAGAATTGAAGAATGCGAAGTCGGTGCATTCGTGGCCAGACGCCATGGCATATAGTGTGGCAAAATCGCATTTGAAAGGTGCAGCGTATAAGTGGTTACTAACTCGAAGTTCAGAATTCGAGGACTATGATACTTTCATTCGAGCGTTCACCAAAACATTTACTTTCAGACGAAACACAATAGAAAAGATGCAAACAATGGTTAGAAGAGTACAAGGTCAAAGGGAAAGTACAAGTGAATATTTCCACGAAAAAGTATGCTTATGTCAAGGTCTCAATCTGCAAACCGAAGATATCAAAACAGAAGTTGTCTCTGGATTATGGTCTAGAGAACTCGGTCAGTTTTTGTTGGCGAAAGATCATGCTGATCTTGACTACATACTACAGGATATCGTCAGGTTCGAGCAGTTAGACAGACAACGCAGAGAGCGCATCAACAAGAAATCTACGTCATCGCAGCCTGGACCGAGTCAACACCACTCAACGAAGGGGAACCTGAGGAATGAGCAACATGTCGAGAGTAAGTCTGACTGTGTATTCGAACGCAAATGTTATAACTGTGGATCAAAAGATCATATTGCACGTAATTGTTTGGCTCCAAAAAAGGAAGTTACTTGTTATAAATGCGGAATGAAAGGACATATTTCGAAATGATGTAATCGCGGTTTGGTAAAAGTTAAAAACGGTTTACCTGATAGTGTAGAAAAATTAAATATTAGTGTAATTGACGAAAGAACAAACGAAAGTTCATTATTAAAATTCTTGAAGACAGTAAAATTAAATGGAGTCGATGTGACTGCGCAAGTAGATATGGGAGCATCCGTGAATACTGTCAAAATTAGATTTGCATTGAGAAATAAGTTTAATATTTTGTACGATACAATGATGTTGGAAGGTTTTGGAAAAAGTTCGATTGAATCGTTTGGTAAAATAACGGAAGAACTTAGTTTTGAAAATTTAACTCCCCGCAAAATTGATCTTGTTCTGGTACCTGATGATGCTCAAAATGTTGATGTTATTTTGGGTAGGCCATTTTCCGAATCTTTAGATTTATCGTATACACGTATAGGAAATGAACTGAATTTTAAAGAAGTTGATCCAACTTTATTTCAGTTGGCGAGTGAACCAATTCGGGTTAGCAAGAGAGGGAAAGTAGCTGTAGGTAAGATAAATTTGATATCAGAGTACACAATCATGAATTTGAGCTGCCACTTTTGAACTTGGACAAACGAAATTTAGTTGTACATGAAGACGGGAGAGAAGATGAAGCATATTGACGCTTTATCGCGCGCGCCTGTTGATTGTGCGGATAACTTGAATGAAATTGGTGAAATTTTGAAAATTGTAACACGTGAAGATGAGGTATTGTTGTTTCAGAGATCAGATGATGTAATTGATCGAAAGGGTGACTTTACTGCAAAGGAGTGCGAAGGAACTGTTAAATTCTGAAAAATCGGAGATCGAAAATTTTGTATTACGTGATGGTTTGTTATACAAACAAGTTGAAGAAAAGGGAAAAGAACGCGAAGTTTTGGTTGCGCCTAAATCTATGAGAAAATCACTTGCTATCCGATTTCATGACTTGTCGAGTCATTTTGGTGTTGAAAAAACATTGTCAAGAATGCGTGAATTTTATTACTTTCCAAAGATGCGTGCCTACATTAAACGTCATGTCTCAAATTGTTTGGAATGTATTTTATCGAAACGAAAGACAGGCAAACTAGCGGGTGAATTACATCCGATTCCTGCTGGAAACCGACCGTTTCACACTGTTAATATCGACCACTTAGGTCCCTTTTTGACGACACCCAAAAAGAATAAGTATGTATTTGCAATTATTGACAATTTCACTAAATATGTGCAATTGGAAGCAGTTCCTAATGTCAAGGCAACTGTGACGGTTAAAATACTTGAAAATTTTGTTAATAAATTTGGAGCACCTAATCGGATTATATCCGATCAAGGCACATGTTTTACGTCAGAGGTATTTGATAAGTTTTGCAAAAGGTATGGGATTAAACACACGAAAATTTCTAGTCGCCATCCACAGGCCAATGGCTTAGTCGAAAGACTTAATGAGACCCTGTTACCGGGATTGCGATGTAATTTAGCTTTGAATAGTGAAGAAAATTGGGATACGAGCTTGAAACAATTAGAACGTGATATTAATGTATCAATTCAAAAAGCGATTGGTAGGAGTCTATTTGAGGCGTTATATGGATATGTACCACGATTCGAAGAAGGCGAGATGCGAGTTCTTACTGAAAACTGCGAAATCTATCAGAATCCTGTCAATTCTCATGAGGAAATTAGGGATAACATCTGTAAAGCGCAACAAAATTATAAAAAGAGCTACGATAAGAAAAGACTGAAAGGTATTAGTTTTAACGTTGGTGATATTGTATTCAAAATAAGTAATCCAGTCTCTACCGGACAATCGACCAAGTTACAGTATAAATACAGTGGACCTATGGTAATAGTTGGTATTTTACCTAGTGATACATATCAAATCAAATGGCTTCGAGATAACAGGAAGCAAAGTTTGGTATCAACTGCACATGTAAGCCAATTAAAGTTATGGCGAAATAGTGAAAGTGACTTGGATGATCGTAGTGAGGATGATTCGGATGAAAATGACACTTTTGTATCAGATCGTAAAGTAAACGAAAGAGAGCATATTGTTTGTAATACTGAGGTTGGAGGAAAGAAAGAAAATCATATAATCATAATCAGTTGCAATATCTGAGAGTTGTAAAACATTAATAGTAAAACAAGCTGTAAGTATAAATTCGACAAATATGGACTAAGCGTCGTAGGTTAATTTAATTAAATATTAAGCTACGTTTTTATGACAAATTATCTGGACTTTTCATTAATATTTGAAGATGCCAAATTATTTATTCATTTAACAATTTGTAACAATAACTCATGAGACTTGTGTGTTCAGAATAAAAATCGAAATATTTATCTTTCAATGAAACATAAATTTTATAAAAGTAGCGATTTAAATTTATTTAAATTACTTTTCTTTTAATAATAATAATAATAGCCGAATTGGTCTGATGTGATGCGTCTCACCCATGAGTCTAAAATAAATATTATATTTTACATCTGAAATTATAATATTTTTCTAATAAATCTTATGGTTGTTTCAATATGCATTCTTCCACAAAACTGAATAATTTTTCACATTGAATTTTATATTTTTCCAAGTCCCATAAATGCGGATATTAAATGTGGGCATAGTTTGGCCAATATAACTGTAATTACAATATAAACAGATACCGAAATTATTAATTTTATTTTTAATATTTTAACATAGCTTAAATTATTGCAAGATTTTAAGATAATTTGGATATCATAATTCATTAAATCATGTCATAAGTTTGTATTATTTCTTACTGCGTAATTTTACGGGTAAATTATTAATTTCATATTAATCTTAGTCAACCCAATTTTAATGTATTTTTAAGCGAAATGCAAAGGATAAATATTAAGAAGAACACAATATTTATTTTTCCCAGATTAAATTTATGATAGCGCTGACGTTATAATTTGACGTCCATATTTACTGAATTATAAAGCATAGTATCTTATGGAATAATGGCTGATTTGACATGTAATTAAGAATTATTCCTGAGTAAGTAGATATTTTTATAGCAATTGGTAACTATCTTATTGACAGAAACAAAAACCAAAACATCAAGAAAATTGACAGAGTGATCTTTTTCAATTCAATTTTAAAGTTTCTTTCAGTGTTGTAATTATTAAAAGTATTGAGCAAATGGTTTATGTGGAATCTGAGAATGATACTAAAAAGTCATCATTCTTGAAATATCTCAGTGGTTTTAAATCTAAAGATGTAATACATAAGGCTTCCAAATCTCTCATAATTTGCGCGAATAACGACAAAGAAAAATTCCCAAGGTAGAACCAATGATTTCGTGATAGTAAATGTTCTTGAACGAAAAATAAGTGGAATTTATAATTACATTTATTAAGATAAGAATTTTTGATAAAATAATTTGTCAATTTCGAAAAGTAGTTATCCCATCTATTTTTAAAACTTGGGGTAAAAATTAAATAAGAACTCTTCATCTAATGATAAGAAAACATGATCATTAGTGACGTTTAAATGGTCCAAAAACTTAAAAGACGTTTTGACTGTAAAATTATTTTCCTTATTAAGAGAATTATATAAAAATATAGAAATGTTATGAAGAGGGCTGCTAGTAGAAGAAACGATAATTCTGAAAGATAAATTATATGCTAGAGCATAGGCTCTGGCACTATTATCAGAAGTTAAAAACTAGGAGTTAAAAAGTGCTACTATCCACAAGTCTTTTCAAGTTAATTTCTAATTGATCAATAACTAAAGTAATGGATTTAATTTTTATTGCAAGTTCTATGTATTTATTTGTCTGATAATAACGTTTCAACTTTATAAAACTATTTAGTCAAATTCCTTTGGCAGATTCACTAAAGATAACATTAGGATTATTAGAAATGTACATTTTGGTGTTTTGCACAACTTATGATAATTTTCTATACAGAATTAACTCATTGTTAAAGTTTTCCATTGTAATTATGGAACTAACAATACGCTTATTCTTTGTGTTATTTCAGCCTCGTTGCTTGTGCGACATGCACAATAATTTTTATCCATTTCCTTTTTCCGTTAATAATTTTTCATTTTATAACATAATTGTATTATACATATATATTGTAAATATTCATTTTTATTATAATCGTAAAAGATGAGGTTTTAAAATTTAAGAACGGAACGTCGTGAACAAACTACTGTTAATAAAGTTTATATCACTTTTTTCTGATATATAGGCTGTTTTTCATTTTATTAATATTAATATAAGATGTGTATTTGTATAAAATAACTTATTTGAAACAAATGTCCACGATATTCTCGTTTATCGCCACGTAATGTCCCCGCGCCCAACCTTGCGCCGAATCGGCCGCGCCGAATCGTCCTAGACCCGATTTCTCCTGACTATTATCAGGGGTGCCATCTGAATATATTGTTTTCAGGAGGGAAGAACCTGTGGGAGTTCTCTCCGCAGGCATTTCTTCTCCAGATTGACTGCGGGGCTCACTTGATTCCGTCGGAAATGCCTCTTACTCTCTCTGGTTTTTTCAAAGTTCTCACATGCAGAGGCACCTTCACCTATTTTAGGAGGTGTATGTACTGGGGCCGAAGACCTTGGGCATACGGTTAGAGTTGTTTCTGATCCCATTGGATCAGTCAGACAACCGCCTCCTAAAACTTGTGGAGACACGGAAAAGGGAATGCTGTGACTCCACAGCAGACTCGTCTCCCGTTATTCGGAAGGGTGTGACAACAGTACCCAATACCCAACCTACCTGATGCAGGTTTTCTGGGATTTTCCCTGCATTTCTTTAGGAGAAACACTGGGTAGATACGTTATACTAAAGAGCGGAGGCCCTATTCAACTTAGCTACCTTGCTCTTCCTCCCCCCCTTTTTACAATACCCTTCCATACCGTGTGGTTATATTTGAAAGGATACAATTCCATGATCCGACGAATATATGAGTCTGTAGAAGCAAGCGTGCACTATTATTTTGAACATAGTATATCAGAGCACTAAACAATGCCGAAAGTATTATGTTTAATCTTTGACAGTGTCGAAAGTATTATTAAAAACAATATCCACTTAATAAAATATACCATTAACGTTTTGTAATAATGAATTTGATAACTAAATTACCTTCTTATTACAAATCTATTCGAACTACGGCGAATATCTCTAACATATATAATACAGTCTTCCGCTTGTATCATTATTTTTCTCGTGCATTGCGATTTGATAAGTTGCCTTAGAATATCACCGAGTTATAATTCTCGTACATTGTCATTTGTGTATCAGTTTTAGTCGACCGTTTCCGATTTCCATTCTCGAATTAAAATTAAATTGAGATGCAACTGTATACAAAAAATTACTCCAAAATTTACTTTATCCGCATAACGTGGTGTAGTATTCTCACACCAGAATATAATAATTTCATGTGAAGATATGATTCGATATTTTGCCCCGTGAACAAAGATTGTGCTGTTTTGATTTTTTTAAACTTCTAGTTGCTGTTGTTACAGATTACTCATACCAAACCAGTTTATTTACATAATGCAATTTACTTATAAATCTTACAATCTTCGAACATTGGTAAGAATATTTCTGAGAATCCATTAAGAAAGCAATAGCAAGGCCTTCATAATGCCAGATATCGATTAACACAGGTGACAACTTGGTTAGAATAAGGGCCGTGAAATAACTATAAATAAACTGCTTCGATTGCATTACTCTTCCTCATGAAGTCAGGATTTTTTCTTTCTCAATATACATTCATGGAAAATTCCTTGCCCGAGTGGAGAGTAAAACAAATTTTACTAGTTTCGAAATCTACTGATGTAAGCAATTTACGTGCAATATGAAACGAATTGAAGTGGCCCCGCTTTCAATGGCACACACGTCAAGGAAATTTGTCTTAACTTCTTATGGTTCTTTATTGGAGATATGGCTAGTAATAATTTCACTGCTCTAAATGAGATGCTTCCTTCAATCTCTGATAGTTTTTGAAGCTCTCGCATACCGTTGCATCCCTTTTTGTTTTGAAAGGTGTACGTTCCGGGATCACGAACCTTATTCATATGCTGTCCGCTGATCCTACTGGATCAGTCGGCCAACTCTTTCTTACTCTGGTCGACGTACGGAGATGTGAATGATACGTTCGAGGATGTGAGACAAGTACCCAATAGCCCGATCTATTTGATGCAGATTTTCTAGTGTTTGCACTGCGTCTCTTTCAGGCTACCCCCCCCCCTCACCTCACCATAATAATCTCTTCCTGTGCTATTAAAGAGGATTTGACACTTATTGGATCACTCTCAAGTAGCCTGATATGCAAAAAAGGACTTTGGAGGATTCAATAAGAGAAAAATGTGAATGAAATATTGGTTTTAAACCTTAAATTTCCGTGCTTTCAGCGATATATTTACATTTTTAATTATACTGGATCTTTCTTATGTACGACGTGAATCAACGGAAGAATTGCCGTTGGATACCATGAAGTAAAGAACCTTCCTCCATCTTCGCGTGGTGAGTGAATAACTACTTTTCAGGACGAATAGTACATCCTTAATTATAATATGTTATTTGTACATATTAGTAGTCCTAAAAGGATTATAATGTAAATTATATTGCAACGTATTCGTTACAGGCCTTGTAAATGCTTTATAACATCCACAAGAATTACACTACAATGTTTAACCTATGGACAGGAACATTACAATCATAATACATTTTTGTACGTATTTGTACACGCATTCCTACTTTTTATTTCGAGGTAGAAAAATTGCGTGTACAGTTAGATTTCCTATCGCCGAAAATTTTATGGAATTTCCTGGTTTCAATAATTTTTTCTCAGAGTACTGTGGTTCATTATCAGACCAAGATAAATTCAGTAGTTTTATTTCTTTCAGTAATATTCGGACTAGTGTGCACAGATCGGTTCTTGACCCACTTTTCCCTCACGACAAACAGTGCTTACTTTGCGAAACGCTTGATTCCTACAGTCTTCTTTCTTTTACACACTTATTTTTTATACAATAGAAAATGAAAGCGTGATAAGCACGCGGGCTATCACATATTAAATGATATAAATTATCGCAAATTTCTACAAATTTAGTAGTAATGTAGACATTTCATAAAAGCTAGAAGAGTGGCAAAAGAAACATTGGGAAATCCTCTAGCTAAAAGCAGATAGCAGCTGCGCTGGAAACTATGGAAATAAGTAGACAAAACAGAAGAAAAAATTCTGGAACTTATTGTGTTTAGCAATTTAATTTTGGAGGGGAGGGGGATGGATGGGGTTAATTTATTTTGAATATAAACAAAATTAAATTAGAAATTTAAAATTTTTATTTATTTATATAACAAATTCCTATTAGGGCCCTGTACTATAAATAACAATGTTGAATTTGGGGGAAATTAATGTTCAAATAGTAACTACTTACTTCAGGTTATTTTTATAAACAAAATTTATTAGGGTTTATTACTGGGGGGAGGCAAGAACTGTAAAAGAGATCCTCCTTATTATGATTGAACCGGAAAGATGAACCTTTTTCGTTCTTCGCTCGTGTCGGAACCTTCTAGTCTAGATATCCGGGGCTCTTCCTTCCAAGTTATACAGACTTTTCACTTCCTTATCACCTCCTAGCCAATTTCCCCTTTTCACACGTGACGTGTATTTACCAATCGTAATTAATTTTCGACGACCGCGGGATCCGCCTTGGGGAAAATTTCATGGGTCATCGTACCTGGTGGCCAACCATCAATCTCTGGACCTGGCTCGCAGGCAAGGATCTTCGCGACTGGCTGGTGGCTCTCTAATTCCGGAATTTCCGCATTTGCTACTCCTGTCTCCTAATATCCTCGTTAAATTTTCTGAATTTAATTCGTCCTAAAAGGGAGAATAAATTTCCGGGAAGACGTCAGGATGAATTAGTCCTCAAGATAGATACTGTGTGGGCTTGGGAAGAGTGGTCTCAATAGGATTGGCAACCTGGCAATATTGGAAATGGGGTGGAGTTAGAGGAAGAAAGCCATTTTCAGTTTGATTTTGTACAGCTTTGTTCAGTTTGACTTACTGTTAAAAAATAGTTCGTTACAGAGAACTGTTATAAACAGCAGTTATGCAGTTGAACAATTTATTAGTGGAAGCAGATCAACTCATACGCTGCCAGTACAACGAATAAAGTAAATTGTAGCGACTATGTACTGTGGTGAGGGGATTCTAAGAGGACCAAAAAAGCCTACGAGGATGGTCCGTTGCAGATCAACCAGAAAATTCACTTCGACAAATAACCACTCAACAATCGCAATTCAAGGACACCGGAGGACGTAACACGGCATGCAGCCAACAAGAAAAACTGTCGAAGGGTTCCAGTCGCCAATATTTCACGAGAACAGCAGAAAGTATATAAGACACCTTCCAAAGTATGCCTCTACTACGTGGCATTACCATAACACCCTAATTGAGATATTATTTCTTGTGTTCTGCCGACAGAATAATTTCATTGACAGTTAATTTTTGCTTTGAATATAAAGGTTAATTATATAGATAATATTTCAAAAAATACATTAAGGTTAATATTTTTTACCAAGAACCTTGAAATACGAGCAGTAAATTTTAATTTAAGTGGGTAAACCGAAACTTTCTTTCAAAACCTCGGTTGAATTAAGTTTAAAATGATTCAAACGCAGACGAGAAATGTTTACTCACGTCAATTGGTAGGTAAGGGTCAATTTGGAGCGCCAGGTTATAGTTTAAAGAACCTACCCGGAATTCTTTTAAATTTGACGCAGGAACCCCCTAAAGAAAACTGCAATAAGTAGGTCTGCACTGTGGGGTTTGTTGTTGGGACGTAGCATTCTCGATTCGACATAATGGGAAACAGCTGGCCGACTGACGAGCAATGGCAACACTGAACAACTCTTACAACCGTCTGCACCCTGGATCATTCACGTCTCAAAAGTTCTGCCTGAGGGACCAGTACCCACAGACATGGTTTCTCCACTATAGCATTGAACAACACTTGTTTTGAAGATGAAGTTTGAAACTATTTACTCACAGACTGCTCATCTGTCTCTGCATGGCCAGCTTCTTCTCCAGCTGCTCTATGGGGAACTGCGGAACCTCGTACGGCGCCGAGATCTCGTTGGGCAGCGCCGTGGCGCCCTGCGCCGGGTCATCGTCGTGGGTCTGGTCGCCCACATCTGGGGCCACGTCCAACACAAGGCGAGGCCGCGAGAACTGCGGAGACCCCACGAACGTGGTCGGGCTCTCGCTACCTAAAACAATTCAAATTATAACAAGTCTAAGCTTATATGTGATTATAATATTAAGAGACAGCGCTACTTTACAGTCTCTAATTTAATTTACGACGCTAAAGCCGTAAGATAGTAGCATTCTATACTCATCTGAAATATTTAAGAAATATTCAAAAAATAGACAAAAACCTTTATACCGTGGACAACGCAAAACACAGTTGTCACCATAGCCCAACACAGTTGTCACCATAGCCCTTTCGAAACTAATCAGACACTTCACAAAATAAAAAGGTTATTCTTTTTCTTCATATTTAGGGAAAGTACAATTAAAAAATTAAATGCTTTTCATTTTTTATATTAACGATAATGGCCATTATGATTCTTTGAAGCTATACATTACTTATATTAACCATTATAAAATTTAGTACAATATTATTTGTAGAGAAAAATGAATTCACACGTATTTGACATACCACCTTTAACATACGTTATTTACGTAATGGACACAAATCATAGGCTGCAATTTTCAATTCAAGTACGTTTTTTATGGTAACCATGTAAGTAATTGAGATATTTTCTACAATATTAATTTAAAATTGGAAACAGCATTTCTAGAAACGCCACTTTCATTATGAGTATTTTCTACTAACTCGGCTATTGACGAGTATGTGTGATATGGTGAATATTGCCCATATTTAAGAGATCTGACGTTCTGACGTCTACGGATTAATGAGAAACACACTCATTGTCTATTACAGAGGCCGGTGGGTGCCATTGTAGTTTATGGTTGCTCGCCACGATCCGACAGGAACATTAAAAAGAGGAAAGAAACTAGATAATATAAAATCAGTTTTCGGTTCTAAACATGAGTAATAGAATTATATATATATACATATATATATATATATATATATATCGTCAAACCCTCTTAATAATAAGGCACTGGCCAGAGAAATACAAGGGTATAAATCACAGTGATTTTATATTTTTATAAAATGTATACTTTTATGTTTCTTTGTTTGCATGTAATATAAACGATTATTATATTTTAGAATTATTTTCTTACCCAGTATCCAATTCTAAATATCCTTAAAAACAATAGATACATCAGCTGCCCTACTAATATTTTAGAATGTCTCTAGATTATTTCGCAGGTCTGCAGTTGCGACTTCGAGCATTCAGGATCACATACTCCATTTATTACGAATCCAGAGTCAGCTGTCGATCGCCATTAGTTTGTGTTTCGTGTTAGAATGTGTCTAAAAGTTCAAAACAATTAAACGACACGCCGACTGTGAAATAAGATCGTTTCTTGAGCCGCAAGGAATATTGCGCCAGCAAGCATTTAACGGCAAGTGTGTGAGGTGCATGGAGAAGGAATAATGAGTGATAGAAAAGTGAGGAAGTGGGGTAGACATTGTAACGAATGTCGTGAAAATGTGCACGATGAGCCGTGCTGCTGGCGACCGTGTGTGATCACAGGCGAAGTCTGTCTTTGAGGAAGGCATTCAGAAACTGGTTTACCGTTAACGAAAAGTGACTGATTAACTACTGTGACTATGTGGAGAATGTTTTGGGGAGTAAGGTAATGATTGAAAATAAAATATCTAGAAAATAATGTTCCGTTATTTCTTAAATAAATATGGGTACTTACTTTAAGAACAGCCCTCTGCAATTTAAAATTCTGGTAATATATTTAAGTTATAAGCTAAACGTTTGCGTCTTTGTTACGTGATTAGGGATACAAACCTGAAAGTATTAATTTTTACATTCTAAAATTTAATATCTAATTTAAGTGGATTTTAACTTTGGCGTAGAAATTAAAATTTGAAACGAGTTTGATGTGAAATGGTCTGAATATAATATGCTCTCAGTATGTGCTATGTTGCTATTGATAAAGGTGGACGTAAAACAAAGATTACGACACTCTTTGTGTGTTAAAAAATTAGATTCTTCTTGTCCTCCACGTGCTAAAAATACTCCAAGGATAAGGGTGACGCTGTTCAGCCTGAGGAACGGGTTTCCCGCTGGACAATTTCGATTTACGTAAGCATCTGCTCCTGCTCTATATCATACGTGCATACGGACTTCCACCAGACACTTCCGACTAACCATTCTCCCCAGACTCCCGTTAAAGGCCTCACTATGTTCTCTCTTCTGTAGCAAGTATTGGAGATTGCGACACTATCCTTACATTGAGTTAAATATGCGACGTTCAAGTACAAGCCAGTGCGAACTCGTTACTCAACAACGCAGACCGTCTGTGATGTTGAGGTTAGAATACCAATTGTATTCCAAAGAACAATGAAAGTCCGCTACGCAAACAGACGTCCGATATTAGTTACCAGGTGAGTATCAAGCGCCTTGAGGAAAAGTAATTCTGAGAGAACGGTGCGAGTGATACAGTATAACCGCTCAGAACCTTTAAAATTATCAAAGATCGGTCTATTAAGCTATAAAAAAGTTCTCAAGTTCCGCACTGGTGTAATCATGTTACAGCTCGGAAGATTTAGCTCGTCACGTGTGAACACGATGCGCAGTAGACAACTCCGTCCATATTGTAGTGGGGGTAGACAGGAGCTGAGTTTAAGTACAGTCCATGTGAGCGCAAATGATAAAACAATGGCGCTAAGAAATATATTGCTGTCAGTTCAGGATATGTTGTACATCAAGAAACTCAAACGTAAAGTGTAATAGATAATAAATATAGGGTGTGTTAAAAATACGTTGTTATGAATACAATTAATGTTTTTGACAATGATAGTAGCATTCCGTCATTCCATTTGAAGGAGAAGTTCCTCCTCAAACAACAATACTTCCATTCTCCTTTCTCTACTGCGCATCTAATATCCCATGCAGAATCTCGTAAACTGTACACCCGTGTAGAAATCCGAGAACTTTTTCAGCACTAAAATTATTCCGATCGCCCGAATTCACGAAAGACGCCATGATGATGTAATCTAATCTTCATATTTCAGAAAGAGTGTACGTGAATTATAAGACTTCTAATTTTCACCTGACAAACAGAAAAATTTTGTTCATTTATAGACTAAGAAATATATATTGACGAAATTAACACTTCGTTGTAGGAAGTAAGCGTAATGTCACCTACATATAACATCCACTCAGTAAATAGGGATTATCGTATGCAAATGAAACAATACATTCAAGTTGTAAAATAACGTAGCGATACTTTTGTCGCATTAAAAAATTTAAAAATCTTCCTTTAACCAGAGTTGATTATGGATATCAAATCGAGATTATTAAATAGTGTAAGATTTGCTTAGCATCTTTTCTTGTATTCCAAATTCATAATTTTTCGTATTATGTAATAAATTTATGAAATACGATTCAGCTCATAAATTTAAGTGCGAAACTGATAATGCGACAAGATTCAAAGAGGAACGTTTTCTAGGACACTAATTGCAAGGCGTTTTCGGTATTTTCCGTCCCGACTTGACGTATTTCCTCGTAAGAGCGCTTTTGTTGAAACTGATCATAAATTTGAAGATTGTATTTACGTTAGCAAACAATCGTTTGGAGTCTTTGCTGTTAAAGCTTCACTGCCTCCGCGTTCCCATTGTAGTGACTTTGCTTTCCAGATTTTATTCCTTTTCAGACTATTGGGACATGTATAAACAGTTCTCGGGTTTCTAGCCCTGTAGAATTAACGCAGAGCGACGTTTCGCTGCATTGCTCTGCCATCTTCTGGGCGGTATGTAGCTTCCTATTTATACGAAGTTGTAGGTTCCTACCTTCACCTTGTTCATCAGTTGACGTGGTATAACAAACTGACAACAAAGTCAGAAGAAATCTACAGATAAATAGGAAGATACATCCCGGCTAGAAGATGACAGTAAGTCATCGAAACATCGCTCGACGTTAATTCTACTCGGTTAAAAGCCAGAAAACTGTTTATACAAACAATTCAACGAGAAAATCTTTAAATATTTATATTTACTATAAACCCTCTGGTAAGTTACAGATACAATTTTTTGTATTCAAAATTTAAATTTTTCACTAAATGAAGCCTAATTATAACCTTTTGAGGACAGAAAACAAAGTTATAGGAAGCAATCGCTAGCAGACTATTAAAATAAAAACAGTAAGTAAATTTTCTAAATATAATATAATAGACAACTAAAATTCATTTACAAAATAATATGAAATACTTTTCTATAAAGTTTGGTTTTAATAATTATTTATTTATTTAACAATTTCGACATTAAATGTGATGTAACTTCTGGATTAGTGAGCCTCTTGTGCTTGATGCATGTTGCAGAGAATATAAAGGGTTTTTCAATAAGGGCGAGCCGATGCTGAAATTTCTTAATGGAAAAATCAAGCTGTGGATGAGGTATCTACGAAATTATTTTATTTAAAAGGCTCATGTATGACCTTCCAAAAAAAAAACTTTGTTGAAACCTCGCACACAGCTTCTTTTATTCCATTTCAAAATTTTAACACCGATCCACCCTTATAGAAAAATTCTGTATTAGTGAACTTCAGTGTCAAGTCCCTATATTAGTAAATGTGATATTGACATAGTGTGTGCCATAGTAATAGTCCAATACAGTATGTACCGATTCTTCATGAGTGGCTCTATAGAAAGTAGAACACTTGACGAACGCTTATTTAAAACCAAGATAACTTTGTACAAGTATAATCGTAACCTGAGGTTGTCTTTAAATTCTGGACGAGGATATTTCTCGAATTTGCCCCTCTGTATAATGAAATTAACCCTATGCGGGGCGTAGGACAGACGTTGGGAAACATCGGGATGGATCTAGCTCCTGATTAGGACACAGTTTGTTAAAAACGCGTTGTAGCGAACATATCTTTATTTTATTCTATAGACGAAGACTTCAGGTAAACTAACGTGTTCGTTTAAAGATCACTATCAGCAATAAGTGAAGGCGCGACAAAGGATTAGGCGCAACATACCAAATGTGTTGTATTACACTACTGAATGATCACGGTTGATGCAATGCAGAATATTAGAAGAATGTACCGCGCAATGTAAAAGAACGAAGCTTGCCAGTCGCTGACAGTCATAATAGCACGAAGCCGTAAAGTCGGACGGATTACGCGGTGGACGCCTCACGCCGTCGCATTGATCGTATATAACAAAGCCCTATTTAATTCAACGATTGGTACCTCCACGTGTTAATCGCTTGCGGTATGTCGGTAAGCAAGACGTAATTAAACTGCGATAATGCTCACGAGGTGTTGTTCCGGCGGAACCAGAGTGGCGGGCAAGGATGCTCCGAATTTTGACATTCGTGCACGTGTAATAGTTCCGTATGATAACCGCTACGACAACCTTCGCATACCGGAAACGCCTCCGTCAAACATCATTGACCTCGGGAACCTCCATTCACCTCCCTGGCGCTCTCGTGAATGTTAGTGGACTTTACAAACTTACCGCCTCTTTGGGCGCTCTGATCCTGCGAGTCGTTGCCCAGATGCATCAGTCGTCGATGCCTCATACGTATATCGCTTCAACTTGATGACCGCGATCCGAAGAAAATTTTTTTCGGTATTTGTAAAGGTAAATATACTCAAAAGAACGACCAGTTTATTTCGGAACGTTATTAACGAAACGTTTCACTTGAGTTAAGGAGGACACTGCCGATAGAGGCAAATATATAAACGCGATAGGAATAACCGTAACCATAGCGTAAAAGTCGCGTAGTGACGTTGCGATTATCTGCAACCTTTGATCCAACCGAAGAAGATGCTGGGACACAAGAGGGGGCCACGATCACTGGCAGAGCTCCTACGGAAAGGTGAGTTCAGTGGTATGTGTGTTAAGACTGGGAGAGGAAGTATAGAAGGTACTCACTCCTCGCAGCCCAGAGCACCAAGTTACAGAAGTCAGAGTCCATCGCCGACTGGCCGGCTCGCGAGGTCAGGCCCTACGTCACCCCCCTCCCCCTCCCCCGCCGCCGCCCCTGCCAGCGCACACACACAAGCGATAGTCACAGTCCTCAAAATTAATCTATTAAGACAAAGGGTGGTTAGTGATACCTCACGAATTTGCGTTTGACTTTCAAAGTCTGTATTGAAATTTTATTCGCTAATAGCTAGTTTTCATTAGGGAAGACTGTAAGTACTCTTTGTAACCATCTGACACTTTCTTTCATTCCGACAACCGTTTTTCCTCTTCAACGTTCACTTCGCTCTGTTCTCGTTCTCACCGGTTACCAATTCTACCAACTTTTCTACAACTTGCATTCATTCCATTTTTATTCCGCGTTTGGGCACAATGCATGTTCGTTCATATTTCTAAAATCCCCCTCTACATGCTATAGTAAATGGAACGGAGTTAACAATAAAATTTTAGCACACTTTAGTTTCACATGTTAAAAACTCATTGTTGTGGTATACAGATCCTCCTCCATGCTATCGTATACTGCGCAAGCCTTTCAATTTTCCGCCTAATTACCACATCCCACATCGTCCCTTACATGCTTCCCTCTGATGCTAATTTTACAAGACCCTCAGGTCTTAAAACGTGGCATATTAATCTATCCCTTCTTTTGGTCAACGTCCTCCATATTGTTCTCTCTTCTCTTCTTCTGCTTAGAACTTCCTCTTTAGTAATTCTATCCACCCATCTGATTTTCAGCATTCTCCTATAGCACCACATTTCTAAGGCTTTTTTCTTCTCCTTTCTGCAACTCAAATCGTCAACGTTTCGCATCTACTCAAAGTACGGTACAAAATTCCACCAAATAAATTACGTCTTACAAATTAAGATATAGGGATTTTGGTAGGATTTAAAAAACACGCAAAATAAAAACCTGATTGGTGTACATTACTCAGTTTCGGAGAACGCTGAGTTTAATACAGACTTTCATTATGTCAGTTAAGTATAGGAGTAAATGGTCCAAAATGGCATAGTTTTCGTTGTGGTCCAGATGAAGGGTGTTGCTCCCGATGCCAGTTCAATCACGTGTTAACCAAGAGATTAGTGTCGAATTCCTTCGTTCGTTTTCCTTACCCGGGCAATATAAGGTCCATGTTATCTTAGAAATAATTATGTCGTCGCCGATGTTTTTTCTGAAATACTTTAACTTGAAACGCGATGCCTGTCATATCAAAGCGGGCAGAAGAACTGTTTAGATGCTGGAATATAAGTGAAGTCGAAAAAATTTAAAATCACTAAAAATACGGAGAAAATGTGCCAGGTTTTCTGCGATACACACAGCTTGTACAGATTGAGCCATCAACATGAAACAAAAAGATAACGAATAAACATTGGTAAATATTCGCTTCCTAATCGACCCATACCGGACGATAACCGTTTGCCTGCGAGTTTTATGTTAGGCAGTTAAGCAACAGACTTTAAAAGACAGTAAATGAAATTGGCGGTTTCAGAAAAGTTAATATGAGAAGAGTCACTACCATCGACCAAATTTGTAGTTAAATAAACACATAAAAGAATGATGAACGCTGATGATTATTTTTCTACTAGTTAATATTGGTAGGAGGGCATAAAAGTGACACTGTAATTTAGTTACCTTGAATAATTATTTTATCCATGTGTCAATCTAAAGGAACCGTCAGAGATACAAACGTTATAATTTCTGAGCTATAGCATGGCATGTCCTATTCGCAGTAGAAAAAGGAGAAGGGGGAGGTGAGTTTTGTCTCTTCAGAAGAAACATCCCCTTCAAGATGGCTTGATCAACGCTACTGTCATTGTTTAAAGCGTATATTGTTTTCTTACGAACAGGATATACGGACTGAAGCTACGTCTTTTACCACACGCTTTACTAATCAACTCTTTGCATCAATGGATGAGTTTTTTGACCTACAACATTTCCCGAAATGAAAATATATTTTCTATTGCCAATGTTCTCAGACTTGATTTTACACTACAAACTTGTTTCATCGAAGGTCGAGGTCTACCCCCCACTACAATATCGGGAAGTTGACTACTACGCATCGACTAGCTAAATCTCTTGAGTATACGACCTCAACGCGATATCCCAGGATAGAAGGAGTAGTCATGGTTTTGGCGTTATCTCTATTGGAAAAAGTGAACATCAACGACATCTGTATTGATATAAACGTGGTGTCTGTCACAGTGAATTTAATTTTTTAACTACATACGTTTTCGAAACCATAAATTAGGCCAAAAAATTAATGTTTTCAGCGCAAATTATTTTTTATTAACGTTATTTATACTTTTTACTGTCGCGCTAATGTTAATATATTTTGTGACTTTCTGACGAGATTTTCTAAATTTGATTAATTCTATTAAAGAACTGTTTATAAAGTATTCTGTCGGGATTATCTGAATCTCATAATGTTACCTTATATATATATATATATATAAATTATTAGTTGGATTATATTGACCCAAAATTGAATTATTTAATGCGAAGAACGAACCTAGCTTGGTGCACGAAAGCCCTCAGAGAATTCTTTGTATGTGCTTCGAACGTTAAAGGAAACTTCCAAGTATTGACCTCAGCTGCACGAATATTAAAGAAAAGTAGTCAATCAAATGCAAAATGGATCCTATGAAACGAACTAAGGCAGATGTGGTCCGAAACCATTCTTATACAGTTGAGCGCAACTTCTGTAGTCTAATAGCAGAAAACATATGTACCATGTGTAATATTTATATGGAATACAATCAATTCTGTTCTAAACAGTAGAAGGTGTGGTTGCTTTTCCGATACTTTCGATATACAGGGCGCTTCAAAAATAATTATCGGATTTTATATATTTTGAAAACTAATGTTAATTGTGTAAATAAGGAACACATTAAATTTTTACATAACTCAAAGGTGTTGAACATTTAAATGATGGAGGGGAATATTAATTATTGAATATTTAACGTTTAATATATACATTTTATTAACTGAAAACAATTTTAAAATCGGTCCCGCGTGCATATATTATGTACAAAAATAAAGATTTAAAAGGGGATTATATTAAAGTTCTCAGGCTCATTAATGTTTGGGTGACCACGTGTAGCAGATTTTCCGTTCGTAGACGAACCTGAGTTGTTTGCATACGCGCCTGGTTGCAGACGTCACTGGAACTTGTTGTGGAACTCTGAAGCGGCCAGTAGACAATAGCACAAAGTCGTCCTGCCGGAATTGAGGAAACTCTGCTTTTTCCTCTTTCTTCCCTTGTTGTTAAAACCTTTCTTCGCTGCTTCCTCGACTGATCAAAGCATGGTACACCTCTCCACTGCCACCTCACCAATCTGCTCTCGCCACCACCTTGTATCACCAGCAATCTCTTCTTCCTGGCCAGCGACTTGCTCATGCCTAAATATTTAGGTTATTTAAATTTCCGTAAATAGTATAAAAAATTGGACGCGGGTTCTACTGTGCTACAAACACGACCTCCTTTAAATGAACGGAATGTGTTTATGCTATATTAATATTCATGACACACAATAGCGAGCATGTCTTGAGTTACTGCTTCTACAGCTGTTATGCGGCTCGACAGTTGAACCGATTTTGCTGGAACTGGAGGCCCACAAACTTAGTCTTTAATAAACCCCCACATGCAGCAAGGTCCGATGACTTTTGGAGTCCAGTGATGCATGGCTGAATCATTTTATCAAATACGGCTGATCCATCGTCGATTCTAGAAATATGCTTCCCAGACGTCCCGTTTTTACCGGGACAGTCCCGGCCATTTTTTCATGTAGTCCCAGTTTTTTTATGAAAATAGCGGAATAGGTCATTTGATGAAAATTGCCGAATATACACGTATTACAAATAGATAGCCCGGAAAATAAAAATGTGACGCGGGACACTGATCGTTTTTATTCCTGACAGTTGCACGAGTTCAGACCGGTATCGATTGTATCGTAAGTTATTTAATTATTGCGTATTGTAGAGTGAAGTCAAGTTCTAAGGCGAATTTGTTTTTTTTCTTTGCAATTTCATTACAAATTATAAATAAACAATTGATGCATCAATTTTAATTTAAAATAATAATATTAACCTCCTAAAATGCAAAAAAGGAAGTGTATATTTACAGACGAACTAAAAATTATCCCTGTTTGAAAAACCAGTTTTTGGACATATTCACAAAGTAAAATGTGAACAGTTCTCATCAGAATTTTCGGTGGCTCGTGGCGGTCGTTGAGACATAAAAAATCATTTAAAATGTGCAAAGTATAAAGCTGGAAGAAAGACAAGAATGGAAAAATGTCGACCGGAACAGAGACTCTAGCCCAAGCATCATCTTCCCCAAATCGTTATTTTAACGCCTCCTTCCCAGAAAGATCGTACGGACGCCTTTGTTACTAGTTTTAAACAAATTCTCAATTTTGTCCGGGATCCGAAAAAAAATACGATAACCATGTGAAACTAAACATTCAATCAGCCCGGGTTAAAATCTGAATAGTTACGAGTTTTTGAAATCTGACGAAACGCCTTTGACAGAGGAATTATTCAATTGAAAAAACTGATCGTGATAAATTTACGGAGATTACCAGAAACTTGCCTTCAAGAATACCGATCACAAGTAAATTATATTGTATGTAGCAACGGTAGTGGTACAAGAAAAAAATTCCGATTGGCTTTTTCACAAAATTAAATATACAAGTTTTTCTTCTCTTCGCAACTGCAAACGATACTAAATCATTGTTTGATTACAGGAACGATAAAAAACTGAACTGTTCCGAAAGACCAGAGTTAAATTTTTGATACACCTACTACTAATCGACTGAAGATGAAAATTACGATACGAAATCGGCAGTAAGGTAGCAAATTAAGCCATCAGCCAACATATTTAGAATATAGCTCCAGGGTCGAATTTAGTTAATATATAGGCTTATGTATCTTGGATCCAATAATTAAGTGGAAATCACAATCGCCTCATAACGCTTTTCGTTTAAATTATCTTTGTCACAGTGTTCACAAATCAATGGTTTTAAAGCAGAAAATTTTCCCTTTATATAATTATTAATGGGATTGTGAACCATCTTAAATATGGTAACTATCCAATACTGAAACGCATCTTTCATATATAAAAAAAATCTAAACTAACGTATTGTTTCACCGAAGAAATCTTACTTGACGTGATTGCCTGACGAGGCCTGTTTCATGTTTCGCAACAATCCTTGCGCAAATTAATTGCATGAATTCTTGAGTCATCGGAACAGTGTCATTCTGCCGTTTCTCAGCAAAATAATTATTTTTAGACGCTGAATGGAAACTTTTTGAAATAGGAAATAGGAAATAAAGTCGGGGTTTGTGATAGACACGATTCTTAATACGATAGTAAACAAAAGGAGAGCTGTACTGGAGGACGTTATCTGCGATCCGAGAAGAAGCTGAGCAAGCTTCCCATGGAAACGTGATGCGCTACGTTATCTCGCGCTCAACTCGGTCCTTTTAATTACCGGATGTGTCCACGGTACGGTTTAACTAGAACGAATGTGCCATGAAAGCATTTTTAAATAAAGGTATATTTAGTGTTCCTTTTCCAGGCAACATGCTACCATTACGTAACAAGTTGGGTCTTTATGAATACAGAATTATATGTATGAAACTTATATAACGGGTTCAAGTTTCAATTGACTTGCATAATTTAATGAGGCAAAATTAATGTTTAGAGCAAAAAACTAGTTCTTCCGCGGCGATCCAGTTGTGCGCGCAACATTATTTTGCATGTCTCGTACACTTCAAATCGATTCCTTATATTAATGATAATAGTGATAAGACTAGACATTAAAATGCTTGTGTATAACTAATAATAGTCATGCTAGTTGTACAATATCCATGACGAATATTGACATTCAACTGCAAACATTTGGGCAAGCTGATGTTCTGTCCAACTACACTCAAAGCGAAAACGGCAATTTCCTTCAACTGACTGCCATTCTTGCATAATTAAGGAAGGAATTCCGCTTCAAGTTTATATATTTCATACTGGTTCTGGTTAGACGGAGAGTCAATTACCCAACGCTACGAATGTAATTGAGTGTAAAAACTGAGCTTTTGATAGAAGCACAAAATAAATTTCTTACAAATTAAGTCCTAATGCGCATCATTATCCAGTACAGAATATGAACTTCGAGGGTTAACATGTCGCGCGTAAATTTTACTTCAAAAATATTATTTTTTAAGTGTTGGATTTTACTTTCTCATTAAAAAAATACACAATCATTTTTCTGGTTTCATGTCTGTGTATCATCCCGAAGATTATTATAGAGTTTTTACCGTATACTGATTTTGATGAATAATTTATTTATAATTTAGTAACATAAAAGTTGAAAATCGAAACAGAATTACAGAAAAATAAAGTAATGTAAACTCCTCTTCGGGAGGTGAATTTTACTGAAGAGACTACAAGAACTATGCTTCTTTGTTCTTTTCTTGTGTTTTGGTTAACGGGTTACACGAGGGCGATACTGAAGCAGGCAACTTCCCTGAAAGATCTTTAACTATAGCCCGGAGGCTCTAGCCAACCCTTGGCTAGCTTACTGTAACCCCCTTTCAAATCCCTTCTCATGCTATTAAGGGGAGTTGACTGTTTCAGGATCACCCTCCTCCTCTCTGTGGCTAAAAAATTCGCTGTAAACCTGTAGAAATTATGTGACCAATAAACCATTAATAACTTTCCCTAAAATTTAAAATATTCTTAGATTTTAAAGGTTAAGAAATGTCACTTTTCCATATCCTGTGATTATTAAAAAATTAATTTATTTTACACTTATTGTATTAGGAACTTTCGTCATTTTTAACTGTAAATTTACTAATTCATTTCACGACATACTGGTACATTTACAAAATCAAAGAAAGAAATTTTAATTGAAAATAAGACGCCCGTAAAATAAGGTAAACAAATGCGACATTGATTTCACTCCTTTGTCAGAAAATATTTAAGTGTTCTAATACGGAACGAAATGTATCTGTAGATATCCAATTGATAACGGCAGTAGCCGAAAGCTTCTACTGAAATCGTATTCAAATATACGGTTTTTTACGATGGTAAAAGAAAACAGGAAAATGACAAAGTGGTATGGTTTAACAACCATATTATAACTTATTTTACGGAAGATAGAATGATAGTCTTGAACGTTAATAAAAATTTTGTAATCAATTTGTTTCACCTATGGATTATTTAATTTATACTTGATAGATAACATTATCTATCAAGATTTTAATCCCATAATTCTCTCTCCATATCCCCTAAGACAGTTATCGCTGAATTTATATCTATTCTATTATTTTCGGAACACAGAATCGGTCACGTAATTTCAATATTCCGACTGTGAATTTCGGGATTGTCGTAGGCTGAGTTCAGACTTATGACCCTGGGTGAAGATAACTGAACAAACAGCTACGATGCACCGATAAACATTCACACAACAAGCAAAACTCTTAGGAAGTGCGGAGATCAACAAGCACATTATACGACATTAAAATACATTAGTTCTAATTATTTTATTTCGAAATATAATCTTCTCTGATGTTGATACACTTTACCCGGCGATTCTCCAACTGTTTCAAGTTCTCCAAAAAGTAAGGTTTCTGTAGATCCTCGAAATAAAGTTTTGTTACGTAACGTAGCCGACAAATTCGGTGTTTTTGATTGCTCCAACAATCAATCAATTTTGGCCATCGAAACTATAAAAGTGTGCACCCGTGGTGGAACAGAGCATCTTCTAGCCCAAATGTGGATATATTACCTATATTGTTGGAATTGACTGTTCACTGTTTTGCTAAATAGACAATTTGCATTATTTCTGGTAAGCATCCTTCCGGCTAATTTAATCCTCTTTAGGGGCTTGTAAACGAACAACTTTTTACGTCAATATGTGGTCGGCAATCATGACCAAGCTATATTGCCCAAAATCCAGCAACATTTCCGGCAATATATCAGTATTACCGAGCAATGTTGCCCGTCCTGCGACCACTGTTGCCGGTGAGTTCGGTCCGGTATCGAAAATATGCAATATTGCCCGGCAATACTAGTCCCCAGCCCTCACCTAACAGAGGTCTCTGTGGCCAACCAGATGAGTTAATAATTAATATTAGATGTGGTTAGCGTCGTTCCTTCTCAGTGTTTCGTATTCATATTATTCATTATTCCAATCATGGATTCGCCAAACGAATAAATTATTGCATTTATCGATGCAGTTCACACAAATTCATCATTTTGAGACGTGGGTCATTAGAGAATACCTAGTAAAAAATAGATGTTTGGCAAACAATAGCCAACAAATTTTACAACTTATGAAACCTACATATTGGTCATTTATTGAAAAGTAATTTGTAATTTTTAAAATCATTATTCAGCAAATAAAGAAGTCTAACCTGTAATTAAATAAATTCAATTAATCCTTCCTTTAAAACTACGCATACTTCATTCGAACAGTCCGACGTTGAATAAAGACGTCAAAATAATTTTTGGATAATTTCCAATCTCGTATAGATCGATGTTATATTTCCCATCACCGTATCCTTTTTCCATATAATGACCTCTATTTTTAAAGGAAATATTCAAAGTCTCACTTTGACATAGAAGGCGACGTTTTTGAATAAATAATCAAGAATCAGTTCGTTGCTTAAATTGTGAATTGTTTCTTTTTTATTTAAAAAAGGTCTAAACCAGGTTCTCATTTTCTTTAGTTTATCACCTCTAACGATGCGCTAATAAGAACTTTATTTTTGGCCATTATTGCTGTACTACGTGTAGGCGGGAAATTTTGTTGCTACATTGTGGCCGCAATATTGCTGGAATATACATTGCAACACATTGCCTGGCTACACATAGTCGACAATATTGCCGGGTCATAGTATTCAGAAATATTGCTCGTTTACAAGCCCCTTTTGGTATTTTTGGAAGCTTGTTCGCTTGCAGCAAACCTGTTTCCACTGTTTTGTGTCAGAAGTGGATATTTCAACAGATTTTTATCGACGGAGAAAAGTCAAGTATGCGACTAAAATCCCAAACGTTATCGACGTCGGAATTGTGTTTATTCTCTACTATGAGCAAAATCAGAATTCATCTTGATGATATTCTGGACAATTTTTGACACAAAACTAAAATCACTGATTAAGAGTATATTACAGTGAAGTATCGAGCGATGCCCTTTTGAGCGACTACAAACTTGTTCTGATACTACCAGACGCAACTCTTAGATACTCAAGTATACCCAAGAATATCAGACACCAGACAATAATAGCTAATAAAAGACTTAATAGTAGATTAAACTTTAATTTGTAATTTTGATTCAATGATTTATTAAAATGACAAGCTAGTTTTCATGTTACGATATAGGCCGTATTTGTTTCTGAAAATTTACTCAGCCCATATCCTGAAACTCTTAGTATAAAAGTTGCGTTTTCTGCGCTTGTAAAAAGGCGTGCCGCTGACGAGACTGAATGGATCTTGTGGTAAATTGGAAATGGGAGAATTCTTCTGGAGTGGGAAAATTAGTTAAAGAAAAACAAGCTCTGGAAAAGTTTCGTACGTAGTTGTATCAGATCAGAAAGAAGAGTCAACTGATAGGGGTTCTCCGTTAACATCAATCTACCGATTGAAGCCTAACGTTAAAATCTATGATCGTCCCTGTGAGGCTAATTCACTACTCAGTTACCACTACTTGCCAAGAAGCCAGAAAAACAATCTCAGTGTTTCTATAGTGCGTGAGTTATACAAAATATGCGACCGCACAACACATTTCCACGAGTTCCTGATTCATATAACATTTATTTGGTTGTTTAACTAATACTTAACCAATATGAATTTTGTAGATTATGATTAATAATATTTAGAAAAATTCATATTCAGTACCCAACAATAACACGTTTAGTTTTTTTTTTTTTTTGTTAACAGGCTACATGAGGGTGATCCTGAAACAGGCAACTCCCCTTTAGTTACAATACGTATAATTTATATAAATAATTTGGTGTTGAGACTATGTGTAATAAGGTATTAAAAATTATATTTTAGAAGTAAGACAGGAATGGAAAAATGTCGACCGGACCAGAGTCTCGAAACCCTTTGACATGAATTATATTTCATTAAAAACCACTAACGTTTATATATTTCCTTTATTTCTATATTTTGACTTGATTCAAAGTAGTAGTTACAAAACTAACATACCAGATTTGTAGTTAATGGTAATCATGTTCGGAAACGTTCATGACAGGTGGACTTGCATATTGCAGGTCGTCGATGTAATTTCAATTTAGAGTGCAAAAATAGAGACTTAGGAGCTGGATGGGACTTGTTTAAATATACAAAGCAAGACGGACTACATGTAAATTTATTGGAAGATGCTGGGGCAGCTCAGATAAAACTCCACAAGAGTTCAGCTTGCGTGCGATATTTTTCAAGGCCGCCTCAACGAAGATAACCCAAGTAACCCTTTTTTGTAGAGGCTTTAACTTTTTATGTTTGCAATAGTCTAGGAATAGATTCACAGTTACCGTCCAGCCTTTTCTCTGGAAGGAATGTTGTCTAGCAGATTAGGACGTTACAGTCCTTTCATTTGTAGGAGATGAATATCTCTGCAATTCTTATAGGCGAGGGCACCGCGTGGCCCACATTTAATCAACTAATCGGTTTAAAAGGAAGAAAATACTACGTAACTTCTATTATTGCATATTTCTGCAGTGAACGTAATGCACAAATTCTAATTTAAAGCAGAGCTACGTGTTATGCTTATTGTAACATCGGAAACGGATGCATACTCATATGTGATTGAATCTTCTACATACGAACTGAGTAAATTTTCAGAAACTATACTTTTAAAACGCCGACCTCCTGTTGTCTAGTGGCTAGCGTACCTGCCTCAATACTGAGGACCCGGGTTCGAAACCTGGTATGGGCTTAGATGTTTGTGCCGTCATGGTCACGTGGTCACGGAGACTGGGATTAAAACTGCTGGAGAATCAATACACTGACCACGTATCACTCCAAATTCGAAATGTGCCAAAGCTGCAGAGCCAAGGAAGGATGATATTTTTTAAAACAAAATGTATTCCATATCCTTTCGTCCCTTCGTCCAACATCCGTCGTCCCGGTTGCCGCCATGAATCCGAAAGAAATAACTCTGTATTTTTTAAGATATTCGCCGAAATGAATACTCACCGCAGTATACTTGTATACTAAAGCTCACAAAATTGTAACTATTGAAGGTTCGTTTACATGTTTAAAACAAATTTATGGGATGCCTTCATTTTCATAAAATTGAATACAAATAATGTTCCATAGATCATTGAAAGGTGTGGAATGTATGGGTGTGTTCAATGTTTATTTTAGTTTCAGCGAATATCATCCACTTATGTTATTAATAGTGCACGCAAGGTATTTGAAATCATTTTAATTTTAAACTAATAATATGCTGTAACATGCTTAGTGTAATTTTTCGTATTTACAAGACTGGTTTTGTGTATTATATAGTTTTTAAATTGAGGAAAGTGGTAGTTTTGGATGCTTCATTAAAACGTTTTGCACTAATTTGGTTGGCGTAGGTGATAAATATACCACGTACAGGCGAACAGAATTCCAAAAATGGATAATAAAACTCAACGGTTAAAGTTTTGTAGTGGATTCTTCATATTGAGAAAAAAGTGAATTTGTTCGAAACACAATTCCTTATGTAACCAGTCTCACATTTCAGTCCAGATAAAAATTCATATAGGCATGCACTAATATTCATAAATATTCAGTTAACTATGCATCTAAGCATTTCTGAACACAAGTTGTAATGCACTTCTTTTCTTCTCTCAATTTTAAGAATCCAATACTGATATACTGCCATCGAGTTTTCTTACACGCCGTACACAGAAAGTCCTGTACAGAACTTTGCCATTACAATCCAGAACATTTTCCCGTTAATGCTTTTTGAGAATAACAATAAAATTTTGTTGATAATAATTCTTATGTTCACAGAATTAACACCACAAATAACTTTCGAATAAAATGTAAGAAACTACCAATTACACAAAAGGAGTGCATTATAAGGGAAACAACCAGATTTATAACATTTAACAGTTGAGAAGTGAACAAAACAAAATTTAAAATAAACTAAACACATTATCATATAGCCACTCATATTCTGTAAAAGCAGCTGTAAATCTGTAAGAATGTTATAATGTAATTATTACTTAAATATGAGTACATCTCACTCACAAAAAAAGGAAACCCTGAACAACAAATCAGTTAATGTTACAATAAGATTTCCAAACAATAATATTGACTGACTGAACCGAAAAGTGCTTTAATTCGTGGACGTTTACCACACATTTTCTTTACCCCTGGCAACATTTTAGAAACTAGCTAACATTTTCGCGATCACAGACATTCGTCATTACAATAAAATTTCAGTGTACTTATAACTTCCATGGCATTGAATATTCTACAAGATTCAAATTAATGTTACTTAAGAGTCAAACGGATTATCTACATCACACTATGATATATGAACCTCTATTTCGCTTCTTCAGACGTTTTAAAGAGTTTACTCTTATATTTTATTCAATTTAATTATATTCTGATAATGTCAATGAGATTCGCTATTCCTTAGAAATACGTTTCCAAACCAAGAAAATAGTGCCGTCTGTTCTCTACTACACAGTTCTTATTTTATGGAAACGTCGTAATTTAAATATGCTAACAGGCATCATCATACTATAAAGTCCAGACGTGTCTTAAGTAACACAGGGACCAAAACTGCCGACAGAGGAGCTAGGTTCGGCCACGAGATTGAGTCAATAGAATACTGCGGAAAAGTACCCGAAAGGCCAAATACATCGCTTATAGGCCTTTGGTTCGGCCTATCCTTGAGTACGGGGCGGTGTGTATCCCTACAGAACCGATCAGATACACGCGTTGGACAGGGTTCAAAACCGGGCAGGAAAAGCAAATATTTCTAGAGGCACGGGTAATCTGGAGGCGCTAGCAACTAGAAGAAAGAGGGCCAGGCTTTGTGCACTGTACAAAGGGTATACAGACGAACCTCCCTGGAGTCATATCAAAACTCGAATTCATTTACCGACATATGTAGCGAGAAATGATCATCCATTTAAAATTAATCAGAGAAGACAACGAACGGACGTGGGTAAATACTCCTTCCTAAATAGGACCGTAAAAAACCTGGAATGATTTGCCTGCAAGTCTACTAGCGACTTTTCCGAAGAGTAAAATTATTTAGGGACAGAATTAGGGAAATGGTTTAACTTAATTTATTCAGGCTTATAATTAGTGTTAAAGCATTTGTATATTGAATGTTTATATTAGTATAATTCTTTTTTCTTTAACTTATATTACTTTATTGGAATATTAAATGTATGTTGCCACCGGGCTCAGACCATTGTAACGTGATAAATCTATCTATATATTGTTTAACAAGTAGCGTTCTCTGATTACATTTATAAATTATAATTCATTATTAGGATTTCAGTAATAGACTAAATATATCTGAATTTCAAGGAAACTTATTTTATTCAAAATATTAGTTAGACCAACAATCATAATCTGAATAGACAAATTAGGCTGCCCAGCTGTTATCCCTTATTAGAATATATAAATATCAATCACGGTGTTTGTTTCTCGATTCAAATCAATCGCCAAATAATTACGACAACCGGCAAGTGTAATGGAAAACTGAATGTGCCTTGTCTAAGAGACTTTTGTTGGATATAAATTTTCCCGAATATCGAAATTCCCGATGACCTATACCAAATATACACTATTTAAATTTAACTACATTATTTAAAAGCATAAAAAAATAATTTTTCACAGTACAGTGTAAAAAGTCTTCAAAATCAAATCACGTCTCTGTAACACAGTACTAATAAATAAAAATGCCACATTAAAATAACTTATAAACTGAATCAGTATAACAGATCTACTAATCTTTTAAGAAATTGTGGGTGCAAGGGATAAACGCAAAGAAAACCACCATGTATTCTAGAAACAATAATTCAGCGCCTACTTGTTCGGAATAATATGACAACGTTAAATTCAATCCTTAATCTAAATTAATGTATAAGCTATTATATATATTATATTATTTATATTATATTATTTATATTATATTATATTATATATTATATTATATATTCACAAAGATAAGACTTATACTGAAATAAATTTTGCATAGAACAATTGATGAACCAGCAGAACACTTCTAAAGTGTTCTTAACAAACACCAAAACTAAATTTCTGTAGCTGGAGAGAAGTGAGTATGGTTTGCAGTCTGGCAACTGCAGTTTCCTTTCAGGAAATAGTTTTAATATATTTTATAAACGGAACTGTCTTCAACATAACAGGGTGTGAACAGTTACAGTGTTCTTAATTATTCACATGTCTGATTTTAAACCATCGAAATTCAGCAAGAATATTCTTACTCGTAGACAGGCGGGCAAGAGGTGGGAATTCCCCGGCGCCAGGTTGTCGGGTGGAAAACTTGTGTCTGCAGCTACAAATCATTAGGGTTGTGTTTCTGAAGGGACATTTACCATTCATAATTTCCCTACGACTACCTTCTTTCGTCAGTGAAAAAAATTTGTGCTTGATGGAGGAAGAATAAAAATTGGTGGACATTCGTCACATGGGGTAGCGCTTTCCTTGGAGAAGGAGAAAATAAGAGTTTAGCTGGGAGGTAAGAACACGAAAAATTAGCAGCGTTGATCAAGACGTTGAAAGGACGAGGAAGCAGGAAGGTAGAGTGTTTCTCGGAAGTGGAAGGTAACAGGAAGCCGACGAAGTAGGAGAGCAGGTAGAAATGAACGATTAATAAGTCAGTGTTGATCGAGAGTTAGAAGAAAGAGCGAGCAAGGAAGGTCAGAACTTCGTACTTGCTTTCAAGTTGAAAAGAAGTGGTAGTAACTGTGTGTTGGAGAAGGAGGAAAATTGGTTTTCCTTAATCACCAGACAGTACCAGGTCCAGAGCCTTTACAGATGACCGAGGGCATATCAACAACCCGACTATAAGTGGTAGAGTGAAGGAGGAAAACACTACGGAAATTCTGAAATCACTTAGAAGACTCTAAAGGTTCGTCATTCATGAACGCGAAATCACTGCTCCACTTTGTTACCTCAATAATTAACTGTGAGAAATCCTTTGAAATTTAAACAAATCATCCTCTTTAACAAATATATATATATATATATATAATTATAAATAGTGTGCAGGGCCCAATAAAGAAATTGTTTTTGAAAATAATAAAATTATTTTAAAAAATAGCTCAATTTGTTAATTAACTTAAATAATTAATCCCCCTCCATTATTATTTACATTGTATACATGTAGAAAACTTCAAGAATTTCTTAAGACAAAAGCACTATGTGAAGACCTGAAGTAAATAGGCTTCGCAATTTTAAAGAGGACATTAAAGGAATATAGAATTTGAAGTTTTAAGAAATTGTGTGTAATTAGAGAAGGATTTGTATAATTAACCGAAATAAAGTGACACGTTGATAAAACTAGCAATGCTAAGATGTATTAGCAAATTCACTAAATAGAGAAATAAATCTTTGTTCTACCCATAAATAGTAATTTTCGTTGAAATCGTGCAACGGCAGATATGTTCGGCATTTGTCACTAGACGGACTATAGCGCGATAGTGGATTTGATTATTTGTTAGTGTAAAGTTAGCAAGGGTTGGAAAGCTGGAGTCGGCGTCAAAATGGTGGGATAGTAATCCCCCGGAATAGCCTTTGGTCACGTACCAATATGACCTGCGGAATTTCCGAAAACAGCTGGCGTAGGAAAAAGGGGCAGCCATGAATACGACAAAATTTGAAATACCACGTGGATGCCTCGGCCAATGAGGTTTCGCGGTAGACAAATCTGTTAAAGATCGATTTCAAGACTGTTGCACAAGGCAGTGAGGTGGTGTGAATGATTATTCGGCCCTCGGAACTTTGAGACGGACGGGAACCGATGCTTGCTCCCGGGTGCGTATGAAGGAGGTCAAAAGTCGACGCTGAAGAAGGCCCTTACAGAAAAGCTGGTGGACAGGTGACGCCACACTACAAATGAGGTACGCTGTCAGGTTTCCAATCCCGGACGTCTAGGGAGGGCATTTTAATTTTATTTCACCCGCCCTACAGGGCCAAGCTCTTTCAGTCCACTATTACAACAGTTTTATTAAATAACGAACATCTAAATAATTGTTCCGTCGTCTATAGATGGATATTTCGAAGTATTTATTATCTGTTTTGACGTTTCAACGAATTTATTTTCCGTATAGAATTGATCATTTTCTTCCCCAATTATTTATTTGCTCTTCGTTCTATTCGTACCTTTATCAATGCGTAATAACCTTGTCAACAGTATAGTATTTGAAGTAATTGGCATATCTAGTGATTTAATTCACATTTCTATAATTTTAGGTTATATACGATATTCTATATACACAATATATTTTAACTAATATCGTTGGTGCTTTTCCATGCAAAACAAACTCGTTGCTCTAAAACAGCGAATTATGATTTAATCAACCATTGCTGTGTTGTATTCTATTGGAATATGCGAATACTCTTCTCTCAAGTTTTGTTTACGTGCTGTTTTCATCAACGTCTAGCACGTATTAAGCTTTTGTATGGGAGCCAAGAGATGAGTCTACCAAACAACCAAATGCCAACACCTTTCAATGATCAAATAACGTATGTTTTCCGACTGCATTGATTTAATAAACAATTCTTGGTTTGTCAAGCGGGTCAATTGTTTATTATAAACACATGTGATGTGCATGCATCTGACGACGGCGGAGATGAAACGTCGTATTTTAATTGACCTGGTGTATTAACCGAGAATCGGGTATTAAATGTCAATGTTTTTTCGTTTTTCCTTATTGTAATACTGTGACTCAATTCCATGATTCAGTTAAGATTTATAAAGTTGTGTTAGTCTTTAATTGACCACATTTACTCATAATAGTTATGTCTATTCTCTTATTCTGAAATATCCACGGGTTTTCTTCACTGTAATAATATAGATGTCCTACATTTCTTGTTAATAATCTTCATTTTCCCATCAAAAGATTCTTGCAGTTAAACAACATTCAAACAATTTTATTGTAGTCCTGTACATTTCAATAGAGGTCAGAGTACCAAAAATTCGAAAATAACTGTAGATTGTACATTGGCTACTTTATTCATCAAGTTTCATTTATAGTAAACTGACCACTTCCCAGAAATCATTCTAGAAACCTGGGTTCCTCATCAATTGGCACCGAAAGGTAGATATTTCATTCTATCTCACACACCTCTCAATCAACCCTTCTGTAAAATGAGTCCATTATCTGTATTCCAGCAACAAAACGGTCACTCGATCTTCGATCTTCTCGTGTAGCTTGTAACCTTTTTTCAATGGTTTTGTGGACGTGTACGTTTCCTGGGCATTCACCATTCACGCAGCCACGGCCTTCCAGAAATCTTTTGTCATTTAAAGACTCGTGCCTACGACAAACACACCCGTCCAATAACATTTGGTGTCTTCTGTTGCAGACTTTTTCAGCTGACAAAAAACTTTATGTAAAGGCACAGATAACTTAACAAATGAAAGAAGGTGAAATAATTATCGTAATTATAAATTTCAAGTGTTCCGCAGGAGTAGGTATACATTATATTATAAGTGAAATGGTAAAAGAATGTGTTGCTTCGACTGCTTTTCCACTTGTCTTTCCGCTGAAATACTTAATTTCAAATTATAGACCCATTACACTCCTTCCTACTTTTTCTTAACTATTTAAAAAATAATACGTATCAAATTCCTCAAATTAGTGAAAAAATATATAATATTTTAACATCACAGCATGGTCTCCTTAAAGGAAACCCGGCAAATGGTGTAATGTACGAATTCATTCAAAATATCCAGATTCATTGCATGAAGGGCTTAAGACAGCTGGCATATTTCCTGACCTGTATATGGCTTTAGACACGATAGTACATTAAATATTACTAAAAGAGTTGGAATATTATGACATGCTGGGAAAAGAATCACTTCCATTAAGATCGTATCTTACAAACAGAAAACTCGTAGCATTTGGATCTAAATACGGCCACCTTCATTTATCCCATTGGGAGTTATAACATGCGGAATTCTTCAAGGATTAATTCTTGGACATAGATTTTTTATTCTATACATAAATGATATTGTGGGATACGTACAAGCTCTAAAATTATTCTATACGCGAAAGACACGCATACACTGACAACAGATGAAATATTCGTTAATTTCGTTAATAAAATAGACAGCACTCTAGACGACCTAAATGTCTGGTTTAAGGTTAATAAATTATCCCTCAACCTAGATAACACTAAGTTAGTACAGTTTATTGCTGATGCTAGTAAACACGCCCATAGACGAATTTTCAACCTACGCGCCTTTCCTGGACCTTCCGATTGATAATAAATTAAAGTAGAATGATCATATAGGTCGGCTTGCTGGGAACTGAAGCTTATTATTCTCTCAGAACATTAATGCAACATGTCAACACAAATTACGTAAAAATGGTGTACTTCGCCAAATTTCATTCAATTATGTGCTATGGCATCGGTAATTGTGGAAATATAAAAGTTGCAAAAACGTGTCATTAGAATACTTACGGACTTTGGACCCAGTAGCAAGCCATTCTTCAAAAGCTTGCAAATACTTACTTTACCTAGAGTATAAATTCATGGAATCTTAAAGTTTATTAAGCGATACATGAATCTCTTTCAAATGAATGGCGAATTTCCCGAGTACGCGACTAGAAATCGTTCAGTCGGACAAGCATCGCCTTGCTCTTTACCGGAAAAGTATTCACCACAACCTTTCTTCAGAGGTTAATAACAAAAATTACTACAAACGTTTCGAGAACCGATGTAAAAATATTCTATTAAATGACGAGTCTTACTCGGTACAGGAGTTTCTTGATCGTTCCCCTAAAAGATTCAATTAATGTTCCTGCTAAAGTATTGAATGTGTTGCTTTGTAGTTTCCTATTTCACAACTTAAAACTTTGTTTTGTTTTTTCTACTCTTGTTTTTGTATATTGCCTATAGATACTACGGAAGGTCAGATTCCTCGTCGACCAGCTCAAATAAGTGAAATTTCTATTGCTTATGCGTGTGTTTCTGCGTCCGAGTGTGTTTGTGATTTTTAGTGTATGTGTCGTGTTTCCCGTTATTTTATACTGTATCTTGTTTATTCTAGTTACATATTTAAGGAAGTTTTGTAGTTAAGTACATGTTATTTTATTCCGAACTCATAATTGATCTTGATGAAATATATGACGTATCCTCAGCCGAGGACTAATGGAAATAATAAATCTATCAGACATTTGCTGGCGTGGTGTAAACTCGCGATTATATATCCAGTATTTTTCCCACTGCAATTTAGTGGAACAATAGAGTTGTAAATTCTCACTGCATAAGAACACAGTAGTAAATCAAACACAGTAAACGCACAGCACGAAAAATATTTCTGAAGTTAAGAGTCCTTTCTTTGTAGCAGTTTCTACATTAGCAGACAGTATAAAGTCATAATAAATTCAAGAATACCAAGGAAGAGTCCATTTGAGACAGTAAAAAAACATGCTAGTTCCAATATACAATTAGTTCGCGGAAGGTTTATGAAACTGCATCTTCCCAGTGTAAGATTGTATACAAGGAATAGAAAATGGAAAATGATGTGGAGCAGTGAGCAGTGGAGACAGAATGAACATTGAAAGATATTCATGACAAAAATCTGAAGACAACCGTTTGTGAGATGTCATCTCTGATACAGGATTTTTCAACTGTCTGAAGGTGCCGTGAAGAATGAAAACAAAAATTTAAAACGGCAACTACAGTACATAAATCTGATGACTTAGGGAATCATGTGCATGTTATGATTTCCTGAGATATAATTCTGAGTTGTAACACGGATGACTTTCAAGCCAAAACCACACCGCACGTACGCGTCTTAGAGGGAGATTCGAAGTCTCCCTTTTCTTCAGCGAAAATATTTGACGGATTGTTAATTCTCTTCATAATGAAAATATCGATGTACATAAGATCCAACAGAGCAGATATGAAACAGTGATACAGCGGCGGAATTGCGCATAGTAGACTGGAGTACTGTTGATGAAGGCTCACCCTCGCGGCTCGGCATGACGATGGGGCTGCGACGACCGGCGCCGGCGTCGAAATCGGCGACGCTGAGGACGCCCCGGGAGCACATGGCCGCGCTCTGCGTTCCAAGCACCGACTACTATTCTGGGCGCCAGATCGAACAATGCCCCACCACAGCTGTTCTGGACCAGCGCGTCAGACAAACAACCTATTAAACATAATTTGAACCGTCCTGACGTGTCGGGCCCGTGCTAGTCACGGCAAACACAATTTGAATAGAGTCTACAAACAACTGCGAATATGCAGGCGAACTGACAAGATGGTAACAAGTGAGATGTACTAAATCAGACAGGTTGTTAACACGAGACGTGCAGAACCAGTGAATCGGAGGCGGGGCAGTAGCTGTCGACTGCGAGCGCCTCGGTTTAACATCGATTAAATCGGATGTGAAGACGTCTCGTCGAACGGAATCTCAATCCTGCACTAACAGGGAATCACTTGGACATAGACCTTCCACAAAAAGAAGGAACGATTGGAAAGACGTGATGGCTTAACTTAAAATGCAAAGAGATGTGGGAAGTTGTGTAAATGTAATGAAAAATGAATTTATTTGGAAAAATATATATTCGTTTCTATATTGGAACAAGGCTGTTAAAAGAGGTTGTAAATTAATTATACTGATGTGTTTACGAAGCTTGCCTCACGACGGTGTCATAGCGGTGGATGCAACGTGAGCCACTCCGGTTTTCACGCACAGTCAGGCTGGTAGCAATGCATAAACGGATCTCGTCTTTGAGCTATAAATACTGTATTTGTAAGAATTGATGCTACAATTTATTGCAACCAGTTAAATTACATTACGTTATTAATATATAGTTTTTCGATTAATCAACACAATGTAATGAACACAAATAGTGTACGACGGCGTATATTAATTTCACCGAAACGTAGTTTTCAAACGCCGACTCCACCTGGTTGAGTAATCGAGAACTTTCTATTGAGGCAATACACCGGGTAAGTATACGTTATTAGATTAAGTGTGCGACAGCTATTATGTTTCTTTTTTACTTTTCTGAATGTAAGTTATAATTTGATGGCTTCTAAGGCCAAAGGCTTTTGAAGGATTTTAATTAATTACTTTTTACTGTCAATTTGAATTTATTGCCTAGTGGTTTGTGAGCCTAAAATTAGGGCATATATGTAAATATTACAATTTTGTTCTTAACGGATGCTAATTGCCCTTTGGAGAACATGATTAATCCTATTTTCCCAGAGCAACGAAAGTTTCAAAAACGGAAAAGGGATAAATACAGACAGCTGATGGGATAGAAACGTCTGTGACACTGAGTGGTCAACTCCCCTGCAATTGTACGGGATGTGGTAGCAGCTCACTTTAATTCGAATCTTGTTACGACAACTTGGTAGTGTAAAGACTACTTTAAAACAGTGTTCAGTTCACCGTCAAGACTAATCAGGAAAAATTATGAGTTGAAAAGTACAGGAGTAGTAAGATGACCGCGCTGTTTGCATATCCCGTTCGTAAGACAACAATATTTCCTTCCACCTCCTTTACTGACGCATGCTATTCTCGTGACCTATACGGAATGAAAATATTCCGTAAGAAGGAGAAATTTTGAACTTTGGTTGGATTTACACCCAAGCAGAGATAGGGAAGGCTTCTGTGTTTCAGATTTTAAGAAAGATGCAGAAGCTACGGAGAGACAGTTAAGATAAACTGTAAATAAAAGTGCTGACAGTGACTGAACGACATGGAGATAGAAAGTATAGTAAAAAGTATACAGCTATAAAACAAAGTGATAAGCACAGAAAATAATTGAATCAGATAGTTATACGACAGAGAGTGATAGAAATTATAGAAAGATAGCGGGTCAGAGAGAGAACGTTATGGCAACGATACCTTGGACTTACCGAAACTGTACGGTACCGACAATAGATGTGTGCGACACCGGAAGACACTACATTTAATTACGCCACGGGAGCGGAAGAAATAAGTACCATAGTTTACACTGGACGTCAGGATTGTAAAATAATTTTATTTCGATACAAAATCGTCACCCGGACCATGAGATTACTACACATTTTGTTATACGTTTAAGATTTAAAATCTGTAATGTAAAATAATAACTTTTGTTTTGATATTTTGTTAATAAGTACTTACTGTTCGTCATGGCAAATAAAGTACGGCTGTTTAATTTTTTTATATATTTATAAGATTATTACCCAACGTGAACCAAAATAACTTGATAAAGTAAATATTGCAGAACAATTAATAAATATCGTTGACAATTTAAACATACCAACAATTAATAAAAACGTAATTGCTCTGGAGAACGGCAAAGTAGTTCCTTATTAAGAAGTACATTGTAATTACAAAGGGATATTCAGACGCGATAACAGTTAGTCGAGATGCAGACCTGACGCCATCCTTTGTACCGTCAAAACAAAGAAACACAGCGTTTCCTCGATTAATCGACTCTCTGAAAACTTATTCTGCCACAGAGTATTAATTATGCTACGCACTCCACTAATTTATTTCACTCGTTAAAAAAAGGTGTTACACGTATTAACCGAAGAATAGATCTTCCGAATTACCCCCAATCAATGCAGGTAAGTTTTATATCCGAATACACGCCAGTGAGATTAAGTTTAATCTCTTTGCCTACGTCCCCCTGTACTTTATCAGTGGTCAGGAAATTAGGCGCGGGATAAAATTTACTCAATGCCCAATGTGACTAGCAAACCGAACCATGGTAATTCTTATTGTCTTACTGTGTTGCCTAGTAGCTAGAGTTGAAGTCAAATTCACTTATGAAAGTTGTCTGCTAAAATCCTAAAGGACAACACTATTCAACCCCTCCCCCCCTCTTTTTCTCAACCACACAAACAAATTTTCTTATAGTCGTATTATTCTCAATTTCAACTGATACCACTTTTATTTCATTAATTTTCAGTTTCAACAGTATACAGACAGCATTTCACTACAGAATTATAATTTTTTTTTAATTTTGGAGGCCAATGAGTCCGTACTCGCGATCTCAAGATCATTTTTTGGTAACAGGCTAGATGAGGGTGACAACTTCCCTTTAATAGCATAGGAAGGGAATTGGAAAGGGGGGTGGATCGCTGCCTCGCACCACAGAAGGCCTATGGTTCGAACCCTGGCACGGGCTTTGACGTTTCTGTTGTCCAGAAAACATACTACGATAAAAAAGAGTAAAAACTGAATGAATATTACCAAATAAAAATAATTACTAAAATTAACGAGAAATTAACATTTAATATAATTAAATAATACCATTATACAAAATGGTGCTTGAGGAAGATAGAATAGAAGGAGCGAGAAAACTCGAGGTGGAAATTAAATTTTTATTAAACTACTACCAAAAGTAGTGTTTCATGATAAATGAAAAGACTAACAAAATAGTGAAAGTTAGATACCCCAAACAAGTTAATGGAAAACAGACGCATATTTTTTTTATTCATATAAAAACTTTTATCTTAACGATTGTCCTGCATGTTTAAAGACTCTTCCAATGCTGAAGTGATACTTTTACACTCCGCTTATTTATGATGATATATTCGTAATATTCGAATTCTCCTTGCTTGTTCTAGTATGATTGATTTACTCGTAGTTGCGATCTTATAACAAATGAATTTTACCTTGCTCTACCTTCCACATCACCCCTTTTCAGTTCCTCTTCCCATTCTATTAAAAGGGGAGTTGTCTGTTTCAGAATCACGCTCGTGTACCCTGTTACCCCAAAAAACTAAATCGTACGTCTTTATTTTTTGTACTTTAATCGAATAATTAAATTCAAAACAAAGGAAATTGGTAGTTCGGATTTAAACTATTCGATGGTCTACCATTCTCAATCACATTAGAGTCCAGAATAATAATTCAAGTATTTAGTTCACAATCATTCTGATGATCGAGTGCATCATTACAGAAGCGGTACACATGAGCGACGTCTTGGTATTAATAGTCGGTGGTTAGCGACTCCAGTTTAAATATAAACTCGCGTTCCGCGAGCAACTCTAAGCACCATTCACAGTTCTATTTCCGTAAAACCTTTGTCATTCAATTAGTTACAATGTCGTCTAGTTATTAAAGCATGGTGAAGTTTCAAAACCACTCAATTTTGAAACTATTATTATTTTAGAACATATTAATGCATAAACTTGTATTTAAAATTCAAGAATAACTTTAGTGATCAATGATCCAAAGTTTCCCCACTGTATATGGGTAATACGTGGTTCTTGAGATTCCAATGTCAAAGTAAGCTTAAGCCGCTACGTTTCAATGGCGGATTTTTCTAAAAAATATTGAGGCTTCAGCTTTCTTTCTCCGGGGTGGAATCCCAAGGACAATTTAAGCTGTGTTCGCCTTTCTAAAATGAGACAATGAATGGCTAGAGTCCTGTAAGTGAATCCACGGGATGCCACTTGCACCTTTCACACGCGCATTTTCGTAATTTAAATCGAATGATAATCGTTATGATCGCTCAAGCTTTTACAGAAATCTTATGGCCTAATCCTGATGGCATAATTTAGGAGATAAACTTTTAACTTGATAGGCATTAAAGACGTATTGATTTATCTCGACGTAATAAAAAATTAGTTGAACCCTAACTCTAAGGAAACGAATTTTTTTTGAAACACTGAATACACATTGTCATTAAAATTGTCAATCTCAATATTTTTGCCACTTTTTTCCCGAAATTTTGTAAAAAAAGTAAAGAATGAGGAAATTTTCAAATTGAACACGTTGAAAGTATATGGAAAGGAGGTAAATTATATTAGATTAGTTTTATAGGATCTCGATGTTGGATAAAGCGAAGCACCTCGGCTTGGTGCAGCAAAGCAGAGAGAGGGGAAAGTTATTTACTTGTCAATTTTTATAGAATTTATTTATTTATAAATTGGCATACGTTCTATTGGAACAATCAGTAAGTTGGGTAATTGAAATTACATGAGGGGAAAAGCGGCCCAGCGACTACACTCCTCATTAAATTAAACAATGCACGAATGCAATTATAATGCATAATATAATTAAGTTTGGATGTCTGTTGTTTATTCGTCTATGTACTGTAAGTTCATATGCTAGATTGCCTTATTAGGATGTCTTGGTATATTTTGAAGGTTTGATGCAGAATCTGAGAATTTCTTCTACTTTAAGTACAGTCACGTTGTCGTGGACTGTTTTGTCACAAGCCAGGGAGCGTTTAAGTTCGTTCGAAGAATATTACATTAAGGCGTAATATTGAATTCGAAGGCTAGATGCAGCCCTACAGTTGAATCCCCTGTGATCAATTATTTTTAAGAATACATTTATATGACAAGAATGGAAAAATGTCGAACGGATCCAGGACCAGAACACATGATCTCCCGTTTTCCGGGCGGATACTCTACTACTGAACTAGTCAGATAAAACATCCCATGAACCGATTCAAAGTCGCTCCATTCTTGGAAACCTAAGTTAGGTTCACCTACAATTTTTACTAATCACATTCTTCACTACCTTATGTGATCGAGTACCCACCAGGAAAGCGGCAGGTCCCGGGTTCGAGTCTTGGTTCGGACGACATTTTTCCATTCTTGTCTTCTAAATTTAGCTTTACGCTCTTTATCAGAGCTTCAATTAAAGGCATTCTTTCTCTCCTTGACATTAATACATTTAATAGGAGCACATAGTCAGTTTCGGCAAAGTAACCAATTCATCTAGAAGCTTGTGACTAATTTCTGACGCTAGATGCGGTTTCAAAGTTAGAATCCAGTAATAGATCTAGGTGTTTACCATAATTGGGAATAGGTAAGAGTGTACGAATGATAAATATATTTTATTAGCTGTGAAGTTTACTGCACTGATTTAGTGAGATTTACCGAGCATTAAAAGGTGTATATATCTGAACGAAAATAGTTGGGCACAGAAACCCGTCGCCCTTCCTAATAATACGTAACCAGCTCTTTGACCGCCTGGAACTATGCCCAGGCAAGTGGCTATATTCCAATTATGGATGGTGTCTACTTCGGTAGAAATATGTGAATAGCCCTATTTTTGTATCCTGTAATGTAACTATATTGAATAAAGGCTTGCGGGAAAATGGAAAAGAAGTTTTGGAGGTGCATATTTTATTCTGAAACATTACAGTACCATAATATTTTTGGTTTTCATATTCTTGGCCTTCTTGTTGTTGTTTCTGTCTTTTCTTGAAGGTCCTAACTTGCTTTGTCATCTTTTCAGCCGATTTGTTTGCCTCGGAAACTCTAGAACGGTCAATTTTCATAAGGGCTTCTTTCATGTTGGACCCAGGTACTATACCCAAATGTACAAAACCATCAAATACTGGAACCATTATTAAAACATATTACTGCATCTGTTACGACAAATTTTAAAGTTGTGATCCCAACAAAGACATTTTTTGGAAGAAGTTCCCATATGCAGTTGTTGGGTTTTGAGTCATCCCATGCAAGCACCTTCAAAGCAGTTTGCCGAGGTCTCTATATATAGGTTTAACTGCTTCCATTATAGCAAGTTGCATTCTACTTGTGTTTCAATCGTTCTTTAAAAAAGAAATAGTAAAATGTAAAAGAAATAGGACAAGACACATCTAAATTAGGCGTGGCCCAAAGACAGAAAATTATAAAACCGGATTTTATGTACTTTAAAGGATCGAAACATATACAAACCATACATCGAAACAACCGGAATAAATTGTACTCCACAATGAAACAAAAATTTAAAAAAGGATTGTTTCAAAACTTTCACGGAACTGTAAAATTCTTAGAACTTCATCTTGTAATCGAAAATAATGACGATATAGTTTCCTAGTTCCCTGGTCACATTCATTTCGGAATCAATTGTCAGAAAACGGCAGTAAACGTTACTGAATTTCTCGCATGAAAGCCGTTGGGTGTTTTGAAGATTTTCATCCGTGATCATTGTGTAATACAGAGCTAAGAACTTTAGTACCCGCTAAGCTTGAAAGATAGGAATGTTCAAGGTCTCGAAATTCAAATATGAAGGAATCCAACGAACAAAATGACTGAATGCAAAGAGGCAATCTAGATTGTCACTCACGAACAAAGGGGCGAAACATCCCGGTAAAAGATTTGGAGACGGAACGCTGTTCCGGTTTAAAATCAGCAGCAAGAATAAAAAATAACCATTCTTTTTCGTAAACATTGAAACAAACCAATACATAAAGATTTTTTCACTGAAATTATCTTATATGTCCCCTATAAACGGATTTGACACGAGACCGTATGTAAAAAGTTAGCGAGGAAAAGAAAGACTGCACGCAAATTCATTGAAGGGAATGCAACGGCAAGAAAAAAATTATGATTATTACTACTTTAATTTGTGAAACATTATTTTGTATGGTTAAAGTATGTGATTTTCTGTAATTTTTGTGATTTACAAATTTGAAATTATTTACAATACAAAAGGAAATTATGATTACGAATCTTTATTTTTTCACTCGACAACATGCGTTCCGGTAAGACATTTTTTATACTTTCACCCCTGCTCGTGATGTAGAATTAAATCAATAATTGTTTAAAATTAATGAAACTAAAGTTTTAATGAGTGTGGGATGGACAGCCTTCCGTGTGACGGAAGCGAAGTCACACCTTATATCAGTTGCCAAGTACTAATCAGAAGGAACGTGTAAGTTTAAACAAAGCTTTATTATGAATGTTCTCTATAATTTGCCCTGCCTCAGTTTTCGGTGAATGCCTGGTAGAATCGGAATCCCGGAACCCTTGTCTGCAACTGATCCGGTTTCACGGATTAATGTTTAATTAATATGATTATTGTCGAATTGTTAGGTACTGTTTTATGAGGATATTTCATACGAATTTGGTCTATAACACATACATATAACGACTGGCAAAATAATGTTCAACAGTAAACACTCGGTGCTCATAGGCAAACGACGTGTTTCGAAGCTGTGAACTCCGCAATACTACAGACGTCATGTGAACACTAAAAATTTTAATGGCCCCTACATTGTTGAAGGTAATACTAGTGATACTAATGTGTGGTAGTCAATTAAAAACAACTATTTCGATGTCCGCGACATTTCGTTCGTTGTTGTAGCGCGCAATTAAAATATTTAGTTTCAGAGTCTGTCACTAGAAGGCAGCAGCGGCACCTTAGTGTGGATAGTTTAAGTGTTGCCATGGGTACGAAAGTTGTTTAGAAGTTTGAGAGGGGATCGTTGGTATTTGAATGAAAGAGGAGACGGAACAAATTTGTATTTATAGGCGGTAGGGGAACAGGAGTCCTGATTTCAACTTATGTAGCTGGAAAATCTGAGGCACGTAGGCCTGCTGGATCCACTGGATTTAGGAAATTCATACAATATTTTGATTTTACCTGCCATCTTACTGCCCATACTTACTCCTGATACAGAGGTTCATGCGACTGAGTTATTTAATATAGACTAGTCGTGGAGTTAAATGCATTAATATAACTGATAAATGTGGAATTATCCAACATTTTAGAGATGTTATGACCCCACTCATAATAAATTTTACACGGTATATTATTCATTCCTATAATAACAAAGGGGAATAGCTACCAAGTATATTTTTTTGGGGTAACAGGATACATGAGGGTGATCCTGAAACAGGCAACTCCCCTTTAATAGCATAGGAAGGGAATTGAAAAGGGGGGATGCGGAAGGTAGAGCAAGGTAGTCAAGGGTTAACTAGGGCCCCCGGGCTATGGTTTAAGGATCCTACCCGGTGTTTCACCTAAAGAGATGCAGGGAAAACCCTAGAAAACCTGCATCAGGTAGGTCTCCCGACGACGGGAGACGTGTGACTAAAATAATATATAATAAATTATTTTAAAAAAGGAAGCGAGAGACGCTCTCATGGTAGAACCGTGAAGTAGAGTCGAAGAATTACCAGTGAGCATGTATTCTTCACACACTGTATTTGAAATAAAGTTGGGACAGTGAGGTTAGTTTTCTGTTCCCATAGGATTGGACTCTTTCGATCCTCGACGAGACCTGGAGTCGGGAATGCTGCATCTCAACAGCAAATAAAACTCCAATCACTGGAGAGAATCGATACTTAATTCAGGTTTACTTGGGTTTCCCATAAGTACAATTTCTAACCATATTCTTTGCAATGAAAGATGAGTGGCCACCACGTAGATGACCCTCATGTAGCCTGTCACCACCTAAATAAAATAATACTTCGTGGTGTCATAAATAGACTGAATATTTTATAGTGAGCAATCTTGATTGAAACTATTACTTACCTCGCCTAGAATCATCGCTACCTCGATACCGTGAAAGGAAATAAAATCCGAATAATAATTACTGTCCAGAACTACGGTATATAACTATATCAGATGTTGATTACTCTATTCCCGATTTCATCAAATTCTCTGTTACAAAAAAGACCGCAACCACAGCAACGTAGTATTTACGCTAGTAGTATTTATGAAGGAATAATTAAATAAATTGCATAAAAGTTTCATTTGTCACTAAATATTGTGTTGGCAGCTGTTAGTGTGTTTCTGATAAATTTATTTAAGAAGGTTCCTTAAAGAAAATAAAAATTATATTAATTGATAAAGGTAGCTATTTAAAAGGTTAAAAAGAATTTAGTGTAATTATTTTGGGCGCAATTTATAGGAATGACCGACCAGCCAGCCGGCAGTCTACGTCGGCAGCTGGAACGTCTCGAGCACTCTTCATGAAGAGAGTTGGCACGAGTCTTCATAAATATTTAAATGTTGCAATTGCTGCCTGGTTAGTATTAGTTTGCATGAAGACCACTTTCCTGTATTATTTTTCAAACAATCTTATTGAATTTAAACTACATCAAAGTTGTATGTTGACGTGCCTTTATATTTTCAGGAAAATAAAACTATGATAATAAAAACCTATAGTGAAGTGAAGACGTATAAATGTTATAGGAATACATCAAAATGAATGTAAAACAAATACTTTTATTATAAGTTATCAAAAATAAGTGAGGCAGTTAATTAACACGCATTTAAGAACAAATACTAAATGCTATTAAATCTAGAAAAAATTAATTTTTTATGCATCTACTGAAGTACTTAATACTTGAATATGTCAATTATCCTCTACAAGAAGTGCAGAACATTTAAAACACTAGCATTATCTTCGATTTGTTTAGGCAATTTATTTAAAAAAATTATTTTGTATTTGGGATGTCATTTACACAATTCTTCTAATTCTTAATTATTGGATGAAGACTAAACTTTCATTTGAGACCTTCGGGAAATCAAGCGACCCAAATCCGCTGCGTTAGTTTTCAAACGCATTAAATGACAGAGCTACTTCCAAGTATAACCTCGCTACCAAAATAAATGAACAGAAATAAGATACAAATCGCTAGGCAGGAGCTCGTTTAGTTTCTGAAATTTCCTGAAAATCACTTCTTTACATAATTTTTTAAAAAAACTGGTTGAGACACTGGTAATAACTGTAAAATAAAAGCCGCGGTCAAACTTCTGTTCTGATAATGATGCAGTCGAATTGTCCCACAATTTTCAGCAAAGTGAAGATTTTTATGTTTAATTTGATGATCAGAATGGAGAAAAATATCAAACAGACCGGGAATGTATTTAATTTTAATAGCCTTCAGTGCTGAGCTTCGTTTGAAAGCATTTCTTGTTTTATTAATTTTATTACATTTTGTTTTCAAAAATAATTTAATATAATCTAGTTTCAACATAAAATTCTTTATTAAATTGTATATTTTTAAATCTATTAATAACATTTGAGTAATATTAAAAATTTGTGTTTTTGTGGTATTCAGTCCTAAGACTGATCTGATGCAACCCTCCATGCTAACCTATCCTGCGAAAACCTTTTCATTTCTACCATATCCCCAAAATCTGCTGAGCGTATTCCATTCCTTATTCCCTCTTATTACCCTCTAATGCTAATTTTTCCGAGCCTCATGTCTTGCGTTTTGACGTCTATCACTTCTCTGGGCAAAAGTCCTCCAAAATGTTCTCTCTCTTCCACTATTTTGCTAAAAATTCGCGTCCTTCGAGTATAGTCTAGACGATTTCAGATCTTGTATGGATCAGTTTAAAATTAACATTTACTTAATTTAGTTTTCTGAGCTCCAGTTTTGATTTTTATTGTCTCTTCACTCAACGCATCTTATTTACATAAAATGTGATGTTTCTTTCTGTAATGAACAATATATAAAACAGTAACGGTCTGGTTGAGGTTTCGCTTATTAAATTGCGTTTTACAATTTAATGGATTTTCCAAATTTCATTGCTTAGTGGTTCATCTCGTAAAAAAATTTAACTTAAACATTAACGCAGTATTTATGAATGCAAGTTATTCAACGATATTTATTTGCTCTGATTAAACTCAAATGTATTAAATACATAGTCCTTTCACAAGTCCAACTTTTTTCGAAATGCTTTGTAGGTTTCTGTATACGATGCAGTCGACAAATTTCTACTCTTAAATACTCGGTGCAGACAAAAAACAATTGGAGACTAACTGACTATGAGCTCTACCACAAGTGAGTACCTTTGGCTCTAAAAACTTATCTGACCCTTATCAGACGAGTTTCTAGACTCCCCTGAAATGGTAACATTTCCGCGTAATTATAATAAAGCGTACTATAAATTGAAGGCTATAATTAAAATATTAATACCAATATTAATATTCCTGATTAAATTAGGGGTTCAGAAGTAAGAATATTTATTTTTATGGGTTCCTATTTTTCTTACAGCCTGATATCGCACGGTAGAGGTTCCGTCTCATATTTTCGTCATCAAACTAAAATAAAAACTCCAATTTCGGACTACGGAGCTCAACGATAAGCGTTACACGACTGCAGGAAGCAAAGACTACTCAATATGCATCGTTTTAGGCTATATTTCACATCAGATACGGTTAAAAACATAGCGTGGATTATAGACAAAGTGGAAAAGAGATGTGTTTAGTCGCATTAATCTCCAATTTTCCAGAGTGAAAGATGTGTGCGGAAATATGTCCGAAAATGAGTATAGGCATTGTACCAATGCATGATGATTTTATTATCTCGGTCGAATTTAATATTTCACTGTTAATTTATTTGACCTAAAATCTTTCTGAATTTACGAATAATAAAATATACAACTCAATGCCCATTGAATTTGTTTTTAAAATGAAAATTTGATACTATGAGGTTAATTCCAAAAAAATTTAATCTTCCTTTTTTAAGCCGAGTGAGTTCAAAAATATTGAGCCGTATGCCAGTGGGTATATTTCCGGAAAACTTTTATAGTTTAGCAACGACTGTGTTGGGGACATTCTGATTTAATACTTCTAATTTACGTATGTGGTGAATTATAATTGTTTAGCGTTAATAAATGTTACCAAATTCAAAATATACAGTCAGTACATTACTTATAACTGAAGCACCGAAGGTATTTTTTAGATACAGACTACTTTAGGGGAATCCATGTTGAGGCAGCTTCCTATAATAAGGATGGAAAAAGCTGGTGTGCGAGGGAGAATAAGGTCGTCAAGGATTATCTACGGTCCCCGGGATACATTTTAAAGGAACGTTCGCGGAATACGCCTATACTAAGTGTGATAAAAAATAACGGAAATGTTTTTTTCTTAAATAAACTTTATTAATCAGGATCAATTTTGTCCCCTTTAAAGAAATACCCTACAATCTTGTAAACACTCGAGGAAATTACTTTTCGGTAGAGCATTCAAGTGATTGTTTTTATCTCAATGGTGGCAAAACGTCGTCCTTTTAAGTCTTGGGAATAAAAAGAAGTCACAGGGAGCCATGTCGGGTAAGCGGGAGGACTACAGAGATGCAAATTCCACGACGAGATTTGCCATAATTCTGGGCGTTTTCATAGGTTTGCTTCACGCCAACGACACATAACCTCCAGGTAGTATACTTTATTAACAGTATGACCACTTGGCAAAATCTCATGATGCACTACGACATAGAAATTTTAAAAATAAAACTGTGTGGAGAGCCTTCACATTTGATGTAACTTGTGTTCTTCGGTCTTGGTTACGAAGGCATACTCAATCTCAGGTATTCACCTGTTATGACCGTGTTAAGAAATTCTGGATCATTGCTGACTCCATTGATCAGTTCTTGAACAGTGTTTACTCGGCGTTGTTTTTGGTCGAAATCCAGAAATTTTGGAAGGAATTTTGCAAGCACTTGTTTCCTGCCCAAAACATTCTATGTTTTTTTTTATATGAGCCAAATGATATTTGACTTCATCATCAACCTCTCTGAATCATTAAGTCGTTAAGTCCGTACCATTCGTACTCTTATCTACGAGTATCGTAGCAGAGTCGCCAAAAACTACGGTTAATATTTCGAACACAGTGCTGCACTTTATTCCATTTTTCAAGAAAAAATTTATAAAAATTCTTAGTCCGTGTTTTCAGAAAGCAAAATATCGCGGAGAACACAAAAACACGCTTAACCTTTTTCGACTGTCAACAATAAGCTAAATATTTAAAACGACTGCCAATTGAAACATACTTCAGAAACATTTTGTACCAACAAATTAAAAAATATATTTGAAAGCCGAATTTATAAAGCCGGCAAAATGCAAAAATTCCCGTTTCTTTCACATATCGTACGTATGTGGTGCAAGAAAAACCTAAGAGGAAGCTTAATTGGGTAAGTAGAACTCACGCCCTTCCGGTGGCTGGAGGTGGGGTTTGCTGCATTCCCGACTCTATGCCTGGACCAGATTTGGAAGCAGCTGACTCACTCTTCTAAAGCTTCACGCACTCCAAGCGCGTGCGACAAGCAAACATTCATAAATAGTTGTGTTCTCAAACGTTTACGAATGGTTACGTATACATCAACACTGGGTGCGCCACAGTTATTCGCAAACCTTAACTGAAGTCCATTGTTAAATCAGCTCAAGCTAAGTCAGAATTTGGTGCGATGTGTTATTTATAACTTTTAATATCCAAACTGGTTAAAGAGGCGCGGGTTAAAGAGGCGCGAGTTAAAGAGGCGCGAGTTAAATAGGCGAAAATTTTGAGTTTCAAGTAGGCTTAGAAGTAGAGTAAAGGAAAATGCTCTTACTGATATAATTTTTCAATGATTCGCAATCCTGTTCTTTCGAGCCAAAGCTTTATCAATTAAATATTCAAATACAATGGCTATATTGCGACCTTTCAGTCGTGGATTTGAAATTAAGCTAATAGGGAATACAATAAAATTCAAATAATCAATTATAGATGTTGAGATCAACAAGCTGGGGGACGGATATTGCGGTAATAGCTAATGTGACAAATAGTAAGCCAACTTTAAGTTGAGTACCGAGTTGTTTTTGATAAATATAAAGCTTCCTGTTTGGAAAATATATATTAATTTCTCTCTTACATAATGTTATATTCAATAAACAAAATTGCCGGAAACAGACTTTTCAAAATATATTATTTATTTAATAACAGAAGAAATATATTCAAACTAAGATCAGCCTTGAAGGCTATGGAACTTAATTTTCCATCTTGATCCTTAAATTATAAATTTCACCAAAATTTTGAGTGTGTTGTATTTCATTCGTACTTGTCATGTTACAAAATTCATAGATGATCATTTAATGCTACAGTACCGAAAAGAAACTCGCGCCTCTAGGAAGGTATATTTTGGCTTTTGCTGACTGATGGAGTTATTGATAAATAGGCGATTGATCAAAACAAGTTTACTTATACTTTACATATGTCATACACCTAAGAAAGTGGAATAGCACTTAAGAGCACGTTATTCGAGCAATTATTGCACAATAAAACACGGAGACGATATTTGACGAGAGCGCACTACAGTGGACTATGGCCAAAATGTTAGATAATATCCGTCGAGATACCAAAACGAAATATGTTTCTATTAGAGAAAATACACATATTTCTAACAGTGTCAACTAGAAAACGATATCTAATGTCCTCCTGAACGATATACACTTCTGAAAAAGCGTTTTTCACTACGGCGCCAGGTTTACAAAGGTCTACAAAGCTGTAAATCGTCTGACGTGTGAACATCTGTGTTGACATACACATACAAAATATGAATACCGTATGTACTTGATTATCTCTGCAGGATTCTTTGAAAATAGGAAAAAAATTAGAACAATTTTTTCTCAAACTGTGTGGGTTCATAGCTGCCACGGATGAAATTTTGTTTAAATATATCATTTTTGTAATCTTGGAAACGAATTTTCGGGGTCTATTCTCCAATAACTGCCACAATATTGAAGCTCAAATGTGCCTCTTTTGAAACGACGTCGTCTCCAACGAAAAAGTCCGTATCTCATAAAATACACATTTCGAACTGAAATTTTGCATATGTTCATCTAAGGCTTCATAATACAAACTGTCTAAATTTAATCAACATCGCGGGGACATGGAATGACCTTTATTTCACCATGGATTATGTTTCGAGTTTATCGTAAATTTTCGCCCGTAGATTGAAGATTTGGTTGAAAGTTATATCATTAATATCGAACGAAGGTTTTTCCGGTGTATAGTAACGCTTCCCTCCCCCCTCGTTTCTTTTCACGTCGCAATGCCGGCCCGGGCGCCACTGCATATTCAGAATTAATGTATATTTATTCATAATAATAGAAACGACAATCGTGAACCGCGAAATCCCGAGGGAGATGGCTATCGTCGAGCCAAGGCACATGAGTTGTTGAGTAGAGCTTGAAACTCTCAGGGGTCTTGGCTTTAATTAATTATGGGAGGGATGGTTTATTCAATAATCAAACAAGGGGTTAAAATTTTAAACCATTTATCAGATAAATAAACAATTCTTGGGTTTCCACCCGGGTTAAATGGAGTTTAAGCCACGACGTTTCGATGGCGTACTCTGCCATCGTTCTCAAGTGAAAGTGAAACCCAAGAATTGTTTATTCAGAATATACACCAGGAAAACCTTCGATCTTTAATAATTTATCAGGTAATTCCCGGCTTCGCTGCCTCAATCAGTCCTCTCCCAAAAAACTACTAACCTACCCGTCACAGCAAAAAAAAAACCCACGTCCACACAAGTCCACTCTATTTATTATCTCCCAGACCTACCCCCACTTCCTGAGGGTTTTCAAATAAAGTTTACGGTCTATATGACCGCAGACCACTCTTAGATCAATGACCCTACAAGATCAAAAACATTTGACCTGCCAACACACAATCTTACCAGTGGATTGCTACAACAACCGCTGCACACAAATTTAAGTGACGAAAATTATAACACGCCTGAAGGGCGAAATCACTTATTACAGTATCTAATTAACAAAATTTTATCGGGCTTACAACCGGATTAAAAAGTAATAGTTCCACGACGTTTCGATAGCGGACATTGATATCATCATTCAAAAGATGCTATCGAAACGAATTTCCAAGATGATAGCAATGTCCGCTATCGAAACGGAGTGCAACTACTGCACTTTCACCCGGTTAGAAGCACGATAAAACATTATCATGAATATCTTTTGACTGGATCACAATAATTAAATTGGACATTAGTGGAAGAGTTTTGTGTATACTCTTGTGACAGTATCATAAATCTTATTTTATTTTAACGCAGTACTGGTAGTTTAAAGTTGAGACATTTGCAAAAATTATTTGTCCAAAATTTGTAACATTCGAACACACTGTCGAGAACATTCATATTTGTTTTTAATGCTGGACTGACCCAACCAGCTTATACTTGTGCAACCATTACAGTACTCGTACTAGATAACGAAGCGCGGTTAGAAACAATTTTCTTTTTGATACGAGTTTCTAAATTTCAATTAGATTTTTGCGGGCATTTTATTAAGGTTTATTTTCCGCTTTTTCTCGGCAATATCTATGCAATTTTAAATCCCACTTCCAATTGTCACGTAGTAGAAAGTCTGAGCTCTTGCTGAGTTTGTGATGCCATCGTCGTTAAACCGAAACGGCGGTTCGTTTGGATCCATATTGCGCTGAATATGCGCAGGCTTGGGCAAATTGCCAAAACTAGCAGAGAAATTATTTTCCCTTGAAACTGAAGGTTTCAAACATGCGGAACTGTTAGGAATGACTATTAGTAATTTTTGTCAGCATTAATAGTGCGACTTAGAGAGAACTCTAATTCGTAATTCAAAGCGAACATGTGTAAGCACAGGAACTAAGAATGAAATGCTAAATATTATTTTATTTGCTTATTTTAGATTTGTACGCGCAAGTGCGCCCGATATGCGGAGAGGTTAGACAAATCTGCTCCACAGCAAGCAATAGTCCATACGTGCAACATATGAAAATAACGTCTCAATAAGTTTGTATGTACGAGACCAGTACGCAAGCTATAGTGTCTATTAAAAGTAGAAACTTACACAGAAAGTTAAGTGAAACTTACTGTTTCGTTCCACTCATTTAAAGTTGAATTAATTTAGTCATAAACAACCATGTGTAAAACCGAGTAGTCCAAGTACATTGACTTCATTTAATCAAGTACTCTGAATCACTCTCCATTTTGTAATGCGGAAACGTCAAACTGCTCTAAAGATAAGCTTCCACTCATTTTACCTTATATTTTTAACAGAAAAGAAATAGTACTGACGTTAAACCCCCATAAAAAAACATGGCTTCTTTGTTAACCCATTAATCAATCAAGAATAAAGTTTTTAAGAATACTCTTAAAAAAGTAGTATTAGAACCACAAATCAAATAAGTAAAACATAAAGTGTGTCACATTACTATCCAAATCTTTGATTTACAATAATACTGCATTAGTTAAATTTGTACAAGGACGATGTACAATAAATTCATAGTCCCCCGTAACGTTATAAATTATAATACAATGTATGCTATGTAAAGCCATAATAATTTAGAAAATTTGTGTAATTTTAATTATAGCTTCAAAATCGTTTAAAGTATCTTAAATTTAATGGTCTACTCTGCTCCAATAGTAAATAGTAAATTTTCAATATTAAAAGTTTTCCTCAAACTTTTGTCTGTGTGGAAATCACATTGTATTTTCCATAATGCCACTTGCCAGTCAAAGAATGAAGCCCCTTATATTTTATTCACGACAGCAAAGGAAACTGACGTCATACTGACGTCATGAACATCCGTCTGGATATAATGAAGAATTCAGTGCATAGAGAATGATACCTGCTGCGTAATAGAAGCAACTGCTATGGTTTCAAAAATAATTTCACATCGCCACTACCCAATTTATCTTGAATACTACCTTCGTTTACATACATTAACGCAGAATAACGCATTTTTCTTCAGATCAGTAGCCATAAGTGTCTACACAAAAAGCTAACGATAGTTTTACTAAAACATATTTGTCTTTCTACTTATCGAACATGTATAAGTACATACCGTTTTTCACTTCCATTCCAAATGACGCAAATGTATAGCATGTGCATAAGCAACTCTTATATCATACTATTGTACCAGTTATTTACGACTTACTATATTGCACAAAGAGAAACAGAAATAAAAATAAAAAACACTGCAAGATAATGAGTTCGTCAAAAAGGTTAGCAAAACTGAGCCGATAACATCACATCATTTACCTAGGAATAAAGGTTTTCATATCAGCGACAATGAAGCGGTGACGTTAATGTTACATAATCCATAGTGCCAGGAACTGTGAGCTACGTGAACGTGAAATAACTTACAGAAGTTCATGACGAATAGCGAAATATACAGAAAAATTCCCATGGTAAAATGCACTCTTCTCCAAAATTAACATTTCTTTGCATCAGTAAACTGAAAAGTATAATTCCGTCCCGTATGAATACTAGACGTCACAAGAAAAAATTTAGCCGATTCGATTTAAGTGTCAATTTGTAAAATATTCCTTATCATTTATGATTGAAATTTAGAAGTTTGATGCAAGAAATTAAACAAATTCATTCACGAAATAAAATAAAAATACCTGCATAAGTCACGTAAGTGAAAATTAGCATTAACATGAAACATTTTTTCATAAGTATTAGATTAAACTTGCTAAAAATACGAAAAGCAAAGTACAATATACAGTATTGCATAATTAAAAGTGTATAGATCTGTTGAAAAGGCATAATTAACTTGGCACTAAACATTTATAATGCCTAAAGGTATCATAATTAATAAAATTAATTACATTGTGGCTCTTAAAGGTGATCGTTTCTATATATGTTAATATGAAAATTGGTAAAATCTAAATTTACTTTATTATAGTTTGGCCATATCAGCAAGGCTAAGGATATCTCGTTATCTACAGTCGGAAATTAATTTCGTTATCAAAGACTTGGGATAAAGCATGGTTGATAAAATGTTATGGTATTCTGTCATAAGACTCATCTGTTTCAACCCTCCATGCTAAATTATCTTGCGCAAGCCTTTCATTTTCTCATAACTAGCATCTGTTTGGCCTCCCTCTTCTGTTCTTACCCCACACACTTTCCTCTAATGCTAATTTTACAAGACCCTCGGGCCTAAAAACGTGGCCTATTAATCTATTGGTCAATGCCCTCCATATTGCTCGCTTTTCCCCTATTGATAAAATGATAGTTCCTAAATTCCCTAAAATTAACGAATTTTTCACTCAATCCCCAAGCAACGGAATACCTCCAAATTTACATATTACTTTAAGATATTAAATGATTTTTATACAGGAATTGGTTAAAGCACAGGAATAGAAACTGACAACTAAAACAAACACTTAGGGAGAGAGAAAGACTAGGGGACAGAATATCTTATAACAGTTAGCAAAATATCTTTAAACAAATCCATACTAATTAGTTTCCAAGTCGAATTTCGAGCAAACAAACTTCTATTGAATAAATTTCACATAAAAACCTCAAAAAGACTAAATGAGCTATTAGCTCGTTATTCATAGACAGTCGCCTAATGTTTCTTTGACAAAAAGGCATCAGCTCGAACAAATCCAATTGTTTTATGATACGTGGGTCTTTTTACGTTATGTGACATAGCCCTATATACCGTTATTTGCCGAGATTGTTATTATATATAGAGAATTCTTGCCTTTATTTATATTCAGTCCAACCTCGATTGAATACGTAAATGACATTTATATGCTTGCCATACTTTCATGACTTGAATTAAATCACTCTTAATTTTCATGACACTATACTTCATTTCTCACGAAGACCTACTTGCTCAGGACGAGTACGCAATTTTATTTGTCACGATCGTAACAAAAAGAGCTGTGATACACAATATTGTAAACAGTTATATTCTTTTCGAACTCCAAGCTGCATCAAAACAACCTAAATATTGTTAAAATTGCAACTGCTAATGAGAAACCTTTCAATTTTATTAATAAGCACATCAATATTAGATTGAAGAAAGTCCAATAATTCATTCCAACTCGTCCTCAATCGATACAATCCAATTTTTATTTATTGTTCTCCCTTTGACAATTTTTCAATATCTCAAGTTGGTCTAAAGTTTCAAAGAATATCAAATATCCATTATTTACCGATCTACTAATAAATGTTTCACCTTAATAATAAAATCTTGCACCCACTTGTGACACCTACAGCAAACATTTTATAGTTTCCAAAATCTCTTGTACTGATTACACTCCTTGCTACATCGGAGAATAAAAAGGTAACTTAATACCCGTGTCAAAGAACATAGTTTCAAGATTGAACTTCTCATTGAAACCTAACTGAAAACGTATAAATTCGAAACACAAAATTGTTTAGCAAAATTATCAAATTTTAGCTGTTGACACTAGATCGGAGATGGGGAACCTTTTGCCAATAGAGGCCACATTTAAATTTGGCAACAATAAACGAGGCCGCATAAGTTGATATACATAATTAATTGGACTTTTGTGAAATTATTATAGTTTTTGTATTGTTTTATAAATTTATTGCATTGTAAATTTATATTACCAAAACATTAATGGATTTAATTTTTATTTAACATATAAAGTTTCAATATAAAATATTTTTATAGTCACAAGAGTAATAACTGGTAATAATCTTTATATGATTAATAAAAAATACATTAAAATGAAACTTCAAATCAAAACACAGTAAAACAATTTTAATACATTTATTACGTAATAGAGAAATAATATAAAGTAGAAGAAATTCATAGTAGTTAGAAGTAGTAATAATATTAGTAGAAGTAAATAAATTTGTGACATTACAATTCATGCAATGTAAAATAATATTAGAAATACAGAAAAATGCGTAAAATATATTTAAATCCGATGTTAGTGGAATATTTACCTTTGTTTTAGATCCATATTCGTAAAGCGCAGCCTTAATTGATTCTCTAAAGCAGCCTATAAAATTTTTGTTCTTAAACAATTTTTAATTTTTTATATGAGAGAAAATGTTGACGCGTACAGTATGTACTTCCAAAGCAGGAAAATAAACGGCGTTTATTTTCACGTAGACATGCCTTCTTAGCGTCAAAAAAGAATTTGAAATATTATCTCCCTCCCCCTCCCCCAACTCCAATAACTGCATATGTAGTTCCGCAGAAGTCACTTTCATCTCTCGTCGAAGGTGCGCAATCTGTGTTGACACCGACTAAATTTATGTCATTTAATTGTAATCAATAAGATACTTCTCTGAAGTTTTCGAAAATGTAACCTCCCTCAGTTCTTCCAGTTAGTGTACCAAGTGGATTAACCCGCGTATTATCGACGACAACCGAGGTTTCACTGTGCTAACTTTCATGAAGACCGCACGTTCCCCACCTGTGCACTAGATCCTAAAATTATAACCTAAATGCTTAATATTAAATCTATCACCAATGAAACTAACATAAGACTGATAATGTGAAGCAAAACCACGGTTATATCCGACATTGTTAGGCTAATTTCTTTGTTTTATCCGTTTGTGTGTTTAAGTTGCCTTTGGCTTTGCTTTAGTGTCTGTGCGGAATATCGATCTTGAGGCTCTTTCGTTTTTGAAGCATCCGGCGAATGCAATAAGGACTTCAGAAGCGTTGTGTGGTATTTATTTTATCACTTTGTTAGCTTTAATTTAGCTAATTCTTTGTAGCCAAATTAAAAAATTCGTTGCTAGGACTAGTGGGAAAAATTCTGTCGTGACAAATACTCTTTAGTAGTTGACTATCATGAATACTACTGTAGTACACCACTGCGAAAATTGTTTCTTTTTAACGGGATGTCAATTTCTTCTTGTCTGCATTCAGATGTAAAACCGCTATACTACACCTTGACTACATGTATTTTCTCCAGATCCTCACAACCAGTTTGTTCTTGAAAGTCACGTCTCATTCCGACACTACGTTTAATGTCTGGAATCTTCAAAACATTCGTCTACAACAGTTTTTATTTACATGCGAGATTTAACACGTTAACTGCCTTCCGTTCAGCGATTTCTATCTGCAATATGTTTCAGAAGAGCGAAAGATTTCCTTTCCATTTAACGGAAGGAGTGGAGGCTATTTAATTTAGTGGTTTAACTAAAAGAAATAATACACGTAGGCAGCTGTTTATTACAGATTAAATAAATAGAGACAACAGAGCCTACATGTCTCGGATCGGACTATAATTAGTTCACGGATCCCTGTGAGGCAGACTGATGGTAGGACGTATGATAAATACTGTCATGTAGAATTGTGGCAGGATACAGAAAGATAAAGAACCTTATTAAACCAATCGTAAGTGATCATACAAAAAATATTACTTCTCCTCCTCTTGCACTAGTGATGCCTTACGATTATTTTTGTGGAGTATTGATCACGGAACACAGCACCCCCCACAAAATAAGCTGCACTTCCTTTACAACAGAAACATAAATTTAAATCAATTTCTTTTGAAGCCTTTGTTCAATTGTTTCGTTATTATTTGCACAAAAAAGTGACAAAACTGAAATGAGACGACGTTTCTGGAACTTTGCAGTTCGTTTCCATGTGTACGCTACGCTCGCTCTTCCGTATTCAAGAACATGATCCCTGGTTATTTAATATTGATATTTATCTGACAATATATATTCAATTAACCAGACTAGATTTAATAATTGACAATTAAATGAATACAATTAGAACAAACTATAATAACAATAAGTTTCTCCCAATTTGTAACTTCATCAGGTAAAAAAAGGCGGAAAAAAGAGAGTCTTAATTAATATATTGATTAACATTTCTTCAGAGTTAAAACCAACTTAAACCCAGAGATAGTTAAAACGAAGTTAGCCTAACAATAACGGATATAACCATGGTTTTGCTTCACATTTTTAGTCTTACGTCAGTTTCAGTGGTGATAGATTTAATATTAAGTATTTAGGATATAATTTGAGTATCTAGTGCACAGGTGGAGAACGTGAGGTCTTCATGAAAGCTAGCACGGTGGATCCTCGGTTTTCGTCGATAATACGTGGGTTAATCCGCTGGGTACACTAACTGGAAGGACGGAGGACAAGAATGGAAAAATGTCAACCGGACCAGGGAATCGAACCCAGGACCTTGCGATATCCAGCCGCATGCTCTACCAACTGAGCTAATCCGAGTCGACGTCCCAGGACCGACTTAACACCTCTCCATTCCGTAAACCTAAGCTAGGCTCACCTACCAATTCACTAATCACAATCCTCACGTCCTAATTCTAGGAAATACGTGAAGATGGACATTGCTATGATCAGTTTACGCAATGTCCATCTTCACGTATTTCCTAGAATTAGGACGTGAGGATTGTGATTAGTGAATTGGTAGGTGAGCCTAGCTTAGGTTTACGGAATGGAGAGGTGTTAAGTCGGTCCTGGGACGTCGACTCGGATTAGCTCAGTTGGTAGAGCATGCGGCTGGATATCGCAAGGTCCTGGGTTCGATTCCCTGGTCCGGTTGACATTTTTCCATTCTTGTCTATCTTCTAAATTAAATGACAAATTTAGTCGGTGTCAGCACAGATTGAGCACCGTCGGAGAGAGATTTTGAATATTCTGATACTAAAATTCGACGAAAACAATCGTGTTGAAAAAATGGTTACTTTACATTATATAAAACAAATTCAAAGTTACATTTTGATTGCATATACTTCACGAATTTTAACTTTTAGTTTTATCACTATCTTCTTATATACTCGCATATTACACTAAGACAAGACTCATAACGTGGTTTTCACTTATCACAGGGATTTACAAGTGCCAATATACCGACATAGAGAAATCGTTTTTAGTACTTAAGATAACATGGAGCGGAACCAATTTAAGAGTCGTCTAAACGACGAGCATAGCATGAATGAACCAATACGAAAAGTTAGTTTCACAAAAATTACCGTGATGAACAAAGACTGTTCTTGGTTAACTTTAAGTGACTCAATATTCTGATATAATAGCATAAGATCTAGCATAAATGCGTTTCTCTCAGTGATGTAACCCGCAATAGTTATCCAACCACACGAAGAGCCAGTTCACGTGGACGTGCTGTAACAACGTAACAACGCGTTAATCAATGGTCATAAACACATGGCATAATCATAGCGAATATACCGGTAGATACAAAATGTAAATAATGAATTACATACGTAAGAAAGTTTTCTTTAACCATTAATTACTCATCGTTAAAATATGCAATATGAAGATATCCCTACCGTTTCGAAGTTACTAGGAACGCGTTGGTAAGATAAGACTACGTAACCATCGCACCCAAAACCTCAACTAAAGGATGCGCACAGAAAATAGATTTACGAAGGAAACACTAGATCAATATCACGTAAAAGAAATGGAACAAACTTTGGTACAAAAGACAAATAACTAATTTGTCATTTTCGGAAATAGTTTCTCTAATCCGGATCCCACTAGTCTGGACATCCGGTTAATCCGGACGAATCTAAAACTGCGAAACGACGGCAATCTTCATAAAAACAAAAGAATATTAAACTTAAAGTGAATTGTATGTACACAAATGTTTTTAACTTTTAACAAGATTTCTATAAAATTCTACAAGATTTCGAAAAATCTATAAGCTGTAAAAAATTGTTTTGGTACGATTCGCGATCTGGACAAGGTCGGGCCCGTAGAGTCCAGATTAGCGAGACTACTGTAGTAAGTTTTCGGAAACAGATTGATACATTATTATTATAATCATAAATACCAGTAGATTATGAAATTACTCGCCTGATCTGTTAAAATTTGTCACTAGATATACATGTAGACATTATCACTTTGATTTTAATATTATGTTTGTAATCAACGTGCCAATATTTTTCATATTTTCAAAAAAGGCAACAGTGAGAAACTAATAATATTTGCAGTTATTACAAAAATCTATCAAGAGCACTCTATTAGAAAGTAATACTCTTCAAAAATGGGTGATACCTGAGTAAATCACAGACCACTCCTATATTATTACTGACTTGCCCGTGTTCATGTCCACCCGAGCGTTATCGAATGAAGATCGTCGGTAGTACTTTAATTGGTTCCGTTTCATGTTATCTGGATTTGAAGTACTCTTTTAAAGAGCTATGTGGCTTAGAACACAAATTCCTTTTCTGAAGCTAGCAAATTTCGTCAATATCTTTGAAAACAAAGATTTTCAATAAAGCGAAGCAACTTCGCAGAACTTTTTCTTTCCAAGAAAAAGTCACTACATTGTAAAAAATCATACAAATATTATGTTTTGTAATCTCAACAGCAACTGTTCCGGAAAGAGCTTTAAAGTTTTTATAATAATAATTATTATATCGTATTCCGCAGATCCTGTAGAGAAGCTTAGCTTCAGAGATGTGGCATGAGTCACAGTGCACGGTTCTTTCATTAATGCCGTGTGTTAACTATTAACAAATTTACTACTAATATTCTATAATATGAACTTCTAAATAACTCATGCTTGCTATTTAGTTATAATAGTAATACATAATGCAACAACATAGGAAGAGAATTCTGATTAATAAGTGCATGCTTGACTATTTACATTATACTTTAATTGTACATCTCATTTCTCTATAAATTATTTTACTGATTAGAAGGGAATGAAGATAATTCAGTTCTAAATTGACTTCGGATATTAAACTGTTTAATTTTCTGTGGCAGTCTGTTAAAGATGGACCCCCCCAGAATAATGTACACCTTTCTGTGCCGTTCACAATGTTTTACATTTTGTGTATTGATTACAGTTTTTTCTTGCGTTTAAACCATGAACAACAATTATTTATAAATAAGTGCCTATTTGTAGCCACAGAAACATTGTAGGAGTCAATGTAATGGCACGACTGTGAAAGTACCAATTTTCTTGAAGTGTGTTCCACTTGAGGTTCATTTGTATAATATATATAATAAAATATAAAGTTTTATTAACTTATCAGGCTTGGAAACCTGCAGGAATAGAATAAACCCACCTGTGGATGGCCTTTCCATTGGGTTGCCAATCTTTCATTGGTAGTGGCAAAGCATCCATACAATGAATATTGTGTGTATTGTATTTCATTTTTACTCGTCATTTTACGACCATTTAATGTTACAGCACTGAAAAACTTTGACTTTTGGTGACCTCGTGGAAATAATAATAAATAGGCGATTGATCCGAACAGGTTTACTTTTACCTAAGAAAGTGAAACAGCATTTAAGACACGTTATTCGAGAGATTGCACGAGAAATCACGATGAGACGATATTTGTCAACAGCACACAACAGTTGACTTTCACCCGAAATTTTAAACCTTACCTGTCGAAACATCAAAAATGATATTTTTACTTGTGTCAACTACAAAACGATATCTGGTTGACCTTTCATAAGATTTATGCCTCTAAAAAAGCTCGTTTTTAGCATTTTTTTAACTTTGACGCCAGATTTGCTGCACTAATTCACCAACATATATTCTGCAACGCTGTAAATCCTCTGTCTTGTTGACAGTTATGTAGACATGCGAACTACAAAATATTAATGCAACAGCTACTTTATTTATCCCAGCAGCATTCCTTGAAAATACGAAAAAAACATTAGGCGAATTTTTTTTGTGACCACTTTAGGGTGCCGTGCTGGCCAGGGATGTTTGTGTAACTTTTCATTACTATTTTTGTAATCTGCACATAAGTTTTACATTGAAAACGAATTTCCATGGTCTATTCTCTAATAAATGACAATATTAAAGCTCAAAAGTGGCATTTTTTCAACGGCGTTGACTGACTAACGACAACCTTCTCCGAAAAAGCACGTATCTCGGTCAGAAATGCATATTTCGAACTGAAATTAGCAGATGTCCATCTAAGGCATCATATTACAAAGTGTAAAAATTTCATCAAAATCGGAAATGGTAGCGCGGGAACCTCTAGGTTAAAGCAAGTTTTAGTCGTCGTCGTTCAGATTGACTCGTTAAATCACGTCATCGTGCATCATGTGAACTGAATATCACAAAGAGGGGTGGTTAAAATTCTTCATTAAATAGTTTGATTTAATTAAATGTACAAATATTTCAGGCCCTGCGCGGAAACTGTCAGAGACGTAGTCCATTTGCAATTGAATTTCTCGACTTAAATTGTGTTTCGTTACTCGATGAATAAACTTTCATGTTTATGTTAATAAGCATTATGTTCGTATATTGAAATAGGGGAATACACGTGTTTTTTTCGTAAGCAGAGGGAGACGGCACTAAAGTTAATATTTGGTGCGACCTTTACGCTTAACAAGGCCATTGGGTATTGCTTCTTCACGGAAAAAACCATCACTAATGTTTACGCAAGCAGCTCAGAAAAACTGAAAAAGATCACAGAGCACTTTTCAGGAAGGGTTGGTCTAAAATAACTTTCCTTATATAATTTTGATTAATTTTATATTTATGCTCACAAATTTATTATGGGTAAAATTTTTAAAAAGATTTTGTTCCCACAGAGTCTGAAAATAAATTTGCTTAAGAATGCCGCCAGCAAAATATTTGTGTACTGTGTTCAAGGTGTGACGGGAGGACTGTCATGAAATATTTTCAGAAGTAGCCCACTAGTACAGTGATTCGAAGTGTTTGAAAAGCGCGAACATTCGAAACTTCCATAGTTGAAGTTGAAGACTGCATTGAAACATATCGATTGGATGACTATAGTGCGTCCCACACCTCACTTGGGGGTAATTCGAAAATTAACTCGTCTAGAATTTAAAAACCAATCGCCAACTGTGCAAAAGAAAAAAATGTTGGTGTTTCAAATTTCATTTCGTGTTAAACTTTCGAAAGTTTGGAGTAATAAAACTATAATTCACTATGGGTAATGAAAGAATAGCATTAAATGATTGGTATGGTATGAGCATCACTATGACCACCTCGTCTTCACGAATAGGGGAAACTCGAGACTGATGCTGACTAAAGTTTTCCCTCCGCAACACGCAACGAGAACCAATTCAGAAGTGATTTGACATTGAATGTAGAAATTATAAAATAATAATAGTTACTGAAAATTTAAAGATTATGCAAAAGTCTGTCGTATATTGTATTTTACCATCATTATTTCTGTAATCTTATAGCGATTGATTCCTAAAACCTATTTTACTGCCCTGAACAAATTATAATTACTCATTCTTTATGTAATAATTCAATTTTTGTATAAAAGAAAAATATATGCGTTGAAGACTAAGGTGGGATATGGTAAGAAAAACGTTGGTAAGCACGGCTTTATAATAACGTGATTTGAAATGAACGGTTTTAGGAGATTCCAGATTGCAAACATTGAAAAATCAAGGTCGCTGGATCTCCTGGTCGTGATAAATTATCTTGATATTTCCAATTCAGTTAAGACAATTCTCAAGCCAAAATGTCGCATAATAGCGCCACTTCAAGTCAACAAGACAGTGATGCACTTCCTTCTTAAAATAGATTTACTCCTCGTTCAATAATAATAACCAGACCTAGGGTCCTTTGAAGTGGACCTTGGCTTCCTGTACGATTGTCCTCCATCCAATTTCATACACCCATGCTTCTAAGATCATCTTCAACATCAAGCCATCGTTTCTTAGGTCTTCCATCGGGGATTATAATTAAAAGTAGTAAATATGGCAAAACCATCTTGTGAACATGAAAAATTAGACTTGATAGACATTAAAGTTATGTAAATTTAGATTATTCTCCAGTGCCTGTAAAGGGGAAATGTGGCATATTCAATAATACATACTATGATACAAAAATTTCACTAATTTCTGTATCCGATAGACTTCTAGCAGTTCCTTTCAATTAACAAGTAGAACAACAAAGTTTTTTTCTTTTTATATATATTTTGGGACAATAAACGTTTTTGTGGTAACTCCCTTTTAATAGCATAGGAACGGATTTCAAAGGGGGGGGGGATGCGGAAGAGAGAGAAAGACAAAAAAAAGTTAAATATGACACCCAGGCTATAGTTTAAAGTTCTAATAGTGCCCAAAAGTGATGCAAGACAAATCCTATAAAACCTGTATCAGGTAGGTCGGGCTCATGGCATTTGCCATTTGCCCCAGTCTTTCCATGACTGGAGTGGGGTTAAAAATTTCCTTTTCCATGTCTCGATTAGTTTAGGTCCCAAGGTGCGAGAATGCGAGAGATAATTAAATTTATTTAAAGCCTGGCGTTAACTGTTCTAATCGCCGCTTCTGATTGGTGCTTGACCGCGGTCATTACCATCAAATAAAAGGAAAATCAGCTTAAGATCATATATATATATATATATATATATATATATATGCTTTTATGTAAAAGAATTACAATAGTTTAATGAAATTTTGATTCAAATAAAGGGCTGGAAAGTTTAAAAACTATTCCTTGAAATGTCAACACGAAGAACTTTTTATTAAAATTGTTGTAACGTCACTAACCTAATTATTGAATTGTCAACCAAAGACAGCGAACTACATATTGAGTTAGTCATTATATTACACAGAAGTAAACAATTTTTCACGTCTGTGACAAAATTCTAATTTAAATTTTAAAATTTATGGTACCGTTATAAGTACCACCAACATAAAAATGGCTGTTGTGGTATTCAGTCCTAAGACCGGTCTGATGCAACCCTCCATGCTAGCCTATCCTGCGGAAGCCTACTCATTTCCACATAGCTACCACTTTCCCTAATCTTCTTAGCGTATTCAATACTTGGCCTCCTCCTGCTGTTCTTATCCCACACACTTCCCATCTAATGGAAATTTTACAAGAACCTCATGTCTTAAAACGTGGCCTACTAATCTATCCCTCCTCTTGGTCAAAGTCCACCATAATGTTCACTCTTCCCCTATTCTGTTTAGACCTTGCTCGTTAGTGGTTCTATCCACCCATCTGATTTTCAGCTTTCTCCTACAGCACCACATTTCATTTCATAAAAATCGTAATTTCAAAATAAGTGGTGCAGTTGACTTTTAAAGTAGTCGTATGTAGTCTTTATATTTTTCACGATGTCTAAGTATACGGATACTGTGGGAGGGATCGGACAAAGAGTGCGGGCGGTAGACTAGTGTAAGTCAATTAGTCTAAGTGATCTAGCTGAAATTAAAAACGAGGGCAGTATGGATTAAAAGAATCTTCCGTTCTAAGGAGAAATATGAGATCGCAATTCTAGCTCAAAGAGACTACAGTCAGATTTCTCCACCTAACGACCGGTGAAAATTAAACTCAACTTTTTGGCCTAATTATTTCTGGTCTTGATAACTCTTTGCTCTAGTTATAATCATTTCACCGACTAGTGGGGAAAATTCAAGGTATGACCAGCGGGCTGTGAGAAGGCACAACAGGTAGGTAGTTTCCGGATAACGGAGGTTGTTGTATCCACCAGAACATAATATTCGAAGGTGAGGTGGTATGTATCGAACTGAGCTTTGAAGTAAACATAGCAGGTTGTCCAATATCGGTTGTGAATAAGTTCCTATTTAAAGCGCGAAAGGAATTCATTGTGCCTTCTTCAAACAAACTGCCCCGCATTTTTCCATCGTAACCCACTTAAATTTATACATTTACTTTTAAATTTAAACGAAGCTCGAAAATGTTACCTACACATTGGCCTCATAAAAGCAACGTCGGGGCGACGAAAATGAGAATATACGGAATTCGTTTATTGTAGCAACGATTTGGTGCATTCTGTATTCCTAAAATATTCTAACCAACTCGTGTATATAAGCTTTGTGACGAAACTGCCCTTTACGCAAATTTACCAACGGTCCTCACACATTCCGCAACTGGCAATCATAGAAGCAATTTCAGAAACACTTGGCCTTGTACAAACGCACAATGGGTGTCAGTTATAAAGTTATTTCCAACGAATGCCAAGCCAGTTCGCTATAGAATATTCTAGGTGTGGAAAGGTAGGGAAATCTATTTTCACTCTAAGTATGCTAAAGCTTCTAAAATGTTGTAACTATAAAAAAAACACCGATGATGAACAACCCCTGAATCAGACTATCGATTGATATGCAGTATGGACCAGAGCAACAGGACAGTAAAAAGTTAGGCTGCTACTAAATAGAAAACTATTTTTCTAAAAAATACAATTAAATGCGATACTTAAGTAATAATTAAATCGCATTTTTTTCTGGGACATTCCAAGATATATTAATTTCACATAATTGAGAATATAAGCATTGTTTTAGAACTGCAATAGTTTGATCATATAAATTTTTTGAATAGGGATATTTCTTTTGTGAATTGATTCGTAAAATCTCAAAGTAGAACTTTACGCCAAGTGCGTGTTTTATTTCAGCTGAAAATTCATTAACAGGAAACAAAAATGTTTATTATGAACCAAAATATTGCGGAACATTTGTAGACTTTATTTAAATTCAATATACTTTTCACGTTAGTGTAACAAGTTTATTGGCTCATTCTTTACTCCTTCAGTTATACGTTTGTTTAAAAATTTGTTAATATAAGTTTTTGAGCGCTTACAAATTAAGTAAGAAATAATAAATAAACCACATCAGCTTCACTCCATTAAAAATTAAAAGACAGCAAGGTAGGCCGTATACCTCTTCGTCTGCTATTAAGCAATGACACATGGATACAACGCGTCAGCTGGGACTCGGCTGTCAAAATGAAAAACTTACTTTGTCTGTCGACTGCTGATCGGCCGAGACAGTTGTCATCGTCTATTTCAACATCAAAACGGTGCTGGAAAGTCTGAAGAGATTTTGTTACTGTCGACTTTGGATCTTCCATAGAAAGAAAGACGCACGGACTGGTCAGCTACCTTGCAAGGCGCAGCCAATTCAATGGTTGTTCATCTGTTTCACGCAGCACTGTTGCCAACACAGCGGCGCAGATACTGGAGTCATTGGCATAATTTCTTCACTGGACCGGAGCCAAGGAGTTTCCATGGCTCAGGAAGGAATTAAATTCCCTGCATAGACAGACTGATTCTAAATATAGACCTCATCTTAAAGAAACATTGCCCTTGATCGGTCAATTCATCGATTTTCGCAAAGCATTTATGAGGCGAGAATTGTATACGCGCTCATCTAAAGTATTATTCTCCATTTCTTACCCACGTATCGTTGGCTATTTTGGAAAAGTAACCTTTGTTCCTGTAATAATAGTAAAACAGCTACCTGAAATGTAGAATATTTAACGAGAAACTGACGAACGACGTATTAATTAATATATTTCAAAAAAATTATTATTAAAAAAATCGTGGAATTTAGAAGAGAAAATCACTTTTTTCCACATTAAACTGAATAGGGGTAGCATAATCAAACTATTTTCTCATTATATTAATTCATTTCCACAATAAATGTTTATATGTGCATGTAAGCGATGTGGAGAAAAGGAGGGGGATTGAGACTGTCTTCATCCTATACTTTTTCAATACAATATAATTAAAAAATAGTCAAATGTTATATTTTACAAAAATAAAATACTTTTATTGACAAAATATTTTCTTTTAAATTTTCTGAAAGACTAGAATACAATTTCTTGAAACATATGTGCATTCTCACTTTATGATATTGTATCAATTATGATACTCTGAACAAATAAATATAACAACATTAAGATATGATATAAATTAGATGACCATTTATAACGAACACTTAAAAAATATTTTGTCCAATGACATTTCTGTACATTATTAAATATTTTTAACAATAGTCATTTAATTTATCTTATCTATAAAATAGTATGATAGTTTTAAAATATCATAGAAAAGGCCCAATAGAACTCATGTCAACATAGTATAATAATTTATATCGGGACGAAACAATAAATTGGTGATTATCAACTATGATTCACTATCAAAAATATTTTTTAATTAAATACACTTGTAATATTGATAGCTATTTCTAGATGCAAAACATAAATAGAAAAATGCTACGACACTGGAAAACTACTGAACAACCAGATTTCATTTGCTTTTGTTATATTTACATAATTATCAATCATTTTATTAAGTGCAAAAAATAACCACTTTGAAACATTAAAAATTCAGATAATTGAAATTGAAATATTTTCATTCTTGTCATAATTTTTATATACTCACAATATAAAATTTGTTTAATACATGTAAACTTTTTCAAATTTTCATTTTGTAATTATTATTAATAGTCAACAAAAATTGAAATACACTACAAAATAGATACTTTTAAAGTCTAGAAAATAAGTAATCAATAGGGGAAAGTAACAATGTACTGGAAGTCGAACAGTGAATTTTGAACATTTCTATCACAAATGAACTAAAAATGCAAAATTTAATAATCGTGAGATATTCCTTGAAGTGTGCAAATGGCTATCAGAAGGGCACTCCCTCCTAAAAAAGATTAATACCACAAAAAATTTGAATTCTGCATTCTGTGCAACATGGTGGTCAATCTTCCCTATGATGAAGCATAAATTAAGGATTGTGTGACATTGTCAAAATAATTAAGATGAATAGGAAGATCAGATGTTAATAATTTCCTTGAAATTACCTGTCACTATATCAGACTAAGCAGTCCAAATTTTCTGAGGTGACTGCCTTCTAGGATGGGGTAGAAAGTTTCAAACTCATCTCTGTGTTATCAGCATAAGGTGCAGACCTGCTACCCCTCAAGGAAGAAAATTTGAATGTTATCCTGTCCACTTCACATGTCACATCATCTTAATTTCAGGTAACTCAACATCTCTCTTTCAAATCCATTTCATATATGTGAAGTATGAAGGATTGATATTAAATTTTAATACTTAATACATAATGTTAAAACTGTTTTGAATCTAATCAAGCCAAACCTTTTCAAAAACAAAAAACAAGAGCGCACATTCTAGATAAACCACTTTTGAAGCTAGTGTCAAAAATTTTACAAAAGTGTGCGTATAACTTTATAAACACTAAATTTAAATCACTTTATTCACAAATTATTAATGTTTACACAAGTTTCTAATTGACAACAGATAAGGCAAATTTTAAAACATGGAATACCATTAATAGTGAGTAGTGACCAACTATAGAGTGATCACATTTTCACAGAAATATAACTAGAACAATAAAGACTAGTTGATAAATTGCAATGTCATTAATAATGTAATAATGATCATTCCACTATACACTTTGATACAAAGAACATAAATGTTCCTATAAATATAACAAACCTAGATCAAATTGCATTGAAATCTTGATACTAATTTTAAAACCATAATATCAATTATATACACATTGATAAATTGAAGTGCTAAGTTTCAAACCAAGATCTCTAAAGCACTGTAAAACAGTTGAAGGATTAACCTATTGTTTTATATTTGTTGCCCAAATAACTGGATTAGTTGGTGTGATTTACTTCACACAAGCAATAAAGAAAAATATAGTTTTATCTAAAATCATATAAGAAAACGAACACACTCAATAAATAATTAATAAGAATATTATTAAGAATAAATATATTAGTGAAATTCAATAACATTTGAAGAAGCCAATATTGTAAATGAATCTGATAAGTAGGCATTCATGCAATTACTTTTGTTAATGTATATGTGATACACTTTAATTGAAAATATAGAAGAACGTCATTGGAAAAAATTAAATACCCAAATGCTTCATATGGAAAATGAAAATTACTAGATTGCTAATGATACAGAATGATCCTAGTGGTTTGAGAAAGCATGGCATACTGAGTTATTGACATATGAAAACTTATACATTCCTTCATATGATCACTTTGAAGTAGTAATATATCTTCAGTACTAATGAAAAAGAAGGTTGAAGAACTTAACAAAGAAATGACTGAATATGCAGAACGGAAAAAAGATTTTGAGTCAATTTCCAACAGATGACTAAGTCACAGCAGGAGCATCCGTTTACACCAGAGTTCCGTCCCTAAAAAAGTTATCTACTGAATCAGCAAAAACTGAGATTAATTATAATATATTTATAATTTTTAATCAACATAACATCTTGTTAAATGTATCAAAACCAAACAGAGAAAATAGTTGAATTCTAAAGCTATTTAAGGCAACTATTTTGTAATTTTGAAACTATTTTTGCTAAGTATAATCAAGTTTATATGTGTCACTGATATTGATTGCCAGGAAGAAAATTTTTTTAAATGATATAATTTTTATTAATAAATGTAAATTTCAAAAATAAATGCATAAAATATTGCATGAAACATTTTAAAAGTAAATTTTGGAAGAATTGTTAAATGTTTTAGAAGATTTTTAGGTGCTCAATAATGAAAAAGGATCAGTGGAGCCTAGTTTAGATTTTAATTTACTTTCTTAATGGATGAAGAACAAAGTTCAATGGAAACAAAAATTTGTGCTTTGTTTTAAGTAATGGTCTATATTCTTTCAATTTTCCAGATTTTATAACACTTGAATATTTTTAATTTTCCATCTCCTCTTATGACTGATTGTTTTGTGTTCATAAAAAAATTGGGGCTTTTCTTTCAAAACAATTTGTCAACGTCAAATGTGACATTATGGCTTTTCATTTTGTATTCATATCTGCTAATAGCTTTAAACGTTAAAATAACCGCATGATTAAATGGTTTTACTATTAATATCAACCAATTGTTCAAAATTGCCATAAACCATGAGTTGCCTGCAATTTATTTAATTATTTACAACTATCAACCAATCCAGATAACAATAAAATGGTAAATTATGGGGAATTAAAATAATTTCAATTTACACCCATCAACAAGTGTCATAATTACAGTATAATTTGCAACAGTAGTGTAATGGAGCCACTCAAAAATTATTTTAGAACAAGGAAAATCCAAAGAATTGAGTGACACATGAGTGGTAAAAACTAGAAGGAGGACAGTCAGAGATAATTCCAAGATGTATATATCCTAATGGGTCTTCAGAAATGCCACTTGTGGCAGCAAAATTTCTGAAGGAATATTTTCAGATTTTGGAGGAGAAAGAAAAGACGATGAGGAAAATTAAAAAGGAATTATACTGTAAGGAGAAGAATAAAACCCCCATGGTTTGCCAATGATAGTCATATTAGGGGAGATAGAATAAGGTTTGAAAACCATAATAAATGAACATGATCCTGTAGAAAGAGTACACTGTGAAGATTAATAGAGGGAAAACCAAGGTAATGGAGTGTAATAATGGGAAATAATGGTGACAAAGAGTGGTAGATTGGGAAGGGATATTTTGAAGGAAGTTAAGAAATTCTGCTACTTGTGCAGCATAATAACTAAGGATTGTAGAGGTATAGTTAAAATAACTGATGGTTTGTCTTCAGAAATGCCATAGAGTAGGATAGTACAGGGAAAAAAGGCTTACATGAAAAAGAAGAATTTACTTATGGCTAATATAAGTATCAACATTAGGAAATCATTATTAAAAATGTTCATTTGGAGGGTAGCATTATATGGGTACAAACCATGGATGGTAGTAATTGCAGAAAGGAAAAGAATAGAAGCTTTTAAAATGAGGCAGTATAAAAAATTCTGAAAATCAGATGGGTGGATAGTGTAACTAACGACGAAGTTCTAAGCAGAATAAGAGAAGAGAGAATAATATGGAAGACTTTGACCAAGAGAAGGGATAGATTAATAGGCCACCTTTCAAGACATGAGGGTCTTGTAAAATTAACATTAGAGGGGAAGGAACAGAATAGGGAGGAAATGGATAGAATACACTAAGCAGATGGGGAGAGTGTAGTATGTTGTAGTAATGGGAAATGAAAAGGCTTGCACAGAATAGGTTAGTGTGGAGACCATCTATGGACTGCATACTACAATGGGAGTAGATGTTCTCATCAGAATTAAATAAATTGACAATAAAATATAATACAATTTCTATATTATATACAGACCTTATTTCTCTTAGTCCTTATACTTTAGTATGTTGAAGTTTAATACTTCAACATAACATTTAATGTATGAGGCTTGCCCAAAAAGTAAGAACCATTTTGGAAAATAAATCGTAAAGCATTTTGTCAAAACAAATTTATTTTTATTTGAAAGAGCATTTCTTAAAACTATTTTTCTACATAGTTGCCACCATTGTCCAGACCAACTTTTATATGCCCTCTTTAAAGAAAGATGCCACCAGTGAAGATAGACACAGTTCAACACCATTTTGTGTCGTCGTTAAGCAAAACCAAGCTTAAAGTTCAAGAACAAATGGTAGTCAGAAGGTGCAACATCGGAGCTGTAGTGTAACTAGTGTTGCAGTTGTGGTAAAAGGAAACGGTACTTACTTTCTAGAAACGCCTCATAATAAATTCAGTATCTAATAATATTATGTTGGCCAACCAATTATTAAATGAATGTATTGAATAGAATACATAATACACAATGTTTAATCCCTAAAAATTTAGGGACTTCTTCGGGTATTGCAAAAATCTCTGCTTTAAAATAATGAAAAATTAATAATCTAAAACTAATAATTAGTTTTAATAGTTTAAATAACTTTACAACACCTAAAAAGGTCCCAAAACACACTAGACATGAAATGTTGTATATTATGTTCATTGTAAATTTTATTCAACACATTAATTTAACAAAAATAATACTGTTTTTTAAACACACATTATTGTCAGCTAAAATTAAAATTAGTAAAATGCTTTAATATTGCCTGACAAAACTCATTCTTCACTATTGAAGCTGACAAATTTATTTTTAAATTTCTGTGTAAACAACACTTAATTTACCCTACCAATTAAGATTTTGTTACCTTGATATTTAATTCAATCTGCAGTTGTACTACTATCTGTGTCCAGCTGTAGTGACTCAGGATCTGATTCTGGCATTCTAGGTAGACCTGGTAGCTTTGATACACCAGTTCTTCTGAAATTAAACCATAATTACTAGTATATTAAAAACTGGTCTGGAGAGATGGGTCACTCCGGAACGAGTCTTTCAAAAGGAATGACTCACTCGGAGGAGCGGCTGAGCGCTCGCTCCCGACTAGGGAGCGAATGACTCTTTCAAACAGATGGATGTGTCATAAACATCAATATAATTCATTAACTTTAAATAAATACAACAAAGTTATACAAGTATACATTGAATCTGACAAAAAAAGCATGCTTAAACTAAAGTAAACTTACATGAAAAAATATATTGAATCCTTACTCCAACAGTCCATGTCACAGTCCAAGGAAAAAATATGTCGTGGCTAATGTTTTCAACAGTTATTTATTTACTTGCACTGATTTATTAGGATTTACATTTATATGCAAAAAGTCTAGCCATTCTTCAAGGTTATTTAAATGATTTTGTAGAGCAGCAGCTGTAAGGGGGTCATTATCTGCAGTTAAAATTGCAGTGTCATCAGCATAGGTTGCAAGTATTATGTTTTTTTTTTCAAGTATGTCCTCTGTAAATATAAGATATAAAAGTGGAACTCCAGAGGCAATTGGATAAATTGTGGAAATGTCATTAAACTTAGTTTGAAAAAAGCGATCACTTAAATAGAATTTTAAGATTAGATAATAGTTGGTGGGAATGGTAAGTTTAAGTTCATATAATAAACCGACGTGCCAAACTCGATCAAATGGTTGTGTAATATCTAAGAAAGCTGCAACACAAACTTTTTTTTCTTCTAAGCCATTTATTATTTCATTCACAATTCTGTGGCACTGATGTATTGTAGAGTGGCGTGGGTGGAATCCAAATTGATGTGTCGATAGTATCTCATCCAGGTTGATATCAGCCTCTAGTCTTTTGAGCAGTAATCTTTCAAATATCTTCGATAGCTGTGGTAGTAGGCTTATGGGGCGATTTGACAAGGGAGAGTTTGGTGGTTTACAGAGTTTAGGTATCAGTATTATTTGTGCGAATTTCTAAGATTTTGGAAAGTAGGTTGCTCTTAACATGCTATTATAAATGGGGGTTAATAGTATTATTGCTTTCCGTGGTAATTGCTTAAGGAATGTCTATTTACATATGTACAAAAATACACATCTATTCACTCATATTTGAGTTCAGAAACAAATTTGCAACACACACTTGCCTGTCAGTCGGCTTCTTTTGTCTGTAATTATCTGGCCTGCCTTCAAAAAATCCTTACACATGGCATTGAAGTTGCTACAACACACAACCACTTCTTCACCAATTTACTTAAGGAGTGTTTTATTCAACCACAATAAAAGTGGATTTTTTGTCTCGGCAAAAGTATTTCTCAAACTGAGCAATGGCAGCAGAACGGTCATTTGCATTAGTGATAAAATTTGACACTTTCTTGTCAAAAATATGCCATATAATTGAATCAGTTTCACTATCTCGCACCACAGAAGTAATTGCTTTGTACGAAGGTGGTTCATTTGATTCAAGAAGTTTGCAAAAATGTATTATGCCTATTTTGCACTTCTTGAAATTCTATGCTACAGTGAACCCATACATTTTAAATCATGCTGTGTAAACTCTGGAAACATGAGGGAATGCGAAGGAGCAAAGCGCTCCTTTGAATGACTCTTTCCAATGAGCGGGAGTCAAAGAACTAGCTCCGGCAAAGAGCGGCTCCGACCCATCTCTACTGATCTACACTCAAATATAAAATACATGCTTAATTTTAAATATCTATATAAATATGACTATATGATGAAAAATACATAACATAGTTCATTACATGTGTTAGACATCTATTTAAATGTGAACCTAACCAAGCCAAATAACACAAGTGAACCACAAGAAATGCTTATAGAACACAAACTGTCTTTAACATATAACAGGTTTTAACATATAAAATAATTGTATTGATTATTTGGATCACAATATTAATCTACATTGGACATTGAAAATGATTTATTGACATATTTTACAATCTGATCTTGATTAATTTTGATTAACAATTCTCAGAAAAAATGATTATTTAACACAACATATTGTCATCCTATATAAATTACCTATCATTCTATGCCAAGTTATATTTCAACAAATTGAATTAAAGCAAGGGATATTGAAATCATGACTAATGAGAATACGAATTTAGGTGTTCACATTAGGAACCACTTAAAAAAATAGAAGCTTATTTTACTACATCCATGACAGACCGTGGAAATTAAGTTCCAGGCTTTTTGAATTTCGGAAATGTGTTTGAAGAAAATATTTGGTTGGATAGAACAGTTGTTTCTATATTCTCACACTCTTTGTCAGAAGATAAGGAAGAGCATTCCAAGTGGCGGCGAGCTGTTGGCTGGCCATCACTTGGAATGCTATTCCTCTGAAAATTTAAAATAACTCTGCACTCATCATGGCATTTGCAAGCTTTACATTCCAGGTAAGCTCTTTCCTGTCCTTATTAATTGCTTTAATTATTTTGACAATGTCATCTTCTTACTTGTATTTATAGATATAAATATAATAAATTGGACAGGAAAAAGAGATAAGCAGATATTTGACTGTAATAAATAAATCACATTGATTAATCTCCTGACATAGACTCCATTGACAGCTATTTAATAAAATTATAAATACATATAATTAATACTTATTCTAATTAACCAAAACAAAGTACACTCAGACTGCATCTTAAACTTAATATGACCAACAACTAATACATATACCATACTATTGTGGATTACTATATTAATTGTTCTAATTTTGGTGTTCATAAATATAGTGGTTAATAATATTTTAATTAAATATATAATGAATTTACCTAGAAAGTCTTTTTCCATGAGCCACATCAGTCTTCTTCACATTTGTCACTGAGGACTCTTTCTCTGTTTTTTCTGAAACAAAAAATGACTTTCAATGATACCTCATAGTCATTAAAAATAAAAACAGTTATCTGGGAAAAAGCTAAAATCACAATTTCAAATTATATAGAGATAAAGGCAGACAAAATACTTTTTTTGCATTATCATTAGAATGATAAAATACAATGAGTAAAGGATCTGGATGAAAAATCTCAACCCAACCAGGAATTGAACCCAGGACCTCCACTTGATATGTGGTCTCCATCATGATCCCTTAATTCAGTTTCTTGGTCTTTATGATTGAGCTTCATCTAAAGCATTTCTTTTGCTCTTGAATTAAGAATATGCTTCTTTTCATAATAATCCCTAGCACTATTTTTTGAGACTATGTTTGCTCTTGACCTCTCACTGAATATTTATTTGCCTTCTGTATGCATTTTGAGACAATGTTCACCCAATGATACATTTTAAATGGGATTTGTATTTATCAAGATAACTTTATTCTTGTTATGTTCCTTACACTTCTTAACCCAAGTGGCTGATCTTTACTGCTTATAACTGAACAATTTGAATTACATTTCTGATGCTTGTAATATTAAATTTGTTTTCACACACAAATTCTGTTAAATCCTATATTATATTTAAGTGATGTATGTATTAGGAACTCCATTATTGGCTCCTTGAAATATACCAGCTGCTATGATGTATGATGACCGTTTCTTTTCACATTGCTTAGTCGTATGATGACCCATTTAATTTCCTCACAAACATGGAAATTATATTTCTCCCTCTAATGATTAAAACAATTATCCGTGTGCACTCATAATTTGTTATAATTATGTTGCAAGAAAAAAATGGTGATAATGTTATGTAGGTAGATGTAACTTCATCATGGAAACTAATGGAATATCTTAGGCAAAATAAATTTAAATAATAACAAAAATTACAGGATGACAAATGCACAAAATATTTAATAGTTTCAAGACTAACCAAACAAAAAGTTAAAAATATTAATCCTTTTTGCATGGTGTGAATTAAAATGTAAAATTTCAATATATAATCTAAGAAGTTGGGTTGGTAAGAATGCCAAATACACTTAATTTTGAATTAAATGACACAAGCCAAAATTATGACACTCCGAATAATTAATAGTTTTAGTAAGACCAAAAATACTTTAATCTTTTAAGGAATGTAAAGTATCAACACTTCATTTTATCACTCACAATAAGTCCCTCAAAATACAGGCTGTTAACTTTCTTATTAGGAATCAAAGATAATAATAAATTACTTTGAACACAATTTTGGAGCTTAATAGACATTGCTACAATGTATGGAGACAGCTACTTTCAAAATGTAGTAAAATTAAGAAAACACATACTTGGGTTATACATATTTAAATTGGAAAATTATTAAATTTCTTTCCTTCTCTGTTTAGTACAAAATGCTGATTGCACAATTATTCCAATTGTTACGCTATCAAGAAATGTAGTTGTTTATATATTTCATAGCAACAATATGTATACCCCCTAAAAACGTTTTAAAGACTGACAACTTCATACAGTAAATTATTTTAAAAGAAAAGTAAAGCAAATTTGTCTTTGTTTAATCAACTGCACTAAAAGCCCTCCAAGGAAGATAGAATGTGTCATTCAGAAATGTTTGGTTTGTTTGTTAAATGAAGTTTTTATGATATTTATAATATAACTAATAATTTTTAAAAATATTATAACTCCAAAGTATTATACAATGTATGACTTAGCAGTTAAAGACTAATAAAAGTGCTAATATTACAGTTTTGCTTTAAAATAGTATTTAAAATGAAAATGCAAGTTAATTTACCCAATAGTTGTTCTGAAGGCAAAACTCCCCATTGTTCTGATGAATCTTCAGATGTATCATCATCAGGAGGATGTAAATTTTCTAAATTGGGCGTCATACTAACTGTAGATGATTTCACTTTACTTGGTATTCGTGACCATCTTTCCGAAGTATCTTCAGATGAGTTATCATCAGCTGTCACACAAACATTACTACCTTCATAAGCTACTGTCCTCTCATGATATTTCCCTCCTTCAAAGGAGTCTTGCTCAGAAAAACTTTCATCTTTGTCAAGTTGTTTGTTTAAACCTAACTGTTCTATTATAATATTGTCACTCCCCTTTTTGTGATCACTAATTTCATTTATATTCTCTCTGACTATGTCACTCCTAGTGACAGTTACCTTTTCAAGAATTCCTTCTTTGACTGCTTCCTCTGCCTGATAATAGTCAGACATAGTTGATACAATTTTATCCTTCTCATTTTCACAGCTGTTTGTAGCGTCACCTAGATTATCTGAAACATCAATATTTTGAACCTGCACATGATCTTGAATGTCACTTTTATTGGAATTACTAATGTTATTAGTTTCTTCTGATTGACAATTTTGACTCTTTAAAACTTGATTATCAATATCTTCTTCATATATTTTATTTTTGGGTAACATTTCACTGTAAATGCGATCTTCTTGTAATTTATGAATATGACTGCTCTTAATGTTAAAGTCTTGTTCACTATCTTCATTAACAGGCTGTTCTGGTTGATAGTCTGTCTGCTCTATGTTCACTGGCTCATGGTTCTGGGTGTATGCAATATGCTGCCCTTGTAAATTTTCATTGTAAATCATTTGTTCAGATAAAAGACTATCATCATAGATCACCTGATCTGACTGATAAATAACCTGATCTGGGGAAACTGGCTGATAGATTATCTGTGCAGGATGCATATTTTGATCGTAGGCAACTCGGCCGTGATCTACACTTTGCTCATACATTATCTGATCTTTCTGAACATCTTCAAATATCCCTGGAGACTCTACATTTTGGTCATATACATGGTCATAATGCTGTTGGTTTTGATCAAAGATAACTTGCTCCTGTTGAGGGTACTGTTCATAAACAACTTGGCTTGTATCAAATTCCTCTTGGTACACAGTGTCGCCATAAACAGGATTTTGCTGTATGCTGTCATCATACACAATTTGTTGAGAATAAATTTCTCCTTGAAGCTGATCTGGGTTGTTGAATTCTTGTGCATCATAAACAGATTGCACATTATGATCATAAATTGGCAAATCTTCATAACTTTCCTCAACAACATTCTGATAATAAACAGCTTGATGTAAATCTTGCACAGTTTCATACTCTACATAATACTCTTGACTATTATGCAAATGAAATTTTTCAGGTACAGTTTTAACTTGAGTTGTAGGGGTGGCTTCCTGAAATGTTATGTCTGAATTAGGTGACTGAGCCATGTTCATATGCAGTTCATCATCTGCTTTATTGAATTCATTTTTATTTACACCTGAAATGGATATCAATGTACTTTCATGTTGTTCAGTTGCATTTCCTCCTAGAGGACTGGTAACTAATTGATTAACGTGGTCTTCCTCTTCACCTATAACTCCCAATTTTGAAACAGCATTTTCAAAATTTATAATAGATGCATCCTTATTATCAAGAGAAAGCACTCTTTCTATTTCTTCACCTACATGAGTAGGATCTAAGGCATCAGAAAAAATAGCACTACCTGAAATATTTTTTCGATCAGTATAGCCATCAATACATGCAGTCCCTCTGTACATCTTCGTTGGTGATTTGACACATTCTTCAAGATCATCAGCACTATCTTTCAATGATCTTAATATTGTATCATCATTTGATGATAAACATTTAATTCTTTCATTTTCATGAACAACTTCATTCCTTTGTAGCTCACTAAACTTATTTAAATCCTTATGTGCACTTTCAATAGTTATAACAGGATTATTTATATCTTTAGAATTATATAAAATATCACTATGCCTAAGTCTATCTTCATACATGGATACATTCAAAAGATCTCTAGTAGTGTTCTGTTCCTTTTCTATGTTCTCAATAATTCCATATTTCTTTAGTATTAGAGGTGACTCATATTTGGCAGCATTATATTCTTCTTTTGAGTCATAAATTTCATTCAGTCTATCTTTGTCTACTTTCAGAACCATTGCTGTTCTTTCAATACAGTCAACCAATGAACTATCAGCAGGTTTGCCAAATGATTGCTGTGAGATATGTTTGACCTCAAAGCTTGGACTCCGAAAACTTTTGCTTCCTAATTCAGTTTGATAAAATGTTTGTCCACCCTCTTTTGCTACATCAATTTGTCTTCTGCTGGAGTCAGGTGTACTTGAAGGAAGAATATCTGAGAAACTAAATGAATTCCTTAGACTAGATATTGGTCTATCACTTCCAATTCCATATAGCTCCACATTTTGTGAACCACTTAAATTAGGTCTCATAGACTTGTCTTTCCACATTGGATATGTTCGCTTAAGATAGGCTTCATAATGTTCCTGAAATTAAGTAAAGTAATTTAGTGTGGAGATGATTATTAAATAGCAAGTTATCAAAACACATTTCTATTTAATCTCTCCCTTTATTTCGTACACTGTACACAAGGAATACATTAATTATAATTTACAACCTCATACAAATTAAGTATTATGACGTAACCCCCACCAACCCTTTCCACATTTATAAGACAATTTAAAGTGAGAAATATATCAGATTTTACATATGAAAATATTGTCTAAGATCAGAGAAAATCTATGAAATATCTAAATATGAAGGCTGTCAAACATGTAAACAGGATGCATAATATTGTACTATATTGTACTAACACGTGAAGACATCAATGATGCAACTTCATCAATATAACATTGAAAAATTCGGTAATCTCAATTATTATTAAATACATCTGGCATATATTATAAAACATACATCATGTAAGTTTTCAAGGAACAACTCAATTTGAGACCAATACATGAGTATGCTACTGCAAATATATATATATATATAATTGGATAGAAAGAAAGATAGAAATATTTGGGAGAAAGGCAGGAAATTCGCTCTTTAAATCATATGTACGGCATGGAATCATGCACAAGGAAATACATATGTCAAGCGTAGAAGGGAATGGAAGAAGGAAGAAAGACTGAAAAAATTCGATGTGGCCAGGACTCGAACCTGGGTGCACGAAACAACAGTGCATCACCCCTAGAGCCGGGGCGTGCGTCTATCCACTCCGCCACCACATCGAGTACGACCACCATCGATGTGGTGGCGGAGTGGATAGACGCACGCCCCGGCTCTAGGGGTGATGCACTGTTGTTTCGTGCACCCAGGTTCGAGTCCTGGCCACATCAAATTTTTTCAGTCTTTCTTCCTTCTTCCATTCCCTTCTACGCTTGACATATGTATTTCCTTGTGCATGATTCCATGCCGTACATATGATTTAAAGAGCGAATTTCCTGCCTTTCTCCCAAATATTTCTATCTTTCTTTCTATCCAATTATCAAACACGTGACTTCGTCACTTATCCCATATATATTATATATATATATTATGGGAATAGAATTAGGGATTAAAATGTTATGTGTTAAGTAAATAAAAAGCTTGAAGATTTTAAAGGTTATAGTATATCACCATAATTAATTAAAATGGATGGGTTGAACCAGAATAATGTACTATAGTAAGTAACAAGATTTAGTTTGCCCAATGTTAAATTACAGAGGTCAGAAATATCAGCACTTCAGAACTTGATTAGTTTAGAAATTAAATTAAGTTAACCTGTACTGATTCTGTAAAAATGTATCACTCAAAACTTATATGAGAATATTCAGAATAGACAAAATCAAAATATTATTTATTTCAATATGCCTATAGTATCTACAGCAAACCATTTGTTATTGATAATCAACTTAATATTGGACAATTTTGTAAAATCAGCACCTTTTAGGATCATTTCATACAAACCCGTAGTAATTTCAGTCTCTCTGATTTGGCAGTCAGTAGTGAGGCTCGACTTTCTACCCTTTCCAAAGTTTGTAGAATTTTCTTATTTCTCTCCTTCCTTCTTTTATCTTCTTCCAAGAAATTTTCATATTGCTGCCTTAATTCATGTAACCTATGTTCCTCTCTAGGCAAATATAATTCAATATAAATTAAATGGTAGAACTGCACAAATTTATAATTTACAGAAACTTAAATTTCATAATTATGAAGAAATATAATGGCAAATATTAATCATTCCTTCTGCTTCTGCTATTTATTCTACACTATTATTACTAATACAACCTTATTAATGCTCAAAAAAGGTCTGAGACAAATAAACAGTTGAAGAGACCACTTTGTAGATCATAATATACTTATAATAAGATAGAATGAAGATAAATTAGTCTAGTTGAACTAAAAAGTTATAAAATACGGCACTTGAAAAGGTTCTTAAATTGTTAGATACACAATATACAATGACACAATCATTAATTGCATCAGTAAATGTTTAAGTGTAACCTAATCTTTAAATTTGGCCAACTTCAATTTCTTTATTACTTATATGTTATAGAATTATTATTGTAAAATAATACTGAACTCGTATTCCACTATACTAATGTTCATAATAATTATATTCACATATACATAAACATGTTGACAATTGAACTTGGTAGTGACAAACTTAAGATTTTAGTTTAATTTTAAAACAACGAGACATTCAGTGTATTTCCTAAAATTTAAATGACAGCTGTTCCCATTCATATTACTCAAAAACTACATCAATATATATTTAAATTATAGTCCTTAAAATGTTATAATATCAAAGTAAATTTAAAAGGCCCAACTTTTGTCAGGCTGAATTAGTACCATTTTCTCAGCAACTTACACGAAAATAAAGTTTGTTAGATAATGTCACGCTAATAACAATTTTAAAATTAAGTAGAACCAAGACTTAGATTAACTTGGGAATTCGGTACACACAAAAATAATGAACAATGTTTCCACAATTAAAACATTTCGCTGGTGTTATGCAGTTGGAACTACTAACATTAATATATATTCCGAAATGGCAGACAATTGCATAATAAACCTATTTTTTCGTAATCAGTGAGCAAATAGTGTGTCACAGCATTAACAATGCAAAACCATTATTAAACTCTTCATTATATGTATTGCTGTAAGGTCCTCAAAAGAAAATTAACATCTAAAAATGAACTTAAATAATACAATACTTACTCCTCTTTACACGATTTCATCAAAAGGGCAAATTTAGCTTCTAACTGTAGTCGTTCTTCTTCACTGTAACAAATAATTATTTTTAAATGACTTATAATTATAAACAAAAACAATTACACTGAACCTAAAGTCGTTCTATATTCATTAATTTACACCTTTTCCTCAATTTTTCTTGTAACAATTCAATTTTGTTTAAAAATCCGTTAGTTCCGTCAATCTTTGACATGCTTATAGTACGCAATCTAGCTATTAACTACGATTCAGTCCTCGCCAAAGTGGCGTTCTAACAATTCAAATTATAAGTTTTCAAATACACGCCAATAATAGACCGAAGCGCCAATAGCAATGTCGCCTTCAGGTACTGCGGGGACAAGCAAGCATGTGTGTTGTTTGAGCGGCCAGCGCGAACAAGAAATTGCATCGAGCATTGCGCAAGAATCCAATATCAATGCTAAAATACTTGATTACGGCTAATGAGTTTCAATTAATTAATTAAACCGCGCGAGTAATTAATTCCCCTCGTGCTCCGCAGTAGTACAGGATAAGAAAGAGTAGAAATAGGTTGCTTTACGGCATTTGCGTGCAACACAACCTACCTCTCAACGCGTACCTAAAACGCAATTAACGAAACGCTCTCTACCGAAGTGTAAGCAATATTGTAATTCTCCTTGGAAAATAAGATAAATCCTCACAGCAAAACGTCACGAAGTCCACTGTGCAAATCACATCTGCCGAGAACGTAATCAATAGGAAGGGGAAGTTCTTTAGCTTTCCATCTCGCTCTTGACAAAACAAAATCACTGGGAACAACAAACTGTGTTCAGGCACGCGACCTGCTAAGCCTTCCTTCTAAAGTATGCTAAATCACAGTTGCAACGCAGGGCGTGCACTCCAGCATTACGGATTAATGGATCTCGTCTTCCTCAATTTGTTTGTTTCATAATGCCCAAGTTAAAGGCTCTAATATTATTCAATTTACTGCCGTGGAGTTTACTAATTGTGTAAATAAAAGCATAGCAGTCTTTGTTCAAAAATTAGTGTTTTACAAATAACACCTCGTAATTACCAGGTTTTCTGGGAAAACTTATAATTTTAGACTTTCCTGGACAAAATAAAGTCTAATTCTCTGATCTTGAGTCCAATACTCCTTTTTTTTTTGCATTTGAAGGCGGAGTTTTGAGAATATATGTTATTTTTTAAATTTATCGGAAAACTTTTTTGTACAACTGTACAATATTGTGTCGCCTGGCACATGAGATGAAACTGGTCATTAGCAGATCCCGGCATATGATTTTGTTTACAGAAATAGTGGTACAGTTTGTATTTTAATGGAAAACCAATTGCAGAATTTTCGTTGAATATTAATTCACATTGATGACTATTCGTGTGTTAGGACTTCACTCCGTCAGAAAATCTGTTGGATGTTTGCGTTTGAGTCTTCTTAGAGGTTTTGGTCGTTGAAGGTTCTTTGCAGTGTCTCATTAATTGGTTGCTGTGGTAAGTCATGGAACTGTGATAACTGAAGTTAATGGATTTTAGAACAGTAGGATAATCAAGGTCTTGATGGATGATGCTGTTCCTTACGTACCACGATACCTCAGCAATAAATCCTTAGTAATCTATTCTGGGCTGTCTGTATTCTTTTAATTTGTGATAGAGCCGCTGAACCCCATAATCGCATAACCAAATAATCGTATTGGTCGTATTATTGCTATGTAAACAAGTCTCTTTAATTTTATTATTGGAAGTCTCGAGTTGCCTCACAACAAAAACTTCAGTTTTAGTCTGTGTCTTACTTTTGGAACCACTGTTGAGATATGTGCAGCCCGTGTTAATTTTGCGTTGTGTACCAAGCCCAAGTATTGTACTTCTGTATTTTGGGGTATATTTTCACCTAAAAGGGTAATTGGAGGTGTTCCTTTTTTAGTAGAAAATTTCTATTGTTCGAAAGTTGTTGGTCAGTTTTAGAAAGAACAGTTGGTCATCTATCAGAGTTGTAGATGCCGAGTTTCGATCATCAGTTTCGAAAGATGACTAGTGGATTTCAATTGAAAATTGCCAATACTCGTCACCTGAGATGCATCTAAAATCCATATCAACGACGACGTCCCTCCTGGAAGCAATTTGGTCTCAACGTCAAGGCCGCCGCCTGATGTCTCTCACGGACCCCAGCCAATACAGCAGTTAAATGGTGACTATCCAATCTCCTTTTTTCTATAATTTTGGCGCGTTAAATGCCCTGGTATTTAAAGATTTTTATGCTCTCGTCGAAACGCAGAAAGGACGAAATTCTCCCTTTATTTAATCAATTTTAATATTAAATTTGAACCCTTAATTTGGTTATTTATAAATTAAAAATTGCTTATCCAAGGATAAATTAATGATTAATTTATTCATATATGGTAAAATATATAACTATTCCGCACGTTAACTTAGTATTTAATTAAAGATCTCAATAAATCATAACCCACGCTAAAATTCATGCACACGAGACGACCGAGTGACGATAAACCAAAGGTAAGCAACACGAACTAAATAAAGGAAAAAGTAAACAATAACAAGCGACATTGTGCTTGCATTAAACAAACCGACCGCCTCAAAAGTATTGGGAAAAAAAATATCGACACAAGAAAAAATATCAAGTACGTGTATCGAAGCCAAATACGGATGTCAATAAAGTATCGATACTATCTACGTGTCCCTATCGGCTTCTTTTTCTGGTTGGCAAATTAGTTATAGACGTGTCTCCCATTGTCGTCAAGTGCTATAATAAACACCTCGATACAGAGAAAACAAACTAATAAATTTGGTAACTGAAAAGAACGAAGATTCCCTATTCTTTTATTTTGTCCAGTATCCTTTTGAGAGCTATCGTTTGGCGACGCTTAATTTTTTCTTGTGTTTCTGTTAGTTTAGCAATTCAGCGAGGCTGCATAAAATTAATGGCGGGTTCTTTTTAAGTACATCAAATGCAACACGGGTCCCGTTAGTCCGCTGCAAGACGGTCATAGTCGAAATGTCACACTTAAATATTGTTGAACCCGAGTGGAAATCCGAGAACGTTTTCTTCAACTGACTGTCCCTCAGAGGACTATTTTCCTTCGTTAGCCTTTCAGAAAATTCCATCTATTTTGTGGTATTAAAATTAGAACGTTCTCCGTATTTTTACATCCCACGATGTTTTCCCTCATCTTTTATTCCCTAAGTCACTGTATTTAAATACCTTTTAATATTGAAATAAAATTCATGTAAAATAGTCCTCAAATTGTTTAGTTATTAATTAAAATACAAGTAACTTTCAGGCAGTGGCAGCTCGTGCAGTTGTGCTCATTTGCTGCAGCAAATAAATTAATTTAGTAAGGATTGTTTTTTATTAATTATACAAAAAACATATCACTACTGTTATAAATAATGTGAATGTATGCTTACATACTATTCGAGTTAGGAGAAGATCGGTTTGGTTTTAGGAAGAATGTAGATACAAGAGAAACAATATTGACTTTGCGTCTAATTATAGAAGACAGGATAAGAAAAAGGATGGCATTTGTAGATTTAGAAAAAGCCTTTGATAATGTGAAATGGAGCACACTATTAAGGATTTTGAAGAGGACAGTAATAAAATATCGAGAAAGAAAGCTACAGAAGGAAGTCAGCAGTAATTACAATTGAAGATCAAGAAAAGAAAGCAATAATCAAGATAGAGTGAGCTAGGGTGTAGTCTGTCGCCCATGCAGTTTAACTTATCTATAGAAATGGGGATGAAGAAAGTTAAAACGGAATATGGAAAAGGAATCATACTGGCCGATGATATTGTCGTATTAGGTGAGTCAGAAGAAGACTTGGAAACCATAATAAATGACATGAACGTGGTCCTTGAGGAAGAGTACAGCATGAAGTTTAATAGAGGGAAAACCAAGGTCATGGAAATACAGTGGAATAACAAAGCGTGTTAGGGATGTTTTGACCGAAGTTACGGAATTCTGCTATTGGGCAGAATAATAACTAAGGATGGTAGAATTGTAGTAGATTTAAAGAGTAGGATAACACAGGCAAGGAAGACTTTCGTAAAAAAGAGGAATTTACTTACGGGTAATATAAGTACCAATATTAGGAAATCGTTGCTAAAAATGTTCGTATGGAGCGTTGCGTTATATGGGTACGAAACGCGGTTGATTGGAGTTAGATTGAACACAATAACAAGATACTTTGCGGGTCTTTGTTGGGAGTTCAGGGTAGTTCTGAATCCTTCGGAGATTTTATTTTAAAAAAACAAGTCTCAAAATCGTCAATAAAAAAATCATATTAAAGAATTAATTGACGATTTACATCATCGGAAAATTTCTGGTACAGAAACAGGCTACAGAGTTCATAGAAAGTAACGAATACAGTAATATACCCCAACGATAAGTAAACTTTTATATGGTTTTAAAAATATGTTTCTGATGTTACGATTTTTAGAAAGGATGTTTTTTTAAAGAAGGTTATTTCTGAATACTGAAAAGTACTGTTATACAGGCAAAGACTCATTTTAGATGCTGAAAGCAAAGCAGTAATGGTAAAACACAACGAAATACGGAATTTGGCAGTACAAATTCAAAGCCAGTCGGCTTGGGAGAAATTGAAGAAGGTTGCAGACAGCGTAATAGGACCTACACAGTTTTTGCGCCCGTCTGGAATTTCTAAAATCGTTGAGAGTCCAGGACACCTGGCTGTGACGAGACCTGGTATTTTCCCCAAACATCGGCGGTAAGTGGGGTGAATGTCTTCTCCAAAACTTTTCACGTAAATTCGTTTTATTGGAGATGCTTTCGTCCCCGTCAGGGAAGGAAATTAAATAATGGAGTGGGGAAAAATGTATTAGAAATGGAAGCGATTAATCTTCGGGCATCCAGAATTAATAATTTGGCAATTGGCTGTATGATTATGATGAAGGAAAGATAGAGACTAGGAATGTTATGATACAGAGGTAACTAGGAGCAGGACTGAGAGAATATTTCAAGCTGTAGAGTGGTCTTGGGTTGGCTGATCCAGTCCTAAGTGCTTGCTCTTGGACGTGACGGCATATGAGAAGATTAAATGAGCAAGTTGTTCATTGGGAGGACTTCTTCAGGTAAAACTGGAAAGAAGTTCCATGAACAGCTAAATTTAATATTTAAATTTAAAAAAACTGATGAAGAGGCTGATTAAATCACAAATGTATTATATTTTTATGAATTTTAGGATATTCGTTATTTATGTGCTTGTAACCTGTTTTAACAGCTGACTACACAGGAATTATTTACGTATGCATTACCCGCGTATTTTTGAAGATTTAGGAAAGATACAACGATATATTGTAAAGGAATACCTGCATATGACAGATAAGACAAACTTGCACAGGTTATAGAGAACACTTTGAACATATGTAGATACGACAGTTTTACATCTTAAAATCCCATTTGTCAACAAATTGTTAGCTAAGACATTATTGTACTCGCCCGTCGAATCGAATTGTCCGAGCTGTAATCTAGCCTCATAAAATCCCGGAACCCTGTCGAGAGGATCGAAGTTCTGAAATGAGACGTACAGTTTTCTATTATTTCTCCAATTTTGGCACAACCAGTCCATACATAGATCTGTCGTAAATTCATGTTATCACAGGAAGGCCCTGGTAGGGAATCACTCTGTAAAAAAAAATAGAAATGTTTTGCTTCAAAATTATAACAATCTATTTTCTAAATCAATTTTTTTTAAATCCTTTTATTTTTTTTATTAAATTTGTAATGGATTGATTGACAGCTGATTTGCATTGTAAGGCCTAAATCTTGATGCGCTCTTTAATTTTTCACACACTAAGATCTGTATGGAATATTGCATTTAAATTGTGCCAATATCATACGCAATATTTTATATACTGCATTTCAACATTTTGGTTTCTTACAGTTCCACGCAAAAGTATGCTGTAACATGTTTCCATAAAGTTTTTTTTTGTTATTGTTAGTTGTAGTTTGTTCATATAATTGGCTATTGTATTGAAAAATTATGTGCCCAGTTACTTTCTTTTGCTAAATGTTATTTTTCAGAAAATGATACACAATTCGACCATTTGTCTAAAAGCAACATATTGCTATGACGTAGTTTAGAACCACAATTCTTCCTCCGTTCATTTCTTTAAAGGCAAAATTTCGGAACTTTTTGCGCTGCATTCGAAATATCTAAAAATGACGCGTATGTTACCCGGATTGAAATAGCCTGTTGGGAAACATCGTAACGATAAACAGCCGAAGTAGCAGTATTCAGGAAATATCGGTGGAAAGTGAACAGTGGGTCAGCGGGTTGAGGCACGTGGATCCGCTCGATACGAAGGCGTCGCGTCGCGACGTCGCCAGCTGACTCGCTCTGTGTGCTATTTGCTTTAAAGCGGAACAGAAATTATCCCATCTGGAACGTCAATTACATTTAAAACATAAAATTGGAGGTTTCATTCAACAGAGAAATGAATCAAACAGATAAGTTTGTTATTCGTATTTAAAAATAATGCATTTTTAAGGTCAAAAGTATATAGAAAGTGTAAGTCAAACGAAAATATATACTCAGATTGATGTTATTTTTAATATTAGGCTGTTTCCATAATAAATAAATTAGTGGAAAGCTTATATTATATCAAAAGTTATTTATTTAATCTATTTGCGATTAAACTTATAAATATATTTATTTAAACCAGATAAAATAGATGAAACGCAATAGGGATCACAGATCCTGAATGTTTCAAAAATGACGTTTTTTTATATAGGGGTTTTAATTGAAGCGGGTCGATGTTGGCATCCTATTGCGGCTATGATGTTTTGGTGGCGACTGTCTAATGTTGTTCATTATTCAGTCACTGATGCCAAATCAGCATGGCAAATTACACGATTGAGAAGCACGTCCAAATGATAAAACTTTGTTATCAAAATAAGTGTTTGTTGGTGCAAATGTTGCGCACATTTTACGGCGGACTGTTGGTTGCCCTTCAAAGTCGACTCTCCAACGTTTGGTGGCCAAATTCGTTCGGCAAACAATCAGTGAACACCCGTACACATCGGCCGCGGTCCGTGAAAGTGTGCAGGAGAAGCTCAGGCAGTCAATTACTCGCCGTGCACAAGAACTAGACATTCGCAGGCTTCGACTTGCCGAATTTTGCGTTAGGACTTGGACTTACATCGTACAAGATCTGACACAGGAGCTTAAAGTTGATGACCATACTAAACGCATCGGAGCGTTTCAAAGAGGACCCCAATTTTGGCGGAAACATCTTCTTTAGCTACGAGGCGCATTTTTGCGCGTAATTGCTATATATAGGAAGACGTCAACCCACTCGATGTTCACCAGGCGGCAATTACTGGTTGGTGATGTTTTTGGGCCGGCAGCCTCATTCGTCCGTACTTTTTTAAACCGACATTGGTGAGGCTATCACCGTCAACGGCGAGCGCTACAGAACGATGATAACCAATTTATTTTTCCCTAAATTGAAAAATATTGACGTAGACGATATGTGGTTTCAGCAAGACGGCGCAATGTGCCACTGCATGAACGATTTGAGGGTATGGTCCTCTCTCGCAGAGGTGAGGATAATTCGGGATGGGACGATTCGGCGCGGCCGATTCGGCGCAGCCACTTGGGCGCAGCCGATTCGGCGCAGCCGTTTCGGCGTGAAACTCGCATAACATTATTAGACGTAAAGCAGCCGTTTCGGCGCAAAACGCACTTAACATTACAAGAGATTTCATTTCATATTTACCAAATTTTTTAAACATATTCCTAAACATTTAATCAGTTGCAATACCTGAGAGTTGTAAAACTTTAATAGTAAAACAAGCTATAAGTATGAATTCCACAAATATGGACTAAGCGTCGTAGGTTTATTTAATTAAATATTAGGCTACGTTTTTATGACAAATTATCTGGACTTTTCATTAATATTTGAAGATGCCAAATTACTTATTCATTTCACAATTCGTAACAATAACTCATGAGACTTTTGTGTTCAGAATAAAAATCGAAATATTTATCCATCAGTGAAGCATAAATTGATAAAAGTAGCGACTTAAATTTATTTAAATTACTTGTCTATTAAAAATAATAATACACGAATTGGTCTGATGTGATGCGCCTCACTCATCAGTCTAAAATAAATATTACATTTTACATCTGAAATTATAATATTTTTCTAATAAATCTTATGGTTGTTTCAATATGTATTCTTCCACAAAACTGAATAATTTTTCACATTGAATTTTAATTTTTTTCCAAGTCCCATAAATGCGGATATTAAATGTGCGCATAGTTTGGCCAATATAACTGTAATTACAATATAAACAGATACCGAAATTATTAATTTTAATATTTTAACATGGCTTAAATTATTGCAAGATTTTAAGGTAATTCGGATATCATAATTCATTAAATCATAAGTCATAAGTTTGTATTATTTCTTACTGCGTAATTTTACGGGTAAATTATTAATTTCATATTAATCTTAGTCAACCCAATTTTAATGTATTTGTGAATGAAATGCAAAGGATAAATATTAAGAAGAACACTATTTATATTTTTCCCAGATTAAATTTATGATAGCGCTGACGTTATAATTTGACGTCCATATTTACTGAATTATAAATTATCTTATGGAATAATGGCTGTTTTGACATGTAATTAAGAATTATTCATGAGCAAGTAGATATTTTTATAGAAATTGGTAACTATCTTATTGACAGAATCAATAACGAAAACATCTAGAAAATTGACAGTGATCTTTTTCAATTTCAATTTTAAAGTTTCTTTCAAGGTTTTAATTATTAAAAGTATTGAGCAAATGGTTTATGTGGAATCTGAGGATGATACTAAAAAGTCATAATTCTTGAAATATCTCAGTGGTTTTAAATCTAAAGATGTAATACATAAGGCTTCCAAATCTCTCATAATTTGCGCGAATAACGACAAAGAAAAATTCTCAAATTAGAACCAATGATTTCGTGATAGTAAATGTTCTTGAACGAAAAATAAGTGGAATTTATAATTACATTTATTAAGATAAGAATTTTTGATAAAATAATTTTTGTCAATTTGGGAAAGTAGTTATCCCATCTATTTTTAAAACTTGGTGTAATTGATGCATGGGGTAAAAATTAAATAAGAACTCTTCATTTAAAGATAAGAAAACATGAAATATATGTGACGTTTAAATGGTCCAAAGACGTTTTGACTGTAAAATTATTTTCCTCATTAAGAGAATTATATAAAAATATAGAAATGTTATGAAGAGGGCTGCTACTAGAAGAAACGATAATAGGCTCTGGCACTATTATCAGAAGTTAAAAACTAGGAGTTAAAAAGTGCTACTGTCCACAAGTCTTTTCAACTTAATTTCTAATTTATATATAATTAAAGTAATGGATTTAGTTTTTATTGCAAGTTCTATGTATTTATTTTTCTGATAATAACGTTTCAACTTTATAAAACTATTTAGTCAAATTCCTTTGTCAGATTCACTAAAGATAACATTAGGATTATTAGAAATGTACATTTTGGTGTTCTGCACAACTTATGATAATTTTCTATACAGAATTAACTCATTGTTAAAGTTTTCCATTGTAATTCTGGAACTAACAATACGCTTATGAGTTATTCTTTGTAGCTGTTATTTCAGCCTCGTTGCTTGTGCGACACGCACAACAAAAGTTTTATCCATTTCAATTTCTTTTTTCCGTTAATAATTTTTCATTTTATAACATAATTGTATTATACACATATATTGTAAATATTCAGTTTTATTATAATCGTAAAAGACGAGGTTTTAAAATTTAGGAACGGAACGTCGTGAACGAACTACTGTTAATTAAGTTTATATCACTTTTTTCTGATATATATGCTGTTTTTCATTTTATTAATATTAATATAAGATGTGTATTTGTATAAAATAACTTATTTGAAACAAATGTCCGCGATATTCTCGTTTATCGCCACATTATGTCCCCGCGCCGAAACGTCCTAGACCCAGGATAATTGGCCATCAAAATCGTGCGATTTGACCTCGCAAGACTTTTTCTTGTGAGGTTTCCTGAGATCGCAGATCTATTCCAAGCCGCAATAGACCCATGCCCTTAAAGTCAACATATTTAAAAAAATCCTATAGGCTACCAGAGTAGCAAGGTCATAATTGTTTTATTCACAACTGATTTACAAATAAATGTAATGCATTTAACTGAAAGGTCAGCCTGTGGTGGTGCGGTGGCTAGCGTCACAGTCTTATGACAGAGATCCCAGGTTTAAATCCCAGCATGGACATGGAAGTTTGTCTATAGGATTTGAGGAAACTGGGATTAAGGCTGGAATAGTTTTTATATACGGCCGCATAATCCAATCCAGAGAAGGAAGATGGCATGCTGTTCTCTGAATTGTGCTAAAAGGTTAAGGACTCAAATTTGCTATTGAAATTAAAGTTTTTTAGTTATAAAAACTTCTTATTTACAGTTTGATGACAAAGTGGGTCTTTTAATTGTGAAGTTGAGAGAAACATTCACTTGCTGCAGCCATAGAAATTGGCATTATTTGCAACTGAATCACGTCAAATATCTTGACATTTCAGTAAAATGTTTTTGAGTTCTTGTGTGAAAACAAATCAAATAAATACTGCTGTTTCAAATAGTAAAAATGTTGTTGATTTTCAAGGACAGATTTATGAAATGGAGCTTACGAAAGAAGAGTTTCAATACTAGTACATGTATATCTGTGCTTCATTCAGTATAATCAAAGAGTTAGACATTTCCACTTTTGCAAAGGAATAAAGAAACAGATAATATTACTGTGCAATCCATAGTAAAGTTTGAGTAATGAATGAGAGAGTAGGGTTACAGCTAGGTAAGTTGGTAAGGAATTTATCTGTTACTTTGGGCAGAATATAATTTGTTTTACTTGTAATAAGACATCTATGGTTGATGGAAGGGTCTCTACTAATTTAATCCAAAACACTGCCACACAATTTCAAAACCAGAACATTTTGCTGTGTATACAAACACCATTTTTAATTCACTTCAAATTTATGGTTTATAAAATATTCATTTTGATCAAATTGTAGAATGGTAAGGATTTGCCCTAAACAAAAATCAAAACACATATTACAGTAAAAAACAGTTTTATTGAGATTTCCCTTCTCCCATTTTAATAACATGGTGTTACGCTCAAAATTATTTACAAAGCTTACAAGTAGCATATAGATTCAAATTCGACTTTTCATAATACTGTAGCAATACATATACATTAGGCCTTTTATGCTGAGATTAAAATTGATACCTCACGAGGTTTCGTCCCACCTCAACAATTGCACTTCATTTAGTGTTTCATTTTTCACTAAAGTTTCTATAATGGAAGACCAAAAATTATAATACCAATTTTTAAAAGCTGTAACCTGCACAGCAAAATAAATACTCCACTGTTTTTAACAGTTAACTGCTATTTTTCATCTACTTAACTGATAAGTAACTACATATTCAAAATTGAGCACACGAACGAGAGAGAGACATATATTTGAGGCATTGCATCGTATACAGTAACAAAGAGGACTTCATGTTGATCAATTACAAGTATAATTCATTCCAAAAGTGCTAACATACCAATAAAATAATAATAAAACAGGCAAAGAGTTTTGAGCAACATCACCATTATAGTAATAAAAAAATTGACATTACATTAAAAGTATTAACTCAGGTACAATGTATTTAAGATCATAAAATACTTTAATAATAAAAATATTATTCTACTTTCATAGCAAAAAACAAACTTTTTTTCTCTCTTCATTATGGCTTCTTAAATAGCATTTTCTTAACATAGCTTAATATAGTTTTACTAGTAAATACAAACAGTAATGCTTAACATTTCTCTCAGAATTATTGTGTAACTGATGTGCAGTTGTGTGTTAATACCTGTATGACATGTTTTTCATCCAGTAATATTTCATTAGCATTTGAATGATTAATATTAAAAGTAATAGTGAAAATTAGAATGTTTTTTCTACCCCATATTATACACCTAACAGAAGTTTAACAAGATCTGAATTAAAAGATTAAAAAAATTCTGATTTAAATAAGATTGGAACTAACTGCTAAGTAGATTTTTCAGATTATCAAAACCAGATATTGAAAAACAAAGGAGTCCTGTGTGAAGTTAATGATTTGCAAGTAAATCTGAAATATATTAGATTCTCTATAACCAGATTTGTGAGTGACCATGGAAGAAAATGAATAAGAAAAATCAAAGCTGTATAAGACATTCTAAAGAAAGGAAAGAACTAATATTGTTTGTGACCTACAAAGTAGAATACAATGATGGCATAAGGAAAAATAATGTGTAAATCAACTGAAGAAGTTATAAGATATGCATGAAATTATTTGTCTTCTGCTACTTGAGGATAGATATGAGATAAATTTGTTAGGAGTATACCAAAACCTCATATATGGGCACTCCAAAAGTAGAAAATAATGAAATCAGAAACTGTTATAAATAAATGTAAACTAGAATGTTTAGAAAGAATTCAAATTTTTCAAGTGAAATGTTGAAAAGGTAATACCAAATTCAAGAAGACACAAACTTATAAATTTGCATGTTCCAAAATAAATGGGAAAAATAAATTTGAGAACAAGGCTGGTTGTTGTTTTGACCATATTCATTGTGTAAATACTGATGTAATGGGCAATAAAATCTCTTTTTCGGTCACTGTTTTAAAAGAGGTAGCTTTTGGCAGTTATACTGCCATATTCATACTTGTACTTACAAACTATTTTATACCATCCATATTTTCCCTACAAAGTATGTTGTTAATATTTCAAATATTTGTGTTTTTATATATGTTGTCCATTACAAACTGGCAGATTATACCAGAAAAGTGCTGGTTCACATTGAATTATAAAAAATATTAGTTAAGTGTTCAAATTAAAGCTACTTTGCCCTCTACATTCAATTCAAGTGTGTGTGTCGGGAAATGACATTGTCATGTTAAAACAATTAATAAGGAAAGAAAAGAGGGATAGAAAGTAGGTAACTTACCTGAGGTTCGTAGATGGTAGACACCTTGTGAGGTTTAAAGTTCTTTAAGTTTTCGGAGGCACCGCCCCCTTCATCAGAAAGTTAGGAAGACATTTCCAGTGATCGGCTAGCTGACGACAGCTATCTGATCACTGAAAATGTCTTCCTAACTTTCTGATGAAGGGGGTGGTGCCTCCGAAAATTTAAAGAACTCCAAACCTCACAAGGTGCCTACCATCTACGAACCTCAGGTAAGTCACCTACTGTCCATCTCTCGTTCCTTTCCTTATTAATTGTTTTAATTAACATGACTATATATATATATATATATCCTAATAAAAGAAAATGTGAATTAAAATAATGAAATTATAAAGTACATCTCACTGAAACAGTTTGATAAACACAATGATTATAATGCAATCAAAATTGCAGAACTTAATATTTTTATGTGGCAAATTATACAATATAATTTAATCAAAAAGCATAAATGAAAATAAATTTTATTGCATTTTACTTGGCATTAAATTAACTTTAATATGAAATTTAAGAATGTTATCTTCACTACATTATTTTTTCAATACACAATTTCAATTCCAAGTCACAAAAAATATAATCATTTTTCAAAATCTAAAGAAATTATTTTAAAATATTCATACTATATTGATAATGTTGCTCTTACAAAGCAGAAATGGCAAGAAAATGTTTACAAATGGAAGTGATGCCTTGGCAAACATAACATAAGATATTTCATGCCACAAAAAGGCACTTTCAAGGAACTCATTTTTCACCCTCCTTGTAGTTAAATAAAAAAGGCAAATAATTCTGTACATTAATCTGTGAACCTTACTGATCTTACCAATTAACTAAAATACTTATCTTATATATTTAATAAATACATTCAATTATCCGAATATTATATCAATAGTCGAGGCTTCATAATACAATGTATATACATACATATATACATAATACATATACAGGTGTGTGTATACACACACAAGTCAGAGAATGACATTGTCAGGTTACTTAAATTAATTAAAATAATTAATAAGGACAAGAAAGAGTGAAAGATGGCAAGGACCATGTAGTGTCGACGGCTGGCTGTCACTCAGAATGCTTGCCTAATCTTCTGATGTATAGGGCATTGACTCCGAAAATTCAAGAATTTCGACACTCTACATGGTCTACTGTCTCTCTTCCCTGTCCTGTCCTTATTAATTATGTATGTATGTATGTATGTATATATATATATATATATATAAATTTACAGTAATTAAAAATAATAAATTTTCGAGTACGTAGCACCCATACATTACACAACCGTACATATTATATTGTGTCCTTATTATTCAGAAAAAAATGAAATGTGTTCAGGAAAATTACCAAAGTTAACATCGCCTTATGTTTTATTCTTTTTATCCAGACAATTGATGCTACTCTTTCCAATAGCAATGCACAAAGTTTTATGAGAACACAAAGATTTGATAATTCTTTCATACAAACTACATGTAGTACAAGAAAAAAAATTATTTGCTGGTATTTATTTACCAGCTGCAAATACAAGAAACAAAAAATAAGAGTATTTTTTATGCTTTAATTAGATTCTTTCAAAAAGAACTATGTAGTAAAATTTGATCAATTTTAAAATATCATTTTTATCAGTTCATTCTAAGAAAAATTCATCTTCTGAAATACAAGAAAGACAAACACTTTAAAAACCTTACTTTAATAGTAGCACCAATAAAAACAGAATGAACTGCATAATAAAATTATCTTAAAATAATTTAGTCTTCATTTTTAACAGGTACTTTAAAGAGAAAATTTTTAATTTGCTGTCAACAGCAAATTAGAAATAGAAAAATTCAATAATAGACAAGATTTATGTAATAAATAAGGAGAGGATTTTAAGTATTTCAATTGGTATAAGATTTGTGTAAAACTTCTGGTTAAAAAATAAAACAAAACAAAGACAATGTAATAAAAATTTTTAGTGATATATATATAATTCACTTGTGTATGCCACGCACCTTTTTTAATCAAAATAAAAAATGTGATGCATATAAAATAAGAATTATGGTCATCATGTTAAAGTGGCTGTAAAAGGTATGAGTAAGGATTTAACAGGACAAATGTGGCTTAATTTGGGTCTAAGGAATTTAGGAATTTATCCTCAACTCTGGGACCCTTGATGCTTTTGCAATTATCAAAGATATTCCAAAAGGTCTTGGAGTGACTGCATCAGATTTCTCAATAAATTTGCAATTCCTAGTAATTGATTCCAGGGCATCAGTAAGTATTACAGTTGCATTTACAAAAAGGATTGTAATAAATAGGTGTTCTAGAAACAATTACTGGAGATGAGCCATCTTGTCAAAGAATTAGAAGCATGTGGAACTCTAATAAAAATTATCATCTGGAAGACAAACTGAAAAATTGGAACCTACCTCAGCTGTCTAAAATATTCCTAGGAGAAAACACGTTGAGTGAATTATAATTTTGCAATGATCCAGATAGTAACATTGTACACATTCTCAATCGATCATTCATCTGTCAATATTTTCCCTTAATGCTTACTATGGAATCCATGATGGTGTAATTTTCCTAGGATTCTGGCCATGGGTGAATTTGTCAAAAACAAGAGATGTTTCAATAAAATGTTTCTTGTTTTTGACAAACTTATCCAGCTGAAATCACAAGAGTGTGTCATCAACACTTGGAAAACCTTTGGTCTACTATCCATTCTTTCTAGTATAGACAAAATAGTTTTTTTATTCCTTGTCTGTTGTCACTAGTGTGGATTCAATCTTGATCATAGGTCATTATTCCTGGCTCATCTGATGCTTTGTAATTCCTGGACAATAACAATGGATGCCACACAACATGTGGTTGCAATTATACATTGTATACAGAGAACTTAAAACAGTAGAGCACACTGTGACGCAGCTTGCCCTTTAGTTTAAGCTTTCTGATTAGTAGATACCCCTTTTTGGGAAATAAAAATCTAATTTTGATTGCCCGTGAGCCAAATGTGTGGATAGAGAAAGAAAAGACAATTTGTTTTGAAGAATATTCTTTTTCCCTATAACAATATGAGAAAACATGGGTTACACAACAGTGGGCATACGTGAGTAAATAGTGTATATGTATATATTATACACAAAAGAATAATTTATTGAAGATAAAAAAATTGTGCTTTTCAATCATTAATTAGGCATTGCAGGAAACCCAACTTCACCATTTTATCCTTTGGTCCAATTCTACTAGCAAACAAAAGCCTCTTCTGCAGTATTGAACTGCTTTAGAGAGTAGCCATAATAATGACAAGAATTTTGGGAAATATATTCCTTCTAGAGCAAACAAGCGAGAAATATTTCAGTCATAAAAAAAACCACATATAATAAATAATATAAAAAAAGAAGATATAAATATTGGAAGGTGATTATTTTGTTATTGGAATGGATATACACATATTATAACTGGAATACAACACATTATTTATATCAAACAGAAATATAAAATAAGCATTTTCTTCAGTAACAGACATCACAGTTTAAAATAGAACACTGAATTTGAAATGTCGATCAACAAACAGGCTGAGGCTAAGTGGCCAATATAAAAAATTTATATGTAAATTGGCTATGCTACAAGGAAGTTAGTTATTGGTTTGGTTTAAATTGTTTCTATGGTCCCATTAAAATCAAATCTTGCTTAGTACAAGACATTGATTACATTTCTCAGGTCACTTTTGAATAAAGATGCTGAAATCTGGCATGAGCTATAAAATAATATAGGAAATTACAAAAATATATTCATTGTCCTCAAGAATGTGAACAGCACAAAAGACACATTGAGTGTAACATAAAATAATATAAAAATAGGAAGGCAAGAATAATTTGTGACCTGGGAAATGAAAACACTAGTTGTTAATAAATGCAAAATTGCTATTATTTTAACAAAAGTTACCATATGTAGCAGATGATCATAAGCATCATTTGCAAAAACTAATGAATAAAAAACTTACAAATATTTCCTAATGTCGTTGTCTATGACAGGGCTTTACATATACCAGATCTTGTTATGAATACTGAGTGCAGATAATTTATAACTATTAAATTATAGAAATAATGCAGCTTTTTACAATTCACAGCCAGCCCATTGTAAACTGGCACATTTGATCAAAGATATTACATAGACTATTAGTGGAATAAATTACTATAACACAGTAACTACAAGAGCAAAAGAGCAGTGGGTACAAGGTTAGACCTTGATAAAGCGACGCCAACGTATCCTGGCAGCAGCCACCCAACTTTTAGTAGGTCAGAGTCTTTCACGACGGAACGTCTCCCAACGTGCGTCATCAGATTCGTGAGTGAGGTATCTCTGACCCACCTGGTTCTCAAGCTCACGGAGATCACACCAAGTCTGGTAGTCCTAAAAGTTCAATTTCATGTTTAGTAAGTATATAAAAAGCTGACATTCCTTAAACATTTAGCTTTCAATATAAAAATTCTCTTTTATATCTAATAATAATGCAATTCTGCATACCATGAATGGTAGCCAAGCTTCAAGAATGCTATGCAAGTTGTCAGATTCATGAGAGCATTTATTATGCATGATCTATTCCTAAAATAACATTAACAATATAATGGAATTAATTAAAGTAAACTATACATGTTTGGATTCCTTCATATACAGACAAACTTAATCAAATTTCTTCTGGACTCTGGACTGTGTATAGAGAATGTTACAGATTGAAGAAATCCAAAAATGTGGATGACAAATTGTAAGTAAACTTAGTAATGTGTTAAATATATAGTGTTTTAACTACATATTGGCTAAGTGAAATGAGGCTTTCCTGGTGTAGTTGATGCAGAAATAGTTCTCGGGTGCAGGTGCGATGAAAACGTGATGTTTCGACGATCAAGAGCCCTGTTGTCATCTTCAGCCTGAAGATGGCGACAGAGCACTTGGTCATCGAAACATCGCGTTTTCATCGCACTTGCACACAAGTGGAAACCCGAGTACTATTTCTACATATTGGCTGATTCATTTATTTATTAATTTTATAAATGCCAGATAATTCAATTATTGTATATTTAATCTTATTGGGGTATTGTTAATTAACATTTGTTTTACCTGCAACCAGATGTGTGAGAGTGACTTGTCTACAGTGAACCTCTTCCTTTGTTTTACTTGCAGAAGGTTGTTGATGAGGTTAATTGCTGTACATAAATAAACAAGTTAAAATCTGGACATGCTGTATATTACAATTAAGCATCATTATTATAAACATAAAAAATCCATAAGTTCATGTTTCACTTTTAAGCACAAGATTTCAGAACCCAGCTGAATGCACAAGTGAAAGCGGCTGCATGTGAAAGTTCCTCCAACTATTAATTAAACTAAATTTGAAAGCACAAGGTTATCTTACAGGACTTCCTTATAATGAAGTTTCTTTGTAAGTTTAACTCTGACCAAATTTTTAATATGTATTATATAATATAATATATATTAAGACTTTTAAGTATATGTGCAAAAATTATGGAAAATGAAACATTCTGAATTTTTTTCCTCTTTTGATGAAAACACCTTTCTTGGTATATTAATATTTTCCCCTGAAATTTATACTATAATTTTTGGAGTTTTTAAAAATTAATGCTTAAATCATCAATTTTTCTAATCAAATCACAATAGCTGTTTACTGATAACGAATCTCCATTTTCTGAGTCTGGGTTTGCATGTTTCATTCTTGGAGTGCAAAAGCTGCCTTTGTTGCTTCAGATCTAAACTGTTATTGCAAAAATAAAATTAAACTCAAAAGGTAAGATCTTTGGTAAGTGTTAGACTCAGATTGCAAACACAACCAAAACACTTGTGACTAAGAGCACACTTTATGTACATTGATATCATACTATGGCTACATGCTCTTCCAGAAGATAGGGAAGAAATCTATTAATTCAAAGAATTAAGCATTGCAAAACTTTCACATCACAGTGGGTGTCTTGCTTTAACACTGTCAACAATGGGCTAATATAGTTTCTATGTTGAAATATCCACATCCCCTTCCTATGTTACTAAAAGGGAGTTGCCTGTTTTAGGATCCCCCCCATAAATATCATGTGAAGGGTGTAAAGATCTCAAGGAGACGGAAGTCTGTAAGGATACACTTTCTCCTTCAGGTTTGGTCCCAGACCAAGGGTCTTACACTGAGGTTTTCATAAGCTGAGGTACCTTTGTGTATGTTTAGGATTGCAGATTTTGGGCATATGACAAGAGCTATCTTCTGATATCCCTCTGGACCAGGTGCCCCCCAAATCTAGTTTGGGCATAGAGTCAGGTCTGTTGCATCTCCACAACCATGACTCCAGCTGATGGAGAGGCACAGGACAAGTATCAAATGACAGATTACTCTAACCTACATACAAGACGTCCTAGGGTACTCCCTGCATTACTTTTAGGCTGACTGCTTGGTATGATTTTAAGCAACAAACCAAAAGCCCTTGTCAAGCATTGGCTCTACCATTCCACATCCTCCCATTATAAAGGAGAACCATAAAAACAGATAACCCTCATGTAACCTGTCTATCTAAAAAGTAAAATAATTGTGTAATATGGCAAACTTAAACCCATGAAGGTAGATTTATACCCATAATACAAAGAAGGAGCTGTAATAATATTGTACACAAAGTTAAAAATTCTTCAGAAAACTCTTTCATTTTTAATCTGTAAAATCTCTGAAGAACATGTTTATATTGTTTTAGTTTTTACCAAATAAAATGGTATTTGTTTGAACATAAACAAATAAATATGGACAATGCAAAATGTAACCATTTTGTAGTACTAGAATCAACATATTTATTTTACTTCTTAGCAGATTTCCACAGAAGAAATGTAATCTCTTCCGGCACAAAAATATTGTCCTTTACAAAGAAAAGAAAAAAGACAACCACTTTTAGTCGAATCTTCTACATTGGGAAAACAAAAACAAATTAACAATGATTTGTGTTATGCACTGGCAAGGGCTGGAAATTCCTGGATGTTGTAGAATACTCAAAAATGAAGAGTTTTTAGAGAAATATTGCAAACAAAAATATTCCTTCATATTATAGAGAACGTAGATTTTCCCAACGAAGATGCTGGATGAAGAGTTCTCAGGATTCCAGTCGGGTGAAGAAGATGGCGGTGTCAGCCATAGAAACATTGTGGATTACAAACGGCATCACCTGACTGGAATCCCGAGAACTCTTCATAGTATTCCTTCATAGTTGGCATTACGAAACAATTAACCTTGGCACAACAACTAAAAACACATAAATGTGAATACATCCAAAATAAAACAGCAACTGATAAAACAAGGTTTGTTGTCAGGGCAACCAAAGACTTTACTGCCCTTTATTTTGCAGACTGAGGCCAACATCTCTCTGATGCAATTGAGTTTTAAGGGAAACATTACATGAAAATTATGGTCATAATATAAATGTAAAAAGAAGGTATTTACCATCAGATGAAATTTCTTTCCACGGAGAAGGAGGGTACATAAAAGCTGCATTTTGGATTTGCTCATTGATGTCTTCATCTTCATTGAATGGGAAGGTACCACTTAAGCTAACATAAACAATGACTCCAACACTCCACATATCTAGAGATCTGTTATAGCCTTTGTTACGAAGAACTTCTGGAGCTAAAACAGATATAGAATCTTCTGAATACATTTGTATTACTAGTGAATAAATTTCAATACATATATATATTTTGTAACAACCCATTACAATCATTAGGTTAATAGTAAATTTTGTTGTTAGTTTTAGTTCTTGTTACGTAAATTGTATTAATATTTATTCGTTAGTTATTTTATTTGGCGTGATGCCAGATGTTATATCTATGGCCATTGGTCACATAGGCTATAAGTAAGATGTAATATTGAATACAAAAAAGGATTATAAAATGGTTCATTTAAGCTTCGGATATGTACACTGTTTATCTAGCCGTTGCTATGAATATACCAGAGACATCGTTTGTCTCTGCACTCTATAATCTCTGTTGCACTAAATTCCAAGGAGTGTCCCTGCATGTCGTATGTGAACGTCAGCAGATGACATAGGCCGACTATCACTTGCGATATGAATGCAATTATTCAATGAATTGGAAATTTAAATATATTCATCTGAATGTTTCTACAATTGGTGTAAAACCAAAAAATCTAATAGGATAGAAAAATATTATTTTCACAAATGATTCATTGTTTACAAACAGCTATTTACTTAATACATAGAAATAAACAAATGAAGGTGCTCAGCAAAGTTCTTACCATGGTCCTTTGATGACAGAGTTGAACAAACAATGTGGTACAGAACAGGAATATTTTATAAATATTATGAAGTACATTTATAACGAAAGTAACTTATGATATTTAGGAATAATAATAATAATCTGAATAATAGTAAAAAGTTTTAATATAATAAATAAATTTGGTTAGGTCGTAAGAGTAATAAATGTTTGTGGTGAAGTTAACGAGGAAAGAAGATTTGTGCATCCGGACAACCGATGTTGGCATCAGTTAGGATTGTTGTGGGGAAGGATATGAGTATGTATGTGTATATGAATATGTGCGTATGCTAGAATAACCGTGTGGGGATGCTAGTCATCCATCGGCTGTCTCCCCAGGTTGCGCAGTGGGGACCACGACTGAGATAGGAGTAGTACCGATATTTCGGGGTGGACAAAAACTAGCATGGTGAGGGGCAACAGGCCTCACCAATACCGACTTGAGGCATGAGGATAATGATCTGGGAATGGCTCAACATTGAACAAAAACTTAAATGGTTGTGTTACTGTTGCACGGCTGAAAGAAAGGGGAAACTATAGCCGTGTCGTGAATTTCCGTGTACATACAACTCTCAATGCATAAAAATATGATGGCAGCCTCTCAGGTAAAATATTCCGGAGGTAAAATAGTCCCCCATTCGGATCTTCAGGCAGGGACTACTCGGGAGGATGTCATCAGAAAGACAAAGAGTGACATTCTATGTATGAATCAGAGCGTGGAATGTCAAAACTGTGCTGGTAGGTTAGAAAATCTGGAAAGGTTAAAGTTAGATGTAGTAGGAATTAGTGAGATTTTTGGTCAGATAAATATAGGGTGATTAGCACAAAATCGAATAGAGGAAATGCAGGGGTAGGTCTAATAATGAATAGAAGGCTGGGTCAACGCATATGTTATTACAAATAATATAATGAAAGGTTAATTACGATACCAGAAATTGAAGAAATAATTTAACATGTCACACATTATAAATGTCAAGGGAAATGAGAATTTGATAGTAATGGGTGACTGGAACGCAGTTATAGGAAAGCGAAGAGAAAGTGGCGTATTTGGGGACTATGGATTTGGGGAAAGGAATAAAAGGGGAGATAGGCTAGTATAATTTTGCATGGAACACAGTTTAGTCATGACGAATACCTGGTTTAGGAATCATGAAAGAAGACTAGAAACATGGAAGAAGCCGGGGAACATGGGCAGGTACCAATTAGATTATATAATGGTTAGACATAGGTATAGGAATCAGGTACTAAACTGCAAGACGAACCTAGGAGCAGATATAAACTCTGACCATAATCTGCTGGTTATGAAATGCAGGCTGAAAATGAATAAACTCAAGAAAGGAATTAGAACAAAAAGATGGGAAATGGAAAAACTGCGATAACAGGATGTGATTCAGAGTTTCAAAGAAGTTATGAGGAGTAGATTAATAGAAAGGAGAAAAAAACAATATAGAAGAGAAGTGGGGACTCTTAAAGGAAGAAATGACTAAGGCAGCAGAGGAAAAAATAGAAAGAATAGCTCAGACCAATAGGAAAGCATGGATAACACAATAAATAATAAAAATGATTGATAAAGGAGTAAACATAAAAACGCAAGAGATGAAAACGGTAAAGAGCAGTTCAGACCCTTGAAGAATGAGATAGATAGAAAGTGCAAATCAGCCAAAGAGCCTTGGCTACAAGAGAAATGCAAAGCAGTTGAAGATTTAATGGTGAGAGGGAAAATAGACGCAGCTTATAGGAAAATCAAAGAATCATTTGGCGAGAGGAAAAATATTAGCAAGAATATCAGAGTGAATGGGAAGCCAATTATGGATAAAGAAGAAAAAGGAGAAAGGTGGAAGGAATATCTAGAAAAGCTGTATCATGGTGGAAGTCTAGATCAGTCAGTAATAGAAGACAAGGTGGATGACGAAGAGTTAGGGGACAAAATTTTAAGGTCAGAGTTTCATAGGGCGCTGAAAGATCCGAGTTATGGTAATGTGCCAGGAATTAATAACATTCCAGCAGAGTTGATAAGAGCATCGGGTGAAGAAGCACTATCATGGCTGCTCGAGATAGTTTGTGAAATATACGAAACAGGAAGAATCTAAGATTTTAGTAAAAACATAATTATACCCATACCAAAGAAGGCTGGGCTGATGTGAACAGCACAGAACAATTAGTTTAGTATCCCCTGCATGCAAAATATTAACGAAAATAGTATATAAGAGAATGGAATGTCAAATGGAATGAGAGTTAGGAGAAGATCAGTTTGGTTTTAGGAAGAATATAGGAAAAAGAGAAGCTATATTAATTTTAGAAGACAGGATATGAAAAGACTGGCCTATGTTCATGGCATTTGTAGATTTAGAAAAAGCTTTTGATAATGTGAACTGGAGCACATTATTAAGGATTTTGAAGACAACTAGAATAAAATATCAAGAAAGGAGGCTAATACATAACCTCTACAGAAGAGAGGCAGCAGTAATTAGAATAGAAGACCATGAAAAGAAAGCAGAAATCAAGAAAGGAGTAAGCCTATGATGCAGTCTATCACCCATGCTGTTTAACTTATATATATAGAACAGGCGATGAAGAAAGTGAAAACAGAATATGGAAAGGGAATAATATTGTAAGGAGAAAAAATAAAAACCTTATGCTTTACTGATGATATTGTAGTATTAGGTGAATCAGAAGAAGACTTGGAAACCATAATAAATGGCATGCACATAGTCCTGGAGAAAGAGTTCAATATTAGGATTAATAGAGGGAAGACCACGGTAATTGAGTGTAGTATGGGAAACAGTGGAATAACAAAGGGCGTTAGATTGGGAAGGGATATTTTGACAGAAGTTAAAGAATTCTACTACTTGGGAAGTGTAATAACTAGGGATGGTAGAAGTATAGTGCACATAAAGAGTAGGATAGCACAGGTAAGGAAGGCTTTCGCGATAAAGAGGGATATACTTGTGGGAAATATAAGTGTGAATATTAGGAAATCATTGCTAAAAATGTTTGTATGGAGTGTCGCGTTATATGGGTGCGAAATGTGGATGATAGAAGTTGGGGAAAGGAAAAGAATAGAAGCCTTTGAAATGTGGTGCTATAGGCGAATGCTGTAAATCAGATGGGTGGATAGAATCACAAACGAGGAAGTTATAAACAGAATAGGGGAAAAGCGAACAATGTGGAGGGCATTGACTAAGAAAAGGGATAGATTAATAGGCCACGTTTTAAGACACAAGGGTATTGTAAAACAGAAGAGGGAGGCAAAGGATGGAATTTGATAAGCATATTATGGAGGATGTTGGGTGTGCTAATTATAAGGAAATGAAAAGGCTTGTGCAATATAGGTTAGTATGGAGGGTTACATCAAGCCAATCTTTGGAGTGAATACAACATGAAGTACATTGCATGGATTACATTATCTCATTATTAGTCAATTAATAAATTAAAAAAGGTAGAATCATTATGGCAGATTAGTTTTTGAAAGCTCCCAATAAATAATCCTTAGTAATAGTGACTGTCTAAAATGTTTTCTCAATTTTCAGGCAGCACAACTCTCAAATTTTTTTCTCGCTCTGTCAAGGTGGCCACAACTATTAGCAGATGCCATGAAAAATAAACAATTTAATCTAGCAGTCACCTGTTAGGTCAGAGTGTTAAATTGTAAAAAGAGAAAAAAAGAACAAGAAAAGCAATAATGTGTGTATGGAAAATTATTTATAAGAGATTGTTTGAAGCCAATTGAAACCCATTCCAGATGAGTATGATGACTCTTTTCCTTCAAATTCTGCAGTTTAAATGTAGGCAGCCAAGTCAAAACAGCCAAGAAACTGTCTAAGATGATCAGTGATCAAATCATCATATCAGCAAATAAAGGTGCCTAAAATATCTAGTACTGTGTTAAAAGAACCTGTGGGTTTTGCTAGGTACAAAGAATGGCACAACGCCTTGTGCAAGATTGATACCATGAATAGTCACTGACAAACAGTATTTGGCATATTTTACAAAAAAATAAGAGTGATTTTCTGTCTCACTAAGTGACAATAGAGGAAACATGAATTCATCCCCTCAGACCTCTTTCATTTCCTAAAAATTAAATTTCCTTGCCGGTAAACATTTTTTAGTCAATCAAGAAGCAGATATTTTGGCAGAATACAGTGAAGGCACTGAATTGAGATGTGTTGTTGTGGTATTGAGTCCCAAGTCCTGGTCTGATGCAACCCTCCTTGCCAACCCATCCTGTGCAAGCCTTTTCATTTCTACACCCTCCCTAATCTGTTTAGCTTATTCCATCCTTTGCATCTATATTCTATTTTTACCACTCTAATGCTAATTTTACACAACCCTCATGTCTCAAAATGTAGCTTATTATCTATCCCTTCTCTTGATCATTGTTGTCTCTTCTGCTATTCTGCTTAGAACTTCCTAGTTAGTTACTCTCAATCACCATAGATGAAATATATTAACAATACAGGTGATGAAGAGAAATAAAATATTTTGAAAACATAAATTTTCATTTTCACCATCAGGCTGAGAACTTTTAGTAGCACCCATAAAGTACTGATTTGACAATACATTTCATTCTTATTGAGCATACCTAAATAAGCAGGTGTGCCTACAACAGAGCGGCGAAATGACTTCTCACCAATTATTCGCGCATAACCAAAATCACATAACTTCACCTGTGGAAAATCTGAATCAGAACTAAGCAAGACATTCTCTGGTTTCAAGTCACAGTGGACAATATTTTTACTGTGTAAATGCTTCAAGGCTGCAAGAATCTGAAATAAATTAAAATAACATCAAATTCGAATAAATTCATTGTGATATAAATTTATTGTTAATGAATCATATTAAAATTAAGTAATGTAACAGTGTGACGCATTAAAAAAATTAGAATTTATTTATCTGTTATACAAAGAGTTCATAACTGTATTTAATTTATTCAACAAGGGTGTAGCCATGTAATTTTATATTACAGTTGTCTGTATATTTCTTAAAAACGAGTTATTTAATATATTTGTGTTTCATGCATTAGGGGATTATTTTACACAAGAAAATTGTTAGATGAAATTTGATGAAATGTTTCTTTGTTGTTCTATCATATCATTTGAAGGCAAATTGTTGGCTGGAATAGGAAGTGGCATATGTTTCAAATCGGTAGTTTTGTCTACTTTTCACAAGAATACTACTGTTATATGTAGCCGTAAAAAGGTTTTAAGCAATATTAAAATTCTATTCATTATATTGAGCAATACCTGACTATTTAACTTCTTGGACCAGGGTTTATTAATGATCAATTGACATATTCTAAAAGTTAAAAAGAGCAATTAAGAAAGAAAATGACATGACACAAAAGTTAGGAAAGATAATGATTAGAAACTATAGTATAGTGATAAAGTGGTTAGAGTCGACTTTAAAAGTAGAAGTGAAACATTTCAGTGAAATACCACAAAGAAGAAAAACAATAAAAACATAATAGGAAGAATAAAATGAAAAAAGGACAAATAGTGGAAAATTATAATCAGAATAAACCAAAAACTTGCAATATTTCATATAATACCTCTAGTGAATGAACTGGCATGTTTTAGCCTCAAACAGTTTACATTGTATCTATGATTTAGGTTTTCAATTGTTCAGTTTCTTTAATGAGTTGTGAATGTAAGAGAAAAACATTGGTTCATAATTGAGATGCTGATGATAACAGAGGAGTGAATAGATTCAAAGAGGAAAAAGAAGTCCAATGTTTTGAACAGAAATTAAAGTCAGCTTGTCTTCAGGAATAAAGGTAGAAATCATATTTATATACTTGATATTTAGCTTTCACATTTTTCAAAAGTTTTGGGTTTGAAAGGAAGAAATTGGAGTTAATGGCCACCCTCATTTAACCCAGTGCACCAAGTTTATTACAGTAGGAATATTTATTAGCTTCCTCTTTAAATATTTTTAGACTTCTGTATCAGTGTATTCACCCCAACAATTCTCAAACTACATTTTCATTTAACCTTCATAATACTCCAAAAACTTAATAATCCACTCACAGTTTAACAGATCTTTTCTTTCACGAGAACCACCAAAATATTTCAATACATAAAGTGCTGAATTTCTAGGCAATTATATTCAAAGTAAAAAGGAACACTTTATGTGAGGTTATGTTCAGCTTAGTTTTATGTTTCTATTTGAACAAAAAAATTAGACAAAAATAGAATTTATTAAAGCAAATTGGAAGTCTATAATACATAATTCATGACAAGGTCAATAAAAAATAATTGTAACTATGAAGTCTCATTCATTTAGAAAAGTTCAGCTGAACTGTGTCTCATTTATCAAAGAAATCCAAACCATAATTTTGCATCCAGTAAACCAGCAGCAGGTATATCTGAGCTTACCATGCCAACAGCCCAGAACCAATCAGAGGCACCCACACACAACATAATTAAATACACTATATATGGTTACCATGACCAATGCCTGAAATTTCTCCTCTCCTGCTAAGGCTAAAATATTAGATTTCAAAAACTACATCAAGTTAACTTGTGACGGGAAATTTTCGTGCACACAATCATTTTTCTAGATACCGTTATTGTTAAACTTAAATAATAAAATTAATTAATGGCAACTTATACAAACTATTCACCTGTGTGATAAGGAACTTGGTGATCCTCTCACTTAGTCGGCCTTTCTCACTAGAAAGTATCATTTCCAACATGTCACCCTTCAACTTTTCCATCACTACAAAAATCCTTTCCACAGTTTCAAATGTCCTTTCAAGATTAACTACTCCTGCATGAAAGATGGTATGCAGTATAGACACTTCATTTTTCAATTGTGCTTCTTGTTTAGTTGGAAAACGGGACTTGTCTATCACTTTGATTGCAACAGCCCTACCAGACTTACGGTGAACACCTGTAAATAAGTTCATGTAATTAAGATACAAGCTGTCCATTACACTTTCATTTTACCATTTTACCTGAACAACAAATCTGAAAAAAGTTGAATAAATGAAGATATAGCAACTTATCTCATCCACTTTCAGAATATATTTTGTAATTGAGTATTACTGTAACACAGGAGAATCCTATCCACATAATGTGGCAATGACAGGGTTTTACTATGAACATGTGCTCTTTGAAATGATGAGAAATACACAAAGAACTAAAATATAGGTGTATGGTTAGCAGAATATGATGAAAACTAGGTAATGTACTACAACGTTTAATTTTGGTGGCTCTACTTATTTTTTCTAGACACAGTAATTATTAAAGTTTAATAATAAAATTTATTAGTGACAACTTTTACAATCTATTCAAAACAGATGTGTGTCAGACAATAAATTACTAGTTAATTCAATAGAGAAAGGCAAATTCAAAGAAGGTTTTCACATGACAGCTCTGCTATCCTCTTCAGGGTTACATTCTCTCTGCTTCCTTTTGTGCTATCTATTATCTTGTGCCTTTACCTTCCTTGCAATCTCATCCCGTGAAATATTATTCCCATTGTTTCCATAGTAAGCAGTTACATCTCAGCAAGTGCCCTACCCAATTAATCTTTCTTTCTCTTATTATTTGCAATAGTTTTCTCCTCTCATCAACCCTTTGAAATACTTCATTTCTCACTAGTTCCTACCAAATTAACATTTCCATCATCCTCCACAACCGCAACTGGAAAGCTTCCAGCATTTACTCAATTTCACTTCTCAATATTCATACATTGCTCTGTAAATGAAGTGACTAATCTTTTCCTCAGTACTTCAACTAGTGTGCCACATAATATAAGAGATAGAAAATCAATTATTAGGTGAGATTTCTATTCTTAGGTCAAAGAAGGGTTAGGACAAATGCCAAAAAACATCATACACACATGGAGTGTAATAATTGTGACCCCCCAAGATTTGTGCTTTCTGACGGCAAGCCGGTTGCCTGATCCCCATAACTGAAGTTATGAAAACGTTTAAGTGACTTCTTCAATGCGTAAGCTATGCTACATGCTATCAGGAAGCACAAAATTAAGAATATATATATATATGAGCCAGGAAATGACATTGTCATGTTTATTAAAACAATTAATGGGGAAAGGACAGAGAGATAGAAAGAAGATGACTTACCTGAGGTTCATAGATGGTAGACACCTTGTGAGGTTTAGAGAACTTGAATTTTCGGAGGCACCGCCCCCTTCATCAGGAAGACATTTCCAGTGATCGGCTAGCCGACGACTGAGCAGCCAAAATTTGCTGCTCTGCTAACTTAGGTCGTAAACAATTGACCCCACCAGGTCACCAACTTTCTCTCTCAATAAGGGTCTGGGAAGAGGCAAGGACTTGATGGGGTTTGGGGAGATGCATACTAACACCCCCATCTTGACACACATTCATTCAAACGCATCCACCCTTAGAGGTGTCAATATTTAAATATTGATACACACTCTCATACATACATACATACAACCACCATTCAAACAAAAGGCAAGGTATACACACACACACAGAAGGTTTTATTGTATGTACACTTCCAATGGACTCGTGCTTTGGGGGGGGGGGGGGGGAAAGGTTGGAGATAAAGTTATAGGATATTGAGGTTTTTGGATATTAGGATAGTAAGTAAGGATAGTAAATGAGGGAGAAAGATAGGAAATACACTTTGAAACATATGTTTGGCACAGAATTATGCTCAGGGAAAGACATATGTCAAGCGTAGAAAAGAAAGGAAGAAGGAAGAAAGACTGAAAATATTCGGCGCCGCCTGGACTCGAACCCGGATCGTCACAGAGCCTCCGCTGTGGCCGCGGAGCGCCTTGACCATTAGGCTACGTCGCCGGTGCGTCGAAGATAGTCAGTCATGGATATATATATATATATATATACGATGTATTTAGTTGGGATGTCCCGGCGGCGCCGAATATTTTCAGTCTTACTTCTTCCTTTCTTCTCTACGCTTGACATATGTCTTTCCCTGAGCATAATTCTGTGCCAAACATATGTTTCAAAGTGTATTTCATATCTTTCTCCCTCATTTACTATCCTTACTTACTATCCTATATATATAGCCGTTCACTGGAAATGTCTTCCTAACTTTCTGATGAAGGGGGCGGAGCCTCCGAAAATTCAAGTTCTCTAAACCTCACAAGGTGTCTACCATCTATGAACCTCAGGTAAGTCATCTTCTTTCTATCTCTCTGTCCTTTCCCCATTAATTATATATATACACACATAATTAACTACTTTGGATAGGTAAGAGGGATAGAGAGCAGCTGACAGTTGACATTGTGAGGCTGGGATGCAATAATGCCAAATTCCTCAGGGCAGTATGTCTTATCAGCCGGCTACACAGTCAACAAATGGAAAAAGCTTAAGAACAGGGCTTAATGTGCAGCAAATTTATCATACCTTCCTTATTTTACCTGCTATTTCTGTGTGCACAAGTGTGTAGTTTAGACTTATAAACATTTAAGAATGGGGGAGATTTTAACCAATATTTATCTATTTTTAAGAGATATTGTACTTATTTATAAACACAAACATACCTCCATACACCGTTCCAAATTGACCAGACCCAAGAACCTCATCTGGGAAAATCTGGTATACCTGGCTCATATCCATAATTCTGTCCTCTGGTTCAGATGAATTTGGAATATCAGTTTCTGAAATAAAATAACATGTTAATAAATAAATTGCAGAGCAGAAGAAATGTTTTCAAATGAAACTTAACAGTAAAGGCTATAGAACTGAATTACAGGATCAGGGTGAAAAATTCTCAAATGGACCAAGAAACAAACCTAGGGCCTCTGCTTGCTGTTGAATCTCCTACCATCTGAGCTGCTCTGGTCATCAGATGGAATTTTCTACACGAGTTGTATAGATCTGAATATAGACTTACCTATAATTAACTAAAGCACATTCTTCAGTCAATTTTTAGCATTTTAATAGATTAAGAAAGTTTGCACCTAATGGGAACTCAACCAGGGTATATCAGATGGTAAGAGTTCAGAGAAATAAGTGGAGATTTTAGGTTCAACTACTAGTTGATTTAAGATTTTTCCATAAATAAATTGAGATAATGGCCTTTTTCAATTCCCTTCCTATGCTATTAAAGGGCCTATTCCCCCCCCCCCCCCCAACAAAAAAAAACTAGGACTGAATCTAAACTGGCAGCAACAAAAAAGTAAATGCTAGCCAGCCAAGTAGAAGAATCAATACCAAGAACGATTCTCAGTTCATTTGAGGAATTTTCACCTATTGATTCACAATCTGTTAGAGAAATTTTCACCCATCATGACAAAATATACATGTTAAATGTGTTTTTCAGATTGCTGACCAAATATTTCTCAGCGTAGAGATATTGGACGAAATTCTAGCTTGTTAAGTTTAATGAAAACATGCAACTTTTTGATGACTACAATAGAGAGAATTTCATCCACATGGATTACATAATCTACAGTCAATTCAGATATTACACAAACCTGAAACACCAAATACTGCATTAGTTCACATAGAACCACTCCTCAATCAATATCCTCTTAGCTCCAGCCCAGTGTGGGCATTATATTTTGCAAAACCAGAGGACACAATCACCTATGAGGTGATTCCTTACAAATATTGTTATATTTTTGCAAAAATATATTCAAATTTTAACAAATTTATTCATTATTTTAAAAGTTTATGAAACCAACTAAAAACTTCAAAAATATATAATAATAAAACAACAGAGAAATAATGTTTTACAATGGTTTGTCCTGCGTATGGCAGGGATGCAGTGGTGGTGGCAGCAGTCTCTGTGCTTTTCCTCCTAGCCACTAATAATAAGCAATCAAATATCACATAGAATATGTATTAAATATAGAATTTAATATGATATTGAAAGCAATGAAGGATATTAACACTAAAAATTTCACAATTAATAAAAAATCCACATGAATAGAAGGAGTATTAAAAACTGAAACAACATAATCAATATAAATTATTACCAAGTGATACTAACCATTTATATTGCAACAATAAGAAAATCCAGAATGTGTTTATAGTATTAAAGTCAATAGGAGACTTTTGGAAGATGATAGGGAGGTAGGAAGACAGCTGAGGTTTGGCTTCTCAACTCCCTCTTGATGTCTGTATGAAACATTTTTATTAAACAAAGGCTTTCCTGGTGTATATGATTAACAAGGAATTCAACACATCCTTTTCATAAGTTGTCTTTTCCATACAGCCTAGCCCTCAGGAAAGCTCACATTTACTCCACCTGGAATAGTCTCAAATCCTCAGTACCCTTATCAACAGAAATTACTATACAAAATACCTCCATAGACAGATACACTATTCCCTACTTAATGTCCAAGTGCCCACACCCTTTTCCAACCCCCCTTCCCCATCCCAAATAGTCCACCCCTCAGCACAATCTACTCCCTCCCTTGCCTACAAAAGTCAACTCCATTTTCTGCCTGACCTACTCTGGACTGCAATCTATCTCAAAATAAAAAACATTCTACCTATAATAATAGTAAAATAAAAATTTACAGATAAACATTGAGAAGACAACATTATGAAATAATTTAAACACGCCAGACATGTTGATGTGAGATTAGCATCTTTCTCTAATAGCCATAACATAAGAAGTGTCCAGCTGGCTCACAGGCTAAGCTGTTCATGAAGAAGAAGGCTAACACCCAAAAAAATTAAAAACTTCCTACTTTCCTGAATTCTTTTTTCTTTTCAGATCAATTATTTAATTATTTTAACAATTATGAATTTATGAATGTATACTATGCAGTCAGCTGACACAATATTCAGTCCAACTGTTCAGAGGAAGGGAGCTTAGGCCCTCAAAATTTTTATGTCACTGCCCCCCCCCCCCACCCAACCTAGTGACATTGAATGTTAGTATAAGTATAGCCAGCTGCACTCTATCCAAATTTTCAGGGTCTAAGACCCTTTCCTGGGAGCATTAGGTTAGTGGCTAGTCAAACCAGGATGATTGTCCTTTTTTTTGGGTTAACAGGCTACATGAGGGTGATCCTGAAACCGGTAACTCCCCTTTAATAGCATAGGATGCGGAAGGTAGAGCAAGGTAGCCAAGGCTAACTAGGGTTATGGTTTAAGGATCCTACCCAATGTTTCACCTAAAGAGATGCAGGGACAACTCTAGAAAAACTGCATCAGGTAGGTCTGGTACTATTCTCACGCCCTTCCGAATGATGGGAGATGAGTTTGCTGTATGGTCGCAGCATTCCCTTCTCCATGTCTCCACCAACTTTAGGAGGCAGTTGGCCGACTGATCCAATGGGATCAGCTGACAGCTCTTGCCATATGCCCAAGGTCTTCGACCCCAGTCCTAAAATAGGTGAAGTTGTCTCAGCATGTGAGAACTTTGATTTTTTTTAAAAAAAAGAGTGCAAGGCATTCCCAGCATAATCAGGTGAGCCTGCAGTCACTCTGGGGTGAAGCGCCTGCAAGAAAACTCCTGCAGCACTTTCTCCGTGTCTTTTATTTTAATAGTATGGTGTACTTACTGCATGTAGTAGCTGAAACAGGCATGAGAGCCTGTCGTATAGAGGTCTCCCAACTCTTGGCTAGGTGAGCACCAACTCCACTATCTGAAGGAGGTAATATAGCTACTGTTCCTTCTTTCTGAGCTCCATACAGTGGATCTTCCCCCACATAATAATCTACGTTAGCCGTCCTCAGTTCAAAGCAGTGCATATTTTCTGTACAATGTAAAGTTATAGACACATCAATTGTGTTTTAAGTAACAAAATATGCAACATAATAAAATGTACACTTTAATTTGAAAAACTTGGAACTCTATGAGAGACTGATTAAGAACAAATCAATTAATTTTATACATAACAAATTCAGGTAAAAATAATGTTACATTTAAAAATAGGTTAATCTAAAACTACCACAAGCTGTATACATATTGTCATGGAATTAATTAACCTTTTGATCTCTTTGCAAGGTTCCTTCCATGCAGCGGTCAAACATCACAAATACTATTAAGCCAGTAGAATGTTAGTAAATGTAATCTGGGTGATACATCAAAAAATTAATCACCTATAATTTTAGTTCAAGTTAAAGCAAGATTGATCAAAAATAGTCTAAGTAACTATTTTTCATACCACTCAATATGTCCACGAGTTTATTTTTGTGTGAAATGTCAATGGGTCAGGTTTAGGAACATCCACAAAAAGAAGTGCATTAAACCAGTTTTCTGTGATGCAAACAATAATATATTGGTTCTAATGAATTTCTACGGTAAACATGTGTAATGTTTCAAAATTATAACTATATTTAATGGGGGGAAATGCCTAAATTGTGGGCTTTTCCGAGAATTAACCTTGGAGTGGAAAGTGGACGCCAACAAAAGGGACATCCATGTGCTGAGACGCCAGTCGGATTACCAGAGAACGAAGGCCCAAAGTCAGCCGCGTCGGCCGAAAAATATATTTTGTGGACCAGGAAAATACCAGAGTTAGGGAATATTTTCCCATGAGAACTGCCCAACGATTAGTACACTATGGCTCTGGAAGGGGGAATCCGAGGTGTCAAAATTACAGACAGGAGCAGAAATTGGCATTTTGGATCCAGCAGGAGAAGAAGAGTTTTTTGGACTTGGCAGCAGCAAGTGCTTCCTTGCCTCAACGACATGAGACTTATGCTGGTCCAGCTAAAACCCAGAATCATGGCTTGGATGTGACTCAGGCATAACATGGACCGGACCACATGCTGCCTTCAGCCAACACCAAGAGGGAGATAGGCAACACCACTTCTGCCAAGGTTAATCTGAGGTATTGTAAACTCCTGGGGCGAATGGGTCTATTTACCATTTTTCCAAGATGCTAGTCATTTATTCTCCCAAGCCACGAACACCCTGAGAGAAAGAACTTAATATAAATGCCGGGGGGGGGGGGGATGTATAAATGTAATTAATAATGTATGAAAAATAAATTTTTAGCAGTATAATCGTCGGCTAGCCGATCACTGGAAATGTCTTCCTAACCTTCTGATGAAGGGGGCGGTGCCTCCGAAAATTCAAGTTCTCCAAAACTCACAAGGTGTCTACCATCTATGAACCTCAGGTAAGTCATCTTCTTTCTATCTCTCTGTCCTTTCCCCATTAATTATATATATATATATATATATAAAACTTTACTAAACAGAGCATGACAAATTCAAGTCATTTCCCAAACTGAGCATGTTAATAGTTCCCTTCATATTTTCTTATTTCTTTTAAACTATTTCTGTGACATAGAAGAATATATTGTGGGTGAATACTGATATATAATAATGTACGTAGACTTTCCCAGTGTATAATTCAGATACAATCTTCTTGGTTATCCAACCAGGTCAAGGCTTTATAAATACACACAACGTTTCCACAGACATTCTGATGATAGTGGCAGAGATTGAGTGTATTTTTAATACTACCTGATTGGTGAACCATGAAGATTTTATCCATGATATATAACAGTTCAAGTCAGTGTTGTGCTCCATACACTACTACTTTACATACATATTGTCATAAACATTCAGCATAATGAATTCTTGAATATATTAATTTAGGTACTGTTCAATTACCTCCACGAGGACTCCTTGCAGTCTCGATAGACAAAATCTCTGACAGAGGAATTTCTTTGTAGTAGTTTGAACCAGTGTCGCTTTGGAACAGTGTTACAGCTTTGGTATCAAGCCTCCAATAATGGTGTTTACGCTGTTAGGGCAAATAGCGCTGTATCAATAATCCATTTGCCTAAGATACCATATATGAAAAAAATTACGTAAAAAGATAGTTACCAAGTGATCCTTATTAGTGAAATGCACCATCCAGCCTTCCTTTAGAACTTTTGAGCCCCGCCGCTTTGTATGTTTGACTGACTGAACAATCCTCATGAGTGGAATGTTGTTACTGGGAGATGAGCTGGAGGTAAAAATAGGAAATAATTAGTAGTGTGAAACTGATAAACATTTATATACAATCATTATATATATATAATTAATGGGGAAAGGACAGAGAGATAGAAAGAAGATGACTTACCTGAGGTTCATAGATGGTAGACACCTTGTGAGGTTTAGAGAACTTGAATTTTCAGTCGTCGGCTAGCCGATCACTGGAAATGTCTTCCTAACTTTCTGATGAAGGGGGCGGTGCCTCCGAAAATTCAAGTTCTCTAAACCTCACAAGGTGTCTACCATCTATGAACCTCAGGTAAGTCATCTTCTTCTTTCTATCTCTCTGTCCTTTCCCCATTAATTGTTTTAATAAACATGACAATGTCATTTCCTGACATATACATAAGACAATATTTTAATTCATAACAAAGTCATAAATTGGATAGTGAGGAAAGATATACATTTGGGGGGAAGATAGGAATGCACTCTTTAAAATGAATATGCTCAGGTATAATAATATGCTGAAAGCAAAACATGTTCAAAGTGTAGAGAGGAAAGGAAGAAAATGGAAAGACAAACCTACACCCTTTGAAACATTTGCCATGTTTTGGTTCACAACCAGCCGATACCAACTGTCAATTTAAACTGAATTATTTCTTCAGAATACAAATACATTTATGTATAAATTAAAAGTTCATTTATAACTTACAATAATAATTCAATATAGACAAAACTACTCACCTAGTTGGTCGTTTCATGAACACACAGTCTTCAGGAAATGGAACAGTGTCCTATAAAGCCAAATCAGGTCAATTAAGAATGAAAAACAATATTAACATTAAGAAATGATCAACAAGACTAATACCATACCACACAATCTCCATTGGACAATGGTGACTCTACTGAAGGGGTCTTGCGAGCTCCAGGAGGAGAGTTGGATTCACTGTCACTGTCTTCACATGGTTCTGGTACAGAGCCATTGTTATCTGGGTCCTTGGGATTCTCTCCAGTGCAGTCTCTAGGAACCTTTTCCATACACTTCTTGTGTACATTGTAATGGCAGTCCTTGCACTGCAATCCTTGCTTAAAAATTCCTTTCAAAAGCTTCCGACAAAGCTGGCATACTGTGGGTATTTTATAATTGTGCAATACAAATGTGTGAGGAATCTTAATCCTACCAGCTAGTTCTTTACCCACCAAAGGTGGGCGTCCACCGAGAGATGGAGAACGGTATGGTTTAGGGGGCATCTGGAACATAAATCAAGATTTACAGTAATTAACAATTATAAAATAGGAGTACACCTACTGTCAAAATATCTTATTGTACGCTTTTCATAAGAGCAAAGCATCTAAACAATTTTTCAATGAGTATTCTCACATAGAGTAGTAGCGTTTATACCTTACTTGGAGAAAAAATGAAACTCAACTCATTAAATGTGGAAAGAATTAATGCTTTCATGACTGATAACATATTCTAAGTATAACAACTATATTTTCTAAAATTAATTTTATTTGAAATTCTCCCTATTACATCTGGTTTAAACTGCATTATGTCAGTGATTAAGTGTATTTACACAAGAACTACATTACTAAGTATTACATAGAATAAGATATTCAAAAACAAATAAAAAATTTTTCATAGACTTTCTAATTTTTTCAAGTATGAAATGGAATCAATTGGCAGGAAAGGAAGAGCGATCAACATTATAGGGCTAGTTAAACGTTCTAGAATATATATAATAGTATGTATATAGAAATGTACAGCTTAAAATATCTAATAAAATACAATATTTACAACACAAAAATAAACTGAAAAAATGTCAATTTAGACACAGAGTTAAAAAAAACAGAATCTCAGAATAACCCAGTAGCATTGTAGTAGAGTGAGATGAAAATTGTTAAAATTTTATGTACAAAATGTATCATTTTTAAAATTGTATGTATTCTTTTAATGGATAAAAGTGAAATTTTAATATTTCTATGTGTACAATTTGGCTGCAATTGGGCATTGAAGTTTAATTTGAAAACTGCGATGTATATTTTACAATATAAAATATAGAACACCATATCATACAGTACCAGTATCAGCATAACAATAATGATAAATTTGTACATCCAACAATCTTGTTATTCATTTCCAGTGACAAATAGTATAATCAGTTATAGCCGATCTGATGAAGGGGGCAGTGCCTCCAAAAATTTAGAACTTCAAACCCTACATGGTACCTGCCATCTGTGAACCTTAGGTAAATCACCTATTTTCTATCTCTCTTTTCTATCCTTATTAATTGTTTTAATTAACCTGACAATGTCATTTCCTGACCCACAAACATATATAACAAATTGTTTGAAACGTGACATGGTCATATACATTGGACATTTGGATAATAAGTATGGATAGAAATGCGGGAGAAATCCATTTCTAAGATTATTTGTACTTATGCACCTGGTATTGACCAACCACAGGGACAAATGGTGTGGAGTGGATGTGTAACTTGTGGCTCAAGGATTAGTTTCCTCCACATTGTGGACTCTTATCTGCAACTGAACATTTTAGGGTATTTCCTGTCTGTTTGGAATTACTTGTCTCATTGTTTTATATATATATATATATACACACACGGGCAGAGATGCTGTTACTAGGTCTGAAAGAACTATTCAAGGAGTAGTTACTGTCACTAACTCCAGATATTCCAGAAAATGTAGAATAAAAAACAACAAATAATCATATACGCAACTTTTTTCAATTCTTGTTCAATCAACAAAAGCTCTGCAAAGACAATCTGTATTATAACTATGTTGTTGTTATATTATATGAAGGGTCAAAACTTCTGTTGAGATAGAAACAATGTTCATGACACACACAGATAATTCCAAAAATACATCTTTCCTGTATGTCACTTTACATTCTTGAATCTACTGAAAAATTTTCATAGACCTTTATTCTTAAAATATATATTCAAGTAGTTACCTATTACTGAACCCTCTACACAGCTTATTATTTATCATAAATACTTTTCCTTTGCAAATGTACTTCAAATTAGATGTCGTGAACACACATACTGACATGGCATAATTATGAACAAATATTTCTAGTTTGGGTTTGTGACTTTTTCCAGACACTTTAAAGTGTAACACTGAAGAAAAAATCTGACCTAATTATCAGGGGATCCTGTTCTTTGATTCCCATCAAACATTGAACAGATGAAAATACTATCACTTGAAAATGGGATAAAGCACAGAATTGAGCAAATAAAGCATAAAATTAGTCATACTGGTTATTTGTGTTGTTGAAAAAATACTATTAAATAGTATTACAAACTAACTTCTACAATGTGTCTTATATGGTTTGAAAATAAAAAGTGAGGTTTGTATGCAAATAGTTTCAAAATATAAATAAAAAGTATCATAATTAAGTATTGTGAGAGGATTTAAAATGAAACACTTTTTTTATTAATAACTGTTTATTTTGTGAATAAACATTAACACACCAGAGAAAAGTGTTGGAAAAATCAGAATTGCAAACCATGTACACAGCTTTGATGCACACAATTATCTTTATAATCCCACAAAAAGTTTCAATTAGAATTAAAACTGAAGCAAGAACAGTAACATATCTTTTTTCCTTAGTTTTATTTAGTGTCGTATAATCATGGCTTTTATATGAACTGAATTCAAAGAATTTTATTCTACAGTTTATGCTATAGAAATGTTGGTGTTGTCAACAAAAGAAAACTGTGAAATTCTCCTCAAGTAGACTAAACATTTAATATATTCAATACAAACAGTAACAAGTTTTCAATAATCTACAACATTTAATAATCCAGGGAATAATTTGTACATTTCTGTATAAATTACACCTCTTGATAAACATAATTTTTAAACACACAAAAATCTGTCATTTCCAAAATTGGGACAAGATATTCCAGCATTAATTTATTCTTCCACTAGCACATTTAATTTTAAACAGTCACCATAAATAACAAACAAATAACTCTTGGCCTTCCAAAACCCAGTCAGACACCTGAGAGTTAGTTATTTGTCCAATAACATGACTGCAAGAAACTTCCTTTAGCACCAAACCAAGTCAAACAATATTTTGTCCCATTACCTCACTATAATTTTTATTGTGGACAAAAGGCTGTTGTAGGCATATTACCTTTACAAAAAAATTATATAAAAATTGACTCTTCTCACAATTTCAGTTCAGTTTAATTAAATTATTATACTATACTTTATTTATTGTTTTACTTTTTCCAAGATAGCCAGTAAGCAAAATTGTCATACAACAAACTATCAGCAATAGCAGGGATATAGTTTACCCTAAAAGAATATCCAGAAGACAGCAGGTGTTAGTTGCCAGAATTAGGACTTTGCATATCAGTTTAACACACTAATCTCTTTTGCAGAACTCTGTAACATGAATGTAGCATGTGTGAGATGGCCCTAACCATTCCACACATTCTGTTTGACAGCAGGAAGTTCTTCACTATCAGAAGAGCTACTATAGCAGACTCCACCAATGAAGGGCTCTGTACCTGCCCTGCAGCTATTATGAAGATGGCGGGTTCATGACGTTGGCTGATTTAGTTAAAGGCATTTAGCCTCACTTCAAACTTTGTAATAGTTCCTATGTAACTGATTAGCAGCAGTTGCTCATGACCTTTATGGTTCATGTGACTATAAACTTTAATAATAATAAAAATAAATAAACCTAATGTAATCACATTTCTGACAGATGCTTCAACAGCTGTCTACAATAATTTTTATTCCCTGTAGTTTGGATCCTGCAGTATAAAGATCAATCTCAACTTTATCCATAGTTATCTAGAAGATGAAGGATGGAAAAACCTCAATTGAACCAGGAACAAAGCCCAATGCCTTCCTCTGACTTTGTAGTTGGTTTTTCCATCCTTCATCTTCTAAATCAAGCCATGACCTTTCTGGCTTGCTTCATGAAAGCATTCTTCTATTTTTGAACTATCCATTGATCAATTTACACTTAAATAATCCATTCTTCACTTCTGCCTGGATATCTCCAAGAATGTAAAGTAATTGAGATTCGTAAATTGTGGCCTACAGAATGGAGGTTCAGGCTGGTAGTCGGCTCAGTAAAGCAACAGTATAGTAACCTGAAGGCCATGAAATCAATTTCCAGTCTGACAAAATTTTTCATCTTCTGAATAGTCTCACTGGCCTTCTGGCTTCTTCATGAAACATTTTTCTTCTATCCCACAGTAATTAATCGGGAGCCAAACTAATTTCTTATTCTGGTTCTGAAATTTGTTGACAATGGTGTTACACAGCGAAAACCAATTTCTTGTTACTTTACTTCTTTGATCTGCTATCAGCATACATATTACACAAACCTTTTTATTAGTATTTTATTGGGTAAAATATAGCCCATAAATTCTTTTAAAATCCACAGTCTTAATTTCATTCCATTCAATTTACTGATAATTCAGTATGATACTGTGTATGGTAGACTCTTGATTAACTGCAGTGAGGAGAAATGAATAATCAAAAAAGCAGATAAACCAAAATACACTTTTACAATCCAGACATGATTCTGAAATGAGGCAAATAGCTTACTGTAGTTGAAACTGTTCTCTTGTAGATTTAAAAATGAAGTACACAATAACTTTTATCACACAAATAACCTAATACCATAACATTTTGGACCAGTCACAAAGATAAAGAGAATAATTAATTAGGCAGTGTTTCACATAAAAAATTTAACTTTTTTCCACATAACTGCCCATAATTGCCTACTCTATTAATAACTGAAGAACACAGTTCAGTGACAGAATTCACCTTCCTTCTACAGATTAACAGGTACCCAAATTTGGTCTAGCAGGAACTTTATTGTTCCCTTTATTTATTTTTTAAAAAAAACAATGCCACAGTTGAGGTGCAAAGTGTATACAGGTAATCAAGAATCTATTGAGCTTGTTAAATACTGTTGTTATACTGGATAAATTATATTAAAGGGCTACATCTTCAAGGTTCATATTCTCTCATTTAAAGTTTGCAGCTCATTTATTCATTTTTTTTAAATGAAGTAGAATTGTTACAATTAACTTTTATAAATGTTTATTTTCCTCAAAATATTTTACCAAGTTTTATTTATTTTTAAAAATGCAGTCGTCATTCCTACTTCAAGTAGCTGTACAAAACAAATTACATAATGGAGAAGACATAAATACAGTCAACTATTTTCATAGCTTGATTACAAAGGACAGATATTTAAGATTAAAATATAAGAAACAATAACAGGCAGTACAAGTCAAATCTGACAGGACGACTTCATTGAGAACTTAAGTGGCTTTAATTATTGTCTCCCACTGTCACACTAATCTGTAAATACTCACTTATCTTGATCCTCAAAATAATAATTGAAAAAATTCCTGAAATAACTTTGACTGAATTACTGCATGAGCTATGATGTTGTTCACTGTTTCTCTTGAAGTAGAAAGAATTGACTTACTTAGACATTTCAGAATTGAATGAGCCTAGACACCAAGTATGTAGCTATACTAACTTCATTCTCAAGTATAAACTAAATAAACTATAGGGGATACAGTAGAATGTTTACTTTAATTCACATATTTTACCAAACAAAAATAATAAAACAGGCGATTTACAAGCGTATGACTTATATAGGGTTATGGCTGTTATGTTAGTATGTTCCATAAATTTCAGGTAATTGTAATTTTAACAATTTTAATGTAGAAAAAATGGAATTTTTTATGGCTGGCATCCATAAATTGGAATTCCTACAGAAATCAACATTTATAGTATAAAAAACAAAATTTTATTAAAATTACTGGCCAAAAAAGTCAGAAAATAACATTTAAATATTACAATAAAAAAACCTGCTTCACACAAAAATCCCCCCTCCCCCCCGACCTTTTCTGCTAAAAATATAATTAATTGAACTTTATATGTTTTATTGTGATGTAGTAACTTTAGTTTAATGAGAGGCGTTCCATTGCTTAAAAAATCCATGGCAGAAAGAATGATTAGTTAAGGAGCCTTCTTCAAATTAATGAGCAGTTATATAACTTGAAATGTTCTGTACACACGGATTCAGTTCAGTTTTGACTAAAAAACATTTACTTTAATAATCATAGGATTGATTTGGATATTTTGTCTATTTTTGGACGAGAAGAACAAATAATTTCAAGCAATTAATGACTGAAGAGTTAATTTTATCAGGATTTAATAAATTAGCACTGCTTCTAAAGTAAGTACAAATATTATTTAAAAATTAACGGAACATAATTTTCAGATATTTTATTATCAATAATTGCATTACACTACTTCTCCACATATTCAAGCATTTGTAACGGGAAACTTTTGTATGACTTTATCAAAGAAAGATGTGATAAATGCCAAATCTACACTTCCTGTTTTATCACCACCGTTAAACTGTCTAATCCACTTCCTAGCATTCCATCACCCCATTATTACTTCCCCATATACCCCACATAATTGATTAAGAATGTTTGCAGGCATAACATCCCTTGATTCAAAAAACTAATAACTGACCATGCATCACAGTTGGCAGGTTGTTAAACTGCTTTGAATTTTTCAAAATGGTCATGGGAAACTCAATGTGACTATGTTTCACAGCAGTGTATGGCTCCTAATGAAGGGTCATACCTTGTACTGAATAATTTTACGGTAATAATTATAACATTGTAACAACACAGTGGTTTGTTCTCAATCTTGGAAAATTTTGGAAAAATATGTGTACAATGGATTTTAGCATTATAAATCTAAAAAAATCATAAATAAATATATATTTAAGTTACAATGACCAAAAAGATTTGATAAAAAATTAAATGAAACATATTTTTGGATTAATGATACTTTAAATTCATTGAACATCTGATGAAGTGGTAGACTAAGGGTAAAAGAATCAGTTAATTTTTATGGTAGGGGAGCCTGTTGTACTTCGATCATAAAGTAATTTGGATGACCCTTCAGTTTCTAGATAGGTGCTGTTACTTATATGATTACTGCTGTACTAAGACAATCTTTTCTCACTAGAGGGCAAGCAAGACAGTGGTTGACAATGTGCTATTGTCTTTAAGTAAAATAAAAATTAAATTTATTTGTCCAAACAGTAAAAACTTTTTGTTTTACCATTTTTTCTTTCCTACTTTACTACTGTGTTTCAATTATTTTATTCAGTCTCCTTCAACAACTGCTTATTGATGAGTAATTTGTTATTCCCTATTTCTTTTTTAATCATAACCTAGAATGTTAAGGAGGTTTTGATTGCTCATTGCACCTTCCTGTATCACTAATCAATGATCCATTGCATTGTTACACTACGGAACATTTGTGCTCTGATTTAATTTGATTTATTACATTACAAGAACAAAATATTATATAAATAGATAACTTTCAATTCACATATTTAAAAATAATTAAATTAATTAAAAAGAATTCATAAAAAATATTAACTTTAGGACAACATAAAGTTATTTTGTATAATAAAGGGTTTTCACCATTTTTATTTTTTATAAGTGCAAATTTTTGCAAGTATTGTGGTGTATTATATATATATATATATATATATATATATATATATATATATATATATATATATATATATATATAATATATATATGGATAAGTGACGAATCACGCATTGATAATGGATAGAAAGAAGATAGAATATTGGGAGAAAGGCAGTAAATTCGCTCATTAAATCATATGTACGGCATAGAAATCATGCACAGAGAAATACATATGATCAAGCGTAGAGAGGAATGGAAGAAGGAAGAAAGACTGAAAAATTCGATGTGCCAGGACTCGAACCTGGATGCACGAACAACAGAGCCACTCGCTTAAGCCGGGGCGTGCGTCTATCCACTCCGCCACCACATCGAGTATGACCAACCGAGCATTTTCAGTCTATATATCTTAGGTTTTCAAGTTAGGATGGATAGAGAAGAGGGATGGAAGAATTAGGAGCATCCGTTAGGATAAATTAAATATATATATATATATATATGGGATAAGTGACGAAGTCACGCATTTGATAATTGGATAGAAAGAAAGATAGAAATATTTGGGAGAAAGGCAGGAAATTCGCTCATTAAATCATATGTACGGCATGGAATCATGCACAAGGAAATACATATGTCAAGCGTAGAAGAGAATGGAAGAAGGAAGAAAGACTGAAAAAATTCGATGTGGCCAGGACTCGAACCTGGGTGCACGAAACAACAGTGCATCACCCCTAGAGCCGGGGCGTGCGTCTATCCACTCCGCCACCACATCGAGTATGACCAACCGAGCATTTTCAGTCTATATATCTTAGGTTTTCAAGTTAGGATGGATAGAGAAGAGGGATGGAAGAATTAGGAGCATCCGTTAGGATAAATTAAATATATATATATATATATATATATATATATATATGGGATAAGTGACGAAGTCACGCATTTGATAATTGGATAGAAAGAAAGATAGAAATATTTGGGAGAAAGGCAGGAAATTCGCTCATTAAATCATATGTACGGCATGGAATCATGCACAAGGAAATACATATGTCAAGCGTAGAAGAGAATGGAAGAAGGAAGAAAGACTGAAAAAATTCGATGTGGCCAGGACTCGAACCTGGGTGCACGAAACAACAGTGCATCACCCCTAGAGCCGGGGCGTGCGTCTATCCACTCCGCCACCACATCGAGTATGACCAACCGAGCATTTTCAGTCTATATATCTTAGGTTTTCAAGTTAGGATGGATAGAGAAGAGGGATGGAAGAATTAGGAGCATCCGTTAGGATAAATTAAATATATATATATATGGGATAAGTGACGAAGTATATATATATATAATATATATATATTATATGTCAGGAAATAACATTGTCATGTTAATTAAAACAATTAATAGGGAAATGACAGAGAGATAGAAAGAAGGTGACTTACCTATCTCTCTATCCTTTCCCTATTAATTGTTTTAATTAACATGACAATGTCATTTCCTGACTTAGCTGAGGTTCATAGATGGTAGACACCTTGTGAGGTTTGTAGTTCTTGAATTTTCGGAGGCATTGCCCGCTTCATCAGAAAGTTAGGAAGACATTTCCAGTGATCGGCTAGCCGACGACTGGAAATGTCTTACTAACTTTCTAATGAAGGGAGCGGTGCCTCCGAAAATTTAAATAACTCCAAACCTCACTAGGTGTCTACCATCTATGAACCTCAGATAAGTCACCTTCTTTCTATTCTCTGTCCTTTCCCTATTAATTGTTTTATATATTTTAAATGTATATTTTCGTACAAAATAGTTTCCTTACAACATAATGTTAACAATACAAGTAATTGTTGAAGACTAAAAAGAAACCACCCTAACAACAAGTGAAAGAATCACTTTACAATTATACACAAGAGAAAGGTTCTCAGATTGAAAACCAAAGTTTTTCGAGGTTTAAATAAGTTGATGAAACATTTTGACAACTTTAATCAAAAGGTCACTAGTTTAACAAACGTACCCAGGTGCAATTCCAGGAGTCTGTAATTTACATATTACATGCACCTCTCTTTTTTCACATTTCAGGTAAAAAAGGTGTGCAGCATACATATAATATTTGTTAATACAGCCCATTCATGAAACAGAAATTGATCATTTCTCTAAAATGAATTTTTGCATCAACAAATTATTGCTATCAATACCAATTATTTCCTTAATAAACTTGAAATGAAGTTGTTTCTGCCTTGTATCAATACTCTTACTTTTAAAATAGGTCTCTTACTAAAATAATTTGAACCATATAAACAAATTGTTTATCTTTTTCTACATAACCAGATAATTATGTTACAATGGTTTGTAATGTAACAAAATCAAATTTCAATATTTGGGTTGGTGCATAAATTAAGCATCAATCAAGCATATAAGTAGTAAATACAATTACAAAGCATGCTGTTGTGAATGATAGTCTATTTTTACATTGAAATGTCAGCTAAAAAAAAATGTTAGAATGGACAAATACTGCTAAAGGTATTTTACGCTTAATCCTTACAAAATAAATTTCTCAACTGGAATTCTGGACAAAATAATTCCCATTTGGCGTAAAAGATAATTACGTGCATTTAGCGCAAGTGTAATGATTCTTCATCAAAATCAATGTGCAAATATTCATGTGCCCACTAATTAAGGTGGTCCAATTATTTCAAGTCATTGACATCTACATGCAACAATATCCATGCAAAAAAAGACAAAAAATAACAATTATGGTAGTAGTTTTGGTCAAGTTAATACCATAAATGTTAATATAATAAAGCCAGTTTCTGCAGGTAGAAGCAAGCAGACTACCGAGACCCACGTACCAAGAAATTTTCATCAGCAGATCCTAAAGATGAGTTTGATCCCAAAGAAGGGCTGCTAGGGACAGGAAGTGTTGATGAACGCCGTCTCTTATCGTTCAGTGCAGCATATGAGCAGTTGTTAGGGATCTTGATAACACAGCGCTTATGGAAATTAAGGCCACATCCTGAAATGCCCACAATGAAATAAATAACTAATAGTGATGCCCGCACAGAAAATATCAATATTAAAAATTTAGTGAATACCACAGTAGTTGGCTTCATTGAAATATATTATCAAGGTCATGGTCATTTCCTGATACATTGGGAAAGCTTGTGTCTAAATATAGGGGGTACACAAACTGGTAACACCAGTGGAAAGGTGGTTGGTGAAAGATGACTTTGATATTATATTTTTGTAACACCAACAGCCTTTATTTTTTATCTACATTTTAAATTATTGAAATTTAATAGCAAAGTAGCCACTACACATTGTATAAACAATTAAATATTGTTAGAACTACATCTTAGCATGAATAATATTAGGAAAACATTATACGATTTTCTAAAGGCAGCTTACCTTGATGCTTCACTTACCAGTAAATAATTATCCAACTTGACAGAAAATAAATTATCAAGGTGCATCCAAAAACTTCAGTGAATAGTTCCCATATTTTAAAAACCGTGACAGTTATAATTATGCGCCTGTGTATACACATTGAGAAGCACATACAAATCAACAAAATGAAGCAAATTTTCACACTGCAACCAGTCGGTGTGAGACCTCGCAAAATGGAGTAATGCATTAGCATATGTTTTGCTTCAAATTAAGGAAAACAGCAATAGGGAAATATTAATTGTACTGTGATGAAACAGTGAGTAAAATGTGTGTTTTGAATGGTTTAAACTTCAGAAGAAGAAGATGAGTCAGGTAGACCGTCAACAAGCATAACCTCTGACAATATCAACCAAGTGTGACAGATGCGTGCAGACAATTGGCAGCTGTCTCTGAGAATAAGAGAAGAAGATAAGAATATCAGCAAAGACAGAAGTATTGTAGCTAATGGTAACTACTTTGAAGGTCAGTAAATGTATTTTGTTTGTAATTCTCATTTACTTTATTTTATAACACCAATCATTGAACTTTTCAGGTGCAGGTTATATAAAAACAGTGTATAAAAATACAGTTCAATAAATATAAAATTAGATAAGATACATATAGACAAATTAATAAACTGCGTCAAAATGTCTGGTTTCACAAACTTTATTTTTACTTAATTTCTGACTTTTAAATTTTTGAAAGCTTAATAATTAATATATTCTTCTTATCTTTACAGATATTGATTACCATCCTTCAAGGAGAGCTCAAGCGAAAATGGGAAGAAGTTCACTCATATGTTGACTGGTACTTTACTAAGTATGTAGTTACTTTTGTTAACCATGTATATAATATACTGTCTTTCAACAAATAGAATTTACAAATGTATACCAAATAGTATTTTCTTTTTCAGGCTTCACAAAATAATTAATTAATACATTAATCAATTTATTAATATTCTCAAGTATGACTACCATAAGAAACATTACAGTGTTTTTCTTATGGGCTCAATAATTTACAATAGCTTCCACTTGGCCAATCTTTTATTAATATATGTTGTTCATCCTTGAGAAATTGTAAAATTATAACAAATTAAACTTTACACATAAATTTATATCTGATATATTAATAACAATGTATATGACCTTAGACTTCAAACAAATTTTAATAAGAGTTACAGAACTGTGTCAAAGTGTCCAGAAATGTTTAAAAATTAATTCTGCACAATTGTTTCTTATATTAAAATTTGCCTGAAAATCGAGGTTGTTTAAATTATCATTAATTATACATTATTACTCAAAATCAAATTATAAACAAACAGACAGTATAAAAATAAAAGCCATTCATCACAAAAATACTCCGCAGACCATTCATTACCTTCACATTTAAGTCCCTGACGAACCAAGCCAAACAGCATTTCTCCACAAAAGTCACAAAATGTAGGAGCCTTATATGAGTGAACATTTAAGGCATGTGGTCTAATTGTAATTTCATCTGCAGGTACCTGAGCTGAAAAAGTAAAACCAATTATTTCTAGGATGAAATTATGCCTCCAAAACATATCAATAAAAAAGATAAATATTATTCAATAGTCTTAAAATTTATCTAAACTAAAGCTAAATAAAACTAACCTTAACTCTCCATGAGAATTTAATTGGGTTGGCGTATTTATTCTAATTGTTGAACAAAATCTAAAAAAATATTTTGAACATCCTCCAAATGAAAATGATTTATTTTGATTATTTTTTCCCAGTTTTGACAATATTGGCATGAATAATAAGATTTTAAATCAAGAATTGTAGTGACTCACATTTTGATTATAGTGTTTGGATATATTCATTCATATGAAACTACTAGTTCATGGCTAAACCGGCATCAAAAATGTCACAATATGAACCTCAAAAATACTTCCAGTATCTAGACAGCAAAAATACTCCCAGTACAATGGCAGGACTAAAAATATTTTCAGTACACTAACAGAATAAATTTTTTCCCACTTAAGGGATGAATTTTTACGTAAATTGCATATTAAAAACTATAAAGTAATACAGTGACTCTTTTACACTGGTTTCGAAGCCAAACTCAAGAATTACATTGGTGTTTTCATATGACTCATTTCCACCCCAACCCTCACATGATACAAGGGGTTGAAATTATACACAAATAATGTCAGGGAAACCACTATGAAAGTAACTGACCTCAAAAACACATCAAAACAGACAAAACACATTAAGTTTTGCTGTTGCAAAAAAAAAAACAGAACTTGGATATGAATGAATATCAATCTATCAATAATGTATGAACACCTGCATCCAGTTCAGTGGTTGACGAAGAGAGCTTATGATCGCTTCATGGCATTCCTTATAACTCACAGTTGGATTTGAACAGGTCCTGCTTTCACACGTTTACAACAATAGATGGAGTGAGACTGCTAGCACTCTCTCATGCTGCCAAAATTACACAAGTGGGATGAACTGTACAGGAATGCCTAACAGGACTTTTAACTATTAGTTGGTTTTTGTGCCAGCTCTTGCATGGCAATTCAATGGGTTTATAAATATTTATATTAATATCTTCTGAACTCTGCAATATATCAAAATAAAACAGATGAAAATTTAAGTTAAGATGCTTGTTTCAATCCCTGAAATTTACATTGAACTCCATGGAGCAGTTTCGGAGCATAAGCAGATCAAGAGTATTGGCAACCCACATCCACTTTAGGAGATTCAAACAGATATTTGTGTATGTCACACTTCTGCTGGGTCCTCTTTGTCTGCCTTTCAACAATTCTTGGATCATCATCTCCGTTGTTGTGATATTTCATGGGATCGTGCCCTGGTGGCCGGAAACCCACGATTCCCCATGAGATAGGAAGTAAGGTGGAGGGGAGCCGGGTGTGTGGCTACCCCAACAACAGCAGATACTCATGTTTGGTCACTGGTGGAGGACAGTTGTCTGCAGTCCTGCCCTGCAGAAGCACTCTTATTTTTAGTTTGTTCAGTTTATTTTTTATGTTTTCTGTCTTTTTCTTTATTAACCCTCTGTCTGGCACAACTCTGTATGGAACACAATCAGGTGCACCCGGCCTACGAGGCCATCCACATATTTTTGCCCTTCGTTTCCCATGTAATAAATTTTTATTATGGTAGGGCAGTCTTTGCTAGGGAATATGAAAAGCGAATAAAATAAATTTAACAGGAAAGGATAAGTTTAATCAATGCAATGAAGTTTAAAGTAGATCATAAAAAATGCTAAATTTATACAACGGCGTTCATTAAAATAAGACGAATTAAATGTCATAAAATTTAAAAACTGATAAATTAAGTTAATATGCAGTCTCTACTGATGTGGGACCATCAATCTTTGCCACAGTATTTGGCAGAAACGTATGCAGAGTATTCCGAATCAGCTGCAGAATAACACATCTAGCACAGCGGTTTCACGTGTTTAGCCAAATTGGTTCATGACAATTTTTACATTCATAATTTGTCATTATTCTAAATCTTATTTCAGCTACGCACGTCCCACACCTACGCCTTATGGAGATATTGAGGAAGAAGTTTCACTTTTTTATTTTGTAAAATCCTTTTCAAGCGCAATTGTAACTCAGTTGGCATTCCACTTGTATTTAAACTTAACAATCAATTCCAAAATATATGTACTGAACAAACATTTCCAGTATTGCAAAATAGATTTAGCATTTATTGCATCACTATAAACATTATGACATTGTTCACGACTAGCAGCAGAAGAAGATGACTTCTTTGTCCACTTTGTCTGTTTATCTGGTCCAAGAAAATTATTTCCGTATATCGTTTTCTTCTTCTACATATTCCTCAAAAGCACCTTCTTCCTCCTGTTTAGTTTCTGAATCCTCTTCACATTCTACTAACTCGGCTGAAAAAGCAATGCCACTTTCTTCGCCCAAAGCTGGATCATTAGCAGCATCATCCTCAAGGAAGCTCCATATCAAGGAATCCTACGTTTTTCTGGCCATTTCAGAAGGAAATTTGTAACTGAAGACAGGAAAACTTAAATTAGCTATCGATATAACGCAACGAGGCGCACTTGGTCTAGGAGGCCAAAGGCAGAATAACACTTATTTCTCAGGATATCAAAGAAAACCCACACAGAATATGTTTATTCAGAGTATATTAAACAATTCCAATAAAAATATCTCAAAAAAATTCATCTTCAAATTTGTTACACAATTGGGTGCAGATGGCCTCACAAGCCACATTGTGTCCCGAAGAGCGGGGTGAATGGTGAATGTAAAATGAATAGGGAGGTCCTACGTAATGCCACAATCCAGGAAACTATTAAGAAAAACAAATAACTGGAGGCACAGGTATAAAAGTGCCTGTGAAGCCAGCTGCGCCCGATGGAGAGTTAAAACTTTGTCTATTTTTGTTAAGTATTGGTCATTTCCGTTCATCTTAGCATGCAACATGGCACACCCAGGTCAAATAGAACCAACAGAGAACTATGATGAAGAACAATTTGTACAATGGCGCCTGAACTGAGAAGTGTGTGCAAATGGACAACAGGCTGGGAATAATTTATTTTATTTGTTTGTCTAACTTCTTATTTTGTTTGTGGAATGTTGCTCGGACTGGTGTGGAAAATGACGAGCCACAATAAGAACTGCGAAACCCGCGTGTGCAGGTCAAGGTCACTTTCTGGAACTTGGTGATCATCGCCAGCTTGCCAATTTCCAGGTGTCTAAGACTGTTGTGCCAGCCACATGAACATATGGAGCATTGGGAATGCAAATAGAGTGGATCAGGCGTGTGTATTGCCGGTGCATTATTTTCGTTGTGCAGCTGGGTGTGATCAGGGGGGCGTCAGCATCTCTGTGCTGTCAAAAACTTCTCGGCGACCTCAAGTGGCTGCAGGCAACGCACCCATGAGAAGTAACCGGGCGAGCAACCTTGGGTGTTGCCGTGGCAACTGCCCACACGCACATGGGCAGATCCAACATGACGACTGTGGCATTGTGGTGTGATGTGGTACTTGTGTCACACATACACCAAGCCACCTTTATCGATCGGTATTTTTACTCCTACAAACCTCGAGGCTACTATTCCATCACCTGGTGTTACAATGGGGATAATGTTCTGACTGCCAGAGCTCAAGGCCCCCTTGGCATAGGAAGACCCTTGGACAGGAGCGAGTGGGTGCTAACTCGGTGTGATGGCATCTCTTGTGCTGCTGTGTGTGACAGCAGTTATTTGGCTTGTTTTGTTAAAGCTTGTACTAAACATTAAAAGTCAATGTCTACTGTTAATTTTATTTTAAACTACTGTTATGTAATCATTACACTATTATGTTACTACTATATAGCAACTGATTCTTTTATTATTCTTTAACATCTTGCCTAGCCCCCATATAAATGTACTTTCAATTGCAGCATGTATGAACAACCATATTCATTATGAATATAAAGTCATTTTCAATTGAAGTGTTATTGTTTCACACATGTTTGGTTAATTTACATTCTACAACTACTTGGGCAGATTCAAGATAAACCTCTGAAATGTTGGGTTTTAAAAATCAACTTAATGCTGTTATAATGGAGCAGTGATTCACTGCTGCAATGATTTATAAAAGCTTAGTAGGTTATTATAGGTATCTGGCACCAGATGTCTATGTATAGGACACGCAATTCTCTAAAATTATGGTGCCACATATGTGGCACAATGCATTTTCAGGCAGCCATTTATTATTAATATATTTTAAATTGATGGACAGTAAAGGCATATCTATACCCAACAATAAAATTGAAGTATCTGTCTGGAAGTTTGTCTCAAATAGGTTCCAAAACAGCTCAGAGGGTTACAATGCTGTGTAATTGTGGTGGTCATGATGTAATTCTGGTCTCACAAAGTAGGGGACATGAAAAAGTCAATTTTCTCTTGCCGATTGTTTAATTAAATGTTGGGAAAGAGATTACTGTTGAATTAAATACTGAAGTGGGATAATATAAATACAGTGACCATATTATTTTAAGTCTAATTACTGTGTTATCATGTTATCACAAGTGTAATTTCGGCAGTACCTATTCCTGCAGCAGGAATTTTGATTGGGGGTAATGGCATTGTTATTTCAGATACAGGACTGTCAACATTTGTTTACTTATAGTTTCAGTTCCATGCCAATTTAGAAATCACTAATCAGATAAAATTAAAGATTTTATAATAGATTGTTACATGTAACTTAAATATCTGTCCTAATAGGGTAAAGGCAGTTTCCAGGAACAAAGCCGTGCAGCCAGCATAGCAAGTAATTTAATATTATAATACATCAGTGTCCTGATTGATATCCAAAAGCAGCTATTTACCTGGGAAATGTAATGTTGTGCATGACCGCAAATCTTAAGATGTTGTTTTAAAATATTTAGTTATATTTTGTATTCACTTTAATAATCTATATATATATATGTAACTGCTGTTAGGTAACGACATTAACCTCCATTTGAACAACTGGCATTTTGAAATTTCCTTTGTAATTCCTTCTAATTAAAAACTGTATCCTTACAAGGTCTAACTTTTCATTTTTATCAGCAATTACAATTGCAATCTGCACTGTGCCAACGCGATTGAATCATGTATCAATGAAAAGGTGCCACCTGCTCAGATTTATCATGTTTTCAGCAACATTATGCCAATATTTCAGGCAAATGGATGCTTGAACATGCACTGCGGTGCACATGAATGCAGTTCCACAATTTTTGGGAACCGCATGACCTACACATACACATCTGGTGCCAGATACATACAAAAACTTACCAAGCACATGACAAATCCATGCAACAGTGAATAACAGCTATATTGCACTCCAAGGTACATCAACATGCTAATAAGTATGTAGTCATAATGGTTTGTCTTATTAGAATATACTAGTTTATTATTAAGTTCATAATTCTTGACAGTATATAAAATATGTAAATCAATAGTTAGAATTATATTATAATTGTCCAAATGCTCTCTTCTACTACAACCACAATTAATTACAAATTGAAGAATTTTTAAGGATTGCATAAGTAAAAGTTGGGGAAAAAATGTGAAATCAAAGCTTTAGCAAAACAAGGATGTTAACCTCGAGAATGACAACTAAAGGCTTCTGTCTCTTCCAGAGGTGTGGCCTACCATTTTACTTTGAACAAATTTGGCAATTAAATTTAAGTATTACCTGTCATATTCATACACTAATAAAATTTTTTGTTTAATCAGATCAGAAATAAATTTATTAAATGATTGTACTAAATAAAATATAGAAAGAACTTATACAATTTTGGGACCTCTTCGGGTGTTATTGAATATTGAAGTAATTTAAAAATTCCTTATAAGCTTTTAAATCAGATGTCAATTATTATTTATGCCTTCTTCAGGTTTCTCCCTACCACAACAGTGTCAAAACATAACAAAAAATCACATCAGAGGACCAACAATAGTGGTAGAGATCTGAAGCAACACGTAACACTTAAAATCATTTTCCATGAGTAATTTTATATACTTGTGGAAAAGTAGTGTGTTACGTGTTACCTAACATGCTATTTGAAATTTTGATCAACAATACTAATGTTCCATCCAATTGAAAAATTGTGGCAGTAGTGCCAATATACAAATTTTGATCGAGGGCAGAAACTTGCAACTACAGGCCGGTGATCAGTAGTGTGCAAGCAATTAGAACTCTTGATTTTTGAGCATTTGAGGAAACATTGGGAAGAGAGGTAATGGAGATATCCTGCACAACATGGATTTAGACTGTGATATTCATGCAACAACCAATTAGTAATGGTGTGTATGCATCTTGCAGACATTGTTGGTGATGGAGGAAGAAGAGACACAGTAGATTTCTTCAAGGCTTTAAATGTAGTTCTGCACAATATTTTGTTAATTAAAATTAAGTAATCGGAAATAGATAATCACTTAATTGAATGGATTAAGAAATATTTTAACAAACACGTGCTTAGAATCGTGCAAATGATGAACTATCTGATTATATAAAAATTATATCCAGTGCACCACAGGGAAGTGAAATTGGCCAATAATGGCTTTTGTGAATGACCTGCCGATGGGAATAGATTCTAAAATTGAATTGTTTGTTGATGACTGCATAATTTACAAAATTATACAGAATATAGATGATAAAAAATCGCTCTTCAAGCAGATTTAGATAAGATTTATCAATGGACAGAAAGTAATAAGATCTATCTAAGAGTAAAACAATTATTTTTACTGAAAAGAATATGGTCATCTCCAGGGAATATAAAATAGGAAACTAAAAAGTGCCACTTGTTGAAATGTGCAAATATCTAAACTGTGGAGAACATGTTAACTTGGTAGTACAGAAGGAATGGAGGTCTTTACACTTCATAAAAAGGATATTGAAGAAAAGTACAAGACCGGCCAAGGCAGCTGCTTACACTTCTCTAGTTAGACCTACGATAGAACACAGGGTAGCAAGTTGGGATCCTAACAGAGCGCAGCACATCAATGCCCTGGGTAAAATTCAGAAACAGGCTAGGGTTTTGTGTGGGTACGAAACTAAATGGAGACCACTCAGTGATAGGAGGAAAAAGGCTAGACTTGGAGCACTCTACAAAGCTTACACAGACAAATCGGCCAAGTCAGAAATAAAGGAGTGGCTAAAGTATACCTAAAATTTTCTATAAAAACAAACATAATTATCAAATAAAGGAAAGGGACCAAAGAATGGACATGGGCAAATATTCCTCCATAAACAGGGCAGTAAGGAAGTGGAATGCTTTGCCTGCAATGGTACTAGAGGCTTTCCCTAAGAATACAAATGTTTTTAAAAAGAAGTTAGAACATTGAAAAGTTAGATGCTTGTTTTGTAAAAGAAGGATGTAAAATATATTTTTAATTGTATGTTTAATTTTTTTTCCTGTAATTTATCTTTGTTCTTTTAGATTATCAACAATTTATCTTTGTACTTTAATTTTATCTACAAACTGCCACCAGGCCACCTGTGGTAATAATAAATACAATAATTGTGAACAAAGCTAACTTTTATAAGGAACAGAATATAGGAGTGGTAATAATTCAGATTATTAACCTCTGAACAACAAAAGGTAATTGTGTGACTGCATGATAGACATTGATATAAAAAAAACTAACAATGTTTGACAACAATAGATCATAATAGTGTCTATTACTTCAATCTTTCAGTAATGATTAAAATTGAAAAAATCCTCAAATTTCAGTAAACAAATATAAAGTCAATATAGTAGCACCTGCATACCAGTAAGAACAATCTCAACCAGAGTTTCATCCACAATTTCTGCTGCTGAGTTGACGAGTTTTAAAATGTTGGTAGAACTGTGATCATGTCGAAAAAGGAGAAGTCTCTCGGTAAGACAGGTGAGTCCATGGTCAGGACACTGGAAAGTAGCCAACATAACTTTATTATTTCTTTATTTTATAATTTTATAAGTTATTAGTAATGCATACAAATACAATTAATTGGATAAAAGTAAATTTTAGAGAACCTTAACTCCATTCCACAGATAGTGTCTCTGAAGAATGGAGGTGAGGTTCTCAAAAATTCACTTTGTTGTACTTCCCAGCCAGTTGACGCCTGCAATAAATTTATAGAAAGTCAGTACAACTTTATTCTGTCTCACTTTCCTATAAAACTTACAACTACTTTAACTTTGTCATCTTATTTTTCCTCATGGATAGGATGTACCTAAGCTCCCTGCTACAGATGTAAGGTCAAAATAATAAATTGAATGGGATAGAAAGGAGAAACAGAAACAATCATTGATGTACCTTCAACTGATAATAGGGGTTAACTGGCAGGGAAGTATGAAAATGTAAATTTTCAAGGGTCTAACCTCACTTCATCAGACAAAGAGAGTGTTTTATGTGGGAGCAAACTGCAGGGTATCAGCCTAAAGACAGCAATAATCTCTTGCAAGAATAGGTTGAAACTTTGTAAAAGTAACCGAAGATAAATGCAAAAAAACAACAACATTCAAATAAAATGCAGAACATTTACAAGCAGAAGAGGGGAAAGATAAATAGAAAGAACTGAAAAGAAGGATGCTAGAGGATATCAAGTCCAAGACTTTGCCTAGACGAAAGGATTTGTTGGAAAAGCTCTCAAAAATGGAGTTCAGCAACTGATGAATCTTGGAGTAAAGCTTTGAGGGGGGTCAGTGAGAAACACAGGTCTGGATTATTAATGTTATGATTTTCAGTATGAGCAGTTATTGGGATTGTGTTGCAGTTGTTAGCAATGTGTTCAGGAAGAGGTCACAAGTGTGGCCATCATAGAAAGCAGGACAGAATTCCCACTTGATCTGGTAAATATTGTCAGAGGGCAGACAGGTAATGTTTGTAGGTAGAAATCTGGGGAGGATTGTTAAGGAATGTAGTACGTTGAAGAATAGGGCATATATAGTACCACAGGAATGGCAATCCGGCTTAGATGGTGGAATGTGAGGTTGGTGTCTACAAGGATGGACAAGGGAATTTTGGAGGTTATATTTATATTTTATCTTACATTAAATTAATAGTTGGCATAGACTTGTCAGAATGTGTGAAAATGTGAACTTTCAAGAAACTAAGATCCCTTCTTCAGACAGCAAGACTATACAGTAAAACCTCATTAACATGAACTCTGAGGGACCAAGAAAACAGGAATTTATGTTTAAAAAACCCATGTTAATGAATATCATTATAGAAAACACTACACTACCTACTAAAAAGTTTACCAAGAAACAAGGTACATAATCCCACGAGAAATACAAAAAAAAAAACATACTCTCATATTATTTTCTAGTGAAAACTGCTGCAGATGGGTACTAAAACATCTAGTAACTTCATGGTCAACTATACTTATGGCTTCTGTAATACTGGTGGTTCTCTTCGATTGTTAAAGGAAAATGTTCTAAAGTGTTCAAGGTATGTAACACATTATGGCGAGTAGGAATGATATTATCATTCTGACTTTCTTCTGATGATATTCTAAGGCACAACTGCTTTCATTTTAGATTGAACTGAAGTGCACACGCAACATAGTCATCTGCACTAACAAACCCTGCAAAATTATCTTATGGGTTCACAACGCCATTTAGAATATTCCATTTGTCAGATGAAGTGGTATCATTATATTTTTCTAACTTGTCAACCAGATTAGTGTCTTTCATGCCTCCACACTTTTCTAAAACAGTTCTGTATGTGTTGTGATGAGATGGATTTCCAAGATTCCCAATGGCTTCTATTTAGTGACGACCCATAGATATGTGGTAATAGCCTTTATTGCCTGAAGCACACTCCAAATTGCCATTTCCATCTCATTTCAGCAATGTAGTGTAATGGTTAGTGTCGCTGCCTCACACCACACAGGTCCCAGGCTTGATTCCTGGCATGGGCTTGGACATTGTGTTGTTTGAGTAACCATACTGTGATGACCTTACATTGATACAAATTTCCCTAGTAGTATAAAGTCACCAATGACCTTACCAGTTGATGGTACTTAAACAAATATTTTTAAAAAGGCCCTCATCACAAAAAATTATAATAGCTTGATCCAAAGGTTGAAGATGACTTGCAGCATTTGGGGGAAAACAGTGAGCCTAGTGGTAGATAAAATATTGGGGATGTCTAATATTGGAAGAACATGCATATTTTGAGCCACCATTCGACCGTTAAAATGAATAAGTCACTTGCAAAATAATGAGTTGTCAATCCAAGCTTTTTTATGATGAAAGTAGAAGTATATGTACGCTTGTCTGCTTTCCCTTCCCATTATTGCTTCAACCTAACATTACAAGTACTAGGTCAATGAACACAATTGACTTTTGTTTATTGAAGCCAATTGTTGGTGCTGTTGGTGTCAACATAGTTGTCATGACCAATCAGGATTGTCGAGCAATATGGCTCTAGCAGAGAAATGAAAGCAAAAAAGAGAGAACATTGAAAGATTACATTAAATTAAAAAATCTAATGACAATGAAACTAAAAAATAGTTCATTGTTTGTGTTAACCAATGTTCATCAATACCAGGACCAAAATTTTGTTTGTATTAACAGTGTGTTCGTCTTAAGTGAGTTTGTGTAAAGACGGTTTTAATGTAATGTAAAAACGCAGGTGCGTGCTGATTTTGTTATATATTTTAATTTTAAGGTGCAAATAGGATATAACTTTAATTAATTTACTGTTGTAATGTGAAGGGGTTTCGGGAACAATTCTCAGGAATTGTTGTCATTGTAAAGTGCAGTTGGACCTACAATAAAGAAAGTTTTGTGTGACGACAATAGATGCCAACAACAATGGAAGACTCAAATTGTCTAAAAGTGTGTGAAGTCCCACGAGGAAGTCCAGGGGAGTGTGTGAACTCTCACATGGGGAGGCCAGTGTCGTGTGTTAAGTCCAGCAAGGGAAGGCCATAACTTGCTAGAAAATTTTCCACTGGAGCGATGTTCTGATTGGCCAGTTTTGGGGTCGGGTGACTGTGACTTGAAAGAAGGGCAGGGCGAGAATTTAAAAAGGAGACGAGATGGACCTAGTGGATCAGACAAGAAGGAGATGTGAGAGAGGTCAGTTGGACCTGGGGGAGCAGACGGTATGGTGATGTGAGAGGATTTAGACCTGGGAGAGCAGACGGGATGGTGATGTGTGAAAGGAGTGTTGGATCTGGGAGAGCAGACGGGATGGTGATGTGTGAGAGAAGTGTTTACCTGGGGAAGCAGACGGGTTGGACCTGGGGAGGCAGACGGGTTGGACCTGGGTAGGCAGACGGGTTGGACCTGGGTAGGCAGATGAGTTGGACCTGGAAGGAGTCATTTTAAGAAAAAGTGCGAGTCTAGTTGCACAGGGCCAGTAAATACGAGACGAGGATCTCCTAGCTGTGGGAGAGGATTACATGACATTCCTGGATGGAAAGCAGCAGCAAGGCATACCTGAAGACTGAGAAACGTGGATGCATACATGGTGTTAAATGTTTGTAGGCCCAATAGCTGTGAAACTTGCTCATTTGTTTGATTACATAAAAATCTAAATGATATTCTTCTTCTATTTTTCAGTGACTGTGTACTTCATTTCTTGAGGGACCCAAAATCCCTTGAGATATTGTCTTTAATCAAAGCAATTAATAAGGAAAGGAAAGAGAGATAGAAAGTAGTTACTTACCTGTAGGACAGATATGATTACAAACTAGCCGATCACTGGAAATGTCTTCCTAACTTTCTGATGAAGGGGACGCCTCCGAAAATTCAAGTACTCTAAACCTCACAAGGTATCTACCATCTATGAACGTCAGGTATGTCACCCACTTTCTATCTCTCTGTCCTTTCCTTATTAATTAATTATATATATATATATATATATATATATATATGTGTGTGTGTGTGTGTGTGTGTGTGTGTGTGTTTGTGTATATATATATAATTTTTTGATTAATGATGAAATTACACATTGAGTAGCGAGTAAATATAACATAGATTTAGTAAAGCAAACAAAATTTAACAATAATGAACAAGCTGAATGAAAAATATTATACAAAAAGGAGTTCATCACATATACATTCACAAGAAATATAATTGCAGTTATTATACCTTTTTGTTAATGAAATCGCTGGCTAGTTCCTTGAGAGTTCGCAAACCCAATGAACCAGCAGCAGTGGTCACAGTATCCCTCAAAAGTCCAAATTGAAAGAGGAAGGTCACCTCCGGCCCCTCCATAATTTTACTGTTACCTACTTCAAAAAATTTAAAAGATTATAGAAAAAGTATTTTTCAATTTTAATTAAATCTACCCTATGATGTTAATGGTGTCAAACTAAACTACTAAAGCAAATAACTTCAAAAATAATTATTATTACTAGTTGCAAGCCACAAATCTTAGAATTCATAAATTAATAAGATGATAAACACTTCTTATTAAATTAAGAAAATTAAAATATAAGGTTCTTATGCCATTTAGGTACTTGGGCAGATCTCTCAACTTACTGCAATTATCTACAAATGTCATCACATAGATAAATGTATATACAGGGTGTTAAAAAAAGTATACAATATTTTGAAAGGTGGTGGTAACCATCAAAACAAGAGGGCAGTCTCACGACCAGACTCATAATTTAATAAAGGCCTGAGAGCCTCTCAGAGCCAAGCCTGTGCAGGTTTCACGAGTGAACATCTTCTTTGTTGCTATCATGACTTAGTCTCTAGTGTTCCAGTATTATCTAAAGAGCTGGCAGTGCTCTCGAAATTTTGTTGATGTCAAACAAGCTCAAAATATATTTTACATTGCTTCTTTCTCATTTTACATATTGTAACCATTAAACCTTACTTCACTTCTGTCAATGAGTGATACTTTTAGTTCTAATTTCAATTGTAAGTAAGGTCAGATCTTCCAGAATGTTGTTCAGTGCAGCCAACTGCCTAGTAAGGTGTAAAATTATCATCAGTGGCACCGTCGCCACCTTTGTCATAATAAATAGACTCTGTGACAAAATCATTGCTTAAATTTGTTTTTTTTAAAACATTGTTTTGTTAAATTTATTATTTTCAAGAATAAGCCAGCTGTAAGATAAAGGAGCTCTTAGTTGTAAATAGTTCTAAGCTTTAGATGTCAATAGACCATTTTTGTTTTCCAAGATTGATCCATTAAAGCTGACAAAGTTATATTTACTCTCATTGAAATTTTGTTTCGTTTACACAACCCTGGAACATGTGACAACACTCCCCTGACTCATGCTCCATCAGTTCTGAACCCAAGTATATTATTATTAAAGTGTCCTATGTAATGCATAGGTGGCACCAAAAGATTTAACATATCACACTGATAAAAATGCTAGTATTTATTAACATAGAAAAATGAAAGTGGACTGATGAAGTTTTTTAACTAATCCAAATTTAAGGGGAGCAGGAATTTTTGTGGAATGTTAAGCACCGATTGCACAGAAATTGTGATAAAAATGTAAGTACATATGAAGAGTTTGTGTCAGTTTAAAAATTGTGATGCTACTGAAATACAAAGGAAGACTCATAACATAATTAATCAGGTATGTACATACATAAACATATGTTTATCTTAATTAGAACTATTAAATAACATTGCTTGCTACTTTTCAGGTTTCGTACAAAAGGCAGAGACAAAAAGAATGAAGAGTGGTGATACTGTAATAACAAATGCAACAGCAAATGAAAGCTTTTCAGTGCATTGAAGTTTATTGTACCCTGCTTCAAACCAACAAGTTCTTTGTCAAACACTGTATGTCAATTTGATTACAACTTTTTTATCTCAATAAAATTTTATTAATTGTCCTGGTCACAAGGCTGCAGTGATTGTTAACTTTGCAAAAACTGTTGAGTTGACATGCAAATTGTCCTAGTCTCAATACTGTAGTGACTGTTAAGTCTCCAGCAACTATCGAGACTGCAATTGATCTAAATAAGCAATTTGTTAACAATAAATTGATAATGGGCCACATTTAATTTTAGTGGTAGTATGTATGGTCCAAGTAATTTTCATCAAGAATACTGTTCATAAGTTGTCCCCTATGTGCAACTGCATAGGGATCATCAGCCTACACATGCTGGTTATTAAAGTTCACACCACCCTTTCTTGTGCTGTCATATGTGCTGCATACTTCTGCAAGATCCATTGACAGAACTGCAATCTGCTATGGTAGTCTACTGGCCTTAATAACTGGATGGACAAAAGATGCTATGCATATAGGAATTGTTCATGTAGTGCCAAATCAGGCTGCTACAAATGACAACACACCAGATCCAGGTCTTTTGTCCAATAAATTTAGTAGCACATTCTCCTGTGTACAAATGTAAAGATCTCAAAAATATGAGTTTCCAGACCCATGTTTATTGGACTGTTTTCTTGATTTGATGATCACAATCTCTCAAATGGTCGATACCTTT